>OY747135.1:77815951-79238491 GCA_963556465.1 Berberis vulgaris
TTGTTTTTGCTTATTTAATTAGTTTCCAAACTGAGTCAGAGACTTCACATCTTTCATTTGGAATTTATTAAGTCATTTCTTGCCAACATATTTAGGTGAGTTCATCCTGC
This sequence comes from Berberis vulgaris, assembly GCA_963556465.1. Lineage (NCBI taxonomy): Eukaryota > Viridiplantae > Streptophyta > Magnoliopsida > Ranunculales > Berberidaceae > Berberis > Berberis vulgaris. The sequence continues at coordinate 77,816,062 of OY747135.1, forward strand.
AATTCAAGATCATTCATTTCTACATGCATAATAAAAATATATATTTGTTATATATCCTTTCTACATGGGATCGATTGAGTTTGATTTGGTTTATGTTTTATATGCCTGTAGATCCCTATTTTTTATTGCTCCCTGTTTGACTCTTGTGAATATAACAGATACAAAACATGCCATAATATTAGCACATTTGGATTGCTATAATAATAATAATAATAATAATAATAATGTGATTCATTCATTGTCATCACCTTATGTATATAGTGTTTTTTTAATTAATATCTTGAGTTTTATCAATTAATAATTTATTTATTTTTTTGAAAAGCAAGCAGGGTTTTAAGACCCCTTAACCTTTATATTAATGAAGTAAAAGCAAATACAAAAACAATCACACACAGAGAGGATTCAGCATTACAAGCCTAAACAATGTACAAAGTCAAAATATCAATTAATAATTACAAAAATTTTAATGTACGAAAAAAGAACATTTTTTTTTTAAAATTTTTTTAAGAACTACTTAAAAACTAATGTATCAGTATATCTATTTTCATAGCAGTTTTGTAATTAGTTCAATGCATATTAATGGTGTTGCAGGATGTCATTAAGGATGGGGAGTAGAAGTGAAACAAACAATGGAGGAGATGCGGACATTGTCGAGGTGGTGGTGACACCGTCTCTCAGAACAAGGCTCAGCTATGTTGCTCCATTAACCTCTGAGCGTTGTATCTACAGAGTTCCCAGAACATTGCGTGAAGTCAAACCAGAAGCATACACACCACAACTAGTCTCGATAGGGCCTTTCCACCGTGGCTCACCAAGACTACAACCCATGGAAGTTCATAAATTACGATATCTACAAGATTTTCTCAAGAGAGATCCAGAAAAAACGATAGAATTTTATATTAAAAATTTGAAAGGATTGGAAGAAAGAGCTCGTCAACATTACGACGAACACATTTGCCTCACAAGTGATGAATTCGTGGAGATGCTCTTAATTGATGGTTGCTTCATCATCGAGTTCATTTTAAGGGTCTGCGAAAAAGTGGGACCACGGGACCATACTGACTTTTTATGGATGGCTGAATCAATGGAATCACATTTGAAGAATGATATGCGTTTATTGGAAAATCAGCTTCCATTTTTCATCTTAAAATGCTTATTTGACCTACTCAACAACATACCCGATGGACGACGACATTGGGATTTATCTTTCCTTGATCTGACTATTGATCGTTTTTTATTTGGTGATTTGTGCATAGGTCAAGATGGTTTCCTTACAAAGGATCCCAATTACAAAGTAAAACACTTTGTTGATTTAATACGACAAAGTTATGTCCCCTCATTTGAAATGATGTCACCCAAGGACAATCACAAATTCAAATTTATACCTAGTGCAACAGAGCTCCATGAGGCTGGAGTCAAGTTTGAAAAGAGTAGCGAGAAATGTTTTTTAGACGTGAAGTTTAGCAAGATTAGTGGAGTGTTTAGTATCCCAACTCTCTGGGTTGAAGATAGTTTTGAACCTCTCTTCAGAAATCTTATGGCTTTGGACTTTTTTCACAAGTATAAAGACAACTATGTAACTGATTATATCCTTCTCATGGATAGTCTTATAAATACTTCACAAGATGTTACGTTACTACGAAACAGTGGAATCATCGATCATTGGCTAGGTGATGATGAAGAGGTGTCAAGTGTCTTCAATAAGCTTGGTACTAGGGTAAATACTGATTCTGATACATTCTACTATGCATGTCTCTGTGGAGAAGTAAATGCGTATTATGAGAAACCGTGGCATGTGTGGAGGGCAAAGCTGAAGAGAGACTATTTCAGCACGCCATGGTCGACTATATCCTTCGTTGCTGCTTTTATACTTCTTATTTGTACAATGGCGCAAACTGTTTTTTCTGTTGTATTTCATTGACAAAATTGAATATGCTTTATAGTATGTTTTCTCAAGATGCATTTCTCGAAGGCCTGCAAAAAAGAAATTTCTATTGTTGGACAAGCATAACCTGTCACCTTGCTCAAGCTCAAGAGACAAGCATAAAAAGTCCCGACTTGCCTTCATTCCCACTCGGAGGGCTTCCTCATGGAGCCAACGAACTACCTGGGTCGCAACCTGTCACCAGTTCTAGTTCTCAGATAGGAAATAATATAATCCTATTCTAAACCTCGGACGTGTAATGAAGTATCTTGTTGAAGGATTTGCATGGCTTAATAAAGCGATTCTTTCTCAAACAAAGAGCAGCCATGATCACCAGGTTAATTCCTTGCCCATTTTTTATGTAAACAATAGAAGCAGGTGGAAGCCACTTTTTCAACAATTTATGACAATCGCACTAGATGCTTACTCCATATTCTACTAAAGAAAACACAATTTTTTGTTTCTGAAACTATTTGCATATAACAAATTTAATTAACTGGGTCGAATATCAAAAGAATAGAGGCGCATACCTGCTGCAGTAGCATCATAGGCAGATCTGCCAACTCACAGTCATAACTGTTGATGGAACAAATATCATAACTGTTGATTAGTTACAAAGATTGGAACAGCAAGCTCGCCAATGTTATGCACAATCAGTTGATAACAAATGGAGATACGAAACTCTGCTGGCCTACAGGAATGGAAGACTACATTAGTGATGTCCAGCCTCCTAATTAGTCAATATATCAGTATACATGAGAAATCATATTGATACCAGATTTTCAAGCTGCACCAGAACTTTGCTCGAAAAGATCCTATGAGCCAGAGTCTTGCAGAAATGACCAAGAAGATTGACCCCATCTCCTGAAGGATGGCCAGAGACTGTCTGAGCTCTGCTGGCAGAAGGGTGTCTTTCCTTTACTCTTGCAAAGACATTTTCATGGAAAATTTGTTGTAGATAAATTTCAGAATTGATTGGATTAGGAAACCTCAGCGAGCTTTGAAGGGTGGGCTTCTCTTCTTCTACCTTGACATCCTCCAATGTTTCAAATATATCTGAACTTTCCATATGACGGTTGTCAACTGAGTCAACAATTTGATCCGTGTCTTGCTCAGTTGGCGCAAGTGATAAATATAAGGATGCTCCTTGACCAATGCCCAACTCTATATAGTTTTCTCTTATCCCAACAACATTAACTCCTTGAGATGGATTAAATGCCTCACGATTCACTGATTCAAAGACCTTTTGTTGTATAACAAACAAATGGTATTTAGTACAAGCAAATACACAAGAATAGAAAATGGAAGAAAATGAGTCAAAGGCAAAGAACAAAGGTTTACCTGCTCATCAAAAATTGAACGATGAACTTCACGAAGGACAGAATGTGTTCCTTTCACACATTCATCAACATCTTCAGCTCCTGAACCTTCTCTATCAGGTTCTCCTGGAGAAGACTCACTTGAGCTATCGATATTGATTTTACCAGACTTTTGTAGTTTACAACCAGAAATGTCATCGAGAAACCCAAATTGAATAGACCGGCATGACTTTGGAGGTAAATGTACGGCCAGCATGCCAAATGAGTCATGATCAACGTGAGCTGTAGATATAGAAGGTGGACGAAATACTGCAGTTGGATCAGATGTGTTGTCAAACAGATCAATTTTTCCCCCACTTGCCCCCACGTAAATCCGTGCCTGCTCATTGGCAGGAGGTGCGACAGCCATACGCTGTCGTTTGATTTTCCAATTTTGCTGCAATCTGTTCAGTTGTTGAAAAAAGTTGATGAACAATGTCAATAAATAAGTAATCATAGTCACATGAGGCATGTAATTAGACGACAGACACGTTGGAACAGGATACCCCTGCAAACTTTTACATTACTCATAATCTATCCCCCACATGGAAACATTGAGTCAACAACACCAAAGGTAATGAACATTTATAGAAGTGAATATAGTTCTCATTCATACTTGTAGAAATATGAGAAAATATCCCACAATTATAAGGGTATAAATTTTTTAAAGTAAACACGATTAGTTGCCAAACTCTGATTCTCAAGCAACATATTCCATCTTCTATTTTGTACGTATATAACAATTACCTGATCAAAGCACCATAAAATCTTGCTTCTCTAGCAACTTGTCTTTCCAAAGCTTTAACCGACTGCTTAAAATATTTGCTAACTTGCTGAAAAAGAAAGGAGATAGAGAAATCAAATAAATGAACTGAGTGTGGGTGACAAGATATTCAAATGCTTATCACTCAATAATGCCATAAGATATTGCAAATTTGGCAACTGAATGAAAAAGTTCCTAATAGATAACATAGGGCTTGCTATACAGTCATCAAACAGAAGTTCACTAGGGTGTTACTGAATCAATTATTTTATATGTGATCCAAATATATAAGAAAATGGCAAAATTATATTGCTCAAAGTAAAAAAGAGAGCCAAAAATAGGTAGTTGCAAGAAGGGATACAAAGTAAACCTCAATTATTGAAGAATCAATAATTTGCAATATATATTAACGGGGAATTCTAATTGTCGAGGAAACCAGCGAGGGAGGACCCTCCATCCCCCTCGTGATGTGTGCAAGGGATGGGAAGCACGCATCGCAAGGGGGATGGAGGGCCCTCCCTCCCTCCCTTGCTGGTTTCCTCGACAGGTAGCCTATCACTCAAGCCAACTTTCCCATGCACTTCTTGTTCAACTTCTGTATTAGAGTTTGAAAGCAAGCGGGATCGAGAACGAAAGTGAGAGCGAGAGCGAGAGTGTGAGCGCAACATAGAGTCTTCAAGGGAGCAAAAACACTATTAACCGGAAAGATTCAGGTGACCTAAACATCTATTTATTTTTTCCTTAATATATTGCATCAAAAAGATTATTATGAATCTATTTCAATTCGGATTATTTATTTTAGATACGAAATTTTTTATTTTATTTAGGTTCAAGCATGAAACACCAATGGTAACCTTTGGATTGCTATACTAATAATAATAATAAGGCAATTATTGTTTAACACCATCAAAAGTACTGTCTCACACCACCATTCATTTTTTATTTTTTTTTATCTATGAGAGCATCTCCAATGGATTCCCTAAAATAGCTTTTAGGGAGCTCATGAGATAAAAAAACCTCCCCCATTTTAACTTCACTTCCACCTAAATTTAGATGCAATCATACTATCTCCAAATCTTAAATAATACAAAAATATTTCAAATTTTTTTATTTTTCTAATTAAAAACAAAACCAAAAATCATACCATCCTATACCATCCCCCAAATCTTAAATATTACTATAATAGTATAATTTAAATGAAGATGATTTAAAAAAAAAAGTGGAAGATATATTTAAATAATGATAAAAAACTAATTATTAATACTAAAAAATATTTAAAAACTTCCATCTCTTTTAATTAATCAAATTAAAATTAAGTTGAAATTAATAATAGTATAATTATATTAAGTTGAAATTAATAAGAGTATAATAGTATAACTGAAATTAAATTGATATAAAAAAATGGAAGATATATTTAAATAATGATGAAAAAGTTAAAATAGGGAATGTGGTTGAAGTGATGAAAAATAACCTTTTTTAAAATAGGAGGTAAAATGTAAATAACCTTTTTTTTTTTTTAAATTGCTTCCCATTTGCCTAGGAGTGATTCTAAGTGTCGAGGAAACCAGTGAGGGAGGGAGGACCCTCCATCCCCCTCGCGATGTGTGCCTTCCCTCCCCTGCACGCATCACGAGGGGGATGGAGGGTCCTCCCTCGCTGATTTCCTCGACACTTAGAATTTCCCTTTACCTAGATTGACGGTCAAGGGTGGACTCTCATGTTTAATCTCTTAGAGTTTTATCAATTAATAATTACAACAGTTGACCGTTTATTGCATCAACCTGAATTTGTTGCTTGCAGTTGTTGCTTGTTGTTGCTTGCAGTTGTTGCTTGTTGTTGGTTGCAGGTACATAAAGCTGTGTGGAGCTTGTCCTTGTTGCAACAACCTGAATTTGTTACAGAAACCAGATGTAAACCTCTCCTCACATCAGAGTTTTTGTTGTTGTTCCTTTGATGAACCGATACATCCATACAGTTAATTGTGTTTAATATTTCTTACAAGCCTATGATATTTTGTATTCGACAGATGGGCAGATACAAAATTTCTCTTTTTGAATGTTTCTTGTTATACTTGTAACCTCATAACATTGATGGTTTCTTGTCTTTCCTTTCCTTTGGTTTCTTATTGGGCTGAATTGCATAATGGCTGGCTTCTTGATTAATGTTGATTATTCCTCTGCAGCTCTTTTTGTCCTTAATATGGTGCTAGCACCTGCACTTGGTTTTCCTAAGAACCCAACTGCAGCTGCTGAAGCTGAGAAGCTTTTGGTTGCATCCTTGTCAAAGATTGAATCCTTTTGGCTCCGAAGGACTGGAAAGTTCTTAGTGGGTAGCTCTCAACTATCTATTGCAGATCTCAGCCTTGTATGTGAAATTATGCAATTGGAGGTAAAACGTTCTCATGATTTGTACGATTTGCCTTTAGGAACATATTATTCTTGAACCGCTTGTGTTTAGTTAAACTTCTTGAGAAAGGAAAATCAAGTTTTATCTGTTCATGCCTATGTAGAATCCTTACTATTATGCATGTGAGGACAAACCTAAATGGAATCTTATGCATATGGTTGGATGCAGCTTGTGGACGAGGCTGACCGTAATCAAATACTAGGCCCGCAAAAGAGGGTTCTGCAGTGGATTGAGGATACTAGAGTTGCAACAAGCCCATTTTTTGAGGAAATACATGCACACCTCTTCAAGGCAAAAGCACGATTCAGCAAGCGTATCACTGGAACGGGTTCAAGCATAAAGGCCACGTCGCCATCATCAAAGCTATGAGAGCACGAAATGAATCTGTATTGCATTTTAACTATCAGTAAGATCAGATGATTTTGCTATGTTGTGTTCGTTATTCAAGTACATGCATGATGCACAAATGGATTTGGGCGACAAACTTAACTAATGAAGCAACATTATTGTAAAGAAAGAAACGATGTTTGGAATAAGGTGCTTCCGTGCATCTGGGGCAAGTTGTAGAAACAGTTTTTTGTGCCTTGTTGATTACAGGAACAGTTGTCTGTAAAATAGATTTGTCTGATTGAACGAATAGCTTTTAGTCTGTTTCAACATGCATAATTTCCTTGATTTTTCTTTCGCAAACAGACATTTTAGTCTGTTTCAACATGCATAATTTCCTTGATTTTAGTTGATGTTCCCAAAAGGAAAAAATTGTGAGTTGAAAAAAGAGTTCAGTTCAGACATTTTCTTCCTCTTCCATCTATTAGTTGTTTGTAAGATTTCTCTCATTTTGAACATTGGAACCGTTTGGAACCGGACCGTTCCAAACGGTTCGAGTTAGGTTCGGTTCCAATGTTCAAAATGAGGGGATCCGGACCGGATCGGATCCGTTATTTTTAAACGGTTCGAGTTAGGTTCCTCCAAATTTGGAACCGATCCGGACCGTGCCCACCCCTAAGTACCATACATCAAAAAAAATTAATGTACGAAAAAATAACACTTTTTAAATATTTTAAGAACTACTTAAAAATTAATAGAGCCCAAGGTTAAATATTCTTCCAGTTGGACTTGCATATCTACGTGTACATCGCGTGAGCATTTGAATAAAATTTAGCCAACGGGCAATAACTATTAGTTGCAAGAATTAATTTTTTATTGAAATAATGAAGAAAGTCCACGCTTTCCCCGCTAAAATGAATTATTAATTATATCCTTATAGTTTTACCTATATAAATTTGAATTGATGGTTTTTGTTGTGCTCGGGGGTGAGATAGCGAAGCCCCCCCGGCACCACAACTACACGATATGTTTCGAGCAATGATATTGTCCTCAATTTACGAACAGAGCTCAACTTTTCAAATGTTCCCAAAATGCCTTATCGCTATTAAGACATATCCAACTTCATATGTACTTAACTCTACTTGATCCCCTTAGTTGATGTGGGATTAAGTTGAGCCAACCCCATTTTTTATAAACATGTACATCATGCTGATTGAATGTCACACCGGAAAATAGCACCACCACATGTATACATCTTGGTCACCGTGAAATTACTTACATGAACCTTGACCCAAAGTCATTTAGAGGGGGGTATTCAATCATGTATTTTAATAGATTCTGAAAGATTTTAAAGTCCATTAAAATATAGGGGTATTCAATTAAGGATTTAAAACAATACAATGAAATCTAGGGGTATTCAAATATAGATTTTAAATGATTGTTTTATAATCCATTAAAATCATGGGGTATTCAATCATGGATTTTAAACAATACAATAAAATCTAGGGGTATTCAAACAGCAGTGGATTTTAATGGATTTGTTGACTTGATAGACTTTGAAGGACTTTGAAGAATTTATGTGTGAAAGATATAAATATCAAAGTCCTTTTCAAATCCGGCCTATTACCCTCGGATTTCAATTTCTCTGCTCCCTCTCGTCCCAACTCGCTCTCACCAACAACTTCTCTACTGCGCTAGCTCTCCCCTGCAAAGCTTTCCCCAGCGTTGCTCGCCTCTTCTCCACTTCTTCTTCTTCTTCTTCTTCTTCACATCTTCAGTTATTCTTCTTCTTCTTCACATCTTCTTCACTTATTCAGTTCTTCTTCTTCACATCTTTAGATCTTCTTCAGTTCTTCTTCTTCTCTCTTCACGTTCTGATCCCTCTCGTTTCGAGAGAACGATTTTCTTGAGGACGGCCAGCCTTGATGAGCACCTCAAGATCAACAAGACCCAGAGACATCAAACCCAAAGTAAGACCAGCCATCAACCCAGCAAAGGAGACCAACCCTACGCTTACAATTACGTAGAGCCAGAACTTTGTGCCACAACACGCGATGTCTGCTCCCATTTTGACTCCTCACCTCACCTCACTTCACTCACAGAGGAAACAAGAAGAAGAACCACCATCATCATCATTTATATACATAAACAAAGAAAAGAAAGCGTAGATAAAGTGTTTGATGAATTTATTGACAGTAAAAATTCGATGCGAATGTTCTCTCTACATTTGTTTGGTTTGGTGAGGTCACCCACTCCTCTCTCGGCCTCTTTAGTTTTTACTTATTTGTCTCTGGGTTTGAGTTGAATGAAACCAACTCATTTGATCAAGTTTCTCTTTTGCAATTTTTCAGGCACAGTAGATTTTGGTTGTGGTGGTCAGTCTCCAGTATCGCCTCCTCCTCCAGTTCCATTGTTGCCTCCGCTACCCAATGCCACAGATCGTAAGCTTCAACACCACTAATGGTACTGCAGCGGCAGCATTAGCAGCAGAGAGTCATCGAGAAGCATGGAGTGTAAAGCAAGTGACAAAGTCCAATTTCACAGATACCCTTTTGGAAGATTTGAAGAATCAAATAAGGGATTCTGACTTCATCGCCATTTCATCCCACACAACTGGTTCTTCTTCTTCTTTTGTTAATTCATGGCGTCGCGTCCTTCCTTTCCTAGACACCCATGAAACAGCTTATCTCAAAGCCAAAGATGCAGCAGAGAGGTTTCAACTTCTACACTTGATGGTTTGCCCTTTCTCTCTACACCCACCTACCTCCACTTCTAATACGAAGCTCGTCGCCCACCCGTAAGTCATTCTCTCCTTCTTCTTTTGTTCTTATTTTAGTTCCCCTTTTAATTATTATCACAATAGTTTCAATGTGGATGATAATTCACAAGAAAATTAAGTATGAACTGATATTGGTATACATCATGTTACTATTATGCACATGATGTCGAAAGAAATGGTGTTGTGTTCTTGTCTGGGTTCGTTACTTGCCCACCTATATCTTTTCCCGGAGTACATAATTAACACCTTAAAATACATCAAAATCCAATAATAAAAATCCATTAAAATCCAGTGAATTCTGTAAATTCCACAAAATCCAGTCACTTAAAATCCATTAAAATCCAGTGGATTCTGTAAACTCCTTTGAAATATTTTAAAATCCATGAGATTTAAAGTCTTTCAAACTCTATTAAAATCCATGATTGAATACCCCCTCTTAGACTTTCTGGAATATTTGCAGATAAGGAAAATTGATGGTTCATGCAAAAATACGTCTAATACTGAACATCCAAGATAAGATATCTAGTTCATTCATTGGTTGAAGAGGATCACCAAGATAAGATATCTTGGACTAGTTGAATTCTGAAGGTAAGGTGGCAAGGTGAGTTCCATGGGTCAATGAAGTCTACTAAAGACTCGCTCGAGTCAATCTTCTTTGTCATGGTATGCCTCTTCTCTCTATTTCATTGATTCGAACGAGGCACACTTTCAAACATGTTGATGTATTAATATATCATGCTGAATTTTCACAGAGACTTTCATAGCTCTTCAGGTTTTACAATATATATTCTCTCAAATTGAGTTAGTATATATTCTCCCCTTGTTGAACACATTGTGCATTACTGATAAACCAAGAAAAAGGTATCTATATCTATATATACCCATTTGTTTTTGCTTATTTAATTAGTTTCCAAACTGAGTCACAGACTTCACATCTTTCATTTGGAATTTATTAAGTCATTTCTTGCCAACATATTTAGGTGAGTTCATCCTGCAATTCAAGATCATTCATTTCTACATGCATAATAAAAATATATATTTGTTATATATCCTTTCTACATGGGATCGATTGAGTTTGATTTGGTTTATGTTTTATATGCCTGTAGATCCCTATTTTTTATTGCTCCCTGTTGGACTCTTGTGAATATAACAGATACAAAACATGCCATAATATTAGCACATTTGGATTGCTATAATAATAATAATAATAATAATGTGATTCATTCATTGTCATCACCTTATGTATTTAGTGTTTTTTTAATTAATATCTTGAGTTTTATCAATTAATAATTTATTTATTTTTTTGAAAAGCAAGCAGGGTTTTAAAGACCCCTTAACATTTATATTAATGAAGTAAAAGCAAATACAAAAACAATCTCACACAGGAGAGAGGATTCAGCATTACAAGCCTAAACAATGTACAAAGTCAAAATATCAATTAATAATTACAACAGGGTGATGGCTTTTACAGAGTACCATACATCAAAAAATTTTAATGTACGAAAAAAGAACATTTATTTTTTAAAATTTTTTAAGAACTACTTAAAAATTAATATATCAATATATCTATTTTTATAGTAGCTTTGTAATTAGTTCAATGCATATTCATTGAGTTTGATTAATATATATATATATATGTTTTTGTTACATATCCTTTCTGTATGTGATCGATTGAGTTTGATTTGGTTTATATTTTATATGCCTTGTAGATCCCTTTTCTTTGTTGCTCCCTGTTATTCATTGAAAAAGTGTTTTATAAACCAAGAAAATCAAGTTCTTGAAGGCTTTGTATCATGAAAATCAAGCTTAATTGTTTTGATTGCATGTTCATTGGTGATTGAGTGCTAATTGTATTTAGATTTTACCATTGACTGGAAGTGAACTAGCTTATTGTGTATTGAGTCTATGTTTACACAATTATTAGTCGTTATTTTCTCAAGTTTATAGCACGCAATTTTTTTAATTTAAGATTTTATAATAATAACTTTAGAAAGGTGAATTAAAGATAAACCTTCTTTTAATTGCCTACTAAATTTGATAATTTTAGGACGTTTTGGTGTATTGAGAATCGAGGTTGTCACAAATAAGCAACAATTCTAGGCAGCCAGGAAGTCCAGACATTTTTTTACCAGGTTATAGGCTTTTTACACATCTACTGCTTCAATAAATGATGTTTGTTGTTGTGTTTTAAAGAAAATGGTAAAAGTGTAAAAAAAACCCAACCTTGGCCAAAAAATGGTTGGGCTTTCTGATTGCCTAGACTTACTCCACAAACAAGTTCCCTGAAAATGAACAAACCTGAAACCAAGGAATGTGATTTTTCAAAAAATGTCGGAATTTCACCGAATATTTCTCTTTTTCGAGTTACCGAAATTTCTTTCAAAATCCGAAATATTAATTTATCTTGTTAGACCAATTTCATTTTTCCTACATTTTAACCCGTTTTCTCTTTCATTTAGTATTAAAATTCCATTGTATAAGTGATTCTTATGCGATATATTGTTTGTATGACATTATGAGTCTTGCAACACTTTTTTTTTTAAGATGTGACTTATGCACATATTTTACGATTAGCCAGGGTTTGATTCATTCATTTAAATTACCTTATGTATATAGTTTTATTAAATTACTTCCCATTGACCTATACTGACGGTCAAGGGTAGATTGTCATGTTTAATATCTTGAGTTTTGTCAGATAATAATTACAACAGGGTGGTGGCTTTTACTGAGTACCATACATCAAATAATTTTAATGTACAAAAAAAAGAACCTTTTTCTTAAGAACTACTTAAAAACTAATGTATCAGTATATCTATTTTCATAGCAGTTTTGTAATTAGTTCAATGCATATTAATGGTGTTGCAGGATGTCATTAAGGATGGGGAGTAGAAGTGAAACAAACAATGGAGGAGATGCGGACATTGTCGAGGTGGTGGTGACACCGTCTCTCAAAACAAGGCTCAGCAATGTTGCTCCATTAACCTCTGAGCGTTGTATCTACAGAGTTCCCAGAACATTGCGTGAAGTCAAACCAGAAGCATACACACCACAACTAGTCTCGATAGGGCCTTTCCACCGTGGCTCACCAAGACTACAACCCATGGAAGATCATAAATTACGATATCTACAAGATTTTCTCAAGAGAGATCCAGAAAAAACGATAGAGTTTTATATTGAAAATTTGAAAGGATTGGAAGAAAGAGCTCGTCAGCATTACGATGAACACATTTGCCTCACAAGTGATGAATTCGTGGAGATGCTCTTAATTGATGGTTGCTTCATCATCGAGTTCACGTAAAGGTGTAGCAAAGTAGTGGGACCACGGGACCATACTGACTTTTTATGGACGGCTGAATCGATGGAATCAGCTTTGGCCTATGATATGCTTTTATTGGAAAATCAGCTTCCATTTTTCATCTTAAAATGCTTATTTGACCTACTCAACAAAGGACCTGATGGACAACCATATGAGGATTTGTCTTTCCTTTATCTGACTATTCATAGTCTTTTAGTTGGTGTTTTTAGCAAAGGTCAAGATGATTTCTTTACAAAGGAGGATCCCAATTACAAAGTAAAACACTTTGTTGATTTAATACGACAAAGTTATGTCCCCTCACTTAAAAGGATGTCACCCAAGGACAATCACAAATTCAAATTTATACCTAGTGCAACAGAGCTCCATGAGGCTGGAGTCAAGTTTGAAAAGAGTAGCCAGAAATGTTTTTTAGACGTGAGGTTTAGCAAGATTAGTGAAGTGTTTAGTATCCCAACTCTCTGCGTTAATGATTGCACTGAACCCCTCTTCAGAAATCTTATGGCTTTGGACTTCTTTCACAAGATTGAAGACAACTATGTAACTGATTATATCAATCTCATGGATAAACTTTTAAATACTTCACAAGATGTTGCGTTACTTCGAAAGAGTGGAATCATCGATAATTGGCTAGGTGATGATGAAGAGGTGTCAAGTGTCTTCAATAAGCTCTGTACTGGGGTAATTACTACTCCTGCTACATTCTACTATGCATGTCTCTGTGGAGAAGTAAATGCGTATTATGAGAAACCGTGGCATGTGTGGAGGGCAAAGCTGAAGAGAGACTATTTCAGCACCCCATGGTCGACTCTATCCTTCGTTGCTGCTTTAATACTCCTTATTTGTACAATGTCGCAAACTGTTTTTTCTGTTGTATTTCGTTGAAAAAATTGAATATGCTTTTATAGTAAAGCTGGTATGAATGTATGTATTATTAATGTATGTTTTCTCAAGATGCATTTCTCGAAGGCCTGCAATAAAGAAATTTCTATTGTTGGACATTTCTTCAACCCGTATCAAGTGTGCCGATGTTCAAAACAGGAGCAATGAAGAACAACATTGGCCATTGAGTATTGAAGTGAACATCAAACACACCATATAAATTTATCCTTGGCAGCTGAACAATTGTTTCTGTATATATTTGCAAGTTATTTGTTCAAATACTGACAAGTTGACAACACATCAAGAGAGAAATTTCAAGGGGAGCAAGCTTTGCTTCAATTCCTTCACAGGAAGATTATAGATTAGAATAATTTACTTTATTTTATTTTTCTTATAGTTATTTATTGAAATTCTTCATTTCCGTCAACATTAATTTTCAAGCTTTTAGACTCCGGTAGTCTTTCTTTAAGGCAATCAGTTGTACTAAATCCAAGAAGAATCAATCTGGTGCCTATGCCTCAGGGGTGTCTAGCTTACCTTGCTTAGCTTCGCTTTGTTAGATGACACAATTGCCACACTGACCTGTCTGTTAACACTGCAGTGTGAATGCGAAGTTCATTAGCGGGGCTGTGTATGGTTCTGTCACGCCCCGATTTTCGAAAATAACGAAAATCCTAAAATTCACGTAGGATTATCCGTTTCCCCCAGAACTCGGGACGTGAAAATTCAATAACAACAGAAACAAATAGCAGCAACAACTAAACATGATTAATTTACTGAAACAAATAAAACTCTAACCCGGAAAGGACTGGCGTGGCTAGCTCACTAGCGGAACTCCAGTAATGCAGCTCTAAAGCTAATCGGCTACATTCCAAAAGGAATGTACCAAAGAAGCAAAAGCTCACTTGGGTCAACAATAAAGCTGGTGTGAGAAATCTTCATCCCAAAATCAATAAATCCGCACATGACAACATCAAAATAAACAAAACAATAAACAACCACACCATCAAGTAGTTCTTCAATGAGGCAAATGTGTCATCATCCTAATAAATAAATATGCACTATTTATTACTAATAAATAAAAATATTAGTTATCAATCCTCATAAATGCAACACAATACAATTCATAATCATATTAGACTATTATTGAAATATTAACAAAACACATTTTTTTCTACCTTTAGGAAGACATGTAGTTCTCATTCAATGGTTGAATGAGCATTTAGTTTCTTCCTTTAAGGTAATCATGCACATACACAAAAAAAAATCTCGCTTCTTTTCCACAATCGCACTATCCTCCTTGTGCCGAACACACCTCACCCAAGTGTGCCTTCCTTGCCATCGAAACCACTCGGAGCGTACATGTTCCAAGTGGGGTGCCACCTCGAGGAACATGTCATCTCACCCGAAGTTTGATCACTGACAAATATTCTTCCTAAATCTACACGTACAACCGAACTCATATGGAACGGTGCACCGATATGCAAGCATGTCTGCATACCCATAATAATATCACACGTATACAAACAAGTCTGTATACAAAAATTTCTTTTCTTTTCACATTTTTTTTTCTTCGGAGCTGTGGAAAAGAGCATAAAAATTATCAACTAAAACTCAAAACTCTTTTATGGTGACACTTTGTCAACCATAAGTAAATCAACCACAGTATCCACCACTCTTTTGGGGAACAAGTAATATTTGATACATTGCCAATTCACATATCTCATTTCTTTGCATCATATGAAAAACAATATGCACACCAATTCGCATAACAATACAAATACTCAAGCTAAAACAAGTGCTCAGTTAAATTCCAGCCAATATCTATTACTAGACAATTTTCTTCTAGCCCTAAACAAAATAAGGGTTTAATCATACATAAAACTAATACAGACAAGACATTATCCGTTAGTAATGGATACATTCAAGCAAGTACTAGTCACAAACCACCTGAATATAAACTCACCTATACTTTCCTATGTAAATAGGTCTAAAGAAATACTCCAAATATAATATCTTCCAATTTGCGTAACACACTGATAAGGAAAATTAATACAGACTACAAGCCTACAAACACTGAATGCAATTAGCAAATTGTCTGCATAGCAACACAATGGA
Source organism: Berberis vulgaris (assembly GCA_963556465.1). Lineage (NCBI taxonomy): Eukaryota > Viridiplantae > Streptophyta > Magnoliopsida > Ranunculales > Berberidaceae > Berberis > Berberis vulgaris. The sequence goes on from OY747135.1 coordinate 77,831,932, forward strand.
AGGGTTAAATACTATATTATATTTGTGTTTGACCAAAAGTACACAATGAAATGGTTAAATACTATATTATATTTGTGTTTGACCAAAAGTACACAATGAAAGGGTTAAATACTATATTATATTTGTGTTATAAAATTGGATACCCATTCATGCTTTCTCCTTACTTAGCCATAAAAATCTCTCCTTTTTCCTTATCTACTTGTTCTAGCTAGCTAGCTAGACAATCTAGAATGCTATTGAAACATAGGTTACTACATAAGCTTTAAAATCGAATCAATCCCAAACCCTTTGTTTCAGACTTCCATACAAATAGTCGTCGGTCACTTGTAGTCACTCCTCAAATGGTTGATTCAATGTTGTCAAATTGCTCTTCTGATATAATCTCACTGAACTTCTTCTTGTGTTGTGCTCTACAACCCCATTATTTCCATGAACCCCAATTGCTTAATAAAATGGTTCCTATAGTTGAGTCTGAGTTTGAAACAGTTAGGAGTGTTGTTAGAGGATTGGGTTTAAGACTAAGCCACAAACCTTCTTGATTTTATTAAGGATTTGTTGGCGCAGTGTGTTTCTGTTAGATACTCTTGAGAAGATGAGTAATTTGGTTACTCCACGAATACGTTTGCTAGGAATATTATCATCGATGTGTTGTTCAAGGGTGGGCATGCGGGTACTGCTCTTAAGTTTTTTTGAGAGAGACCCGGTATCCTAATTGTTTTGACATTTAACATATCGGTATGTAAACTTTGGGAGAGACACAGTATGCTCAACTTCAGCACCACTCCCCAACCATACGACAAACACAACCCCCACCCAATTTTAATCCATCCAAACCTCCCTAAGATGACAATACCAACCACAACATCAAACCGCTAAACACACTAAATCGCCAGTAAGCCATCAAACACACCAAAATCAACAAACAAAGATATGGGTATTTCAAAAAGAGGAACTCATATAGAGAATGAAACAATACTCACCATCTCAACCTCTCGACCTTCGTCGCCGCCGAAAAGGGTAAGAGGAAGAGCAATCTTGTTCTTCCTGTTGCACAAAAGAAGAAGGAAATGGAGAAAAGAAAAGGAGGAAAGAAAAAGGGTTTTTTTTTTTTTTTTTTTTTTTTATATATATGGTGGGTGGCTATTCGCCCCCACTAAAATTTTAAGGGCAGTCCGTCCTTTAAATTTACAAAATAAAACTCTAATCATTAGTTAAATAAAAGCCCAAAATCAAACCCAAATACAATTGAGTAACAACCATCAACATTAGGGTTTACAAATTTTTGGATAAATACACACACACCTTATTCAATTTAGCAATGACAAACAAAACAAATCTTTTTCCCAATAATTGAGATTACAACATATGTCACAATTAATAAATAAATAAAAATTTATATTTATTTAATTAGACGGGTATTACAGCTTCTTCATTTAACTCTTCATCAGCCAGGCTCAGGCTGAATAGTAGAGCAAGTATAAGTATTGGTAAAAATGCATTACTCGTCATTAATATGTTTGCACACGGTAACTATGGCCTCTTGAAGAACATTGACAATTTATGGAATGTTCAATTCTTGGCGGATGCACGCGTCACCGAGTTAAAAGTCCTGGCGGATAAAGTTGTCCATTCTGTATCCTGGTGTATATGTGTTGCCGCATCCGCTTTCCTAGCATTTTATAAACACACTTATTAATATTTACTGTCATTTATATCCTTCACCAAAATTTTCCTGGCGAATATCTTTTTTTTATTTTTTTATGTCCAAGTCATATTTGAAATATTGTCCTGTCAGATTATGAAACTTATCCACCGAGACAAGCCCTTTCCCGGAGACAGCAATTGCAACGGATATGTTATTCGCCAGTGCAGGATCTTCCTGGTAGATATAGCTTTTCCTGCGCCGAGATTAGGCCTTTCATGTCATATATCACGAGCCACAATTGGCCTCTAGTAGTGTCAGTTCAGGATCCCATAACCTATCAAATAAACTGATAAACATGCCGCTGGCTGGGTTTGAACCCATGACCTGGTGGTACCATCTGTCAAGCTCTAATCATTGAAATGTCATGTCATTGGCTTACTGCTCTTTAACATACTCTACAAGGGTACTTCAAACACGCGATGGTCTACCACCTGTCCTTTGTTGCTGCAGTCGTTCTCCTCGTACAAAGTAAACCATTATGTCCCCTCATCTGGAAGATTGTCATGCAAATGCCATGACAATTTCAAATTTATACCAAGCGCAACTAAGCTCCATGAGGCTGGAGTCAAGTTCGAAAAGAATGATCACAACAAATGTTTAGCAAAATTAATGGAGTTTTGAGTATTCCACCTCTTATGGTCAGACATAGCACTGAATTCTCTTCCTAAACCTTGTGGCTTTGGACTTTTCCCATAGGTACTAAGACAGTTACATGACCAACTACATTATCATCCTGGACAGTCTTATAGATACTCTACAGGATATATGTTGCACTGCTTCAGAAGAGTGGGATTCTCAACAATTGGTTAGGTGACAATGAAGAAGTGTCTAGCATCTTTAATGAGATTTGCTAGGGGTTATTTATAATTCTAGCATACTATACTATGCAAAACTTTGCGAAGACATGAATGCATATTACGAGAAACCTTGGAATGCATGGAGGGCAAAGCTGAAGCGAGATTATTTCAGCACTCCATGGTCCACTATCTGTTATTGCAGCACTTATACTTCTCAGTTGCACAATGTTGCAAACTATTTGTTCTGTAATATTTCATTGAAAATAAAATTGAAGATGCTTTGTAATCAAGTATTATTTTCCCTATATGCATTTCCTCTTTAGCTTTGCACCTTCTAAATTTCCTGCTGATTAGCAAACCAGAAACAGTTCATACAATTCTGCAGTCTAAAACGGCGTATGGCGATAATCCTCTGATAATTTTGATCATCCCCATTACAACAAAAACAAGACACTAAACATGCAATCTGTTCTTACTGACTTAGACCACTACTGCACAAGCTGACCAAGTCCATCAATATGGAATATAATGTTTCCAATGACAAGTATCCCAAGAATTTTGTAGTTCCAGATTCACCGTTAGACAAGCCCATGCGAAGTTTACTCTCTTCCATCAACCCATCAGCCATCACCAACCACCATGAGATGCATCCTTCGGTGTTTTGAGGGTCAACATGGGCCACTAAGCATAACCTGTCACCTTGCTCAAGCTCCAGAGACAAGCATAAAAAGTCCCGACTTGCCTTCATTCCCACTCGGAGGGCTTCCTCATGGAGCCAACGAACTACCTGGGTCGCAACCTGTCACCAGTTCTAGTTCTCAGATAGGAAATAATATAATCCTATTCTAAACCTCGGACGTGTAATGAAGTATCTTGTTGAAGGATTTGCATGGCTTAATAAAGCGATTCTTTCTCAAACAAAGAGCAGCCATGATCACCAGGTTAATTCCTTGCCCATTTTTTATGTAAACAATAGAAGCAGGTGGAAGCCACTTTTTATCCCAATAGGCCTCATCGCTATTAAGACATATCCAACTTCATATATACTTAACTCTACTTGGTCCCTTAGTTGATGTGAGATTAAGTTGAGCCAACCCCATTTTTTATAAACATGTACATCATGCTGATTGAATGTCACACGGACTTTTCACAACTCTTCATGCACCTACAAGAATGCCTTGCACTTCACTCACAAAGTCTGTCAATCTTGGATGGAGAATGCGGAAAATAGCACCACCACATGTATACATCTTGGTCACCGTGGAATTACTTACATGAACCTTGACCCAAAGTCATTTAGACTTTTTGGAATATTTGCAGATAAGGAAAATTGATGCTTCATGCAAAAATATGTCTAATACTGAACATCCAAGTCATCTAGTTCATTCATTTGTTGAAGAGGATTACCAAGATAAGATATCTTGGACTAGTTGAATTCTTAAGGTAAGGTGGCAAGGTGAGTTACATGGGTCAATGAAGTCTACTAAAGACTCGCTCGAGCCAGTCTTCTTTGTCATGGTATGCCTCTTCTCTCTATTTCATTGATTCGAACGAGGCACACTTTCAAACATGTTGATGTATTAATATATCATGCTGAATTTTCACACAGACTTTCATAGCTCTTCAGGTTTTACAATATATATTCTCTCAAATTGAGTTAGTATATATATTCTCCCCTTGTTGAACACATTGTGCATTACTGATAAACCAAGAAAAAGGTATCTATATCTATATATACCCATTTGTTTTTGCTTATTTAATTAGTTTCCAAACTGAGTCAGAGACTTCACATCTTTCATTTGGAATTTATTAAGTCATTTCTTGCCAACATATTTAGGTGAGTTCATCCTGCAATTCAAGATCATTCATTTCTACATGCATAATAAAAATATATATTTGTTATATATCCTTTCTACATGGGATCGATTGAGTTTGATTTGGTTTATGTTTTATATGCCTGTAGATCCCTATTTTTTATTGCTCCCTGTTTGACTCTTGTGAATATAACAGATACAAAACATGCCATAATATTAGCACATTTGGATTGCTATAATAATAATAATAATAATAATAATAATGTGATTCATTCATTGTCATCACCTTATGTATATAGTGTTTTTTTAATTAATATCTTGAGTTTTATCAATTAATAATTTATTTATTTTTTTGAAAAGCAAGCAGGGTTTTAAGACCCCTTAACCTTTATATTAATGAAGTAAAAGCAAATACAAAAACAATCACACACAGAGAGGATTCAGCATTACAAGCCTAAACAATGTACAAAGTCAAAATATCAATTAATAATTACAAAAATTTTAATGTACGAAAAAAGAACATTTTTTTTTTAAAATTTTTTTAAGAACTACTTAAAAACTAATGTATCAGTATATCTATTTTCATAGCAGTTTTGTAATTAGTTCAATGCATATTAATGGTGTTGCAGGATGTCATTAAGGATGGGGAGTAGAAGTGAAACAAACAATGGAGGAGATGCGGACATTGTCGAGGTGGTGGTGACACCGTCTCTCAGAACAAGGCTCAGCTATGTTGCTCCATTAACCTCTGAGCGTTGTATCTACAGAGTTCCCAGAACATTGCGTGAAGTCAAACCAGAAGCATACACACCACAACTAGTCTCGATAGGGCCTTTCCACCGTGGCTCACCAAGACTACAACCCATGGAAGTTCATAAATTACGATATCTACAAGATTTTCTCAAGAGAGATCCAGAAAAAACGATAGAATTTTATATTAAAAATTTGAAAGGATTGGAAGAAAGAGCTCGTCAACATTACGACGAACACATTTGCCTCACAAGTGATGAATTCGTGGAGATGCTCTTAATTGATGGTTGCTTCATCATCGAGTTCATTTTAAGGGTCTGCGAAAAAGTGGGACCACGGGACCATACTGACTTTTTATGGATGGCTGAATCAATGGAATCACATTTGAAGAATGATATGCGTTTATTGGAAAATCAGCTTCCATTTTTCATCTTAAAATGCTTATTTGACCTACTCAACAACATACCCGATGGACGACGACATTGGGATTTATCTTTCCTTGATCTGACTATTGATCGTTTTTTATTTGGTGATTTGTGCATAGGTCAAGATGGTTTCCTTACAAAGGATCCCAATTACAAAGTAAAACACTTTGTTGATTTAATACGACAAAGTTATGTCCCCTCATTTGAAATGATGTCACCCAAGGACAATCACAAATTCAAATTTATACCTAGTGCAACAGAGCTCCATGAGGCTGGAGTCAAGTTTGAAAAGAGTAGCGAGAAATGTTTTTTAGACGTGAAGTTTAGCAAGATTAGTGGAGTGTTTAGTATCCCAACTCTCTGGGTTGAAGATAGTTTTGAACCTCTCTTCAGAAATCTTATGGCTTTGGACTTTTTTCACAAGTATAAAGACAACTATGTAACTGATTATATCCTTCTCATGGATAGTCTTATAAATACTTCACAAGATGTTACGTTACTACGAAACAGTGGAATCATCGATCATTGGCTAGGTGATGATGAAGAGGTGTCAAGTGTCTTCAATAAGCTTGGTACTAGGGTAAATACTGATTCTGATACATTCTACTATGCATGTCTCTGTGGAGAAGTAAATGCGTATTATGAGAAACCGTGGCATGTGTGGAGGGCAAAGCTGAAGAGAGACTATTTCAGCACGCCATGGTCGACTATATCCTTCGTTGCTGCTTTTATACTTCTTATTTGTACAATGGCGCAAACTGTTTTTTCTGTTGTATTTCATTGACAAAATTGAATATGCTTTATAGTATGTTTTCTCAAGATGCATTTCTCGAAGGCCTGCAAAAAAGAAATTTCTATTGTTGGACAAGCATAACCTGTCACCTTGCTCAAGCTCAAGAGACAAGCATAAAAAGTCCCGACTTGCCTTCATTCCCACTCGGAGGGCTTCCTCATGGAGCCAACGAACTACCTGGGTCGCAACCTGTCACCAGTTCTAGTTCTCAGATAGGAAATAATATAATCCTATTCTAAACCTCGGACGTGTAATGAAGTATCTTGTTGAAGGATTTGCATGGCTTAATAAAGCGATTCTTTCTCAAACAAAGAGCAGCCATGATCACCAGGTTAATTCCTTGCCCATTTTTTATGTAAACAATAGAAGCAGGTGGAAGCCACTTTTTCAACAATTTATGACAATCGCACTAGATGCTTACTCCATATTCTACTAAAGAAAACACAATTTTTTGTTTCTGAAACTATTTGCATATAACAAATTTAATTAACTGGGTCGAATATCAAAAGAATAGAGGCGCATACCTGCTGCAGTAGCATCATAGGCAGATCTGCCAACTCACAGTCATAACTGTTGATGGAACAAATATCATAACTGTTGATTAGTTACAAAGATTGGAACAGCAAGCTCGCCAATGTTATGCACAATCAGTTGATAACAAATGGAGATACGAAACTCTGCTGGCCTACAGGAATGGAAGACTACATTAGTGATGTCCAGCCTCCTAATTAGTCAATATATCAGTATACATGAGAAATCATATTGATACCAGATTTTCAAGCTGCACCAGAACTTTGCTCGAAAAGATCCTATGAGCCAGAGTCTTGCAGAAATGACCAAGAAGATTGACCCCATCTCCTGAAGGATGGCCAGAGACTGTCTGAGCTCTGCTGGCAGAAGGGTGTCTTTCCTTTACTCTTGCAAAGACATTTTCATGGAAAATTTGTTGTAGATAAATTTCAGAATTGATTGGATTAGGAAACCTCAGCGAGCTTTGAAGGGTGGGCTTCTCTTCTTCTACCTTGACATCCTCCAATGTTTCAAATATATCTGAACTTTCCATATGACGGTTGTCAACTGAGTCAACAATTTGATCCGTGTCTTGCTCAGTTGGCGCAAGTGATAAATATAAGGATGCTCCTTGACCAATGCCCAACTCTATATAGTTTTCTCTTATCCCAACAACATTAACTCCTTGAGATGGATTAAATGCCTCACGATTCACTGATTCAAAGACCTTTTGTTGTATAACAAACAAATGGTATTTAGTACAAGCAAATACACAAGAATAGAAAATGGAAGAAAATGAGTCAAAGGCAAAGAACAAAGGTTTACCTGCTCATCAAAAATTGAACGATGAACTTCACGAAGGACAGAATGTGTTCCTTTCACACATTCATCAACATCTTCAGCTCCTGAACCTTCTCTATCAGGTTCTCCTGGAGAAGACTCACTTGAGCTATCGATATTGATTTTACCAGACTTTTGTAGTTTACAACCAGAAATGTCATCGAGAAACCCAAATTGAATAGACCGGCATGACTTTGGAGGTAAATGTACGGCCAGCATGCCAAATGAGTCATGATCAACGTGAGCTGTAGATATAGAAGGTGGACGAAATACTGCAGTTGGATCAGATGTGTTGTCAAACAGATCAATTTTTCCCCCACTTGCCCCCACGTAAATCCGTGCCTGCTCATTGGCAGGAGGTGCGACAGCCATACGCTGTCGTTTGATTTTCCAATTTTGCTGCAATCTGTTCAGTTGTTGAAAAAAGTTGATGAACAATGTCAATAAATAAGTAATCATAGTCACATGAGGCATGTAATTAGACGACAGACACGTTGGAACAGGATACCCCTGCAAACTTTTACATTACTCATAATCTATCCCCCACATGGAAACATTGAGTCAACAACACCAAAGGTAATGAACATTTATAGAAGTGAATATAGTTCTCATTCATACTTGTAGAAATATGAGAAAATATCCCACAATTATAAGGGTATAAATTTTTTAAAGTAAACACGATTAGTTGCCAAACTCTGATTCTCAAGCAACATATTCCATCTTCTATTTTGTACGTATATAACAATTACCTGATCAAAGCACCATAAAATCTTGCTTCTCTAGCAACTTGTCTTTCCAAAGCTTTAACCGACTGCTTAAAATATTTGCTAACTTGCTGAAAAAGAAAGGAGATAGAGAAATCAAATAAATGAACTGAGTGTGGGTGACAAGATATTCAAATGCTTATCACTCAATAATGCCATAAGATATTGCAAATTTGGCAACTGAATGAAAAAGTTCCTAATAGATAACATAGGGCTTGCTATACAGTCATCAAACAGAAGTTCACTAGGGTGTTACTGAATCAATTATTTTATATGTGATCCAAATATATAAGAAAATGGCAAAATTATATTGCTCAAAGTAAAAAAGAGAGCCAAAAATAGGTAGTTGCAAGAAGGGATACAAAGTAAACCTCAATTATTGAAGAATCAATAATTTGCAATATATATTAACGGGGAATTCTAATTGTCGAGGAAACCAGCGAGGGAGGACCCTCCATCCCCCTCGTGATGTGTGCAAGGGATGGGAAGCACGCATCGCAAGGGGGATGGAGGGCCCTCCCTCCCTCCCTTGCTGGTTTCCTCGACAGGTAGCCTATCACTCAAGCCAACTTTCCCATGCACTTCTTGTTCAACTTCTGTATTAGAGTTTGAAAGCAAGCGGGATCGAGAACGAAAGTGAGAGCGAGAGCGAGAGTGTGAGCGCAACATAGAGTCTTCAAGGGAGCAAAAACACTATTAACCGGAAAGATTCAGGTGACCTAAACATCTATTTATTTTTTCCTTAATATATTGCATCAAAAAGATTATTATGAATCTATTTCAATTCGGATTATTTATTTTAGATACGAAATTTTTTATTTTATTTAGGTTCAAGCATGAAACACCAATGGTAACCTTTGGATTGCTATACTAATAATAATAATAAGGCAATTATTGTTTAACACCATCAAAAGTACTGTCTCACACCACCATTCATTTTTTATTTTTTTTTATCTATGAGAGCATCTCCAATGGATTCCCTAAAATAGCTTTTAGGGAGCTCATGAGATAAAAAAACCTCCCCCATTTTAACTTCACTTCCACCTAAATTTAGATGCAATCATACTATCTCCAAATCTTAAATAATACAAAAATATTTCAAATTTTTTTATTTTTCTAATTAAAAACAAAACCAAAAATCATACCATCCTATACCATCCCCCAAATCTTAAATATTACTATAATAGTATAATTTAAATGAAGATGATTTAAAAAAAAAAGTGGAAGATATATTTAAATAATGATAAAAAACTAATTATTAATACTAAAAAATATTTAAAAACTTCCATCTCTTTTAATTAATCAAATTAAAATTAAGTTGAAATTAATAATAGTATAATTATATTAAGTTGAAATTAATAAGAGTATAATAGTATAACTGAAATTAAATTGATATAAAAAAATGGAAGATATATTTAAATAATGATGAAAAAGTTAAAATAGGGAATGTGGTTGAAGTGATGAAAAATAACCTTTTTTAAAATAGGAGGTAAAATGTAAATAACCTTTTTTTTTTTTTAAATTGCTTCCCATTTGCCTAGGAGTGATTCTAAGTGTCGAGGAAACCAGTGAGGGAGGGAGGACCCTCCATCCCCCTCGCGATGTGTGCCTTCCCTCCCCTGCACGCATCACGAGGGGGATGGAGGGTCCTCCCTCGCTGATTTCCTCGACACTTAGAATTTCCCTTTACCTAGATTGACGGTCAAGGGTGGACTCTCATGTTTAATCTCTTAGAGTTTTATCAATTAATAATTACAACAGTTGACCGTTTATTGCATCAACCTGAATTTGTTGCTTGCAGTTGTTGCTTGTTGTTGCTTGCAGTTGTTGCTTGTTGTTGGTTGCAGGTACATAAAGCTGTGTGGAGCTTGTCCTTGTTGCAACAACCTGAATTTGTTACAGAAACCAGATGTAAACCTCTCCTCACATCAGAGTTTTTGTTGTTGTTCCTTTGATGAACCGATACATCCATACAGTTAATTGTGTTTAATATTTCTTACAAGCCTATGATATTTTGTATTCGACAGATGGGCAGATACAAAATTTCTCTTTTTGAATGTTTCTTGTTATACTTGTAACCTCATAACATTGATGGTTTCTTGTCTTTCCTTTCCTTTGGTTTCTTATTGGGCTGAATTGCATAATGGCTGGCTTCTTGATTAATGTTGATTATTCCTCTGCAGCTCTTTTTGTCCTTAATATGGTGCTAGCACCTGCACTTGGTTTTCCTAAGAACCCAACTGCAGCTGCTGAAGCTGAGAAGCTTTTGGTTGCATCCTTGTCAAAGATTGAATCCTTTTGGCTCCGAAGGACTGGAAAGTTCTTAGTGGGTAGCTCTCAACTATCTATTGCAGATCTCAGCCTTGTATGTGAAATTATGCAATTGGAGGTAAAACGTTCTCATGATTTGTACGATTTGCCTTTAGGAACATATTATTCTTGAACCGCTTGTGTTTAGTTAAACTTCTTGAGAAAGGAAAATCAAGTTTTATCTGTTCATGCCTATGTAGAATCCTTACTATTATGCATGTGAGGACAAACCTAAATGGAATCTTATGCATATGGTTGGATGCAGCTTGTGGACGAGGCTGACCGTAATCAAATACTAGGCCCGCAAAAGAGGGTTCTGCAGTGGATTGAGGATACTAGAGTTGCAACAAGCCCATTTTTTGAGGAAATACATGCACACCTCTTCAAGGCAAAAGCACGATTCAGCAAGCGTATCACTGGAACGGGTTCAAGCATAAAGGCCACGTCGCCATCATCAAAGCTATGAGAGCACGAAATGAATCTGTATTGCATTTTAACTATCAGTAAGATCAGATGATTTTGCTATGTTGTGTTCGTTATTCAAGTACATGCATGATGCACAAATGGATTTGGGCGACAAACTTAACTAATGAAGCAACATTATTGTAAAGAAAGAAACGATGTTTGGAATAAGGTGCTTCCGTGCATCTGGGGCAAGTTGTAGAAACAGTTTTTTGTGCCTTGTTGATTACAGGAACAGTTGTCTGTAAAATAGATTTGTCTGATTGAACGAATAGCTTTTAGTCTGTTTCAACATGCATAATTTCCTTGATTTTTCTTTCGCAAACAGACATTTTAGTCTGTTTCAACATGCATAATTTCCTTGATTTTAGTTGATGTTCCCAAAAGGAAAAAATTGTGAGTTGAAAAAAGAGTTCAGTTCAGACATTTTCTTCCTCTTCCATCTATTAGTTGTTTGTAAGATTTCTCTCATTTTGAACATTGGAACCGTTTGGAACCGGACCGTTCCAAACGGTTCGAGTTAGGTTCGGTTCCAATGTTCAAAATGAGGGGATCCGGACCGGATCGGATCCGTTATTTTTAAACGGTTCGAGTTAGGTTCCTCCAAATTTGGAACCGATCCGGACCGTGCCCACCCCTAAGTACCATACATCAAAAAAAATTAATGTACGAAAAAATAACACTTTTTAAATATTTTAAGAACTACTTAAAAATTAATAGAGCCCAAGGTTAAATATTCTTCCAGTTGGACTTGCATATCTACGTGTACATCGCGTGAGCATTTGAATAAAATTTAGCCAACGGGCAATAACTATTAGTTGCAAGAATTAATTTTTTATTGAAATAATGAAGAAAGTCCACGCTTTCCCCGCTAAAATGAATTATTAATTATATCCTTATAGTTTTACCTATATAAATTTGAATTGATGGTTTTTGTTGTGCTCGGGGGTGAGATAGCGAAGCCCCCCCGGCACCACAACTACACGATATGTTTCGAGCAATGATATTGTCCTCAATTTACGAACAGAGCTCAACTTTTCAAATGTTCCCAAAATGCCTTATCGCTATTAAGACATATCCAACTTCATATGTACTTAACTCTACTTGATCCCTTAGTTGATGTGGGATTAAGTTGAGCCAACCCCATTTTTTATAAACATGTACATCATGCTGATTGAATGTCACACCGGAAAATAGCACCACCACATGTATACATCTTGGTCACCGTGAAATTACTTACATGAACCTTGACCCAAAGTCATTTAGAGGGGGGTATTCAATCATGTATTTTAATAGATTCTGAAAGATTTTAAAGTCCATTAAAATATAGGGGTATTCAATTAAGGATTTAAAACAATACAATGAAATCTAGGGGTATTCAAATATAGATTTTAAATGATTGTTTTATAATCCATTAAAATCATGGGGTATTCAATCATGGATTTTAAACAATACAATAAAATCTAGGGGTATTCAAACAGCAGTGGATTTTAATGGATTTGTTGACTTGATAGACTTTGAAGGACTTTGAAGAATTTATGTGTGAAAGATATAAATATCAAAGTCCTTTTCAAATCCGGCCTATTACCCTCGGATTTCAATTTCTCTGCTCCCTCTCGTCCCAACTCGCTCTCACCAACAACTTCTCTACTGCGCTAGCTCTCCCCTGCAAAGCTTTCCCCAGCGTTGCTCGCCTCTTCTCCACTTCTTCTTCTTCTTCTTCTTCTTCACATCTTCAGTTATTCTTCTTCTTCTTCACATCTTCTTCACTTATTCAGTTCTTCTTCTTCACATCTTTAGATCTTCTTCAGTTCTTCTTCTTCTCTCTTCACGTTCTGATCCCTCTCGTTTCGAGAGAACGATTTTCTTGAGGACGGCCAGCCTTGATGAGCACCTCAAGATCAACAAGACCCAGAGACATCAAACCCAAAGTAAGACCAGCCATCAACCCAGCAAAGGAGACCAACCCTACGCTTACAATTACGTAGAGCCAGAACTTTGTGCCACAACACGCGATGTCTGCTCCCATTTTGACTCCTCACCTCACCTCACTTCACTCACAGAGGAAACAAGAAGAAGAACCACCATCATCATCATTTATATACATAAACAAAGAAAAGAAAGCGTAGATAAAGTGTTTGATGAATTTATTGACAGTAAAAATTCGATGCGAATGTTCTCTCTACATTTGTTTGGTTTGGTGAGGTCACCCACTCCTCTCTCGGCCTCTTTAGTTTTTACTTATTTGTCTCTGGGTTTGAGTTGAATGAAACCAACTCATTTGATCAAGTTTCTCTTTTGCAATTTTTCAGGCACAGTAGATTTTGGTTGTGGTGGTCAGTCTCCAGTATCGCCTCCTCCTCCAGTTCCATTGTTGCCTCCGCTACCCAATGCCACAGATCGTAAGCTTCAACACCACTAATGGTACTGCAGCGGCAGCATTAGCAGCAGAGAGTCATCGAGAAGCATGGAGTGTAAAGCAAGTGACAAAGTCCAATTTCACAGATACCCTTTTGGAATATTTGAAGAATCAAATAAGGGATTCTGACTTCATCGCCATTTCATCCCACACAACTGGTTCTTCTTCTTCTTTTGTTAATTCATGGCGTCGCGTCCTTCCTTTCCTAGACACCCATGAAACAGCTTATCTCAAAGCCAAAGATGCAGCAGAGAGGTTTCAACTTCTACACTTGATGGTTTGCCCTTTCTCTCTACACCCACCTACCTCCACTTCTAATACGAAGCTCGTCGCCCACCCGTAAGTCATTCTCTCCTTTTTCTTTTGTTCTTATTTTAGTTCCCCTTTTAATTATTATCACAATAGTTTCAATGTGGATGATAATTCACAAGAAAATTAAGTATGAACTGATATTGGTATACATCATGTTACTATTATGCACATGATGTCGAAAGAAATGGTGTTGTGTTCTTGTCTGGGTTCGTTACTTGCCCACCTATATCTTTTCCCGGAGTACATAATTAACACCTTAAAATACATCAAAATCCAATAATAAAAATCCATTAAAATCCAGTGAATTCTGTAAATTCCACAAAATCCAGTCACTTAAAATCCATTAAAATCCAGTGGATTCTGTAAACTCCTTTGAAATATTTTAAAATCCATGAGATTTAAAGTCTTTCAAACTCTATTAAAATCCATGATTGAATACCCCCTCTTAGACTTTCTGGAATATTTGCAGATAAGGAAAATTGATGGTTCATGCAAAAATACGTCTAATACTGAACATCCAAGATAAGATATCTAGTTCATTCATTGGTTGAAGAGGATCACCAAGATAAGATATCTTGGACTAGTTGAATTCTGAAGGTAAGGTGGCAAGGTGAGTTCCATGGGTCAATGAAGTCTACTAAAGACTCGCTCGAGTCAATCTTCTTTGTCATGGTATGCCTCTTCTCTCTATTTCATTGATTCGAACGAGGCACACTTTCAAACATGTTGATGTATTAATATATCATGCTGAATTTTCACAGAGACTTTCATAGCTCTTCAGGTTTTACAATATATATTCTCTCAAATTGAGTTAGTATATATTCTCCCCTTGTTGAACACATTGTGCATTACTGATAAACCAAGAAAAAGGTATCTATATCTATATATACCCATTTGTTTTTGCTTATTTAATTAGTTTCCAAACTGAGTCACAGACTTCACATCTTTCATTTGGAATTTATTAAGTCATTTCTTGCCAACATATTTAGGTGAGTTCATCCTGCAATTCAAGATCATTCATTTCTACATGCATAATAAAAATATATATTTGTTATATATCCTTTCTACATGGGATCGATTGAGTTTGATTTGGTTTATGTTTTATATGCCTGTAGATCCCTATTTTTTATTGCTCCCTGTTGGACTCTTGTGAATATAACAGATACAAAACATGCCATAATATTAGCACATTTGGATTGCTATAATAATAATAATAATAATAATGTGATTCATTCATTGTCATCACCTTATGTATTTAGTGTTTTTTTAATTAATATCTTGAGTTTTATCAATTAATAATTTATTTATTTTTTTGAAAAGCAAGCAGGGTTTTAAAGACCCCTTAACATTTATATTAATGAAGTAAAAGCAAATACAAAAACAATCTCACACAGGAGAGAGGATTCAGCATTACAAGCCTAAACAATGTACAAAGTCAAAATATCAATTAATAATTACAACAGGGTGATGGCTTTTACAGAGTACCATACATCAAAAAATTTTAATGTACGAAAAAAGAACATTTATTTTTTAAAATTTTTTAAGAACTACTTAAAAATTAATATATCAATATATCTATTTTTATAGTAGCTTTGTAATTAGTTCAATGCATATTCATTGAGTTTGATTAATATATATATATATATGTTTTTGTTACATATCCTTTCTGTATGTGATCGATTGAGTTTGATTTGGTTTATATTTTATATGCCTTGTAGATCCCTTTTCTTTGTTGCTCCCTGTTATTCATTGAAAAAGTGTTTTATAAACCAAGAAAATCAAGTTCTTGAAGGCTTTGTATCATGAAAATCAAGCTTAATTGTTTTGATTGCATGTTCATTGGTGATTGAGTGCTAATTGTATTTAGATTTTACCATTGACTGGAAGTGAACTAGCTTATTGTGTATTGAGTCTATGTTTACACAATTATTAGTCGTTATTTTCTCAAGTTTATAGCACGCAATTTTTTTAATTTAAGATTTTATAATAATAACTTTAGAAAGGTGAATTAAAGATAAACCTTCTTTTAATTGCCTACTAAATTTGATAATTTTAGGACGTTTTGGTGTATTGAGAATCGAGGTTGTCACAAATAAGCAACAATTCTAGGCAGCCAGGAAGTCCAGACATTTTTTTACCAGGTTATAGGCTTTTTACACATCTACTGCTTCAATAAATGATGTTTGTTGTTGTGTTTTAAAGAAAATGGTAAAAGTGTAAAAAAAACCCAACCTTGGCCAAAAAATGGTTGGGCTTTCTGATTGCCTAGACTTACTCCACAAACAAGTTCCCTGAAAATGAACAAACCTGAAACCAAGGAATGTGATTTTTCAAAAAATGTCGGAATTTCACCGAATATTTCTCTTTTTCGAGTTACCGAAATTTCTTTCAAAATCCGAAATATTAATTTATCTTGTTAGACCAATTTCATTTTTCCTACATTTTAACCCGTTTTCTCTTTCATTTAGTATTAAAATTCCATTGTATAAGTGATTCTTATGCGATATATTGTTTGTATGACATTATGAGTCTTGCAACACTTTTTTTTTTAAGATGTGACTTATGCACATATTTTACGATTAGCCAGGGTTTGATTCATTCATTTAAATTACCTTATGTATATAGTTTTATTAAATTACTTCCCATTGACCTATACTGACGGTCAAGGGTAGATTGTCATGTTTAATATCTTGAGTTTTGTCAGATAATAATTACAACAGGGTGGTGGCTTTTACTGAGTACCATACATCAAATAATTTTAATGTACAAAAAAAAGAACCTTTTTCTTAAGAACTACTTAAAAACTAATGTATCAGTATATCTATTTTCATAGCAGTTTTGTAATTAGTTCAATGCATATTAATGGTGTTGCAGGATGTCATTAAGGATGGGGAGTAGAAGTGAAACAAACAATGGAGGAGATGCGGACATTGTCGAGGTGGTGGTGACACCGTCTCTCAAAACAAGGCTCAGCAATGTTGCTCCATTAACCTCTGAGCGTTGTATCTACAGAGTTCCCAGAACATTGCGTGAAGTCAAACCAGAAGCATACACACCACAACTAGTCTCGATAGGGCCTTTCCACCGTGGCTCACCAAGACTACAACCCATGGAAGATCATAAATTACGATATCTACAAGATTTTCTCAAGAGAGATCCAGAAAAAACGATAGAGTTTTATATTGAAAATTTGAAAGGATTGGAAGAAAGAGCTCGTCAGCATTACGATGAACACATTTGCCTCACAAGTGATGAATTCGTGGAGATGCTCTTAATTGATGGTTGCTTCATCATCGAGTTCACGTAAAGGTGTAGCAAAGTAGTGGGACCACGGGACCATACTGACTTTTTATGGACGGCTGAATCGATGGAATCAGCTTTGGCCTATGATATGCTTTTATTGGAAAATCAGCTTCCATTTTTCATCTTAAAATGCTTATTTGACCTACTCAACAAAGGACCTGATGGACAACCATATGAGGATTTGTCTTTCCTTTATCTGACTATTCATAGTCTTTTAGTTGGTGTTTTTAGCAAAGGTCAAGATGATTTCTTTACAAAGGAGGATCCCAATTACAAAGTAAAACACTTTGTTGATTTAATACGACAAAGTTATGTCCCCTCACTTAAAAGGATGTCACCCAAGGACAATCACAAATTCAAATTTATACCTAGTGCAACAGAGCTCCATGAGGCTGGAGTCAAGTTTGAAAAGAGTAGCCAGAAATGTTTTTTAGACGTGAGGTTTAGCAAGATTAGTGAAGTGTTTAGTATCCCAACTCTCTGCGTTAATGATTGCACTGAACCCCTCTTCAGAAATCTTATGGCTTTGGACTTCTTTCACAAGATTGAAGATAACTATGTAACTGATTATATCAATCTCATGGATAAACTTTTAAATACTTCACAAGATGTTGCGTTACTTCGAAAGAGTGGAATCATCGATAATTGGCTAGGTGATGATGAAGAGGTGTCAAGTGTCTTCAATAAGCTCTGTACTGGGGTAATTACTACTCCTGCTACATTCTACTATGCATGTCTCTGTGGAGAAGTAAATGCGTATTATGAGAAACCGTGGCATGTGTGGAGGGCAAAGCTGAAGAGAGACTATTTCAGCACCCCATGGTCGACTCTATCCTTCGTTGCTGCTTTAATACTCCTTATTTGTACAATGTCGCAAACTGTTTTTTCTGTTGTATTTCGTTGAAAAAATTGAATATGCTTTTATAGTAAAGCTGGTATGAATGTATGTATTATTAATGTATGTTTTCTCAAGATGCATTTCTCGAAGGCCTGCAATAAAGAAATTTCTATTGTTGGACATTTCTTCAACCCGTATCAAGTGTGCCGATGTTCAAAACAGGAGCAATGAAGAACAACATTGGCCATTGAGTATTGAAGTGAACATCAAACACACCATATAAATTTATCCTTGGCAGCTGAACAATTGTTTCTGTATATATTTGCAAGTTATTTGTTCAAATACTGACAAGTTGACAACACATCAAGAGAGAAATTTCAAGGGGAGCAAGCTTTGCTTCAATTCCTTCACAGGAAGATTATAGATTAGAATAATTTACTTTATTTTATTTTTCTTATAGTTATTTATTGAAATTCTTCATTTCCGTCAACATTAATTTTCAAGCTTTTAGACTCCGGTAGTCTTTCTTTAAGGCAATCAGTTGTACTAAATCCAAGAAGAATCAATCTGGTGCCTATGCCTCAGGGGTGTCTAGCTTACCTTGCTTAGCTTCGCTTTGTTAGATGACACAATTGCCACACTGACCTGTCTGTTAACACTGCAGTGTGAATGCGAAGTTCATTAGCGGGGCTGTGTATGGTTCTGTCACGCCCCGATTTTCGAAAATAACGAAAATCCTAAAATTCACGTAGGATTATCCGTTTCCCCCAGAACTCGGGACGTGAAAATTCAATAACAACAGAAACAAATAGCAGCAACAACTAAACATGATTAATTTACTGAAACAAATAAAACTCTAACCCGGAAAGGACTGGCGTGGCTAGCTCACTAGCGGAACTCCAGTAATGCAGCTCTAAAGCTAATCGGCTACATTCCAAAAGGAATGTACCAAAGAAGCAAAAGCTCACTTGGGTCAACAATAAAGCTGGTGTGAGAAATCTTCATCCCAAAATCAATAAATCCGCACATGACAACATCAAAATAAACAAAACAATAAACAACCACACCATCAAGTAGTTCTTCAATGAGGCAAATGTGTCATCATCCTAATAAATAAATATGCACTATTTATTACTAATAAATAAAAATATTAGTTATCAATCCTCATAAATGCAACACAATACAATTCATAATCATATTAGACTATTATTGAAATATTAACAAAACACATTTTTTTCTACCTTTAGGAAGACATGTAGTTCTCATTCAATGGTTGAATGAGCATTTAGTTTCTTCCTTTAAGGTAATCATGCACATACACAAAAAAAAATCTCGCTTCTTTTCCACAATCGCACTATCCTCCTTGTGCCGAACACACCTCACCCAAGTGTGCCTTCCTTGCCATCGAAACCACTCGGAGCGTACATGTTCCAAGTGGGGTGCCACCTCGAGGAACATGTCATCTCACCCGAAGTTTGATCACTGACAAATATTCTTCCTAAATCTACACGTACAACCGAACTCATATGGAACGGTGCACCGATATGCAAGCATGTCTGCATACCCATAATAATATCACACGTATACAAACAAGTCTGTATACAAAAATTTCTTTTCTTTTCACATTTTTTTTTCTTCGGAGCTGTGGAAAAGAGCATAAAAATTATCAACTAAAACTCAAAACTCTTTTATGGTGACACTTTGTCAACCATAAGTAAATCAACCACAGTATCCACCACTCTTTTGGGGAACAAGTAATATTTGATACATTGCCAATTCACATATCTCATTTCTTTGCATCATATGAAAAACAATATGCACACCAATTCGCATAACAATACAAATACTCAAGCTAAAACAAGTGCTCAGTTAAATTCCAGCCAATATCTATTACTAGACAATTTTCTTCTAGCCCTAAACAAAATAAGGGTTTAATCATACATAAAACTAATACAGACAAGACATTATCCGTTAGTAATGGATACATTCAAGCAAGTACTAGTCACAAACCACCTGAATATAAACTCACCTATACTTTCCTATGTAAATAGGTCTAAAGAAATACTCCAAATATAATATCTTCCAATTTGCGTAACACACTGATAAGGAAAATTAATACAGACTACAAGCCTACAAACACTGAATGCAATTAGCAAATTGTCTGCATAACAACACAATGGAAGGGTTAAATACTATATTATATTTGTGTTTGACCAAAAGTACACAATGAAATGGTTAAATACTATATTATATTTGTGTTTGACCAAAAGTACACAATGAAAGGGTTAAATACTATATTATATTTGTGTTATAAAATTGGATACCCATTCATGCTTTCTCCTTACTTAGCCATAAAAATCTCTCCTTTTTCCTTATCTACTTGTTCTAGCTAGCTAGCTAGACAATCTAGAATGCTATTGAAACATAGGTTACTACATAAGCTTTAAAATCGAATCAATCCCAAACCCTTTGTTTCAGACTTCCATACAAATAGTCGTCGGTCACTTGTAGTCACTCCTCAAATGGTTGATTCAATGTTGTCAAATTGCTCTTCTGATATAATCTCACTGAACTTCTTCTTGTGTTGTGCTCTACAACCCCATTATTTCCATGAACCCCAATTGCTTAATAAAATGGTTCCTATAGTTGAGTCTGAGTTTGAAACAGTTAGGAGTGTTGTTAGAGGATTGGGTTTAAGACTAAGCCACAAACCTTCTTGATTTTATTAAGGATTTGTTGGCGCAGTGTGTTTCTGTTAGATACTCTTGAGAAGATGAGTAATTTGGTTACTCCACGAATACGTTTGCTAGGAATATTATCATCGATGTGTTGTTCAAGGGTGGGCATGCGGGTACTGCTCTTAAGTTTTTTTGAGAGAGACCCGGTATCCTAATTGTTTTGACATTTAACATATCGGTATGTAAACTTTGGGAGAGACACAGTATGCTCAACTTCAGCACCACTCCCCAACCATACGACAAACACAACCCCCACCCAATTTTAATCCATCCAAACCTCCCTAAGATGACAATACCAACCACAACATCAAACCGCTAAACACACTAAATCGCCAGTAAGCCATCAAACACACCAAAATCAACAAACAAAGATATGGGTATTTCAAAAAGAGGAACTCATATAGAGAATGAAACAATACTCACCATCTCAACCTCTCGACCTTCGTCGCCGCCGAAAAGGGTAAGAGGAAGAGCAATCTTGTTCTTCCTGTTGCACAAAAGAAGAAGGAAATGGAGAAAAGAAAAGGAGGAAAGAAAAAGGGTTTTTTTTTTTTTTTTTTTTTTTTTATATATATGGTGGGTGGCTATTCGCCCCCACTAAAATTTTAAGGGCAGTCCGTCCTTTAAATTTACAAAATAAAACTCTAATCATTAGTTAAATAAAAGCCCAAAATCAAACCCAAATACAATTGAGTAACAACCATCAACATTAGGGTTTACAAATTTTTGGATAAATACACACACACCTTATTCAATTTAGCAATGACAAACAAAACAAATCTTTTTCCCAATAATTGAGATTACAACATATGTCACAATTAATAAATAAATAAAAATTTATATTTATTTAATTAGACGGGTATTACAGCTTCTTCATTTAACTCTTCATCAGCCAGGCTCAGGCTGAATAGTAGAGCAAGTATAAGTATTGGTAAAAATGCATTACTCGTCATTAATATGTTTGCACACGGTAACTATGGCCTCTTGAAGAACATTGACAATTTATGGAATGTTCAATTCTTGGCGGATGCACGCGTCACCGAGTTAAAAGTCCTGGCGGATAAAGTTGTCCATTCTGTATCCTGGTGTATATGTGTTGCCGCATCCGCTTTCCTAGCATTTTATAAACACACTTATTAATATTTACTGTCATTTATATCCTTCACCAAAATTTTCCTGGCGAATATCTTTTTTTTATTTTTTTATGTCCAAGTCATATTTGAAATATTGTCCTGTCAGATTATGAAACTTATCCACCGAGACAAGCCCTTTCCCGGAGACAGCAATTGCAACGGATATGTTATTCGCCAGTGCAGGATCTTCCTGGTAGATATAGCTTTTCCTGCGCCGAGATTAGGCCTTTCATGTCATATATCACGAGCCACAATTGGCCTCTAGTAGTGTCAGTTCAGGATCCCATAACCTATCAAATAAACTGATAAACATGCCGCTGGCTGGGTTTGAACCCATGACCTGGTGGTACCATCTGTCAAGCTCTAATCATTGAAATGTCATGTCATTGGCTTACTGCTCTTTAACATACTCTACAAGGGTACTTCAAACACGCGATGGTCTACCACCTGTCCTTTGTTGCTGCAGTCGTTCTCCTCGTACAAAGTAAACCATTATGTCCCCTCATCTGGAAGATTGTCATGCAAATGCCATGACAATTTCAAATTTATACCAAGCGCAACTAAGCTCCATGAGGCTGGAGTCAAGTTCGAAAAGAATGATCACAACAAATGTTTAGCAAAATTAATGGAGTTTTGAGTATTCCACCTCTTATGGTCAGACATAGCACTGAATTCTCTTCCTAAACCTTGTGGCTTTGGACTTTTCCCATAGGTACTAAGACAGTTACATGACCAACTACATTATCATCCTGGACAGTCTTATAGATACTCTACAGGATATATGTTGCACTGCTTCAGAAGAGTGGGATTCTCAACAATTGGTTAGGTGACAATGAAGAAGTGTCTAGCATCTTTAATGAGATTTGCTAGGGGTTATTTATAATTCTAGCATACTATACTATGCAAAACTTTGCGAAGACATGAATGCATATTACGAGAAACCTTGGAATGCATGGAGGGCAAAGCTGAAGCGAGATTATTTCAGCACTCCATGGTCCACTATCTGTTATTGCAGCACTTATACTTCTCAGTTGCACAATGTTGCAAACTATTTGTTCTGTAATATTTCATTGAAAATAAAATTGAAGATGCTTTGTAATCAAGTATTATTTTCCCTATATGCATTTCCTCTTTAGCTTTGCACCTTCTAAATTTCCTGCTGATTAGCAAACCAGAAACAGTTCATACAATTCTGCAGTCTAAAACGGCGTATGGCGATAATCCTCTGATAATTTTGATCATCCCCATTACAACAAAAACAAGACACTAAACATGCAATCTGTTCTTACTGACTTAGACCACTACTGCACAAGCTGACCAAGTCCATCAATATGGAATATAATGTTTCCAATGACAAGTATCCCAAGAATTTTGTAGTTCCAGATTCACCGTTAGACAAGCCCATGCGAAGTTTACTCTCTTCCATCAACCCATCAGCCATCACCAACCACCATGAGATGCATCCTTCAATTCGGTGTTTTGAGGGTCAACATGGGCCACTAAGCATAACCTGTCACCTTGCTCAAGCTCCAGAGACAAGCATAAAAAGTCCCGACTTGCCTTCATTCCCACTCGGAGGGCTTCCTCATGGAGCCAACGAACTACCTGGGTCGCAACCTGTCACCAGTTCTAGTTCTCAGATAGGAAATAATATAATCCTATTCTAAACCTCGGACGTGTAATGAAGTATCTTGTTGAAGGATTTGCATGGCTTAATAAAGCGATTCTTTCTCAAACAAAGAGCAGCCATGATCACCAGGTTAATTCCTTGCCCATTTTTTATGTAAACAATAGAAGCAGGTGGAAGCCACTTTTTATCCCAATAGGCCTCATCGCTATTAAGACATATCCAACTTCATATATACTTAACTCTACTTGGTCCCTTAGTTGATGTGAGATTAAGTTGAGCCAACCCCATTTTTTATAAACATGTACATCATGCTGATTGAATGTCACACGGACTTTTCACAACTCTTCATGCACCTACAAGAATGCCTTGCACTTCACTCACAAAGTCTGTCAATCTTGGATGGAGAATGCGGAAAATAGCACCACCACATGTATACATCTTGGTCACTGTGGAATTACTTACATGAACCTTGACCCAAAGTCATTTAGACTTTTTGGAATATTTGCAGATAAGGAAAATTGATGGTTCATGCAAAAATACGTCTAATACTGAACATCCAAGATAAGATATCTAGTTCATTCATTGGTTGAAGAGGATCACCAAGATAAGATATCTTGGACTAGTTGAATTCTGAAGGTAAGGTGGCAAGGTGAGTTCCATGGGTCAATGAAGTCTACTAAAGACTCGCTCGAGTCAATCTTCTTTGTCATGGTATGCCTCTTCTCTCTATTTCATTGATTCGAACGAGGCACACTTTCAAACATGTTGATGTATTAATATATCATGCTGAATTTTCACAGAGACTTTCATAGCTCTTCAGGTTTTACAATATATATTCTCTCAAATTGAGTTAGTATATATTCTCCCCTTGTTGAACACATTGTGCATTACTGATAAACCAAGAAAAAGGTATCTATATCTATATATACCCATTTGTTTTTGCTTATTTAATTAGTTTCCAAACTGAGTCAGAGACTTCACATCTTTCATTTGGAATTTATTAAGTCATTTCTTGCCAACATATTTAGGTGAGTTCATCCTGCAATTCAAGATCATTCATTTCTACATGCATAATAAAAATATATATTTGTTATATATCCTTTCTACATGGGATCGATTGAGTTTGATTTGGTTTATGTTTTATATGCCTGTAGATCCCTATTTTTTATTGCTCCCTGTTTGACTCTTGTGAATATAACAGATACAAAACATGCCATAATATTAGCACATTTGGATTGCTATAATAATAATAATAATAATAATAATAATGTGATTCATTCATTGTCATCACCTTATGTATATAGTGTTTTTTTAATTAATATCTTGAGTTTTATCAATTAATAATTTATTTATTTTTTTGAAAAGCAAGCAGGGTTTTAAGACCCCTTAACCTTTATATTAATGAAGTAAAAGCAAATACAAAAACAATCACACACAGAGAGGATTCAGCATTACAAGCCTAAACAATGTACAAAGTCAAAATATCAATTAATAATTACAAAAATTTTAATGTACGAAAAAAGAACATTTTTTTTTAAAATTTTTTTAAGAACTACTTAAAAACTAATGTATCAGTATATCTATTTTCATAGCAGTTTTGTAATTAGTTCAATGCATATTAATGGTGTTGCAGGATGTCATTAAGGATGGGGAGTAGAAGTGAAACAAACAATGGAGGAGATGCGGACATTGTCGAGGTGGTGGTGACACCGTCTCTCAGAACAAGGCTCAGCTATGTTGCTCCATTAACCTCTGAGCGTTGTATCTACAGAGTTCCCAGAACATTGCGTGAAGTCAAACCAGAAGCATACACACCACAACTAGTCTCGATAGGGCCTTTCCACCGTGGCTCACCAAGACTACAACCCATGGAAGTTCATAAATTACGATATCTACAAGATTTTCTCAAGAGAGATCCAGAAAAAACGATAGAATTTTATATTAAAAATTTGAAAGGATTGGAAGAAAGAGCTCGTCAACATTACGACGAACACATTTGCCTCACAAGTGATGAATTCGTGGAGATGCTCTTAATTGATGGTTGCTTCATCATCGAGTTCATTTTAAGGGTCTGCGAAAAAGTGGGACCACGGGACCATACTGACTTTTTATGGATGGCTGAATCAATGGAATCACATTTGAAGAATGATATGCGTTTATTGGAAAATCAGCTTCCATTTTTCATCTTAAAATGCTTATTTGACCTACTCAACAACATACCCGATGGACGACGACATTGGGATTTATCTTTCCTTGATCTGACTATTGATCGTTTTTTATTTGGTGATTTGTGCATAGGTCAAGATGGTTTCCTTACAAAGGATCCCAATTACAAAGTAAAACACTTTGTTGATTTAATACGACAAAGTTATGTCCCCTCATTTGAAATGATGTCACCCAAGGACAATCACAAATTCAAATTTATACCTAGTGCAACAGAGCTCCATGAGGCTGGAGTCAAGTTTGAAAAGAGTAGCGAGAAATGTTTTTTAGACGTGAAGTTTAGCAAGATTAGTGGAGTGTTTAGTATCCCAACTCTCTGGGTTGAAGATAGTTTTGAACCTCTCTTCAGAAATCTTATGGCTTTGGACTTTTTTCACAAGTATAAAGACAACTATGTAACTGATTATATCCTTCTCATGGATAGTCTTATAAATACTTCACAAGATGTTACGTTACTACGAAACAGTGGAATCATCGATCATTGGCTAGGTGATGATGAAGAGGTGTCAAGTGTCTTCAATAAGCTTGGTACTAGGGTAAATACTGATTCTGATACATTCTACTATGCATGTCTCTGTGGAGAAGTAAATGCGTATTATGAGAAACCGTGGCATGTGTGGAGGGCAAAGCTGAAGAGAGACTATTTCAGCACGCCATGGTCGACTATATCCTTCGTTGCTGCTTTTATACTTCTTATTTGTACAATGGCGCAAACTGTTTTTTCTGTTGTATTTCATTGACAAAATTGAATATGCTTTATAGTATGTTTTCTCAAGATGCATTTCTCGAAGGCCTGCAAAAAAGAAATTTCTATTGTTGGACAAGCATAACCTGTCACCTTGCTCAAGCTCAAGAGACAAGCATAAAAAGTCCCGACTTGCCTTCATTCCCACTCGGAGGGCTTCCTCATGGAGCCAACGAACTACCTGGGTCGCAACCTGTCACCAGTTCTAGTTCTCAGATAGGAAATAATATAATCCTATTCTAAACCTCGGACGTGTAATGAAGTATCTTGTTGAAGGATTTGCATGGCTTAATAAAGCGATTCTTTCTCAAACAAAGAGCAGCCATGATCACCAGGTTAATTCCTTGCCCATTTTTTATGTAAACAATAGAAGCAGGTGGAAGCCACTTTTTCAACAATTTATGACAATCGCACTAGATGCTTACTCCATATTCTACTAAAGAAAACACAATTTTTTGTTTCTGAAACTATTTGCATATAACAAATTTAATTAACTGGGTCGAATATCAAAAGAATAGAGGCGCATACCTGCTGCAGTAGCATCATAGGCAGATCTGCCAACTCACAGTCATAACTGTTGATGGAACAAATATCATAACTGTTGATTAGTTACAAAGATTGGAACAGCAAGCTCGCCAATGTTATGCACAATCAGTTGATAACAAATGGAGATACGAAACTCTGCTGGCCTACAGGAATGGAAGACTACATTAGTGATGTCCAGCCTCCTAATTAGTCAATATATCAGTATACATGAGAAATCATATTGATACCAGATTTTCAAGCTGCACCAGAACTTTGCTCGAAAAGATCCTATGAGCCAGAGTCTTGCAGAAATGACCAAGAAGATTGACCCCATCTCCTGAAGGATGGCCAGAGACTGTCTGAGCTCTGCTGGCAGAAGGGTGTCTTTCCTTTACTCTTGCAAAGACATTTTCATGGAAAATTTGTTGTAGATAAATTTCAGAATTGATTGGATTAGGAAACCTCAGCGAGCTTTGAAGGGTGGGCTTCTCTTCTTCTACCTTGACATCCTCCAATGTTTCAAATATATCTGAACTTTCCATATGACGGTTGTCAACTGAGTCAACAATTTGATCCGTGTCTTGCTCAGTTGGCGCAAGTGATAAATATAAGGATGCTCCTTGACCAATGCCCAACTCTATATAGTTTTCTCTTATCCCAACAACATTAACTCCTTGAGATGGATTAAATGCCTCACGATTCACTGATTCAAAGACCTTTTGTTGTATAACAAACAAATGGTATTTAGTACAAGCAAATACACAAGAATAGAAAATGGAAGAAAATGAGTCAAAGGCAAAGAACAAAGGTTTACCTGCTCATCAAAAATTGAACGATGAACTTCACGAAGGACAGAATGTGTTCCTTTCACACATTCATCAACATCTTCAGCTCCTGAACCTTCTCTATCAGGTTCTCCTGGAGAAGACTCACTTGAGCTATCGATATTGATTTTACCAGACTTTTGTAGTTTACAACCAGAAATGTCATCGAGAAACCCAAATTGAATAGACCGGCATGACTTTGGAGGTAAATGTACGGCCAGCATGCCAAATGAGTCATGATCAACGTGAGCTGTAGATATAGAAGGTGGACGAAATACTGCAGTTGGATCAGATGTGTTGTCAAACAGATCAATTTTTCCCCCACTTGCCCCCACGTAAATCCGTGCCTGCTCATTGGCAGGAGGTGCGACAGCCATACGCTGTCGTTTGATTTTCCAATTTTGCTGCAATCTGTTCAGTTGTTGAAAAAAGTTGATGAACAATGTCAATAAATAAGTAATCATAGTCACATGAGGCATGTAATTAGACGACAGACACGTTGGAACAGGATACCCCTGCAAACTTTTACATTACTCATAATCTATCCCCCACATGGAAACATTGAGTCAACAACACCAAAGGTAATGAACATTTATAGAAGTGAATATAGTTCTCATTCATACTTGTAGAAATATGAGAAAATATCCCACAATTATAAGGGTATAAATTTTTTAAAGTAAACACGATTAGTTGCCAAACTCTGATTCTCAAGCAACATATTCCATCTTCTATTTTGTACGTATATAACAATTACCTGATCAAAGCACCATAAAATCTTGCTTCTCTAGCAACTTGTCTTTCCAAAGCTTTAACCGACTGCTTAAAATATTTGCTAACTTGCTGAAAAAGAAAGGAGATAGAGAAATCAAATAAATGAACTGAGTGTGGGTGACAAGATATTCAAATGCTTATCACTCAATAATGCCATAAGATATTGCAAATTTGGCAACTGAATGAAAAAGTTCCTAATAGATAACATAGGGCTTGCTATACAGTCATCAAACAGAAGTTCACTAGGGTGTTACTGAATCAATTATTTTATATGTGATCCAAATATATAAGAAAATGGCAAAATTATATTGCTCAAAGTAAAAAAGAGAGCCAAAAATAGGTAGTTGCAAGAAGGGATACAAAGTAAACCTCAATTATTGAAGAATCAATAATTTGCAATATATATTAACGGGGAATTCTAATTGTCGAGGAAACCAGCGAGGGAGGACCCTCCATCCCCCTCGTGATGTGTGCAAGGGATGGGAAGCACGCATCGCAAGGGGGATGGAGGGCCCTCCCTCCCTCCCTTGCTGGTTTCCTCGACAGGTAGCCTATCACTCAAGCCAACTTTCCCATGCACTTCTTGTTCAACTTCTGTATTAGAGTTTGAAAGCAAGCGGGATCGAGAACGAAAGTGAGAGCGAGAGCGAGAGTGTGAGCGCAACATAGAGTCTTCAAGGGAGCAAAAACACTATTAACCGGAAAGATTCAGGTGACCTAAACATCTATTTATTTTTTCCTTAATATATTGCATCAAAAAGATTATTATGAATCTATTTCAATTCGGATTATTTATTTTAGATACGAAATTTTTTATTTTATTTAGGTTCAAGCATGAAACACCAATGGTAACCTTTGGATTGCTATACTAATAATAATAATAAGGCAATTATTGTTTAACACCATCAAAAGTACTGTCTCACACCACCATTCATTTTTTATTTTTTTTTATCTATGAGAGCATCTCCAATGGATTCCCTAAAATAGCTTTTAGGGAGCTCATGAGATAAAAAAAACCTCCCCCATTTTAACTTCACTTCCACCTAAATTTAGATGCAATCATACTATCTCCAAATCTTAAATAATACAAAAATATTTCAAATTTTTTTATTTTTCTAATTAAAAACAAAACCAAAAATCATACCATCCTATACCATCCCCCAAATCTTAAATATTACTATAATAGTATAATTTAAATGAAGATGATTTAAAAAAAAAAGTGGAAGATATATTTAAATAATGATAAAAAACTAATTATTAATACTAAAAAATATTTAAAAACTTCCATCTCTTTTAATTAATCAAATTAAAATTAAGTTGAAATTAATAATAGTATAATTATATTAAGTTGAAATTAATAAGAGTATAATAGTATAACTGAAATTAAATTGATATAAAAAAATGGAAGATATATTTAAATAATGATGAAAAAGTTAAAATAGGGAATGTGGTTGAAGTGATGAAAAATAACCTTTTTTAAAATAGGAGGTAAAATGTAAATAACCTTTTTTTTTTTTTAAATTGCTTCCCATTTGCCTAGGAGTGATTCTAAGTGTCGAGGAAACCAGTGAGGGAGGGAGGACCCTCCATCCCCCTCGCGATGTGTGCCTTCCCTCCCCTGCACGCATCACGAGGGGGATGGAGGGTCCTCCCTCGCTGATTTCCTCGACACTTAGAATTTCCCTTTACCTAGATTGACGGTCAAGGGTGGACTCTCATGTTTAATCTCTTAGAGTTTTATCAATTAATAATTACAACAGTTGACCGTTTATTGCATCAACCTGAATTTGTTGCTTGCAGTTGTTGCTTGTTGTTGCTTGCAGTTGTTGCTTGTTGTTGGTTGCAGGTACATAAAGCTGTGTGGAGCTTGTCCTTGTTGCAACAACCTGAATTTGTTACAGAAACCAGATGTAAACCTCTCCTCACATCAGAGTTTTTGTTGTTGTTCCTTTGATGAACCGATACATCCATACAGTTAATTGTGTTTAATATTTCTTACAAGCCTATGATATTTTGTATTCGACAGATGGGCAGATACAAAATTTCTCTTTTTGAATGTTTCTTGTTATACTTGTAACCTCATAACATTGATGGTTTCTTGTCTTTCCTTTCCTTTGGTTTCTTATTGGGCTGAATTGCATAATGGCTGGCTTCTTGATTAATGTTGATTATTCCTCTGCAGCTCTTTTTGTCCTTAATATGGTGCTAGCACCTGCACTTGGTTTTCCTAAGAACCCAACTGCAGCTGCTGAAGCTGAGAAGCTTTTGGTTGCATCCTTGTCAAAGATTGAATCCTTTTGGCTCCGAAGGACTGGAAAGTTCTTAGTGGGTAGCTCTCAACTATCTATTGCAGATCTCAGCCTTGTATGTGAAATTATGCAATTGGAGGTAAAACGTTCTCATGATTTGTACGATTTGCCTTTAGGAACATATTATTCTTGAACCGCTTGTGTTTAGTTAAACTTCTTGAGAAAGGAAAATCAAGTTTTATCTGTTCATGCCTATGTAGAATCCTTACTATTATGCATGTGAGGACAAACCTAAATGGAATCTTATGCATATGGTTGGATGCAGCTTGTGGACGAGGCTGACCGTAATCAAATACTAGGCCCGCAAAAGAGGGTTCTGCAGTGGATTGAGGATACTAGAGTTGCAACAAGCCCATTTTTTGAGGAAATACATGCACACCTCTTCAAGGCAAAAGCACGATTCAGCAAGCGTATCACTGGAACGGGTTCAAGCATAAAGGCCACGTCGCCATCATCAAAGCTATGAGAGCACGAAATGAATCTGTATTGCATTTTAACTATCAGTAAGATCAGATGATTTTGCTATGTTGTGTTCGTTATTCAAGTACATGCATGATGCACAAATGGATTTGGGCGACAAACTTAACTAATGAAGCAACATTATTGTAAAGAAAGAAACGATGTTTGGAATAAGGTGCTTCCGTGCATCTGGGGCAAGTTGTAGAAACAGTTTTTTGTGCCTTGTTGATTACAGGAACAGTTGTCTGTAAAATAGATTTGTCTGATTGAACGAATAGCTTTTAGTCTGTTTCAACATGCATAATTTCCTTGATTTTTCTTTCGCAAACAGACATTTTAGTCTGTTTCAACATGCATAATTTCCTTGATTTTAGTTGATGTTCCCAAAAGGAAAAAATTGTGAGTTGAAAAAAGAGTTCAGTTCAGACATTTTCTTCCTCTTCCATCTATTAGTTGTTTGTAAGATTTCTCTCATTTTGAACATTGGAACCGTTTGGAACCGGACCGTTCCAAACGGTTCGAGTTAGGTTCGGTTCCAATGTTCAAAATGAGGGGATCCGGACCGGATCGGATCCGTTATTTTTAAACGGTTCGAGTTAGGTTCCTCCAAATTTGGAACCGATCCGGACCGTGCCCACCCCTAAGTACCATACATCAAAAAAAATTAATGTACGAAAAAATAACACTTTTTAAATATTTTAAGAACTACTTAAAAATTAATAGAGCCCAAGGTTAAATATTCTTCCAGTTGGACTTGCATATCTACGTGTACATCGCGTGAGCATTTGAATAAAATTTAGCCAACGGGCAATAACTATTAGTTGCAAGAATTAATTTTTTATTGAAATAATGAAGAAAGTCCACGCTTTCCCCGCTAAAATGAATTATTAATTATATCCTTATAGTTTTACCTATATAAATTTGAATTGATGGTTTTTGTTGTGCTCGGGGGTGAGATAGCGAAGCCCCCCCGGCACCACAACTACACGATATGTTTCGAGCAATGATATTGTCCTCAATTTACGAACAGAGCTCAACTTTTCAAATGTTCCCAAAATGCCTTATCGCTATTAAGACATATCCAACTTCATATGTACTTAACTCTACTTGATCCCCTTAGTTGATGTGGGATTAAGTTGAGCCAACCCCATTTTTTATAAACATGTACATCATGCTGATTGAATGTCACACCGGAAAATAGCACCACCACATGTATACATCTTGGTCACCGTGAAATTACTTACATGAACCTTGACCCAAAGTCATTTAGAGGGGGGTATTCAATCATGTATTTTAATAGATTCTGAAAGATTTTAAAGTCCATTAAAATATAGGGGTATTCAATTAAGGATTTAAAACAATACAATGAAATCTAGGGGTATTCAAATATAGATTTTAAATGATTGTTTTATAATCCATTAAAATCATGGGGTATTCAATCATGGATTTTAAACAATACAATAAAATCTAGGGGTATTCAAACAGCAGTGGATTTTAATGGATTTGTTGACTTGATAGACTTTGAAGGACTTTGAAGAATTTATGTGTGAAAGATATAAATATCAAAGTCCTTTTCAAATCCGGCCTATTACCCTCGGATTTCAATTTCTCTGCTCCCTCTCGTCCCAACTCGCTCTCACCAACAACTTCTCTACTGCGCTAGCTCTCCCCTGCAAAGCTTTCCCCAGCGTTGCTCGCCTCTTCTCCACTTCTTCTTCTTCTTCTTCTTCTTCACATCTTCAGTTATTCTTCTTCTTCTTCACATCTTCTTCACTTATTCAGTTCTTCTTCTTCACATCTTTAGATCTTCTTCAGTTCTTCTTCTTCTCTCTTCACGTTCTGATCCCTCTCGTTTCGAGAGAACGATTTTCTTGAGGACGGCCAGCCTTGATGAGCACCTCAAGATCAACAAGACCCAGAGACATCAAACCCAAAGTAAGACCAGCCATCAACCCAGCAAAGGAGACCAACCCTACGCTTACAATTACGTAGAGCCAGAACTTTGTGCCACAACACGCGATGTCTGCTCCCATTTTGACTCCTCACCTCACCTCACTTCACTCACAGAGGAAACAAGAAGAAGAACCACCATCATCATCATTTATATACATAAACAAAGAAAAGAAAGCGTAGATAAAGTGTTTGATGAATTTATTGACAGTAAAAATTCGATGCGAATGTTCTCTCTACATTTGTTTGGTTTGGTGAGGTCACCCACTCCTCTCTCGGCCTCTTTAGTTTTTACTTATTTGTCTCTGGGTTTGAGTTGAATGAAACCAACTCATTTGATCAAGTTTCTCTTTTGCAATTTTTCAGGCACAGTAGATTTTGGTTGTGGTGGTCAGTCTCCAGTATCGCCTCCTCCTCCAGTTCCATTGTTGCCTCCGCTACCCAATGCCACAGATCGTAAGCTTCAACACCACTAATGGTACTGCAGCGGCAGCATTAGCAGCAGAGAGTCATCGAGAAGCATGGAGTGTAAAGCAAGTGACAAAGTCCAATTTCACAGATACCCTTTTGGAAGATTTGAAGAATCAAATAAGGGATTCTGACTTCATCGCCATTTCATCCCACACAACTGGTTCTTCTTCTTCTTTTGTTAATTCATGGCGTCGCGTCCTTCCTTTCCTAGACACCCATGAAACAGCTTATCTCAAAGCCAAAGATGCAGCAGAGAGGTTTCAACTTCTACACTTGATGGTTTGCCCTTTCTCTCTACACCCACCTACCTCCACTTCTAATACGAAGCTCGTCGCCCACCCGTAAGTCATTCTCTCCTTCTTCTTTTGTTCTTATTTTAGTTCCCCTTTTAATTATTATCACAATAGTTTCAATGTGGATGATAATTCACAAGAAAATTAAGTATGAACTGATATTGGTATACATCATGTTACTATTATGCACATGATGTCGAAAGAAATGGTGTTGTGTTCTTGTCTGGGTTCGTTACTTGCCCACCTATATCTTTTCCCGGAGTACATAATTAACACCTTAAAATACATCAAAATCCAATAATAAAAATCCATTAAAATCCAGTGAATTCTGTAAATTCCACAAAATCCAGTCACTTAAAATCCATTAAAATCCAGTGGATTCTGTAAACTCCTTTGAAATATTTTAAAATCCATGAGATTTAAAGTCTTTCAAACTCTATTAAAATCCATGATTGAATACCCCCTCTTAGACTTTCTGGAATATTTGCAGATAAGGAAAATTGATGGTTCATGCAAAAATACGTCTAATACTGAACATCCAAGATAAGATATCTAGTTCATTCATTGGTTGAAGAGGATCACCAAGATAAGATATCTTGGACTAGTTGAATTCTGAAGGTAAGGTGGCAAGGTGAGTTCCATGGGTCAATGAAGTCTACTAAAGACTCGCTCGAGTCAATCTTCTTTGTCATGGTATGCCTCTTCTCTCTATTTCATTGATTCGAACGAGGCACACTTTCAAACATGTTGATGTATTAATATATCATGCTGAATTTTCACAGAGACTTTCATAGCTCTTCAGGTTTTACAATATATATTCTCTCAAATTGAGTTAGTATATATTCTCCCCTTGTTGAACACATTGTGCATTACTGATAAACCAAGAAAAAGGTATCTATATCTATATATACCCATTTGTTTTTGCTTATTTAATTAGTTTCCAAACTGAGTCACAGACTTCACATCTTTCATTTGGAATTTATTAAGTCATTTCTTGCCAACATATTTAGGTGAGTTCATCCTGCAATTCAAGATCATTCATTTCTACATGCATAATAAAAATATATATTTGTTATATATCCTTTCTACATGGGATCGATTGAGTTTGATTTGGTTTATGTTTTATATGCCTGTAGATCCCTATTTTTTATTGCTCCCTGTTGGACTCTTGTGAATATAACAGATACAAAACATGCCATAATATTAGCACATTTGGATTGCTATAATAATAATAATAATAATAATGTGATTCATTCATTGTCATCACCTTATGTATTTAGTGTTTTTTTAATTAATATCTTGAGTTTTATCAATTAATAATTTATTTATTTTTTTGAAAAGCAAGCAGGGTTTTAAAGACCCCTTAACATTTATATTAATGAAGTAAAAGCAAATACAAAAACAATCTCACACAGGAGAGAGGATTCAGCATTACAAGCCTAAACAATGTACAAAGTCAAAATATCAATTAATAATTACAACAGGGTGATGGCTTTTACAGAGTACCATACATCAAAAAATTTTAATGTACGAAAAAAGAACATTTATTTTTTAAAATTTTTTAAGAACTACTTAAAAATTAATATATCAATATATCTATTTTTATAGTAGCTTTGTAATTAGTTCAATGCATATTCATTGAGTTTGATTAATATATATATATATATGTTTTTGTTACATATCCTTTCTGTATGTGATCGATTGAGTTTGATTTGGTTTATATTTTATATGCCTTGTAGATCCCTTTTCTTTGTTGCTCCCTGTTATTCATTGAAAAAGTGTTTTATAAACCAAGAAAATCAAGTTCTTGAAGGCTTTGTATCATGAAAATCAAGCTTAATTGTTTTGATTGCATGTTCATTGGTGATTGAGTGCTAATTGTATTTAGATTTTACCATTGACTGGAAGTGAACTAGCTTATTGTGTATTGAGTCTATGTTTACACAATTATTAGTCGTTATTTTCTCAAGTTTATAGCACGCAATTTTTTTAATTTAAGATTTTATAATAATAACTTTAGAAAGGTGAATTAAAGATAAACCTTCTTTTAATTGCCTACTAAATTTGATAATTTTAGGACGTTTTGGTGTATTGAGAATCGAGGTTGTCACAAATAAGCAACAATTCTAGGCAGCCAGGAAGTCCAGACATTTTTTTACCAGGTTATAGGCTTTTTACACATCTACTGCTTCAATAAATGATGTTTGTTGTTGTGTTTTAAAGAAAATGGTAAAAGTGTAAAAAAAACCCAACCTTGGCCAAAAAATGGTTGGGCTTTCTGATTGCCTAGACTTACTCCACAAACAAGTTCCCTGAAAATGAACAAACCTGAAACCAAGGAATGTGATTTTTCAAAAAATGTCGGAATTTCACCGAATATTTCTCTTTTTCGAGTTACCGAAATTTCTTTCAAAATCCGAAATATTAATTTATCTTGTTAGACCAATTTCATTTTTCCTACATTTTAACCCGTTTTCTCTTTCATTTAGTATTAAAATTCCATTGTATAAGTGATTCTTATGCGATATATTGTTTGTATGACATTATGAGTCTTGCAACACTTTTTTTTTTAAGATGTGACTTATGCACATATTTTACGATTAGCCAGGGTTTGATTCATTCATTTAAATTACCTTATGTATATAGTTTTATTAAATTACTTCCCATTGACCTATACTGACGGTCAAGGGTAGATTGTCATGTTTAATATCTTGAGTTTTGTCAGATAATAATTACAACAGGGTGGTGGCTTTTACTGAGTACCATACATCAAATAATTTTAATGTACAAAAAAAAGAACCTTTTTCTTAAGAACTACTTAAAAACTAATGTATCAGTATATCTATTTTCATAGCAGTTTTGTAATTAGTTCAATGCATATTAATGGTGTTGCAGGATGTCATTAAGGATGGGGAGTAGAAGTGAAACAAACAATGGAGGAGATGCGGACATTGTCGAGGTGGTGGTGACACCGTCTCTCAAAACAAGGCTCAGCAATGTTGCTCCATTAACCTCTGAGCGTTGTATCTACAGAGTTCCCAGAACATTGCGTGAAGTCAAACCAGAAGCATACACACCACAACTAGTCTCGATAGGGCCTTTCCACCGTGGCTCACCAAGACTACAACCCATGGAAGATCATAAATTACGATATCTACAAGATTTTCTCAAGAGAGATCCAGAAAAAACGATAGAGTTTTATATTGAAAATTTGAAAGGATTGGAAGAAAGAGCTCGTCAGCATTACGATGAACACATTTGCCTCACAAGTGATGAATTCGTGGAGATGCTCTTAATTGATGGTTGCTTCATCATCGAGTTCACGTAAAGGTGTAGCAAAGTAGTGGGACCACGGGACCATACTGACTTTTTATGGACGGCTGAATCGATGGAATCAGCTTTGGCCTATGATATGCTTTTATTGGAAAATCAGCTTCCATTTTTCATCTTAAAATGCTTATTTGACCTACTCAACAAAGGACCTGATGGACAACCATATGAGGATTTGTCTTTCCTTTATCTGACTATTCATAGTCTTTTAGTTGGTGTTTTTAGCAAAGGTCAAGATGATTTCTTTACAAAGGAGGATCCCAATTACAAAGTAAAACACTTTGTTGATTTAATACGACAAAGTTATGTCCCCTCACTTAAAAGGATGTCACCCAAGGACAATCACAAATTCAAATTTATACCTAGTGCAACAGAGCTCCATGAGGCTGGAGTCAAGTTTGAAAAGAGTAGCCAGAAATGTTTTTTAGACGTGAGGTTTAGCAAGATTAGTGAAGTGTTTAGTATCCCAACTCTCTGCGTTAATGATTGCACTGAACCCCTCTTCAGAAATCTTATGGCTTTGGACTTCTTTCACAAGATTGAAGACAACTATGTAACTGATTATATCAATCTCATGGATAAACTTTTAAATACTTCACAAGATGTTGCGTTACTTCGAAAGAGTGGAATCATCGATAATTGGCTAGGTGATGATGAAGAGGTGTCAAGTGTCTTCAATAAGCTCTGTACTGGGGTAATTACTACTCCTGCTACATTCTACTATGCATGTCTCTGTGGAGAAGTAAATGCGTATTATGAGAAACCGTGGCATGTGTGGAGGGCAAAGCTGAAGAGAGACTATTTCAGCACCCCATGGTCGACTCTATCCTTCGTTGCTGCTTTAATACTCCTTATTTGTACAATGTCGCAAACTGTTTTTTCTGTTGTATTTCGTTGAAAAAATTGAATATGCTTTTATAGTAAAGCTGGTATGAATGTATGTATTATTAATGTATGTTTTCTCAAGATGCATTTCTCGAAGGCCTGCAATAAAGAAATTTCTATTGTTGGACATTTCTTCAACCCGTATCAAGTGTGCCGATGTTCAAAACAGGAGCAATGAAGAACAACATTGGCCATTGAGTATTGAAGTGAACATCAAACACACCATATAAATTTATCCTTGGCAGCTGAACAATTGTTTCTGTATATATTTGCAAGTTATTTGTTCAAATACTGACAAGTTGACAACACATCAAGAGAGAAATTTCAAGGGGAGCAAGCTTTGCTTCAATTCCTTCACAGGAAGATTATAGATTAGAATAATTTACTTTATTTTATTTTTCTTATAGTTATTTATTGAAATTCTTCATTTCCGTCAACATTAATTTTCAAGCTTTTAGACTCCGGTAGTCTTTCTTTAAGGCAATCAGTTGTACTAAATCCAAGAAGAATCAATCTGGTGCCTATGCCTCAGGGGTGTCTAGCTTACCTTGCTTAGCTTCGCTTTGTTAGATGACACAATTGCCACACTGACCTGTCTGTTAACACTGCAGTGTGAATGCGAAGTTCATTAGCGGGGCTGTGTATGGTTCTGTCACGCCCCGATTTTCGAAAATAACGAAAATCCTAAAATTCACGTAGGATTATCCGTTTCCCCCAGAACTCGGGACGTGAAAATTCAATAACAACAGAAACAAATAGCAGCAACAACTAAACATGATTAATTTACTGAAACAAATAAAACTCTAACCCGGAAAGGACTGGCGTGGCTAGCTCACTAGCGGAACTCCAGTAATGCAGCTCTAAAGCTAATCGGCTACATTCCAAAAGGAATGTACCAAAGAAGCAAAAGCTCACTTGGGTCAACAATAAAGCTGGTGTGAGAAATCTTCATCCCAAAATCAATAAATCCGCACATGACAACATCAAAATAAACAAAACAATAAACAACCACACCATCAAGTAGTTCTTCAATGAGGCAAATGTGTCATCATCCTAATAAATAAATATGCACTATTTATTACTAATAAATAAAAATATTAGTTATCAATCCTCATAAATGCAACACAATACAATTCATAATCATATTAGACTATTATTGAAATATTAACAAAACACATTTTTTTCTACCTTTAGGAAGACATGTAGTTCTCATTCAATGGTTGAATGAGCATTTAGTTTCTTCCTTTAAGGTAATCATGCACATACACAAAAAAAAATCTCGCTTCTTTTCCACAATCGCACTATCCTCCTTGTGCCGAACACACCTCACCCAAGTGTGCCTTCCTTGCCATCGAAACCACTCGGAGCGTACATGTTCCAAGTGGGGTGCCACCTCGAGGAACATGTCATCTCACCCGAAGTTTGATCACTGACAAATATTCTTCCTAAATCTACACGTACAACCGAACTCATATGGAACGGTGCACCGATATGCAAGCATGTCTGCATACCCATAATAATATCACACGTATACAAACAAGTCTGTATACAAAAATTTCTTTTCTTTTCACATTTTTTTTTCTTCGGAGCTGTGGAAAAGAGCATAAAAATTATCAACTAAAACTCAAAACTCTTTTATGGTGACACTTTGTCAACCATAAGTAAATCAACCACAGTATCCACCACTCTTTTGGGGAACAAGTAATATTTGATACATTGCCAATTCACATATCTCATTTCTTTGCATCATATGAAAAACAATATGCACACCAATTCGCATAACAATACAAATACTCAAGCTAAAACAAGTGCTCAGTTAAATTCCAGCCAATATCTATTACTAGACAATTTTCTTCTAGCCCTAAACAAAATAAGGGTTTAATCATACATAAAACTAATACAGACAAGACATTATCCGTTAGTAATGGATACATTCAAGCAAGTACTAGTCACAAACCACCTGAATATAAACTCACCTATACTTTCCTATGTAAATAGGTCTAAAGAAATACTCCAAATATAATATCTTCCAATTTGCGTAACACACTGATAAGGAAAATTAATACAGACTACAAGCCTACAAACACTGAATGCAATTAGCAAATTGTCTGCATAGCAACACAATGGAAGGGTTAAATACTATATTATATTTGTGTTTGACCAAAAGTACACAATGAAATGGTTAAATACTATATTATATTTGTGTTTGACCAAAAGTACACAATGAAAGGGTTAAATACTATATTATATTTGTGTTATAAAATTGGATACCCATTCATGCTTTCTCCTTACTTAGCCATAAAAATCTCTCCTTTTTCCTTATCTACTTGTTCTAGCTAGCTAGCTAGACAATCTAGAATGCTATTGAAACATAGGTTACTACATAAGCTTTAAAATCGAATCAATCCCAAACCCTTTGTTTCAGACTTCCATACAAATAGTCGTCGGTCACTTGTAGTCACTCCTCAAATGGTTGATTCAATGTTGTCAAATTGCTCTTCTGATATAATCTCACTGAACTTCTTCTTGTGTTGTGCTCTACAACCCCATTATTTCCATGAACCCCAATTGCTTAATAAAATGGTTCCTATAGTTGAGTCTGAGTTTGAAACAGTTAGGAGTGTTGTTAGAGGATTGGGTTTAAGACTAAGCCACAAACCTTCTTGATTTTATTAAGGATTTGTTGGCGCAGTGTGTTTCTGTTAGATACTCTTGAGAAGATGAGTAATTTGGTTACTCCACGAATACGTTTGCTAGGAATATTATCATCGATGTGTTGTTCAAGGGTGGGCATGCGGGTACTGCTCTTAAGTTTTTTTGAGAGAGACCCAGTATCCTAATTGTTTTGACATTTAACATATCGGTATGTAAACTTTGGGAGAGACACAGTATGCTCAACTTCAGCACCACTCCCCAACCATACGACAAACACAACCCCCACCCAATTTTAATCCATCCAAACCTCCCTAAGATGACAATACCAACCACAACATCAAACCGCTAAACACACTAAATCGCCAGTAAGCCATCAAACACACCAAAATCAACAAACAAAGATATGGGTATTTCAAAAAGAGGAACTCATATAGAGAATGAAACAATACTCACCATCTCAACCTCTCGACCTTCGTCGCCGCCGAAAAGGGTAAGAGGAAGAGCAATCTTGTTCTTCCTGTTGCACAAAAGAAGAAGGAAATGGAGAAAAGAAAAGGAGGAAAGAAAAAGTGTTTTTTTTTTTTTTTTTTTTTTTTTTATATATATGGTGGGTGGCTATTCGCCCCCACTAAAATTTTAAGGGCAGTCCGTCCTTTAAATTTACAAAATAAAACTCTAATCATTAGTTAAATAAAAGCCCAAAATCAAACCCAAATACAATTGAGTAACAACCATCAACATTAGGGTTTACAAATTTTTGGATAAATACACACACACCTTATTCAATTTAGCAATGACAAACAAAACAAATCTTTTTCCCAATAATTGAGATTACAACATATGTCACAATTAATAAATAAATAAAAATTTATATTTATTTAATTAGACGGGTATTACAGCTTCTTCATTTAACTCTTCATCAGCCAGGCTCAGGCTGAATAGTAGAGCAAGTATAAGTATTGGTAAAAATGCATTACTCGTCATTAATATGTTTGCACACGGTAACTATGGCCTCTTGAAGAACATTGACAATTTATGGAATGTTCAATTCTTGGCGGATGCACGCGTCACCGAGTTAAAAGTCCTGGCGGATAAAGTTGTCCATTCTGTATCCTGGTGTATATGTGTTGCCGCATCCGCTTTCCTAGCATTTTATAAACACACTTATTAATATTTACTGTCATTTATATCCTTCACCAAAATTTTCCTGGCGAATATCTTTTTTTTATTTTTTTATGTCCAAGTCATATTTGAAATATTGTCCTGTCAGATTATGAAACTTATCCACCGAGACAAGCCCTTTCCCGGAGACAGCAATTGCAACGGATATGTTATTCGCCAGTGCAGGATCTTCCTGGTAGATATAGCTTTTCCTGCGCCGAGATTAGGCCTTTCATGTCATATATCACGAGCCACAATTGGCCTCTAGTAGTGTCAGTTCAGGATCCCATAACCTATCAAATAAACTGATAAACATGCCGCTGGCTGGGTTTGAACCCATGACCTGGTGGTACCATCTGTCAAGCTCTAATCATTGAAATGTCATGTCATTGGCTTACTGCTCTTTAACATACTCTACAAGGGTACTTCAAACACGCGATGGTCTACCACCTGTCCTTTGTTGCTGCAGTCGTTCTCCTCGTACAAAGTAAACCATTATGTCCCCTCATCTGGAAGATTGTCATGCAAATGCCATGACAATTTCAAATTTATACCAAGCGCAACTAAGCTCCATGAGGCTGGAGTCAAGTTCGAAAAGAAGATCACAACAAATGTTTAGCAAAATTAATGGAGTTTTGAGTATTCCACCTCTTATGGTCAGACATAGCACTGAATTCTCTTCCTAAACCTTGTGGCTTTGGACTTTTCCCATAGGTACTAAGACAGTTACATGACCAACTACATTATCATCCTGGACAGTCTTATAGATACTCTACAGGATATATGTTGCACTGCTTCAGAAGAGTGGGATTCTCAACAATTGGTTAGGTGACAATGAAGAAGTGTCTAGCATCTTTAATGAGATTTGCTAGGGGTTATTTATAATTCTAGCATACTATACTATGCAAAACTTTGCGAAGACATGAATGCATATTACGAGAAACCTTGGAATGCATGGAGGGCAAAGCTGAAGCGAGATTATTTCAGCACTCCATGGTCCACTATCTGTTATTGCAGCACTTATACTTCTCAGTTGCACAATGTTGCAAACTATTTGTTCTGTAATATTTCATTGAAAATAAAATTGAAGATGCTTTGTAATCAAGTATTATTTTCCCTATATGCATTTCCTCTTTAGCTTTGCACCTTCTAAATTTCCTGCTGATTAGCAAACCAGAAACAGTTCATACAATTCTGCAGTCTAAAACGGCGTATGGCGATAATCCTCTGATAATTTTGATCATTCCCATTACAACAAAAACAAGACACTAAACATGCAATCTGTTCTTACTGACTTAGACCACTACTGCACAAGCTGACCAAGTCCATCAATATGGAATATAATGTTTCCAATGACAAGTATCCCAAGAATTTTGTAGTTCCAGATTCACAGTTAGACAAGCCCATGCGAAGTTTACTCTCTTCCATCAACCCATCAGCCATCACCAACCACCATGAGATGCATCCTTCGGTGTTTTGAGGGTCAACATGGGCCACTAAGCATAACCTGTCACCTTGCTCAAGCTCCAGAGACAAGCATAAAAAGTCCCGACTTGCCTT
Source organism: Berberis vulgaris (assembly GCA_963556465.1). NCBI lineage: Eukaryota > Viridiplantae > Streptophyta > Magnoliopsida > Ranunculales > Berberidaceae > Berberis > Berberis vulgaris. The sequence continues at coordinate 77,875,636 of OY747135.1, forward strand.
CATTCCCACTCGGAGGGCTTCCTCATGGAGCCAACGAACTACCTGGGTCGCAACCTGTCACCAGTTCTAGTTCTCAGATAGGAAATAATATAATCCTATTCTAAACCTCGGACGTGTAATGAAGTATCTTGTTGAAGGATTTGCATGGCTTAATAAAGCGATTCTTTCTCAAACAAAGAGCAGCCATGATCACCAGGTTAATTCCTTGCCCATTTTTTATGTAAACAATAGAAGCAGGTGGAAGCCACTTTTTATCCCAATAGGCCTCATCGCTATTAAGACATATCCAACTTCATATATACTTAACTCTACTTGGTCCCTTAGTTGATGTGAGATTAAGTTGAGCCAACCCCATTTTTTATAAACATGTACATCATGCTGATTGAATGTCACACGGACTTTTCACAACTCTTCATGCACCTACAAGAATGCCTTGCACTTCACTCACAAAGTCTGTCAATCTTGGATGGAGAATGCGGAAAATAGCACCACCACATGTATACATCTTGGTCACCGTGGAATTACTTACATGAACCTTGACCCAAAGTCATTTAGACTTTTTGGAATATTTGCAGATAAGGAAAATTGATGCTTCATGCAAAAATATGTCTAATACTGAACATCCAAGTCATCTAGTTCATTCATTTGTTGAAGAGGATTACCAAGATAAGATATCTTGGACTAGTTGAATTCTTAAGGTAAGGTGGCAAGGTGAGTTACATGGGTCAATGAAGTCTACTAAAGACTCGCTCGAGTCAGTCTTCTTTGTCATGGTATGCCTCTTCTCTCTATTTCATTGATTCGAACGAGGCACACTTTCAAACATGTTGATGTATTAATATATCATGCTGAATTTTCACACAGACTTTCATAGCTCTTCAGGTTTTACAATATATATTCTCTCAAATTGAGTTAGTATATATATTCTCCCCTTGTTGAACACATTGTGCATTACTGATAAACCAAGAAAAAGGTATCTATATCTATATATACCCATTTGTTTTTGCTTATTTAATTAGTTTCCAAACTGAGTCAGAGACTTCACATCTTTCATTTGGAATTTATTAAGTCATTTCTTGCCAACATATTTAGGTGAGTTCATCCTGCAATTCAAGATCATTCATTTCTACATGCATAATAAAAATATATATTTGTTATATATCCTTTCTACATGGGATCGATTGAGTTTGATTTGGTTTATGTTTTATATGCCTGTAGATCCCTATTTTTTATTGCTCCCTGTTTGACTCTTGTGAATATAACAGATACAAAACATGCCATAATATTAGCACATTTGGATTGCTATAATAATAATAATAATAATAATAATAATGTGATTCATTCATTGTCATCACCTTATGTATATAGTGTTTTTTTAATTAATATCTTGAGTTTTATCAATTAATAATTTATTTATTTTTTTGAAAAGCAAGCAGGGTTTTAAGACCCCTTAACCTTTATATTAATGAAGTAAAAGCAAATACAAAAACAATCACACACAGAGAGGATTCAGCATTACAAGCCTAAACAATGTACAAAGTCAAAATATCAATTAATAATTACAAAAATTTTAATGTACGAAAAAAGAACATTTTTTTTTTAAAATTTTTTTAAGAACTACTTAAAAACTAATGTATCAGTATATCTATTTTCATAGCAGTTTTGTAATTAGTTCAATGCATATTAATGGTGTTGCAGGATGTCATTAAGGATGGGGAGTAGAAGTGAAACAAACAATGGAGGAGATGCGGACATTGTCGAGGTGGTGGTGACACCGTCTCTCAGAACAAGGCTCAGCTATGTTGCTCCATTAACCTCTGAGCGTTGTATCTACAGAGTTCCCAGAACATTGCGTGAAGTCAAACCAGAAGCATACACACCACAACTAGTCTCGATAGGGCCTTTCCACCGTGGCTCACCAAGACTACAACCCATGGAAGTTCATAAATTACGATATCTACAAGATTTTCTCAAGAGAGATCCAGAAAAAACGATAGAATTTTATATTAAAAATTTGAAAGGATTGGAAGAAAGAGCTCGTCAACATTACGACGAACACATTTGCCTCACAAGTGATGAATTCGTGGAGATGCTCTTAATTGATGGTTGCTTCATCATCGAGTTCATTTTAAGGGTCTGCGAAAAAGTGGGACCACGGGACCATACTGACTTTTTATGGATGGCTGAATCAATGGAATCACATTTGAAGAATGATATGCGTTTATTGGAAAATCAGCTTCCATTTTTCATCTTAAAATGCTTATTTGACCTACTCAACAACATACCCGATGGACGACGACATTGGGATTTATCTTTCCTTGATCTGACTATTGATCGTTTTTTATTTGGTGATTTGTGCATAGGTCAAGATGGTTTCCTTACAAAGGATCCCAATTACAAAGTAAAACACTTTGTTGATTTAATACGACAAAGTTATGTCCCCTCATTTGAAATGATGTCACCCAAGGACAATCACAAATTCAAATTTATACCTAGTGCAACAGAGCTCCATGAGGCTGGAGTCAAGTTTGAAAAGAGTAGCGAGAAATGTTTTTTAGACGTGAAGTTTAGCAAGATTAGTGGAGTGTTTAGTATCCCAACTCTCTGGGTTGAAGATAGTTTTGAACCTCTCTTCAGAAATCTTATGGCTTTGGACTTTTTTCACAAGTATAAAGACAACTATGTAACTGATTATATCCTTCTCATGGATAGTCTTATAAATACTTCACAAGATGTTGCGTTACTACGAAACAGTGGAATCATCGATCATTGGCTAGGTGATGATGAAGAGGTGTCAAGTGTCTTCAATAAGCTTGGTACTAGGGTAAATACTGATTCTGATACATTCTACTATGCATGTCTCTGTGGAGAAGTAAATGCGTATTATGAGAAACCGTGGCATGTGTGGAGGGCAAAGCTGAAGAGAGACTATTTCAGCACGCCATGGTCGACTATATCCTTCGTTGCTGCTTTTATACTTCTTATTTGTACAATGGCGCAAACTGTTTTTTCTGTTGTATTTCATTGACAAAATTGAATATGCTTTATAGTATGTTTTCTCAAGATGCATTTCTCGAAGGCCTGCAAAAAAGAAATTTCTATTGTTGGACAAGCATAACCTGTCACCTTGCTCAAGCTCAAGAGACAAGCATAAAAAGTCCCGACTTGCCTTCATTCCCACTCGGAGGGCTTCCTCATGGAGCCAACGAACTACCTGGGTCGCAACCTGTCACCAGTTCTAGTTCTCAGATAGGAAATAATATAATCCTATTCTAAACCTCGGACGTGTAATGAAGTATCTTGTTGAAGGATTTGCATGGCTTAATAAAGCGATTCTTTCTCAAACAAAGAGCAGCCATGATCACCAGGTTAATTCCTTGCCCATTTTTTATGTAAACAATAGAAGCAGGTGGAAGCCACTTTTTCAACAATTTATGACAATCGCACTAGATGCTTACTCCATATTCTACTAAAGAAAACACAATTTTTTGTTTCTGAAACTATTTGCATATAACAAATTTAATTAACTGGGTCGAATATCAAAAGAATAGAGGCGCATACCTGCTGCAGTAGCATCATAGGCAGATCTGCCAACTCACAGTCATAACTGTTGATGGAACAAATATCATAACTGTTGATTAGTTACAAAGATTGGAACAGCAAGCTCGCCAATGTTATGCACAATCAGTTGATAACAAATGGAGATACGAAACTCTGCTGGCCTACAGGAATGGAAGACTACATTAGTGATGTCCAGCCTCCTAATTAGTCAATATATCAGTATACATGAGAAATCATATTGATACCAGATTTTCAAGCTGCACCAGAACTTTGCTCGAAAAGATCCTATGAGCCAGAGTCTTGCAGAAATGACCAAGAAGATTGACCCCATCTCCTGAAGGATGGCCAGAGACTGTCTGAGCTCTGCTGGCAGAAGGGTGTCTTTCCTTTACTCTTGCAAAGACATTTTCATGGAAAATTTGTTGTAGATAAATTTCAGAATTGATTGGATTAGGAAACCTCAGCGAGCTTTGAAGGGTGGGCTTCTCTTCTTCTACCTTGACATCCTCCAATGTTTCAAATATATCTGAACTTTCCATATGACGGTTGTCAACTGAGTCAACAATTTGATCCGTGTCTTGCTCAGTTGGCGCAAGTGATAAATATAAGGATGCTCCTTGACCAATGCCCAACTCTATATAGTTTTCTCTTATCCCAACAACATTAACTCCTTGAGATGGATTAAATGCCTCACGATTCACTGATTCAAAGACCTTTTGTTGTATAACAAACAAATGGTATTTAGTACAAGCAAATACACAAGAATAGAAAATGGAAGAAAATGAGTCAAAGGCAAAGAACAAAGGTTTACCTGCTCATCAAAAATTGAACGATGAACTTCACGAAGGACAGAATGTGTTCCTTTCACACATTCATCAACATCTTCAGCTCCTGAACCTTCTCTATCAGGTTCTCCTGGAGAAGACTCACTTGAGCTATCGATATTGATTTTACCAGACTTTTGTAGTTTACAACCAGAAATGTCATCGAGAAACCCAAATTGAATAGACCGGCATGACTTTGGAGGTAAATGTACGGCCAGCATGCCAAATGAGTCATGATCAATGTGAACTGTAGATATAGAAGGTGGACGAAATACTGCAGTTGGATCAGATGTGTTGTCAAACAGATCAATTGTGAAGCCCTCATTGGCAGGAGGTGCAACAGCCATACGCTGTCGTTTGATTTTCCAATTTTGCTGCAATTTGTTCAGTTGTTGAAAAAAGTTGATGAACAATGTGAATAAATAAGTAATCATAATCACAATGTCAATAAATAAGTAATCATAGTCACATGAGGCATGTAATTAGACGACAGACACGTTGGAACAGGATACCCCTGCAAACTTTACATTACTCATAATCTATCCCCACATGGAAACATCGAGTCAACAACACCAAAGGTAATGAACATTTATAGAAGTGAATATAGTTCTCATTCACACTTGTAGAAATATGAGAAAATATCCCACAACTATAAGGGTATAATTTTTTTAAAGTAAACACGATTAGTTGCCAAACTCTGATTCTCAAGCAACATATTCCATCTTCTATTTTGTACGTATATAACAATTACCTGATCAAAGCACCATAAAATCTTGCTTCTCTAGCAACTTGTCTTTCCAAAGCTTTAACCGACTGCTTAAAATATTTGCTAACTTGCTGAAAAAGAAAGGAGATAGAGAAATAAAATAAATGAACTGAGTGTGGGTGACAAGATATTCAAATGCTTATCACTCAATAATGTCATAAGATATTGCAAATTTGGCAACTGAATGAAAAAGTTTCCAATAGATAACATAGGGCTTACTATACAGTCATCAAACAGAAGTTCACTAGGGTGTTACTGAATCAATTATTTTATATGTGATCCAAATATATAAGAAAATGGCAAAATTATATTGCTCAAAGTAAAAAAGAGAGCCAAAAATATGCATTATTTCTTCCCCTTGAGCAAGTTTATTGTTGGTACAGAAGACAAACTAACTAAATTTAGGACTTATCTTTCAGGTGATAGTGTATTGCTCATGTTAGAGAAGCGATGGAATTATGAAATTACACCTGAAAGGGAATTAAGGTTGTCACTCTAGATGGAATATCCTTTTTTAAGGCACAACTTTATTAAAGCACATGTGAGTGACTGTCTGCTCACAGAGGTTGTTCTCTTTTTCGTAGTTCCTTGTAGTTTTATTTTACCTCGTCGAGATTTCGTGGGTGCTCAGTGCATCTTAATACAAAATTGAAAAGAAAAAAGATATACAATGGAAAAAGCACAAACACACACATATATATCTAACAGAATAGTTGCTTATATAACTCTGCACATCCCAAATCAGAGTCACGGTTTACTAAAGAGTAATTAGCTTGATAGGTTCGAATCCAACTCATGACATGGCTTTCAAAAGGCCTACAATTTAGTCAATAAGTCAACTTTGCTCACAGAGAGAATATACAAAAATCAATATCACATTTCTTGTACTCAGCACAATAATGTAGGCTTTGTATCTTCTCGGTCATCAATTAGACCTTTTTTTTTCATGAATTCCTTTATGTTCTTTCACAAGGGGGCAACTTATTGGTGGCGTGCCCTCTTTTTATTTTTATGTTTTTTTCGACTGCTCCTCAGGTCTGATCTTTACAGTTCTATTCGCTCTCATGGTCCTCCTAAAGCCCTTTTTCGCACATCATATGATGCTAGGGGCAGGTGCAAACAATGAAATTCTGGATCTGAAGTTGCTGTTGGGCCTGCCTGATCAAGGTCTCCTGCTAGTGGCATAATTGATGATCCAACCGCAACCTCCCTAGGAGGAATTGAATCTCCATTTCCTTCCCATCCAGGAGGTTGCTAAAGCGGATGGTCTAGGGATTGAGATGATGGGGAACCGCTTGCCATGTCGAAGGGTGTGACTGAACAGGATAAGCACAAGGAAACCTGTTAGAGAATCGAAGTATGTAACATAGGAAAGTGTCACAGAATAGAAATCTACCTCTGTTACAGAATAGAAAAGTGTTACAGAATGGGTTAGGAAGACTTTCCTATTGTATTTTGGTTTCCTAAGTTTGGTTAGATTTCCTATTGTATTTTGGTTTCCTAAAGTTTGCTAGGTTTCCTATTTCTATTAGGTTATGTCAAAGTTAGCTCTATATAAGCTTGTATTCTATTCAATGAATGGAGAACAATATTTTCAATACAATTCTTTACATGGTATCAGAGCTACTTTCTTTGGTGACCTAAGACTCTGGGGATTCAAGCTCTTCCCCGCCTCTGACAACTATGCAAGAGGCGGGGGAGGGATGCAAGCGACAGCAAAGTTCAACTAAATTGAAGGGACATTGCCCTCTACAACAACTTCATGCATATCAGCAACACGCCGCCAACCTGCAATTCAATCAAGGAAGGGGGGCCAACCATACCAAAACCTGTCTTGTCTCGACTTGAGCTATACCACTCAAATTGAGCAATACCAAAATCTATGTTGTCTCGAATTGAGCTATACCACTCAAATTGAGCAATACCAAAATCTATGTCTCGAATTGAGCTATACCACTCAAATTGAGCAATACCAAAATCTATGTCTCGAATTGAGCTCTACCACTCAAATTGAGCAATACCAAAATCTATGTCTCGACTTGAGCTATACCACTCAAATTGAGCAATACCGCTCGAATTGAGCAATACCAAAATATGTGTTGTCTCGAATTGAGCAATACCAAAATCTATGTCTCGAATTGAGCAATACCACTCGATTTGAGCATTACCAAAATCCGTGTTGTCTCGACTTGCGCAATACCCCTCGAATTGAGCAATACCAGGACTCGTCCAGCCTCGACGATAATGATTTCATCACCAAATAGGTCTTCAAAGTTTCCTCCAAGCTGCACATTTCGTCTGCATCTACAAGCCTTTAGATTTCTATTCTGTGACACTTTCCTATGTTACATACTTCGATTCTCTAACAAGACCCTCGCCCAGCTCCTCTATCCTCTTATTGACCTAGAGTATTTGTATGCAGCGGAAGCCCCTTTTAGGATGGCTTGCATGGAAGCACTCATTGGCCAATGGGTATACCTTTACGGGTTTGTGGACAAATATCTCGATTGCTATGACCCAACGCCTAGTGTGGCAAATGCAAAACTGATCAACAGTACGCTATAATTAGCGATCTGTGTCATTTTGTGAAAAACGGAAACAACGGGAGTGGTTGGGCGATGGCCATGGGCTAACTTATAATATTCTCACTAATATCATACATAAAGTGGATTAACAAAATCATAAAGTGGATTCATGGAGCTATGTATCACAGGACTACTTAGGTTAAAAGATATGTACTCCTACATTTCTATCAATATATTGTACATTTTTCTGCGGATAGTTCATGGAAGCCATTCTATAGATACCTGAAAAGCTAGCTCACGTTTGCACTCCATTTTCATTACGTAGATGTTTTCCACCAGGATCCATTGCTAAAACCAAACCACGCCAACTTCATGGAATGAGTGTAGTACTAAAGGCACCCCCTACTTTCAGAATAAAAAAATGTAAAAAACGGCTACGGAGATTGTGCATGGTCATAGATTTATACAGACAAAAGGGGTTTGACGGGAAAGTCATCTCGTCCAATCCATTCTAGGGTCTAATAGAGACAATAGATGTGTCAGTGACCTAGTATGACAAAGCACTCTTTGAGCATGGAATGTGTCAGTGACCTAGTATGACAATAGATGTGTCAGTAATTTCTTTGTTACTTTCATCGGACTCAATATAGGAGACTACATTCTATGCTTGATGGAAACGGAGTTTTGCAAATTCTCTTCAGAAGTGGAAGATCATTGCATTAACCAAAAGTGGCCCAACTTCACCTTGTTTTGTATAATATTTTTTAATGCACTTGCAAAGGACATTGCAGCATGTAATTGTTCTAAGTTTATTCATTATTCTTGATTTTGAGCATAAGTTGCTAGGAATTTATAGAATATGCAGGTACATCTTTGTGCTCTCTTGATTTTCTTATTGAAGAAGACTCAAATACTTCCAAGGTTTCGGATCTTCCTCTCAGAACTCAATCCACGTCCAAGGTTTGAGTCGTATGATACACGACCTAGATATTGGATTAAAATGGTTTGGTATTATGTATGAGGATATTATCAGTAGATGATGATAGAGTGCGCCGATGATGATGTCGACATTTGATACATGGTGAAATGTTACAATATTTAAGTAATAGCTTTCCACTCCTTGATAACAAGAGGATTTAATGGCAGGTTCTCAAGAAGATCCTAATGTTTGGAGAGATTCATCCAACTTGGGAATAAAATTTATCTCTGAGTGAATAAAAGAACGGTTGAACCCAAACACAATAACATTAACTGGTTGTCAAAGAAGTTAATAAAAGATACCCGAAAACATTGTAGCTTAGTTGCTGTAGAGACTGAAACATCAGATAGGACTTCATTAGGCAACTGCTTCGGCCTGGTCATGCCAGCCACTGTCTCTGCATCATTAGCTTCTACCTGAACCAAAGTGAAGCAAAAATAAAAAATTAGAAGGAATCTATTAACTACTTAGCACTACCTCACCTGCTATTAAAATTCTCTACAAATGTTATAACTGTGATCCCTATTGGATGTGTTATTAAATGGTATTTTAAAATTGTCATATTCAAAAGAAAACGCTTTCCTCAATTATAATGGCACCTCCGCCACAAATTCGAAAATTCTGAAACTTCAAGCCCATAAAACCTAATCGTATAGTTAAGGATGAAAGCATCTATAACTACTTCACTAATTCTTTGAAATACAAACATCGGAATGGGTCAATACTGTAATAAGGGGGCGATCTACATAGTAACAAAATCACCTTCAGATAACTCAGACACACAGATTCAATAATTCTATAATTAAGACTATATGTAAAAGCTCATAGGTAAGGTAAGTCATGTTTCCATCAGGTAGAAGTGGGATAACAACGGTTCTTTCTAGATATCTTCATTCTACAGTCAGTTGGTGGAGGCAAGTCCTACCCCGGGCCAAAATATCATTTCCCCACCTCTATAGTGTGAAAGAAAGTTTATTCCTCCAAAAGTCTCTTTGTCTAAGAGGCCTTATGGAACCGTGTTGCTATGAAGAGTGTTGTGATTAGAAGAGGGATGGAAGTAGAGGCGGATTGCGCTATGTGTCATCATGAGGGAGAATCTCGGAACCAACTTCTTTTACATTATAAGGTGGCTAGATCAGTTTGGCAATCACTTTATCCAAGCCTGTGTGAGTAATGTCCAACTCCATTGGGGATGCCTTACTAGAATGAGATTGTTGAGCTTTCTTCAAGGACAAGGGTAGAGTCATGTGGTCTCTCATCCCATATGCCATAGTGTGGGTGACATGGCAAAAAATGATTAGTTTAGTATTTGGGAATTCTTCTTTATCTAGAGATGGGATCATCATGGATGTTATAAGCTTTCTTTGATACTTGTGTTCCGCACATGGATATTTCAAGGGAATGAGGTTTGTCCAATTTAGGTTAGAATGGAAGTAATTTATGAAGGTGCAATAGGATTTCGTCTTTGCCTGTGGGGGTGGAGCTGCGACCTTTGTAATATGTGCTCTTGTATAGCTTCTTTTCTCCTTTTCGCAAAAAGCTTGAACGTCATTAAAAAAAAGTTTAATAATAATAACAATATAATAATGAGAAAAATAAAAATAAAATGGTCTATGAGAGCAAATGCACATAAAGTCCATTAAGAATTGTTGGATGATTTCACAACACGAAATTATTAAGATATTCCTAGTGTTTTTATTAAGTCTACAAATAATTTTCTATTTTTGTAGTGTTTAAAAATTTTCTCGTTCTCAAAGAAAATTTGTCCCAGTGACTAAGTTTCTAAAGAAATAACATATGAAACGTTAAACATTCACATTTAATGCTTGGGCACAACCAGAAGTTTGATGCCAGATATCCAACATTTAAAATCTTAAATTGGTGAACTAAAATATGGCATACTTACCGAGAAAAAAAGGAGGAAGACGAGGACTGTCCCTACTCGCCCTCCCTTGGCTTGGTCTTACAACAGAACTAAGATTTACAGACTTTTTTGTGGCAAAGACTGAAAGACCCCACTACAAATCACAATTTAATGGTATTAACATTTTAACAATTTTTCCGCTCAGAATGACCTAGCTATGAAAGTAAAATAAGTTTCGGAACTTGCAACTCTATCTATTCTCTCAGTTTCCACTGTGTGAGATATACAGAATTTCACTATTCTTATCACTAATTATGAAAACACCCTTACTTCCAAATTACAAGCTTAACATTGTATCAAGACTCTAAAACCAAATTCTGCCAGAAAAGCAAGCAATTTATAACACTCACCCAAATATACTAATAGGTACAACTGATCCATTTAAGTACAAGAGAACCAGTGAAAGAGCCAGAATTTCTACAGGGAGGAGAGTAGCAAGCCACAGCCACCCTTGTATAACAATAACCCAAAGATAATGTCCCCACAAAACTCAAACAACAAAAATTTCTTATTGCATTTTGATTTTGTTGAAGAATTTAATTAATAATGTATTATTTATCCATGAAGTTTAGCTTTAATTCAGTATTAGGTTTGGATAGAGATATTTATATTAGAGGTTTGAGATTTTTAGTATTGGCTCAGTGGGGTACTCCTTCGTAATGTATTATTTATCCATGAAGTTTAACTTTAATTCAGTATTAGGTTTGGATGAAGATATTTATATTAGAGGTTTGAGATTTTTAGTATTGGCTCAGTGGGGTACTCCTTCGTAAATAACTGTTTCTTAACAAATTAACTATATATTAAATTTTGTATTGGAAACTATTTATATGTTATACTTTGTCATTTAAGACTTTACCTTCATAAATTTGTAATGTTTATAACATACTTGAATTAAGGAAGATATAAGTTCCTAAATATCATTGATTTTAATAAAGTCAGATCTTTTTTACTACAATTCCTCTTATTTATTTCCAGTGATTTCTCTATCTCAATTTTGTCAATTGGTGCTCCTACATGGAACTGTCTAGCAATTTGTTATATCCTAACAATCTTATCCATGTTTTGGTTGAAACTAAATGCATTAAGTTCCATTCAGAATAGGAGTTGCAACATACACCCATAGCTAGAGCTAATTTGAACACAAGGGTTATTTTCCTTTTCGGAGAGAGAAATAAACTCGACAATGTTCGGTAGGAGTTGATGACTATCAACCCTTTGTGTTTCAATAATAAATGTTAGTATTCAATATGTCTCTAGTAAACTTACCGATCAATAAAAAAAAGTTGGAGCAATCAAAGCAGGGCACTAAAGAATGGCAAAGTAAAATGTCATTCTTTTCCCCCAAACTATAACTAATAAATATTAACTCTATTTTTATAAAAAAAATTTGTTTTCAACAATGTCTCATCAATTTATACAAAGCTAAGTTAAAGAAAAGTTGGTCCTTCTTGTCTTTGTCTTTGAAGTAAAATGTATTTAAACTACAAGAATAGGTGAACCCTTCATGAATAAGAAATCATTTGAAAATAATGAAATGATTTCTTATAAGAAATGCATGAACGATAAATCTGTTAAACATGAGAATCGAAAAACACATGTTTTGTTGTTTTATTCTTTGGTGTAGTTTGTTGTTTTATTCTTTGTTAGTGTAAATGAAAAACTCATAAGGAATTCAGGAAAAGTAATGATTTCACATGACTTATCTATGCATGCACAATTATAAAGCTCTGATACCAATTTTTGTCCCAAGAAGCAAAAATTTAAACAGAGGATAGAAAGGAGAAAACAGGAGAGAATAAAACATACAAAATCAGAAGTATACTTAAGAAGATATAAACTAAGGTAAATAAAACTAAAATTTCAAAATACATTTTCTTTGATCTGTTCGAGAGAACGGTGCCGATACTAGGTTTTAATCTAGTATAACGAGATATTCAAACAAGATCAAATCTTAGAAAAGTTTGAAAGAAATAGGAGATGAACAATGCATGCTTTTATTTATTGAAAATAGTAAATACATGAAAGAAACTTACAGGAGTGAGAGCTAAGGATTACATGGGAGATAAGTTCTGCCTTATGCAGAGAAACAAACTTGCTTAAATAGAAAAGATACAATAATTGAAAGAGAAGGGATAAGCCTTCTCGAAGGTGGGGTGAAGAGTGGGTGGACGTTTGTCCTTTGTAATCATGAAAAGCTGGATGGAGAAACTTTGTCATGTTGCTTGCATAAGTGGAGAAACTGTTGAAGATGCTTCAACTTTTGACTTTCTAAGTGCGGGCACTGTGGATGCATGCGGTTGCTTTGGAAGGAAGATGATGTCGGTTGGCCGAAAGTAACTTTGTCTTGTAGTGGAGGTGGCAGATGCCTTTGTAACTTTGTAATTATTGTTTCTAGAATCATGATGATTCACATACACAATAATGTTATTGTAGGGTCAGACTTGTGCATGTGGAGAGAAGATGCCATAGCAGTCGTCTTCATTGAGAGGAACTATTGGTTCATCGTCTTCATCTGAGTCTTCTGCACAGATTTTTGACATAGTTTCCAATAGTTGAGTTTTTGTAGGTTTTCCTTGAAGCTGCTTCTTGATAAACTGTCAGAGAAGTTTTGCTTCAGAAGGAACTTGAATTGGATTCACCAAAGGCTGAGCAGGAAACTGGTCTTTGCCTGAAAAGAACCTCGTGACGACTTCCTTTGTAGCATGAGAGTGATCAAATGAGGACCACCATTTGACTTTGAATCGGCGACAGAACCAGAGAGGAGGCTGAGCCGATTGACTTGGGGATGTAAGGGTTGTGACGGTGTAGTCTCAGCAACAAATCCAAGAAAGATTGAACTTAACAAAAAACCAAAACGGCAATACCTGTTGGGGTATTGGAATTGGTGGATTGAACTTTGATTTAAAAACTTGCCAACCTTCATTGACTGCAGGGGGCAAGATTTCTTGAATTGGACCGAAATGATTCCACCAGGAGTGTTGGAACCAAAGAGGAACAGACTTTTGATTGAAATTTTTGCAAAAAAGAAAGAACCATGTATTTAACTTAGTTTTGTATAACTTAGTTTTATCCTAGGCCAACCCTTCCTGATATGCAATATGAAGAGAAACACCTTCATACATTCGGTTCATTTTCTACAGGAAACATCAATGAATGGAATATAGATGGCTTAATTGAAGAAAATATTATCGAATTAACGCAAAACATGGTTATGATGGCATCTGCTCATCCCAGTGAGCATAAATCTGACCAAGGTATTGCTGGTGTTCTTATTGTTGGGTTTGCAGGGCAATTAAAAATGATGGTGGGATAATTATCTCACTTCTGATAAACAACAGGGTATCCTTCAAGCTATTAAAATTGATTACAATGGTCAACCTATCATATCTGAGAACGGAGAAAATATCTCTGATGCAGTTGCAACATTGATTTTTGCCATTTTCAAACATTTTATAGGTGATCCTTCCAAATTTTAAAATAAATCTAGAGATCTTCTTATGATCCTTAGATGCAAAACTCTTAGTCATTTCAGATGGTATAAGGATGTGTTCCTAAAGAAAGTTATACTTCAAAATGAGGCTAACAACCCTTTCTGGAAAAGGAAATTTCTTTCGGGATTACCTCATGTGTTTGCAGATATCATTCGAGATAAATTGCAAACTGAGTTCAATGGTGACATACCATTTGAAAGATTAACTTTCGGAGACTTGATTGCCAAGATCAATGAAGTTGCTTTGCAACTATGCAATGATCTTCGTCTCAAAGCCCAACTCAAAAAACAGAATATTTCTGGGTCTAGAGAACTTGGATCATTCTGTCAGCAGTATGTTGAATCAATTCAAACCCCTCAAATACAAACATCCAGACAAAAGTATCGGTCTCATCTAGCCTGAGCTTTTAAGTCCAAACGGCCTTATGGCCCGAAACAACAAAAACAATATAACAATTTCTATTCAAAGCCCAAAAGACATTGTACCCATAAGCCCAAATAGTTTTCTAAACATAAAGGCCTATGGTTCAAAAGCCCATTTGTTTTAAATGTGGTAACCTGTTCATTATGCTAAAAACTGTAAAACGGCCCAAAAGATCCATGAGCTTCAGGCTTCTAAAGACATCAAACAGATGTTTACTACAATCCTGTTCAATTCTGAGACTGATTCTAACTCATCTGATGACCTTCAAGTCTATCAAATGCGTTATGACTCAATTCTTCTGTTCATGATCATTGTACAAAAGCTTGTACCTGCAATGCTTTGCAATCCATTAATATGCTCTCCAAAACGAAAGAAACTAGCATTCTTTTAGATTTTGTTGATAGTATTAATGATCCTCAGTTCAAAACTGAGTATTTAACTCATATTAAAAATAAAATCACTCAAAAACCCGTTCCTGAGATTGTAAATCCATTTTACAATCATAAAGAAATCATTAATAGATTCAGAGCTCATTCTCAACACTCTGTTTCTGTTCCTGATCTCCAAGCTGAAGTTAATATTATGAAAAAAGAGATTGCTCAGCTCAAGCAAGGTCAAACTTGGCTTGAACAACAATTACTGAATCTCCAGATTCAACCTGCAACCTCTCTTCCTGATATTCCTTCATCTTCCAATAATGAAGAACAAGGAACTAATCTTGCATTTCTTAATGAAATGAATACAGTTACTTATCACAAATGGTATATTAATGTAACTTTGGTTATCAACCAAAATTACAAAATCAATACCATTGCTCTTGTCGACTCAGGAGCTGATCTTAACTGTTTTGCCAAAGGATTAATTCCCTCTCAATTTTACAAAAAAACCACACAACAACTGTTTACTACAAACAACCAATTGACCGTTCAATACAAACTTGTTGGTGCTCACATTTGCAAGGATAAAATCTGTATCAAACAAGATTTTTTGTTAGTTAAGGACATGACTCAAAAAATATTTTGGGCACTCCCTTTTTAACAACAATCTATCCGTTCAATGTTACAGATGAAGGTATTTCTACCAAAATCCTTGTTTCCTCAACTTTTTATCTCAAAAACAGCAACATTTAAATTTTCTTAAGACAGAAATTGCTTATCGACGAGTTGATAATCAACTCCAAGATACCCAATTACAATCCATAATTGTTCACTTCAAAGAACAATTGTCTTCAGAACTTTGTTCTGATCTTCCCAATGGTTTCTGGCATCGAAAGAAGCATATGGTTAGATTACCATATGACCATTCCTTTCGAGAATCTCAGATTCCTACAAAATTCCGACCCGTTCAGATGAATGCTAAATTGATGGAATTCTACAAATCTAAAATCCATGAATTAATTTCTAGGAAATTAATTACTCCTTCCAAATCCCTGTGGAATTGTTCAGCCATTTACGTTCGCAAAGCTGCTGAGCTTGAACGAGGCACTCCTCTATTAGTCATCAATTAAAAACCCTTGAATAAGGTTCTTCAATGGATTAAGTATCCTATACCTAACAAACGAGATCTTATTAAGAGGCTTCACTCTGCAAGAGTCTTCACTAAATTTGATCTCAAATCTGGATTTTGGCAACCTCAAATCTGGATTTTGATCTCAAATCTAGAAATTCTTGATCTGAAGTTGCTGTTGGGCCTGCCTAATCAAGGACTCCTGCTAGTGGCATAATTGATGATCCAACGGCAACCTCCCTAGGAGGAATTGAATCTCCATTTCCTTCCCATCCAGGAGGTTGCTAAAGCGGATGGTCTAGGGATTGAGATGATGGAGAACCGCTTTCCACGTCGAAGGGTGTGACTGAACAGGATAAGCACAAGGAGACCCTCGCCCAGCTCCTCTATCCTCTTATTGACCTAAAGTATTTGTATGCAGCGGAAGCCCCTTTTAGCTAGGATGGCTTGCATGGAAGCACTCATTGGCCAATGGGTATACCTTTACGGGTTTGTGGACAAATATCTCGATCGCTATGACCCAACGCCTAGTGTGGCAGATGCAAAACTGATCAACAGTGCGCTATAATTAGCGATCTGTGTCATTTTGTGAAAAACGGAAACAACGGGAGTGGTTGGGCAATGGCCATGGGCTAACTTATAATATTCTCACTAATATCATAAATAAAGTGGATTAACAGAATCATAAAGTGGATTCATGGAGCTATGTATCACAGGACGACTTAGGTTAAAAGATATGTATTCCTACATTTCAATCAATACATTGTACATTTTTCTGCGGATAGTTCATGGAGGCCATTCTATAGATACTTGAAAAGCTAGCTCATGTTTGCACTCCATTTTCATTACGTAGATACTTGAAAAGTTGGAGAGATTCATCCAACTTGGGAATAAAATTTATCTCTGAGTGAATAAAGGCACGATACCACGAAGGAATGGTGTCCCTCAAATTGACGTGCTAGTAAATTACCCAACCATCTTTCCAACAAAGGTACGATACCACAAAGGAAGAACAACCAAACTCTCCACATCGGTGCCCAAAAACCACATCCAGGTCCCTTCCCAACAGACCATCTGTAGGGATGGCAATGAGGCGAATTTTCACGGATATCTGCCCTACTCGCCCTGTTTGGGGCGGATTTGGTAAAGGGTTCCTGGATCTTGGGGCGGATACGGATTTCCAATTAGTATCCATTTATTAATCGGGGCGGATACGGATTTGGTCATATCCGCCCCGCGGATATCCGTTTAACCGATAAAATTATAAAAATACCCTTAACTATATAAAGGGATTAAACCCTTCATTCTCATCTCAATTCTCCACTTATTCTAACTCAAATTCGACTCTCACAATCTCCTTCTCACAGCGAAGCCAGCGAGGCAGCGAAGCGTCTCCTCAGTCCTTCTTCTCCTTGTCACGGCGAAGCCAGCTCTCCTTCAGTCCTTCTTCTCCTTCTCACGGACACTCCGACACTCGAAGGGCTCAGCTCACAGCAAAGGGTCGTCTCCATCCCGGCCGCCTCCCTTCCCTGCCTTCCTCTCTCCTCCCTCCCCCGCTTTTCTCTGAAAGATCAAAGATCAAAGATCTGTGATCTCAGATCAAATCTTTGATCGAAAATTTATTTTTATTTTATTTTTTTTGTAATTTTTTGTATGGTTTTTTGTAATTTTTTGTTATAATTTTTGTATGGATTACCAGTGTTAATGAATGAAGTATATTTTACATGGATAACTTGCTTTTAGGATTGAACTGAGATATCTCAACTGATTTACAAAAAAAATTTAACGGAGATTTGTGCGGGGCGGATATCCGCCAATCCGTGCAGGGCGGAGGTGGTTTTTAAATAAATCTATAAACAGATTGACGGGGCGGATTTGGGGATCCGTTATTCCTGACGGGGCGGGGATGGATTTTTTCAAATCCGCCCCAATCCTCCCCGTTGCCATTCCTAACCATCTGCCAGTTGAAATGCATCAACATTTCCCAAGTGAAACTGGATATTTGCACCCCCGAGCTTTACTCAGTACCATAAAAAACTTATTTTAAAGGATCAGGCTATTAGCACTCAAGGTTTAGTCAGAGCCACCAGTATACTATGTAGCCGCCATCACCATGAGCGACAATACAAGCAATGGTTCAAACACCACCACCTCACCATATACCTGGGGTGGCTCTTGTTTCACAGTCGCTTACTCCTACCAATTACAACATATGGAGTAGAGATCTGACCATGGCTCTCAAAGCCCAAGTCCCAGAAAAAAAAAAAAAAGGAAAAAAATTCTTCAAACTGATATAAAGCTCTGGGCTATTTGCACCCCGAGTTTTACTCAACTCAACAAAGAACAGCAGCAACGTCTCTATTTGGCGCACACGACAACAACACCCAAACAGATGTAGACCAAAAAATCTTTCACTAATCCTCTCTTTCTCTCCCTGTCACATGTTCAGTTACACATCAAATCGCACAACAGGGAAGAAACATAGAAGAACCAATCGAAGAAGAAGAAACGGAGGGAAAAGAAAGAAATTTGAATCTCTTTTACTCCATTATTCACACCCACCATCTTTGCCCACTACCAAAATCTGTGTTGACTCGAATAGAGTCATGATTTCTTCATACAGGAATCACTACCAAAATCTGTGTTGACTCGAATTGAGCAATACCAAGACTCAAATTGAGTCACGATTTCTTCATACAGGAATCATCCAAAATCTGTGTTGACTCGAATTGAGCAATACCAAGACTCGAATTGAGTCAGGATTTCTTCATACATGAATCATCCAAATTCAACAGTAATGATTTCATCAGCAAATATGACTTCAAAGTTTCCTCCAAGCTGCACATTTTGTCTGCGTCTACATGTCCAACTTACGGGGGAGTGTTAAATAATAGAAGTCTGCCTATGTTACAAAATAGGAAAGTGTTACAGAATATGATGTGTTAGGAAAGTCAGAATGCAAAAGAAGTCTTAGGTTTCCTATTTCTATTAAGTTATGTCAAATTTAGCTCTATATAAATTTGTGTTCTACACAATGATAATATACATAATAACAATAATATTTCAATACAATTCTTTACAGAGCTCCATGAGAGTGAAGTCAAATTTGAAAAGAGTAGCGAGAAATGTTTTTTAAATGTGAGGTTTAGCAAAGATTAGTGGAGTGTTGAGTATCCCAACTCTCTCCATTGGAGATGAGACTGAAAGCCTCTTCAAAAATCTTATGGTTTTGGACTTTTTTCACAAGATTAAAGACAACTATGTAAGTGATTATATCGCTCTCATGGATAGTCTTATAAATACTTCGCAAGATGTTGCATTACTTCGAAACAGTGGAATCATCGATAATTGGCTAGGTGATGATGAAGAGGTGTCGAGTGTCTTCAATAAGCTTTGTATTGGGGTATTTACTAGTTCTGCTACATTCTACTATGCATGTCTCTGTGGAGAAGTAAATGCATATTATAAGAAACCGTGGCATGTGTGGAGGGCAAAGCTGAAGAGAGACTATTTCAGCACACCATGGTCGACTCTATCCTTCGTTGCTGCTTTTATAATCTTTATTTGTACAATGGCGCAAACTGTTTTTTCTGTTGTATTTCGTTGAAAAAATTGAATATGCTTTATAGTAAAGCTGGTATGTATGTATTATTAATGTATGTTTTCTCAAGATGCATTTCTCGAGTCGGAAATAAAGATATTTCTATTGTTGGACATTTATTCAACCCGTATCAAGTGTGCCGATGTGCAAAACAGGAGCAGTGAAGAACAACATTGGCCATTGAGTATTGAATTAAATATATCCTTATCAGCTGAACAATTGTTTCTGTATAGATTTGCAGTTAATTGTTCAAATACTGACAACACATCAAGAGAGAAATTTCAAGGGGAGCAAGATTTTCTCAAATCCTTCAATGGAAGATTATAGATTAGAATAATTTACTCAATTTTATTTTGCTTACAGTTATTTATTGAAATTGTTCGTGTCTGTAAACGTTAGTTTTCAAGCTTTTAAACTCCGGTAGTCTTTCTAAGGCAACCTATCGGACTAACTCGGAGAAGAATCACTCTAGTGCCTATGCCTCAGGGGAGTCTAGCTTACTTTGCTTAGCTTCAGTTTGAGAGATGCCACAATTTCTACACTGTCTATTAACACTGCAGTGTGAATGCAAAGTGGCGGTGTGTATGCTTCTTCATTTAATGCACGTAATTGTTGTTTCCCTATAAACAAAAGCAACTTAAGATGATACATTATGTTTTACGGTCTCGGGATTCTCAAATGAACCATTGCTTTACTTAATTGTACATGACAAAGAATCGTTTTATCTTTAGAGATGAGAAACTGCAGTCAGGTCCAGATGATAGAGGGATCATAGAATCATTCTAAAAGGATATATGACTTTTGCCACTGCAGGAAAACTATATGTAACATGAAAAATGTGGCTTGTGCTCTGTCTTGTAAGTTAACCTCTCTGAGTGTTGCATCTATAGAGTTCCCAGAACATTACGTGCATTGAATTGAATGAAGAAGCAAACACAGTGCAACTAGTCTCAATAGGGCCTTACCACCTAGAACACCCAGACTGCAATCCATGCATGGAAGACAAAATTAAAATATCTAGAAAATATCCTCAACAGAGAACCGAAAAAGACCATGGAATTTTATGTTGAGTAGTTAAGAAAGATTGGAACAACAAGCTTGCCAATGTTTTTTTTTTTTTTTTGAAAGGCAAATTGAAAACTTACAAGTAATGAATATGTTGAAATGATGGTGATCGATGGTTGTTTCATCATGAGTTAATGTTCATAAATTGTGGCATACGTGACGAAAATGACTTCAGAGGCCCAATAATTTCCATGGAAACATATCTTAAAAATGATATGCAATTTATGGAAATCGGTTTCCATATTTTGTTATAGAGAATTTATACAAGTTGATCAACTATGACGATTCCGGTAATAAAAAATGTTTTGCCTGTTCTTTCCTTGACCTTGCATCTACTTTTTCCTATTTCAACTAAAGAAAGGCCAACCACATGATGTATTCCACTTATTTTTGTTGATGCCGAAACTGAACTTGTTGTACCCCTAGGAGGGATACCCTGTAGCACTGCGGAAGCTAACCACTTGAAGAGAAACACCTTGTACCGAAACTTACACCAAGTTCCACAACCAACAAGCAATGAACTACACAACTAGCAACCAATCAAAGTAAACAACTACCTGCGAATGTAAATAACAAGTAGAGATACTCACACACGATATTTATGTGGTTCGGCTATGCCTACATCCACGGGGTGACGAGAGATTCCACTATAATGAAAAACACCGACGACTTGCACAACCCGCAAGTTCGTCCCAAGAAGGAGCTTTGATCTACCCAAGAGAAGAACAACCTCTTCTTTGTACAATCACTCCAAGCTCACACTCTCTACAAGTTTCTCCTTTTTCTCTCTTGAGTTCTACCACTCATACAACCTTATCACCTTACCCATATGTTCTACCACATATGTGTTTATATGCTTGATCACATATCTTATTAGTTGCACCCTAACAATTGCTCTTTTATGTTTTACCATACAAAGAACAAAGCTATTGACAAAACAGTCAACATACAAGTCTACCAGCCTATGAATACTAATGTGCTTTGTGTTACACCACATTAAACACAAAACTATTGACAGACCAGTCAACACATAGACCTCCCAATTCTGTGAGCATTTCTGAACCCATGCTTCACAGAACTCAATAAGGCTGGAGTAGCATTTCAGGTCACTACACCAAATTGGCACTTTTGTAACAACTCTAAAAACAGTATCACTTTTGAGATGTTACAATTCACCAAACAATTTCAAGTCAAAACTAAATTTAGTCAAAAAAATGAAAAACAGTAACACAAAAAAAATGATACAATAAGTTGGATCACCATGAATAGTATCACTTTTATAACCATACTCTTCATGGTGATACAATTATTGTATCATTTTGTTTGTGAAAATATGTAAAATTGTTAGGTGAATTGTTACACTTCAAAAGTGATACTATTTTGAGGGTTGTTACAAAAATGCCAATTTGGTGTAGTGGGTGGTTGATAACGTACAGTTGTTTTTTAGACATTCAATTTACAGCCGAAGGACTGCTGAGT
Organism: Berberis vulgaris; assembly: GCA_963556465.1. Classification (NCBI taxonomy): domain Eukaryota; kingdom Viridiplantae; phylum Streptophyta; class Magnoliopsida; order Ranunculales; family Berberidaceae; genus Berberis; species Berberis vulgaris. The sequence continues at coordinate 77,897,783 of OY747135.1, forward strand.
ATTCCACTTATTTCTGTTGATGCCAAAATTGAGCTTCTCCTACGAAATTTCATGGCTTTTGAGTACTTCAATGATGATACATTCTACGTAACTGACTATGCCTATCTCATGGATCCCCTTGTATATACTCCAAAAGATGTTGCATTACTTCGAACTGCAGAGTTATTAAATGTTTACGCAGCGATTAAGAGGTATCACTTCTCTTTAACATGCTCTGCAGGGGTACAAATGGTCGTACTTCAACCCCTCGTGGTCCACCCTGTCCTTTGTTGTATAGACTGTGCTATCAACCCAAACTAAATGAAGTTTGAAGTATATACAATACTTGTACATGTCTGTCAAGTCCAAGCCGAATCATACAAAAACACATTGTTTATAGACTAAATTCAAGTTAACCAAATTGAAGTCGATGTTTCTCTAGCCATGCCCGTATGTGATATTCCCACTTTAGCATGGATGGTGGAGAAGTTCTCATTTATATGAAACAGACATACAAACATGTATGTTTAACACGAGGTGGTGCATACGGGTGTGGTATAGTCCAAGGTGATTAATTTTAATTTACTGAAATTGAATAATTTTTGTAAGACCACTAATGTATGGATCTAACTGTCATAATTGATGAATTTTAGCTTCATTCAGATATTACATTTATTGTCTTCTAATAATTTCGTGCAGGATGACAAGTTTACAAACATTTCTACAGGTCAGACTTGCATAGAGTAAGTATGGGTAAGGTAAATAATTACTAAAGTAGGATATGAATTTAAACATTAGATATTTGCCTCATGGGAACTACATGTTTTCACACCAGCTTAATTGCTTACTCAAGTGGGCCTTTACTTTTTTGGTACATTCATTTGGGAATAGCCAATTAATGCTATTTTAGGACTTGTAGGTTTCAATTGAGATTAAAGGACTTCGTTTCGTGAGGAGCGGTCCTTGCTAAAGAGTTGCACCTCGGGAATATTTTTTTCATTTTCGTAGGTGATTGTTTTATTCTATTATAATAGAACGAATAACAATTTGTTTCATTGAGGAAGAATTATGTTCTTGGTTAGTTAAATTTTGATAGAATTGGATCCACAAGATTTCGACATTCGTTTCTTTATTTTTAGTGACCTATTAGAGTTTTTTTTTTATATCACGGTAAATTGTGCAACTGATTATTTCTCGTTGATGCCAACGGTAAATTTCGATATTGATGGGTTTCAAGCCCCGGATTTTGGGAAAATTGATTATCGCATATTAGGATTTCAGTTTTTCTAAAATATCGATGCATGACAATAAGTGTCCATAGGCGAGTTTCCTGGTGCTGTCACACATTGTAACATACCCAACCTATCCCAAATCACGAGGGCTTCATTTCTAGTCTAGGAAAAGTCTGAAAAGGTATAAATCATCTCTCGATAATGTCCTAGATACAACTTTCAAACTCACATACCAAAAACACATCATATCTGATTTTACGACATTTTTATCAATTTGATTTGTAGTTCCATATCTGTAGTTTTTTGGCATCAATTTCAGATGAATATCAAAGTACAACAACAAAACCTCGATCATAGAGATGCTATATAAAATTCTGAAGCCTCTAGCTAGTTTTTCAAGTCCCATCTGGACCCTCGATCTAGTTCTTTGCTTGATGACCCAAGCAAGGTGTAAAGAAGGTTCCTGGTTCCTTTTTAACCCAGAATTGGAGCAAGGTATAAAGCTGTTTTCCTTTTTCTGGTTTGCACAGGAGGGATTGTGAGCTGAGTCTTGGACAAAAGAAAATGTCAATCAAACACATCAAATTTAAGATACACTTTTAATTCCGGCAATATATATGTTCCACGAATTTATGTACATATTTTGAGCTGGACTGAGCTGTGTATCTCTACCTTAAACTACTATACATATGCCAGTGCTAAAAATGCATTCTTATTGAATACATAGCTAGACTGGTTCATTTAATAAATATTTTAAATTTAATTAAAATAAAATTTTGTAAAAAAATATTCCAAAACTAATAAACTGAACTTTAAGCGACAAAAATTTTCGTCGCACAAAAATAGATCGAAAGGGTGCGTCACTATTTGAGTTAAGCCGACGAAGTTTAACGCGATGAAATAGTTAATCACGTAACTTTTGCACGACAAACTGTTATGTTTCTTGCGTCAAAATTAACGTCGCGCAAAACAGTATTACACGACGAACCCTTCTTGCGACGAACTTTTCTATCGTCGTTCAAAAGGACTCTGAAATGACGAAGGGTTTTTTCGTCGTACAGAGCTTTGCGAGACAGAGTTATGGCGACGACTTTCACGCGACAAATATTTAGTCGCCCAATTAAATGTTGTTTATAGCGACGAATTTGCCTACGTCGCTTAAGGCTTTTTTTTTTGTAGTGACGTTACGTATGTGTTTTGTGGCATGCCTATGTGCATTCACTACATGTATCTGTATGATGTATTGAAGGATTCACAATTTATCGTTATACTACTATACATACAAATACCAATTAATGGTAAAAATAAAGAAAAATCCCAAATATACAGTCGATATATATCGAGATTTCTAAAATCAGCTAAGGCAATCCAGAGAAGAACCAATTGAGGAAAACTTTATCATATGACCCTTGTTCTCTCACTTAAATTTCTTTGTTAAATTAAAACTTCAAATCTGAGTGAGTATATATATATATTTTTGGAAAGTGAGTTGGGATTTTTAGGATCCTCGAACCTTATATTAATAAAAAAGTTGATGATAAATTTACAATCGTTCATACATTCACTCGGTTCATCATCTACAAAACAATAAACTTGCTTCAAAGCTTCAACAAAGAACTTAATTAGTTCTAACTTCACCGTCTCCAGGTTAGGGAGTAACCTTGCAAAGTGTTATGCTACTAAAGTGGTTGCATGATAGACCTGCCATAACTTTTCTTCCTCGTAATTACCAATCAATCCTTTAAGCACTCTCATGACCTGATTTATACCTAATGTGGGTCCCAGGATGTATGAGAAGTCGTCGTAAATAATGGAAACACAATGAATCATGATATAGAACCCATTGAATGCTAGCACTAATCTAGCATTCCTACAAGGTTCTAATAAGCATTTGCATTCACTACAACACAAATGCCCAATAATAGCATTTGTTAATAGCGTTTTTGCTAAATACGCTATCAAAGATCGAATTTTATTGTAAACAAAAACGAAAAAGCTATAAAAAAAAGCGGGCTTTTTGGCGCTCGTTTCTTCCCTCCCTTGTTTTACTGGGCGCTCGAGTTAGAGCTCGATGAAACTCCACCCTCCCCTCAGTCTCGTCGTCTCCCTCACTGCTAGCTCCCTGATCTCGCCATCTCCCTCCCTGCTCTCTCCATATCTCCATCTCCCTCACTGCTCCCTCCATTTCGCCATCTCCCTCACTGCTCCCTCCATCGCCCTCACTGCTCTCTCCATATCTTCATCTTCATCTCCCTCACTGCTCCCTCCATCTCTCCGTCGCCCTCCCTCTTTCTATCTGCTGCTTTCCCTCCCTTTTTTGTCGCTTGATCTCACTCTATCGCAGTCGATTCACCTCTCACTTGATTCGACAATAGTTGTTCGTCTTTCTGGGGTGTTCCTCTCACATCAACGCCACAAATGGATCGATTTCTCGGTCCCTGACGAAGACTATGTTGCTGAAGAGGCATGGTCTTGCATGACTAGTATGATTTCCTAACAACCCTTTAACAAAGTTTCGATTTTTATGTTGAATGTTATTGGATTTTTATGTTGAATGCCCCTTTTCCTTTCTCTTCTTCTTCGCAGCAAACCATGGCTCTACTTCCATCGAAACCCTTTTTAGATTAGAGACTAATAACCACATGTCATGTTTGTTTGATTTTATGACTATCGCTTGCTAATGATTCAGTGTTTTTTTGTGTTGAAAATGATTTTTTTTTTCTCTGTGTTTGAAGAAATTTTGGTTGGTTTTGCAGTGGCTAATATGCTTTTTCTTGAATCTCCTGCTGGTGTTGGATTCTCATATTCAAATACTACCTCGGATTTGTACAATTCTGGTGATCAGAAAACAGGTAATTCTGATATTCTTTTATTAAATTTTGATGTATTTGATTCGAGATAGATTATCTCAGTTGGTTAAAGAATGGGGTCTTTTTGATGCTAATGGCTTGATATTTATTTATTTTTCCTCTTGAATTTTGCTTCATTAGTGATTAGGGTTAATTGTTTCGTGGAAATATTAGATGGGTATTGCAGTATTTGATGTTTAGAACAAATCATGTAAGCTATATGGTATCTGTAGATGATTTTTCGGATGTCGGGTATTTGAATATGTAGCTGAAGATGCCTATACTTTCCTTATCAAATGGTTGGAAAGGTTCCCTCAGTACAAGCAGAGACCCTTCTACATCTCCGGAGAAAGCTACGCAGGTAAATTGACTAATATAATTCTCTTCCATTCATAACTTAAAACTCAATTTAATTAGTAGTGAATTTATGGTGTTTTGTACCTGTTTCAGGTCACTATGTTCCCCAATTGTCTAAAATTGTGTACGAGAGAAACACGGGGGTTGAGAACCCTGCTCTTAATTTCAAGGGTTTCATTGTAAGAATCTCAAGGACAAATGCTATCAAATATATCTGATTATTAGTTTTGGATTAATGCGGCTATGCCACTGAGTGTTGATGGTACTGAATCTCTCTTTGCAGGTCGGCAATGCTGTCATTGATGATTACCACGATTATATAGGCACCTTTGAATACTAGTGGACTCATGGTTTGATTTCTGATTCTACCTATAAAACTCTGAGAAGTCACTGTGACAGTGGATCCTCTCAGCACCCATCTGTTGAATGCATGAAAGCTCTTACTATAGCAGACAGAGAACAAGGAAATATTGACCCTTACAGTATATTCACGCATCCTTGCAATAATACTTTATCTCTCGAGCGCAACTTAAGGGGTCACTATGTAAGTTATTTATTCATATTGATTATTAAGTAAACGGTTAGAGAACGTTTGTGTTTTCGACTAATGACCAAGTGTTTGCACTTAAAAAAAATTTAAGGTTTCCATTCTGGTACCATGAGAAAGGATAATAAACCATGATTTCATCAATAATGTGCTCCAACCCACATTTGGAATGTGTTGTCTGAAAAAAAATTCATTGATCCTCTTCTGTTGATTATACTGTTATGCTATTTTCTTGTCTTGACCAATGGAGCAGCGTTACACAATGTGTAAACACTTATAAGCTCTTGAGTTTTAAAGCTGCCACGATGAATAGCACACTCACAATCTCGCTTATGTAACAACATCATATTAAATATTGAGCATTCCTGCCCTTGTGGTGAATATCATGGAACAATAATTCGGTATCTCAACATCTGAAATTCCTAGTTTGCTTCACACGCTCCAAAACCACTTACATGCCTAGGAAACTTCTATCATTTCTCTGGAAGCTACACATCTTTATAATGTAGGAAGAATGCTTATGCCCTCTTGATGAATTTATACCAATCAAGTTTTGTAAGTCATGGTGTAGGGATAGACTAACTAGGGAGTTCACTAAAAGAAACTAGCTTGTCAGTTACCAGTCAATGAAAATTTCATAGAATTCAAATAATGTTCACTTGTATGACCTTTCATTACTTCTTTGAATCTCAGCCTTGGATGTCCAGAGCATATGATCCTTGTACTGAACGACATTCAAAAGTGTACTTCAATCGTCTGGATGTGCAGAAAGCACTCCATGCCAATGTTACTGGATTACCCTATATTTGGGACACTTGCAGGTATAACAGTTTTTAAGTATCATGGTATTTCATACTAAGATTTGTAGAACATTGTTGATTGAGTTCCTTTCTGATGCAGTAATCTTGTTGGGAACTACTGGGGAGATTCTCCAAGATCTATGCTTCCTATCTATCAAGAACTCATAGCAGCTGGTATTAAGATCTGGGTATTCAGGAAATTCCTTTTCTCGTCCCTTGTGCTACTGAAAGTTTGAATAAAACGCTAGATGAAACTTTAGGCACTAACATATATAAGGAAATGTGTCAAGAAGTTCTCAGAAATTAGACTGGGACAAACAAATCAATTCAACAATGGTATCTGATGTTTGAAATGCCTGTAAAAGAGTGATCTATCACATATTACATGAACAAACAAACAATACATCTGAAAGTAATAACATTGCCCAGTAATTGTTGATTTTGTCATGTCGCCATGTCCTTTGGACTTAGTTTCTTTGAAAATGACTCCAGCAATGATATTTCTATATTTTGAGGGGCCTCTTATTACTTGGACGCATCCCATCCAAACTGTTCACAAATTTATTCTTGTACCCTAGTCTTTATATATTATCAACGAGAGTGTTATTATATAATATAAATGCCTATCAGTTTCCAAAATGGATGCCCATCAACCGTGAAACCTACCTTGATAGACTTGCACTGAGGTTGGTTGACTTGAATTTTCATACTGATGTTTACCATTATTATTATAAGGCTATATAGAGTTCCTCTCTTAATACTGATTTTTAATTTGACAGATTTGAAAGGGAAGGCGAGCCTTCTCAGTTGGCTCCAGTCGATGTTTTTGTTAGTACAGTGGATCCTCTCAAAGAGCCTCCCCTTGTGACAGCTAACACTGTGTTGTCCATATTTTCTGTGGATTATCCTGTTGACAAAGTAATTTATGTTTTATACTTTTGTGGATTATCCTGTTGACAAAGTAATTTATGTGTACCTGCAATTAATTTATGTTTTATACTTAAAATGCGTGAACTGTGTGCAGAGGCTCTGTATGTGGCTTGTTCAACTGCTAATGACACTTGATTACTTGCACGTGAGACATATTCTACACCGTGATGTCAAGGTAACTTTTTGTGCTGGAGGCACAACCTATGGTGTTAGTTGTGAAATATTTGAACCTATATGTACTGACAGTGTTCCATGATTCCTCAGTATTCAAATATTTTCTTGACAAAAGATCAAGACCTACGTCTAGGTAAAAGACTTTTATTTTTTAAAATGTTCTATCCAATGATTATAATCTATAAGTTTGTTAAACCACCTATTGTTGACTATGAAAGTTTTGGTGTTTCTTCTTCAGTGACTTCATCGTCGGGCAGGTAATGCTGCCTATAATACACATTTGATTATTTAAATCTTATCTATTTCAGTAATAGTTTTCTCAGAATGCTGAACTATTCATTTTCTTTCTTTCTTCCAGATGGAAGGAGAGTGAAGAGGATGCAGGAATTGAAGGTATCTTGAGACGGCTGGCTAGCGCGATCATTTGGATACCTAGATCACGTAGATCTCATGTAAGATTTGTCTTTTTGGATGATTTCTGCCCATTTTGTGATTTAATTGTTTAGGTAATTCTGGCCTTTTATACTGTTTCTCCCGCAAGAGTTACTTCATATCCAGTATGTTAACTCCTCGTGGTGTTAACATGATTGTTTGGTGCTTGGATAACCGGTTCGTGCTTGCTGCCATCATGGGTAAGTGAGATACTGTTTGTTTGAACTTGCTCTGCAAAGAAGTTAATGTAATAGGTTATAAGAACATTTGATAAGTTTCTTTGTTTACTTATTTGTAATATCAGAAAAGTAAAGACGTCCTATTAAAAACTAGTTTCAGATTGGCTGCATATCTGGATGACAAAAAGTAGTTAGGGTGAACCACCTAAGTCTCTGCTGGAAGGGAGAATCTCAATCTTAGGTTATATCATGTTACAGGACAAGCCCTGCTGAGTTTATTGTGCCCTTTGAGCAGTATATGGAGTCCACCAAGAACAATTATTTTATTGGAATGAGGTTCAAGATGAGATTTGAAGGTGAAGAAGCTCCAGAGCAGAGGTATGTTAGTGGTGCTCCACATACTGAATAAGCTTAGCTATGCTGTCTTCTTACTATGAGCGATGTCAGTTCTCTCCCTGTTTATCTTAGTTCTCGGGATTCTTTTTTGGTTCATATGACAGGTTTACTGGCACCATAGTTGGAATCGGAGACTCTGATCCGAACAAGTGGCCTGCTTCAAAATGGAGATGCCTCAAGGTAATCACTTTTTTTAAGAATATTTGGATTTATTAAATTGATTTGTTTACTTTATTCTGTTTTTAATTTGTTTGTATTGTTTGTTTCTGCAGGTTAGGTGGGATGAACATTCTTCTGTTCCTTGCCAAGAGAAGGTCTCGCCATGGAAAATTGAACCTGCACTAACTCCTACTCTTAATACACTTCAGATGCCTCGGCCTAAAAGGCCCAGAGTTCCATCATCCCCAGATTCTGCTGTTCACAGTAGGGAAGGTAGAGCCTACTATGCTTAACACATTTATCTCTTTATTGTCAATTAGTTCGGGTTACCTAGTTACCTAATCAATGTAGAGTATGTCAAGTCATTGACAAGTTTGTTGACTTGCTTAGGTCCATCTAAAGTCACTGTAGACCCTGCACCTGTAAATGGCTTTTCGAGGGTCTTGCAAGGTCAAGTCATGTGTGGGTCGCCATTTTTTTTTCTTTGAGAGTGTTGCTTCCAGTTCTTGAAACATATTTCTCTTTTTTAATCAAAACTACTGGACATAGTGTAAAAACTTTTGTTGAATTCCTACAAATGGGTTCATCTTATTTGTATATGTTCTGTTCAATTTTGCGTGAAATCTGCAACAATTTTTTTTTTAAAATCTTGGGTTCAATCTATCAAGAAGTTTTCATGCTCTGATTTTTCAATTTTGTGATTTTGATGTAAAAATCTTCTTCAATTTGTGTTTTACAATTTTGTGCAAATAGTACACAAGTAATTGTATGTATGTGTCTGCCACAAGATGGGTAACTTCAATCTTTCCCACATGTCTGCTTCATTGTTTGTTTTGAATTCAGAACGTATTCAACAAGATAATGTGGTTTTTTTTTTTTTTTTGTTGCTCTTTTGGGGGTTTTGAATGAGATAATTTGATGTTATGTAGTTTTTTTTTTATAATACCCATTGAGGATTTCATGGATTTATTGAATACCCATTATGAATTAAGACAATTATTTGATGGTAGTAATTTTGGGATATTGAGTGCATCATTCTTTACCTTAATTTTGTGTGTGCTTGCATAAAAAAGGGTGGAGGCGGTGAAGGTGGAGACAATCAGACAGCATGGGAGAAGTGGTCATCAGACGGCACAGAACAGCAAGTAGCGAAGCTCATGGAAGAAGACGTTGGAGCTGCCATGCAGTTTCTCCAATCTAAGGCACTTTGCATCATGCTAGTATCCTTGGCTAGCACATCCTAGGCAGGTAAGATGGGATAACTTAAGATTCTTTGATTCCTTCATTTCACCCTTCTGGTGTTCTTTATCCTATCAATTTCAACTAATGTCTGATGCACCAATGGGATGGTAAATCTCCTAATATGTAAGATAATAAGTGGAAGTGCACATTTCATCATTAAATGTAACAATGGGATTATTATTCATCGTATTCAGGATGAATGGGTTGGACTACGGATTATTCCAGTAGCAGTTGGGATGCCAGTCCATCAGCAAAATACTTCTGGTGGGACCCAAGATCAAGCGCTTGACTTCTCTGGCATAGCCTCAAATAACCAAAAGAATAATGACATGGGGCTTGCTGAAGGCGGCCTCAGGGAATGTTCTATCAAGAGAAATGAGACCCCAAAAGAAAACAATATGATAGGGAAATCTAGCTACTCTGGGATTAGGGAGCGTTCTGGGGTCACTGCTAAGGCAACTATAAGCGAGAACCTGGTTATAGAGAAAGTTAATGTCCCTGTAGATTCAGATGGCAGGGCTATTCTAGATAATTCAGGAGTTGTGAAAGTTTCAGGTTCTAAAGATGTTTCCTGTTCTGCTCTTTCAATTACAATATGTGATAAGAAAGAAGGGGAAGATAGCATCCTAGTCTGCTTGGAAGCTCGCCCAGTGGAAAGAGCAGCGAATGATGTGGTTGGGGTCGGAAATGCGTTGATGACCAAGGAAACTGAAGTTACTTGCACTTGTGGTGCTCAGACTGTTTGGTCTGATAGAATATCTAGGAAAGTAACTGTCTTAGCTGGAAATGCCAATTTTTGGGCTGTTGGATGTGAAGATGGCTGCCTGCAGGTAACCAACAGTTAAACTTCTTAAGCAAATGTAGTTTCATTATTTCATTTACGTCTTTTCTAATCAACAAGTCCATTTCAGATAAACTTTTTTCAAGTCACAATTAATGCTTGTATGAATGCAAATGCTCACTTTCCGTAATACTTGTAGGCAGTGGGTGAAAAGCAGTAAGTATTACTTACTGTTATTACCATTTTTGTGAAGAAATTGATCAGTGTTCTTTTAATTAGAACCTGACTTGATGATTATAAGAATCAGGTAAAGAACTGGTGCAGCACTCTAAGGTAAAAAGCGAATCAGGTTTCTGTGATTATATGCGTCTGCTGCACTCTAATTTTCTGATCCTTAAAGTCAGATGGTTTCAGGTCAGGGACGCTTGTAAGTGCAGATAGCAGTGGTAGCGTGCAATTTTGGGAAAGTCAGCATGGAACTATGTTGCAGACACATTCTCTCCATAAAGGTGATGTCAATGCATTAGCAGCAGCTCCTAGCCATAATAGGGTGTTCTCTGCAGGTTCTGATGGTCAGGTAGTTGAATCTGACTTCCCCTATTTGTTAGTCAGATTGAATTTTGTGATGAGCTTTTCCCCTGTCAATGTCATATCATATATTCATCTAAGATGAAGTTGTCTTAAATATGCCCTGCGCTTTCTCTTATTTGTACGTCGGATTGAATTTTGTGATGAGTTTTTCCCTTGTCAATGGCATATCTTATATTCATCTAAGATAAAGTTGTCTTAAATGTCCTGTGCTTTCTCTCTGTATCCTTGGAAGGTTTTGCTATGAATCCAAGCAACAGATACTAGTCTATGAGTTCTTACCAGGTGGTTCACTGTCTGATAATCTATATGGTAAGCTGCTCTAAGAAAATATATTTCTTTCTGTTATTTCCCCATTTCTGAAAGTATGGCTCTATGTTATATCTTGTGCATCTCCATCTGTTAAACAACTGTTTCAGGTCAAAACAGTAAAAAGGTAACATTAAGCTGGGGCCGCAGACTGAAAATCGCTGTTGATGCTGCAAAAGGTAAATTTCTTATACGGCTTAGTTCTTATGGAAATAGTTTCACTTAGGCTGCACTTTACTAAACACATACACGCATGTGTCAACAGATGTTTATATTTCCAAGCTACTTGGTGCTATTAGAGAGAGAATCCACATAGGTGATGTGGTATTAATGCAGATCAATACACCACACACACATCTGTTAGGCCCCATATACGATTCACATACACTAGGCGAAAGAGTAGGATGATGGTTTAACATATTGTTTTGGTTTAACAAATTGTAACTGATGTTAAGGACTTTCAGGGAGTGATTAACAGAATGTGAATGTTCCAGTTGTTGCTGATATAGAATGTGAATGCTTCAGTTGTGAATGCTGCAGATGGTGGAGAATGCAAGTGCTTAAGTGTTGCAGAGTGCTCTGTCAGATGGTGGATGAGAAGGGTTCTTCAGTATTCTGTTAGTATATTCTGTTAGTGGTTAGAAGAATGTTCTGTTAGAAGAGTAATGCTCTGTTAGAAGAATAATGCTATGTTAGTTGCTCTGACCTCTGTGAGGTATGAGTATAAATAGGAGAATGGCAATAACATTGGGATTCATGATTTCACACATTGTACAATTGAGCAAATGCTTATTAGGAGATTAAGGCATCTCGAACAGCCTACATCATTCAGTTCATATTACATTGTAATTCACTCTTTCGAGTTGTATCTTGTAATTCCAATTTCAGCATTGTCAATACAATTTCTGTTCCAGCAATTGATTGTTGAAATCTTCTAGTCTTCCATATATTCCTCTCTTTGGCTTCTGTTATAAATTCTGCTTGAACAGCTTCTAAAACTTATAAGATGTAATGAAAAGTCATTTGATAGCAAAAAAAAAAAAAAAAAATTTTATGTATAAATACCATAGCGTTTTAAAAACGCTATAAAAGGATCTACCATAGCGTTTTTAAACCGCTATAACAGGCTAACTTTCTATAGCGGTTTTAAACCGCTATAATAGACCCAGGGTCTATTATAGCGCCGGCAGACATAGCGGTTACTAAAACGCTTTGGTATCCTACCATAGCGTTTTTGAACCGCTATTAAAGGGCTTTTTTTTTGTAGTGATTCTACCTGTATTATCATCATCAGTTACCTGAATTTAAGATTTGTCTTCTTGCTTCGAGAAGACCTTCGAGGAACATATTCCGTGGGAGGCTGTATTGTGGTAACCTCATGTTTTTCTTCAATAGTGTTTGGCCCCTCCTTTGCTGCTTTCGCTTCAAGTATGCTTTTAACTTCAATGACCAATGCATCTGTGAGACCCTAAGTGGGCGGACCTGAGGTGAGGGTGAGGGTTGAAGGCCCAATAGGCCGTGAGAGGTTGGACGAGCTACAAGGGGAATCATAGTCCCATATCGCCTGGATAGGGGAGGAGGATGATCCTTATATGTGCGGGGTCAGCTCCCCATTGTATCGAGGCCTTTTAAAGTCGTGAGGGTCGGATGGTAGCCAAAAGTGGACAGTATCGATACAGTGCGGGAGGGGATCGTCACAGTTTGGTATCAGAGCCTGACCCAGCCGGAAGTATGCCACTTGGAGGTGGGCTCTCGGGCGACGTGGACGTTGTGCCTGTGTGGCCAACGAGGACGTTGGGCCTTAAGGGGGGTGGATTGTGAGACCCTAAGTGGGCGGACCTGAGGTGAGGGTTGGAGGCCCAACAGGCTCAATAGGCGGGGAGAGGTTGGACAAGCTACAAGGGGAATCATAGTCCCATATCGCCTGGGTAGGGGAGGAGGATGATCCTTATATGTGCGGGGTCAGCTCCCCATTGTATCAAGGCCTTTTAAAGCCGTGAGGGCCGAATGGTAGCCCAAAGTGGACAGTATCGATACAGTGCGGGAGGGGGTCGTCACAACATCCCTGCCTATTCTTGCAATTTCTGAATTCAAAACATTGATGACTTGGGGTGTGAGCCAATCCATGGGCGCTGTTGGATCTTCCCCCTGTCTTCCATTTGTTATCTCTTGTCTTACTTCAGGAAATGTATAAGCTGGTTTTGAGGTTGCATCAACCTCTTCACTGCATCTTTCCTCACTTTCTTTTATTGCATCTTGACCCCTATTCTCGGTTATCTTTGGGATAGCTACCCCTGGTTCCACGCCTACCAACTGATTTGTGATGGGAGAAGCAAAACGTATCTGATCAGTGTTGAGCAATTCATGCTCACCATTTTGACACCCCGACTCCGGTTGTTGACACCCCAATGCAGGTTGAAAATGTTGTGCCCCAGACTGTGTCCCAGGGACCGTATAGATCAGCTCATCATCTGCATGGGGGGCTTGAGGTCCCTCTCTCTATAATATCTTAATTTGGCTGGTTTCAATACTTGTATTCACATCTTCAAACTCAGGACTTGTCGTCCCTGGGCTGCCTAGATCATCATGATTAGTTGGGTCTCCTTGCTTGACTTTTTCAATCTCACTAGCTGTGTATCCCGCTTCTTGAAGGCCTTCCTCTGTTGTTTCTTGTACGAATATGTCACTGGCGGTAGCCTTTTCTTTACTAGCCGAAAAATTCTTTGTTTGATTACTCTCATCTTCAACATTATCCCCCGTAAGCATCTCAAACTTGTTCGACAACAATAAATTCACCGGCTCTTTGGCCACTGGTTTCTCCGCACCCACTCCCTCCTTGATTTCCTCCCCCATATTATTTTTTGCACCACTCGTGCCAACCTCTGATTTTGTAACTCTATTTTTATTAGCCACTGGAACATATTGTTGTTTGACAATTTTAGTTTCCACCTTTTTTTTTTTCATTCTTCTCTTCGTTTACCACATGGGATGCTTTCACATTGCCCTTGAGACCTAAATTTTTCCTGCAAAATTCTTCTTGATGCCCTCGCAAAGAACAATAATCACAATATTTGAACCCCGAATATTCAATTTTCTGCCAAAAAACCCTATTGTTAGCCCTGTCTATCCAAATTCTATTAGGTAGCTTATCCGCTAAAGACATTTCCACACAAACACGTGCAGAACCCGGGCGTGATAAACATCGAGTATGATCATCCATGTGCAAAAAACCACCAAAAGAGTTCACAATTGCTTTCAAAAGAGGATGATGAAATAAATGCAAAGGCAAGTTAGGCAACTCGATCTACCCATAATGGAGCCGATATTGGATATGCTTTCAGACTGAAACCATCATGCCAGCGGAAAGCTTTGAATCGAACTCCACGAATCAAAAAGGAATCTCTCGATAGGACTTTCTTTGCTTCTGCCTCAGATTGAAGACATACTAAAACGTGGCGTTGATCAAATAATCCTAATGAGAAATCTCCTAGGATACCCCAATTTCTGTGAATCGAATCCCGAATATCTTTCAAAGTTGGCCTGTGGCTAGAGAACTTTAATACAATCACATGCTTCTCCATAAAAGCTTCTCCACGTACTTCATCCGATGCCGTAATCCCAATTGTCGGCTCCCCATCTTTTCGGAATCTAGTTCCCTCAACATGCGTATCCGTAGTTTCCTCGACCAAAATTTTTCCGAGGATTTGGGCAAAAGAAGGCTTTGGAGCTCCTTCGATTCCCCCAAACCCTTGATTCCCCACATTAGGGGATGGTGTATTAGCAGCCGTCATCAAGAGCACGGCCTAGAAAGGCCTGCACCAAATAGAGGGCTGTTACAGCGACCAGCAGAGTGGCCTGACGTGGCGGCGTCCAGTCTTGACGGCGGCCAAGAACGGCGGAGAAAAATCTAGGCTTTGCTTGCTAAACCCTAGCCGCCACTATGATCAATGGATAAGATTGATTCCAATATTCTTGGGACATCTAAGATTGAAGGATTAGAAAACGAAAATTATACCCAGTTTGCCCCTCTAAATCGCCTCAGAGCTCCCCATTGGAGGGTCCAAAGCTAGCTAGGTGGTCCTTACATCCCTCTCAAGACAGGAAGAAGAGATGGAAGAAAGAGCCGTGAGTATATATTCTTACAATAATGTGAATGCAAAGTATAATTTAATTAGGGTATATATTCTTCCCTTCTTGAACTCATTGTGCATTACTGTTAAAGCAAGAAAAGTATCTGTATCTATATATACCCATTTGTTTTTGCTTATGTACTTAGTTTCCAAACTGAGTCAGAGACTTCACATCTTTCATTTGGAATTTATTAAGTCATTTCTTGCCAACATATTTAGGTGAGTTCATCCTGCAATTCAAGATCATTCATTTCTACATGCATAATAAAAATATATATTTGTTATATATCCTTTCTACATGGGATCGATTGAGTTTGATTTGGTTTATGTTTTATATGCCTGTAGATCCCTATTTTTTATTGCTCCCTGTTGGACTCTTGTGAATATAACAGATACGAAACATGCCATAATATTAGCACATGATATGTCAAGTCTAAGCCGAGTAATACAAAAAACAACAATGGAGTCAATTATCCATAGATTACATTTATAGTAACATTTGGATTGCTATAATAATAATGTGATTCATTCATTGTAATCACCTTATGTATATAGTGTTTTTTTAATTAATATCTTGAGTTTTATCAATTAATAATTTATTTATTTTTTTGAAAAGCAAGCAGGGTTTTAAAGACCCCTTAACATTTATATTAATGAAGTAAAAGCAAATACAAAAACAATCTCACACAGGAGAGAGGATTCAGCATTACAAGCCTAAACAATGTACAAAGTCAAAATATCAATTAATAATTACAACAGGGTGATGGCTTTTCCGAGTACCATACATCAAAAACTTTTAATGTACGAAAAAAGAACATTGATTTTTTTAAAATTTTTAAGAACTACTTAAAAATTAATATATCAGTATATCTATTTTTATAGTAGCTTTGTAATTAGTTCAATGCATATTCATTGAGTTTGATTAATATATATATATATATGTTTTTGTTACATATCCTTTCTATTTTTATATGTTTTTTTAAAAATTTTAAGAACTACTTATAAAAATTTTAAGAACTACTTAAAAATTTATATATATATATATATATCACTACAAGAAATCTATCTTTTACCAACAAAATTATTGCTACGAAAATTGATTTCCTTGTTAATATTGTAGCATTGTCAACGAATAAAAATTTCCTTGAAAAATCCATAAACTTGTTACTGTTTTCCAACAAAATATATTTTGTAGGAAACATTCCTTGTTAAATAGGTGGCTGGAAACATTCCCTCCAAATCCAATTTCTCGCCAAATTGATTTAACAATGAAGTTATTTTTATGGGCACAAAATACTTGTTTCTTGGTAATTATGGCATCATCTGGAATGAAATATTTTGTTGCTAAAGAAGACTAATTTTAACAACAAATCACTTTTCTTGTTAACAAATATTAAATCTTATTCATCCCTCTTTAGTAAGGAAATATGTTTTCCTAGACAATAATCACATTATTAGTAATGATTCGGTTCGTTGATAATGATTGATAATTTTTTCCATTAGGTTTTTTCTTGTTAAAGCTCGTTTATTAATTTATAGCAACAAAGTAATATTTCGTTGAGAATTGTCACACTATTGGCAACGTTTTTTATTTTGTTGGAAACAATATATTTTTTAATGAAATCTTTGTAGCTATGAAATAAGATTTTGTTGGTAATTATAACATTGTTCGTAACAAATTGTTTTCTAGGTAAAAATTGATAATTATTTTCATAAAAATTTGTTTCTCATTAAAGTTCACTAACTATTTTATAGCGACAAGTCATTATTTTGTTGGAAATTAGTATACTCACTACAAAAAAATGTTTTATTTACTAACAAATTTTATTTTCCTTGTTAATATGTTACTATTTCTAACAAAAATAAATTTCATTGAAAAAACCATAGAGTTGTCACTTTTTGTAGCAAAATCTATTTTGTTGACAACTTTTCTTTGTAAAGAGGTGGCGAAAAATATTTATTCCAAAACCAATTTCCCACCAACATTATTTAACAAAAAAATATTTCTATTTCAACGAAATTTTAGTTTGTTAGTTATAATGACGTCATTTACAATAAATTATTTCATTGCTAATAAATATTAATATTATTGACAAACATTTTCTTAGTAAATGCACTATAACACTTGTTCTTGTCTCTTCAACAATGAAACTAAATTTTCTCTAGTTAATTACCACGTTATTGCAACGATTTATTTGGTTACTTATAATGAATTTTTTTCATGAAATTTTTTTTATATTTAAAGCTCCTAGCTTCATTATAGTGGAAAAATATCAATTCGTTGAAATTTTTTATTAGTAGCATTGATATTATTTCATCTGAAAAATCAAATAAAATTTATTTAACAATACAACATTATTTTACTGTTAATTATAATATTAATGGTAACAATTTATTTCGTTGCTAAATATTGATAAAATTTCCATGAACTTTTTTCTTATTAAGGCTCATTTTCTTATTTACAACAATTTAATTTTATTTCATTGGGGATATAACCAAATTCAATAACATATAGCATTGAAATGCTATTACTATTTTGTTGCTAATTATAATGGTGTTATTGTGAAATTTTTTTCATTGCTAAAAGTGGTAGATATTTAACATAAATCTTATAATTGTGAAAATATTTAGTTCTAATTTATAGTGACGAAATATTATATATTGGTCTCTATTATATACGTAGCAATGAATTTTTTTATTGCAAAAAATGAGTAATTTGATTTAATAAGCTATAAAGTTGCTTCACACAACACAATTATTCAAATAGCACAATTGGTAAATATTGCAACAGATTTTACTATAGGTCAGGAGTTCGATTCCAGTTGAGCCTAAAAATAAATATATAATATATGAAATTCCATAGTGGGGTCTTATCATCAAGAGTTTGGGAGGTAGTGGGTGGTGTCCTTTGAGTTTGGGACCTAGATTAGGTCATCTCTTAGACAACTTTAATATATAGTTTTTTTATTGAAAATAATTTCCTTGGTAATTGGTAACGATACCGATGACAACTTTCGTTGATATTCATGCATTTTACCAACGAAAAAGTTCTATGATAGAGGTTGTTACCTTTGCCAACGACAATTTTCCTTGATGATTTTAAGATTTTTCGAGAAAATTTTTGTAGGTAAATAAAATAGTTCTTGCAACAAACAATTTGTTGGTAACGATATTTGATTTTTACCAACAAATTTCCTTGGTAGTTGTCAATATTACCAACAAAATATTTTCTTGACTTAGCATCCCTTTTACCAACAAAAATTGTAATTCCTTGGCAAATACCTTTAGCTACGGGGATGCCTCCAGGAACCCATTAACAAAATTTTTCCTTATTAAAAGTAGTTTTCAACAAAATTTTGAGTTTTGTCAAGGACATTTTTTCTTGAAAAATGCCTTAATTGTTGTAGTGTATATATATATATATATGTTTGTTACATATCCTTTCTGTATGTGATCGATTGAGTTTGATTTGGTTTATATTTTATATGCCTTGTAGATACCTTTTCTTTGTTGCTCCCTGTTATTCATTGAAAAAGTGTTTTATAAACCAAGAAAATCAAGTTCTTAATGACTTTGTATCATGAAAATCAAGCTTGTTTTGATTGCATGTTCATTGGTGATTGAGTGCTAACTGTATTTAGATTTTTTTTTTTTTTTTTTTTTTTTTTATCAAATTGGGATGTTGACCCATTTTATTCCTTTAAAAATCCACGCCCGAAGGCTACATGACCGACCCTATAGGGTTAACAAAAAGCCGAAACAAACTCGCACAAAAGATAGGATTCACCAATACAAGCCTAGACAATAAACAAACTCAGTATTTGTACCTTTTGTTTTCTTTCCTAGCTCTATTGGATTTTCGGGGACAAATGCTGATATCTTTGGTGTGGCGCCTCTTATTCATCTTTCCGTCTGACATAGCCCCTAAATCCAAATCAATGTTCGCTGCCTGTGGACCAAGCTCAGATTCTAAGTTGACTCATCACTATCCTCACTAGTACTTTCGAGTGTATTGATATTCAATTTCTGCAGTCGAAGTAGCCTATTTTCTTTGAGCAAAGATATAGCCTTATTCAAGTTGTCTCCGACTCTTTTATAATCCGGAGAAGTTTTGATAGCGTATTTGTCAAAATGTCTTTTTAACCTGACCAAAGACTGAAACTCATCATCCGAGGGTTCCTGCACTTGCTGACCCTGCATAGCATCCCCTAGCTTTGTGCTAGTAGCACCGAGGTGCCCCCCCATATGAGTAACGGAAACCAATTGTGCCGACTGAATTCCTACATCACCGGGTTCAATATGATGTTCTCCATTTGGCCTAGAACTACTAACTGCGAGCACCGGAAAGGACCCTACATTTTCTGCTCTGAGTGGTGCCTGCTCTGAACGTGGCGAACTGAGGACACACCCTGTTTCTATCGCAACGTCCCCTGTATTGGGCGAAATGCACTCTGTTTTAGAACCAGAGTGGCCAATCTCTTCACTCCCTGGATTGTCAACGTGCTGCATCCCCGGAGCCTCTCGCTGTGGCGACATGATCAAGTTTGTTCGCTGAAGACTTGGAGCATCCTGCCCAATCGAAACAGCTCCAGTTGAAACAATGGCTGCTCCTCGCGACGCTGACAGTTGAAGAACTATAGGACTGCTATTATTGTATGTGTTCGTGTCGTCCAAACGACTACTCAGCGCCCCTGAATTGACCGCATCCTCCTGATTTAATGTCATTGCTTGTTTTCCACATACATTTTCAATCTCCGAAACTGTATACCCTGCCTCAAGTAGGCATTCCTCCGTAGATTATGGAACAACCTCGGCATTATCATGAGCCGTTTCCTTCCCAACCAATTGCTTATCCGCTTGATCACACACCACTTCCTCAACATCCTCCGTAAGTGACGCAAAATTATTTGACAACACCAATTTAACCAGATCATTGGCCACTTGCCTCTGAACACCAAATTCCTCCTTAATCTCCACACCTTGGCTATTCTTTACACCATTCGTACCCACTTCTGGAGTGGGCAATTTCTCTTTTTTGGCAATAGGAACATACTGTTGCTTTATAATTTTAGTTTCGACCTTGGGGTTGGCATTGCCCTTCTCTGCTTGAGCTAGGTCAGGGGCTCTCCCACTACCCTTAAGACCTAACTTTTTCCTACAAAACTCCTCCTGATGCCCTATCAAAGAACAAAATGCACAGTATTTGAAGCCTGGATATTCAATCTTCTGCCAGAGTCATCTCCATGCAAACACGGGCAAAACCCGGGCGTGATAGACATCTAGTATGATCATCCATTCGCATAAAACCACCAAAAGAATTCACAATTGCTTTCAAGAGAGGAGGATGAAATAAATGCAAAGGTAAGTTAGGCAACTCTTCCCACAAAGGCACCGAGATCGGGTCCTCCTTCAAACTGAATCCAGCATGCCAACGGAAAGCTTTGAAACGAACTCCACGAATCAAAAAAGAATCCCTTGACAGAACTTTCTTTGCTTCCACCTCAGATTGAAGGCGGACTAACATGTGACGTTGATCAAGCAAACCAAGCGAAAAATCGCCTAGAATTCCCCATTTCCTGTGTATCGAATCTCGAATATCTGCCAATGTTGGTCTATAGCTAGAGAATTTTAAAACAATCACATGCTGTTCCATGAATGCCTCTCCACGTACTTCATCTGAAGCCGTGATGCCGATTGCTGGGGCTCCATCTTTGCGGAATCGAGTACCTTCTACATGTGTATCCGCAACTTCGTCAACCAAAATTTTACCCAAGATTTGGGCGAAGGATGGCTTGACCGCCCCTTCCATGGGTCCCCCAATTCCAGGACTCCCCACCATGGGAGGAGGGATGGCGGCTGGAGGAGCCGACATCACATCAAGAACACAGCCCAATCCAATCCTGCTGTCAGCCTGTTGCACGCGACAAACGGTGGAGTCGTGTCGGCGGCTGTGAAGGTGGCAAGTCGAGCACCAACCCCACGTGACAGAGCAAACCAGAGACGTGTCGGTGGCACTGGCGCTCTCTGCGCGAAACTTCGCTGCGCTCGAAACCCTTCTCCCTCTCTCGCGAAACCCTTCTCTGCGCTCGACACCCGAAACCCTTCTCTGCGCTCGACACCCGAAACCCTTCTCCCTCTCTCGCGAAACCCCTCTCTCGCGGCGGTCGCGAAACCCCTATTTGTCTTCCAAAACACTTTTGATATATCGTATTTAGATTTTACCATTGACTGGAAGTGAACTAGTTTTTGTGTATTGAGTCTATGTTTACACAAATATTAGACGCTATTTTCTCAAGTTTATAGCACGCAATTTTTTTAATATAAGATTTTATAATAATAACTTTAGAAAGGTGAATTAAAGATAAACCTTCTTTTAATTGCCTACTAAATTTGATAATTTTAGGACGTTTTGGTGTATTGAGAATCGAGGTTGTCACAAATAAGCAACAATTGTAGGCAGCCAGGAAGTCCAGACATTTTTTTACCAGGTCATAGGCTTTTTACACATCTACCCCTTCAATAAATGATGTTTGTTGTTGTGTTTTAAAAAAAATGGTAAAAGTGTAAAAAAAACCCAACCTTGGCAAAAAAATGGTTGGGCTTCATGATTGCCTAGACTTACTCCACAAACAAGTTCCCTTAAAATGAACAAACCTGAAACCAAGGAATGTGATTTCTCAAAAAATGTTGGAATTTAACTGAATATTTCTCTTTTTCGAGTTACCAAAATTTCTTTCGAAATCCGAAATATTAATTTCTCTTGTTAGACCAATTTCAATTTTCCTACATTTTAACCCGTTTTATCTTTCATTTAGTATTAAAATTTCATTGTATAAGTAATTCTTATGCAATATATTGTTTGTATGACATTATGCGTCTTGCAATACTCTTTATTTAGTATTTAAGAGTTTAAAATGCTTAAATTATATTGATAAATTCAAAATTACTACCGAAATTTTTACGTTTTTTCTATATTTCATGAAATATTTCTTAAAATCAACTTATCGAAATTACGTCGAAAATGAACAAACCTGGAACCATACATTTCTTCAAAATATTAAAGCAAAGGAATCATTGCCATACTCGAGAAATGAAAAGAAAAAGGACTCTTGTGAATATAATAGTACTCTGAGTTATCTAATAAACACAACTTGAATCACTTGAAAATGTTTTGAAATGAGCAAGTTATGGTCATTTTACTAAAGTCGCGCAAATCTGTCTCACAATGAAAACGAGATAGTGTCTCTGATTTTCGGCTAACTTATATGCTTGATCGAGATCGATTTTCAAGCTCATTCAAAATAACATTTGTAGTACTCTGAGTTATCTAATAAAACCAATTTGAATCACTTGATAATGTTTTGAAATGAGCAAGTTATGGTCATTTTACTAAAGTCGTGCAAATCTGTCTCGCAATGAAAACGAGATAGTGTCTCTGATTTTCGGCTAACTTATATGCTTGATCGAGATCGATTTTCAAGCTCATCCAAAATAAAAATTGTAGTACTCTGAGTTATCTAATAAAAACAATTTGAATCACTTGATAATGTTTTGAAATGAGCAAAATATGATCATTTTACTAATGTCGCGCAAATCTGTCTCGCAATGAAAACGGGATAGTATCATTGACTTTCGGCCGACTTATGTGCTTGATCGAGACTGATTCTCAAGTTGATCAAACACAAAAGTTGTAGTACTCTGAGTTATCTAATAAACACAACTTGAATCGCTTGAAAATATTTTGAAATGAGCAAGTTATGGTCATTTTACTAAAGTCACGCAAATCTGTCCAAAAAAATCTCGCCTGGAACAATGCGAGGTTTTTGTAAAAACTCGCATTGTCTCAGGCGAACAATAGTTTTTTTTTTTGTAATTTCTAATTTTTTTTTTTTTGAAGTTTACTTTGTTTTTGTGATTGAATATATTTCTGAAGTTTTCATGAGATTATTTTATTTTTCTGGAATTTTTTGGATAAGTTGTGATTTAGTGTCGATTTTTAAGGGTTTCAATTTTGAGGGAGAGGGAAGAAAATGGTAAAAGTGTAAAAAAAAAAAAAAAACCAACCTTGGCCAAAAAATGGTTGGGCTTCCTAATTGCCTAGACTTACTCCACAAACAAGTTCCCTGAAAATGAACAAACCTGAAACCAAGGAATGTGATTTCTCAAAAAATGTCGGAATTTCACCAAATATTTCTCTTTTTCGAGTTACCAAAATTTCTTTCGAAATCCGAAATATTAATTTCTCTTGTTAGATCAATTTCAATTTTCCTACATTTTAACCCGTTTTATCTTTCATTTAGTATTAAACTTTCATTGTATAATTGATTCTTATGCAATATATTGTTTATTGCGATTTAGGGTCGATTTTTAAGGGTTTTAATTTTGAGGGAGAGGGAAGAGATTCGAGAAGGAGGGAAGATTTGAATGGGAGAGGGGAGGGAGACTTGAGTTTCGATTTGAATGAGAAAGAGAAAAATGTTGTTTCTTTGTTTATACAGGTGGTGTGGGAAAGAGTGGTGGACGGTGGTGTGGGAAAAAATTACATGATGTGGAAGAGTTAAATGGTATGAAAAAAAAACTTTTGATAATGTGAAGTAGTCGTTGCCTTTTTTTTTTTTTTAAGATGTGACTTATGCACATATTTTACGATTAGCCAGGGTTTGATTCATTCATTTAAATTACCTTATGTATATAGTTTTATTAAATTACTTCCCATTGACCTATACTGACGGTCAAGGGTAGATTGTCATGTTTAATATCTTGAGTTTTGTCAGATAATAATTACAACAGGGTGGTGGCTTTTACTGAGTATCAAATAATTTTAATGTACAAAAAAAGAACCTTTTTCTTAAGAACTACTTAAAAAATAATGTATCAGTATATCTATTTTCATAGCAGTTTTGTAATTAGTTCAATGCATATTAATGGTGTTGCAGGATGTCATTAAGGATGGGGAGTAGAAGTGAAACAAACAATGGAGGAGATGCGGACATTGTCGAGGTGGTGGTGACACCGTCTCTCAAAACAAGGCTCAACAATGTTGCTCCATTAACGTCTGAGCGTTGTATCTACAGAGTTCCCAGAACATTGCGTGAAGTCAAACCAGAAGCATACACACCACAACTAGTCTCGATAGGGCCTTTCCACCGTGGCTCACCAAGACTACAACCCATGGAAGTTCATAAATTACGATATCTACAAGATTTTCTCAAGAGAGATCCAGAAAAAACGATAGAGTTTTATATTGAAAATTTGAAAGGATTGGAAGAAAGAGCTCGCCAATGTTACGATGAAGAAATTAGTTACCTCACTTGTCATGAATTCGTGGAGATGCTCTTAATTGATGGTTGCTTCATCATCGAGTTCATTTTAAGGGTCTGCGAAAAAGTGGGACCACGGGACCATACTGACTTTTTATGGATGGCTGAATCAATGGAATCACATTTGAAGAATGATATGCGTTTATTGGAAAATCAGCTTCCATTTTTCATCTTAAAATGCTTATTTGACCTACTCAACAACATACCCGATGGACGACGACATTGGGATTTATCTTTCCTTGATCTGACTATTAAACATTTTTTATTTGGTGATTTGAGCAAAGGTCAAGATGGTTTCCTTACAAAGGATCCCAATTACAAAGTAAAACACTTTGTTGATTTAATACGACAAAGTTATGTCCCCTCACTTGAAAGGGAGTCACTCAAGGACAATGAGGACAATGAGAAATTAAAATTTATACCTAGTGCAACAGAGCTCCATGAGGCTGGAGTCAAGTTTGAAAAGAGTAGCCAGAAATGTTTTTTAGACGTGAAGTTTAACAAGATTAGTGGAGTGTTTAGTATCCCAACTCTCCTCGTTGAAGATGGGACTGAACCCCTCTTCAGAAATCTTATGGCTTTGGACTTTTTTCACAAGCGTAAAGACAACTATGTAACTGATTATATCGCTCTCATGGATAATCTTATAAATACTTCACAAGATGTTGCGTTACTTCGAAACAGTGGAATCATCGATAATTGGCTAGGTGATGATGAAGAGGTGTCAAGTGTCTTCAATAAGCTCTGTACGTGGGTATTTACTACTTCTGCTACATTCTACTATGCAAGTATCTGTCGAGAAGTAAATGCGTATTATGAGAAACCGTGGCATGTGTGGAGGGCAAAGCTGAAGAGAGACTATTTCAGCACGCCATGGTTGACTCTATCCTTGGTTGCTGCTTTTCTACTTCTTATTTCTACAATGGTGCAAACTGTTTTTTCTGTTGTATTTCATTGACAAAATTGAATATGCTTTATGAATGAATGTATTATTAATGTATGTTTTCTCAAGATGCATTTCTCGAAGGCCTGCAATAAAGAAATTTCTATTGTTGGACATTTCTTCAACCCGTATCAAGTGTGCCGATGTTCAAAACAGGAGCAATGAAGAACAGCATTGGCCATTGAGTATTGAAGTGAACATCAAACACACCATATAAATTTATCCTTAGCAGCTGAACAATTGTTTCTGTATATATTTGCAAGTTATTTGTTCAAATACTGACAACACATCAAGAGAGAAATTTCAAGGGGAGCAAGCTTTGCTTCAATTCCTTCTCAGGAAGATTATGTTAGAGAATTAATCTAGACTAGTTCTAGAAGAGTTGTGTCTTTTGGTGTTCCAATGTGTCTTTTAGTATTACTAAGTGTCTTTTACTAAGAGATGTGTCTTTTACTAAGTGGTCATGTGAGTCCTATTTAAACCCATGTATTATTTGGTTTCAAAAAAATGTGAATCAAGTGAGTTCTCTACACATAAGAGTTCTAGTGTTATCAAGAGATTACAATCTCTCTTGTTTTCCTTATTCTTTTTCATTCACATAGTTGGTTAAATCCCAACAAATTGGTATCAGAGCCTAGTTGAGAGAACCATGGCGTCCAACAACAACAATTTCGTCCAACCTCCACTTCCTTTTCTTACCAGTAAAAACTACAATCATTGGAGAATGAAGATGATGGCCCTATTTGGTTCACAAGACCTATTGGAGATCGTAGAGATTGGTTTCCAAGAGCCCGAAGATGAAACAACTCTTAATGCACAAAACTTGGCCGAGTTGAAGTCTAACCGCAAGAAAGACTACAAAGCCAAGTATTTCATTATGCAAACAATAGATGAAGTTATTTTGGACAGAATTTCAGTAGCCACAACGGCTAAACAAGCTTGGGATATTCTTTATTCTTCATACAAAGGAGATGACAAAGTCAAGATGGTGCGTCTACAAACTCTTCGAGGGGAGTTTGACACACTAAGAATGAAGGAGTCCGAGACTATTGAAGACTACTTCAATCGGGTTATCTCAATTGTCAACCAATTGAGATTGAATGGTGAGAATCTAGAAGACCAAAGAATTGTCGAAAAGATCCTTCGGAGTTTGACTCGAAAATTTGAGTCTAGTGTTGTTGCTATTGAAGAATCCAAGGATTTATCTTCTTTGTCGGTGGAGAGTTTATTGGGATCACTACAATCCCATGAACTACGAATGAAGCTATATGATTCTAGTTCTATTGAACAAGCCTTTCAAACGCAAGTCTCTTTTAGAGATACCTCTAAAGATGGCTTGAGAGGAAGAGGTCGTGGAAGAGCCACTTCTCGTGGTAGAGGAATAGGCTATGGTGGACAAGAGAAATCTCATGATGGTGAGGCTTCATCTTATCGAGGAAGAGGGAGAGAAAGATCTTCCTTATCAAATATTCAATGCTATCGTTGTCATATGTATGGCCATGTCAAGAAATATTGTAGAAAGAAGATGGAGGAGGACAACAAAGAATCCAATTTTATGCATGAGGAGGAAGAAGACAATTTTTTCCTTACATGCAATGTTCATGGCGCTTCCTTAGAAGATGTGTGGTTCGTGGATAGTGGTTGTAGCAACCACATGACCGGGAACAAGAAGGCCTTTGTTGAGATAAATGAGACATTTCAAAGTGAAGTTAGAACCGGAGATGACAACAAGCTTCATGTCAAAGGAAGGGGTGATATTCTTGTCAAAACCAAGCAAGGAATAAAGCGGATCTCAAATATATTTTATGTTCCAGGCCTTAAGCACAATCTCTTAAGTGTTGGGCAACTTCTTTTGAAGGGATATGAAGTCAATTTCAAGGGAGCTTTGTGTGAGATCAAAGATAAGAATGATGTTATCATTGGAAAGGTGGGAATGACCAAAAGCAAAATGTTTCCTTTATCTTTCCAAAGTAACATTAATTCTTGTTTATATACTACTCAAGACAAGTCTTGGCTATGGCATTATCGATATGGTCACTTGAGTTTTAAAACTCTATCTCTTATGGGCAAGAAGAATCTTGTGGAGGGCTTGCCTACAATTCAACTTCAAGATACAGTATGTGAAGGATGTGTCTTGGGTAAGCATAGTAGGAATTCTTTTCCTAGTGGGAAGGCATGGAGAGCATCAAAGCCACTTGAGCTTGTGCACACCGATCTTTGTGGGGCAATGCATACTACTTCAATTGGCGGTAATCGTTATTTTGTTACCTTCATTGATGACTATAGTAGGAAGACTTGGATATACTTTCTAAAACAAAAATCGGAAGTATATGGTTGTTTCAAAAATTTCAAGGCTTTTGTTGAAAAGCAAAGTGGTTTCCAATTGAAAACTCTTCGCTCGGATCAAGGGGGAGAATATATTGATCATGGGCTTCGAGATTTCTTAAAAGAGCATGGTATTCGACATCAATTTTCAGTCCGTGGTACCCCACAACAAAATGGAGTCGCCGAAAGAAAAAATCGCACAATTATGGAGTTGGCTAGAAGTATGTTGAAGGCCAAGGGATTGCCAAATTCCTTTTGGGCGGAAGCGGTAGCATGTGTTGTTTATCTATTGAATCGTTCCTCTTCTAAAAGTGTGCAAGATAAGACGCCACAAGAAGCTTGGAGCGGACACAAACCAAGTGTTGATCACTTGAGAATTTTCGGAAGCATTGCCTATTCACATGTACCGGATGAAAGAAGGAAGAAGCTAGATGACAAGTCCGAGAAATGCATTTTTGTTGGATATAGTGAATGTTCCAAGGCATACAAGTTGTATAATCCCCTCACCAAGAAACTTATTATAAGCCGTGATGTGAAGTTCAATGAAGGAGAATCTTGGAATTGGAAAGAAAATGCAACCAAAGAAAATTCAAGTTGCATAGAAATCGAAGAAGAAATTGAAGCTCCAATTGAAGAAAACGAAGAGGATGGTGTTCCACCTTCTTCTCCCAATTCTACTTCATCACCCTCTTCATCTTCAAGTTCAAGTTCAACTTCAAGTTCCCCTTCGAAGAAGACAAGGAGTATCCAAGATCTTTATGAACAAACAAGTAGCAATTTGGGTGACGATTTGGCCAATTTGGATGATGATTTGGTTAATTTTGCTTTGTTTGTTGATGCCGATCCACTTATGTTTGAAGAGGCTTCTAAAGATGAGAAGTGGAAGCTTGCAATGGATAATGAAATTGATGCTATTCAAAGAAACAAGACTTGGGAACTTGTTGATCTCCCAAATGGCAAGAAACCCCTTGATGTGAAGTGGGTTTACAAAACAAAATTGAACTCAAAAGGCGAGGTTGATAAGCACAAAGCACGCTTGGTGGTGAAAGGCTACAAACAAAAGTATGGTGTTGATTTCCAAGAAGTATTTGCACCCGTGGCTCGCCTTGAAACAATTCGAACAGTACTTGCATTGGCAGCTCAAAGAGAATGGAAAGTCTATCAAATGGATGTCAAATCGACATTCTTGAATGGCTTTCTTGAGGAGGAAGTTTATATAACTCAACCACCTAGTTATGTGAAAATTGGAGAAGAAAAGAAAGTATGTCATTTGGAAAAAGCCTTATATGGGCTTAAACAAGCACCAAGGGCATGGTATAGTCGTATTGATGGCTATTTTTTGAAGAATGGTTGTAAAAGATGTCCCTTTGAACATACTCTATACACCAAGGAAGGATCTCATAATGATTTTTTGATAGTATGCTTATATGTTGATGATTTAATCTTCACCGGAAGTTGTTCAAGTATGAATGAAGATTTCAAGAAAGCTATGATGAATGAGTTCGAGATGACCGACATGGGACTACTCCATTATTTTTTGGGCATTGAAGTTAAACAACAAAGAGATGGGATTATCATCACTCAACGGAAGTATGCACAAGAGTTATTAAGAAAGTTTAGAATGGAGGGCGCACTACCAATTAGCACACCTATGGAGGCTGGTTTGAAGCTAAGCAAATGTGAAGACAATAGGCATGTTGATGGAACTCTTTATAGAAGTCTTGTTGGTAGTCTTATGTACTTGACTTCCACTAGACCCGATCTTATGTTTGCGGTGAGTATGCTTAGTAGATTCATGGAATCTCCTAGGCAAAATCATTGGGAAGCTGGAAAAAGAGTCTTAAGGTATGTGAGTGGAACCATTCATGAAGGCATTCAATTCACGAAAGTGGAAGAACCAAGTTTGGTAGGTTATTGTGATAGTGATTGGGGAGGAAGTGTTGATGATAGTAAAAGCACTTCCGGGTATGTTTTTAATATTGGTTCCGGCGCAATCTCATGGGCATCTAAAAAGCAAGCTATTGTGACTCTCTCTACAACCGAGTCTGAATATGTCTCACTGGCTTTTGCATCTTGTCAAGCACTTTGGTTGATTTGGGTTTTGAGTGAACTCAAGCATGGATCTGTTAGTTCTCCTACACTGTTTTGTGATAACAGTTCGGCTATTTCACTTACAAAGAATCCGGTTTTTCATGGCAAAAGCAAGCATATAAGGATCAAATATCATTTCATTCGAGACTTGGTTAAGGAGGGACATATCAATGTGAAATTTTGCAGATCTCAAGATCAAGTTGCCGATATTTTCACTAAAGCTTTGAAGACTGACACATTCAACAAATTGAAGAAGAAGCTTGGAATGGTGATAGTCTAGCTTAAGGAGGGATGTTAGAGAATTAATCTAGACTAGTTCTAGAAGAGTTGTGTCTTTTGGTGTTCCAATGTGTCTTTTAGTATTACTAAGTGTCTTTTACTAAGAGATGTGTCTTTTACTAAGTGGTCATGTGAGTCCTATTTAAACCCATGTATTATTTGGTTTCAAAAAAATGTGAATCAAGTGAGTTCTCTACACATAAGAGTTCTAGTGTTATCAAGAGATTACAATCTCTCTTGTTTTCCTTATTCTTTTTCATTCACATAGTTGGTTAAATCCCAACAGATTATAGATTACAATAATTTACTTTATTTTATTTTTCTTATAGTTATTTATTGAAATTCTTCATTTCCGTCAACATTAGTTTTCAAGCTTTTAGACTCCGGTAGTCTTTCTTTAAGGCAATCAGTTGTACTAAATCCAAGAAGAATCAATCTGGTGCCTATGCCTCAGGGGGGTCTAGCTTACTTTGCTTAGCTTCGCTTTGCTTTGAGAGATGACACAATTGCCACAGTCTGTTAACACTGCAGTGTGAATGCGAAGTTCATCAGCAGGGGTGTGTATGCTTCTTCATTTAACTCTTCCTCAGCCAGCTCAGGCTGAATAGCAGAGCAAGTATAAGTATTAGTAAAAATGCATTACTCGTCATTAATATGTTTGCACACGGTAACTGTGGCCTCTTGAAGAACATTGACAATGCACGTAATTGTTGTTTCCCCATAAACAAAGCAACTTAAGATGATACATGCATTATGTTTTACGGTGGATCGCAGGATCCTCAAATGAACCATTGCTTTACTTAATTGTACATGACAAAGAATCATTTTTTATCTTTAGGATTTTGGGCGTTTGATTGAAAAGAAAAAAAATTCAAAAAATTGAATTTTCCGGCGTTTGATTTTTTCTAGGACAAAGAAAACTTTTCTTTCTGTGAAATGTTTTCACACTTGAAGCAGTAAGACTTTATTTAGGTTCTTCCTTGGAAAACTTTTCTCTGAAATTGATCTTTTTACTCACTGACGACTCTCTCCTCGACTCAAAGCCCTTAAGAGACTCAATGTCTTAACATTCAAAGCTTCATTGAACAAATTTCTCTCTTCTCCTCGACAAAATAGAAATGTTCTCTAATAAAATTTTTTCCTTGGTGCAATGAAAAAAAAAATTGAATGCTTTTTTTTCTTTGAAATTTTTTCCAAATCAAACACATTGCAGTGAGGTCCAGATGATAGAGGGATCATAGAATGGAAAATGTGGCTTGTGCTGTGTCTTGTAAGTTAACCTCTGAGTGTTGCATCTATAGAGTTCCCAGAACATTACATGCGTGGATTGAAGAAGCTTACACACCGCAGTCCATGGAAGATGAAATTAAAATATCCTCAAAAGATAACCAAAAAAGATCATGGAATTTTATGTTGATTAGTTACAAAGATTGGAACAGCAAGCTCGCCAATGTTGGAGTGACGTTGCTCGATGGTTGTTTCGTCATTGAGTTAATTTTCATAAATTGTGGCGTAAGTGAGGAAAATGACTTCAGATGCCCAATTTCCATGAAAACATATCTAAAAAAAGATATGCAATTTATGGAATGTTCAATTCTTGGCGGATGCACGCGTCACCGAGTTAAAAGTCCTGGCGAATAAAGTTGTCCATTATGTATCCTGGTGTATATGTGTTGCTGCATCCGCTTTCCTAGCATTTATATCCTTCACCAAAAATTTCCTGGCGGATATCTTTTTTTATTTTTTATTTTATTTTTTATGTCTAGTCATATTTGAAATATTGTCCTGTCAGATTATGAAACTTATCCGCCGAGACAAGCCCTTTCCCGGCGACAGCAATTGCGACGAATATTTTATTCGTAAGTGCAGGATCTTCCTGGTAGATATAGCTTTTCCTGCGCCGAGATTAGGCCTTTCATGTCATATATCACGAGCCACAATTGGCCTCTAGTAGTGTCAGTTAGGGGTGGGCACGGGACGGGATGGGACGAGATATACCCATCCCTATCCCATCCCGTTCATACGGGATCGGGACGGGACGGGATCAGCGTGCCATCCAAAAAATGAAGATTTAATTGATTTTGCCAATTGTCCAAAAAATGGGAAAAATGAAGCAACATCCAAAAAATGAATTGTTACAGAAACCAAACAGCATAACTGCTGAATTGCTAGGCAGCATAACTGCTGAAAATGGGCAAAGTTTCTAGTGATCTATTTCTGGATCTGTGAATGCCTAAATAAAAGTTTGATCTGTATATCTATCACTGGGTTCCCAAATAGGATTTGATTTCCTGTGCACGATAAAATCACATAGAACTTTTAGCTCAATTACAATAAGAGGGCTAGTAACAACTGGAACAGATTCAATCAAAGAAAAACAAACGATAAAATCACATAGAACTTTTAGCTGAATTACAATAAGAAGGCTAGTAACAACTGGAACAGATTCAATCAAAGAAAAACAATCGTTGCAAATGTATTATCAGTAATATTCAACAAGATATCCTATCAACAGTTGGTGACTGACTGCTTATGATCTCTACGGTTTCAACCATACAGAAGTTACTTGGCTGGGCCAAATGAAAGGGAAACATACCATCTCCAATTCGGTAATGCAACCGACTATCACATGTGTCGAGCCTGAAAGTTGACTTTAGCAAGCTTGGCAGCCTTATGCATCTATAAGAGAAAGAAAAAAATGCCATTTCCTATAATTCCGAGTCAGAAATTCATGAATAAATTTTGTAACTCCTGTTAATGTTCTCAAATGTTTGTTTCGCCAGAGCAAATTGTATGTTCAAAATGTGAATCTCCGCCACCTATTTACAGATAATCCCCAAGCCTCCAATGGTTCTGTTTTAGCAGTCAACCATGCATTCCAAATGCCACATTCTTCATTCCTAGGTTGAGTGGAGAATGGTCATGTGAAAATGGGCAAAGTTTCTAGTGATCTATTTCTGGATCTGTGAATTGCAGACTTAGGCAGCATAACTGAATTGCTAGGCAGCAGTGGCAGACTTAGGCAGCATAACTGAATTGCTGCAGGCAGCATAACTGCTGAATTGCAGACTTAGGCAGCATAACTGCTGCATCACCGCTATTCTGCTAATGAACTATTGTGGTCATGCTAAACATTACAAGGTTATTTTCAATAAAATGAAAGAAATTTCAGTGAAGAAGTTATTAAAAAAAATATATATAGAATTTGGGCTTGGGACAAAATTTTTTGTAGGTAATAACATAACTTTCTAAAATGAAGAACACATATAAAAGGAAGAATATCTTGAATGTACATATTTATTTTCATTAGTTCGGGACGGGACGGGATTGGCGGGATTGAAAATTTTCATCCCATCCCATCCCATTCTAGATCGGGACGGGACGGGATCGGGATGAAATTATTCAATCCCATTAAGACCCGGAAAAATCGGGACGGGACGGGACGGGATCGGGACGGGAACGGGATCGCGGGATGGGATGCCCACCCCTAGTGTCAGTTCAGGATCCCATAACCTATCAAATAAACTGATAAACATGCCGCTGGCTGGGTTTGAACCCATGACCTAGTGGTACCATCTGTCAAGCTCTAACCATTGAAATGTCATGTCATTGGCTCACTGCTCTTTAACATACTCTACAAGGGTACTTCAACACGCGATGGTCTACCACCTGTCCTTTGTTGCTGCAGTTGTTCTCCTCGTACAAAGTAAACCATTATGTCCCCTCATCTGGAAGATTGTCATGCAAATGCCATGACAATTTCAAATTTATACCAAGCGCAACTTAGCTCCATGAGGCTGGAGTCAAGTTCGAAAAGAATGATCACAACAACTGTTTAGCAAAATTAATGGAGCTTTGAGTATTCCACCTCTTATGATCAGACATAGCACTGAATTCTCTTCCTAAACCTTATGGCTTTGGACTTTTTCCATAGGTACTAAGACAGTTACATAACCTTATAGATACTCCACAGGATATATGTTGCACTGCTTCAGAAGAGTGGGATTCTCAACAATTGGTTAGGTGACAATGAGAAGTGTCTAGCATCTTTAATAAGATTTGCAAGGGGTTATTTATAATTCTAGCATACTCTTCTATGCAAAACTTTGTGAAGACATGAATGCATATTACGAGAAACCTTGGAATATATGGAGGGCAAAGCTGAAGCAAGATTATTTCAGCACTCCATGGTCCACTATCTGTCATTGCAGCACTGATACTTCTCATTTGCACAATGTTGCAAACTATTTGTTCTGTAATATTTCATTGAAAATAAAATTGAACATGCTTTGTAATCAAGTATTATTTTCCCTATATGCATTTCCTCTTGAGCTTTGCACCTTCTAAATTTTCTGCTGATGAGCAAACCAGCAGAAACAGTTCATACAATTCTGCAGTCTAAAACGGCGTATAGCGATAATCCTCTGATAATTTTGATCATCCCCATTACAACAAAAACAAGACACTAAACATGCAATCTGTTCTTACTGACTTACACCACTACTGCACAAGCTGACCAAGTCCATCAATATGGAATATAATGTTTCCAATGACAAGTATCCCAAGAATTTTGTAGTTCCAGATTCACCATTAGACAAGCCCATGCGAAGTTTACTCTCTTCCATCAACCCATCAGCCATCACCAACCACCATGAGATGCATCCTTCGGTGTTTTGAGGGTCAACATGGGCCACTAAGCATAACCTGTCACCTTGCTCAAGCTCAAGAGACAAGCATAAAAAGTCCCGACTTGCCTTCATTCCCACTCGGAGGGCTTCCTCATGGAGCCAACGAACTACCTGGGTCGCAACCAGTCACCAGTTCTAGTTCTTAGATAGGAAATAATATAATCCTATTCTAAACCTCGGACGTGTAATGAAGTATCTTGTTGAAGGATTTTCATGGCTTAATAAAGCAATTCTTTCTCAAACAAAGAGCAGCCATGATCACCAGGTTAATTCCTTGCCCATTTTTTATGTAAACAATAGAAGCAGGTGGAAGCCACTTTTTCAACGATAAATGACAATCGCACTAGATGCTTACTCCATATTCTACTAAAGAAAACACAATTTTTTGTTTCTGAAACTATTTGCATATAACAAATTTAATTAACTGGGTCGAATATCAAAAGAATAGAGGCGCATACCTGCTGCAGTAGCATCATAGGCAGATCTGCCAACTCACAGTCATAACTGTTGATGGAACAAATATCATCAGAAACACCACCACCTTTGAAAAGGCCAATGACATTCGGAGTACACTCTCCTTCTACACTGATGCAGTCCTCAATCACTACAACCTTGGTATGGAACTGGGATCTTATCCCATCCTTCCTGCTGTGAACATCAGACAACCGGCCTTGGTTGCCAGCATGGAGGATGGCCTGAGGGACCTTCATTGAAAGTAACCAAGAGGATGTACGAGAATGCCAAGTAGGATGAGATAACAAATGGAGATACGAAACTCTGCTGGCCTACAGGAATGGAAGACTAAATTAGTGATGTCCAGCCTCCTAATTAGTCAATATATAAGTATACATGAGAAATCATATTGATACCAGATTTTCAAGCTGCACCAGAACTTTGCTCGAAAAGATCCTATGAGCCAGAGTCTTGCAGAAATGACCAAGAAGATTGACCCCATCTCCTGAAGGATGGGCAGAGACTGTCTGAGCTCTGCTGGCAGAAGGGTGTCTTTCCTTTACTCTTGCAAAGACATTTTCATGGAAAATTTGTTGTAGATAAATTTCAGAATTGATTGGATTAGGAAATCTCAGCGAGCTTTGAAGGGTGGGCTTCTCTTCTTCTACCTTGACATCCTCCAATGTTTCTCTGAACTTTCCATATGACGGTTGTCAACTGAGTCAACAATTTGATCCGTGTCTTGCTCAGTCGGCGCAAGTGATAAATATAAGGATGCTCCTTGACCAATGCCCAACTTTATATAGTTTTCTCTTATCCCAACAACATTAACTCCTTGAGATGGATTAAACGCCTCACGATTCACTGATTCAAAGACCTTTTGTTGTATAACAAACAAATGGTATTTAGTACAAGCACAATACACAAGAATAGAAAATGGAAGAAAATGAGTCAAAGGCAAAGAACAAAGGTTTACCTGCTCATCAAAAATTGAATAATGAACTTCACGAAGGACAGAATGTGTTCCTTTCACACATTCATCAAAATCTTCATCTTCTGAACCTTCTCTATCAGATTCTCCTGGAGAAGACTCACTTGAGCTATCGATATTGATTTTACCAGACTTTTGTAGTTTACAACCAGAAATGTCATCGAGAAACCCAAATTGAATAGACCGGCATGACTTTGGAGGTAAATGTACGGCCAGCATGCCAAATGAGTCATGATCAACGTGAACTGTAGATATAGAAGGTGGACGAAATACTGCAGTTGGATCAGATGTGTTGTCAAACAGATCAATTGTGAAGCCCTCATTGGCAGGAGGTGCAACAGCCATACACTGTCGTTTGATTTTCCAATTTTGCTGCAATCTGTTCAGTTGTTGAAAAAAGTTGATGAACAATGTCAATAAATAAGTAAACAACACCAAAGGTAATGAACATTTATAGAAGTGAATATAGTTCTCATTCACACTTGTAGAAATATGAGAAAATATCCCACAATTATAAGGGTATAAATTTTTTAAAGTAAACACGATTAGTTGCCAAACTCTGATTCTCAAGCAACATATTCCATCTTCTATTATATTGCGGCAGCTGCAGCACGAAGGTTTTGAGCAAGCTTATTGTTGGTACAGAAGACAAACTAACTGAATTTAGGACTTATCTTTCAGGTGATAGAGTGTATTTGCTCATATTAGAGGAGCGATGAAATTTATGAAATTACACCTGAAAGGCACAACTTTATTAAAGCACATGTGAGTGACTGTCTGCTCACAGAGGTTGTTCTCTTTTTCGTAGTTCCTTGTAGTTTTCTTTTATCTCGTCGAGATTTCGTGGGTGTTCAGTGTATCTTAGTACAAAATTGAAAAGAAAAAAGATATACAATGGGGGGAAAATCACAAACACACACATATATATCTAACAGAATAGTTGCTTAAATAACTCTGCACATCCAAAATCAGTCACGATCTACTAAAGAGTAATTAGCTTGATAGGTTCGAATCCAACTCATGACATGGCTTTCAAAAGGCCTACAATGTAGTCAATATGTCAACTTCGCTCACAGAGAGAATATACAAAAATCAATATCACATTTCTAATTTCTTGTACTCAGCACAATAATGTGGGCTTTGTACCTTCTCGGTCATCAATTAGACCTTTTTTCTCATGAATTCCTTTATGTTCTTTCACAAGGGGGCAACTTATTGGTGGTGTGCCCTCTTTTTATTTTTATGTTTTTTTCGACTGCTCCTCAGGTCTGATTTTACAGTTCTATTCGCTCTCATGGTCCTCCTAAAGCCCTTTTTCACACATCATATGATGCTAGGGGAAGGTGCAAACAATGAAATTCTGGATCTGAAGTTGCCGTTGGGCCTGCCTAATCAAGGACTCCTGCTAGTGGCATAATTGATGATCCAACGCAACCTCCCTAGGAGGAATTGAATCTCCATTTCCTTCCCATCCAGGAGGTTGCTAAAGCGGATGGTCTAGGGATTGAGATGATGGGGAACCGCTTTCCATGTCGAAAGGTGTGACTGAACAGGATAAGCACAAGGAGACCCTCGCCCAGCTCCTCTATCCTCTTATTGACCTAGAGTATTTGTATGCAGCGGAAGCCCCTTTTAGCTAGGATGGCTTGCATGGAAGCACTCATTGGCCAATGGGTATACCTTTACGGGTTTGTGGACAAATATCTCGATCGCTATGACCCAACGCCTAGTGTGGCAAATGCAAAACTGATCAACAGTGCGCTATAATTAGCGATCTGTGTCATTTTGTGAAAAACGGAAACAACGGGAGTGGTTGGGCAATGGCCATGGGCTAACTTATAATATTCTCACTAATATCATAAATAAAGTGGATTCATGGAGCTATGTATCACAGGACGACTTAGGTTAAAAGATATGTATTCCTACATTTCAATCAATATATTGTACATTTTTCTGCGGATAGTTCATGGAAGCCATTCTATAGATACTTGAAAAGCCAGCTCATGTTTGCACTCCATTTTCATTACGTAGATGTTTTCCACCAGGATCCATTGCTAAAACCGAACCATGCCAACTTCATGGAATGAGTGTAGTACTAAAGGCATCCCCTACTTTCAGAATAAAAAAAATATAAAACGGCTACGGAGATTGTGCATGGTCATAGATTTATACAGACAAAAGGGGTTTGACGGAAAAGTCATCTCGTCCAATCCATTCTAGGGTCTAATAGAGACAATAGATGTGTCAGTGACCTAGTGTGACAAAGCACTCTTTGAGCATGGAATGTTTCACTTTTTTGGTAAGAATCTCGACAGTAATTTCTTTGTTACTTTCATCGGTCTCAATATGGGAAACTACATTCTATGCTTGATGGACACGGAGTTTTGCAAATTCTCTTCAGAAGTGGAAGATCATCCCATTAACCAGAAGTGGCCCAACTTCACCTTGTTTTGTATAATATTTTTAATGCACTTGCAAAGGACATTGCAGCATGTAATTGTTCTAAGTTTATTCATTATTCTTGATTTTGAGCATAAGTTGCTAGGAATTTATAGAATATGCAAGTACATCTTTGTGCTCCCTTGATTTTCTTATTGAAGAAGACTCGGATACTTCCAAGGTTTCGGATCTTCCTCTCAGAACTCAATCCATGTCCAAGGTTTGAGTCGTATGATACACGACCTAGATATTGGATTAAAATGGTTTGGTATTATGTATGAGGATATTATCAGTAGATGATGATAGAGTATTAGAGTGTGCCGATGATGATGTCGACATTTGATACATGGTGAAATGTTACAATATTTAAGTAATAGCTTTCCACTCCTTGATAACAAGAGGATTTAATGGCAGGTTCTTAAGAAGATCATAATGTTTGGAGAGATTCATCCAACTTGGGTATAAAATTTATCTCTGAGTGAATAAAGGCACGATACCACGAAGGAATGACGTCCCTCAAATTGACGTGCTAGTAAATTACCCAACCATCTTTCCAACAAAGGCACCATACCACGAAGGAAGAACAACCAAACTCTCCACATCGGTGCCCAAAACCCACATCCAGGTTCCTTCCCAACAGACCATCTGGCAGTGGGGCGGATTTTCACGGATATCCGCCCCACTCGCCCCGTTTGGGACAGATTTGGTAAAGGGTTCCTGGATCTTAGGGCGGATACGGATTTCCAATTTGTATCCGTTTATTAATCGAGGCGGATACGGATTTGGCCATATCCGCCCCGCGTATATCCGTTTAACCGATAAAATTACAAAAATATCCTTAACTATATAAAGGGATTAAACCCTTCACTCTCATCTCATCTCAATTCTCCACTTATTCTAACTCAAATTCGACTCTCACAATCTCCTTCTCACAGCGAGGCCAGCGAGACAACGAAGCGTCTCCTCAGTCCTTCTTCTCCTTGTCACAGCGAAGCCAGCTCTCCTTCAGTCCTTCTTCTCCTTCTCACGGACACTCCGACACTCGAAGGGCTCAGCTCACAGCAAAGGGTCGTCTCCATCCCGGCCGCCTCCCTTCCCCGCCTTCCTCTCTCCTCCCTCCCCCGCCTTTCCCTGAAAGATCAAAGATCAAAAATCTGTGATCTCAGATCAAATCTTTGATCGAAATTTTATTTTTATTTTATTTTTTTTGTAATTTTTTGTATGGTTTTTTGTAATTTTTTGTTATAATTTTTGTATGGATTACCAGTGTTAATGAATGAAGTATATTTTACATGGATAACCTGCTTTTAGGATTGAACTGAGATATCTCAACTGATTTACAAATTTTTTTAACGGAGATTTGTGCGGGGCTGATATCCGCCAATCCGTGCAGGGCGGAGGTGGTTTTTAAATAAATCTATAAACAGATTGGCGGGGCGGATTTGGGGATCCGTTATTCCTGACGGGGCGGGGATGGATTTGTTCAAATCCGCCCCATTGCCATCCCTAACCATCTGCCAGTTGAAATGCATCAACATTTCCCAAGTGAAACTGGATATTTGCACCCCAAGTTTTACTCAGTACCATAAAAAAACTTATTTTAAAGGATCAGGCTATTAGCACTCAAGGTTCAGTCAGAGCCACCAGTATACTATGTAGCCGCCGTCACCATGAGCGACAATACAAGCAATGGTTCAAACACCACCACCTCACCATATACCTGGGGTGGCTCTTGTTTCACAGTCGCTTACTCCTACCAATTACAACATATAGAGTAGAGATCTGACCATGGCTCTCAAAGCCCAAGTCCCAGAAGAAAAAGAAAAGGAAAAAAATTCTTCAAACTGATATAAAGCTCTGGGCTATTTGCACCCCGAGTATTACTCAACTCAACAAAGAACAGCATCAATGTATCTATCTGTCGCACACGACAACAGCACCCAAACAGATGTAAACGACACAATCTTTCACTAATCCTCTCTCTCTCCCTGTCACATGTTCAATTACACATTAAATCGCACAATAGGGAAGAAACATAGAAGAAACAGACGAAGAAGAAGAAACGGAGGGAAAAAAAAGAAATTTGAATCTCTTTTACTCCGCTATTCACACCCACCATCTTTGGCCACTACCAAAATCTGTGTTGACTCGAATAAAGTCATGATTTCTTCATACAGGAATCACTACCAAAATCTGTGTTGACTCGAATTGAGCAATACCAAGACTCAAATTGAGTCACGATTTCTTCATACAAGAATCATCCAAAATCTGTGTTGACTCGAATTGAGCAATACCAAAACTCGAATTGAGTCAGGATTTCTTCATACAAGAATCATCTAGAATCATACAGGAACATGAATCATCCAAATTCGACAGTAATGATTTCATCAGCAAATATGACTTCAAAGTTTCCTCCAAGCTGCACATTTTGTCTGCGTCTACATGTCCAGCTTACGGGGGAGTGTTAAAGAATAGAAGTTCGCCTATGTTACAAAATAGAAAAGTGTTACAGAATATGATGTGTTAGGAAAGTTAGAATACAATAGAAGTCTTTGGTTTCCTATTTCTATTAAGTTATGCCAAATTTAGCTCTATATAAATTTGTGTTCTACACAATGATAATATACATAATAACAATAATATTTTAATACAATTCTTTATAGAACTCCATGAGGGTGGAGTCAGGTTTGAAAAGAGTAGCGAGAAATGTTTTTTAAATGTGAGGTTTAGCAAGATTAGTGGAGTGTTGAGTATCCCAACTCTCTCCATTGGAGATGAGACTGAAAGCCTCTTCAGAAATCTTATGGTTTTGGACTTTTTTCACAAGATTAAAGACAACTATGTAAGTGATTATATCGCACTCATGGATAGTCTTATAAATACTTCGCAAGATGTTGCATTACTTCGAAACAGTGGAATCATTGATAATTGGCTAGGTGATGATGAAGAGGTGTCAAGTGTCTTCAATAAGCTTTGTATTGGGGGTATTTACTGGTTCTGCTACATTCTACTATGCATGTCTCTGTGGAGAAGTAAATGCATATTATAAGAAACCGTGGCATGTGTGGAGGGCAAAGCTGAATAGAGACTATTTCAGCACACCATGGTCGACTTTATCCTTCGTTGCTGCTTTTATAATCCTTATTTGTACAATGGCGCAAACTGTTTTTTCTGTTGTATTTCGTTGAAAAAATTGAATATGCTTTATAGTAAAGCTGGTATGTATGTATGTATTATTAATGTATGTTTTCTCAAGATGCATTTCTCGAGTCGGAAATAAAGATATTTCTATTGTTGGACATTTATTCAACCCGTATCAAGTGTGCCGATGTGCAAAACAGGAGCAGTGAAGAACAACATTGGCCATTGAGTATTAAATTAAATATATCCTTATCAGCTGAACAATTGTTTCTGTATAGATTTGCAGTTAATTGTTCAAATACTGACAACACATCAAGAGATAAATTTCAAGGGGAGCAAGATTTTCTTCAAATCCTTCAATGGAAGATTATAGATTAGAATAATTTACTCAATTTTATTTTGCTTACAGTTATTTATTGAAATTGTTCGTGTCTGTAAACGTTAGTTTTCAAGCTTTTAAACTCCGGTAGTCTTTCCAAGGCAACCAATCGGACTAACTTGGAGAAGAATCACTCTAGTGCCTATGCCTCAGGGGAGTCTAACTTACTTTGCTTAGCTTCAGTTTGAGAGATGCCACAATTGCTACACTGTCTATTAACACTGCAGTGTGAATGCAAAGTGGCGGTGTGTATGCTTCTTCATTTAATGCACGTAATTGTTGTTTCCCTATAAACAAAAGCAACTTAAGATGATGCATTATGTTTTACGGTCTCGGGATTCTCAAATGAACCATTGCTTTACTTAATTGTACATGACAAAGAATCGTTTTATCTTTAGAGATGAGAAACTGCAGTCAGGTCCAGATGATAGAGGGATCATAGAATCATTCTAAAAGGATATATGACTTTTGCCACTGCAGGAAAACTATATGTAACATGAAAAATGTGGCTTGTGCTGTGTCTTGTAAGTTAACCTCTCTGAGTGTTGCATCTATAGAGTTCCCAGAACATTACGTGCATTGAATTGAATGAAGAAGCAAACACAGTGCAACTAGTCTCAATAGGGCCTTACCACCTAGAACACCCAGACTGCAATCCATGCATGGAAGACAAAATTAAAATATCTAGAAAATATCCTCAACAGAGAACCGAAAAAGACCATGGAATTTTATGTTGAGTAGTTAAGAAAGATTGGAACAACAAGCTTGCCAATGTTTTTTTTTTTTTTTTTGAAAGGCAAGTTGAAAACTTACAAGTAATGAATATGTTGAAATGATGGTGATCGATGGTTGTTTCATCATGAGTTAATGTTCATAAATTGTGGCATACGTGACGAAAATGACTTCAGAGGCCCAATTTCCATGGAAACATATCTTAAAAATGATGTGCAATTTATGGGAATCGGCTTCCATATTTTGTTATAGACAATTTATACAAGTTGATCAACTATGACGATTCCGGTAATAAAAAATGTTTTGCCTGTTCTTTCCTTGACTTTGCATCTACTTTTTCCTATTTCAACTAAAGAAAGGCCAACCACATGATGTATTCCACTTATTTCTGTTGATGCCGAAACTGAACTCAATAAGGCTGGAGTAGCATTTCAGGTGGTTGATAACGTACAGTTGTTTTTTAGACATTCAATTTACAGTCGAAGGACTGCTGAGTATATTCCACTTATTTCTGTTGATGCCAAAACTGAGCTTCGATCTCCTACGAGATTTCATGGCTTTTGAGTACTTCAATGATGATACATTCTACGTAACTGACTATGCTTCGATCTCCTACGAGATTTCATGGCTTTTGAGTACTTCAATGATGATACATTATACGTAACTGACTATGCCTATCTCATGGAGCATACGGTTATTAAATGTTTACGCAGCGATGAAGAGGTATCATGTCACGCCCCGACCCGCCACGGGAATCGCAGCGTGCCGATGCGTGAACTAACACCTACACAGGCGGATCGTAACCGGCCACAACATCATAATATAACACATTCTTGATACGATAAACAAACGAAAATAAAACTACGCTAAAGTTTGAACAAAATAAATATATTTTTGATTCGCCCCGCCAGAGTCATAGCGACCAAAACCAGTATATAAACATCTAGTTTAACAATAGAGTACATTAGAAATACAGAGAAAGCAAAACATACCCGTACAGGGTGGACACAACCCAAAAAGCACAAAACGCTCCTACAACGAAAATCGGGGCCTACACGCCACGATCAGCAGGAACTCCAACACTGCCTGCACTCCAATAGAAGCACACCCCTTACGGGGTCAGCAAAGCACAAAGCTAGCTGGTGCGAGCGAACTAAATACAAATAACGGGATAATAAACAAGGAAAATTCACGCCACACAACAATGAATAAGCAATAAGTTCTAAAGTCTAAATCACACCGTGTCTCTAAGGATAATGTTTCTAAGTTCAAGCAACAACACAAACATTTCAGATTCAACAATAACTACCAGTTTACGATATATGTCCATCATTACACACGATTCAAACAGGGTAAATATCAAGCAATGGAAATAAAACAATCTCATAATTCTTCCTAGCCTCCTAGGTATAGCAATCAAGTTGAAATCAGAAATCCTGTATAAGTGTCTCATATCGTAGGTATCCGCATACCCTACGAATGTGTCTCACCCAGACACATCCCACAACGTGCACCAGTACCACTTCGGGCTTGTTTGTATCCTAATGGGGTGCCATCTGCCAGGATACAAACTCAAACGTCCCGAACGACTGGCCTAACACGGCCAACCTAACATAATCAAAGTCAAGCGCGCTGGGAGGGAAAGCGAGTAATCTCCAAAGCACGTCCTCCGGGACCCGTCCTACTGCACTCTATAGTGGCAAGTGCGTGCGGGAGCTCACCGCACCTCAGCAAGCTTGCCACATGCAATAGCGTCCACAATGTCAGGTGCGAGTCATCTCAAGCACCATCCAACTCTCAATGCGAGCAAGCTCCTAAGCATCGGCAAACAGGCATTATAGCGGGGTAAAGACACTTATACTACTATCCACATGCACAAATGACGAGTCTGTGCATAACCAAATGTACAAACGTGCAAGCATAAACAATTC
The DNA here is from genome assembly GCA_963556465.1 of Berberis vulgaris. Lineage (NCBI taxonomy): Eukaryota > Viridiplantae > Streptophyta > Magnoliopsida > Ranunculales > Berberidaceae > Berberis > Berberis vulgaris. The sequence continues at coordinate 77,942,579 of OY747135.1, forward strand.
GGCAATTTTTATAAAATCACGACTATGCCAGGGTCCCATCATGACCCAATTCACCACAATAAATTTACTCGAGTCGCTTATCATGCATGCTCAAGACTCGAAAATCCACGGTAACATGATAGGCTATGCAAACTAGAAAACAAAGCACACCAGTCTCATGTCATTACACCAAAGCCTAATCACACCAAAATTACTATTCGATTTCATTCAAGTATCATGCTTTCTGAAAATCCAATGCATAATTCATTCACACATAACTAACACAATCCTCGAAATCTGAAAACTCCGAATTTCAGATTTGGATTCAATTCCACACAATTGACGATAAATGTAAAAATTTCATTCGAGATTTCAAATACTTATTTCTTAAAATAAAAATTATAGTTCCACTCACCTGGCGGAATGGATTTTCAAAACCCAATTCCTACCGGTCGAAACTCCAAACACGCAATACCACGAATGCGGGGCCACGAAAATTCTAAAACTGCAAGGCGGACTCGAAAATGAGTAAACTAGCCGAAAACTGAAATAAATAAATAAATACAAGCGGCGCGTGACTGAAAGGAAAGCTTACAGGCAATAGGAATTCGGCAACCACCCGCCGAAACCCAAAGTGGGGCGAAAACGCGCCGAAACCCTCCCTACACCGGTCTGATCGCTACCAAACTGCACCACAGCCCACAAAAGAGTCTAAGGACACTCAGAGTCACGAAAAGGAAACTCACCCACGCACCCAAAGCCCGGATTCACGCCAAGGAACCCTCCAAACAAACATGCACCCTGATTTTTTGAAAAATTTTTGGCCAACCCCAAAACAGTCTTGCATGTCGGTTCTAAGGGCTCCCAAGGACGCCACCAAGGCCCTAACACGGCTGATCGGAGTTATGAACACCGATCAAACCCCAATCCAAATGAAAACTGATTTTTTTTTTTTTTTTTTTTTTTTGAAAAAAGCAACTGAGAAATAAATAGGGGGAAGAGAGAACGAACCGAGGAGGAGGAGGAGGTGAGATTGGGGAAGAAAATCCACCAAAAACCGCCGAGAAATCGCTGTAGAAATGGCGAGGAGCTCGCTGCTGGACGAAAGGAAAACCAAAAAAGAAAGAAAAGAAGGAGAAGAAGAAAGGGGGAGGGGGAGGGGTCGTTCTGTTTTAAAGGGGTGGGTGGCTATGTGCCCCCACCACCTTTACTGAGTACACCCCGCCCTTTAAAAATCTTTTTTTTTTTTTTTTTTTTTTTTAAACCGCAGGTCTCACATCATACACACCTTAAAAGAGATCTCGTCCTCGAGATCGGACAAAAGCCACGACAAGAAAACCTAGGCAAAAAGCTCGGGGTATTTCTGTCGCATCTGATCCTCCAGCTCCCAAGTCACGTCACCCGCTCGGTGGCTCCACTGAACCTTCACTAACTTCACTATCCTCCGACGAAGTTGTTTCACATCATCATCAACAATGGCTACTGGCCTCACTGGATACGTCAACTCATCCGAAATCTCCATCTCAGCAGGCTCTATAATCTGTGACGGGTCTGCCAAACACTTCCGCAACATGGATACGTGAAACACGTCGTGGATACCTGACATACTTTGCGGCAAAGCTAATCTGTAGGCTACTGGTCCAATCCTCTCAGTAATCTCATATGGCCCTACATACCTCGGTGCAAGTTTCCCACGACTTCGAAACCTAACAACTCCGCGCATCGGGGAAACTTTCAGAAAAACCATGTCACCAACATCAAACTCCAACTCCTTACGCCTCCTATCAGCGTAACTCTTCTGTCTACTCTGGGCTGTCAACAAACGCGCTCTTATCAGTTCAATCTTCTCAGTAGTTTCTCTGATCACATCCGGCCCCATCACAACTGACTCTCCAATCTCTGCCCAACAAACAGGGGACCTACACGGTCGTCCATAGAGTGCCTCAAACGGTGCCATGCCAATACTTACGTGGTAGCTGTTGTTGTACGCAAACTCGCATAACGGTAGGTGATCTTCCCAACTGCCCCCAAAGTCTAAAATGCATGCTCTAAGCATGTCTTCCACTACCTGATTCACTCGCTCAGATTGACCATCTGTCTGTGGATGATAAGCTGTACTCATGTCCAATCTAGTACCCATAGCTTGCTGAAAGCTCTGCCAGAAGTGGGCTGTGAAAAGCGGATCTCTGTCGGATACAATCGAAACAGGCGACCCATGAAGGCGAACTATCTCCCGAATGAACAACACTGCTAGACTGTCTGCCGTCCGATTCATACTAACAGGAATGAAATGTGCACACTTCGTCAACCGATCAACAATGACCCATATCGACTCATTACCTTTCCTCGACCGTGGAAGTCCATCGATGAAATCCATAGTGATATACTCCCACTTCCACGTCGGGATATCCAATGGATGCAATAACCCAGACGGTCTCTGATGCTCGGCTTTCACCTGCTGACAAGTCGCACACCGTGCCACAAACTCTCCAATGTCTTTCTTCATGCCATGCCACCAGAAAGAACGTCTCAAATCTCGATACATCTTCGTTCCACCGGGATGAATGGTGAAACGAGATCTATGAGCTTCCTGTAAGATATCTCTTCGCAACTCCTCATCAGACGGAACACAAAGCCGCCCACGAAATCGCAACCCTCCATCTGAACCCACTGACCAATCGGTAGGACACTCATCCAATGTGTCCACTACCAAATCTGCTATCTGCCTCGTAATCACTGGATCAGAGGTCTGTTTCTCCACCACTCTACTGATCAATGACGGATAAACTGCTAAACCCGCTATCATGCTGCCCTCTGTACTGAAAGTAGGCTGAACTGCAAATGAAGCTAATGTCTCAAGTGTTCGGTACTCCTGAATCATCATGGTTGCCATCACTGCATGTCGCCTACTCAAGGCATCTGCAACCACATTGGCCCTACCAGTCTGATACTGTATCTCGAAGTCATAGCTGCTAAGGAAATCAACCCATCGTTGTTGCCTCATATTCAACTCCCTCTGAGTGAATAAGTACTTCAAACTCTTGTGATCTGTGAACAACTCAAACCTCTCACCATACAGATAATGTCTCAAGATCTTCAAAGCAAAGACTACGGCTGCCAACTCTAAATCGTGTGTCGGATATTTTCGTTCGTGGGGTTTCAACTGTCGAGACGCATAGGCTACGACCTTCTTGCCTTGCATCAACACTCCACCCAATCCTGTACCGCAAGCATCAGTAAATACCACCAGTCGGCTACCAGGTGTCGGAATAGTCAACACTGGTGCTGAAGTCAACCGAAGCTTCAAAGTTTCAAAAGCTTCTTCACACTTTTCTGACCATACAAAAGGAACATTCTTCCTAGTTAACTGAGTGAGTGGTGCTGCAATCAAGGAAAATTTCTCGATAAACCGTCGGTAATAACCAGCCAAACCCAGAAAACTACGAATCTCTGTCACACTACTAGGTCGTCTCCAAGACTTCACTGCCTCGACTTTCTCAGGGTCCACTGCAATACCTCCACTAGAAATGACATGCCCAAGAAATCGAACTTCGGGCTCCCAGAAGTGACACTTACTGAACTTCGCATACAACTGATTTTCTCTAAGTGTCTGCAAAACAATGCGAAGGTGCTCTCTGTGCTCCTCTAAACTCCTCGAATACACTAAGATATCATCAATGAAGATTACCACAAACTTGTCCAAGTATGGACTGAATAATCTATTCATCAAATCCATGAAGAATGCTGGTGCATTTGTCAATCCAAATGGCATGACTGGAAACTCATACAAGCCATAACGGATTCGAAAAGCGGTAATTGGAACGGAATGTTCCTCAACTCTCATCTGATGGTACCCAGACTGCAAATCTAACTGGGAAAACACTACGGCTCCCCTCAACTGGTCCAATAGATCCTCAATCCGAGGCAATGGATACTTATTCTTGATGGTCACTTTATTCAGATCTCGATAATTTATGCACATCCTCAATGATCCATCCTTCTTGGATACAAATATTGCTGGAGCTCCCCAAGGTGAATTGCTCGGACGAATAAACCCCTTACGAAGCAACTCATCAAGCTGTACTTTCATCTCTTCCAATTGCTTAGGTGCAAGCCTGTACGCTGATTTAGATATAGGTGCAGTACCAGGAACCAGGTCAATCCGAAACTCTACCTCACGACGTGGAGGGATACCAGGAATCTCTTGAAACACATCAGGAAACTCACACACAACCTCTACAGAACTAGTGTCGGCACAAGAAATCTCAAGAGAGCTAAGAAAACTCGACATCAACGAAACCGAATCGGGCTCACAAGCCAACACACGAGGCGAAGCATCAGGTGGCGCTAACATCACCGACCTATGCAAGCAATCAATGATCACCGGATGACTGGACAACCAATCCATCCCTAGAATCAATTGATAGCCCTCAAAACCCAAAACAATAAAGTCAAACACAAAGCTGTACCCCAACAAGGAAAACTCGAAACTGGGACACAATTCCCACAACCAAACAGAACTGCCCAAGGGAGACACAACGCACAAGGGCTCCGGCAAAGGCACCACCTCAAGGTTGTCTCTAACAACCAACTGTCTAGAAATAAAAGACCTAGATGCTCCTGTATCGAAAAGAGCCCTCAACAGGGAAGACGACGAATGCACAAAACCTGGCACACAACACATGTATCCTGAATCACATAACAACACACTAACATGCAATTTTTCCTACGCATAATGCACATAACACAATCCTACTACATCTGGCACACACAAAACGACAATAAAAATAAATAAAATAACATACCCTCAACATTTCCCTGACCGGGAATAGCTGCTAGGCGAACAGGCGGTGCTGGGAGAGGGACTCTCTGACCACTCGCCATCACCAAACAACCTCTACGAAAAATAAAACACACATACCATACATCAAACAACACAACAAAATTCCTAACTCCTCTACCCAATTCACTCAAGAAAGTGGTATACGATGATGTTCTATGTGAGCCGGTAACCTGGCTCTGATACCAAGCTCTGTCACGCCCCGACCCGCCACGGGAATCGCAGCGTGCCGATGCGTGAACTAACACCTACACAGGCGGATCGTAACCGGCCACAACATCATAATATAACACATTCTTGATACGATAAACAAACGAAAATAAAACTACGCTAAAGTTTGAACAAAATAAATATATTTTTGATTCGCCCCGCCAGAGTCATAGCGACCAAAACCAGTATACAAACATCTAGTTTAACAATAGAGTACATTAGAAATACAGAGAAAGCAAAACATACCCGTACAGGGTGGACACAACCCAAAAAGCACAAAACGCTCCTACAACGAAAATCGGGGCCTACACGCCACGATCAGCAGGAACTCCAACACTGCCTGCACTCCAATAGAAGCACACCCCTTACGGGGTCAGCAAAGCACAAAGCTAGCTGGTGCGAGCGAACTAAATACAAATAACGGGATAATAAACAAGGAAAATTCACGCCACACAACAATGAATAAGCAATAAGTTCTAAAGTCTAAATCACACCGTGTCTCTAAGGATAATGTTTCTAAGTTCAAGCAACAACACAAACATTTCAGATTCAACAATAACTACCAGTTTACGATATATGTCCATCATTACACACGATTCAAACAGGGTAAATATCAAGCAATGGAAATAAAACAATCTCATAATTCTTCCTAGCCTCCTAGGTATAGCAATCAAGTTGAAATCAGAAATCCTGTATAAGTGTCTCATATCGTAGGTATCCGCATACCCTACGAATGTGTCTCACCCAGACACATCCCACAACGTGCACCAGTACCACTTCGGGCTTGTTTGTATCCTAATGGGGTGCCATCTGCCAGGATACAAACTCAAACGTCCCGAACGACTGGCCTAACACGGCCAACCTAACATAATCAAAGTCAAGCGCGCTGGGAGGGAAAGCGAGTAATCTCCAAAGCACGTCCTCCGGGACCCGTCCTACTGCACTCTATAGTGGCAAGTGCGTGCGGGAGCTCACCGCACCTCAGCAAGCTTGCCACATGCAATAGCGTCCACAATGTCAGGTGCGAGTCATCTCAAGCACCATCCAACTCTCAATGCGAGCAAGCTCCTAAGCATCGGCAAACAGGCATTATAGCGGGGTAAAGACACTTATACTACTATCCACATGCACAAATGACGAGTCTGTGCATAACCAAATGTACAAACGTGCAAGCATAAACAATTCGGCAATTTTTATAAAATCACGACTATGCCAGGGTCCCATCATGACCCAATTCACCACAATAAATTTACTCGAGTCGCTTATCATGCATGCTCAAGACTCGAAAATCCACGGTAACATGATAGGCTATGCAAACTAGAAAACAAAGCACACCAGTCTCATGTCATTACACCAAAGCCTAATCACACCAAAATTACTATTCGATTTCATTCAAGTATCATGCTTTCTGAAAATCCAATGCATAATTCATTCACACATAACTAACACAATCCTCGAAATCTGAAAACTCCGAATTTCAGATTTGGATTCAATTCCACACAATTGACGATAAATGTAAAATTTCATTCGAGATTTCAAATACTTATTTCTTAAAATAAAAATTATAGTTCCACTCACCTGGCGGAATGGATTTTCAAAACCCAATTCCTACCGGTCGAAACTCCAAACACGCAATACCACGAATGCGGGGCCACGAAAATTCTAAAACTGCAAGGCGGACTCGAAAATGAGTAAACTAGCCGAAAACTGAAATAAATAAATAAATACAAGCGGCGCGTGACTGAAAGGAAAGCTTACAGGCAATAGGAATTCGGCAACCACCCGCCGAAACCCAAAGTGGGGCGAAAACGCGCCGAAACCCTCCCTACACCGGTCTGATCGCTACCAAACTGCACCACAGCCCACAAAAGAGTCTAAGGACACTCAGAGTCACGAAAAGGAGACTCACCCACGCACCCAAAGCCCGGATTCACGCCAAGGAACCCTCCAAACAAACATGCACCCTGATTTTTTGAAAAATTTTTGGCCAACCCCAAAACAGTCTTGCATGTCGGTTCTAAGGGCTCCCAAGGACGCCACCAAGGCCCTAACACGGCTGATCGGAGTTATGAACACCGATCAAACCCCAATCCAAATGAAAACTGATTTTTTTTTTTTTTTTTTTTTTTTTGAAAAAAGCAACTGAGAAATAAATAGGGGGAAGAGAGAACGAACCGAGGAGGAGGAGGAGGTGAGATTGGGGAAGAAAATCCACCAAAAACCGCCGAGAAATCGCTGTAGAAATGGCGAGGAGCTCGCTGCTGGACGAAAGGAAAACCAAAAAAGAAAGAAAAGAAGGAGAAGAAGAAAGGGGGAGGGGGAGGGGTCGTTCTGTTTTAAAGGGGTGGGTGGCTATGTGCCCCCACCACCTTTACTGAGTACACCCCGCCCTTTAAAAATCTTTTTTTTTTTTTTTTTTTTTTTAAACCGCAGGTCTCACATATCACTTCTCTTTAACATGCTCTGCAGGGTACATATGATCATGGGCGGACCTACTAAGGGGCGAGGGGGGGCAGCCGCCCCCCCTCAACCTTTAAAATATTTTTAGTATATATATTTTAGTCTTAAAAAATCGATTATATAATGTAGAATACAATATGTTAATTGTTTATGAAAATATTTATACATGTCTTTGTTGGTGTAGTGGTTGGAGGTTATCACTTTTAGTAAAAGACCTGAGTTCGATACTCTTCGAGTGCATTTTTTATTTTATTTTCAATGCAATTTTATTAGTAATTGCAAACATTACAAAATGTTTAGTTTAATAAAAATTGATTAACATTAAAGAAATGAATTGTTTTTCACAAGTGATATTAAACCCCTAACAAAAAAATATTTAAAATTAATATCTAAAATAATAACGATAGAATTCAATGAAAATATATACCATTAGCCAACTCGTATAAAATTTGAGCCTCATATAAACTATTTTTTCTTTGAAATTGTATTATGATCATATTAGATTCGCAAATTTCAAAAAAAATTTAGCTTCACCTAGAACTTATCATAATTATTTTGTGATTCTCAATTCTAGACAACCAGGCTTTATAGCCACTTTTGGTCAGGTTTTAAGTTTTTTACATTTCTATCCCTTCTATAGATAATGTTTGTGGTTGTATTTTAAAGAGAATGGGTAAAGGTGTAAAAATGCTTTAGCTTGGCCAAAAAATGACTTTAAAGTCTGGTTGCCTAGACAAACTCTTTTGTGATATTAGTTATACATTCTAGTTATTATGTTTGTTTGCTCTTTGCTAAGGTTATTAATAGTGACCTTATTTTGGCTTAAAATGGACTACACTTGGATCCAATTTGATATATGCATTGTATTTTTTATAGTTGAATTTTTTTTATTAGTTACTAGCTTCAGTAAAAAAAAATTGGCTTTACCATTGATAACTACTATTATCAACTAATAAGTATTTTCTATTTCGCCCCCCCTCGACTAAAATCCTGGGTCCGCCCCTGCATATGGTCGTACTTCAACACCTCGTGGTCCACCCTGTCCTTTGTTGTATAGACTGTGCTATCAACCCAAACTAAATGAAGTTTGAAGTATATACAATACTTGTACATGTCTGTCAAGTCCAAGCCGAATCATACAAAAACACATTGTTTATAAACTAAATTCAAGTTAACCAAATTGAAGTCGATGTTTCTCTAGCCATGCCCGTATGTGATATTCCCACTTTAGCATGGATGGCAGAGAAATTCTCCTTTATATGAAACAGACATACAAACATGTATGTTTAACACGAGGTGGTGCATACGGGTGTGGTAGAGTCCAAGGTGATTAATTTTAATTTACTGAAATTGAATAATTTTTTTTTTTATTTTTTATTTTTTTAAGACCACTAATGTATGGATCTAACTGTCATAATTGATGAATTTTAGCTTCATTCAGATGTTACATTTATTGTCTTCTAATAATTTCGTGCAGGATGACAAGTTTACAAACATTTCTACAGGTCGGACTTGCATAGAGTAAGTATGGGTAAGGTAAATAATTACTAAAGTAGGATATGAATTTAAACATTAGATATTTGCCTCATGGGAACTACATGTTTTCACACCAGCTTAATTGCTTACTCAAGTGAAACAAATGCTCTCTGTGTGAATCTGAGCCTGAATCAATTGAGAGTTTTTTCGACATAAAAACTACAATGATCAATACAGCAGTAATGTAAACACTGAGTAGATTTCATGACCAACAGAGAGAACCCAGAGAAAACAGAGTCTCCTGCCGCCGCCACCAAGATCTGCTAGGGTTGGGAACCAACAGCCGCCGCCATCGACCGGCCGCCGCTTGGTCGCTTCAAGGCCGCAGCTTGGACGCTTCAAGGCCGCCGCTTGGACGCTTCAAGGCCGCGGGATCGATCGGCTTCACGGCCGCGAGATCGACCGGCTCTCTCCAGCCGTCTCTGCCTGGAGATCGATCGGCTTCAAGGGCGCGAGATCGATCAGCTTTAAGGCCGCGAGATCGACCGGCCGCCGCCTCCAAGGCCGCGAGATCGAGGTGAGCAGATCCGTCGAGGCCATGGCGAGGTCTCTCTCTCTGTTTCGCCTTCTCGGGCGTGGCTCCCAGGTAGAAGGAACTCGGTTCCGCAAAGAGGGAGCGCCAGCAATTGGACTGACGGCCACAGATGAAGTACGTGGCGAAGCTTTCATGGAAAAACATGTGATTGTTCTGAAGTTCTCTAGCTATCGACCAACACTGGACGATATCCGAGATTCGATCCACAGAACTTGGGGAATCCTAGGAGATTTTTCGCTTGGTTTACTGAATCAGCGGCACGTGTTAGTTCGTCTTCAATCCGAGGTGGAAGCCAAGAAAGTTTTATCGAGAGACTCCTTTTTTATTCGAGGAGTTCGGTTCAAAGCCTTCCGTTGGCATGATGGTTTCAGTTTGAAGGAGGACCCGATATCGGTGCCATTGTGGGTAGAGCTTCCTAACTTACCTTTGCATTTATTTCATCCCCCTATTTTAAAAGCAATTGTGAATTCTTTTGGTGGTTTCTTGCGGATGGATGATCATACTCGATGCCTATCGCGTCCGGGTTTTGCCCGTGTTTGCGTGGAGATGACTTTGGCGGAGAAATTACCAACTAGAGTTTGGATTGACAGGGCTAATAATAGGGGTTTCTGGCAGAAGATAGATTACCCAGGCTTCAAATATTGTGATTTTTGCTCCTTGATAGGGCATCAGGAGGACTCTTGTAGAAAAAAGTTGGGCCTAACGGGCGGTGGGCGTGTTTCTGACCTAGGTAAAGCGGCGAAGGCGGTCAAACCTACAGTCGAAACCACTACTGTCACGCAGCTCTACATACCAGTTACCAAAAAAGAACAATTGCCCATCCGCGAAGTGGGTACGAGTGGTGTAAAAAATGACAAGTGTCACGCCCCGATTTTCGAGGAAAACGAAAATCCTAAAAATCCACGTAGGATTATCCGTTTCCCCCAAAACTCGGGACGTGAAAATTCAATAACAGAAACAAATAGCAGCATGAACTAAACATCTGAAACAAATAAAAATCTAACCCGGAGAAGACTGGCATGGCTAGCTCACTAGCGGAACTCCAGTAACGCAGCTCAAAATCTCTAAACCTGAAAGGCTAATCGGCTACATTCCAAAAGGAATGTACCCAAGAAGCAAAAGCTCACTCGGGTCAGCAATAAAGCTGGTGTGAGAAATCTTCATCCCAAAATCAATAAATCCGCACATGACAACATTAAAATAAACCAAACAGTAAATAACCACACCATCAGGTAGTTCCTCAATGAGGCAATGGTGTTATCATCCTAATAAATAAATATGCATTATTTACCACTAATAAATAAAATTTATGAGTTATCAATCCTCATAAATGCAACAACAATACATTTCATAATCATATTAGACTATTATTGAAATATTAAACAAACACATTTTTCTACCTTTAGGAAGACATGTAGTTCTCATTCAAGGTTCGAATGAGCTGTTAGTTTCTTCCCTCAAGGCTAACCTAGTACAAGCTAAAATAATCTATACACAATTTCATGGTATGCTCAATTCAATGGTTTAATTTAATTATTTATTTTGTTTTCTAATTCTTGGCTTCTTTTCCACAATCGCACTCTCCTCCTGTGCCGAACACACCTCACCCAAGTGTGCCTCCCTTGCCATCGAAGCCACTCGGAGCGTACATGTCTCAAGTGGGGTGCCACCTCGAGTGTCATGTCATCTCACCCGAAGTTCGATCACTGACAAGCATTCTACACGTACAACCGAACTCACATGGAACGGTGCACCGATATGCAAGCAAGTCTGCATACCCATAATAATATCACACGTATACAAGCAAGTCTGTATACAAAATTTTCATTTCTTTTCACATTTTTTTTTTTTTCTCTGGAGTTGTGGAAAAATAACATTTACCAAGTATTTTATTTGAGTCATTATTTTTCCAAATCAATTAACGTCACATCACATTCCCTTTACAAGAACCATATATACATAAAACATTACCAAGGTGATATTCACAACATGACAAAATCTATTTTGCCATCTCCTTCAGAAAAGAATGAAAAACAAGTGTGTCGCAAGCACAAACATTCTTTTAACATAGTGACATACGCGTGACAAGAAAACAAGTTCCATTACTGGCTATACCCCAAATTATGATACCCTGACTATCCTTATGGGAATCCACATTTTCTTTTGAAAACCACCTATCATTACCACATCTATTGATTAGACAGTGACAATCATTATAAAACATACACTGTCAACATACATATCCATACCCATACCCATTTACTGTATGACCTTTGTCCTCTTTACACTATCCCCACACCAAGTAGTGAGATACTCCTAATGGATATGATTGGTTTGTCAGTTCCACTTACATTCAGTTATCTACTTGGTAAAGGAACTTTTTAGGAGATTTTGACTAGTTCAAGAAAACCCAACAAAGAGAAATTTGCTAAAACTGGAAGTTAGAGTTGTATAACAATGAGATAGCATATAACAAGAGAAAGTAATAGAAGTTACACTCCCCTAATTGGATATATAGTATTAGAAGGAGCAGAGGTGGAATCTAGATCAACAATTTGTCATTTGGATAAATTGATGATAAGTTTTCAAAGGTATAACCAAGTAGATTTCAGATGGCAATTTTCTTTCTCAGAAATTTCTTCAAACAGTTCATGAGCAGTTTCACAAAATGATATTTCAAACATGCAAATTCAAACCTATACAAACATTCACCAATTCTTTCTTTGATCTAGTTCAAATGACAGCCATGGCATTGCCTTGCAAATAAAACTGAAGGCATGATCACCCAATACCCAAATGATGAATTGGTATCACCTGAGCCCATATCAAGGCTACTCTTACAGCATTTCAAAAATTAACACATTTCATGCATCAATACCAGGGTATAGGGTCAGTATTTGCAAAAAAAATTTGGCTAAACTCAAACCCAATCCATTGACATCATACTAGCAGTGAATGAATTACAAGATCATTAGTAAAATCACTTGGACTGCTTGTAGTATGTCCCAAGCACACAGACTATAAGACATTCAAATTGCATATGAGGTCAATTTAATACTCATTCAATACTCTGCATAGAATCATCAAATTGCATATGAGGTCAATTTAATACTCATTCAATACTCTGCATAGAATCATCAAATTGCATAGAATACTATAATATAGAATACTCTGCATAACTATAATATAGAATCATCAAAGTCCAATAACTATAATATAGAATACTCTGCATTCAATTCTGCATTCAATACTGTAAGTCCAATAACTATAATATAGAATACTCTGCATTCAATACTGTTTGCATAGAATCATCAAATTGCATGGAATCATCTTAGGTCAATCTCATTCAATACTCTGCTATGAGGTCAATTTTTAATGGTATGCATAAAGTTAAAAAAAAAAACGATATGGAGGATCAAACATTTATGTTACAATAACAGAAAAAGGAGGAAAGATGAAACTCACGGTAAAGATGAAAGGGATGGAGAATCTCACATTTCAAACAACATTTTCAAATGAACCCAGAGAAGAAACAAAGCAGCATTTTCAAATGAACCCAAAAACCCCAATTTTTAATCCATCCAAACCTCCCTAAGATGACAATACCAATCACAACATCAAACCCCTAAACACACTAAATCGCCAGTAAACCATCAAACACACCAAAATCAACAAACAAATATATGGGTATTTAAAAAAGGAACTCATAAAGAGAATGAAAGAAGACTCACATACAAGAAGGGAATGGAGAAAACTCACAGTAAAAGTAAAGGAGAGGAAGAAAACTCACTGATTCAGTTCTCCATCCATCACCATGAGCACAAGACAGCTTTCCTGCAATTCAACCGCAACCAGCAACTCAAAAACTTCTCAGCCACCATCACCTTTTCGAAGATCTCATATCCAGCCAGAGAAACCCATCGACAACTTCAACCAGTCGATCGCCCCTTCCACAACCTGATCGACCACCTTTCCCACCGGCCTCCATGTTCTTCCCATCTTCATCACTTCGCCACTGTCAGCCGCCATTACCCATCGCCGCCATCAAAGAAGAAGGAAACGAGAAGGAGAAAAGAAAAGAAAAGAAAAGCTTAAGGAAAAAAAAAAGTTTTGTTTCTTCTTCTCCTTTTTTTTTTATATGGTGGGTGGTTATCCACCCCCACTGAAATTCTGAGAACACCCGCCCTCTTTCACAAAAATAAAACCCTACTTATTAGTTTAATAAAAGCCCAAAACCAAGCCCAAATACAATTGACTAACAACCCATCAACATTAGGGTTTACAAAAGAATTTTTTTTTTATATTTATTTAATTAGGCGGGTATTACAACAAGGGTGCGGAGATTACCGAGGAAATTGGGGATCAAAGGCCAGTGGCCATTGCTCCGGCAACGGTGGTGTTGTCCAACAAATTTGAATCACTTATAGAGAATATCGATGAAGATGAGGGTGCTCAAGAGGATCAGCAGCTAGTGGGCAAGACAATGGCTCATGACAGTGCCGCGGTTGTACCAAAATCTACGGAGGATTGCCTCTTGAAGGCAGGGTATACAGTTTCGGAGATTGAGAATGTCATTGGTCCACACGCACAGTCGTTGCTACAGGAGGATGCTGTCGACTCGGGGGACACCAGCAATAGCCTTTCTAAGAATATCCTTGTGGCAGTGTCGCGAGACGCGGCCAGTGCTACAGTGCTGCATGCTGATTCAGGGAGGCCGAGCGATGCAACCTTCACAGCGGGGGCGTTGAGCCGGTCTGATATTCAGCCAGAACCGGTCTCGCAGCAGCCAGTGCTCTACCCTTCACGAGGGGCCGTGACTTCTCCCCAGCCAGCGATCTGCCTCAAGCCAGAGGCCATGGCCTCGCCCAAGCCAGCGCCCTGCACCAAGGCAGTGGACGTGGCCTGCAACAATGCCACGCCATGCACCACACCAGAGAACAGAGTCTCGCCTCAGCCAGCGCCCTGCACCAAGGCAGCGGAAGTGGCCTCGCCCCAGCCTGCGCCCTGCACCAAGACTGGGGTCGTGGCTTCGCCTCAACCAGCGCCCTGCAACACATTTTTCGGTGCTACTAGCACAGAGCTAGGGGATGCTACACAGGGTCAGCAAGTGCAGGAATTCTCGGATGATGATTTGCAGTCTCTGCTCAGGTTAAAGAGACATTTTGACAAATATGCTATCAAAACTTCACCGGATTATAAAAGAATCGGAGACACCTTGACTCAGGCTATATCTTCGTTCAGAGCCAATAGGCTACTTCGACCGCCGATATTTGACCTCAGTACACTCGAGATTTCTAGTGAGGACAGTGATGACGTCAACTCATAATCTGAGCTTGATCCACAGGTAGCGAACATTGAATTGGATTTAGGGGCTATGTCAGACGGAAAGATGAATAAGAGGCGCCACACCAAAGATATCAGTATTTGTCCCCGAAAATCCAATAGAACTAGGACAGAAAACAGAAGGTACATAGACTGATTTTGTCTAGGCTTGTATTGGTGCATCCTATCTTTTGTGAGGTTTTGTTTCGGCTTTTTTGGTTCACCCTATTGGGTCAGTCATGTAGCCTTCGGGCGTGGATTTTTATTTGAATAAAATGGGTAAACATCCCAAATTTTAAAAAAAAAAAAAAAAAAAAAAAAAAAAAAAATTGCTTACTCAAGTGGGCATTTACTTCTTGGGTACATTCGTTTGGGAATAGTCGATTAATGCTATTTCAGGACTAGTAGGTTTCAATTGAGATTAAAGGACTTCGTTTCGTGAGGAGCGGTCCTTGCTAAAGAGTTGCACCTCGGGAGTATTTTTTTCATTTTCGTAGGTGATTGTTTTATTCTATTATAATAGAATGAATAACAATTTGTTTCATTGAGGAAGAATTATGTTCTTGGTTAGTTATATTTTGAAAGAATTGGATCCACAAGATTTCGACATTCGTTTCTTTATTTTTAGTGACCTATTAGAGTTGTTTTTTTTTTATATCACGGTAAATTGTGCAACTGATTATTTCTCGTTTATGCCAACGGTAAATTTCGATATTGATGGGTTTCAAGCCCCGGATTTTGGGAAAATTGATTATCGCATATTAGGATTTCAGTTTTTTCTAAAAAACCGATGCATGACAATAAGTGTCCATAGGCGAGTTTCCTGGTGTTGTCACACATTGTAACATACCCAACCTATCCCAAATCACGAGGGCTTCATTTCTAGTCTAGGAAAAGTCTGAAAAGGTATAAATCATCTCTCGATAATGTCCTAGATACAACTTTCAAACTCACATACCAAAAACACATCATATCTCTACAAACATTTACTAAACATGTTATTTTTCTCCACAATTTCAGCCAAATAGTATGCACGATCATCTCATCAACTTTGTTAAACATTTTTGCGTCCAAAACCTCGAGTGCTTCAGCTTCCATCTGAAGTTCACTTAAGTTCTCAATTGTCACGGAAACTTGATTTTACGACATTTTTATCAATTTGATTTGTAGTTCCATATCTGTAGTTTTTTGGCATCAATTTCAGATGAATATCAAAGTACAACAACAAAACCTCGATCATAGAGATGCTATATAAAATTCTGAAGCCCCTAGCTAGTTTTTCAAGTCCCAGCTGAACTAGTCCCATCTGGACCCTCGATCTAGTTCTTTGCTTGATGACCCAAGCAAGGTGTAAAGAAGGTTCCTGGTTCCTTTTTAACCCAGAATTGGAGCAAGGTATAAAGCTGTTTTCCTTTTTCTGGTTTGCACAGGAGGGATTGTGAGCTCAGTCTTGGACAAAAGAAAATGTCAATCAAACACATCAAATTTAAGATACACATTTAATTCCGGCAACATATATGTTCCACGAATTTATGTACATATTTTGAGCTGGACTGAGCTGTGTATCTCTACCTTAAACTACTATACATATGCCAGTGCTAAAAATGCATTCTTATTGAATACATAGCTAGACTGGTTCATTTAATAAATATTTTAAATTTAATTAAAATAAAATTTTGTAAAAAAATATTCCCAAACTATTAAACTGAACTTTAAGCGACAAAAATTTTCGTCGCACAAAAATAGATCGAAAGGGTGCGTCACTATTTGAGTTAAACCGACGAAGTTTAACGCGACGAAATAGTTAATCACGTAAGTAACTTTTGCACGACAAACTGTTATGTTTCTTGCGTCAAAATTAACATCGCGCAAAACAGTATTACACGACGAACCCTTCTTGCGATGAACTTTTCTTTCGTTGTTCAATAGGACTATGAAATGACGAAGGTATTTTTCGTCTTACAGACCTTTGCGAGACAGAGTTATGGCGACGACTTTCACGCAACAAATATTTAGTCGCCCAATTAAATTTTGTTTATAGCGACGAATTTGCCTACGTCGCGCTTAAGGCTTTTTTTTTTGTAGTGACGTTACATATGTGTTTTTGTGGCATGCCTATGTGCATTCACTGAGAGCTGTGTACATGTATCTGTATGATGTATTGAAGGATTCACAATTTATCGTTATACTACTATACATACAAATACCAATTAATGGTAAAAAAAAAAAAAAAAAAAGTCCCAAATATACGGTCGATATATATCGAGATTTCTAAAATAAGCTAAGGCAATCCAAAGAAGAACCAATTGAGGAAAACTTTATCATATGACCCTTGTTCTCTCACTTAAATTTCTTTGTTAAATTAAAACTTCAAATCTCAGTGAGTATATATATATATATATATTTTTTGGAAAGTGAGCTGGAGTTTTTATGATCCCTAAACCTTATATTAATAAAAAAAAGTTGATGATAGAGTTTACAATCGTTCATACGTTCACTCGGTTCATCATCTATAAAACAATAAATTAGCTTCAAAGCTTCAACAAAGAACCTAATTAGTTCTAAGCTTCAACAAAGACAGGAAGAAGAGATGGAAGAAAGAGCCATGAGTATATATTCTTACAATAATGTGAAGGCAAAGTATAATTTAATTAGGGTATATATTCTTCCCTTCTTGAACTCATTGTGCATTACTCTTAAAGCAAGAAAAGTATCTGTATCTATATATACCCATTTGTTTTTGCTTATTTAATTAGTTTCCAAACTGAGTCAGAGACTTCACATCTTTCATTTGGAATTTATTAAGTCATTTCTTGCCAGCATATTTAGGTGAGTTCATCCTGCAATTCAAGATCATTCATTTCTACATGCATAATAAAAATATATATTTGTTATATATCCTTTCTACATGGGATGTTTGATTAGGTTTATGTTTTATATGCCTGTAGATCCCTATTTTTTATTGCTCCTCTTGTGAATATAACAGATACAAAACATGCCATAATATTAGCACATGCATGATATGTCAAGTCTAAGCCGAGGAATACAAAAAACAACAATGGAGTCAATTATCCATAGATTACATTTATAGTAACATTTGGATTGCTATAATAATAATAATTTGATTCATTCATTGTAATCACCTTATGTATATAGTGTTTTTTTTAATTAATATCTTGAGTTTTATCAATTAATAATTTATTTATTTTTTTGAAAAGCAAGCAGGGTTTTAAAGACCCCTTAACAATATTTATATTAATGAAGTAAAAGCAAATACAAAAACAATCTCACACAGGAGAGAGGATTCAACATTACAAGCCTAAACAATGTACAAAGTCAAAATATCAATTAATAATTACAACAGGGTGATGGCTTTTACAGAGTACCATAAATCAAAAACTTTTAATGTACGGAAAAAGAACATTTATTTTTAAAAAAAATTTAAGAACTACTTAAAAATTAATATATCAGTATATCTATTTTTATAGTAGCTTTGTAATTAGTTCAATGCATATTCATTGAGTTTGATTAATATATATATATATATATATATATATATATATATATATATATATATATATATATATATATATTGTTACATATCCTTTCTATTTTTATATGTTTTTTAAAAATTTTAAGAACTAATTAAAAATTAATATATATATTTGTTACATATCGCTCAGTAGGTGGGATGTCTAGTGAATTTTCAGTGACAGTCAGACTACATCAAGGGTCGGCGTTAAGTCCATATCTCTTTGCTTTGGTCATGGATGAGTTGACGAGACATCTGCAAGAAGATGTACCTTGGTGCATGTTATTTGCAGATGATATTGTCTTGATGGATGAGACTAGTGCAGGTTTAGGTCAGAAATTAGTTAAGTGGCAGGAGGCTTTAGAGAGTAAAGGTTTTAGAATTAGTCGTTCGAAGACGGAGTATCTAGTGTGCAACTTTGGGTGTGAACCAAGAGGGAGAAGTAATGCAATTGAGATCGAAGGTGTCGAGGTCCCGGAGTGTGAGGCTTTTCGATATCTAGGGTCTATAATTCAAAAGAATGGGGCTATTGGAGCAGATGTAGACCACAGGATTAAAGCTGGGTGGTTGAAATGGCGAATGGCGTCAGGAGTATTGTGCGATAGAAGGATGCCTGCAAGGCTAAAAGGAAAATGCTATAAGACCATTGTTCGACCAGCCATGCTATACGGTTCAGAATGTTGGGCTACCACGGGACAACATACGCATAGGATGGTAGTAGCAGAAATGCGTATGTTAAGGTGGATGTGTGGTAAAACTCGTAAGGATAAAATTAGAAATGAAAGAATTAGGAGATACTTAGGTGTAGCGCCCATAGAGGAAAAAATTAGAGAAAGACGTTTAACTTGGTTTGGTCATGTGCGGAGGAGACCAAGCACGGCGCCAATTAGAAAATGTTTAGATTGGCAAGTTAATGGAGGGTATAGACGGAGGGGACGACCGTTGAAAACGTGGATGAAGACGGTGAATGAAGATATCATTGAGCTTGGATTAGATGAGGAAATGTGGGAAGATCGCATTGCTTGGAGAACCAAAATTCATGTAGCCGACCCCGAAAATCTCGGGAATGGGCTTTGATGATGATGATGATGATGATTTGTTACATATCCTTTCTGTATGTGATCGATTGAGTTTGATTTGGTTTATATTTTATATGCCTTGTAGATCCCTTTTCTTTGTTGCTCCCTGTTATTCATTTCAAAAGTGTTTTATAAACCAAGAAAATCAAGTTCTTGATGGCTTTGTATCATGAAAATCAAGCTTGTTTTGATTGCATGTTCATTGGTGATTGAGTGCTAATTGTATTTAGATTTTACCATTGACTGGAAGTGAACTAGCTTATTGTGTATTGAGTCTATGTTTACACAATTATTAGTCGTTATTTTCTCAAGTTTATAGCACCCAATTTTTTTAATATAAGATTTTATAATAAAAACTTTAGAAAGGTCAATTAAAGATAAACCTTCTTTTAATTGCCTACTAAATTTGATAATTTTAGGACGTTTTGGTGTATTGAGAATCGAGGTTGTCACAAATAAGCAACAATTGTAGGCAGCCAGGAAGTCCAAACATTTTTTTACCAGGTTATAGGTTTTTTACACATTTATCCCTTCAATAAATGATGTTTGTTGTTGTATTTTAAAGAAAATGGTAAAAGTGTAAAAAAAACCCCAACCTTGGTCAAAAAATGGCTGAGCTTCCTGATTGCCTAGACTTACTCCACAAACAAGTTCCCTGAAAATGAACAAACCTGAAACCAAGGAATGTGATTTTTCAAAAAATGTCGGAATTTCACCGAATATTTCTCTTATTCGAGTTACTGAAATTTCTTTCGAAATCCGAAATATTAATTTATCTTGTTAGACCAATTTCAATTTTCCTACATTTTAACCCGTTTTATCTTTCATTTAGTATTAAAATTTCATTGTATAAGTGATTCTTATGCAATATATTGTTTGTATGACATTATGAGTCTTGCAACACTTTTTTTTGAGATGTGACTTATGCATATATTTTACGATTAGCCAGGGTTTGATTCATTCATTTAAATTACCTTATGTATATAGTTTTATTAAATTACTTCCCATTGACCTATACTGACGGTCAAGGGTAGATTGTCATGTTTAATATCTTGAGTTCTGTCAGATAATAATTACAACAGGGTGGTGGCTTTTACTGAGCACCGTACATCAAATAATTTTAATGTACAAAAAAAGAACATTTTTCTTGGGAACTACTTAAAAAACTAATTAGTTCAATGCTTATTAATGGTGTTACAGGATTTCTTCAAGGATGGGGAGTAGAAGTGAAACAGACAATGGAGGAGATGCGGACATTGTTGAGGTGGTGGTGACACCGTCTCTCAAAACAAGGCTCAGCAATGTTGCTCCATTAACCTCTGAGCGTTGTATCTACAGAGTTCCCAGAACATTGCATGAAGTCAAACCAGAAGCATACACACCACAACTAGTCTCGATAGGGCCTTTCCACCGTGGCTCACCAAGACTACAACCCATGGAAGTTCATAAATTACGATATCTACAAGATTTTCTCAAGAGAGATCCAGAAAAAACGATAGAGATTTATATTGAAAATTTGAAACGATTGGAAGAAAGAGCTCGCCAGCATTACGATGAACACATTTGCCTCACAAGTGATGAATTCGTGGAGATGCTCTTAATTGATGGTTGCTTCATCATCGAGTTCATGTTAAGGTTTTATGTACTGCTGAATCACTGGAATTTACTTTGCAGTATGATATGATTTTATTGGAAAATCAGCTTCCATTTTTCATCTTAGAATGCTTATTTGACCTGCTCAACAATGGACCTGAGGGACAACGATAAAATGTTTCCATTTTCCATTTTTCCATTTTTCTCTTTCCTTGATCTGACTATTAAATGTTTTTTATTTGGTGAAGATGATTTCCTTTCAAAGGATCCCAATTACAAAGTAAAACACTTTGTTGATTTAATACGACAAAGTTATGTCCCCTCATTTGAAAGGATGCCACCCAAGAATAATCAGAAATTCAAATTTATACCTAGTGCAACAGAGCTCCATAAGGCTGGAGTCAAGTTTGAAAAGAGAAGCGAGAAATGTACTTTAGACGCGAGGTTTAACAAGATTAGTGGAGTGTTTAGTATCCCAACTCTCTCGGTTCAAGATTGGACTGAACCTCTCTTTAGAAATCTTATGGCTTTGGACTTTTTTCACAAGCGTAAAGACAACTATGTAGCTGATTATATCTTTCTCATGGATAGTCTTATAAATACTTCACAAGATGTTGCGTTACTTCGAAAGAGTGGAATCATCGATAGTTGCCTAGGTGATGATGAAGAGGTGTCAAGTGTCTTCAATAAGCTCTGTACCTGGGTATTTACTAATCCTGCTACATTCTACTATGCACGTCTCTGTGGAGAAGTAAATGCATATTATGAGAAACCGTGGCATGTGTGGAGGGCAAAGCTGAAGAGAGACTATTTCAGCACGCCATGGTTGACTCTATCCTTCGTTGCGGCTTTTATGCTTCTTATTTGTACAATGGCGCAAACTGTTTTCTATTGTATTTCATTGACAAAACTGAATATGCTTTATAGTGAAGCTGGTATGTTTTCTCAAGATGCATTTCTCGAAGGCCTGCAATAAAGAAATTTCTATTGTTGGACATTTCTTCAACCCGTATCAAGTGTGCCGATGTTCAAAACAGGAGTAATGAAGAACATCATTGGCCATTGAGTATTGAAGTGAACATCAAACACACCATATAAATTTATCCTTAGCAGCTAAACAATTGTTTCTGTATATATTTGCAAGTTATTTGTTCAAATACTGACAACACATCAAGAGAGAAATTTCAAGGGGAGCAAGCTTTGCTTCAATTCCTTCACAAGAAGATTATATATTAGAATAATTTACTTTATTTTATTTTTCTTATAGTTATTTATTGAAATTCTTCATTTCCGTCAACATTAGTTTTCAAGCTTTTAGACTCCGGTAGTCTTTCTTTAAGGCAATCAATTGTACTAAATCCAAGAAGAATCAATCTGGTGCCTATGCCTCAGGGGAGTCTAGATTACTTTGCTTAGCTTCGCTTTGAGAGATGACACAATTGCCACACTGACCTGTCTGTTAACACTGCAGTGTGAATGTGAAGTTCATTAGTAGGGGTGTGTATGCTTCTTCATTTAACTCTTCCTCAGCCAGGCTCATGCCGAATAGCAGAGCAAGTATAAGTATTAGTAAAAATGCATTACTCGTCATTAATATGTTTGTACACGGTAACTGTGGCCTCTTGAAGAACATTGACAATGCACGTAATTGTTGTTTCCCCATAAACAAAGCAACTTAAGATGATACATGCATTATGTTTTACGGTGGATCGCAGGATCCTCAAATGAACCATTGCTTTACTTAATTGTACATGACAAAGAATCATTTTATCTTTAGGATTTTCGGCGTTTCATTGAAAAGAAAAAAAAATTCAAAAAATTGAATTTTCTGGCATTTGATTTTTTCTAGGACAAAGAAAACTTTTCTTTCTGTCAAATGTTTTCACACTTGAAGCAGTAAGACTTTATTTAGGCTCGTCCTTGGAAAACTTTTCTTTGAAATTGATCTTTTTACTCACTGACGACTCTCTCCTCGACTCAAAGCCCTCAAGAGACTCAATGTCTTAACATTCAAAGCTTCATTGAACAAATTTCTCTCTTCTCCTCAACAAAATAGAAATGTTCTCTTCATTGAATGCTTTTTTTTTTCTTCGAAATTTTTTTCCAAATCAAACACATTGCAATGAGGTCCAGATGATAGAGGGATCATAGAATGGAAAATGTGGCTTGTGCTGTGTCTTGTAAGTTAACCTCTGAGTGCTGCATCTATAGAGTTCCCAGAACATTACATGCATTGATTGAAGAAGCTTACACACCGCAGTCCACGGAAGATGAAATTAAAATATCCTCAAAAGATAACCGGAAAAGACCATGGAATTTTATGTTGATTAGTTACAAAGATTGGAACAGCAAGCTCGCCAATGTTATGCACAATCAGTTGAAAACTTGCAAGTAGTGAATATGTTGGAGTGACGTTGCTCGATGGTTGTGGCGTAACTGAGGAAAATGACTTCAGATGCCCAATTTCCATGAAAACATATCTAAAAAAAGATATGCAATTTATGGAATGTTCAATTCTTGGCGGATGCACGCGTCACCGAGTTACAAGTCCTGGCGGATAAAGTTGTCCATTCTGTATCCTGGTGTATACGTGTTGCCGCATCCGCTTTCCTAGCATTTTATAAACGCACTTATTAATATTTACTGTCATTTATACCCTTCACCAAAATTTTCCTGGTGGATATCTTTTTTTATTTTTTATTTTATTTTATTTTTTATGTCTAGTCATATTTGAAATATTGTCCTGTCAGATTATGAAACTTATCCGCCGAGACAAGCCCTTTCCCTGCGACAACAATTGCGACGGATATTTTATTCGCCAGTGCAGGATCTTCCTGGTAGACATAGCTTTTCCTGCGCTGAGATTAGGCCTTTCATGTCATATATCACGAGCCACAATTGGCCTCTAGTAGTGTCAGTTCAGGATCCCATAACCTATCAAATAAACTAATAAACATGCCGCTGGCTGGGCTTGAACCCATGACCTAGTGGTACCATCTGTCAAGCTCTAACCATTGAAATGTCATGTCATTGGCTCACTGCTCTTTAACATACTCTACAAGAATACTTCAACACGCGATGGTATACCACCTGTCCTTTGTTGCTACAGTTGTTCTCCTCGTACAAAGTAAACCATTATGTCCCCTCATCTGGAAGATTGTCATGCAAATGCCATGACAATTTCAAATTTATACCAAACGCAACTAAGCTCCATGAGGCTGGAATCAAGTTCGTAAAGAAGATCACAACAAATGTTTAGCAAAATTAATGGAGTTTTGAGTATTCCACCTCTTATGATCAGACATAGCACTGAATTCTCTTCCTAAACCTTGTGACTTTGGACTTTTCCCATAGGTAGTAAGACAGTTACATGACCAACTACATTATCATCCTGGACAGTCTTATAGATACTCTACAGGATATATGTTGCACTGCTTCAGAAGAGTGGGATTCTCAACAATTGGTTAGGTGACAATGAAGAAGTGTCTAGCATCTTTAATAAGATTTGCAAGGGGTTATTTATAATTCTAGCATACTCTACTATGCAAAACTTTGCGAAGACATGAATGCATATTACGAGAAACCTTGGAATGCATGGAGGGCAAAGCTGAAGCGAGATTATTTCAGCACTCCATGGTCCACTATCTGTCATTGCAGCACTTATACTTCTCAGTTGCACAATGTTGCAAACTATTTGTTCTGTAATATTTCATTGAAAATAAAATTGAACATGCTTTGTAATAAAATAAAATTATTCTGTAATATTTTCCCTATATGCATTTCCTCTTGAGCTTTGCACCTTCTAAATTTCCTGCTGATTAGCAAACCAGAAACAGTTCATACAATTCTGCAGTCTAAAACGGCGTATGGCGATAATCCTCTGATAATTTTGATCATCCCCATTACAACAAAAACAAGACACTAAACATGCAATCTGTTCTTACTGACTTACACCACTACTGCACAAGCTGACCAAGTCCATCAATATGGAATATAATGTTTCCAATGACAAGTATCCCAAGAATTTTGTAGTTCCAGATTCACCATTAGACAAGCCCATGCGAAGTTTACTCTCTTCCATCAACCCATCAGCCATCACCAACCACCATGAGATGCATCCTTCGGTATTTTGAGGGTCAACATGGGCCACTAAGCATAACCTGTCACCTTGCTCAAGCTCAAGAGACAAGCATAAAAAGTCCCTACTTGCCTTCATTCCCACTCGGAGGGCTTCCTCATGGAGCCAACGAACTACCTGGGTCGCAACCTGTCACCAGTTCTAGTTCTCAGATAGGAAATAATATAATCCTATTCTAAACCTCGGACGTGTAATGAAGTATCTTGTTGAAGGATTTGCATGGCTTAATAAAGCGATTCTTTCTCAAACAAAGAGCAGCCATGATCACCAGGTTAATTCCTTGCCCATTTTTTATGTAAACAATAGAAGCAGGTGGAAGCCGCTTTTTCAACGATTTATGACAATCGCACTAGATGCTTACTCCATATTCTACTAAAGAAAACACAATTTTTTGTTTCTGAAACTATTTGCATTTAACAAATTTAATAAACTGGGTCGAATATCAAAAGAATAGAGGCGCATACCTGCTGCAGTAGTATCATAGGCAGATCTGCCAACTCACAGTCATAACTGTTGATGGAACAAATATCATCAGAAACACCACCACCTTTGAAAAGGCCAATGACATTCGGAGTACACTCTCCTTCTACACTGATGCAGTCCTCAATCACTACAACCTTGGTATGGAACTGGGATCTTATCCCATCCTTCATGCTGTGAACATCAGACAACCGGCCTCGGTTGCCAGCATGGAGGATGGCCTGAGGGACCTTCATTGAAAGTAACCAAGAGGATGTACGAGAATGCCAAGTAGGATGAGATAACAAATGGAGATACGAAACTCTGCTGGCCTACAGGAATGGAAGACTACATTAGTGATGTCCAGCCTCCTAATTAGTCAATATACAAGTATACATGAGAAATCATATTGATACCAGATTTTCAAGCTGCACCAGAACTTTGCTCGAAAAGATCCTATGAGCCAGAGTCTTGCAGAAATGACCAAGAAGATTGACCCCATCTCCTGAAGGATGGCCAGAGACTGTCTGAGCTCTGCTGGCAGAAGGGTGTCTTTCCTTTACTCTTGCAAAGACATTTTCATGGAAAATTTGTTGTAGATAAATTTCAGAATTGATTGGATTAGGAAATCTCAGCGAGCTTTGAAGGGTGGGCTTCTCTTCTTCTACCTTGACATCCTCCAATGTTTCAAATATATCTGAACTTTCCATATGACGGTTGTCAACTGAATCAACAATTTGATCCGTGTCTTGCTCAGTTGGCGCAAGTGATAAATATAAGGATGCTCCTTGACCAATGCCCAACTCTATATAGTTTTCTCTTATCCCAACAACATTAACTCCTTGAGATGGATTAAATGCCTCACGATTCACTGATTCAAAGACCTTTTGTTGTATAACAAACAAATGGTATTTAGTACAAGCACAATACACAAGAATAGAAAATGGAAGAAAATGAGTCAAAGGCAAAGAACAAAGGTTTACCTGCTCATCAAAAATTGAACGATGAACTTCACGAAGGACAGAATGTGTTCCTTTCACACATTCATCAACATCTTCATCTCCTGAACCTTCTCTATCAGGTTCTCCTGGAGAAGACTCACTTGAGCTATCGATATTGATTTTACCAGACTTTTGTAGTTTACAACCAGAAATGTCATCGAGAAACCCAAATTGAATAGACCGGCATGACTTTGGTGGTAAATGTACGGCCAGCATGCCAAATGAGTCATGATCAACGTGAACTGTAGATATAGAAGGTGGACGAAATACTGCAGTTGGATCAGATGTGTTGTCAAACAGATCAATTGTGAAGCCCTCATTGGCAGGAGGTGCAACAGCCATACGCTGTCGTTTGATTTTCCAATTTTGCTGCAATCTGTTCAGTTGTTGAAAAAGTTGATGAACAATGTCAATAAATAAGTAATCATAATCACAATGTCAATAAATAAGTAATCATAGTCACATGAGGCATGTAATTAGACGACAGACACGTTGGAACAGGATACCCCTGCAAACTTTACATTACTCATAATCTATCCCCACATGGAAACATCGAGTCAACAACACCAAAGGTAATGAATATTTATAGAAGTGAATATAGTTCTCTTTCACACTTGTAGAAATATGAGAAAATATCCCACAACTATAAGGGTATAATTTTTTTAAAGTAAACACGATTAGTTGCCAAACTCTGATTCTCAAGCAACATATTCCATCTTCTATTTTGTACGTATATAACAATTACCTGATCAAAGCACCATAAAATCTTGCTTCTCTAGCAACTTGTCTTTCCAAAGCTTTAACCGACTGCTTAAAATATTTGCTAACTTGCTGAAAAAGAAAAGAGATAGAGAAATCAAATAAATGAACTGAGTGTGGGTGACAAGATATTCAAATGCTTATCACTCAATAATGTCATAAGATATTGCAAATTTGGCAACTGAATGAAAAAGTTTCCAATAGATAACATAGGGCTTACTATACAGTCATCAAACAGAAGTTCACTAGGGTGTTACTGAATCAATTATTTTATATGTGATCCAAATATATAAGAAAATGGCAAAATTATATTGCTCAAAGTAAAAAAGAGAGCCAAAAATATGCATTATTTCTTCCCCTTGAGCAAGTTTATTGTTGGTACAGAAGACAAACTAACTGAATTTAGGACTTATCTTTCAGGTGATAGAGTGTATTGCTCATATTAGAGAAGCGATGGAATTATGAAATTACACCTGAAAGGGAATTTAAGGTTGTCACTCTAGATGGAATATCCTTTTTTAAGGCACAACTTTATTAAAGCACATGTGAGTGACTGTCTGCTCACAGAGGTTGTTCTCTTTTTCGTAGTTCCTTGTAGTTTTATTTTACCTCGTCGAGATTTCGTGGGTGCTCAGTGTATCTTAGTACAAAATTGAAAAGAAAAAAGATATACAATGGGAAAAGCACAAACACACACATATATATCTAACAGAATAGTTGCTTATATAACTCTGCACATCCCAAATCAGAGTCACGGTTTACTAAAGAGTAATTAGCTTGATAGGTTCGAATCCAACTCATGACATGGCTTTCAAAAGGCCTACAATTTAGTCAATAAGTCAACTTTGCTCACAGAGAGAATATACAAAAATCAATATCACATTTCTTGTACTCAGCACAATAATGTGGGCTTTGTATCTTCTCGGTCATCAATTAGACCTTTTTTCTCATGAATTCCTTTATGTTCTTTCACAAGGGGGCAACTTATTGGTGGCGTGCCCTCTTTTTATTTTTATGTTTTTTTCGACTGCTCCTCAGGTCTGATCTTTACAGTTCTATTCGCTCTCATGGTCCTCCTAAAGCCCTTTTTCGCACATCATATGATGCTAGGGGCAGGTGCAAACAATGAAATTCTGGATCTGAAGTTGCTGTTGGGCCTGCCTAATCAAGGACTCCTGCTAGTGGCATAATTGATGATCCAACCGCAACCTCCCTAGGAGGAATTGAATCTCCATTTCCTTCCCATCCAGGAGGTTCCTAAAGCGGATGGTCTAGGGATTGAGATGATGGGGAACCGCTTGCCATGTCGAAGGGTGTGACTGAACAGGATAAGCACAAGGAGACCCTCGCCCAGCTCCTCTATCCTCTTATTGACCTAGAGTATTTGTATGCAGCGGAAGCCCCTTTTAGGATGGCTTGCATGGAAGCACTCATTGGCCAATGGGTATACCTTTACGGGTTTGTGGACAAATATCTCGATCGCTATGACCCAACGCCTAGTGTGGCAAATGCAAAACTGATCAACAGTGCGCTATAATTAGCGATCTGTGTCATTTTGTGAAAAACGGAAACAACGGGAGTGGTTGGGCGATGGCCATGGGCTAACTTATAATATTCTCACTAATATCATAAATAAAGTGGATTAACAAAATCATAAAGTGGATTCATGGAGCTATGTATCACAGGACTACTTAGGTTAAAAGATATGTATTCCTACATTTCTATCAATATATTGTACATTTTTCTGCGGATAGTTCATGGAAGCCATTCTATAGATACTTGAAAAGCTAGCTCATGTTTGCACTCCATTTTCATTGCGTAGATGTTTTCCACCAGGATCCATTGCTAAAACCAAACCACGCCAACTTCATGGAATGAGTGTAGTACTAAAGGCACCCCCTACTTTCAGAATAAAAAAATATAAAAAACGGCTACGGAGATTGTGCATGGTCATAGATTTATACAGACAAAAGGGGTTTGACGGGAAAGTCATCTCGTCCAATCCATTCTAGGGTCTAATAGAGACAATAGATGTGTCAGTGACCTAGTATGACAAAGCACTCTTTGAGCATGGAATGTTTCACTTTTTTGGTAAGAATCTCGACAGTAATTTCTTTGTTACTTTCATCGGTCTCAATATAGGAAACTACATTCTATGCTTGATGGAAACGGAGTTTTGCGAATTCTCTTCAGAAGTGGAAGATCATAGCATTAACCAAAAGTGGCCCAACTTCACCTTGTTTTGTATAATATTTTTTAATGCACTTGCAAAGGACATTGCAGCATGTAATTGTTATAAGTTTATTCATTATTCTTGATTTTGAGTATAAGTTGCTAGGAATTTATAGAATATGCAGGTACATCTTTGTGCTCCCTTGATTTTCTTATTGAAGAAGACTCAAATACTTCCAAGGTTTCGGATCTTCCTCTCAGAACTCAATCCACGTCCAAGGTTTGAGTCGTATGATACACGACCTAGATATTGGATTAAAATGGTTTGGTATTATGTATGAGGATATTATCAGTAGATGATGATAGAGTGCGCCGATGATGATGTCGACATTTGATACATGGTGAAATGTTACAATATTTAAGTAATAGCTTTCCACTCCTTGATAACAAGAGGATTTAATGGCAGGTTCTCAAGAAGATCCTAATGTTTGGAGAGATTCATCCAACTTGGGAATAAAATTTATCTCTGAGTGAATAAAAGAACGGTTGAACCCAAACACAATAACAATAACTGGTTGTCAAAGAAGTTAATAAAAGATACCCGAAAACATTGTAGCTTAGTTGCTGTAGAGACTGAAACATCAGATAGGACTTCATTAGGCAACTGCTTCGGCCTGGTCATGCCAGCCACTGTCACTGCATCATTAGCTTCTACCTGAACCAAAGTGAAGCAAACACAAAAAATTAGAAAGAATCTATTAACTACTTAGCACTACCTCACCTGCTATTAAAATTCTTTACAAATGTTATAACTGTGATCCCTATTGGATGTGTTATTAAATGGTATTTTAAAATTGTCATATTCAAAAGAAAACGCTTTCCTCAATTATAATGGCACCTCCGCCACAAATTTGAAAATTCTGAAACTTCAAGCCCATAAAACCTAATCTTATAGTTAAGGATGAAAGCATCTATAACTACTTCACTAATTCTTTGGAATACAAACATCGGAATGGGTCAATACTGTAATAAGGGGGCGATCTACATAGTAACAAAATCACCTTCAGATAACTCAGACACGCAGATTCAATAATTCCATAGTTAAGACTATATGTAGAAGCTCATAGGTAAGGTAAGTCATGTTTCCATCAGGTAGAAACAGTGATGGAACATGGAATTTCTTTGACTAAAGGAAAGTGCCAGGCCACAATTATACAACAATAAACCATATCTAAAAAACTCAAGTATCATAAATTGCTTTGTATGGGGGGGGGCGCTCATGGTGCAGGTTGGAATTTACACTTAGGAGGGCGCTCAAACGAATGGGAAGAAGAGGAGGCTGGAAACTTAATGGAATCTCTTCAATTCTTAACTCTGGATGTTGATGGATGGAAGTAGAAGTGGGATAACAACGGTTCTTTCTAGATATCTTCGTTCTACAGTCAGTTGGTGGAGGCAAGTCCTACCCCGGGCCAAAAGATCATTTCCCCACCTCTATAGTGTGAAAGAAAGTTTATTCCTCCAAAAGTCTCTTTGTCTAAGAGGCCTTATGGAACCGTGTTGCTATGAAGAGTGTTTTGATTAGAAGAGGGATGGAAGTAGAGGCAGATTGCGCTATGTGTCATCATGAGGGAGAATCTCGGAACCAACTTCTTTTACATTATAAGGTGGCTAGATCAGTTTGGCAATCACTTTATCCAAGCCTGTGTGAGTAATGTCCAACTCCATTGGGGATGCCTTACTAGAATGAGATTGTTGAGCTTTCTTCAAGGACAAGGGTAGAGTCATGTGGTTTCTCATCCCATATGCCATAGTGTGGGTGACATGGCAAAAAATGATTAGTTTAGTATTTGGGAACTCTTCTTTATCTAGAGATGGGATCATCATGGATGTTATAAGCTTTCTTTGATACTTGTGTTCCGCACATGGATTTTTCAAGGGAATGAGGTTTGTCCAATTTAGGTTAGAATGGAAGTAATTTATGAAGGTGCAATAGGATTTCTTCTTTGCCTGTGGGGGTGGAGCTGCGACCTTTGTAATATGTGCTCTTGTATAGCTTCTTTTCTCCTTTTCTCAAAAAGCTTGAACTTCATTAAAAAAAAAGTTTAATAATAATAATAATAATAATAATAATAATAATAATAATAATAATAATAATAATAATAACAATATAATAATGAGAAAAATAAAAATAAAATGGTCTATGAGAGCAAATGCACATAAAGTCCATTAAGAATTGTTGGATGATTTCACAACACGAAATTATTAAGATATTCCTAGTGTTTTTATTAAGTCTACAAATAATTTTCTATTTTTGTAGTGTTTAAAAATTTTCTCGTTCTCAAAGAAAATTTGTCCCAGTGACTAAGTTTCTAAAGATATAACATATGAAACGTTAAACATTCACATTTAATGCTTGGGCACAACCAGAAGTTTGATGCCAGATATCCAACATTTAAAATCTTAAACTGGTGAACTAAAATATGGCATACTTACCAAGAAAAAAAGGAGGAAGACGAGGACTGTCCCTACTCGCCCTCCCTTGGCTTGGTCTTACAACAGAACTAAGATTTACAGACTTTTTTGTGGCAAAGACCCCGCTAAAAATCACAATTTAATGGTATTAACATCTTAACAATTTTTCCGCTCAAAATGACCTAGCTATGAAAGTAAAATAAGTTTCGGAACTTGCAACTCTATCTATTCTCTCAGTTTCCACTGTGTGAGATATACATAATTTCACTATTCTTATCACTAATTATGAAAACACCCTTACTTCCAAATTACAAGCTTAACATTGTATCAAGACTCTAAAACCAAATTCTGCCAGAAAAGCAAGCAATTTATAACACTCAACCAAATATACTAATAGGTACAACTGATCCATTTAAGTACAAGAGAACCAGTGAAAGAGCCAGAATTTCTACAGGGAGAAGAGTAGCAAGCCACAGCCACCCTTGTATAACAATAACCCAAAGATAATGTCCCCACAAAACTCAAACAACAAAAATTTCTTCTATTGATTAGTGGCATGTGAAGAAAAAATACAAAGAGTCAATTACGAGTTGTTGGATAAGTTGGCAACACAACATTAAAGTATCCCATACATATTTTTATTGAATCTACAATACTTTTCTAACTTTGATCGTATCTTAGATTTTCTCGTTATCAAGATGTGTGCCAGTGACTAAGTTTTCAAAAAGATATATAATTTAGGAAACATTCAATGCTCAAGCACAACTCGCAAGTCTGAAGGTGGAATCTCATAACTTGTTTGTTCGAATCCATTTGTCATTACATCAACAAGATAACTAATCACATTAAAACGTGTCAAACGAACTGAAAACACGTATTCATGCCATGTTCATATCCAGGTAATGTGGTTAAACTGCTACCCCTAATTTTCGCAACTCTATCTACTATCAGTTTATTCTGTCTGCAATTTACAGCAATTCTTCATAATTATATTCTACCAAAATAATTTCAATTAACCACTCGGCAATTAACCTAACCCAATACTGAACTAAGCTAAACTCCACTGATAAAAATGCAAACAATTTCAAATTCTTTGACAAGTTAACACACAAGAAGCAAATTGCGAGCCAGCTCACCGTGTTAATAACATCGACGATCACGGACAGTTCTTGACGAGCCAACTGAAGATTCTCCACCAAGCTCTGAAACGGCCAGGTGGTGGCAGCAGGCGTGGCAATCTCCTTCAATTTCTGCTTCTTCTTCTCCTCGTCCTTCTCCACCGCCCACGCGAAGTCAATTCGCCGAATCAAATTTAGCCGCTTCTGATCGTAATCAATATCACTGCAACGAAACATAAAAATCGAAACTTTAGTACAAAAAATGTCTCAAAAATGTTGAAAATTTTGACGGGGATTGGAGATTTACGGTGGGAATTTCTCGAGACCGTTCTCTTCAATGGCATCTAAGCGCTTGATTGGGAGGTTGTCGAGAGAGATCTCCATTGTTCCTCCTTCTTGATTTGGCGGGAGAGAGTGATTTCAAGATGATTTGGGGGTTTTTGGGAACCCTAAAAAAGTGAAGTTGGGATCGTGAGTTGAGTTGTGTTGAGAGTTGAAGGACAAAATGACGAATTTGCCTCGGTTTAAGTTGGTATTTACGTGTTGAGATGTATAGATTTTGAGATTTGGAAGAATAAAATGGTCTAATAAAAGTAGATTCTGTATGCCACCACCAAAACTTATTTCTTGTATACCCGGAAGAAATTGTCTCATTGATTTGAGACCGTATAACTTCATAGATTGGCATTAACAAAATATATATATATATATAGAGAGAGAGAGAGAGTGTGGATTTTTTGTAACTCCCATGTTGATTTATGGGCATACTCCTTTATAGGGATCGGCATCCCATCTCGGTACTGTTCCGTTTCGAGTTTTTGGGTCTTTTTGGGATTGAATAAACTCATCATGATCCCGTCCTGTCCCCATCTATAGTAGGATGAGATTGAAATGAAGATTTTCAATCTCGTCCATCCCATCATCCTGAATTTATTTATTATTATTATTAATTTTAATCAAACTAATCTTCTAACGGAAAGTTTAGGATGCGTTGAAATTAAATCAAAATATCTACTATTTGAAAATTTACTTGCTTTATTTGGTACTCTTTGTTTAAGTAAAAACTACAATTTGGATATTTTAGGTCAAACTGAACCCATAAAAATTTTATGTTTGTTCACATTTTAGATTCGTTATAGATAATTATTCTTATAGAAAATAAGGCAAATGATGGTTTGGATTAGCTTTGTACTATGAGTTATGTAGTAATTGTATTTTGTATGAATGATATTTCAACTCTTACAAAAATATGCAAGACGGATCTATGGAGGGACTCCTTCCATCTCTCATCATTCACTTGACAAACTTAGTTCCATTGTAAGGCAATTCCCTATAAATTTTATATGACATTTAATATTGTTATGATGAAAGTTGTATGTACATAAATTTGATATTATTGATGTGTGAGCAATATCATATGATATTCTTTTATTATTTTTCATTGGAGAACTATTTAGTACGTGCTCATCCCATTCCTTCCACATTCCGAACGAACAAAATGGAATAGGGATGAGATTCATCTCGTATCGTGCCTACCCCTACTCCTTTATTTCCATGTTTCATACATATGTTAAATAGTTATATATGGTGTTTTCCATAATCAACGATGTAATTAACATGACGAGCTCATGTATTCTATGTCCCTTCTTATTGCGTTTTGATTTTGTTGAAGAATTTAAATAATAATGTATTATTTATCCATGAAGTTTAGCTTTAATTCAGTATTAGGTTTGGATAGAGATATTTATATTAGAGGTTTAAGATTTTTAGTATTGGCTCAGTGGGGTACTCCTTCGTAATCAAAAGTTTCTTAACAAATTAACTATATATTAAATTTTGTATTGGAAACTATTTATATGTTATACTTTGTCATTTAAGACTTTACCTTCATAAATTTGTAATGTTTATAACATACTTGAATTAAGGAAGAATAAGTTCCTAAATATCATTGATTTTTAATAAAGTCAGATCTTTTTTTTACTACAATTCCTCTTCTTTATTTCCAGTGATTTCTCTATCTCAATTTTGTGAATTGGTGCTCCTACATGGAATTGTCTAGCAGTTTGTTATATCCTAACAATCTTATCCATGTTTTGGTTGAAACTAAATGCACTAAGTTTTGTTCCATTCAGAATAGGAGTTGCAGCATACACCCATAGCTAGAGCTAATTTGAACGCAAGGGTTATTTTCCTTTTCGGAGAGAAAAATAAACTCGACAATGTTCGGTAGGAGTTGATGCCTATCAACCCTTTGTGTTTCAATAATTAAATTTAGTATTCAATATGCCTCTGGTAAACTTACCAATCAATAAAAAAAAGTTGGAGCAATCGAAGTAGGGCACTAAAGAATGGCAAAGTAAAATGTCATTCTTTTCCCCCAAACAATAACTAATAAATATTAACTCTATTTTTATAAAAAAAAAAAATTAGTTTTCAACAAATTCTCATCAATTTATACAAAACTAAGTTAAAGTAAAGTTGGTCCTTCTTGTCTTTGTCTTTGAAGTAAAATGTATTTAAACTACAAGAATAGGTGAACCCTTCATGAATAAGAAATCATTTGAAAATAATGAAATGATTTCTTATAAGAAATGCATGAACGATAAATCTGTTAAACATGAGAATAGAAAAACACATGTTTTTGTTGTTTTATTCTTTGGTGTAGTTTGTTGTTTTATTCTTTGTTAGTGTAAATGAAAAACTCATAAGGAATTCAGGAAAAGTAATGATTTCACGTGACTTATCTATGCATGCACAATTATAAAGCTCTGATACCAATTTTTGCCCCAAGAAGCACAAATTTAAACAGAGGATAGAAAGGAGAAAACATGAGAGAATAAAACATACAAAATCAGAAGTATACTTAAGAAGATATAAACTAAGGTAAATAAAACTAAAATTTCAAAAGACATTTTCTTTGAACTGTTCGAGAGAACGGTGCCGATACTAGGTTTTAATCTAGTATAACGAGATGTTCAAACAAAATCAGATCTTAGAAAAGTTTGAAAGAAATAGGAGACGAACAATGCATGCTTTTATTTATTGAAAATAGTAAATACATGAGAGAAACTTATAGGAGTGAGAGCTAAGGATTACATGGGAGATAAGTTCTGCCTTATGCAGATAAACAAACTTGCTTAAATAGAAAATATACAATAATTGAAAGAGAAAGGATAAGCCTTCTCGAAGGTGAGGTGGAGAGTGGGTGGACATTTGTCCTTTGTAATCATGAAAAGCTGGATGGAAAAGCTGTCATGTTGCTTGCATAAGTGGAGAAACCGTTGAAGATGCTTCAACTTTTGACTTTGTAAGTGCGGGCACTGTGGATGCATGCGGTTGCTTTGGAAGGAAGATGATGTCGATTGGCCGAAAGTAACTTCGTCTTGTAGTGGATGTGGTAGATGCCTTTGTAAATTTGTAATTATTGTTTCTAGAATCATGATGATTCACAGACACAATAATGTTGTTGTAGGGTCAGACTTGTGCATGTGGCGAGAAGATGCCATAGCAGTCGTCTTCATTGAGAGGAACTATTGGTTCATCGTCTTCATCTGAGTCTTCTGCACAGATTTTTGATATAGTTTTCAATAGTTGAGTTTTTGTAGGTTTTCCTTGAAGCTGCTTCTTGATAAACTGTTGGAGAAGTTTTGCTTCAGAAGGAACTTGAATTGGATTCACCAAAGGCTTAGCAGGAAACTGATCTTTGCCTGAAAAGAACCTGGTGACGACTTCCTTTGTAGCATGAGAGTGATCAAATGAGGACCACCATTTGACTTTGAATCGACGACAGAACCAGAGAGGAGGCTGAGCCGATTGACTTGGGGATGTAAGGGTTGTGACGGTGTAGTCCCAGCAACAGATCCAATAAAGATTGAACTTAACAAAAAACCAAAACGCCAATACCTGTTGGGGTATTGGAATTGGTGGATTGAACTTTGATTTAAAAACTTGCCAACCTTTATTGACTGCAGGGGGCAAGATTTCTTGAATTGGCAGGAGTGTTGGAACCAAAGAGGAACAGACTTTTGATTGAAATTTTTGCAAAAAAGAAATAACCATGTATTTAACTTAGTTTTGTATAACTTAGTTTTATCCTAGGCCAGCCCTTCCTGATATGCAATATGAAGAGAAACACCTTCATACATTCGGTTCATTTTCTACAGGAAACATCTATGAATGGAATATAGATGGCCTAATTGAAGAAAATATTATCGAATTAACGCAAAACATGGTTATGATGGCATCTGCTCATCGCAGTGAGCATAAATCTGACCAAGGTATTGCTGGTGTTCTTATTGCTGGGTTTGCAGGGCAATTAAAAATGATGGTGGGATAATTATCTCACTTCTGCTAAACAGCAGGGTACCCTTCAAGCTATTAAAATTGATTACAATGGTCAACCTATCAAATCTGAGAACGGAGAAAATATCTCTGATGCAGTTGCAACATTGATTTTTGCCATTTTCAAACATTTTATAGGTGATCCTTCCAAATTTTAAAATAAATCTAGAGATCTTCTTATGATCCTTAGATGCAAAACTCTTAGTCATTTCAGATGGTATAAGGATGTGTTCCTAAATAAAGTTATACTTCAAAATGAGGCTAACAACCCTTTCTGGAAAAGGAAATTTCTTTCGAGATTACCTCCTGTGTTTGCAGATATCGTTCCAGATAAATTGCAAACTGAGTTCAATGGTGACATGTCATTTGAAAGATTAACTTTCGGAGACTTGATTGCCAAGATCAATGAAGTTGCTTTGCAACTATGCAATGATCTTCGTCTCAAAGCCCAACTCAAAAAACAGAATATTTATGGGTCTAGAGAACTTGGATCATTATGTCAGCAGTATGGCTTTGAATCAATTCAAGCCCCTCAAATACAAACATCCAGACAAAAGTATCGGTCTCATCCAGTCTGAGCTTTTAAGTCCAAACGACCTTATGGCCCGAAACAACAAAAACAATATAACAATTTCTATTCAAAGCCCAAAAGACATGGTACCCATAAGCCCAAACAGTTTTCTAAACATAAAGGCCCTATGGTTCAAAAGCCCATTTGTTTTAAATGTGGTAACCTGGTCATTATGCTAAAAACTGTAGAACGACCCAAAAGATCCATGAGCTTCAGGCTTCTAAAGACATCAAACAGATGTTTACTACAATCATGTTCAATTCTGAGACTAATTCTAACTCATCTGATGATCTTCAAGTCTATCAAATGTGTTATGACTCAATTATTCATTTCTTCTGTTCAGGAAGATTCTGATCAGGATCATTGTACAAAAGCTTGTACCTGCAGTGCTTTGCAATCCATTAATATGCTCTCCAAAACGAAAGAAACTAGCATAATATGCTCTCCAAAACGAAAGAAACTAGCATTCTTTTAGATTTTGTTGATCGTATTAATGATCCTCAGCTCAAAACTGAGTATTTAACTCATATTAAAAATACAATCACTCAAAAACCCGTTCCTGAGATTGTAAATCCATTTTACAATCATAAAGAAATCATTAATAGATTCATAGCTCATTCTCAACACTCTGTTTCTGTTCCCGATCTCCAAGCTGAAGTTAATATTATGAAAAAAGAGATTGCTCAGCTCAAGCAAGGTCAAACTTGGCTTGAACAACAGTTACTGAATCTCCAGATTCAACCTGCAACCTCTCTTCCTGATATTCCTTCATCTTCCAATAATGAAGAACAAGGAACTAATCCTGCATTTCTTAATGAAATGAATACAGTTACTTATCACAAATGGTATATTAATGTAACTTTGGTTATTAACCAAAATTACAAAATCAATACCATTGCTCTTGTCGACTCAGGAGCTGATCTTAACTGTATTGCCGAAGGATTAATTCCCTCTCAATTTTACCAAAAAACCACACAACAATTGTTTACTACAAACAGCCAATTGACCGTTCAATACAAACTTGTTGGTGCTCACATTTGCCAGGATAAAATCTGTATCAAACAAGATTTTTTGTTAGTTAAGGACATGACTCAAAATATGATTTTGGGCACTCCTTTTTTAACAACAATCTATCCGTTCAATGTTACAGATGAAAGTATTTCTACCAAAATCCTTGTTTCCTCAACTTTTTATCTCAAAAACAGAAACATTTAAATTTTCTTAAGACAGAATGAATTGCTTATCGACGAGTTGATAATCAACTCCAAGATACCCAATTACAATCCATAATTGTTCACTTCAAAGAACAATTGTCTCCAAAACTTTGTTCTGATCTTCCCAATGGTTTCTAGCATCGAAAGAAGCATATGGTTAGATTACCATATGACCATTCCTTTCGAGAATCTCAAATTCCTACAAAATCCCGACCCATTCAGATGAGTGCTGAATTGATTGAATTCTACAAATCTGAAATCCATGAATTAATTTCTAGGAAATTAATTACTCCTTCCAAATCTCCGTGGAGTTGTTCAGCCTTTTACGTTCGCAAAGCTGCTGAGCTTGAACGAGGCACTCATCTATTAGTCATCAATTACAAACCCTTGAATAAGGTTCTTCAATGGATTAGGTATCCTATACCTAACAAACGAGATCTTATTAAGAGGCTTCACTCTGCAAGAGTCTTCTCTAAATTTGATCTCAAATATGGATTTTGGCAAATCCAGATCCATCCTAATGACCGATACAAGACGACATTCAATGTTCCTTTTGGCCATTATGAATGGACTGTCATGCCATTCGGCCTCAAGAATGCCCCAAGTGAATTCCAAAATATCATGAATGATATTTTCACACCCTTTTCCTATTTTTCAATCGTGTATATCGATGATATACTCATATTCTCCAATTCTATTGATGACCATTAGAAACACTTGTATCAATTTTACAAAATTATCAAAGAAAATGGTTTGGTTCTTTCTCCAACCAAAATTGATCTTTTTCAAACAAATGTCAGATCTTTAGGTCACAAAATTCATCATGGAATGATCACTCCTATTTCTAGGGCAATTGATTTTGCTGATAAATTTCCTGATGAAATCAAAGATAAAAATCAACTGCGACGTTTTTTAGGATCTCTAAACTATGTTGCAGATTTTTACAAAAATCTTCGTGTTTTACTTAAGCCCTTGTTTTCAAGACTTAAGTCTAACCCAAGCCCATGGACTGAAGCCCATTCTCAAATAGTTAGACAAGTCAAAGCCCAGGTCAAAAGTTTTTATTGTCTAGGAATCTCTAATCCTGTAGCTTTCAAGATTGTTGAAACAGATGCGTCTAACCAGGGATACAGTGGTATTCTTAAACAACGCCCACCTGAGTCTACACAAATACAATTAGTCCAATACCATTTTGGTATTTCGAATTCTGCCCAAATCAATTACTCAACAGTCAAAAAAGAAATTTTATCGATTGTGTTTGTGCATCATGAAATTTTAAGATGATTTGATAAATCAAAAGTTTTTACTTCGTGTTGATTGTAAATCTGCAAAAGAGATTTTAACTAAAGATGTTTTAAACCTCGTTTCCAAATAGATTTTCGCACGATGGCAAGGACTATTGTCAGCCTTTGATTTCAAAATAGAATTTATAAAAGGAGTTGATAAATCTCTTGCAGACTTTATGACAAGAGAATTCTTACAAAAATGAGTTCTCAATCCCCTTCCTCTTTCAAACCTCCTCCTCCTCCAAAGCCTCAAACCAAAGCCCAATACGCTATGAAGCCTTCTACTTCACAGCAAAAACCCCCTCTTTCTTATGTTTTTTCCCTTACAAATCCTTATAAGCCTTTGTCAACAGCAGAAGAATCAAGTTTTGCAATGACAAGTTTTCAAAAACCCCAAATTCCTCCTCCAAATCCTTATCTTACAAAACCTTGTTTGGATCCTATCACAATGATCGAACCATGTTTTTATTCCCTTACAAAAGATCCTCACTCCATTGCAAAGAATCTTTTCAATACAAATGCTCTTTTTGAGGAACCCGATATCCTCAAAACTCAAGAATTTTATGAGTTCATAATGGTCGATACTGATTCAGTAGTGATCACTCATCACAAAGATCCTTCTCATTCTGAGAAGATTTCCCATTCCAAATGTCAAATCCTTAAGGTTTTGTCTGAAGCTAATTCGAAACAACATCCTCGTTTCCATAAGAAGTTTTCGGTCAATTACCTTCTCACTTCTTACAATTATCTGGATTATAAGCAAGCTTGGTCCAGAGCTTTATTTCTCTTTTCTCATAACTGTGCTCATTCATGGTTATTTTTTTTTTGCAAAAAATTCAATCAAAAGTCTGTTCCTCTTTGGTTCCAACACTCCTAGTGGAATCATTTTGGTCCAATTCAAGAAATCTTGCCCCTGCAATCAATGAAGGTTGACAAGTTTTTAAATCAAAGTTCAATCCACCAATTCTAGTACCCCAACAGGTATTGCCGTTTTAATTTTTTGTTAAGTTCAATCTTTCTTGGATTTGTTGCTGGGACTACACCGTCACAGCCCTTACAACCCCAAGTCAATCGGCTCAGCCTCCTCTCTGGTTCTGTCACCGATTCAAAGTCAAATGGTGGTCTTCATTTGATCACTCTCATGCTGCAAAGGAAGTCGTCACCAGGTTTTTTTCAGGCAAAGATCAGTTTCCTGCTCAGCCCTTGGTGAATCCAATTCAAGTTCCTTCTGAAGCAAAACTTCTCCGACAGTTTATCAAGAAGCAACTTCAAGGAAAACCTACAAAAACTCAACTATTGGAAACTATGTCAAAAATCTGTGCAGAAGACTCAAATGAAGACGATGAACCAATAGTTCCTCTCAATGAAGACGACTGCTATATGGCATCTTCTCACCACATGCACAAGTCTGACCCTACAACAACATTATTGTGTCTGTGAATCATCATGATTCTAGAAACAATAATTACAAAGTTACAAAGGCATCTGCCACCTCCACTTCAAGACGAAATTACTTTCGGCCAACCGACATCATCTTCCTTCCAAAGCAACCGCATGCATCCACAGTGCCCGCACTTACAAAGTCAAAAGTTGAATAGTTGAAGCATCTTCAACAGTTTCTCCACTTATGCAAACAACATGATAAAGCTTCTTCATCAAGCTTTTCATGATTACAAAGGACAAACGTCCACCCACTCTCCACCTCACCTTCGAGAAGGCTTATCCCTTCTCTTTCAATTATTGTATCTTTTCTATTTAAGCAAGTTTGTTTATCTGCATAAAGCAGAACTTATCTCCCATGTAATCCTTAGCTCTCACTCCTGTAAGTTTCTCTCATGTATTTACTATTTTCAATAAATAAAAGCATGCATTGTTCATCTCCTATTTCTTTCAAACTTTTCTAAGATCTAATTTTGTTTGAACATCTCGTTATACTAGATTAAAACCTAGTATCGTCACCGTTCTCTCGAACAGATCAAAGAAAACGTCTTTTGAAATTTTAGTTTTATTTACCTTAGTTTATATCTTCTTAAGTATACTTCTGATTTTGTATGTTTTATTCTCTCATGTTTTCTCCTTTCTATCCTCTGTTTAAATTTGTGCTTCTTGGGGCAAAAATTGGTATCAGAGCTTTATAATTGTGCATGCATAGATAAGTCATGTGAAATCATTACTTTTCCTGAATTCCTTAAATTTGTGCTTCTTGGGGCAAAAATGGTATTAGAGCCAGGTTCATGTTTTTCGGGGGAAGTAGGTGTTGTGAGTCCTAGGTACTATTGGTCAGCCGTTGGAGCCCTTTGTAAGTCGCTTGGTTTGCGCAGTTACCAGGGTTAGGTGGTCCCATACTGGTGGTCCAGTCGTAGGTGGTCCGAGTACAGTGTTCCTCATCCTTCAACCTCTTAGAAATTGTGAAAATGTCTTTGTTTTCAAAATTTACCCGAGCTTCTAGCTCTAGACTAAAAAGTCCAAATTCACAAAACAGGATGGAATGTAGAATTCTAGAAGTCGAACAAGATTTACAAAAATGGTCAATCCCAGAAGTTCCTTACAAAAAGATTTATGAGATTTCAAAATCAATTTTTTCTTAAAAATCTGAAGATCTCATAGACATTGTTGAACAGAAAATGCCTCTTGATGGTTCTTTAGAATAAAAACAATTGATTTCTACAAAAACTTTTGAATTTCTTAAAAATCAAGATTACAAGTATATCCATATTGGTCTGAGTCAGGTAGGAATCAAACCTCTTACTAGGACAGGTCTTGACACTTGTGCTCTTATCGCTCTTCGCGATTGTCGGCACAATCGATTCCATGACTCACTGCTTGGAATTGCAGAATCTACCCTTGCTATGGGTCCAGTCTACTTCGACTATTACCCCAATTTCTCAGTGTCCCTCAAGGATCCAAATGTCCTTTAAACACTAACCCTCAATATTCAGACCTCAAGTTTCAATATGTTACTAGGATCTGAACCCCTTGCTCTTATTTACAAAATCAATTTCAAAGCCATGAAGACTCAATTGAATCCGAAAGCTTTGATGAAGTCTGAAAAAGGATACACAATCCTCTTTCAGGCTAACAAAGACAAAACTAGTGTAATTGTTCCAAAAACAATACACTGAAATCAAGTTACCCTCCCTGTAACTTGGCAGGTTCAATCAAACCCTAGAAGGCCCCCTCATAGTCAGCTTAGTCAGATTATGACTCTTGAAGACGGAACTGTTGAATTACAGTTGTCTGAATCAAGAATAACTAGGTTACAGCCTCTAGATTTCCAATCAGGACGAAAATCTGAATCATCATTCATAACTACTCCTTCCCAAATCCTGAGAACTCCCACTCCAGAAGTTCTCCCTCATTTAGATCTTGCTAACCTAAGATCTAATCCTTATCACCCACAAATCCCACAACCGATTTACAATCCTCCTTCAGATCATCCTTCTGAAAGATCTCCAACTCGATCTGAGATGGGTGACCCAGCTCAGTTGAATGTTCTATCAACCGAATTCATTTTAGACAAACAAAAAGTCAAAGATGAATTATCTCA
The DNA here is from genome assembly GCA_963556465.1 of Berberis vulgaris. Lineage (NCBI taxonomy): Eukaryota > Viridiplantae > Streptophyta > Magnoliopsida > Ranunculales > Berberidaceae > Berberis > Berberis vulgaris. The sequence continues at coordinate 77,986,746 of OY747135.1, forward strand.
AGATTACAATTCTGACAAAAGGAAAATGTTTTATGCTCAGACTACTCCTGAACAAATGATTAGTTTAGGTAAAATATTTTATCAATTCTGTGAAGATATCAAAGATCATATGCCATTTCTTGAATGGTAGGAGATTATTTATCTTTCCAAAATTAATTTTGTCAGAAATGCTTCTAAGCCTGGGGTCCTTTCTATTTGAAGTTAAAGTAAAGTTAAGTTAAAGTAAGTTATACAAAACTAAGTTAAAAGGAATTTTGGTTCTCCCCTTTCTATTAAGTAATACAAAACTTATACAAAACTAAGTTAAACTTTACTAAGTTAAACTAAGTTTTCCCCTCCTTTCTTTTCTCTTTTCTCATCAATTTATACAAAACTAAGTTAAAGTAAAGTTGGTCCTTCTTGTCTTTGTCTTTGAAGTAAAATGTATTTAAACTACAAGAATAGATGAACCCTTTATGAACAAGAAATCATTTGAAAAAAATGAAATCATTTCTTATAAGAAATGCATGAACGATAAATCTGTTAAACATGAGAATCGAAAAACACATGTTTTTGTTGTTTTATTCTTTGGTGTAGTTTGTTGTTTTATTCTTTGTTAGTGTAAATGAAAAACTCATAAGGAATTCTGGAAAAATAATGATTTCACATGACTTATCTATGCATGCACAATTATTTATAAAGTTTACCACTAAAACTTGACCCGATAAGGCCCCCATAGCAACCATCAACAAAGTTATATATAAACATGTGGACCATAAGATTATTAAACATGTCAACAAAGAGCGCGAATAATGTGACGTAAAGGAAACAAGTTTTTTCATATTCACAAATTTCTTTCATTTTTTTTCCACATTCTAATTTCTATGCAGTTCTTAACTATCCATGTCATGGATACCACAAACAAAGTCTCAGTCAATTGAGGTTATCATGGGAGATAGTCTCGTTGATGGTTTTATCACCCATAACCGAGCAAGTCTACACGGTCAGAACTCATGACCAGGTTTGCATTAGGAGGTGACGTTGTGCACGTGCACCCACTTCTTCAACCACTTGTCCTTCTACCACCACACCCCATCTGACAAATCTCGCAGCGGTGTTGGTGCCATCTCATTCTCCTCCTTGGTTCGCCTCGTCCTTGGCGGATTCATCAAGCCCCTTCAAGCCTTAGGTCAATTCCTTGGTCCCAAGACCGTATGTATATATCATGCTTATGCCTCCCAAAGGTAAGAGATCCATCCATAACACCTAATCATTTCAGATCGATTCAATTTGATCTGGCATCATCACTCTAGAATTGTGAAGTTGAATTGAAGAAGAATATGGAAAAGGAGGTAGAAGAAAGGAGCATGCATAGAGATAGAGGATGGATAGTCGAAGAAGAAGAAGAGAGGGGATTGGTCCGTCTGTGTATTGAGGCTGCGTGCCAAAGCAAAAAGTCACCTTCAGGCACAAACCTGGCCAGGAGTCCTAGCTGTGTAGATTTGCTCCCCATAACCTTGAGGATTATCACTTACCTTTTACTAGTAAACACATAATAAATTAACCAAGTAAGTCAAGCATAAGATATTATAATTAAGTGTTGCAATAATGTAATTCAAGCAAACTCAAGTCCAGTTTTTAGCCAAAAATGACTTGAATTTTTGTACCAAAATCCTACCCATCACTAGGTATGACATACCAAAGTTTCATCCTAACCTACAACATATACGAGCTCTTTGAGTTTGCGAGGAGGGGTGCCCGATCCTGATGGTGGTACATCGAGGAGTATATCAGTGTATTGAACCATTTTCAATTTTGAGTGTGGTGCCCAAACCAAAACGTAGAGTGCAACTACAATTTATCTTCGATAGAGTCCATTTCCGGGAAAAGAGCACAACAAAGACTGGAGATGGAGAGCATCCACAGAATCTCCCATTGCTTCCCCCCAATCTCAATAGCTCACAAATGCTTGATAAACCCAAACCCCAATCCTTTCTTCAGAACCCCAATCCTTGTTTTCCACAGTCACCACTTACAGCCTCTGAAATCCGGAGTTTCAGAGCTCAAACCAGCCTTTAATGGCAGCTTTATAACCCCAAGAACTTACAAATCTTCTACTCCTTTCACTGCTAGGGCAGGTTGGTTTCTGGGTATGAGGGACAAGAAGCCAGTGTTGCCTGACATAGTGAAAGCAGGTGACCCTGTTCTTCACGAGCCAGCAAAAGATGTCCCCATTGATGAAATTAGGTCTGAAAAGATCGAAAAGATTATTGATGACATGGTCAAGGTTATGAGGAATGCACCTGGGGTTGGTCTTGCTGCCCCACAAATTGGAATCCCTTTGAAGGTAATGTTACCAATTTATCTATTTTTTGGTTGTTTATTGCATTGTATGTGATTTTAGTTTTCATTGTTTTAGTGTTATCAGTGGTAGAAAATTTTCTATTTTTTGAATTATTATTAGCTGTGTTTTGCATCCAATTATTTGTTTTCGAATTTTCTTTTTAAAATTTGTTTTGCTTACATTCGAAGCCATTGTGACTAGTAGGCATGGGGTGGGTTAGTAGCATATAAAAAAATGATTTGCCATCCTAATCACTGGAAAGCCATTTCTTGCAGAAAGGAGTGGTCTTTTTTACAAAATGATAATGGCTTCCATACAAATTTGCATTTTTTTTTTATCATGACAACAGTTAACGATTTTCGTTATCAATATAAAAAGTTAAAGATTTAGCTATAAAGACTTTCCAATATACCTAGTCACATCCTTGAGTTTTATGGGCTTATTGTTAAAAAATAAAAACCAGCCAATACTTCTCAAAAGCCCGAGCTGGCAAGGAACAGAAGGCTAATGACTTAACTAGGATCGTAACATTTCACCATGCTTCCAAAGTTGATATCCTTTGGGAAACCATTCTGTAACGACTCGATCCACATGGTATGATATTTGGGCCTAACCACAGCTTTAAAATACGTCATATCAAGGAAATACAAGCTCACACATATATAAATCATCTATTTCCCTCACCCAGGCGATGTGGGACTATAACCACCCTTGTAGCCTGCTGAGCTGACCTTACCGCTCAACCCACATCAGATGTTACAACCTGCTCTATCGATGATGAGTGATAGTAGCTCTTTCCCTTTGTAGCTTCACTCACCTACCAGCATTCAACAATTTAGCACTATGTACACACATAATGCTAACTTTTTTAATCTAGCCTCTAGGTCGCCCTTTGTGGGAATCAAATATTGGACGTGGATTTGGGTGTAATACCAATTGTTAAGAACAACCAATACTCCTCAAAAGCCCAAGCGTTCAAGGAGCAGAAGGCTAATTACTTAACTAGGATTGTAACACTTACAATTCCAAAGTTCACATAGTATTGTTTTGGAATTATTGTTTTTAGGACAGATAATGAGAGGTGTGGATGCCAGTTGCATTGTTACAACTTGAAGGCATACAGGCACGGATCTACTAGGGGTCAAGTGGGGGCACCTGCCCCCACTGACTTTTAAATAATTTTTTGTTATTTGCGATTTTCAGACGCTCCGATGCGGGTGACGCCATCCCGTCCCACCCCTTCTTCTCTTTTTCCATTCTCTGTGACGCCGACGATCCTGCTCCGCCCCCTTTTTTCTACCCCCTCTATCTATTTACTACGAGACTGACAACCACTCTGCCTCCTCCTCTTTATCTCCATATCTTTCTGCTTGATTTATTTCCCTTTTCCACCGTTGCCACTAGCAACCTCAACCTCTCTTGTCTACTTTAAGAAATAAAATAGTTCTGTTTTTAGTATTTTTTCGAGATGAATTCGTATATCGAGGTCTAGTTTTTTATTTTATTCATAGGATTTTTCTGGAGATACATGAAAAATTTGACCCATTAATTTTTCTTCAAAATACAAGCTTGTATCTCGAGATTCATCCATAAGTTATTGTTTGAAAGGCATCTTGTTAATCAACGTGAGCCTTTTGATAGTCAACACACGTTGATTGCTAATCCTGAGGGAGGCTGCAACAATGATTAATGTCAGGGTAACCTTTAATTAGTTATTTTTTATAGGGCACAAATAACAAAAAAAAAATTATAAACATATAATTTATATTTGAAATTAATTTCTTCCCTTTAATTTTATATACCAATTTGAATTGGCCTCTATATATCTATCTTTTGCGCTTCTACAAAATAGCTTGTTGGATCTATTTTCTTCCCCCATAAATTAAATGAAGTTTTGTTTAGTAATTGGTGTTTTGTATAGTTATTTATGTATTATTCAAATTAAAAAAAAATCTATTAAGTAATTAATTATTATATTATTATTAATTAACTATGATTCGTCACTTCGCCCCCCTTCAACAAAAATCCTGGCTCCATCACTGAAGGCATACTTAACATTTAACTTTATTTTTATTCGTTTACCTTTTAATCATTTGAAAACTCAAAATCTCTTTGGTGGATGAAAATTGACATTCAAAATTGACAAGATGAATCTAACTTGTAGCTTTTGAGGCATGGTACGACACCGTATGGCTTTCCCTCTCTAAGGAATAGACCCATAATAGCGAGTTGGGCTCCAACCTCCAAATTCTTGAATTAGAAACATTCCACATGCCCTTACCTGGTTGCTATATGGTTTTTGAATCTGTGATTCCCTTCTAAGAGACACATGTAATAGGCTGCTTTTAGTAAATGACCACGAAGTCATAAATCAGTTGGTGTTACTTTGAGAGAAATGTCCATTTGTTGGTGGTGAATGTGAAGGAAATTGTTGGGTTTGTAAGTGTCTTTATGGGGTTGTGGGTGTCAGAGATTAGGTTATTTAATTTGGGGAATTGTATTTTAAAAGCTAATTATTATTTATCTTGGGTTTTCCGTTACTTAGGGGTGATACAGTATAGTCCCTTAGTTTTTATTTTGTATACTAGCAGTGAAGCAGACAAGATCATATGATTGTTGATGATAGCAGCACAGTTTCAGATACTGAAGATTGAAGAATTTAACCATCTCGACTAAAAGTAAAAGCTTGGAACATGAATATTTGAGTATTATGTGATGTAGCTGCCCCAAAACGTGTTCTTTGATTAACATTAAACATTGTCAGATCGACCATTAGTGTTCAACAACTTTTGCTATCAGTGGAAGATACAACAGTTGCCACTTATTATGGAAAATCAGCGAGAGGGCAAACATCCAAGAATAATTCTTAGTTGATTTAAAATTTAATGTTATTTCTAGGCTTTCCAAATTTATTCTTGATTGGGATGAAAGCCTTGGGATAAAATTTAATTTTGTTTTTAGGCTTTCCAAATATAATGGTTATGATCGAATCTGTAGGGAAGGACAAATGATGAAATAGTTGAGTGAGGTCCGCCATTCTAATGTTAATGAAAACTGGGGTATCTGACTTTGTTAAGAAATGAAAGATTTGTTATGCTGAGAATAGTTTGCCAACTCCGACAAAAAAATATGGCCAGTATATGAAGAGATTAGATTGATATTATGGAGTACAGTCATGATTTGAAAGATTCAGAGGATGTAGCTGGAGTAGAGTTGATCATGTATATGGGTGTTGGGTGGTGCACATTACTCATTTGTTGTGTATGTAGGACAGTAGGAGAATAATGTGTTTACTCTATTTTAACATGCCATCTAAATACCTCTGCAGTTAAAGGGACACTGTTTTGGATGTCCAAACAAAAGCTTTGGTTCTTCATGAATATTATAAATTTAATTAACTGTTCGAGAGTCCCAAATTCAGGAAGTCCTCACCTTTCACACTCAATGTTACTTTTTCTAAGTAAACCTATGGGCTATGTCACACTGAAATCTGGTGTCACACAAGTACTTTTTTTTATCAAACAGATCAGTTGAGAAAGATTCTGTAGATTGTAGAAAAATTTAAACTGTAGCTGCAGTACTTATCTCACCTTTGTTTGTATAAAGAATTCATGAGAATATCAGAGACCTTAGCCTTCCTCGTGGGGCAAAATGCAAAGACAAACATGTATGGGACCAGGTGATTGAAAGAGTATAGCTACTTGGAAAACACAATTTCTTTTAAAAGAGGGAGGGTTGGTGCTCTTCAAATCCACTTTATCAGGCCTGCCAACATAAATGATAAGCACCAACGTGATTGAATGGACGGTGAGAGAATTTTTGTAGGAAACCACAGCTAAGAAGAGAAATATTCACATAGTGGCCTGGGATAGAATTTGCTAGCCAAAATATCAAGGAGGCTATGGAGTGATAAGGGTCAAGGATACACACAGGTCTTTACTCACTAAATGGCCACGGAGGTGGAAGAGAGAGGAAAGCATTGTGGTGGGAGGTGATTGTGGCAAAATACAGCGACCAAGACTCTAACTGGTATACCAAGGAGGTTAAAAATATGTGTGGATGCTCTTTGTCGAAGTTATTATGGAGGAAAATCAATTTGAGCAGAACATCTCTCATGTTTTGGGTAATGGGCACAATATAAAATTTTGGGAGGCAAATGAATAAGACCACTAAGAGATCAATTCCTACATATTTACAGCATCACAATATATAAGCAGGGTCTGGTAAATGACTTAAGTGTTTCCATGGTATCTCATTGTGGCTGGAACCTGCAAGTAAGAAGAGATGTATTTGATAGAGAGATGGAACAGTTAAAGCTTATACAGAATGGGTGTCCTAACAACTAAGACAATGATCGGGAAAGGTAAAAGTGATGGACAAAGTGCATATCACAATTCCATCTGTCATTGTGAATGTTAACACCCAGATAATCGGTAATAAGGGCGGACAAAGTGCTATCTAAAATATGCTTTCTTAAGTGGATTAGCATGGAGGGTAAGATAACGACAAGGAACAACTTATTAGCAAGAGGGATACAGATGGATGCTGTGTGCATATTGTACAGCGCCATTAACAAGGATATAGACCAGTTGTTTCAACTATACATGTTCAAGGAAGACATGGGTGCATTTATTAGGTGAATTTAAAGTGGCCAAAGGGCCAAAGCCGTTCAAGGTGAATTACAGCATTGGGATACAGTGAAGCTTAACCGAATAGGGTGTTGCTGTGGAACCAAATGGGGATGTTGCTGTGGAATGGGATCCCACATGCCATTATTTGGATAATGTGGTTGAGAGAAACCGAGAATTTTCAAATCTAAGATGGAACCAACTGACCATTTCATCCTCCAAACAAAATCTATTCGTTGGTGTCGGGCCTCCATAGTGAAAGTAGTGGCAAACCTGCATTTAGTTGATTTATTGTTCAATTAGATAACTTTATTTTGTGTAACAGCATATTGTAATGGTCTTGTTCATTACCTGAGTGAGTTCTTGTCTCAATAAAATCATCCATTTTGTCAGACCAAAAAATAATGTGGGAATGGCAAGCGTTTTATGCTAAGAGATTGTTTGCGTTGGTGAAATTTTATACTTGCCATTGTTATGTATTCTTTTTCCTCCAGTAAAAAGAAAGAGCCAAAATAGATCTATTATATTCCCCATTGTGATGCAATAGATATAATGACAGAAGTTTTCCATCTGGATAATATGTGTACTACTTTGATTCACAGATTATTGTTTTGGAAGATACAACTGAATATATTAGTTATGCTCCGAAGGAAGAAACTAAAGCACAAGATAGACGCCCTTTTGATCTATTGGTAAGTTTAATAAACAGATGAACATTGCATTTTACTTTTCTACTTTATTCTGAAGACATGGAAATTTCTTTTTGTATTAAGGATCAGTTTGTCTGAACAGGTCATACTGAATCCCAAGCTTAAAAAGAAGAACAACAAAAGTGCACTATTTTTTGAAGGGTGCTTGAGGTAAGCAAGCTGTTGGATATAATAACTCAATCTTCAATTTTGTGACGGTGGAGGTCATAATTGTCAAGTTAAATGAAAAAGCTGCTTGTTCTAATCTTTTCATACAATCTCTACAGTGTAGATGGATTCAGAGCTGTGGTCGAGCGACATCTTGAAGTTGAGGTTACAGGTTTGGGACGTGATGGTCAGCCAATCAAAGTGAACGCTTCTGGTTGGCAAGCCCGTATACTACAACATGAATGTGATCATCTGGATGGCACAATCTATGTTGATAAAATGAGGCCAAGAACATTCAGAACAGTTGAGAACTTGGACTTACCTCTTCCTGCTGGGTGCCCTAAACTTGGTGTCCTTAGCTCGTAGTCACAAAAGCTCAAATGGGATCTCTGACTTGCAAAAGAACTTCAATGCTTTCATCAGTCTGCACTTCCACGGAATTATGGTCATTGAATTGCTTGATTATACTTCACCAGCATATCCATTGTATCCGAGGTATTCTTTACAGGGGATTTATAGAGGTGTCACCTAGATGTCCACATTATGGTAGGTTGAAAGCAATGGATATATGCACTAGCGACATTACCAGAGAAAATTCAGGCTTTTAGCTTAGACTCTCATATCAGCACTTGTCCTAACTTATGAGTAGAGAACATTGGATGTAGATCAGATTGAATCACTTATTCTTAATGTAGAACAAGTGCTTCAATATTGTGGTTTTGTACTATGTATTGGGATTCAGATTTTGTTATTGAACTCAAATGTCTTGCCAGGCCATACGGACTCTGTAAAACATAGTTTGTGCATGGTAGGCACTTATTGGAATTCAACTCCTGCCCAGATGACCTGTTTTTCCTGCTTTAAAACTGATATGGTGGAACTTATTATTTTCTTCTATGAATTTTTAATGCACCAGTAATTCATCAAAATTGATCTCTGAACCACTGATCTCATTTGGACAATTAGCCAAGATATTTATCCATGGAAATGAAAAAGGAAAAGAAAAATAGAAGTATAGACAATAGAAAATCTTGAGTAACTCAGTTTTTAACAAGAGTAAAACACGTAATCTTGAAATTATGTATTTGACCATAAACCCATGAATCTCTATGTCTAAGTTACAATGAAAGTTACCTCATGTACTGATCAGGAAAATGTTTGGTTTCAATGAAACTCCTGTGAAGCTAGTTTGATTTTTTCTAGGTCTGTTCCTTTATTCGAGTTTTAGTTGTAGTTGCTCCATGACAGCCATTATTCTCACTGTAATCATAATTGGTTATATTGAAATTTCTGGATTTCTAGTACCATCAAATGTGTTTAGTTCTTACTTCAATTTGGACAATAATGGAAGGGAGTTATAAAAGAAAACCCCACGTTTTACAAGAAAAACCACATACTAAAAAAAATCCCAATCCTTTTTTCAAAATTTCTAGAAAAAACCTAGAAAAACCTAATTTTTTTTAATTAAAAACTGAAAATTTATTATTTAAAAGCAAAAATCCCATCTCAAAATCACTACTGCCACTATTACTATCATTAGCTTTGGCATAGACTCAAACAGTCAAATGGTGAGCTGTTAAGTTCAAACTCCTTCTAAACTACCTGTGTATTTAGTTTTTTTTCTTCTCTTTCTCTTGAAGTCGAACTGTTAATCTCTATGTTAGTGTTTTTTCCTATTTTTCTCTCAATTTCTATTCCTTATTTAGAAAATGTTTGATCAATCACAACAGATAATATAATCCTTCCCACGTTATATTTAAAATCCGGTTCCCTAGCCTCGCTCTATAGTCGCAGTAATCAATATCTCTCTTTTTCCCCCTTTTTCTGATTTATTAATTTGAGGTTTTTCTGGTAAATCATGTTTTTTTTTCTTCCATGAATTCTCTGATGGATAGAACTAGTTTTTGCAGCTGCACACTCATGACTCATTGTCACATAAAATTAAGCCTTTTCTGACTAGGAAACCATCGACAGCTCCGTTGGGTTCTTTTTCTTTGATTATATTTCTCAATTATTTGTGTAAAACTGTATGGATGTTCAGTTCAGTGTTCAAAATATGGATTTATTTTAGATATTTGCATGTAAAATGAAGGTTAGATCGTGATATATCGCTAGATATTTTAAACACTTGTTCATCTAGAGTCACAAGTTGATAATTCAAAGAAGATAGAAAAGGAGAGGACAACAAAAAGTTTGCCTATGAACAAGGTCAGAGACCACAGATGATGTTAAGTCAAGTTGTGAATTCAATTCATAGAGTGTTAGGAAGAGAAAATTTAATTGAAAGGCAATAATATTGTTGTAGAGGTTGGGGTGATGGCACAATACATTATCAGGTGGATCATATGAGAAAAGGGAGGGGAAAACTCATGAAATATGCGATTTATGGTTGGCAACTCTAGCTTTATAGTGAATTGCTATTGTCGAAAACAATTATCTGATAGAGGCTAGGGAATTGGGTTTTACAACCTCATGATACATACTAGCATTTTGAAAATTTTATCATTCTTTCGAGATCACACTATGTCATCCTAATTGTAAAAGTCAATCTCTACTACGTAAAAATTTAGAGTTGCCTGAAATACATAATTGGACTGAACATATAAATTATTACCACCTCAGTTCTTGAAGGGATAACTTTTATGACTGGATAATTGTCTGCCATTTTCATAATGTGGTCATATTTTTGGTAACAAAAAATATTTCCGTAGACTAAAACCAACTATGTATTCGAGTAACCCTAATTTTTTCAATAGCAAAGTATAAAGTGGCTTACTAGTGTGAATCCACTACCTCTCAAAGCAATGATAGAAAATAGTTGATTTTTTAAATTTAGGCTTTTGAAAACAATTTAATGCTTTATACAAACAGATAATAGCTCACATTCTTATTTAGGCAACTACTCTAATCCATGAAAACTATCTTACAACCCTAATTAGGTCTTCATGGAACATGTAACTATGTAGCTTTCCTTGAAAATAACATGGTTGCCAAAACTTGTCTCTCACTACAAGTAAGGCTAAGTTGGCATACTTTATGTTCCTTTCATCTCTCATAACAATCTTAATTAATTAATTAATTAGTTAAATTAATCTCTCTCTTTATATATGGTTTTCCCTAATTGAATATGACATTTTATGAAAGAAACTAGTTTGTTTGGATCGTGGATGTCATTAAATTACAATGACCCACTTCGCAAAAATAGGGCTTCAAGCTCGACTGATCTTCTTGGGTCATGTTCTGGCAACCCCATGATCGCGATGGATAATTATAACCAACTTGATTGATGATCCAATAGAATTTTCTAAAGTTCAAACTGCCAAACATTTTGATTTGTTTTGTTGGTTAATTAGAATCCACCTGTTTTGTTGCAGATAAAGATAAACATTATGATTTGTTTTGTTAGGTTCAAATAAAGATGTTTAATTGATGTATATTTTGTTTATCACACAAGTATAACATAAATGGATTCTCAACTTCGAGACTTATAACTTAGCTATAGCAGCAAAACATCTCTATTGTAACCGGTCTTATTAATTTATGCTATATGCTTTTAACTACTATAATTGATGTCAAACACGCAAAACTTTTTTTACATGGTGTAAACTCATAAGCGAGTGTAAATCCAAAAACCTTGAAATTGTGATATGCTTCTTGAATGTTCAACTTGACTCCATGGAGCAATTCTAGCTGGCCTGCCTGGAGGGCGCCCCCTTTTTAAACACTTTTTTGGAGTGTGTGTTTAAAGCGGGGGGGGGGGGGGGGGGGAGGGGGGGCAAGGAAACCTCGCTGGTTTCCCAGGCCAGCTAGAATTTTTGGACTCCATATTGTTGCGAGAATATATTATTGGACAATCTTTTGATCGAGTCAACAACAACATAAAAAATGTTACAAGATCACAACGATATGGATCGATCATTGATGGTATGGCCCTTGAGATGTATGCATCATTATATATGCTATATAGGATTTGCACATCAAATATTCTCTCCTTGTTCTAAAACAGGGCATCGAAGATTCCAATATAAGAAACAAGAAAAGAATCCCGCCCGTTCTTCTTCCTCTGCAAATCTCTCTCTTCTGATTTCACCTTCTAAATTCTAAAACCCCCTTTGTGAATTGGTTCCTCTTACCTTTCCCTCCCACCACCATCAACACTCAATCAAAATTTCCCCCCTGTTTCATCAAATTCAAAACCCATCTTCTGGCTTCACAAGTTTCAAGGCAAACTTCGTAGATTTTATGAGGGCGGGGTGTTTGAAATTTTCTTTGGATTTCGAACAGGAATCATAGAAATGATGTGGGTATTGATCAGAAGTCCAATCGAGAGATGGGTTTTCATTGGCAGAGGCATTGGTGCAGGGGATACTTCTATGTTCTGCTTTAGATGGGGTTCTTGGTAAGTTTTTGAATTGGATCTAAGATTGTATGAATCTGGGGAAAATCAAGATGTGGGTTTTGTTTAGAAGGGGATTTTGAATGTGGGTTTTTCTCTTTTTGATGTTTGGTTGAGTTTGGATAGACAGGATTTTAGGAATTTTTGAAAGTTACAATTTGGGTATTATAGAGAAAGGAAGGAAAGAAAGATTGATTTTTTGATTGATTAGTTTGTGGTCAAGTCATTGGTGGAAGAAGAAAGTTTTGGTCTTTAGTACAAGAGTGGATTGAGTTGTTATTGGAAATCAACAATAGAGAATCTAATTTCAGAAGTGGGGTTTTAATTTTTTAGTAGAAGTTGTTTTAGTTCAGTGGCAATGTCGGGTGCAACTACGCCTACTGGGGTAGGAGGTGGGTTTATGAGGCAGAGACATAGTCAGGGTTATGCTTCTAGTGGAGATGACCTTGAGGATGATGCATGCTCAAGGACTCCATCTCCAACACCTCCAATTCCAAGGGCTAAGACATGGATTGAAGTAATGGAAAATGTTCTTTGGATTGCGTCGGTGGTTTTTATCATCTACTATGGTGATCGGCGCTCTAATCTTGTATACTTATTGTGGCATGATGCAAGGATTAGGAGGTACAAATACTTTGGTTGATCTTTACTGGCATTTGGTTTTAATTCAGTTTTAGTTTGAGTTCGTTCAGATTCATGATGAACTTACAATGCTTGTTTACCACTTCACTAGTCAGATTGCTTTTAGGTTCATGACTTCAATTATAATTCTTTGTTTGAGTAACTATAGGACTGGATTTAGGATCCTTATGACGTTTAGCTTCAATTGTAAGCCAATTTTTACTTATGTTCATGGCATACTTAATCATTGCCATCGTAGTACCTCGACCAAAAGGAATAAAATACAATCTTTGTAAGTGATTAGAAGGAGCCATCTTTCTATACTCTCTTACTCTCTCTCTGTGTTCATGTTTTAGTTCCCGAATTTTCTTATGCACAACATTCACCGTCAAGATTTTGTCGTGGTATTACTTATTATGAGCAAAGCCCAATTGGGCCTTTGAGGAAGTGTTGGTTATTCATATTGATCTTTTCAGTGTCCATGCTAATCAGAATAGTCGATAGCCCGTTTCCTTCCTCTCATGGGGGCTTACTATAGTTTAAGCAGACTGGAGTTATTTCCTATTAACAGGCGTGTCAAAAGTTTGGCCTGGAATGTGACTGTAATAGCTTCTTACCTTAATTTTGACTGCAAATTCCTTAAGATTTTGATTAGCCCATAATTGTGCATCTGTCTCAAGTGCATGACTTAGTAAAAAAAAAATGTAAAACACTAACATTAATTGAAGATTTAAAATGGTAAGAATTGAGAAGAAACATACTTCTTATATTTGTCATTGCAAATATTAAGGCACCTTGATCACCTGACAAAGCAAAATAGAGGTAGACCAAATGAAGGGGGGGGGGGGGCGGTGGAAGACAACTCTACCATATATATAGCTTGTTATGGATTTATCCAAGAAACGCTGAACCCTATGTCTTTGAGATGCAGCTTAACTCTATGCTTTTTATCCATAAAGTTTGAACTTTTCAAAAAAGAATCTCTCAGCCACCAGGTTTCTTGTTTGGAAAACTTTCGAAGACCTCGATGGGAGCCTGGGAATGGGTGTTGATGATGATTTTCAGAAGAGTCCACAAAAGTGCTTTTAAAAGAGCCCTCGAAATGAGCCCCTTACAGGTTGAGTAGATAAGTGGACCGAGGGAGTGCACCCTTTAGAAAAAGACTCAAATATTACTAGGACTTGTTCTTTGATACATTTCCATGGATCAAACACTTTGATCTGTGTTTTCACGTTATCCAGTTAAGTCTTGCCTTGAGGTACTTACATATTCCTTCACAACCATTGAGTAAACAGCCTGATAACATTCTAGAAGTCCCAGGTAACATTAAAAAACATACAAGATGCTGGAGGTGTTAGAGAGCATAATCTGATTTGCCATACCAAGTTGTTTCTCATTTTTGAATAATGTTGCCGAACCCAGATCTAGGGAAAGAGTGCCAGGAGAAAGAAAATCAATTGTTTGGTAACTTTGGTTTCCTGTTATGTTTTGAGGCAACCTTGTCGAATGGAGTACTGAAATATTGCATTACTATAGTTTTGTTCCCATGCAGAACAAGGAAAACCATATTGTGTAGGGAGTTCGAAGTAAATAAAATCGCATCGTCTAGGGAATTTGAAGTAGTCGATTAAACACTATAGCAAGCAGTGTTTGTGAGTTTTAGAAGTTTCATTATAATGAACCAGCTTAACCTGGTTGTTTTGTATGTATAATCTTTTGTTTTCAGATAACTGAAACTGTCATAAGACATTATAAGAAAACAAGTCAGTTAGGGTGCCTTGTGTAGCTTTTGTGTTTTTCGGTAAAGTTTCCCTTGGCAGCTAGACCATCTGGTAAACAGAGATTTGGCTTGTTCCTATGGACAACATGTGAAGGGGAACACCGCCTTTCATAGGGTTATGTCCCAGTCAATGTTGTTGATTGAAGCTCTGTCAGGGTGGTGCTTTTCCTCGCTAAGGAGATTTTTTTCTTCTTCCAAAAGTGTTTCATCTTAGCTTTACAACGCCTGAAAATGCCTTCGATTATCTTCGGAGTGCTGTATGGCTCGTCCGAGACACTGTGAGGTGCTCGTGATTAATGAACTCGGTTAATGTTAATTAAAGTACACTAAAAAATATGAAACTTACTATATTTGGATGGCAGGGAACTATGCAATCACAGTTTTTTTAAAATAATTTTTAATTATTTTATTTTTGGCCCCGTGGTGGGCCTGGTGGCTTCTTGGCGATTCCACCACAAATCTTGGGGCTCCCAGGGCAACTGTTTGCGGCTTGTCCCATCCCTGCCCTTGACAACCTAGGTCTCAATACGCACATGCAGGACAAAATGTACTTTGTTTTTCCCATTTTTCAACTTAAACATTGATTCAACAGGACTTTTGTGATATCTTGAGGCTCCGATTGTTCCATGGATTTCATGTATATTATGTAATTTATTCAGAATCTAAGTTTTTCCAGTGTTAATTTCAAAGAAAATTATATATATATATATGGAAAGTTCATATTTTGAAAGAGCCAAAGTGGTGGAAGTTCAATGTAACTGTCCATGGCAAGTTGAGTTTTCAGGACTTCCTGAAATTTTTATTTTCAGTATGCAACTCCCTAGTACCTACCACCACTAACTGCCCAACCCCCACCGTTACAACCACCATATCACTTGACAACACCACCATCACTATCATCACCCACAGTCACTGCTGCAACAGCCACCATTATGTTGCCACCAGAAACCATCACCATCATACCACAACTACTGGCATCATCACCACCCCAGCAATGGCTTCTGCAGCCACCACGACCACCACTGTTTACGTCAGTGCCACCCCCATACCACAAGCACAACCACCACCTACAACTTCTCTCTCTCTGTCCCTCCTCCTTATTTATTTATTTTTTAATTTTTAAGTTGTGGTACATATTGATGTTTTCTTCCATTTTTCTTGTTGTTAGGTATCTATACATTTTAGGTAAACAAATTTGCCAAAGGTGTGATGGCTCAGTGGTTGAGCAATGATGGATGGTATCACTAGGTCACAGGGTCAATCCCAGCCGGCGGCATCTTGGGTGGGAGAGGATAGGGATAAAAAAAAGAATAAAAAAAAATAAAGTAAACAAATCTGAATTCTATCTTTCTGACATTAATTCTAAGCTTAAATGACATTATATGGTTTTATATGAAAAGTTTGCACTACTAAGTTATTGTATTCGTTTCTAACATTTTCTGTGTTTTAATTTAAACACTGAATATGATTAATGATCAGATCATAATGGATAAAACATAGAAACTTCTATGTTTTGTATTTCATAGTGCTATGGTTATAAATTGATCATTCTCTGATAAAATCTGTTCTCCTTGCAGGATACCTTTATACCTTGGATTTGTCGGAATTGTTGTGAATGCCGGATTGCTCTCTTATACGAGTCTTATTGCATGGGGTATGAGAAAATCAGATGAGAAATGGCAAGTTTTAACGCCATCAATCGCTCCATTTGTGACTCTGTTTGGGATCTTCTCTTTCTGCTCGTAAGAAGTTTTCTTTTCTTTCTCTATTATTATATTGTGGGTTGTATGCTATGGCAGCTAGCTGCATTTTCCATACCTGATATTGCCTACGTAGTTGTTCCAAAGTATTGGGTTTGAATAAAAGATTGTTCCAAAGTACTGGGTTTGAATAAAAGATTTTAGATACGTTATTTTTTTAATTTGCTGAAGTTCATTTTTCACAGGTTCTCTTTAGCTTTGTGGCCAATTTGGAGCTTCTTGACTCTTCCTCTACTGGTATCTCATTCTGTTTTGCATGAACATTTCTAGATGTATAAATATATAGAAAACACAGAATTTGACTACTACGACAACTAAATTTTTGCAGTTTACATTGTTCATGGCTTGTTTGGTGATATCTCCTTGCCTGATGATTGGGAAGCTTAGACTCCAAGCGGCAGATGTGCTTCGAACAGATTGAGCTTTGTGTGATAAAATCAATTTCCTGCTAATGAATTCCCCGACTAATATCCATGTTTGTGATGATTATACATGAGGGATCCAAAGATATATTTTCCAAGTCTTGGTCTTATCTTTCTTTTGATGAAAAATCCCTGAACCCGAGACCTGGATGCTGACGAGTTCACCTGGGTTGATTGTTGTCATATTGACGTAATCTGAGATATTGCATTTGTATACTAGGAGGGTTGTGCAGAAAGAGCTGAGAGGTGGAACGAAAGTTTATGTACGTAGATCAATGTAGTCGGAGAGATTGTATTTTGTTACTTGCATGTTGAGGTTAAATGATGAAACTCCTTGTGTGTCATGTAACGATTAGATCATCAGATGCTTCTGTTGCTTACCATTGTTCTCATAAAACTAAAACTGGTCATTTTGTTTTTGAAAATTTTCAAACCGCAGGAATCATCAGTGCATGTTATTTCTTTTTTGGGTGCTTGATAGTCATTTTCCCTTTTTTGCAAATTGAATTCAGCATTCAGAGTTTTAGAAACAATTTGCAAAAGTACAATGGTCGTTGTGGAGCTTATGGTGGCGATAGTAGCTGTGATGGCAGTGATAGTTGTAATGGTGGTGGTGGTTGTGTTGGTGGAGGTGGTGGTGATTATTGTGGTGACGGTGACTTTGGTGCTGGTTGTGGCAGTGGAAATTGTGTATGTGTGGTGGTGGTTGAAGCTATGATGGTTGAGATGGCAGTGATTGTCGTTGTATTGCGATTTTGATAGTGGCAATGGTCGTTGTAATGTGGTTTCTGATGGTGATGTTGATGATGACGGTGGACTGTTGGTGGTTGTGATGAGTGTCGATGTTGGTGGATGTAACTGGGAAGGTGGTTATGATGGTAAGAAGATTTATTTTCAGATACGTCAACTCAAAGATTATCATCAATTAAGCAAGCATTGTAACTTTGCATGGATTTATCAAAAAAAAAAAAAAAACTTTGCATGGAGTTCTATTTATAATTTTTCTTAAAAAAATATTTGCATTAGCACTACATTTTCTGTTTACCAATGGCTAGGCCTAAAGATTTTTCATACGAATTTTTATTTTTTAACTTAAAAGCAACTGTATAAATGCACATTGAATCATTAGAGTACTTGATGTAGGTTTTCTAACAAGCACTAATTTTGGGAGAAGAGAAAAAAATAATCAGAACAACCTCAACACGTAATGGTTTGACAGACAATTCCGAATATGCTTTATCCACGAACAAGGAAGCTTTAAGTAATGCAACTATGAAAGCTATAAGTAATGCAACTATGAATCTCATGGAGAGTTCATCCTGAGCCAGGATTGAATGCTGGTGGCATGCTTAACTGTTGGAAATATGACTTTTTAAAATAAAAGAAAATGGGTGTGTATCTGGTTTCGATCTCTGGATCTCTCTAATTTTAGTCCTACATCTTCTACACAACTCATTGTGGTAGAGTTTATAAGGAGATTGTTTGGACTTGGGTTTGGACCCCTTAGGGGTACCACACTTTTGTGAGGAGGGGAGAGATAGACTCTCGCGTCGATCGGTTGGGTTGGGTCATTAAGAGAGCAACCCATTCTTTTTGCTAAAAAATTATTTAAATGAAAATAAAATTTGAATTTCTGAAGAAGGAATGAATCTAAACAGGATTCTGTCCATATATCTAGACGTCTTCCTAAATCACACGTTCGCCATGTTTTTCACATTTTTTAAGTGCGATTTCTTTTGGATTTTCCCCACGTTTTCCATGCATTTATTGTGCCAATGAATCCAGCCGAGTCTTTGTTTTGTCAATGCACTTATCCGAATTTTCGTATTTAAACGAATCTGTATTTTCCCTATAAATACAATACAAAGTTAGAGTTTAAAAATACAAGAAAAAAAGAAAAAAATATTTTGCAAATAAGAGCATTTCGTTTTGCAATTAGAGAGAACAAGATTTTTCCCTTTTGCAATCAGTTATTTCATTTAGTATTTCAATCAAACAAGTGTTTTTCATTTTGTTAAATTGTATGTTTTGTATTCGTGATTCCGAGCAAATAAGAGATTAAGGGCGGATAATATTCCGTTCATCAACAGTGCAATTGTTTGAACGAGACAAAGAAGATTCTGAGCTGTTTTATCCTGGGGACGGCGAGACTACTAGACTGCTTGCACATTTTTGGGCAGAGTCGCGAAACGTCTTAAAGAGAACAACCTAGTCCGCGACTCAACCCAATAACAATTGATACCTTCGTTCCTATCTTTTAATTTGAACTTTTATAGCATTTACAACATTAACACATACAAGTTTCCAAATGTCACGAAATATTCAAGTTTGGACGAACAGAGGATCCCTGTTGGTTTGTATTGACCAAAGTTTTTTTTTTCCTTGAGTTTTGAATAATCAACCTAAATATAGGTAATCACTAGCATGTAATTAAGTCCTACTCTAATCCCAGTACGAATGAATTTGTTTTTCTTTCATCAAATCAAATCGAAGAGATGGCAGATAAGATTGTTTCTATGTTGATGATCTACATCGTTCTCCTTGCATTATTCTCCTCGCAACTGGCAACTTCATGTTGATTTATTAGTTATTTGTAGCGGATAATTATTAGTAATTAAATATAGTTTTAATGGTTATTTGTAATAATTACAGAATTTATAATTTTTATTAAAAATTAGTGGATAAAATTTGTGAGGAATAATTATTAATTTTTTATAAAAAAATTACAAAAAATAAAATGATTCTGATGGGGCAGAATAAATTTTTTTTTTAATTATCAGATCTGGCAGATAAAAAGTCCCAGATTTGCCTCAAATCCAGCGGATTTAAGCGCCAGAAACACTAATTTTAGTTTTAGGTATTTCTGGTAGTGTTGGAAGAAATGATTTTTTAGCAAGGAAACATATTTTCATTGAAAAAAAAACTTTAAGCTAGGGACTTGCACCAACAAATTGTCCATGCAAATTTTTTTGTTAGAAAAAGTTTTTACCAACATAATTTTTTTATCTTTCCCAAGGAAAATTTTCCTTTAGAAATGTCATTTTTTTTTTTGGAAAACGAGCGGGGTTTTTATAGAATTTCTGAACCCATTAAAGACCATAACTGATCAACACCCCATAAACTGATAAAGATGCCGCAAGCTGGGTTCGAACCCATGACCAAGTGGTACCATCCGCCAAACTCCAACCATTGAACTGTCATGCCATTGACAGATGAAGAAAAAAAAAAAAAAAAAAAAAAGTAAGAATCCAAAGTAGAAATGTCATTATAATGATTGTAGTGAATGTCATTATTGATGTAGTGAATGTAAAAACAGTATTTTGTGAAGCAAATGAGCATGATAATGATTGCTCAAAAGTAGAATCCAAAGATAATCTATATAATCCATCAACCAAAATACCGCAACCAATATTTGCACCAGACAACGAAATGGAAAAACCAAACTGTCTAAAATTGAATGCATAACCTAAAGCAACTAAACGTGAAACTGAAATCAAATTCTGCCTTGAGGACAACACATATAAAGTATCAACTAAATCCAAACGGTTTTTCCTAAGTGCACTGGTTTTTTGACTGGTGCAATACTTATCTCGATGTAATCCAACAGTGCCTGATTGTACCAGGCAAAAAACCAGTGCAAAAAACCAGTGCACTGTAGAAGCACTCAAATCCAAAACATGTTTAGAAACTAAAACTAATCTAAAAGTCCTAACAAACTCGATTTCAATCTGCTCTGCATTCCCCAAGAAATGTTTTTCCTTAGGTTTTATCGCCCTCCTTGTTATAAAATAACCTGCGAGGAATGAGAAATATGAGTGGATTGTTGGCCAACTTAAACACTCGCTGTCTTGGGCTTACCATACCATTTCAGGCCATGGGTTAAAAGGCCTTGTTGCTATTAGGGAGTGAGACTATTTAAACCAACTCCATCTCCACAATCTCCATATTCGGCGCGAATTGTCACACATTCTACAATCCATTCACCGATCTGCAACATCTCGAAGTACACCTTACCATTCGAGCCATGGGTTAAAAGGCCTTGTTGTTATTAGAGAGTGAGACTATTCAAACCAACTACATTTCCACAATCTCCACATTTGGCACGAATCGTCACACATCCTACAATCAATCCACTAGTCTACAACATCTCGAAGTACACCTCATCCTCGAGTCTCATGTGTGACCACGATCGTGTGGGTAATCGTGGTCCACTTCCATCCGGGTCACGAGTGTGAGGTTTAGGGAATCGACCATCTCCTTATAAACCTTAGTGACAACTCATCTTTATTTGATGTGGGACTATTTACGCCAACTCCATCCCAATATAGATACCCCAAAATCAATCCACCATGTATAAGGGGTACATCAACAAGGTTTGACTCAAAACAAACATTGATATAAGTTATGCCTCACTTCTGTGCCAACTAAGCCTTAAATTTATGACAGTCTTGGCCAAGTTTCTTACAAGAAAAAAAAAAAGACACTGACTACTTTATAATATAAAAAAGCTTTAGAAAACCCTTTTATTCTTAAACTTCATTTTGCTAGCGGAGTTAACAAAAAAAATTTCATCCCAGACTGAATCATAGACATATTAGCTAATTTTTCCTTTCTTCTATTTTGGCATTCATCCTCAGAAACACAAGCTGCAATAAGCTCGTTTAGATCACAAACCCTTTCCTGATTTTGATAATTAACCTTAAGCATTTCAAAGCGCTTTGACAATGAGAAAACAACCAAGTGCAACATCAATCAGACCAATCTCTCTACGATCGAGTGAGGACCATCTTAGAACCTTGAGAATATGTGTTCCAACATTTCCATTACCGTCATATTTTAAAGAGAGAAGTTGTGTCAAATTTTGAATACTTCCTCGCATGATAGGATCGATATAAGAATGAATGATAAATGACGTCATCTTATTAGCCTTGATCCATTTATCATTGGTGGCCTAAGTTTATGCAGATGACACTAAATTGAGGGGTTGGGTTTGGTTTCAGTTAGCACAAAATTGTACTGAAGGCAACCTAAACAATTTGAACATTCATCTTAAAAGTTGAATAGTTTGAGTCCTTCAAAGTCTCGATATCGGTCAACGACTTCTGGATCATAAAGGGTCCATAGCTGCATGAAGCAATACAACATCAAAAATAATAATTAAAGCAATAATAAATGCAATTATTATTATTTATCGATCAGTATGATCTATTTTAATGATGTCAATGTTTCCTGAACCTATATGGGGTTTTAAGAGGGTCAAGTCAGATTTGTATAATTATGTTCTGGTGTGTATATATATATATAAATAAGATCTTTATTTTATTTTTCTTCACTTTTATCATGTCCCCTTTAGCAGAAATTCTAATTGTCGTGGAAATCAGTGAGGAAACCAGCGAGCCCCTCGCGGTGCGTGCAGGGGATGGGAGGCACGCATCACGAGGGAGATGGAGAGTCCTCCCTCCCTCCCTTAATGGTTTCCTCGCTAGTTAGCCTCTCTCGCCCTTTAGGGTGTTTGGTTGCATAAAAATTTTGTATAGCTATTATTTTGCGAGACAAAATTTTCTCATGAAAATTATGTTCAAGGGGTAAAAAAATTATCTATTTTTTTTAATATTATTATTTTTTATTCCTTAGGGTAAGTTCAGTCGTGTGAAATTTAATCCATCTAAAAGGCTTTTAGAAGAGTAGAATGATCATCAAACTTATGTTTTTCATAGAAAATAAAGGAAACACATTCTTATGTTTAATGAAAAACATGAGAATTGAATTCTTTAGAAGGAATTGATGTGTTCAAATCTGTCCTTGCTGAACTTGACGATCTCTGACTTTTAAAAATGAACAGCGGTTAAGCCAGGGACCACCGTTGTGGTGACCAAAGATACTCTGATGCTTAAGTCAGTATCAATGCAAAGAAGAGTGAAGATTGTGTGTAAATTGCAATGTATATGTGTACATTTCCTTTTCCTTTCACCATTTCTTATAGCGAGTGTTCCTTTCCAACTGTCTTTGTGATCGAGGGCGTGATGGAGGGAAGAGATCTCACATGTGCATGACTAAGTCTCTTCGACACTTGGCTTTGTTTAGGACCCAATGCTTGATTGGGCTAAGAACCGATTTCGTATGAGTGGATCTCGGGCCTATGACCGCTCTAAAGTCTGTGTTCGAGCCTTATTGTCATGTGCCAAACTCTAAGATTCGTGCCTCTTGGGCTGATGTGTCTGGGGCCTGGGCACCTTACTTACGAGCTGAAATACAGCTCACGCATGGGCCCCCTTGGGACTGCGATGAAGATTTTTACGTGCTAGGGGTAGCCCATCCACATTTACGGCTATGATCGTGTGACTGATTGATGTCTCATTTGCTACCCCCCTAGTTAATGAGTCTGCGTGCTGGGCCACTAACTGAAAACGTGTGGGGTTTCGTGGTATGCCATGATGACCTATTTTTTATGTTTTTTCAACTGTAGCGCTGCATTTAAAGTTTATGCAGTGGTTAGGTAAACGTCTCCCCTTCGCGCCAATCTTATATAAGTCTGCTTTGGGAGGAGTTTTACCTTTACCTTCACAGAGCTTCTTTGTGTTCCGTACTGTGTTTTTCCAGCCTGATTGAGCTTGAGTTTCTACTCAATCATGTCTGCTCAGCTTAACTTCTCACGAGAGCGTCATCATGGAAACTTAGACTTCTTCAGAAATTCATTGTCCTACGAGGCGGACTTGATTGCTATTTGTGGGCAATATGAAATCGTCAGTGATCTAGGAGTGTCGCTCCTCCTTTCGGAAAGGGGTTGTCACTCTGTTCCATCGGAGGAGCACATCTGCATGTACAAGGCCATGTTTGACGCTGGCCCGCGTTTCCATGTTCCTAGCGTCATATGGCATTACTTGTATTATTTGGGCATTGCCCCGACAGATAATGTCGAGTGGGTGGAGCATACTGGCTGCTACTCTGATCAGAGCAAAGGATGCTGCAGTCCATTTGTTGACGACGTTGCTTTATTCTCTAACCTCAATTAAGATGAACAACTGTGGTGTCTTGTCACGCCCCGATTTTTGAAGAAAACGAAAATCCTAAAATCCACGTAGGATTATCCGTTTCCCCCAAAACTCGGGGCGTGAAAATTCAATGACAACATAAACAAATAATAACAACAACTAAACATGATTTAATTACTGAAACAAATAAACTCTAACCCGGAAAGACTGACGTTGCTAGCTCCACTAACGGAACTCCAGTAGCGCTGCTCAAAAGTCTCTAAACCTGAAAGGCTAATCGGCTACATTCCCAAATGAACCAACACTAGAGTCCAAATAATAAATCTTAAAAAAAATAACTTTTCTACTAATCCTCCTTAATAAACAAACCACACATCACATGAACAAACAAATAGCTCATACGTATGCTCATAACTTAATAAAGACAATCACACAAAAATATAAAAAATTTTAGTAAGTACAAAAATTACGGGGTGCTACAATATATACAACTCAAAAAAATCTCGTCCCGAGATTCGCGAAAATGGTTAACTAAAGATTCAGGATAACAAACCGCTACAAGGAAACTACACGGAATAATGTCATCCACTATTGACATTAAAATAAGTTAGTCACAGAAATCTCATCTCGAGATTCACGAAGAAAAAGAAACAATAATAAAAGTTCAAGGTTCAACCTTGTCACTTTGTCTCTAGACATTCACACTACTACTCTCCCATATCCACATTCCGAGGATCACCTAGACTCTACCCCAGCCTAGGCTAACCAAATGCTCTGATACCAAACTGTCACGCCCCAATTTTTGAAAAAACGAAAATTCTAAAATCCACGTAGGATTATCTGTTTTCCCCCAAAACTCGGGACGTGAAAATTCAATGACAACAGAAAGAAATAGCAGCAACAACTAAACATGATTCAATTACTGAAACAAATAAAACTCTAACTCGGAAAGACTGACGTTGCTAGCTCCACTAACGGAACTCCAGTAACGATGCTCAAAAGTCTCTAAACCTGAAAGGCTAATCGGCTACATTCCCAAATGAACCAAGACTAGAGTCCAAATAATAAATCTTTAAAAAAAATAACTTTTCTACTAACCCTCCTTAATAAACAAACCACACATCTCATGGACAAACAAATAATTCATACGTATGCCCATAACTTAATGAAGACAATCACACAAAAATATAAAAAATTTTAGTAAGTACAAAAATTACGGGGTGCTACATGTCTGCTGGTTGGTGAGGCCATGTTGTCTAATTGGCAAAATTGAGGTTCTAGAAGATTGACATATGTACTACTTTTTTGCCTTTGTGAAGTCTGGGTACTTATCATTTGATGGTTTGCAGACCACCTGCCTCTTTGGGGACATCCGTAAGTTCTTTTTGCCTTTTGTTTAATATTTATCAATGTCTTACTCATTCGTTGTCTCTTACTAGGGGTGTCTGATTCCATCATCCTTACTTTTGAAGAGGAGAAGATGAAAGCTGATTTTTTTGCTCTACCGCCGATGCCTATTTTGGAAGTTATCCATCTAAATAATATTAGGCGGAGTGGATTGTTTTCTGGTGAGGCCGGTGACGTGGGGCGTGCCTATTGGTTATTGTACGAGCACCGTAGCGCTGCCACCTGGGTCTCAAAAGAGGAAGGTGCCAAAAATGCCCATCCCTTTGGAAAAGAAAACACTGGAAGGATTGCTTGCCCCCCTCGTCACTCTAAAAGGCTCAAGTTCAGATCCACTCCTCCCCATGTTGCTCCCCAAAGTAGGGAGAGGGATGTTGTTGCCTGACTGTTGACAAGGAGTCACCGGACTATGCTTTGCCTCCGGACTTTGAGATCGTTCTTCCTTGTGAAAACGATAGTCCTTGTTGCCCGAGAAAGGGATATACAATACTTTACCCTCCCATGTTCTGTGTCGGTATTCAATTTTCAATTCTGGAGCTATTTTGGTCTTATCTAGATTTTCTGGGTATTCCTCATGCTCAGATGGGCCTGAATGGTGGGAGGGTTATGGTTTCCACGTGTGCCAAGGCCATCCTTTCTGGTATTCCTTTAACCACTAGAATCTTGCATTCTTTGGTGAGGTTTAGCATGAAACCGAACTGCACATGTTTCCTTCATTCTTCCGCGTACTTTTGCAATCTCAATGATGACATCAGAGGTTGGTCGCGGGATTGGTTTTATGCAACCGTCGACTCTAGCTATTTCAATTGATGGGGTCTGTAAATAATAAGGTCTTTTTGAGTTCCTATCAAGCATCGAAATCTGCAATTGACCGCTGGAGAGCAAGTAATCAGCGAGTGTTTCCTAAATTTATTCGTAGTTCTCTTGGACGCCTACCTTATTGATGGTATGGTGAGACGCAACGATTTATACAACATGAATGAAATCGAGCGGGCTCTGCTGACAAAAGGCAAGCCGCGAAGATTGCTGCATGTGTTTCTGCTGTTGAAGGTGATAACATTTTCATTGATCGGAAAGTGAGCTCGTGCATCACGAATCTCAATGCTCTTGTCAGTGGTGCTATCAGCCTGTCTTTCAGTAAGGGAAAAGTATTGAGGCCTATTAGTCCGTCGAAGCGGTTGTTTCTGACTTCTGACCGTGTTCCAAAAAAGAAACGACTTATTGACTATGTGCGTCATACATCTCTTTACTCGGATTCCGTTGATAGAAAACCTTTGAGGGAAGACTGTTGCTCTCTGTAGGAGGCAAAAGCGATGAAGTTGGCTTTGGAGGGTGTGAGAAAGATACCATTCACCCATTGGACGATGGCGAAAAGAAGCTCCACTCTGCTTATGGCGGCCTTGATGCTGCTAGGTGTTCTGATGAGGACCCTCGGTCCTTGGATGACAAGATGCTCTAGTTGGCTAATGTCCAGTCTAAGGAGCTTGGCAATCGTGATCGAGTTTTTGTTGCCCAGTCTCTTCATTCTTTTTCCCCTCCTATTGATGGAAGGGTGGAGATCCCGCCTTCCACAGCTTGTTTGAGTTCTTCTGCTCCCGTTGGGGCCGCCATTCATACTGTTTCTGCTGAGCAACGAGAGGGTGACAGAGGTTCTCCTGTCACACCTTTTTCTTTACCGGCTATGGGTGGTGCTTCCTCCTTGCTATCGGATCCTTGAGTTCTTCATTCACAAGTCAATTGGAAGGAACCTATTTCTGAAAAGATTTTTTGAAACAACAACAATTAATTATTATTGCTATAAAACAAGATAGTAATTTTTCTTCGTTAACTTTTCTTCATAATGAATAATTTGCGCATAAAACTAAGTATACTCCCAGAACTACGGGAACTCGAACCAATGTCAGATCGAATGGGAAGTTCTGCTAGTTTTCCCATATTGGCGTTCAAGATGGTGCACGTAAGCTGATTAACGAGTGGGATGGACTGTCGGTGGAGAGGCTTTTGGATGCCTGTGTTGAATACAAGTCTTCATCATGAGGATGGTGTCAGGCATGTAATGGATGGGATGAACCATCTTACCTACGCGGGGTGGATGGGTTTGAGTTATCAGGTTAATCCCAATCTTGTGATTTTTCTGGAGAGGAAGCTCTCCATGCTACTGTTGGTATTTTTCTATGTTCATTATCAATATGACATGTTAAAAGTGCGATGCTCTAAATGGATTAAAGTGGCTGAGGTTGCTCAGACTTCGTTGGCCGAGGTGGAGGGTGTACGAGATCGGTCTATGGCCGCACTTGAGTCTTTGAGAGTTGACTTAGACGATGTCCACGCACATTTGCACAATGCAGAGAAAGAGCTTTCTGCCGAGAAGGCGCTTCATGATGAGGCCGCACATGCCATGATAAAACACTCAAAAATGCGATATCACTGGACAAATGATGGAACAATTACTGCCTTCGCTTGACGAGGTCAAGGATGATTCCTTTGCGATGCTCACTACTGCCGAGGGACAACTCATCGCGATAAGAAGAGAGCTTGCTTTTGTTAAAGATAGGCTCTGTGTTATGGATGTGGCAGTTTGGTTGTGCATTGTTTATGGTCGGACTGAGCTTCTGGATTATATTGAGGGTCTCGGTGTCGACTTATTTTAATATCGTCATCTGGTATCAAACCTTCGAGGATGAAGATGGCGTTGAAGATTCTTCAGGTGATCCAATGGCTGAAGAGTTGCTACCTCCTCCTCTTGAAGAAAGAGTTTTTGTCGATGACCCGGCTCCTACAGATGGTATTGCTGAGGATGTTATAAATCTTTCCCCTTAGTGTTTTATTGCTACCTTCGAATGTAATAGAATAGATTTTGAATGAATGACAAGAGTTTTTATTTTTATTTTTCTTCTTGTTGACTTCGTTCGTCCGTTGTTATCGTGACGATTTGTATTTGAGCTTTGATATTTTGAATGAATGACAAGTTCCCTAATATTTATCAACCTTAAACAATTTCTTCTTCTTTTTTGGTTTTTTTTTTTTGTTGCACTTTTTTAGTACATTACTAAAAAAAAGAAATGATAGGCATATGGTCATTTTGCAAATCCTAGTAACTCATCTTGCTTGTTCAAACTCAATTGGCCTACTGTAAGGGCGGAGCCAATATTAGGCCTTGGGGGCAATAGCCACCCATCAACTTGCAAATTTTTTGCAACTAGTCAACTACCATATGGGTAATGTAGGCCTACAAAGCACTTTTATTAGGTTGCCCCCCTATGACATTATTTCTATGCTCCCTCTACATGTATAAGCATATGATAATTCATTCCCAATAAAATATTTTTTAAATAACAAACCTCTCACTTTTAATGAGTTGTATGAAAAGTCTGTATTTGCTGACCAAATTTCATTCTTACTCGTTATTGGCTGTATGAAAAATGTAATTTACCCTCTAATACTAGTGAAACACTACTCTCTATTTCAATTTCTTCTAAACACTAGAAATTCACATTACCTAATTTTCACCCAATTATTTTTCTTTTGAAATAAAACTCATTTTTCACCACCATTTACAATTAGCTATGTTTAAAGTATTAATTTGGGGCCTTTTTGGAGATATTGGTTAAGTTAGCACAACTTAAATCTATTTATCATCCTTTTAAGACAAATTAATATGGCCATGGTTTGATTATGCCCTTCTTGAGCAAGTAGTGATGTAAGGGGGAAAAAATTCTTCGAGAACTAAAATTTTGCTATGCTCATAGAGTACCCATAAGAGAATTAGTTATTTACTTGGTAGTTATTATTAGAAACCTATTATGATTGAGAATTTTATATCTTAGAAAAGCGCGCACATTCATACACAACTTGTACAATAAATATATTCCGTTTCAAAATTATCAATAGAATAGTCTTATTTATTTATTTTGTGAAAAAAACCTCAAAATCTATATTTGAGTTATTTCCTAAAGAACTAGCTATTTATAAAAAAAATTCTTTCACTCTTCCCATACAAAAATTCAAGGCTCCACCCTTGTGTACGTGAATAGTAATTTGTTGGTGCTCGTTGACCTAATTTTTTGGAATTTTCAATTAATAAGCTATATATAGTCCATCAGTAGCCTATAATTACCTTCCACTCTTATTTTTGTTTCCAACACAACTGTTTTACTTACATCAAATAAAAGAGATGGCAAAGAAGATCATTTCAGTGTTGTTGATATGCATTGTTTTCTTTGTAACCAACAACCCCATCTCAGCCATAGCCTCAGACCCTGGTGCCTCAGGACAGACTTCAGATCTGCAATTGAAAGATCTAGACGTCGGAGAACTCACTGTTGAGGCACTTTTGGAATGCGCAAAAAGTTGTACACAGGAAAAATGTGGAGGTAAAATGGACTGTCTTGACCAATGTAAAGACCAATGTGATATGTCAAAGATCATCCCCAAAATTGCAGAATTCGCTCGGGTAGGCTATCTTCTATGCATGGAGAATTGTGTAGATAAAACTTGCGGAGGTAATATGGAAGATGAAAAGTGCATGAAGGATTGTGGTGATGGTGAATGCAACACAAAAGATGTTCAAGGTCTCAATGCCTTGCTTTATCCACAATGTGTGCAAGATTGTACACTACAAAATTGCAAAGAGGAGAAAAACCATAAAGAGTGTGCAGACAAGTGCAAAAATGAGGGATGCAAAACATTTCTAAGTTGAACATTTCAGCTTTTATGTTATCAATTTGACATCATTCGATTTTGTAAAACATGCAGAACCATGACGGGAGCAGGAAATAAATTTGGATTTCTTCGTTAGACTTGGCCTCATATGAGCTCCAAGCTCCTTTAGCTGGCCTCTTTTTTGGTACTTCGGAGTTTAATGAAAAAAACATGATTCTTTTTTTTTGATAAACATAATGGAATTGAAAAAACCAAAACAAAACATGAATTGTTTCATTTATTAGTATATGTATATAGACAAAGAAAAATCTCATAACTCAAAATCAAAAAGGTCAGTTCGACAAGCTCGTGTCTTTGATGCCTCTTGAAGCTCTATGAGGTTCACAATATTATTTATAAACTATATAAAAGTACAATAAGGAAGTAATGTGATATCTCAAAATATTACCAAAGATCCATTACCAGATTTTCAATAATGAAAATTTCTAAACTTCATATGACACATAAGACTATGTTGAGTTAAAATAATATGAATATATTTATTATTATTATTATTATTATTATTATTATTATTATATTCCTTAGGATAAGTTCGGTTGTGAGAAGCTTTTTTGAAAAGTAGAATGATGATCAAACTTATGTTTTGCAAATAAAATAAAGGAATCACATTCGCATGTTTAATGAAAAACACTAGAATTGAATTCTTTATAAGGAACAATTAGGGAGTGTAATTTCCATGTAAAGGAAAATTAGAATGTCATTTACAACTTTCCTTTCTTTATTCCTTTCTTATTTTCTCATTTCCACTTTTATTTCACGACCATACAATTCATCAAAGAGAGCTAGATTCCATATCGTACCCTTAATGTTGAAAACAATTTTTTATGGTCTTTCAATAGAATATAATCAAACAACTCCAATCCTTGTGTCAAAAGCATTATGGAAGATATCATGAGAATAACATAGCCTTCATATCATATCTGTGTAACTATATTACACTATTAAACAAAAAACCAAATAGTCTCTCTCCTACGTGGCTAACTCTTAATAGTGAAAAGTGAGTGACATGTAAGCAATTCAAGCCTTATCATTACACAATAAGGATGTAAAGTCTTATTCTCAAAAAGTAACGAGGGTAATTTTCGCGCACATTTTCTGGGAGTTTAGTGCGCCATTATGTCCTGTATGTCGCTACGTGAGCAACCTCTTCATTGCTCGTTTGTATAAAGGGTGTTGTGGCTACTTTGCTCCATTCTTTACGCCATCTTCCTTGTTAGTGTTATTTCTTTTCTCTTATTGCATTTTTCGTCTTTTCTTGCCTACTTGCGATGTTTTCCAGTGACTTACTAGACGGTGATCAACTTGCTACCTGTGAAGCTCATTTTCCCCAAAGAAGGCTTCCCAGACTACTTTAGATAGTGTCTGTTCCAACTATGCTTTACCCCCCGACTTTGAGATCGTTCTTCCCCGTGAAACGATAGTCCTTGTTGCCCGAGGAAGGGATATATTACGCTTTACCCTCGCATGTTCTCTGCTGATCTTCGACTTCCAATTCTGAAGCTATTTTGGTCTTATCTAGATTTTTTGGGTATTCCTCATGCTCAGATGGGCCCGAATGGTTAGAGGGTTATGGTTTTCACGTATGCCAGGGCCATCCTTTCTGGTATTCCTTTAACCGCTAGAATCTTGCATTATTTGGTGAGGTTTAGTGTGAAACCCAACTGCACATGTTTCCTTCATTCTCCTGCGTACTTTGTCAATCTCAATGATGACATCAGAGTTTGCTCACGGGATTAGTTTTATGCGTCTATCGACTCTGACTATTTCAATTTATGGGGTCTGCAGATAGTAAGGTCTTTCTGAGTTCCTATCAAGAGTTAGGATTTGTAATTAATCGCTGAAGAGCAGGTTATCAACGAGCGTTTCTTGAAACTTTTCATAGTTCTCTTGGACACCTATTTTACTGATGGTATGGTGAGGCACAATGGTTTATACAACATGAATGAAACCAAGCGGGGCTTTGCTAACTAAAAGGAAAGCCGTGAAGATTGTGTCCTGTGCTGCCGCTGTTGAAGGTGATAACGTTGTCGTTGATCGAAAAGTGAACTCGATCGTTACAAATCTCAATGCTCATGTCAGTGGCGTTATCGGTCCGTCTTCCAGGAAGAGAAAAATACTGAGGCATGTTAGTCCGTCTAAGCGGTTGTTTCTGACTTCTGATCGTGTTCTGAAGAAGAAACAAATTATTGACTATGTGCGTCATACATATCTTTACTCGGGTTCTGTTGATAGAGAACCTTCGAGGGAAGACCGTTGCTTTCTGTAGGAGGCGAAAGAGATGAAGTTAGCTTTGGATAGGAGTGAGAAAGATACCACTCGCCCGTTGGAGGATGGCGAAAAGAAGCTCCACTTTGCTTATGGTGGCCTTGATGCTGCTAAGTGTTCTGATGAAGACCCTCGGGTCTTAGATGGCAAGATGCCCCGGTTGGCTGTTGTCCAGTCTAAGGAGCTTGGAAATCGTGATCGAATTCCCGAGGCGCAATCTCTTTATTCTTCTTCCCCTCCTATTGATGGTGGGGTGGACATCCTGCATTCCACAACTTGGTTGGGTTCTCCTGCTCCCATTGGGACTGCATATCATCCCATTTCTGCTGAGCAACAAGAGGTTGATGGAGGTTCTCATGTCGCTCCTTTATCTTTACCGGCTGTGGGTGGTGGTTCCTCCATACTACCGGATTCTTACGTTATTCATTCACGGGTCAGTTCGAAGGAACCTA
Organism: Berberis vulgaris; assembly: GCA_963556465.1. Lineage (NCBI taxonomy): Eukaryota > Viridiplantae > Streptophyta > Magnoliopsida > Ranunculales > Berberidaceae > Berberis > Berberis vulgaris. Next base: position 78,019,368 of record OY747135.1, read on the forward strand.
CTCCTTAAGAGATTTTTTGAAACAACAATTATTAATTACTATTGCTATAAAACAAGCTCGTAATTTATCTTTGTTACCTTTTCTTCGTAATGAAGAATTTGCGCATAAAACTAAGAATACTCCTAGAACTACAGGTACTCGAACCAGTGTCAAATCGATTTGGAAGTTTTGCTGGTTTTTCCATTTTGTCATGCAGGATGGTGCACGTAAGCTGATTAATGAATGTCATAGACGATCGGTGGAGAGGCCTTCGATGCTCATGCTGAATCCGAATCTTCATCTTGAGGATGATGTCAAGCTTGTAATGGACGGGATGACCCATCTTGCCTACGCGGGGGTGATGGGTTTGAGTCATCAGGTTAATCACAATCTTGTGATTTCTCTGGAGAGGAAGCTCTCCGTGCTGCTTTTGGTATTTTTCTATGTTCTTTATCAATATGACCCATTAATAGTACGATGCTCTGAATGCAGTGTTCTAAAAATCGGCCTAGGCGGCCGCCTAGGCGCTAGAAGGTGGAAAACCGCCCAAAATAATGGCTGGGCGGGCAGTCTGGGCGGGATCTAGGCGGCCTAGCGGGGTCTAGGCGGTCTGGGCTATTTTTATTTTTTTTTTATTTTTTTATTTTTTTTATTTTTTTAATAAGGCTGATTGTGTTCTTATTTTATTTTTCTTTCCTATTTTTTAGAAATAAACTATTTAATTGTTTTGTATTCAGTATATGTCTAAATGTAGCAAAGGATGATTACTTAATGGAATTTTCAAAGGATCTGCCGGTACCAATTTTACTAATGTAGATTTTATCAAACATAACTGAGGTTATTCATGCAATTTGAAGAAAAATAAAAGAGTACACAAATTCAAATTTATATAAAGTACCCATCATGACCAACTTCAGTCATTTGAGTTTTAATAAATTTTGTTCACGATTGTTAATTTTTCATGTTTTTAAATTTTGCATATGTATATTGGCATTAAATTGGATGTAATTGATAAGGTATTATGCTTAACTTTTGTAAATTATTAAAGTTATAATACAAAACCTAAGACCGCCTAGGCCCCTGAGCGCTAGGCACCTGCTCGCCGCCCGCCCAACGCCTAGTGATTTTTAGAACACTGTCTGAATGGATTAAAGCGGCTGAGGTTGCTCAAACTTCGTTGGCTGAGGTGGATGGTGTACGAGATCGGTCTGTGGATGCACTTGAGTCCTTGAGAGTTGACTTAGATTACATCCACGCACGTTTGCACGATGTGGAGAAAACGCTTTCCGCCGAGAAGTCGCTTCATGATGAGGCCGCACATGCCAATGATAGAACACTCTAAGAATCACGACATCGCTGAACAAAGGATGGAACAATTACTGGCTTTGCTTGACGAGGTCAAGGTTGATTCCTTCGCGATGCTTACTACTGCCAAGGGACAACTCATCGCGGTAAGAAGTAAGCTTGCTTCTGTTAAGGATAGGTTTTGTGTTATGGATGTTGCAGATTGGCTACGCATTGTTTATGGTCGGATTGAACTCTTCGATTATATTGAGGGTCTTGATGTCGACTTGTTTCAATATCATCATCTGGTCACTCGAACCTTCGAAGATCCTTTGGAGTGATCCAACGGCTGAAGAGTTGCCACCTCCTCCTATTAAAGAAAGAGTTTATGTCGATGACCCGACTCCTACAGATGGTATTTTTTAGGATGTTATAAATCTTTCCCCTTAGTCTTCTATTGCTACATTCGAATGTAATAGAATAGATTTTGAATGAATGGCATGAGTTTTTTCCTTTATTTTTCTTCTTGTTGACTTTGTTCTTCCATTGTTGTCGTCACGATTTGTATTTGACCTTTGATATTTTACAGCTATATCCTTAGCAGTCATTTGTTGATTTGAATTTTCCTATGTTTTAGCACGCATGTCTTGACCTTGTGTTTGTCGTCTCGGAGCTTTTGTGGAAAGTTGTTTTGCTTGCTTATCTTCTACATTATTGATGTGGTATGTTAGTTAATCCAAGGTTCTCCCTGGATGTGCTAACCTTCTCCTCCATTTTTTTGCTTTGTTCGTCTGATCAACAACAAAGTCTGTCTCCTTCAAGGTGGTTTGTTGATTCGGTTGTCTCGAAGTTGCTTCTACTTCGTTGAATCATCCGTTCAACCTTTACTTCGCTAACTCGACGTTTCAGTCAGTTCAAAGTAGTTTATTTAACTTGGTTCGTTCAGCTTTTACTTCGTTATCTTGACATTTCAGTGGATTCAAAATTTTTATTGATTCGGGTGTTTAACATTTACTTTGTTGGTTCGACGCTCTAGTCGAACCGAAGTTGTTTTACTTAGTTTACTCATTCGTCCATTTTGGCTTTGTTGGTTCGACGCTCTAGTCGACCCGAATTCGTTTTACTTAGTTGACTTGTTCATCTAGTTTTTACTTTGTTACTTCGACGTTTCAGTCGACTCGAAGTTTTTACTAGGTTGATTCGTTCGTTCCACTTTTACTTACTTAATTTGATATTTCAATCGACTTGAAGTCATTTTACATAGCTGACTCGTTCATCCAACTTTTACTTCATTAATTTGATGTTTCAATCGACTCGAAGTCATTTTACTTAGTTGACTCATTCGTCCAACTTTTACTTCGTTAACTCGACGTTTCAGTCGACTCGAACTTTTTACTTGGTCGACTCGTTCATCCAACTTTTGCTTCGTTAACTCAACGTTTCAGTCGACTCGAAGTTCTTACTTAGTTGACTCATTCATCCAACTTTTACTTCGTTGGTTCGATACTCTAGTCGACCAAAATTCGTTTTACTTAGTTGACTCGTTCGTCCAACTTTTACTTCGTTAACACGACGTTTCAGTCGACTCAAAGTCGTTTTACTTAGTTGACTCGTTCGTCCAACTTTTACTTCATTGGTTCAAGCTCTAGTCGACCCGAAGTCGTTTTACTTAGTTGACACTTTGTCCAACTTTTACTTCTTTGGTTAATCATACCAAAAGTTTATTGTAAATTTCCGACTGGCATCCTGATTCCTTTTGGGCATTATATGCTGATTGTTTTGATAGCTTCGCTTTGGAGTTGTTCGTCTTTGTGGGATGTCGATTCCGAAATTGAAACTTTATTGATTCTCATATTTGGGTGTCTTGACCATTTCTAGCTGTCATTTTCTTGGAGTAGTTCTGTTACATTGTGGAACGATTTTTCTTTGAACATTGCGTGATTTATATCTATTCTCGCGTTGGTGTTTCGTGCCTCTGTTGTTTCTTCTTGTTTAATTTATGACCTTATTTGTTTGGCCCGTTATTGCTCCCCGTTTGGCATTGCTCGTTGAGGCTTGATAGAGTTTGTTGTTGTTAATTCCTTCGTAAGTAAATTTGGTTGGATTTGTATCCGCTGGTAGAGTCTTCGGGTCAGTCAGTGCGACTATCTTCAGGGAGTTGACTTTTCCGCTTCAATATAGATTTGCTCGAGTGGGAGATGCTTCTTTGCTAGGGTGGATGTAGTGTAGAGTGTATATCAATTCCCTAGACCGTTATTTTGATCCCTTGGTGGCAGTATTTGTTTTTTCTTTTCCTTTGAATTGTTTGTTTGGTATTCTGATGAATTCATCCAGTCGTCCTCTTTGGACCCAATGCTCGATTTCTTTTTTCAATTTGTAGCAGTCCTCAGTATCATGTCCGTGATCCTTGTGAAAAAAGCAGTACCTACTTTTGTCTCGTCCTTCCAGTCGGGTCACTTCTCATCCTGGGTGACCAGTTGACGTTCTCCCAATTCGCCATGTGTTTTAAGATGTTGGTTCGGCTTGTCTTTAGGGTTGTGTATAGTTTGTATTCCATTTTCATCACACTGGTTATTTGCTCATGACTGAACCGTGCTGATTACGAATTCCTGGATTCCCGCTGGTTGGACTCAGTTCGTCCGTCGTTTCGATGTTTATTTGAATGACTGTTATCCTCCCGTAATCTATCATCTCACCTTCTTTCTTCTTTTTTTCTCGTTTACTCGAATGGTTCTCCCTTTCTTGCTCATTCTTCTTCCTCACAGCTTTCATTTCTTCAAGGGGGTGCGTTTTTATGCTATTTTCAGCAGGATCGCAATGCCTTTTGGAGGCTCCAGGTTAAGGGCATCGAATAAGGGACCTCTTTTCAGTCCAGCGACAAAAGTTTTAGCAGTTGTGTCATTGCTACATCCATAAATAATTGTTAATTCATTGGTGAAGCGAGTGACATATTCCTGTATCATTTCTTCGGGCTTCTATCTAATGTGCAGGAGGTAGTGGGTTCATTTTCTCATCCAGCGACTCCCAATGAATCTGGTAATAAAATCGGTGGCTAAAGCCTGGAAGGAGTCTATCGACCTCGGTGATACGCTATTGAACCAATTCATCACTGTGGAAGTGAGGTTGGTTAGGAATGTTCTGCACATGATCAATTCCGTGGTTTCCTTTAGGACCATTATTTGGTGGAAATCTCTTAGGTGATATGTTGGGTCAGTGGTACCATCGTACACTTCGAACTTTTGCGGGGTGAACTTTTTTGGCATTGTTTTTTTCATGATTGCGTTGGAAAATGGTGGCTTGGCTAACTCGTACAGTATTTTGGGATCTGTGACTCCAATTCTGAACGAGATTTCAGCAATCGTTCCGCTGCACTGTGGAGTCTTGTCTTGGGGGAGCTTGCTACTCTCAAAGTTTCCATGTTGAGGTTCTGCTAAGGCTTCGTCGCTTCCTTGAGTTTGGTTGGTGAAATTTTGTTGGGGCAGTACCTGAACATGGTCGGCTGGCTGAATGCATTCTTGGGTGATTTTTTCAGCATCTTCATCTGGGCCATGAGAAAGTCCACCCGAGGGTCCGTGGCAGTAAAGAAAATAAAGGAATCACATTCACATGTTTAATGAAAAACACGAGAATTGAATTCTTTATAAGGTACAATTAAGGAGTGTAATTCCCATGTAAAGGAAAATTAGAATGTCATTTACAACTTTCCTTTCTTTATTCCTTTCTTATTTTCTCATTTCCACTTTTCTTTTACGACCTTACAATTCATCGAAGAGCGCTAGATTCCATATCGTACCCTTAATAATGTTGGAAACAATTTTTATGGTCAAATTCAATATAAGCAAACAACTCCAATCCTTGTGTCCAAAGCATTATGGAAGATATCATGAGAATAACATAGCCTTCATCACATAAATCATATCTATATAACTATATTACACTATTAAAGAAAAACCAAATAGTCTCTCTTCTACGTGGCTAACTCGTAATAGTGAAAAGTGACAGGTAAGCAATTCAAGCCTTATCATTACACAATAAGAATGTAGAGTCTTCTTTTCACCTAAAAAGTAACGAGGGTAATTCTTTTCACCTAAAAAAATATTTCCTAATATTTCACAAATATACACAAATTTCATTTTTTTTTCTCTTACACTATTTTAGTACACTCCAAATTATTGTAAGTAAGAAAGAAAACAATTCAAGCCTCATCATCACATAGTAAGCCATGGGTCCAAAATTCGTCCTCCTATGAGTTTGACCTGCAAAACAAATAATTAGACTGCCAAGGACCACCTTTTTGGTGGTTGAAGGCACTTCGATGCTTAAATCAGTAACTCTGTTGGAAGAATGAAGTAAATCTGGACAAAACTCAGTTAAAATTGCATGCTTATATCGAATGTTCTCTTTACCTTTTATAATGGTCAGGGTTAACTCTCTGTATGATTTAAGCATGTGAGGCGCAACAGAAGGAGATGTTTCTCGTTACAGTCTCCTACTTGATGGAGATACGTTCATGGAGGCTTAACTCCCTCCACGACTCTTTTCGGGTGTAACACTCCTCTTCATTATGAGAGAACTCGTGTCGGGCCTGGATTTGGGCTCTGATCTGTTTGGGCCTTATTTACATCTTCTCGGTGTGGGCCTTGTCTAGGCCTCTGTAATTGGCTTTATTCTTCTTGAGCCTTATGAGCTAGCCCAATCAATCAGACGATAAATTCTTGCGATGAGTTTCTATGCCACGTGTACGATCATGATGATCGGTCTATTTTGATGTATCACCAGCTACTCCCCCCTACTTAGTGGTATGTTCATGTATCCAATAAGTGTGTGGCGGTTGGTATTTCGATTGCATTTTTGCACTGAACTTAATGTTTAATAACTTTCGATCGGTTGATCGTCTCGATTACTTCGTTATCTGTTCATTTTTTATAGTGTCCGTTCAAACTATGCTTTGCCTCCGTGAGGCTCATTTTTCCCCAAAGAATGCTTCTCATGCTACTTTGGATAGTGTCCGTTCAAACTATGCTTTGCCTCCGGACTTTGAGATCGTTCTTCCTTGTGAAAACGATAGTCCTTGTTGCCCGAGAAAGGGATATACAATACTTTACCCTCGCATGTTCTGTGTCGGTATTCAATTTTCAGTTCTGGAGCTATTTTGGTCTTATCTAGATTTTCTGGGTATTCCTCATGCTCAGATGGGCCTGAATGGTGGGAGGGTTATGGTTTTCACGTGTGCCAAGGCCATCCTTTCTGGTATTCCTTTAACCACTAGAATCTTGCATTCTTTGGTGAGGTTTAGCATGAGACCGAACCGCACATGTTTCCTTCATTCTTCTGCGTACTTTTGCAATCTCAATGATGACATCAGAGGTTGGTCGGGGGATTGGTTTTATGCAACCGTCGACTCTAGCTATTTCAATTGATGGGGTCTGTAAATAGTAAGGTCTTTTTGAGTTCCTATCTAGCATCGAAATCTGCAATTGACCGCTGGACAGCAAGTAATCAGCGAGTGTTTCCTAAAATTATTCGTAGTTCTCTTGGACGCCTACCTTATTGATGGTATGGTGAGGCGCAACGATTTATACAACATGAATGAAATCGAGCGGGCTCTGCTGACTAAAAGGCAAGCCGCGAAGATTGCTGCATGTGCTGCTGTTGTTGAAGGTGATAACATTTTCATTGATCGAAAAGTGAGCTCGTGCGTCACGAATCTCAATGCTCTTGTCAGTGGTGCTATCAGTCTGTCTTTCAGGAAGAGAAAAGTATTGAGGCCTGTTAGTCCGTCGAAGCGGTTGTTTCTGACTTCTGACCGTGTTCTAAAAAAGAAACGACTTATTGACTATGTGCGTCATACATCTCTTTACTCGGATTCCGTTGATAGAAAACCTTTGAGGGAAGACTGTTGCTCTCTGTAGGAGGCAAAAGAGATGAAGTTGGCTTTGGAGGGTGTGAGAAAGATACCATTCACCCATTGGACGATGGCGAAAAGAAGCTCCACTCTGCTTATGGCGGCCTTGATGCTGCTAGGTGTTCTGATGAGGACCCTCGGTCCTTGGATGACAAGATGCTCCAGTTGGCTAATGTCCAGTCTAAGGAGCTTGGCAATCGTGATCGAGTTTTTGAGGCGCAGTCTCTTCATTCTTTTTCCCCTCCTGTTGATGGAAGGGTGGAGATCCCGCCTTCCACAGCTTGTTTGAGTTCTTCTGCTCCCGTTGGGACCACCATTCATACTGTTTCTGCTGAGCAACGAGAGGGTGACAGAGGTTCTCCTGTCACACCTTTTTCTTTACCGGCTGTGGGTGGTGCTTCCTCCTTGCTATCGGATCCTTGAGTTCTTCATTCACGAGTCAATTGGAAGGAACCTATTTTTGAAACAACAACAATTAATTATTATTGCTATAAAACAAGATAGTAATTTTTCTTCGTTAACTTTTCTTCATAATGAATAATTTGCGCATAAAACTAAGTATACTCCCAGAACTACGGGAACTCGAACCAATGTCAGATCGGATGGGAAGTTCTGCTAGTTTTCCCATCTTGGCGTTCAAGATGGTGCACATAAGCTGATTAATGAGTGGGATGGACTGTCGGTGGAGAGGCTTTTGGATACCTGTGCTGAATACGAGTCTTCATCATGAGGATGGTGTCAGGCATGTAATGGATGGGATGAACCATCTTACCTACGCGGGGTGGATGGGTTTGAGTTATCAGGTTAATCCCAATCTTGTGATTTTTCTGGAGAGGATGCTCTCCGTGCTACTGTTGGTATTTTTCTATGTTCATTATCAATATGACATGTTAAAAGTGTGATGCTCTAAATGGATTAAAGTGGCTGAGGTTGCTCAGACTTCGTTGGCCGAGGTGGAGGGTGTACGAGATCGGTCTGTGGCCGCACTTGAGTCCTTGAGAGTTGACTTAGACGATGTCCACGCACATTTGCACAACGCAGAGAAAGAGCTTTCTGCCGAGAAGGCGCTTCATGATGAGGCCGCACATGCCTTGATAGAACACTCAAAAAATTGCGATATCACTGGACAAATGATGGAACAATTACTGCCTTCGCTTGACGAGGTCAAGGATGATTCCTTCGCGATGCTCACTACTTCCGAGGGACAACTCATCGCGATAAGAAGAGAGCTTGCTTTTGTTAAAGATAGGCTCTGTGTTATGGATGTGGCAGATTGGTTGTGCATTGTTTATGGTCGGACTGAGCTTCTGGATTATATTGAGGGTCTCGGTGTCGACTTGTTTTAATATCGTCATCTGGTATCAAACCTTCGAGGATGAAGATGGCGTTGAAGATTCTTCAGGTGATCCAATGGCTGAAGAGTTGCCACCTCCTCCTCTTGAAGAAAGAGTTTCTGTCGATGACCCGGCTCCTACAGATGGTATTGCTGAGGATGTTATAAATCTTTCCCCTTAGTCTTTTATTGCTACCTTCGAATGTAATAGAATAGATTTTGAATGAATGACAAGAGTTTTTATTTTTATTTTTCTTCTTGTTGACTTCGTTCGTCCGTTGTTATCGTGACGATTTGTATTTGAGCTTTGATATTTTGAATGAATGACAAGTTCCCTAATATTTATCAACCTTAAACAATTTCTTCTTCTTTTTTGGTTTTTTTTTTTTGTTGCACTTTTTTAGTACATTACTAAAAAAAAGAAATGATAGGCATATGGTCATTTTGCAAATCCTAGTAACTCATCTTGCTTGTTCAAACTCAATTGGCCTACTGTAAGGGCGGAGCCAATATTAGGCCTTGGGGGCAATAGCCACCCATCAACTTGCAAATTTTTTGCAACTAGTCAACTACCATATGGGTAATGTAGGCCTACAAAGCACTTTTATTAGGTTGCCCCCCTATGACATTATTTCTATGCTCCCTCTACATGTATAAGCATATGATAATTCATTCCCAATAAAATATTTTTTAAATAACAAACCTCTCACTTTTAATGAGTTGTATGAAAAGTCTGTATTTGCTGACCAAATTTCATTCTTACTCGTTATTGGCTGTATGAAAAATGTAATTTACCCTCTAATACTAGTGAAACACTACTCTCTATTTCAATTTCTTCTAAACACTAGAAATTCACATTACCTAATTTTCACCCAATTATTTTTCTTTTGAAATAAAACTCATTTTTCACCACCATTTACAATTAGCTATGTTTAAAGTATTAATTTGGGGCCTTTTTGGAGATATTGGTTAAGTTAGCACAACTTAAATCTATTTATCATCCTTTTAAGACAAATTAATATGGCCATGGTTTGATTATGCCCTTCTTGAGCAAGTAGTGATGTAAGGGGGAAAAAATTCTTCGAGAACTAAAATTTTGCTATGCTCATAGAGTACCCATAAGAGAATTAGTTATTTACTTGGTAGTTATTATTAGAAACCTATTATGATTGAGAATTTTATATCTTAGAAAAGCGCGCACATTCATACACAACTTGTACAATAAATATATTCCGTTTCAAAATTATCAATAGAATAGTCTTATTTATTTATTTTGTGAAAAAAACCTCAAAATCTATATTTGAGTTATTTCCTAAAGAACTAGCTATTTATAAAAAAAATTCTTTCACTCTTCCCATACAAAAATTCAAGGCTCCACCCTTGTGTACGTGAATAGTAATTTGTTGGTGCTCGTTGACCTAATTTTTTGGAATTTTCAATTAATAAGCTATATATAGTCCATCAGTAGCCTATAATTACCTTCCACTCTTATTTTTGTTTCCAACACAACTGTTTTACTTACATCAAATAAAAGAGATGGCAAAGAAGATCATTTCAGTGTTGTTGATATGCATTGTTTTCTTTGTAACCAACAACCCCATCTCAGCCATAGCCTCAGACCCTGGTGCCTCAGGACAGACTTCAGATCTGCAATTGAAAGATCTAGACGTCGGAGAACTCACTGTTGAGGCACTTTTGGAATGCGCAAAAAGTTGTACACAGGAAAAATGTGGAGGTAAAATGGACTGTCTTGACCAATGTAAAGACCAATGTGATATGTCAAAGATCATCCCCAAAATTGCAGAATTCGCTCGGGTAGGCTATCTTCTATGCATGGAGAATTGTGTAGATAAAACTTGCGGAGGTAATATGGAAGATGAAAAGTGCATGAAGGATTGTGGTGATGGTGAATGCAACACAAAAGATGTTCAAGGTCTCAATGCCTTGCTTTATCCACAATGTGTGCAAGATTGTACACTACAAAATTGCAAAGAGGAGAAAAACCATAAAGAGTGTGCAGACAAGTGCAAAAATGAGGGATGCAAAACATTTCTAAGTTGAACATTTCAGCTTTTATGTTATCAATTTGACATCATTCGATTTTGTAAAACATGCAGAACCATGACGGGAGCAGGAAATAAATTTGGATTTCTTCGTTAGACTTGGCCTCATATGAGCTCCAAGCTCCTTTAGCTGGCCTCTTTTTTGGTACTTCGGAGTTTAATGAAAAAAACATGATTCTTTTTTTTTGATAAACATAATGGAATTGAAAAAACCAAAACAAAACATGAATTGTTTCATTTATTAGTATATGTATATAGACAAAGAAAAATCTCATAACTCAAAATCAAAAAGGTCAGTTCGACAAGCTCGTGTCTTTGATGCCTCTTGAAGCTCTATGAGGTTCACAATATTATTTATAAACTATATAAAAGTACAATAAGGAAGTAATGTGATATCTCAAAATATTACCAAAGATCCATTACCAGATTTTCAATAATGAAAATTTCTAAACTTCATATGGCACATAAGACTATGTTGAGTTAAAATAATATGAATATATTTATTATTATTATTATTATTATTATTATATTCCTTAGGATAAGTTCGGTTGTGAGAAGCTTTTTTGAAAAGTAGAATGATGATCAAACTTATGTTTTGCAAATAAAATAAAGGAATCACATTCGCATGTTTAATGAAAAACACTAGAATTGAATTCTTTATAAGGAACAATTAGGGAGTGTAATTTCCATGTAAAGGAAAATTAGAATGTCATTTACAACTTTCCTTTCTTTATTCCTTTCTTATTTTCTCATTTCCACTTTTATTTCACGACCTTACAATTCATCAAAGAGAGCTAGATTCCATATCGTACCCTTAATGTTGAAAACAATTTTTTATGGTCTTTCAAATACAATATAATCAGACAACTCCAATCCTTGTGTCAAAAGCATTATGGAAGATATCATGAGAATAACATAGCCTTCATATCATATCTGTGTAACTATATTACACTATTAAACAAAAAACCAAATAGTCTCTCTCCTACGTGGCTAACTCTTAATAGTGAAAAGTGTGTGACATGTAAGCAATTCAAGCCTTATCATTACACAGTAAGGATGTAAAGTCTTATTCTCAAAAAGTAACAAGGGTAATTTTCGCGCACATTTTCTGGGAGTTTAGCGTGCCATTATGTCCCGTATGTTGCTACGTGAGCAACCTCTTCGTTGCTCGTTTGTATAAAGGGTGTTGTGGCTACTTTTTATTTTTTTTTGAAAGGCAAGCAGGGTTTTTATAGGATCCCAGAACCTATAAAGATGCTGCAAGCTGGGTTTGAACCCATGACCTAGTGGTACCATCCGCCAAGCTCTAACCGTTGAGCTGTCATGCCATTGGCTGTTGTGGCTACTTTGCTCCATTCTTTACGCCATCTTCCTTGTTAGTGTTATTTCTTTTCTCTTATTGCATTTTTCGTCTTTTCTTGCCTACTTGCGATGTCTGCCAGTGACTTATTAGACGGTGATCAACTTGCTACCTGTGAAGCTCATTTTCCCCAAAGAATGCTTCCCAGACTACTTTAGATAGTGTTTGTTCCAACTATGTTTTACCCCCCCGACTTTGAGATCGTTCTTCCCCGTGAAACGATAGTCCTTGTTGCCCGAGGAAGGGATATATTACGCTTTACCCTCGCATGTTCTCTGCCGATCTTCAACTTCCAATTCTGAAGTTATTTTGGTCTTATCTAGATTTTTTGGGTATTCCTCATGCTCAGATGGGCCCGAATGGTTAGAGGGTTATGGTTTCCATGTATGCCAGGGCCATCCTTTCTGGTATTCCTTTAACCGCTAGAATCTTGCATTATTTGGTGAGGTTTAGTGTGAAACCCAACTGCACATGTTTCCTTCATTCTCCTGCGTACTTTGTCAATCTCAATGATGACATTAGAGTTTGCACACGGGATTAGTTTTATGCGTCTATCGACTCTGACTATTTCAATTTATGGGGTCTGTAGATAGTAAGGTCTTTCTGAGTTCCTATCAAGAGTTAGAATCTGTAATTAATCGCTGAAGAGCAGGTCTTTCCTGAAACTTTTCATAGTTCTCTTGGACACCTATTTTACTGATGGTATGGTGAGGCACAATGGTTTATACAACATGAATGAAACCAAGCGGGCTTTGCTAACTAAAAGGAAAGTCGTGAAGATTGTGTCCTGTGCTGCCGCTGTTGAAGGTGATAACGTTGTCATTGATCGAAAAGTGAACTCGATCGTTGCAAATCTCAATGCTCATGTCAGTGGCGTTATCGGTCCGTCTTCCAGGAAGAGAAAAATACTGAGGCATGTTAGTCCATCCAAGCGGTTGTTTCTGACTTCTGATCATGTTCTGGAGAAGAAAAAAATTATTGACTATGTGTGTCATATATATCTTTACTCGGGTTCTGTTGATAGAGAACCTTCGAGGGAAGACCTTTGCTTTCTGTAGGAGGCGAAAGAGATGAAGTTAGCTTTGGATAGGAGTGAGAAAGATACCACTCGCCCGTTGGAGGATGGCGAAAAGAAGCTCCACTCTGCTTATGGTGGCCTTGATGCTGCTAAGTGTTCCGATGAGGACCCTCGGGTCTTAGATGGCAAGATGCCCCGGTTGGCTGTTGTCAAGTCTAAGGAGCTTGGAAATCGTGATCGAATTCCCGAGGCGCAATCTCTTTATTCTTTTTCCCCTCCTATTGATGGTGGGCTGGACATCCTGCATTCCACAACTTGCTTGGGTTCTCCTGCTCCCGTTGGGACTGCATATCATCCCATTTCTGCTGAGCAACAAGAGGTTGATGGAGGTTCTCCTGTCGCTCCTTCTTCTTTACCGGCTGTGGGTGGTGGTTCCTCCATACTACCGGATCCTTACGTTATTCATTCACGGGTCAGTTCGAAGGAACCTACTCCTTAAGAGATTTTTTGAAACAACAACTATTAATTACTATTGCTATAAAACAAGCTCGTAATTTATCTTTGTTACCTTTTCTTCGTAATGAAGAATCTGCGCATAAAACTAAGAATACTCCTAGAACTACAGGTACTCGAACCAGTGTCAAATCGATTTGGAAGTTTTGCTGGTTTTTCCATTTTGGCATGCAGGATGGTGCACGTAAGCTGATTAATGAATGGCATAGACGGTCGGTGGAGAGGCTTTCGATGCTCATGCTGAATCTGAATCTTCATCTTGAGGATGATGTCAAGCTTGTAATGGACGGGATGACCCATCTTGCCTACGCGGGGGTGATGGGTTTCAGTCATCAGGTTAATCACAATCTTGTGATTTCTCTGAAAAGGAAGCTCTCCGTGCTGCTGTTGGTATTTTTCTATGTTCTTTATCAATATGACCCATTAAAAGTGTGATGCTCTGAATGGATTAAAGCGGCTGAGGTTGCTCAAACTTAGTTGGCCGAGGTGGAAGGTGTACGAGATCGGTCTGTGGATGCACTTGAGTCCTTGAGAGTTGACTTAGATGACATCCACGCACGTTTGCACGATGTGGAGAAAACGCTTTCCACCGAGAAGTCTCTTCATGATGAAACCGCACATGCCAATGATAGAACACTCTAAGATCGCGACATTGCTGAACAAAGGATGGAACAATTACTGGCTTTGCTTGACGAGGTCAAGGTTGATTCCTTCACGATGCTTACTACTGCCGAGGGACAACTCATCGCGGTAAGAAGTAAGCTTGCTTCTGTTAAGGATAGGTTTTGTGTTATGGATGTTGCAGATTGGCTACGCATTGTTTATGGTCGGACTGAACTCTTGGATTATATTGAGGGTCTTGATGTCGACTTGTTTCAATATCATCATCTGGTCTCTCGAACCTTCGAAGATCCTTTGGAGTGATCCAATGGCTGAAGAGTTGCCACCTCCTCCTATTAAAGAAAGAGTTTATGGCGATGACCCGACTCCTACAGATGGTATTTTTGAGGATGTTATAAATCTTTCCCCTTAGTTTTCTATTGCTACATTCGAATGTAATAAAATAGATTTTGAATGAATGGCATGAGTTTTTTTCCTTTATTTTTCTTCTTGTTGACTTTGTTCTTCCATTGTTGTCGTGACGATTTGTATTTGACCTTTGATATTTTACAGCTATATCCTTAGCAGTCATTTGTTGATTTGAATTTTCCTATGTTTTAGCGCGCATGTCTTGACCTTGTGTTTGTCGTCTCGGAGCTTTTGTGGAAAGTTGTTTTGCTTGCTTATCTTCTACATTATTGATGTGGTATGTTTGTTAATCCAAGGTTCTCCCTGGATGTGCTAACCTTATCCTCCATTTTTTTGTTTTGTTCGTCTGATCAACAACAAAGTCTGTCTCCTTCAAAGTGGTTTGTTGATTCGGTTGTCTCGAAGTTGCTTCTACTTCGTTGAATCATCCGTTCAACCTTTATTTCGCTAACTCGACGTTTCAGTCAGTTCAAAGTAGTTTATTTAACTTGGTTCGTTCAGCTTTTACTTTGTTATCTTGACATTTCAGTGGATTCAAAATTTTTATTGATTCGGGTGTTTAACATTTACTTCGTTGGTTCGACGCTCTAGTCGAATCGAAGTTGTTTTACTTAGTTTACTCATTCGTCCATTTTGGCTTTGTTGGTTCGACGCTCTAGTCAACCCGAATTCGTTTTACTTAGTTGACTTGTTCATCTAGTTTTTACTTTGTTACTTCGACGTTTCAGTCGACTCGAAGTTTTTACTAGGTTGACTCGTTCATTCCACTTTTACTTCATTAATTTGATATTTCAATCGACTTGAAGTCATTTTACATAGCTGACTCGTTCATCCAACTTTTACTTCATTAATTTGATGTTTCAATCGACTCGAAGTCATTTTACTTAGTTGACTCATTCGTCAAACTTTTGTTTCGTTAACTCGACGTTTCAGTCGACTCGAAGTTTTTACTTGGTCGACTCGTTCATCCAACTTTTGCTTCGTTAACTCAACGTTTCAGTCGACTCGAAGTTCTTACTTAGTTGACTCATTCATCCAACTTTTACTTCGTTGTTTCGATACTCTAGTCGACCAAAATTCGTTTTACTTAGTTGACTCGTTCGTCCAACTTTTACTTCGTTAACTCGATGTTTCAGTCGACTCAAAGTCGTTTTACTTAGTTGACTCATTCATCCAACTTTTACTTCATTGGTTCAAGTTCTAGTCGACCCGAAGTCGTTTAGTTAGTTGACACTTCGTCCAACTTTTACTTCTTTGGTTAATCAGACCAAAAGTTTATTGTAAATTTCCGACTGGCATCCTGATTCCTTTTGGGCATTATATGCTGATTGTTTTGATAGCTTCGCTTTGGAGTTGTTCGTCTTTGTGGGATGTCGATTCCGAAATTGAAACTTTATTGATTCTCATATTTGGGTGTCTTGACCATTTCTAGCGGTCATTTTCTTGGAGTAGTTCTGTTACATTGCCGAACGATTTTTCTTTGAACATTGCGTGATTTATATCTATTCCCGCGTTGGCGTTTCGTGCCTCTATTGTTTCTTCTTGTTTAATTTATGACCTTATTTGTTTGGCCCGTTATTGCTCCCCGTTTGGCATTGCTCGTTGAGGCTTGATAGAGTTTCTTGTTGTTAATTCCTTCGTAAGTAAATTTGGTTGGATTTGTATCCGCTGGTAGAGTCTCCGGGTCAGTCAGTGCGACTGTCTTCAGGGAGTTGACTTTTCCGCTTCAATATAGATTTGCTCGAGTGGGAGTTGCTTCTTTGCTAGGGTGGATGTAGTGTAGAGTGTATATCAATTCCCTAGACCGTTATTTTGATCCCTTGGTGGCAGTATTTGTTTTTTCTTTTCATTTGAATTGTTTGTTTGGTATTCTGATGAATTCATCCAGTCGTCCTCTTTGGACCCAATGCTCGATTTTTTCTTTCAATTTGTAGCAGTCCTCAGTATCATGTCCGTGATCCTTGTGAAAAAAGCAGTACCTGCTTTTGTCTCGTCCTTCCAGCCGGGTCACTTCTCATCCTGGGTGACCAATTGACGTTCTCCCAATTCGCCATGTGTTTTAAGATGTTGGTTCGGCTTGTCTTTAGGGTTGTGTATAGTTTGTATTCCATTTTCATCACACTGGTTATTTGCTCATGACTGAACCGTGCTGATTACGAATTCCTGGATTCCCGCTGGTTGGACTCAGTTCGTCCGTCGTTTCGATGTTTATTTGAATGACTGTTATCCTCCCGTAATCTATCATCTCACCTTCTTTCTTCTTTTTTTCTCGTTTACTCGAATGGTTCTCCCTTTCTTGCTCATTCTTCTTCCTCACAGCTTTCATTTCTTCAAGGGGGTGCATTTTTATGCTATTTTCAGCAGGATCGCGATGCCTTTTGGAGGCTCCAGGTTAAGGGCATCGAATAAGGGACCTCTTTTCAGTCCAGCGGCAAAAGTTGTAGCAGTTGTGTCATTGCTACATCCATAAATCATTGTTAATTCATTGGTGAAGCGAGTGACATATTCCTGTATCATTTCTTCAGGCTTCTATCTAATGTGCAGGAGGTAGTGGGGTCATTTTCTCATCCAGTGACTCCCAATGAATCTGGTAATAAAATCGGTGGCTAAAACCTGGAAGGAGTCTATCGACCTCGGTGATAGGCTATTGAACCAATTCATCACTGTGGAAGTGAGGTTGGTTAGGAATGTTCTGCACATGATCAATTCCGTGGTTTCCTTTAGGACCATTATTTGGTGGAAATGTCTTAGGTGATATGTTGGGTCAGTGGTACCATCGTACACTTCGAACTTTTGCGGGGTGAACTTTTTTGGCATTGCTTTTTTCATGATTGCGTTGGAAAATGGTGGCTTGGCTAACTCGTACAATATTTTGGGATCTGTGACTCCAATTTTGAACGAGATTTCAGCAATCGTTCCGCTGCACTGTGGAGTCTTGTCTTGGGGGAGCTTGCTACTCTCAAAGTTTCCATGTTGAGGTTCTGCTAAGGCTTCGTCGCTTCCTTGAGTTTGGTTGGTGAAATTTTGTTGGGGCAGTACCTGAACATGGTCGGCTGGCTGAATGCATTCTAGGGTGATTTTTTCAGCATCTTCATCTGGGCCATGAGAAAGTCCACCCGAGGGTCCGTGGCAGTAAAGAAAATAAAGGAATCACATTCACATGTTTAATGAAAAACACGAGAATTGAATTCTTTATAAGGTACAATTAAGGAGTGTAATTCCCATGTAAAGGAAAATTAGAATGTCATTTACAACTTTCCTTTCTTTATTCCTTTCTTATTTTCTCATTTCCACTTTTCTTTTACGACCTTACAATTCATCGAAGAGCGCTAGATTCCATATCGTACCCTTAATAATGTTGGAAACAATTTTTATGGTCAAATTCAATATAAGCAAACAACTCCAATCCTTGTGTCCAAAGCATTATGGAAGATATCATGAGAATAACATAGCCTTCATCACATAAATCATATCTATATAACTATATTACACTATCAAAGAAAAACCAAATAGTCTCTCTTCTACGTGGCTAACTCGTAATAGTGAGAAGTGACATGTAAGCAATTCAAGCCTTATCATTACACAATAAGAATGTAGAGTCTTCTTTTCACCTAAAAAGTAACGAGGGTAATTCTTTTCACCTAAAAAAATATTTCCTAATATTTCTCAAATATACACAAATTTCATTTTTTTTTCTCTTACACTATTTTAGTACACTCCAAATTATTGTAAGTAAGAAAGAAAACAATTCAAGCCTCATCATCACATAGTAAGCCATGCGTCCAAAATTCGTCCTCCTATGAGTTTGACCTGCAAAATAATTATTAGACTGCCAATGACCACCTTTTTGGTGGTTGAAGGCACTTTGATGCTTAAATCAGTAACTCTATTGGAAGAATGAAGTAAATCTGGACAAAACTCAGTTAAAATTGCATGCTTATATCGAATGTTCTCTTTACCTTTTATAATGATCAGGGTTAACTCTCTGTATGATTTAAGCGTGTGAGGCGCAACAGAAGGAGATGTTTCTCGTTACACTCTCCTACTTGATGGAGATACATTCAAGGAGGCTTAACTCCCTCCACGACTCTTTTCGGGTGTAACACTCCTCTTCATTATGAGAGAACTCGTGTCGGGCCTGGATTTGGGCTCTGATCTGTTTGGGCCTTATTTACATCTTCTCGGTGTGGGCCTTGTCTAGGCCTCTGTAATTGGCTTTATTCTTCTTGAACCTTATGAGCTAGCCCAATCGATCAGACGATAAATTCTTGCGATGAGTTTCTATGCCACGTGTACGATCATGATGATTAGTCTATTTTGATGTATCACAAGCTACACCCCCCCTACTTAGTGGTATGTTCATGTATCCAATAATTGTGTGGCGGTTGGTATTTCGATTGCATTTTTGCACTGAACTTAATGTTTAATAACTTTCGATCGGTTGATCGTCTCGATTACTTCGTTATCTGTTCGTTTTTTATAGTGTCCGTTCAAACTATGTTTTGCCTCCGTGAGGCTCATTTTTCCCCAAAGAATGCTTCTCATGCTACTTTCGATAGTGTCCGTTCAAACTATGCTTTGCCTCCGGACTTTGAGATCGTTCTTCCTTGTGAAAACGATAGTCCTTGTTGCCCGAGAAAGGGATATACAATACTTTACCCTCGCATGTTCTGTGTCGGTATTCAATTTTCAATTCTGGAGCTATTTTGGTCTTATCTAGATTTTCTGGGTATTCCTCATGCTCAGATGGGCCTGAATGGTGGGAGGGTTATGGTTTCCATGTGTGCCAAGGCCATCCTTTCTGGTATTCCTTTAACCACTAGAATCTTGCATTCTTTGGTGAGGTTTAGCATGAAACTGAACCGCACATGTTTCCTTCATTCTTCCGCGTACTTTTGCAATCTCAATGATGACATCAAAGGTTGGTCGCGGGATTGGTTTTATGCAACCGTCGACTCTAGCTATTTCAATTGATGGGGTCTGTAAATAATTAGGTCTTTTTGAGTTCCTATCAAGCATCGAAATCTGCAATTGACCGCTGGAGAGCAAGTAATCAGCGAGTGTTTCCTAAATTTATTCGTAGTTCTCTTGGACGCCTACCTTATTGATGGTATGGTGAGGCGCAACGATTTATACAACATGAATGAAATCGAGCGGGCTCTGCTGACAAAAGGCAAGCCGCGAAGATTGCTGCATGTGCTGCTGCTGTTGAAGGTGATAACATTTTCATTGATCGGAAAGTGAGCTCGTGCGTCACGAATCTCAATGCTCTTGTCAGTGGTGCTATCAGCCTGTCTTTCAGTAAGGGAAAAGTATTGAGGCCTGTTAGTCCGTCGAAGCGGTTGTTTCTGACTTCTGACCGTGTTCCAAAAAAGAAACGACTTATTGACTATGTGCGTCATACATCTCTTTACTCGGATTCCGTTGATAGAAAACCTTTGAGGGAAGACTGTTGCTCTCTGTAGGACGCAAAAGAGATGAAGTTGGCTTTGGAGGGTGTGAGAAAGATACCATTCACCCATTGGACAATGGCGAAAAGAAGCTCCACTCTGCTTATGGCGGCCTTGATGCTGCTAGGTGTTCTGATGAGGACCCTCGGTCCTTGGATGACAAGATGCTCCAGTTGGCTAATGTCCAGTCTAAGGAGCTTGGCAATCGTGATCGAGTTTTTGATGCGCAGTCTCTTCATTCTTTTTCCCCTCCTGTTGATGGAAGGGTGGAGATCCCGCCTTCCACAGCTTGTTTGAGTTCTTCTGCTCCCGTTGGGACCGCCATTCATACTGTTTCTGCTGAGCAACGAGAGGGTGACAAAGGTTCTCCTGTCACACCTTTTTCTTTACCGGCTTTGGGTGGTGCTTCCTCCTTGCTATCGGATCCTTGAGTTCTTCATTCACGAGTCAATTGGAAGGAACCTATTTCTGAAAAGATTTTTTGAAACCACAACAATTAATTATTATTGCTATAAAACAAGATAGTAATTTTTCTTCGTTAACTTTTCTTCATAATGAATAATTTGCGCATAAAACTAAGTATACTCCCAGAACTACGGGAACTCGAACCAATGTCAGATCGGATGGGAAGTTCTGCTAGTTTTCCCATCTTGGCGTTCAAGATGGTGCACATAAGCTGATTAATGAGTGGGATGGACTGTCGGTGGAGAGGCTTTTGGATGCCTGTGTTGAATACGAGTCTTCATCATGAGGATGGTGTCAGGCATGTAATGGATGGGATGAACCATCTTACCTACGCAAGGTGGATGGGTTTGAGTTATCAGGTTAATCCCAATCTTGTGATTTTTCTGGAGAGGAAGCTCTCCGTGCTATTGTTGGTATTTTTCTATGTTCATTATCATTATGACATGTTAAAAGTGCGATGCTCTAAATGGATTAAAGTGGCCGAGGTTGCTCAGACTTCGTTGGCCGAGGTGGAGGGTGTACGAGATCGGTCTGTGAACGCACTTGAATCCTTGAGAGTTGACTTAGACGATGTCCACGCACATTTGCACAACGCAGAGAAAGAGCTTTCTGCCGAGAAGGCGCTTCATGATGAGGCCGCACATGCCATGATAGAACACTCAAAAAATTGCGATATCACTGGACAAATGATGGATCAATTATTGCCTTCGCTTGACGAGGTCAAGGATGATTCCTTCGCGATGCTCACTACTGCCGAGGGACAACTCATCGCGATAAGAAGAGAGCTTGCTTTTGTTAAAGATAGGCTCTGTGTTATGGATGTGGCAGATCGGTTGTGCATTGTTTATGGTCGGACTGAGCTTCTGGATTATATTGAGGGTCTCGGTGTCGACTTGTTTTAATATCGTCATCTGGTATCAAACCTTCGAGGATGAAGATGGCGTTGAAGATTCTTCAGGTGATCCAATGGCTGAAGAGTTGCCACCTCCTCCTCTTGAAGAAAGAGTTTTTGTCGATGACCCGTGTGAGACCCTAAGTGGGCGGACCTGAGGTGAGGGTGAGGGTGAGGGTAGAGGGCCCAACAGGCCCAATAGGCCAAGAAGGGTTGGACGAGCTACAAGGGGGATCATAGTCCCATATCGCCTGGGTACGGAAGGGGGATGTGCTTTAAGTGTGCGAGGTCGCTCTACATGATAACACGCGTTTTAAAGTCGTGTGGGCCGGTTGGTAGCCCAAAGCGGACAATATGGTGTCATGTGGGAGCGGGTCGTTACAGTTGGTATCAGAGCCTGACCCAGCCGGAAGTATGCCACGGTGTTGGTGGGCCCTCTGGCGACGTGGACGTTGTGCCTGTGTGGCCAACGAGGACGTTTGGCCTTAAGGGGGGTGGATTGTGAGACCCTAAGTGGGCGGACCTGAGGTGAGGGTGAGGGTAGAGGGCCCAACAGGCCCAATAGGCCAAGAAGGGTTGGACGAGCTACAAGGGGGATCATAGTCCCATATCGCCTGGGTATGGAAGGGGGATGTGCTTTAAGTGTGCGAGGTCGCTCTACATGATAACACGCGTTTTAAAGCCGTGCGGGCCGGTTGGTAGCCCAAAGCGGACAATATGGTGTCATGTGGGAGCGGGTCGTTACAACCTGGCTCCTACAGATGGTATTGCTGAGGATGTTATAAATCTTTCCCCTTAGTGTTTTATTGCTACCTTCGAATGTAATAGAATAGATTTTGAATGAATGACAAGAGTTTTTATTTTTATTTTTCTTCTTGTTGACTTCGTTCGTCCGTTGTTATCATGACGATTTGTATTTGAGCTTTGATATTTTGAATGAATGACAAGTTCCCTAATATTTATCAACCTTAAACAATTTCTTCTTCTTCTTTTTGGTTTTTTTTTTTATTGCACTTTTTTTTAGTACATTACTAAAAAAGAAATGATAGTCATATGGTCATTTTGCAAATCCTAGTAACCCATCTTGCTTGTTCAAACTCAATTGGCCTACTGTAAGGGCGGAGCCAATATTAGGCCTTGGGGGCAATAGCCACCCATCAGCTTGCAAATTTTTTGCAACTATTCAACTACCATATGGGTAATATAGGCCTACAAAGCACTTTTATTAGCTTGCCCCCCTATGACATTATTTCTATGCTCCCTCTACATGTATAAGCATATGATAATTCATTCCCAATAAAATATTTTTTAAATAACAAACCTCTCACTTTTAATGAGTTGTATGAAAAGTCTGTATTTGCTGACCAAATTTCATTCTTACTCGTTATTGGCTGTATGAAAAATGTAATTTACCCTCTAATACTAGTGAAACACTACTCTCTATTTCAATTTCTTCTAAACACTAGAAATTCACATTACCTAATTTTCACCCAATTATTTTTCTTTTGAAATAAAACTCATTTTTCACCACCATTTACAATTAGCTATGTTTAAAGTATTAATTTGGGGCCTTTTTGGAGATATTGGTTAAGTTAGCACAACTTAAATCTATTTATCATCCTTTTAAGACAAATTAATATGGCCATGGTTTGATTATGCTCTTCTTGAGCGAGTAGTGATGTAAGGGGGAAAAAAATTTTCGAGAACTAAAATTTTGTTATGCTCATAGAGTACCCATAAGAGAATTAGTTATTTGCTTGGTAGTTATTGATAGAAACCTATTATGATTGAGAATTTTATATCTTAGAAAAGTGCGCATATACATACACAACTTGTACAATAAATATATTTCGTTTCAAAATTATCAATAGAATAGTCTTATTTATTTATTTTGTGAAAAAAAAACCTCAAAATCTATATTTGAGTTATTTCCTAAAGAACTAGCTATTTATAAAAAAAAATTCTTTCACTCTTCCCATACAAAAATTCAAGGCTCCACCCTTGTGTACGTGAATAGTAATTTGTTGGTGCTCGTTGACCTAATTTTTTGGAATTTTCAATTAATAAGCTATATATAGTCCATCAGTAGCCTATAATTACCTTCCACTCTTATTTTTGTTTCCAACACAACTGTTTTACTTACATCAAATAAAAGAGATGGCAAAGAAGATCATTTCAGTGTTGTTGATATGCATTGTTTTCTTTGTAACCAACAACCCCATCTCAGCCATAGCCTCAGACCCTGGTGCCTCAGGACAGACTTCAGATCTGCAATTGAAAGATCTAGACGTCGGAGAACTCACTGTTGAGGCACTTTTGGAATGCACAAAAAGTTGTACACAGGAAAAATGTGGAGGTAAAATGGATTGTCTTGACCAATGTAAAGATCAATGTGATATGTCAAAGATCTTCCCCAAAATTGCAGAACTCGCTCAGGTAGGCTATCTTCTGTGCATGGAGAATTGTGTAGATAAAACTTGCGGAGGTAATATGGAAGATGAAAAGTGCATGAAGGATTGTGGTGATGGTGAATGCAACACAAAAGATGTTCAAGGTCTCAATGCCTTGCTTTATCCACAATGTGTGCAAGATTGTACACTACATAACTGCAAAGAGGAGAAAACCCATAAAGAGTGCGCAGACAAGTGCAAAAATGAGGGATGCAAAACATTTCTAAGTTGAACATTTCAGCTTTTATGTTATCGATTTGACATCATTCGATTTTGTAAAACATGCAGAACAGTGACGGGAGCAGTTAAATTTGGCTTTCTTCGCTAGACTTGGCCTCATATGAGCTCCAAGCTCCTTTAGGGTGGCCTTTTTTTTAGTACTTCGGAGTTTAATTAATAAACATGATTCTTTTTTTTGTTTTTCAATAAACATGATGAAATTGTAAAAAACAAAACAAAACAAAACATATTTCAGTTCTTACTATATGTATATAGACAATGAAAAATCTCATATCTCAAAATCAAAAAGCTCCAGCAAAGAAAGCTGCTACTCTCAAAGTTTCCATGTTGAGGTTTTGCTAAGGCTTCGTCGCTTCCTTGAGTTTGGTTGGTGAAATTTTGTTGGGGCAGTACCTGAACATGGTCGGCTGGCTGAATGCATTCTTGAGTGATTTTTTCAGCATCTTCATCTGGGCCATGAGAAAGTCCACCCGAGGGTCCGTGGCAGTAAAGAAAATAAAGGAATCACATTCACATGTTTAATGAAAAACACGAGAATTGAATTCTTTATAAGGTACAATTAAGGAGTGTAATTCCCATGTAAAGGAAAATTAGAATGTCATTTACAACTTTCCTTTCTTTATTCCTTTCTTATTTTCTCATTTCCACTTTTCTTTTACGACCTTACAATTCATCGAAGAGCGCTAGATTCCATATCGTACCCTTAATAATGTTGGAAACAATTTTTATGGTCAAATTCAATATAAGCAAACAACTCCAATCCTTGTGTCCAAAGCATTATGGAAGATATCATGAGAATAACATAGCCTTCATCACATAAATCATATCTATATAACTATATTACACTATTAAAGAAAAACCAAATAGTCTCTCTTCTACGTGGCTAACTCGTAATAGTGAAAAGTGACATGTAAGCAATTCAAGCCTTATCATTACACAATAAGAATGTAGAGTCTTCTTTTCACCTAAAAAGTAACGAGGGTAATTCTTTTCACCTAAAATAATATTTCCTAATATTTCACAAATATACACAAATTTCATTTTTTTTTCTCTTACACTATTTTAGTACACTCCAAATTATTGTAAGTAAGAAAGAAAACAATTCAAGCCTCATCATCACATAGTAAGCCATGGGTCCAAAATTCGTTCTCCTATGAGTTTGACCTGCAAAACAATCATTAGACTGCCAAGGACCACCTTTTTGGTGGTTGAAGGCACTTCGATGCTTAAATCAGTAACTCTGTTGGAAGAATGAAGTAAATCTGGACAAAACTCAGTTAAAATTGCATGCTTATATCGAATGTTCTCTTTACCTTTTATAATGGTCAGGGTTAACTCTCTGTATGATTTAAGCATGTGAGGCGCAACAGAAGGAGATGTTTCTCGTTACAGTCTCCTACTTGATGGAGATACGTTCATGGAGGCTTAACTCCCTCCACGACTCTTTTCGGGTGTAACACTCCTCTTCATTATGAGAGAACTCGTGTCGGGCTTGGATTTGGGCTCGGATCTGTTTGGGCCTTATTTACATCTTCTCGGTGTGGGCCTTGTCTAGGCCTCTGTAATTGGCTTTATTCTTCTTGAGCCTTATGACCTAGCCCAATCGATCAGACGATAAATTCTTGCGATGAGTTTCTATGCCACGTGTACGATCATGATGATCGGTCTATTTTGATGTATCACCAGCTACTCCCCCCTACTTAGTGGTATGTTCATGTATCCAATAAGTGTGTGGCGGTTGGTATTTCGATTGCATTTTTGCACTGAACTTAATGTTTAATAACTTTCGATCGGTTGATCGTCTCGATTACTTCGTTATCTGTTCGTTTTTTATAGTGTCCGTTCAAACTATGCTTTGCCTCCGTGAGGCTCATTTTTCCCCAAAGAATGCTTCTCATGCTACTTTGGATAGTGTCCGTTCAAACTATGCTTTGCCTCCGAACTTTGAGATCGTTCTTCCTTGTGAAAACGATAGTCCTTGTTGCCCGAGAAAGGGATATACAATACTTTACCCTCGCATGTTCTGTGTCGGTATTCAATTTTCAGTTCTGGAGCTATTTTGGTCTTATCTAGATTTTCTGGGTATTCCTCATGCTCAGATGGGCCTGAATGGTGGGAGGGTTATGGTTTTCACGTGTGCCAAGGCCATCCTTTCTGGTATTCCTTTAACCACTAGAATCTTGCATTCTTTGGTGAGGTTTAGCATGAAACCGAACCGCACATGTTTCCTTCATTCTTCTGCGTACTTTTGCAATCTCAATGATGACATCAGAGGTTGGTCGGGGGATTGGTTTTATGCAACCGTCGACTCTAGCTATTTCAATTGATGGGGTCTGTAAATAGTAAGGTCTTTTTGAGTTCCTATCAAGCATCAAAATCTGCAATTGACCGCTGGACAGCAAGTAATCAGCGAGTGTTTCCTAAAATTATTCGTAGTTCTCTTGGACGCCTACCTTATTGATGGTATGGTGAGGCGCAACGATTTATACAACATGAATGAAATCGAGCGGGCTCTGCTGACTAAAAGGCAAGCCGCGAAGATTGCTGCATGTGCTGCTGCTGTTGAAGGTGATAACATTTTCATTGATCGGAAAGTGAGCTCGTGCGTCACGAATCTCAATGCTCTTGTCAGTGGTGCTATCAGCCTGTCTTTCAGGAAGAGAAAAGTATTGAGGCCTGTTAGTCCGTCGAAGCGGTTGTTTCTGACTTCTGACCGTGTTCCAAAAAAGAAACGACTTATTGACTATGTGCGTCATACATCTCTTTACTCGGATTCCGTTGATAGAAAACCTTTGAGGGAAGACTGTTGCTCTCTGTAGGAGGCAAAAGAGATGAAGTTGGCTTTGGAGGGTGTGAGAAAGATACCATTCACCCATTGGACGATGGCGAAAAGAAGCTCCACTCTGCTTATGGCGGCCTTGATGCTGCTAGGTGTTCTGATGAGGACCCTCGGTCCTTGGATGACAAGATGCTCCAGTTGGCTAATGTCCAGTCTAAGGAGCTTGGCAATCGTGATCGAGTTTTTGAGGCGCAGTCTCTTCATTCTTTTCCCCCTCCTGTTGATGGAAGGGTGGAGATCCCACCTTCCACAACTTGTTTGAGTTCTTCTGCTCCCGTTGGGACCGCCATTCATACTGTTTCTGCTGAGCAACGAGAGGGTGACAGAGGTTCTCCTGTCACACCTTTTTCTTTACCGGCTGTGGGTGGTGCTTCCTCCTTGCTATCGGATCCTTGAGTTCTTCATTCACGAGTCAATTGGAAGGAACCTATTTCTGAAAAGATTTTTTGAAACAACAACAATTAATTATTATTGCTATAAAACAAGATAGTAATTTTTCTTCGTAAACTTTTCTTCATAATGAATAATTTGCGCATAAAACTAAGTATACTCCCAGAACTACAGGAACTCGAACCAATGTCAGATCGGATGGGAAGTTCTGCTAGTTTTCCCATCTTGGCGTTCAAGATGGTGCACATAAGCTGATTAATGAGTGGGATGGACTGTCGGTGGAGAGGCTTTTGGATACCTGTGCTGAATACGAGTCTTCATCATGAGGATGGTGTCAGGCATGTAATGGATGGGATGAACCATCTTACCTACGCGGGGTGGATGGGTTTGAGTTATCAGGTTAATCCCAATCTTGTGATTTTTCTGGAGAGGAAGCTCTCCGTGCTACTGTTGGTATTTGTCTATGTTCATTATCAATATGACATGTTAAAAGTGCGATGCTCTAAATGGATTAAAGTGGCTGAGGTTGCTCAGACTTTGTTGGCCGAGGTGGAGGGTGTACGAGATCGGTCTGTGGTCGTACTTGAGTCCTTGAGAGTTGACTTAGACGATGCCCACGCACATTTGCACAACGCAGAGAAAGAGCTTTCTGCCGAGAAGGCGCTTCATGATGAGGCCGCACATGCCATGATAGAACACTCAAAAAATTGCGATATCACTGGACAAATGATGGAACAATTACTGCCTTCGCTTGACGAGGTCAAGGATGATTCCTTCGTGATGCTCACTACTTCCGAGGGACAACTCATCGCGATAAGAAGAGAGCTTGCTTTTGTTAAAGATAGGCTCTGTGTTATGGATGCGGCAGATTGGTTGTGCATTGTTTATGGTCGGACTGAGCTTCTGGATTATATTGAGGGTCTCGGTGTCGACTTGTTTTAATATCGTCATATGGTATCAAACCTTCGAGGATGAAGATGGCGTTGAAGATTCTTCAGGTGATCCAATGGCTGAAGAGTTGCCACCTCCTCCTCTTGAAGAAAGAGTTTATGTCGATGACCCGGCTCCTACAGATGGTATTGCTGAGGATGTTATAAATCTTTTCCCTTAGTCTTTTATTGCTACCTTCGAATGTAATAGAATAGATTTTGAATGAATAATGACAAGAGTTTTTATTTTTATTTTTCTTCTTGTTGACTTCGTTCGTCCGTTGTTATCGTGACGATTTGTATTTGAGCTTTGATATTTTGAATGAATGACAAGTTCCCTAATATTTATCAACCTTAAACAATTTCTTCTTCTTTTTTGGTTTTTTTTTTGTTGCACTTTTTTAGTACATTACTAAAAAAAAGAAATGATAGGCATATGGTCATTTTGCAAATCCTAGTAACTCATCTTGCTTGTTCAAACTCAATTGGCCTACTGTAAGGGCGGAGCCAATATTAGGCCTTGGGGGCAATAGCCACCCATCAACTTGCAAATTTTTTGCAACTAGTCAACTACCATATGGGTAATGTAGGCCTACAAAGCACTTTTATTAGCTTGCCCCCCTATGACATTATTTCTATGCTCCCTCTACATGTATAAGCATATGATAATTCATTCCCAATAAAATATTTTTTAAATAACAAACCTCTCACTTTTAATGAGTTGTATGAAAAGTCTGTATTTGCTGACCAAATTTCATTCTTACTCGTTATTGGCTGTATGAAAAATGTAATTTACCCTCTAATACTAGTGAAACACTACTCTCTATTTCAATTTCTTCCAAACACTAGAAATTCACATTACCTAATTTTCACCCAATTATTTTTCTTTTGAAATAAAACTCATTTTTCACCACCATTTACAATTAGCTATGTTTAAAGTATTAATTTGGGGCCTTTTTGGAGATATTGGTTAAGTTAGCACAACTTAAATCTATTTATCATCCTTTTAAGACAAATTAATAGGGCCATGGTTTGATTATGCCCTTCTTGAGCAAGTAGTGATGTAAGGGGGAAAAAATTCTTCGAAAACTAAAATTTTGTTATGCTCATAGAGTATTCATAAGAGAATTAGTAATTTGCTTGGTAATTATTATTAGAAACCTATTATGATTGAGAGTTTTATATCTTAGAAAAGCGCGCACATACATACAAAACTTGTACAATAAATATATTCCGTTTCAAAATTATCAATAGAATAGTCTTATTTATTTATTTATTTTGTGAAACAAACCTCAAAATCTATATTTGAGTTATTTCCTAAAGAACTAGCTATTTATAAAAAAAATTCTTTCAGTCTTCCCATACAAAAATTCAAGGCTCCACCCTTGTGTACGTGAATAGTAATTTGTTGGTGCTCGTTGACCTAATTTTTTGGAATTTTCAATTAATAAGCTATATATAGTCCATCAGTAGCCTATAATTACCTTCCACTCTTATTTTTGTTTCCAACACAACTGTTTTACTTACATCAAATAAAAGAGATGGCAAAGAAGATCATTTCAGTGTTGTTGATATGCATTGTTTTCTTTGTAACCAACAACCCCATCTCAGCCATAGCCTCAGACCCTGGTGCCTCAGGACAGACTTCAGATCTGCAATTGAAAGATCTAGACGTCGGAGAACTCACTGTTGAGGCACTTTTGGAATGCGCAAAAAGTTGTACACAGGAAAAATGTGGAGGTAAAATGGATTGTCTTGACCAATGTAAAGACCAATGTGATATGTCAAAGATCATCCCCAAAATTGCAGAACTCGCTCAGGTAGGCTATCTTCTGTGCATGGAGAATTGTGTAGATAAAACTTGCGGAGGTAATATGGAAGATGAAAAGTGCATGAAGGATTGTGGTGATGGTGAATGCAACACAAAAGATGTTCAAGGTCTCAATGCATTGCTTTATCCACAATGTGTGCAAGATTGTACACTACATAATTGCAAAGAGGAGAAAAACCATAAAGAGTGCGCAGACAAGTGCAAAAATGAGGGATGCAAAACATTTCTAAGTTGAACATTTCAGCTTTTATGTTATCAATTTGACATCATTCGATTTTGTAAAACATGCAGAACCATGACGGGAGCAGGAAATAAATTTGGATTTCTTCGTTAGACTTGGCCTCATATGAGCTCCAAGCTCCTTTAGCTGGCCTCTTTTTTGGTACTTCGGAGTTTAATGAAAAAAACATGATTCTTTTTTTTTGATAAACATAATGGAATTGAAAAAACCAAAACAAAACATGAATTGTTTCAACAAAGAAAAATCTCATAACTCAAAATCAAAATGGTCAGTTCGACAAGCTCGTGTCTTTGATGCCTCTTGAAGCTCTATGAGGTTCACAATATTATTTATAAACTATATAAAAGTGCAATAAGGAAGTAATGTGATATCTCAAAATATTACCAAAGATCCATTACCAGATTTTCAATAATGAAAATTTCTAAACTTCATATGGCACATAAGACTATGTTGAGTTAATATAATATGAATATATTTATTATTATTATATTATATTATTATTATTATTATTATTATTTTCCTTAGGAAAAGTTCGGTTGTGAGAAATCTCATCCCTCTAAAAGGCTTTTTTGAAAAGTAGAATGACGATCAAACTTATGTTTTGCAAAGAAAATAAAGGAATCAGATTCTAATGTTTAATGAAAAACATAAAAATTTATAAGGAACAATTAGGGAGTGTAATTCCCATGTAAAGGAAAACTAGAATGTCATTTACAACTTTCTTTTCTTATTTTCTCATTTCCACTTTTCTTTCACGACCTTACAATTCATCGAAGATAGCTAGATTCCATATCGTACCCTTAATGTTGGAAACAATTTTTTATGGTCAATCAACGCAATATAAGCAAACAACTACAATCCTTGTGTCCCACGCATTATGGAAGATATCATGAGAATAACTTAGCCTTCATCATATAAATCATATCTACTACTTCGTTTTATAACTTTCGATCGGTTGATCATCTCGATTACTTAGTTGTTTGCTCGTTTTCGTGCACATTTTCCTGAAGTTTAGAGCGCCATTATGTCTTGTTTGTCGTTCCATGAGCAATCTCTTCGTTTCTTGGTTGTATAAAGGGCGATGTGGCTATTTTGCTCCCTTATTTACGCCATCTTCGCTGTTAGTGTCATTTCTTTTCTTTTATTGCATTTTTCGTTTTTTCTTGCCTATTTACGATGTCTGTCAGTGACCTACTGGATGGTGATCAACTTGCTACCTGTGAGGCTGATTTTTCCCCAAAAAAGGCTTCTCAGGCTACTTTGAATAGAGTCCGTTCCAACTATGTTTTGCCCCCCGACTTTGAGATCGTTCTTCCTCGTGAAAGCGATAGTCTTTGTTGCCCGATGAAGGGATATATTACATTTTACCCTCGCATGTTCTGTGTCGGTCTTCAGTTTCCAGTTCTGGAGCTATTATGGTCTTATCTAGATTTTCTCGGTATTCCTCACGCTCAGATGGGCTCAAATGGTTGGAGGGTTATGGTTTCCACGTATGCAAGGGCCATCCTTTCTAGTATTCCTTTAACCATTAGAATCTTGCATTCTTTGGTGAGGTTTAGCGTGAAACCCAATCGCACCTGCTTCCTTCATTCTCCTGCATACTTTGGCAATCTCAATGATGATATCAGGGGTTGGTCGTGGGATTGGTTTTATGCGTCGGTCGACTCTGGCTATTTCAATTTATGGGGT
Organism: Berberis vulgaris; assembly: GCA_963556465.1. NCBI lineage: Eukaryota > Viridiplantae > Streptophyta > Magnoliopsida > Ranunculales > Berberidaceae > Berberis > Berberis vulgaris. The sequence continues at coordinate 78,051,268 of OY747135.1, forward strand.
TTGCAGATAGTAAAGTCTTTTCGAGTTTCTATCAAGCGTCAAAATTTGCAATTGACCGCTGAAGAGCAGGTTATCAGTGAGCGTTTCCTGAAACTTTTTGTAGTTCGCTTGGATGCCTATCTTATTGATTGTATGGTGAGGCGCAACGATTTATACAACATGAATGAAACCGAGCGGGCTCTGTTGACTGAAAGGCAAGCCGCGAAGATTGTTGTCTGTGTTGCCGCTGTTGAAGGTGATAACGTTGTCGTTGATCGAAAAGTGAGCTCGAGCGTTACAAATTTCAATGCTCCTATAAGTGGCGCTACCGGTCCGTCTTCCAGGAAGAGAAAAGTACTAAGGCCTATTAGTCCATCGAAGCGGTTGTTTCTTACTTTTGACCGTGTTTCGAAGAAGAAACGACTTATTGACTCTGTCCATCATATATCTTTTTACTCGAGTTTTATTGATAGAGAACCTTTGAGGGAAGACCGTTGTTATCTGCAGGAGGCAAAAAAGATGAAGTTAGCTTTGGAGAGGAGTGAGAAAGATACCATTTGGACCCTCGGTCCTTGTTACTGCTAAGTGTTCTAATGAGGACCCTCGGTCCTTAGATGACAAAATGCTCTAGTTGGTTGTTGTCCAGTCTAAGGAGCTTGGCAATCGTGATCGAGTTCCCGAGGCGCAGTCTCTTCATTCTTCTTCCCCTCTTGTTGATGGAAGGGTGGAGATCCCGCCTTCCACAGCTTGCTTGGGTTCTTCTGCTCCCGTTGGGACCGCCATTCATCCTGTTTCTCCTGAGCAACGAAAGGGTGATGGAGGTTCTCCTGTCTCTCCTTCTTCTTTGTCGGTTGTGGGTGGTGGTTCCTCCATATTACCGGATCCTTGCGTTCTTCATTCACAGATCAGTTGGAAGGAACCTACTCCTGAAGAGATTTTTGGAAACAACAACGATTAATTACTATTGCTATAAAACAAGCTCGTAATTTATCTTCGTTACATTTTCTTCATAATGAAGAATCTGCGCATAAAACTAAGTATACTCCTAGAACTACGGGTACTCGAACTAGTGTCAAATTGGATGGGAAGTTCTGCTAGTTTTCCCATCTTGGTGTACAGCATGGTGCACGTAATATGATTAATGAATGGCATAGATGGTACGTGGAGAGACCTTCGATGCCCGTGCTGAATCCAAATCTTCATCTTGAGTTTGGTGTCAGACTTGTAATGGACGAGATGACCCATCTTGCCTACCCAGGGGTGATGGGTTTGAGTCATTAGGTTAATCACAATCTTGTGATTTCTCTGGAGAGGAAGCTCTCCATGCTGTTGTTGGTATTTTTTTATGTTTTTTTTTTAATCAATATGACCCGTTAAAAGTGCGATGCTTTGAACGGATTAAAGCGGCTGAGGTTGCTCAGACTTCATTGGCTTAGGTGGAGGGGGTACGAGATTGGTATGTGACCGCACTTGAGTCCTTGAGAGTTGACTTAGACGACATCCACGCACATTTGCACGATGTGGAGAAAGAGCTTTCCGCAGAGAAGGCGCTTCATGATTAGGCTGCACATGCCATGATAGAACACTCTAAAAATCGCGATATCGTTGAACAAATGATGGAACAATTATTGGTTTCGCTTGACGAGGTCAAGGCTGATTCCTCCGTGATGCTCACTACTACTGAGGGCCAACGCATCACGGTAAGAAGTGAGTTTGCTTCTGTTAAGGATAGGCTCTGTGTTATGGATGTGGCGGATTGGCTGCGCATTGTTTATAGTCGGACTGAGCTTCTGGATTATATTGAGGGTCTCGGTGTCGACTTATTTCAATATCTTCATCTGGTTTATCAAACCTTCAAGGATGAAGATGGTGCTGAAGATCCTTCGAGTGATCCAATGGCTGAAGAGCTGCCATCCTCTCTTCTTGAGAAAAGAGTTTTTGTCGATGACCCAACTCCTACAGATGGTATTGCTGAGGATGTTATAAATCTTTCCCCTTAGTCTTCTATTGCTACATTCGAATGTAATAAAATAGATTTTGAATGAATGACATGAATTTTTTCCCTTATTTTTCATCTTGTTGACTTCGTTCGCCCGTTGTCGTAAAGATTTGTATTTGAGCTTTGATATTTTACAGCTATATCCTTAGCAGTCATTTGCTAATTTAAATTTTTCTATGTTTTAGCACGCATGTCTTGACCTTGTTTTTGTCATCTCAGAGCTTTTGTGGAAAGTTGTTTTGCTTGCTTGTCTTCTACTTTGTTGATCTGGTATGTTAGTTATTCCAAGGTTCTCCTAGGCTATGCTAAGTTGCTCCTCCGATTGTTTGCTATGTTCGTTTGATCAACAACGGAGTCTATTTCATTTGAGTTGGTTTGTTGATTTGGTTGTCTCGAAGTTGCTTCTACTTTGTTGAATCGCCCGCTCAACCTTTACGTTGCTAACTCAACATTTCAATCAGTTCGAAGTAGTTTATTTTCTTGGTTCGTTCTGTTTTTTCTTCGTTAACTCGACGTTTCAGTGGACTTGAAATTTTTGTTGATTCAGGTGTTTAACCTTTACTTTGTTGGTTCGGCACTCTAGTTGAACAGAAGTCACTTAGTTGACTCATTCGTCCACTTTGACTTAGTTAATTCGACACTCTAGTCGACCCGAATTCATTTTACTTAGTTGACTTGTTCGTCTAGTTTTTACTTCGTTAACTCGACGTTTCAGTCGACTCAAAGTTTTTACTAGGTTGACTCATTCATTCAACTTTTACTTCGATAATTCGATATTTCAATAAACTCGAAGTCATTTTACTTAGTTGACTCGTTCGTCCAACTTTTACTTCATTAATTTGATGTTTCAATCGACTCGAAGTCGTTTTACTTAGTTGACTCATTCGTCTAACTTTTACTTCGTTAACTCGATGTTTCAGTCGACTCGAAGTTTTTACTTGGTTGACTCGTTCGTCCAACTTTTACTTCATTAACTCGACGTTTTAATCGACTCGAAGTTCTTACTTGGTTGACTCATTCGTCCAATTTTTACTTTGTTGGTTCGACACTCTAGTCGAGTCGAAGTCGTTTTACTTAGTTGACTCGTTCGTCCAACTTTTACTTCGTTAACTCGACGTTTTAGTCGACTCGAAGTTGTTTTACTTAGTTGACTCGTTCGTCCAATTTTTACTTCGTTCATTCGACGCTCTAGTTGACCCAAAGTCGTTTTACTTAGTTGACTCGTTCGTCCAACTTTTACTTCATTAACTCGATGTTTCAGTCGACTCGAAGTCGTTTTACTTAGTTGACTCGTTTGTCCAACTTTTACTTCTTTGGTTGATCAGACCAGAAGTTTATTGTAAATATCTGACTGGCGTCCTAATTCCTTTTGGGCTTTATACGCATATTGTTTTGCATAGCTTCGCTTTGGAGTTGTTCGTCTTTGTGGGATGTCGATTCCAAAATTGAAACTTTATTGATTCTCCTATTTGGATGTTTTGACCATTTCTAGCGGTCATTTTTCAGAAGCAGTTCCTTTACATTGTGGAGCGATTTTTTTTATCATTGTGTGACTGATGTCTATTCCCGCGTTGGTGTTTCGTGCCTCTGTTGTTTCTTTTTGTTTAGTTTATGATCATTTGTTTGGCCCGTTATTACTCCCCGTTTGGCATTGCTCGTTGAGGCTTGATGGAGTTTGTTGTTGTTAATTCCTTTGTAAGTAAATTTGGTTGGATTTGTATCCGCTGGTAGAGTCTTCAGGTGGGTCAGTGCAACCGACTTCAGGGTGTTGACCTTTCCACTTCAATATAGATCTGCTTGAGTGGGAGATGCTTCTTTGCTAGGGTGGATGTAGTGTAGAGCGTATATCAATTCCCTGGACCGTTCTTTTGATCCTATGGTGGCAGTATTTGCTTTTTCTTTTCCTTTGAATTGTTTGTCTGGTATTCCGATGAATTCATCCAGTCGTCCTCTTTTGACCCAATGCTCGATTTCTTCTTTCAAATTGTAGCTGTCATTGGTATCATGTCTGTGATCCTTGTGAAAAGAGCAGTATCTGATTTTGTCTCATCCTTCCGGTCGGGTCTCCTCTCATCCTGGGTGACCAGCTGACGTTCTCCCACTTCACCATGTGTTTTAAGATTTTGGTCTGACTTGTCTTTAGGGCTGTGTACGGTTTGTACTCCTTTTTCATCACATTGGTTATTCGCTCATGACTAGACCGTGCTGATTGTGAATTCCTGGATTCATGCTGGTTGGACTCAGTTTGTCCGTAGTTTCGATGTTTCTTTAAATGACTGTTATCCTCCCATGATCCATGATCTCACCTTCTTTCTTCTTTCCTTTCTCATTTCCTCGAATGGTTCTCCCTATTCCAGCTCATTCTTCATCCTCACAACTTTCATTTCTTCGTTTCTGTTATATTTTTAGCAGGACCGCGATGCCTTTTGGAGGCTACAGGTTAAGGGCATCAAAGAATGGGCATCTTTTCAATCCGGCAACGAAAGTTCCAGCAGCTGTGTCATCGCTACATCCATCAATCATTGTTAACTCGTTGGTGAAGCGAGTGACATATTCCCGTATCGTTTCTTCAGGTTTCTGTCTTATGTGCAGGAGGTAGTGGGGTCATTTTCTCATCCGGTGACTCCCAATGAATCTGGTAATAAAAGCGGTGGCTAAAGCCTACACTACACCAAATTGGCATTTTTGTAACAATCCAAAAAATAGTAACACTTTTGAGCTATAACAATCCACTAAGCAATTTTACACATTTTCAAAAATAAAGTGATTCAATAATTGTATCACCACAAATAGTATGGGCTTACAAGTGATGTTATTCATGGTGATCTAATTTAGTGTAAAAAAAATTTTGTAGCTATTTTTCATTTTGTTGACTAAATTTAATTTTGACTTGAAATTGTTTGGTGGATTGTAATAGCTCAAAAGTGTTACTGTTTTTTAAGTTGTTACAAATATGTCAATTTGGTGTAGTGATAGAAGGAGTCTATTGACCTCGGTGGTAGGCTATTAAATCAATTCATCAATGTGGAAGTGAGGTTGGTTGGGAATATGTTCTGCACATGATCGATTCTATGGTTTCCTTTAGGGCCATCATGTGGTGGAAATGTCTTAGGTGATATGTTGGGTCAGTGGTACCTTCGTACACTTCGAACTTTGGCGGGGTGAACTTTTTTGGCATTGCCTTTTTCATGAGTGCGTTGAAAATCGTGGCATGGATAACTCGTACAGTATGTTGGGATCCGTAACTCCAATCCTGAACGAGATTTCAATAATCGTTCCGCTACACCGTGGAGTCTTGTCTTGGGGGAGCTTGCTATTCTCGAAGTTTCCCTGTTGGGATTTTACTAGGGCTTCGTCGCATCCTTGAGTTCGGTAGGCGAAATTTTGTTGGGGCGGTGTGATTACGCCAAAACAGTACACGCGGTCAATTGCAGTAAAGAATGGGGTGGCGATCCCACGAGGAAAAACGATCTACAAAACAAGGTTAAAGAAGACAAACTATGCGAAACTAAAGTTAATAAATTCTAACAAATTTAAAATACGAAATTGAATTTAATTTAATGAAAATTAAGTTTGGAAAAATCACAAGGTTCTAAGAATCCCTCCTAGACTTCACGCGCCAACTAGTATTGATTCGCTATGATGACTCAACTATGTGTTTCACATCCCAAACGACGTAATCGGAAAAATAATCTTTTAATCATTAATATACCCTAATGTAAATGAATTTTAGATTTCACTTCTTCTAAGAAAACACAAAGGTCTATCATATGTGATATCCTAAACTTACGATATATCCGGAGACAATATCGTAATAAATGACGATCACATATAACTAACCTATCGGAATCAATTAATTCTTAAACATTCCACATATAAGAAAAGCGTGACTAAGCTTATATGGAGAAGAAAAGATAATCACCGGAATAATAAAAATCTACGAAGAAATCTATGATATCTTTGTCACTGAAATAACATAAATTTCTATATTAAATAAAAGTGAGAATCATTAAACATCATTATTCGTCGTGAAAACTTAAAGCGAATCAATTACTAATTTAGTGTGTTACATCTAGGAGTTCACCTCTTCACCTTGTGTGGGGTTTAGTGACTCATGGTGGTGGTGGTCACAGCATCAGTGGAGGAGGAATCCATCACTTCCTGTATGCGCACGAATCCCGAAAAATTTGAAAATCCCGAGAAATCTCAGCAGCTGCACTGTGGTGGTACTCAGCAATGGGCTAAGGTGCGAATAGCGAACTGATTCAAAAATCAGCTTTTTTCCAGCCTCACAGTCGCGCGGTTCAGGCTTCGTCTCCAGCGCACCGCCCCCTGCTCCGCCGCTTCTGCTTCGCTCCTCGCGAGTGTCCTCTCCTCTCGACCGGCTCCAGTGTCTGCAAGAACAAATAGAAAGTGAAGGAAGAACGAGAATGGGAGAAGCGATGGCTGTGAAACAGGGAGGCGCTCTGTCGCGAGCTCTGTTTCACAGCGGTAATGGCGGTGGTTGCGTGGTCTGATTGTGACGGTGGTCGACAGAGAGAGAGGAAGGGAGATGGTGGTGGCGGCTATGTTATGGACAAAGAGGATGGTGGTCTGTTTCGGTGGCGAAGTGAGGTTTGTAGCGTGAAACAGGGTTGTCACGCCCCTGTTTTACGGTGGTTAGTAACGGTGGCGAGATGGTGGTTGGTTAGTGGCGAGAGACACATGGCTCTCTGTCTCTGCCCCGGTGGAGGTGGTGATGGTGGCTGGAAAAGAGAGAAGGAGCAGAAAACGTGGAAGAGCCGCCCCCCAAGAGAAGGGAAGAGAGAAACCTAAATAGGGTTCCCCTATTTCCTTGTTAGGCTGGGCTTGGGCTTGATTAAAGTAAGTGGACCTAGGCTTATTTGGGTTAGGTCTAGATATGTGAATCGCTATTTTACACCACCGCTAGAATCAACAAATTAATCATTTCCTCAAATTGTCGTCTTAATGCGATTTTATCGTTCACGCGCAGATTCCTACAAAAACATAAAAAATGAAATAATTAGAATAAAATATATTAATTGAAGCACTAACATATATAAATTAAGGGATATATTTTGTAATAATTACGTGTATATCACGGTGCTTGAACATTGTCAGTTGGCTAAATGAGTTCCTGGGTGATTTTTTCCGGCATCTTTGTCATGTAGTTCATTTGGGCCATGAGCAAGTCCACCAGAGGGTTTGTGGTTGCGCCGCCGGATGCTTGGGTTGTCTGGACTACTGTGTGCTGCAGATCTGCATTCTCGGGTACTATTGGTTCGATGATCTGAGTTGTTTCTTCTTCGCGAGATGTCAATGATGCATTGTTGTCAGTGGGAGAGTTGTTGTGATCATTACTGGATTAAGGATTTGCAGACTGCATCATTTTCTATGATGGCTTGTTGATCTTTTGTCAGGTTATGGTGAGCTATGTCACTACGTATGTATTTTGTTTTTATAAAGGAAACTCGTCGTTCCCCACTGACGGCACCAAACTGATGCATCCAAAATTCGTCCTCCCGTGAGTTTGACATGCTATACAATCGTTAGACTGCCAAAGATCCCTTTTTGGTGGCCGAAGGCACTCCGATGCTTAAGTTAGTAACTCTGTTGGAAGAATGAAGTAAATCTGGACAAAACTCAGTTAAAGTTGCATACATTTGTCGAATGTTCTCTTTACCTTTTATAATGGTCGTGGTAAACTCTCTACGTGACTTAAGCATGTGAGGCGCAATGGAATGAGATGTTTCCCATAACAGTCTCCTCCTTGATGGAGATAAGTCCGTGGAAGTGTAATTCTCTCCACGACTCTTTTCTGGTGTAACACTCCTCTTTTTTATGAGAGAACTCGTGTAGGGCCTAGATTGGGCTCTGATTCGTTTGGGCCAGGGTTCTGGCATTGTTTGCATCTTCTCGATGGCGGGCTTTGTCTAGGCATTTGTAATTGACTTTATTCTTCCTAGGCTTTATGAGCTAGCCCAATAGATTTGGTGCTATATTCTCGTGATCAGTTTCTATGACACGTGTACAGCCGTGATACTCGATATATTTTGATGTATCATCAGTAAGGATATAAAAGTAGTCTTCTCAAAAAGTAACGAGGGCAATTATGTTCACCAAAAAAAAGTTCCCTAATATTTATCAACCTTAAACAATTTCCTTTTATTTTGTTTTTTTTTGTCACACTTTTTTTTAGTACATTAATAAAAAAGAAATGATAAGCATATGGTCAAAATTCAAATCCTAGTAACCCATCTAGCTTGTTCACACTCATATTGGCCTATTATACGTGTAAGGGCGGAGCCACATTAGGCCTTGGGGGCAATAGCCACCCATCAACTTGCAATTTTTTTGCAACTAGTCAACTACCATATGGGTGATGTAGGCCTACAAATCACTTTTATATATGCTCCCTCTACATATGTAAGCATATGATAATTCATTTTCAATAAAATATTTTTTAAATAACAAACCTCTCATTTTTTAATGAGTTGAATGAAAAGTGCGTATTTGCTGACCAAATTTCATTCTTGCTCGTTATTGGCTATATAAAAATTTAACACTATTTTCCATTTCAATTTCTTCTAAACACTTGGTAGCAATTCATATTACCTAATTTTCACCCAATTATTTTTCTTTTCAAATAAAACCCATTTTTCACCACCATCTACAATTAGCTATGTTTAAACTATTTGGGGCCCTTTTTGGAGATACTAGTTAAGTTAGCATAACTTAAATTTATTTATCATCCTTTTAAGACACATTAATTTGGCCATGGTTTGATTATGCCCTTTTTGGGCAAGTAATGATGTAAGGGAAAAAAAAAACTCTTTGAAAACAAAAATTTTGGGATGCTCATAGTGTATCCATAAGAGGATTAGTTATTTACTTGGCAGGTACTATTAGCAAATTGTTATGATTGAGAATTTTATATCTTAGAAAAAAAAACACACACAACTTGCACAATAAATATTTTTTTCCTTTTCAAAATTATTAATAGAATAGCCTTTCTTTTTTGTGAAAAACAACATCAAAATCTATATTCTAGTTATTTCCTAAAAGAACTATCTATTTATTAAAAAAAAAAATTCACTCTTCCCATACAAAAATTCCAGGCTCCACCCTTGTGTACGTGAATAGTAATTTGTTGGTGCTCGTTGACCTAATTTTTTGGAATTTTCAATTAATAAGCTATATATAGTCCATCAGTAGCCTATAATTACCTTCCACTCTTATTTTTGTTTCCAACACAACTGTTTTACTTACATCAAATAAAAGAGATGGCAAAGAAGATCATTTCAGTGTTGTTGATATGCATTGTTTTCTTTGTAACCAACAACCCCATCTCAGCCATAGCCTCAGACCCTGGTGCCTCAGGACAGACTTCAGATCTGCAATTGAAAGATCTAGACGTCGGAGAACTCACTGTTGAGGCACTTTTGGAATGCGCAAAAAGTTGTACACAGGAAAAATGTGGAGGTAAAATGGATTGTCTTGACCAATGTAAAGATCAATGTGATATGTCAAAGATCTTCCCCAAAATTGCAGAACTCGCTCGGGTAGGCTATCTTCTGTGCATGGAGAATTGTGTAGATAAAACTTGCGGAGGTAATATGGAAGATGAAAAGTGCATGAAGGATTGTGGTGATGGTGAATGCAACACAAAAGATGTTCAAGGTCTCAATGCCTTGCTTTATCCACAATGTGTGCAAGATTGTACACTACATAATTGCAAAGAGGAGAAAAACCATAAAGAGTGCGCAGACAAGTGCAAAAATGAGGGATGCAAAACATTTCTAAGTTGAACATTTCAGCTTTTATGTTATCGATTTGACATTCTTTGATTTTGTAAAACATGCAGAACAGTGACGGGAGCAGTTAAATTTGGCTTTCTTCGCTAGACTTGGCCTCATATGAGCTCCAAGCTCCTTTAGGGTGGCCTTTTTTTTAGTACTTCGGAGTTTAATGAATAAACATGATTCTTTTTTTTGTTTTTCAATAAACACGATGGAATTGTAAAAAACAAAACAAAACAAAACATATTTCAATTCTTACTATTTGTATATAGACAATGAAAAATCTCATATCTCAAAATCAAAAAGCTCAATTCAACAAGTTTGTATCTTTTGATTGCCTCTTGAAGATCTATAGGTTTAAAATATTATTTATAAACTATATAGATGTATTGTAAAGAAGTAATGTTATATGCCAAAATATTACCAAAGATCCAAGTGCCAAATTATCACTAATGAAAATTTTCTAAACTTCATACAGCACATAAGTCTATGTTGAGTTAGTATGAATATATTTATTATAGTTTATACACAAAACTAATATCTTTGTAAATATTTTTTGGAACTTAACAACATATAGCCCTCACATGAAAATTTAATCCCATGCGTACTTGTCATATTTTAGTATGTATATGTGTGTTTATGGATGGATTTAACTGAAAATGTATCTGTAAATTAGTTCATAACAATGAAAAAATATATGATGAAATTATAAGATGAGATTCATGATTTGTGTAACGACCCGATCTGCACAGTACGATATTGTCCGCTCTGGGCCTAACCAGCCCGCACGGCTTTAAAAGGCCTCTTACTATGGGGATCCAACCTCGCACATATATAGCACATCCTCCTTCTGCACTCAGGCGATGTGGGACTATCTCTCCCCTTTATAGCTTGCCAACCCTCTTGAGCCTGAGCCTATTGGGCTCCAACCCTCACCCCCCCCCCCTCAGGTTCGCCCACATAAGGGTCTCCACAGTCCACCCCCCTTGGGGCCCAACGTCCACGTTGGCACACTTCCGGTTTGGTCAAGCTCTGATACCATTATGTAACAACCCGATCCACACAGTAACAATATTGTCGGCTCTGGGCCCAACCGGCCCGCACGGCTTTAAAACGCGTTGTGTCAAAGTGTGCACAGCGGACTGCGGACCCTACCCACAATATTGTTCTCTTTGGTCCGCCAGGTACTCCAATACCCCGACCTCATGGCTTTGTTTCTTCCACCCACCTACTGGGGCTCTAGAGGCCTCGTATCAGAGTGTATGTAACGGTGACGGACGTGTCATCGCTGCAACCGTCGATCAGAGTCAGCTCATTGTTAAAGAGGTTGACATATTCTCTGAGGGTTTCGTTTTGCCTATGCTTGAGGCTTAATAGGTAGTGAGACCCTTTCCTTATTCATTGGCTTTCGACGAATCTAGTGATGAATGCCTGCACCAAGGCCTTAAATGAATCGATAGATCTCAGCTGGAGGCCATGAAACCAAGTCAACGCAACCTTCTTCATGATGGTGGGAAACGTTCTGAACATGATGACTTCCAAAGTTTCTTTTAGTGCTATCACGTGGTGGTAATGGCGTAGATGATCTGATGAGTCTGATGTTCTGTCGTAGAATTCAAGTTTTGGAGATGCAAATTTCTTTGGCAGGGGCGTTCATGATCTCCTCCGAGAATGGACAGTGAGATCATACAAGACATCCAGATTGTTGCCCCCAGTCGGAGCGGGTTTCTAACCGTGGTCCTGTCTGTCTTTGGGGCATGGTCCCTGTCATCCCTTAAGCTCTTCTGTCAGCCAGCTTTCCGCTCCTTCATTGGGAGGTGCTGGGGAAAAAGAGGTTGACTTCTGATCCCGAAGTTTTCCATACTGACACTGGGGTCGGTTCTCGTGATTCGGCGGGTGTCCTCCTGAGTTATGGTGAACAATACACATGGCACCAAGAGGCGGATCATAGGACTGATATCGTCAACCTGATGAATAAGAGTTTTAGTTGGCTGACCAGCTGCCATTAGAGAAGGTGGCCGTGGGGACGCACCTCGATCGTGGGCAACAACTTCTGATGCTGGGGATGACACACTTGATCCATGCTGGCATGGCGAGTACTGAGGTGGAGTTTGTGCGGGAGGCCCAACTCTCTGATGCCCTTAGCAAGGAAAATTCGTTGACCGAACAATTAGTTGTTCAGCCTCATCTAGAAGTTCAGCTGCCCAAGAGTCTCAGCTGAAGGGGTTCAAATGAATCTGGATAAAGCCCAAGCTACCTGATATGAAATCTGTCATTAAGTATTTTAAAGAGGGGGGGCAAAATGTATTTTCGCCCCCCAGGCAGGAAAACCTCGCTGGTTTCCAGGTCAGCTAGAATTGCTCAATAAAGTATGATTAATTTGTCTCACCTCACATATACATCATCAAATTAACATATTTGAAAAGTAATTATGACTTTCATATTGAAAGAGATTAACAAAAGAAATTTTTTTTAATAAAGTATTTCATTATTTTCTTTACTTTTTACATTTTCAAAGTCAAAGTAGATAGTATTTTTAATATATTTTTCAAGGGAAAATTCTAAATGCACTAGTGGTGTGCCTGGTGGCCACCAGGCATCGTACGATTGCATCGAGATTGATGTTAACTCCTATCTTGATGCAATCGTACGGTGCCTGGTGATCGTGTCATTACTCATTTTTCAAACATGTTTAAGTTATTCAGTTTCCTTTTATTTTAAGATCTTAACCCCACCCATCCCATGTATCCAATCTGAGATGTAGGGGTCATAGTTAATCAATCTGACTACTTTTGACAGTTCGGTTTTTTTATTATATTAACTTCAAAACCAAAAACGAAACGAACTTGCCGATTTGCAGTCTCTTGAACCGAAATCAAACCGAATTTGTCAATTTGAATCGGTTCAACAGGTTTGTTCGGTTTATTTGTTCAACGCTATTGTTTCTTCAAATTTCTTTGCCTTCATGAGATTATTTTTTTTTTCCAGAAAGGGGACAAGATGTACAAGGTTTGAAAGAAAAAAATACGGACAACTATTCAAAAAAAAATTCTATCTCTCCCCCAATATTTTTCATTATTTTTCCATGAAAAACTCTCCCTTTGGTCAAATCTTTCACTCCTAAAAAAAAAAAAAATTCTTGTTTGACGTATTAACCTAAATATAGGTAATCACTAGCTTATAAAAACCACCATCCACTGTGATTCCATCACAAAATCAATTTGGTTTTGTTAATAAAAACATGGCAAAGAAAATTGTCTATTTGCCGTCGATCTGCATTGTTTTCCTCGCAACTGGCATCCCCATTGATGTGCACGAGATGATCCAGCACCAAACCCAGCTTCAGACGCTTAAGTAGACCCAATCTTTTTGCCATCTACCGAACAAAACATTTTCATTGATACATGCTGCTATGGAGGCCTCTACAGTGTGTGAGGAAAGTTGTACACAACAAAACTGAAGAGGCAAACTGGATTGTTCTGAATGCAAGGATCAATGTCGTCCAAAGAAGATCCTTCCCGTGATGGAAAAGCTCGCTAAGGACGGACTTGCCAAGTGCATCAATAATTGTGCAAAGGAAACTTGCAAAAGTAATCCAGATGACGAAAAATGCTGGAACAATTGCATAACTGTTAAATGCACCACAAAAGGTTATCCTGCGATCAATGCACTACTTCTTCCACACTGCTTGAAACCGTGCATCATTCAAAATTGCAACGATAACTTGTCCAATAAGGAATGTGTTACCAAATGCAGGAATAATACCTGCAAAATGTTCCCTGATTAAGTTGGATTGTATGCATGTTAGATAAACTGAACTCAAGAACAATCTGAGAATGACTTCTATTATTGAATGAGAACTGTAGCTATTAAATAGCTTTACATGATCAACTCATAATTTATTTTTATATAGATTATTTCGTATAATAGTAACATCCCAATAAAATAAAAATACATATAAAGAGCTTGTGTCGTGGTGTTATTGATATAGGACTCAATACCTATCCCTAAAAGCCGTTCCATACACAATCAAATTTGGAACGGTCCTTACAACCGTATCAATCGGAATAGCAAAATTAACCCCTGAGGACATTCCTGATCCTTTACGAGTAAAAGTTGCGGTATTAACACCAATCACACGTCCATACGAATCAATCAAAGGACCTCCGGAATTCCCAGCATTTATTGCTGCATCAGTCTGTATGGCACCCCGAATGGCGCTCCCATTCGGGGAAGGGATCTCCCTACCCAACCCGCTAACTACACCCATGGTTAGTGTGTTCTCGTACCCATAGGGGTTCCCTATTGCATAACAGCTCTGCCCCACGCGCAAGTCATGTGACGTTCCCACACGTGCCGGTTTCAGCTCCCTCGTGCCATCCACCACCTTCAGCACTGCCAAATCATAACTAGGATCGTAGCCTACTAGATTTCCTTCCGTTACAAAACTTGTTCTGTTAGAAACCAAAGAGATTTTGCAACGGTGAAGTCCATTGGGATTGGATGCCAACTTGGCTACAACATGATAGTTGGTGACAATGTGGCCAAACTTGTCCCAAATGAAACCCGACCCTGTACCTTCAACCTTTGCATTTTCATCATCGTCTCGGATTGATTTCACGTCGATGTTGGAGGTGTTTTTGAGCTCGACATCTTCAATGAAGACTACAGAAGGCGAAGTGTCGTCAAAGAGTTGGACTAGTATGTCTTCTTGTTGCTGGAGTTCATCCACTACTTGTATGGCTTGGGCTGATTGATGAAATGGTGTTGTTTGTAAGTGGAGATCGGGAATGAGAAGTGTTGAAGTGAAGAGAATCGAGTTTCTCCTAGTGAAGAGAGGCTTGTTTGGAGGAAGGGACGAGTAGGATGGTTGGGCAGGGAGATAAGATGAGAGAGCCTGCAGAGTGCTCAACACCAACACCATCTGTTCTTTGTTTTTGGATGTTATTTGGTTGGTTATCCTTGTTTTAGAGTCTTTTGCGATTTTTATTTTTATTTTTGAGTCAACTAAATTTGGTGGTCCCTTCTAGCCCATTTAGGTCATGGGCCTGGTAGAAGGAAAAAAAAAACATTTTGAAATCCAAAAATGTACTATATAATTACATCCCATAAAAATCTTGTGTGACTTGTTTGGGGCACATCACTAATTGAAAAGCAACACACTTACTTTTAGCTATTATATGTCTAGGGCAAGGCATATCATCATCAGTGTGCTCTTCTAAGGGTCAGCTTTTCTAATTCACGAAAAACTCAAATTTTGATCATGGTAATTTTTTAGAATGGAATATCCTATAAAAGAGAATTTTGATCCTTCCAAGACAGTTAACACAACCACCAATATTTCCCGATTGACTATTTCTACACGAGTAAGTCTAGCTAGTCATGTTTTGGCTAGGTTTTGTCTTTTTTACACTTGTTATCCATTCCCTTTGAAACATAACCACAAACACCATCTATAAAAATGGTAGAAGTGTAAAAAAGGAAAACTTAGTCAAAAAATGACTAACAAACCTACCTGGCTAGAATTGTTGTTTCAACACATAAGAGTTCAAGAGTTGGGGCAAACAGGTGTGCCTGAGTCCTCGTTTACAAAGAACTCTAACCCAACTTCTTCTCCTCCTCCTCTTTCCTGAACTTCTCCTCGTCACCACTGTTATATCTTCATCTTCTCCATCTTCTATACCTCACCTTCTCTGGTTGTACTAATCTGCCTCGAGCTTGGTTGCAAATTATGTATTTATGTTTTTAATTGCAGGACGCTCTGCTTTCCAAGAAAGAGTAAGTTGTCATCTTGTCCGCCATTAATAGCTCAGACATTCATTTAGTTTGACATTTGCTCCTCCTGTTTAATCTGGGTTTCACATCAACATTTTTCTCTCATTCAATGTCTAATAACCCTAATTTATGTTTCATTCACTTTCTAAATCAGTCTCCCAGATCCCCTCATTTACTTCTCAAATTTTATGAGTGAGAAGTACTTACTCTGCGATTTGAATCCTCCCCTCTTCCTGCAATCTGTAATCATCCCCACCAAGATCATCACTGTTTTCACGCCCTGCTAATTGTTAGATAAACTGAACTCAAGAACAATCTGGGAATGACTTATCTTATTGAATGAGAAACTGTAGCAATTAAATAGCTTTACATGATCAACTAGAAGCAAAAACTACAGCCCACGTTGTAACTAGAACGTGGTAACATACTTGACCAAATCAAATAACAATAACCCTAAAGACTAGGACATTTATTCAAATAGACTAACAACTAAAACTTATCATTCCCTCCCTTAAACTAAGCTGTCTAAGCAGCTAGTTTACTTTTGGTGCATCACAGACTCCCAACTCCTTCTTGAACTTCTGAAATGACTCCTGCTTGAGCGGTTTTGGTAAGTATGTCTGCAATTTGTTGTTGTGTTCCACAATGTTTCAAATGCACAGCTCCCTTGTTCACCAACTCACGTAGGAAATGAAAACGAAAATCAATGTGCTTGCTCCTACCATGCATTACAGGGTTCTTTGCCAACTTGATGGACAAGCTATGGTCACAGGAGATTATGGAACTTTCACTGCCTTCATAACCAAGCTTCTTAAGAACCCTTTTCATCCATATTGCTTGACAAGTGCATGCTGCAGCTGCAACAAATTCAGCTTCAGTTGTACTGAGTGTGACTATTGGTTGCTTGCGTGAGGACCAGGCCACTGCAGCCCCACTCAAAACAAAAGCATACCCCGATGTGCTCTTCCTATCTTCCACACAACCAGCATAGTCACTGTTAGTGAATCCAATCAACTCTCTATTCCCTCCCTTCTTGTAAAGAATACCAAAACCAGCGCTTCCTTGTAAATAACACAGAATTCTCTTGGCTGCTAAAAGATGAAGTTCTGTCGGCCTTGACATGTACCTACTAATCAAGCTAACTGCATACATTATGTCAGGCCTTGTAGCTGCTAAGTACATCATACTCCCCACCAGCTGCTTGTAGAACGAGCCATTCACTTCTACGTCGTTTGCATCTTTAGAGATTTTGAACCCTGGAATGATTGGATTCTAAACTAAATTATTGTGCTCCATCCCAAACCTTCTTAGAACTTCTGACACATACTTATTTTGACTTATAAATATCCCCCCATCAAATTGCATTACTTCAATACCAAGGAAATACCTCATCTTGCCCAAATCCGACATATCAAACTCCCTCATCATAGAATTCTTAAACTCACACATCATGACTTCATCATCTCCAGTATAAATTAAATCATCAACATACAAGCTAATGATCAGACGTTTACCTTGTTTGTCAATTTTAGTAAAGAGAGTCTGCTCACTATCGTTCTTCTCGAAACCTTCTCTCAAGAAGTACGAGTCGATCTGGCTGAACCATGCTCTAGGTGGCTGCTTGAGTCCGTACAAGGCTTTATTGAGCTTGTACACTTTATGCTTCTGATTCTTCATCTCATAGCCTCTTGGCTGCTCAACATAAACGTCTTCGTTGAGCTCTCCATGGAGAAAGGCTGATTTCACATCTGGTTGGAACACATTCCAACTTCTCTGTGCTGCAAGGGCTAAGATCATTCGTACTGTGTCCATGCATGCTACAGGAGCATATACCTCTTCATAATCAACTCTGTGTTGTCGTGTGTAGCCCTTTGCAACCAAACAGGCTTTGTACTTCTCCACTTCTCCAAGTTCATTCAATTTAGTTTTATAGACCCATTTGACTCCAATTCTTTTAGCTCCCTTTGGCAAGTCAGTCTCAAATCAAGTCCCATTCTTCTTGATTGCGTTCATTTCTGTATCCATAGCATGCCTCCAAACCTCATATTTTACTGCTTCCTTATAACAGGTCGGATCTGAACTAGCAAGCAGAACCATATTGACTTGGATATCTTCATCAGAAAGACCTTCACCAGAATGGTAATCCTCCATCCATGTTGGTGCTCTTATGTTTCAAACTTCTCCCATAACCTCTTCACTGCTCTCTCCCGTATCTGCATTCTCTTCATTGTTTCCTTCTACATCTTCTTCGTCAGACTGATCATGATGCTCTTCTTCATCACCCCATTCCAAGTCCACCTTAATTTGTTCTTCATAGCTATCATTCCAGTTCCACTTATTGTCCTCCTCAAAGACAACGTCCTGGCTAACCACAACCTTCTTTGACAGTGGATCGTATAGTCTGTACCCTTTTGATTCCTCACTTACTCCAAGCAAAACATAGTTGCGACTTTTATCTTCAAGTTTTGTCCTTCGAGCTTCAGGGACGTGCACTTGCAAGACTGCCAAAAACCCTGAAGTGTCCAACAGAAGGCTTCACGCCACTCCAAGCTTCTTCCGGCGTCATATTTTTGAGTGACAATGTTGGACATCTGTTGAGAACATAGAATGTCCAATTTACCGCCTCAGCCCAAAAGGTCTTGGGACATCTTTTTTTATCAATAAGTTCATCACCATTGATATACACATAATTATTACAAATTATAACCCTTAATTTATATATGTTAGTGCTTCAATTAATATATTTTATTATAATTATTTCATTTTCATGTTTTTGTAGGAATTTGCACGTCAACGATAAAATCGCATTAAGGCGACAATTTGAGGAAATGATTAATTTGTTGATTCTAGCGATGGTACAAAAGAGTGGTTCACAAATCTAAGCCTAACCCAAATAAGCATAGGTCCACTTACTTTAATCAAGCCCAAGCCTAGAAAGCTAGAATCCTAAGCCCAGCCTAACAAGGAAATAGGGGAACCCTATTTAGGTTTCTCTCTTCCCTTCTCTTTGGGCACTCGTCTCTTCCACGTTTTTCGGCTCTCCTTCTCTTTTCCAACCACCATCACCACCTCCACTGAGGCAGAGCCCTGTGTCTCTCGCCACTAACCAACCACCACCTCGCCACCGTCACTAACCATCGTGTCACGCCCCTGTTTCACGCTACAAACCTCACCTCACCACCGAAACAGACCACCATCTTCTCTGTCCAGAACACAGCCGCCACCCCATCTCTCTCTCTCTCACAGCCACCATCACCCGTCCAAACCACCACCACCACCGCGCGCACAACACTACCGTGAAACAGGGAATACCTCCCTGTTTCGCCGCCCCGTTTTCACTCTTTCCATCCCTCTCCTTGTTCCATCTCACTCCTCCACCACCGCAACAGGGCACCTCCCTGTTCCTCGTCCTCCTTCGGGTTTTTGGTTGTTATCCCACTGTTCACTCACCTTCTCTCTGTTCTTGCAGGTGCTGGAGACGTTCGGAGGGCGAAGAAGCTCGCGAGGAGCGGAGAACAGTGGCGGAGTAGGGGGCTGTGCGCTGGAGACGAAGGCTGAATCGCGCGACTGTGAGGCGGGAAAAGCTGATTTTTGAATCAGTTCGCTATTCGCACCTCAGTCCATTGCTGAGTACCACCACAGTGCAGCTGTTGAGATTTCTCGGGATTTGTGATTTTCTCGGGATTCACGCGTATACAGGAAGTGATGGATTCCTCCTCCACTGATGCTGTGACCACCACCCCCATGAGTCACTAAACCCCACGCAAGGTGAAGAGGTGAACTCCTAGATGTAACACACTAAATTAGAATTTGATTCGCTTTAAGTTTTCACAATGAATAATGATGTTTAATGATTCTCACTTTTATTTAATATAGAAATTTATGTTGTTTTAGTGACAAGGATTTTATAGATTTCTTCGTAGATTATTTTTATTCCGGTGATTATCTTTTCTTCTCCATATAAGCTTAGTCACGCTTTTCTTATGTGTGGAATGTTTAAGAATTAATTGATTCTGGTAGGTTAGTTATATGTGATCGTCATTTATTACGATATTGTCTCCGGATATATCGTAAGTTTAGGATATCACATATGACCGACCTTTGTTTTTTTTTTCAGAAAAAGTGAAATCTAAAATTCATTTACATTAGGGTATATTAATGCATAAAAGATTATTTTTCCGATTACGTCGTTTGGGATGTGAAACACATAGTTGAGTTATCATAGCGAATCAATACTAGTTGGTGCATGAAGTCTAGAAGGGATTCTTGGAACCTTGTGATTTTTCCAAACTTAATTTTCATTAAATTAAATTAAATTTCGTATTTTAAATTTGTTAGAATTTATTAACTTTAGTTTCGGATAGTTTGTCTTCCTTAACCTTATTTTGTAGATCATTTTTCCTCGTGGGATTGACACCCCATTCTTTACTGCAATTGACCGCGTGTACTGTTTGGGCGTAATCAACCATATTCATCACAGTCATGTTCTTCCTCTCTGCTACACCATTGTTTTGCGGTGTGTAAGGGTTGGTCAACTGCCTCTTTATCCCATTATGTCTACAGTAATCATTGAATTCACTTGACGTGAACTCCCCTCCACGACCTGTTCTTAAGCATTTAATGGGCAAACCAGTCTCCTTTTCCACAGAACTCTTAAACAGTTTAAAAGAAGCAAAGGCATATGCTTTACTAACAAGAAAATGGACCCAGACTTTCCTACTGAAATCATCAATGAAACAAATGAGATACATCTTGCGGCTGCTAGAGATGGGAGAGACTGGTCCACAAATGTCCGCATGAACTAGCTGAAGCTTCTCTGATGCTCTCCATGTGCTCTTCTTAGGAATAGTATCCTGATGTTGCTTCCCTTTCAGGCAATCACTACATACAATATCGGATTTAGAGAAACTTGGTAATCCTCCTACCATTCCTTTGTTTTGCAGAGTCTTGAGACCCGTGTAGCTGAGATGGCCATATTGGCGGTGCCAAAGATGAGCTAACTCTTGAGTGGTTGCTTGAAGACACACTTCTTTATCTTCCTTCTTGGTTTGCCTAGTTGTTGGCTGTCATATCGGCTTGGATAATCAAACCTCTTGAAGGATGGTAGATTCAGCACTGATGTGACTGAATTAGGATAGCTAACCCCTTCTCCTGTAGCTGACCGATACTAAGAAGGCGATTTCTCAACTCTGGCACATAGAACACCTCTGATACAAGGTGGTTACCACCTTTCAAAGACAGCTTCACATTTCCTTTTCCAACAACGCTCATCTGTGTATGGTTTCTTAGCCGGACCGTTTGTCCGAACCCCTCATCCATCTCCTGAAAGAGTGATGGATCACCACACATGTGGTTGCTACAACCTGAGTTAAGAAACCACACATCATCTCGAGTCACTCCATGCGACTCAACATAAGCCATGAGAAGCATCTCCTCTGACTCATCCAGCTCTACATAATTTGCATGTTTTCCCAAAGTTGGACACTCGTACTGATAGTGCCCCAATTGATGGAACTTATA
Source organism: Berberis vulgaris (assembly GCA_963556465.1). NCBI lineage: Eukaryota > Viridiplantae > Streptophyta > Magnoliopsida > Ranunculales > Berberidaceae > Berberis > Berberis vulgaris. The sequence continues at coordinate 78,072,340 of OY747135.1, forward strand.
GCATTCAACCATTTCCTTGCTATAATATTGTTGTCCCCTACCTCTGCCTCTTCCTCTGAATGCAGCCCTTCCACATCCTCTTCCACTGTAACCATCATCATTTTTCACCTTAAGTGTTTGCTCCTCACCACTACTCCTATTGAATTTCTGTTCATGGACAGTGAGGGAACTCTGCAGCGCATCAATCGATAAAGTATCAATGTCCTTAGATTCTTCGATCGAGACAACGACATAGTTAAACTTCTCGGTCAAAGTTCTAAGGATTTTCTCCACAAGCGTCACATCCTTCATCTGCTCACCATTGCTTCTCATTTTGTTGGCAATTGTCATCACCCGAGCAAAGTAGTCGGTGATGGTCTCCCCTATTTTCATCTCCAAAACTTCAAAGTCCCTCCTCAAACCTTGAAGAATAGATCGCTTTACCCTAGCACTGCCCTCGAACTTCCCTTTCATCGAATCCCAAATCTATTTCGAAGTGCCCTTCTATGAGATCTATTGAAGAATTTCTCTATCAATTGCTTGAAATAGATAATTCCTTACCTTAAGATCATTGACCCTGGCCTTCTCCAACTGTGTCTGATGCGCTTCTGTCAACGTAGTTTCTGGGCTTGGTTCTTCAAAACCATTCTCAACAAGACTCCAAAGACTCTTTGATCTTAGCAAATTTTCCATCAACATACTCCAGTGGTCATAGTGACCACTGAAACGTGGGATGGCAGGTTGTAGGAACTCTTTCATTTCACTCATTCTTCACCCCTTTTCTCTCTCTGTTGAAGTCACTCAAAAGCTGCGGCTTTTCTCTCCCTTTCTCAAGCCAAGTGGTGGCTCTGATACCAGAATGTTAGATAAACTGAACTCAAGAACAATCTGGGAATGACTTCTATTATTGAATGAGAAACTGTAGCTATTAAATAGCTTTACATGATCAACTAGAAGCAAAAACTACGGCCCACATTGTAACTAGAACGTGGTAACATACTTGACCAAATCAAATAACAATAACCCTAAAGACTAAGACATTTATTCAAACAGACTAACAACTAAAACTTATCAATGCATGCAAAGGGAACATTTAGAATTTCACCAAATTGAACATTTAGAGTTCAACTCGGTTTTTGTTAGTTAGCAATTCAAAGTTTTATTTAAATCATGAATTAAAATTTTCTGCTCCAATTAAAATCATGTTAATATATGTGCATATGTGAGACCCTCAACACAAATCAAACTTCGAGTAAGCACTCTTGACTTTCTAAGAGAGCCTATTTCAGGGAAGTCAGAGATCCGATCAAGATTATGAAACTTCTTTTTTGGGGGGGGTTTTTTTTTATTTGACCCTCATTATTAGTTTATGCTTAACTGAGTTTAATATTCATTTTAAAAGCTAATTCAGTATAACACTCAAATTGTAACGGTCAACGTAATTAAGTTTTTTAGGAGATCAGTTTACAGTAGAGAATCATTGAGGAGATCAATTTACAATGCAATTGAAGTTATGCGACAAAACCCACTGCTAAATGCATTACAAACTTATAGTGTAACGGAGGAGTAGTAAACTTAAAGGGAAGAAAATTAGAAGGCACATTTACTGCAAGTTTGGGCAGATTTTGCTACAATGTGCCTGCTGTTGTTGATTTGCTTGTTTATGATTGTGTCTCTCACAATTTGCTGCAGGTTTGGGCAAGTTTTGGTGTAGTATTGGAGTGAAAGTCTTGATTCTGAGAGGACGGGTAGAGAGAGGATGAGGAATAGTAGTGGTGGTGGAAGGAAGCTTATGGTGTGTTTGATGAAATGTGGTTTTGGTTATTTCTCTCAGGACGACGGCAAAGTAAGAGGGAGGAAAAAGGAAGGAGAACCATATTTGTTTTGCTGCTTCTAAGAAAGGGAGACAACGTAAAGGAGATTAGATGAGTTTAGAGAGAGTAAAGTAAGCAGAGTGAAGAGAGAGAAAAATAGCGTTGGAGATTAATGGATGAAAGTGAAATATTTTTGGGGAAGAAGAAACGAAGGAGATAGATTTTTATTTATTTATTTTAAACTATGACCATTATATCGCTCAAAGATTTGTCAATAAACCCTTAGAGATGTTCACTCGACATGTGTCTCGTATGTGACTTCTAAGTGAAGGATACTTTTAGGTTTTCAAGTGTTATTTTTTAATAAGTACTAAACTCAATTAGACATAAACTAATGAGGGTTAAACTCAAAAAAAAATTCCTTACTGCTATACAAGTTTTATTTTTTAAATTCAGTAATCCAATTCTTAAATTAAAATAAATAAATAAACTAAAACTTTCGTCTTCTGAATAGATCGTTGCATTGCTCACTCCCATCTTAATTCAGGTTGATCGACCTCCTCAACCATAGACCAACCCACGTCGGCCAACAATCATTCGACACCCATCCTAGGTCGATCGACTCCCCGTCGCTCCCCCTTCTTCTACTGTCAATAAAAAAAATTCCCTCTATAGATTGATCTCCACTTCTCCGACCTTCCCACAATCGATCGACTGTTTCACCAAGTCAATCGACAGGCCTTTGCTTCGTATGTTCAAAACCTCTACCCTTCCCACTCATTCGATCACCCCCTTCTATGCCTCACATGATTGATCGACCCCCTCCGACATTTCCTCCACAAGCCCCACCCCTGTCTCATTCGAACGATCACCAACAGTCGATAGCCTTCTCGATTGCACTTTCTAGTCCGCTACACAATTCGATCGACCCATCCTTCATCATCTATCAGAAAAGAAGGAGAAGAATAAGATAGGCGAGCAGCGAAGGTGATTGGCGATGGAGAAAACAGGAGCAGCAAAACGGCTATGGAGAGAATAGGAGCGACAAAGTGACTATGGAGATAAGAGAATGGAGGGGTTCTCTGTGAAAATGTGAGGCGACAGTGAGTGGAAATTAGGTTTAGATCCCCGAATCTGTGATGGGTAGCATTTGAATCCCTGAATCCACCCCGAAATCCATTTAAGCACATCCGAATCTACCCCACATTCAGTACGAGCGGGCAGATATCCATGAAAATTCACCCTATTATCAACCCTATACCCATCTTATGATGTAAAACAAAACCGCTTAATTTGTTATTCATAAGCTATGTTAGAATTTTTGTAATGTTTAAGACTTGCTTGACTAGAAAAGTATCAGTTCCCAAGAGTTTACCAAATTTTGACAAATAATATATTTTCTATAATTCTTTTTTATTTCCGTTACTGCCTCTATCTTCATTTGTAATTAACTAGGGCATTCCCCGTGCTATTGGCACGATAACAATTTAATATGATAAATAGAGTTTATCATACTTTAAATACCAAGATAAACAAATATCAAAATGTTGGGTATAGGAATCGAATTCATGCACTTTTGGTATTTTAAGTTCTATACGATCCGTTAAATTCTTATATTTTGGTAAATCTTAGCTGTCTTTTATCACCAATCGGAAACATCATTCCGATTTGTAATATAGACTAGAGTGCTCCCCATGCCGTTGGCATTATAAAAGTTTAAAATGATAAATATCAAGATAAATAAATACCAAAATGTTAGGTATGGAAATTAAACCCATGCATTGTTGGTGCTTTAAATTCTATGTGATCCTTTAGATTCTTATATTTGGGTAAATCTCAGTTATCTTTTATCTCTAACCCCAAACACCATTTTGATTCGTGATATAGATTTATTAATTAATTCCAGGTTGCTCTTAAGGTAACACCATTATTCCTTTTCAATAGCAAATTCTATATTGATCCTATCTACAGTTAAATCTCAATAAATTAATAGCCTTTGGACCAAGGAAAATCTATTAATTTAGTGAATATTAAATAATCAATAAATTAATAACTTATTAATTTATCTATTTTTTAAAATTTATCTGTTAATTAATAACTTATTAATTTCTCAAGGTACTTTTTAATTTCTTAAATATTGTACATTAATTGTATTTAGTTTATCGTTTTACTACCTAACAGTTCTATGTATTTGTTTAGCTAAGTAAAATTCATGAATTTACTTATTTCTTGCAAAAAGGAATTGTACATTGTTCAATGTGTTACATTATTTAATTTTATAAATATTTAACTAAGTAAAAACCAATCGGAACTTCTTACCATGTTAAGAAAAGTTAGAGATGAAATCCAATGTGACATCAATTTCAAGAAGAAACTAACAATGATTCAGTCCTATTTTAGGAGGCCTCATAGTTGAATTACAAGTGCTAAGTATCGAAAAATTATTAACTTGTATATTACGTGAAACCCATATGAATTTTTATAATGTATTATCTTATATATTTAGCACATTATCCCCAAGTCAAGATCGGTCAAAAATATTATTTAACCGAGGTTATTTATCAAATATTAAATTATCGAGCATCTATCGTATCATGTACACTTTCCCAATAGTCAGATTGCTCTTCGAATTTCCCTTCGCTTATAAGAAACTTTTACCCGCCTTCCTAATTAGAATGGGACCACTGTATAGATTTGCATGTTATTTGTAGAAACAAAAACAAAGTAATAATCGTGTACTTTTACTTTGATTTGTTGGTTTTTTCCAATTTCTTATTAAATTATACAAAGTAAATGTCATAGTAAAGTTAGCCATTGTTGTGATGTTTCAAAAAATCTAGATAGCTAGGCCCCTAGTGCCAGGACAATGTCAGGGGCTTTATGTGTGTGTGATTGTGTTCGATTGAATCATTATAATCTGGAGGGTATTGGGCCTGGCCTGGCGCTAGGGACTTGGCTCTTAAAAATGGTTTGTGATGTTTACTATAAAAAAAAAAGTGGGCACTTGATTTATCCTAAGAAATTATTATAAAATAATGAAATGATTAGTCCTAGAAAATGCATGAATTGCAATTTCCTCAAAAATGAGTTATGGAGAAATGCACCCAACCATAATATAACGTTATATCATTCACAAACTTAACGTCGCACAATACTCATATAAAGAATCACAACAAGTGAATCATCTCAAACTATCTAAGAACCACATCAAATTCGGAGATCCTCAAAACCCCAGCTTGCCTTTCAAAAAAAAAGAAATTAAGACCCACATATTTCGCAAGGGCAGAATGCATAATCACTGTTCATCCGCCCCTAAAATCGTTGTAAAGTGGCAGTTAAGTATTCTATTCCAGAGTTTATTTTGGTCCATTTGTCTAAAATTTGAAATAATGATCATATTTTCACTCCTAGAAAAACATCTTGTTCAAATCTTCTCCCCAAATATAAGTTATCTGTTGTTAGTTTCCATTGACCCAAAATTTTTGGAAGTTTGAATTTTTTTTCTTACCTAAAATAGTTGATCACTATTCTATATTTACCTTTCATTCTAATCCTGTTTACAGATTATTTGGATTTTTACATCATGGAAAAGAAGATTGAATCTATGTTGTTGATCTGCATTGTTCTATTAGCAACCAGCAAATACACATCTGCTGCAGCCTCGCCCGCAGCCTCATCAACCACAATGGAATTGAATGATCTCGAAACAATTGCTCCTACGGCCATGTTACAATGCGTGAAAAGTTGTACTGTTCGATACTGTGAAGGCAATGTGAAGAATATTACGTGCCTTAACAAATGTAAGGGAGAATGTGACACTTCCAGTGTCCTTCCTCAGATGGCGATTCTAGCTCAATCCGGCCTTTTCCAGTGTGTGAAAACTTGTACAGTTCAAAAATGCGGAGGTAAAACTGATGATGAGAAATGCTACAACGAGTGTGTGAATGTTGAATGTGGCACAAAGGCTATAGCAGCCATTAACGCGTTGATCCTTCCACAATGTATGAATGATTGTATAGAGAAGAAATGTTTCGGAGACAAGGAAAATAAACCATGCGTAGATAGATGTGCAACCAACGTTTGCAAAAACTTTCAAGCAACTGGGGGATCAGGTGGTGCTCAAGTCGGAGCCTCAACAGCCTCAGGCTCACCTGCAGACTCAGCAGCTGTCTCAACGTCAACAGCTAATGACCTCCAAGAAATCGTTCGTGCGGTTCTTAAGGAGTGCCTGAAGAATTGCCTAAATCAAAATTGCAAAGGTGATTTAGGCAATCGTGATTGCCAAGTCAAATGCCAAGGAACCTGTGACTTACCCAATGTTCTTCCTAAGCTCCAAGACATTGCTCGTGCAGGCCTATTCTCATGCCTAAGAGATTGTACAGCTACAAAATGTGGGGGTCGTATAGATGATGATAAGTGCGTCGACGACTGTCTGAATGCTGAATGCAGTGCAAAGGAAATGCCTTCCCTCAATGCCTTGCTTCTTCCTCAATGTATGAAAGAATGTACAGAGCGGAATTGCGGAGGACAAGCTGACAATAAAAATTGCATTAACCAATGTGCAAGGTGGGACTGCAAAACTTTCCGTAAACAAAAAGGATCCATCGTTTAATTTTTTGATGTTGTAAAATAATCACGATTGTGAAATTTTGGCTTAGTTTTTACTCGGCCTTATGAGCGCCTTGAGTTGAGCTCTTTGTTATATTTTGAAATTTTTTTATGTGAATAACAATATGAATATGAATTTTTTTTTTTTTTTTTTTCCATTTTATGTTCTATCTTGGAAGCCCCGAGGGAGGTGACTGTAAGGCAAAAGGCCAACAAATACTGCTTTGAGCCTCGCCGCACTAAGCCTAATGTTGTGGCACATTCTTTAGAATTCGCTTCCGGCCTCTAGAATTTTATGGACGCATCGATTTTGTTGCACACACTATTATTAGGTTTTAATTTGTTAAGCAATCTGTCAAGCCTGTTATCAAATTTTTCTTCACCTAAACAGTTAAATTGATTGATAAGGCAAGGTCTACAAACACCAAAAATCTTTTCTCAGTATTTTTTTTTTTTTTTTTTGATGTACACTTGCTCGATCACCTCTCATATATTGTTGGAGAGATTTTTGGCAAGATTTCGGGCTAGATTTGTTGGCGAGATTGTTGGCAAGATTTCGGGCTAGGAATATTGCAGTTAGGATATTTCCTTTTGTTGGAGATTTTCTCTCCTTATATTTAGTCTCTATTTTGGATTAACTTCCTTAATTGTAGATTTGTATAGTTTTTGGTTTTCTATTTATATGTAACCGTGAGATATCAATCAAGAGGCAAAGAATTTTCGATGCCAAAAATCATCATGGTATCAAAACAATCGAAATTCCTCTAAAAAAAAATCGAAACTTCTCTGAATCGCAATGGCCGGAGGTGGTAACAATGGCAAGTCATCTGTGACTGAGGCAGATCGTGTAGGCCTTCTCGACCTTACCGAAGATCAATGGACACGCTTGTGACGATGCTGAACGGCCAAAAGATCACTCCCACAGAAAAGCTGACTGGTAAGATCTCTGAACAACAGTGGATTCTTGACTCTGGAGCTTCGCATCATATGACCGGATGTATTGATCTTCTTGTTGATGTTTGCGAAGTGGCTCCATGTCCCGTGGGACTACCAAATGGAGATGAAACAATGGCAACGAAAGAAGGAACAATGGTTATTGGAGATAAATTAAAATTGTCACATATTCTATTTGTTCCACAATTGAATTGCAATTTGTTGTCTGTTGGTAAATTACTTTGTGAAGCAAACTTTATAATCACTCTTACTAATAAGTTGTGTGTGATACAGGACTGTACCTCGAGGACCTTGATTGGTGTGGGTGAACAACGTGACAGGATCTATGTCTTGAGGGGTGACACCGGCGCGCGTGCACAAGGTGCAATGCAAGAATGATGTTGAGCTGTGGCATCGTTGTATGGGACATCCGTCTTATCGTATTGTAGGAACTCTACCACATTTTAATTCAGGTATTGTTGATTCGGAAAATAAAGCTTGTGAAATTTGTCCGCATGCAAAACAAACTAGAGATGTCTTTGAACAAAGTAGTCATAATGCAAATGAATCTTTTTCCCTTATTCATTAAGATTTATGGGGGCCTTATCGTGTCCCGTCCTCTTGTGGAGAAGTTTATTTCTTAACCATCGTAGATGATTTTACTAGAGCAGTGTGGATTTATTTGCTCATTGAGAAATCTGAAGTGCATAATATTTTGAAAAAATTTTGTTCTATGATTAGTATACAGTTTGGTAAAGAAGTGAAAATACTGAGGAGTGATAATGAGACTGAATTTACTTCACTAAATTCTTTCTTTGTTGAAAAATGAATTGAATTTCAGACATCTTGTGTTGGGACTCCTCAATAAAATGGTAGAGTAGAAAGAAAGCATCGTCATATCTTGAATGTGGCTCGTGCCTTGCGTTTTCAGGCTAGTCTTCCCATTCAATTTTGGGGAGAATGTGTGTTGGCCGCTGGGTATTTGATTAATAGGACACCCTCCTCTGTTTTGGGTGGGAAAACCCCTTATGAAGTTCTGTTTAATACTGCTCCATCTTATGACAACATTCGTATATTTGGGTATTTGTGCTTTGCTCGAGTTCAGGAAAGTGATAAATTTGCATCTAGAAGTCGTAAATGTGCTTTTGTGGATTATCCGTATGGAAAGAAGGGATGAAAATTGTATGATTTGGAGACAAATGAGTTCTTTGTTTCTCGTGATGTTGTTTTTAGTGAGGGGGAGTTTCCATTTCAAAAAACCCCTACTGATCCTATTATTGCCACAAGCAATGAGTTCCTACTTGAGGATGTCGTTGGTGATGAAATTTCCACAGATCCAATGCCATTACAATTGGGTATAGATGATGAGTCGCAGGAGCCTAGCGACAGGGGGAGTGTGGGTATTGTTGAATTCGTGTCCATTGCTCCTAGTGCTACAGAAGGTCGTACACGGCGTCCTCCGAGCCATTTACAGGACTATGTGTGTCACACCGCTCGCTGCCCCTGATCCCGTCACACCAAATCCTACTCCTCCGTTGTCCCCAGGTACTCCCTATCCCATAGCTAATTATGTAAGTTGTGATAATTTTTCTGCACCACATCGTCGTTTTTTGGCAGCTATTACAGCCGAAACTGAGCCTACCCGTTTTTCTGAGGCTGTCAAACATAACACATGGCGCACTGCTATGCAAGAAGAAATAAAAGCTCTCGAAGATAATGGGGCGTGGACTATGGAGAATTTGCCTTCTTGGAAGAAACCCATCGGTTTGCAAATGGGTTTACAAAACGAAGTACAATTTCGATGGCTCAATTGAGCGTCATAAGGCACGCCTGGTGGTGCTTGGGAACAATCAAAAAGTAGGGATCGATTACAATGAAACATTTGCTCCTGTTGCTAAAATGGCTACAGTGAGAGTTCTGTTAGCAGTGGCCGCCGAAAAGAATTGGGATTTGCATCAAATGGATGTTCGTAATGCATTTTTACATGGGGACCTTGACGAAGAAGTTTATATGCGGACACCCCCTGGTTTTTCTAGCTCATCTCTTGGGAAAGTGTGCCGTCTACGAAAATCTCTTTATGGTTTGCGGCAGGCACCCCGAAATTGGTTTGCTAAACTCTCATCTGCATTACAAACTTATGGATTCCTGCAGTCATACTCTGATTATTCTCTGTTTACGTTTAAATGAAATGGTGCTATTCTGGTTGTTTTTGTGTATGTTGATGATTTGATTATAGTAGGAGATGATTCGGGAATGTTGGCTCGATTTAAGAAATATCTCAATGCTTGTTTTCACATGAAAGATCTTGGTAAATTGAAGTACTTCTTGGGGATTGAAGTCGCACGTGGTGCCGAAGGGATATTTTTATCTCAACGCAAATATGCGTTGGACATAGTCGCAGAAACAGGAAAGTTGGGCACCAAACCAGCCACTGTTCCACTGGAACAAAATCATGGATTTGCTTTAGATAACAGCCCTTTCATGGACAACCCGAAGCAGTATCGTCATCTTGTTGGACGATTGACTTACCTGACAATTACACGTCTTGAGTTGTGCTATTCGGTTCATATATGGGCTCAATTCATGCAATCACCGCGGACCCGTCATTGGTAAGCAGCTTTACGAGTGGTCTGCTATATCAAAGGATGTCCCGAGTAGGGAATTCTCTTACACACTAGCACCGATATTCAACTACATGGCTACTATGACTCTGATTAGGCTAGTTGCCCAGTCACTCGCCGGTCCATTACCGAGTATTTTGTGCTTCTTGGGTCTTCACCAATCTTGTGGAAAACGAAGAAACAACACATGGTTTCTCGGTCTCTTGCTGAGGCCTAGTATCGTTCTCTGGCAACGCTCACGTGTGAGCTTAAATGGTTGAAGGGTCTATTATCCTCGTTGGGAGTCTTTCATGAACGTACCAAGCACATAGAAGTGGATTGTCATCTCGTTCGGGATGTTACTAACTATGTCCGCACAGGTGATCAATTGGCTGATATATTCACCAAAGCTATCGGAAATAAACAATTTGCGTTTTTTCTCGACAAGTTGGACATTTGAAATCTTCATGCACCAACTTGAGGGGGAGTGTTAGCGAGATTTTTGGCAAGATTTCGGGCTAGATTTGTTGGCAAGATTGTTGGCAAGATTTCGGGCTAAGAATATTGCAGTTAGGATCTTTCCTTTTGTTGGAGATTTTCTCTCCTTATACTTGGTCTCTATTTTGGGTTAACTTCCTTAATTGTAGATTTGTATAGTTTTTGATTTTCTATTTATATGTAACCGTGAGATATCAATCAAGAGACGAAGAATTTTCGATGCCAAAAATCATCATATATGTCCATGTCATGCCGTAGGGAATTTTCAGAAAACATTAAATCATATAAATGGACATTTGAACAAACAAGGTATCAACTCCACCACTTGCCTAGATTATATATATGATATTCTCTGTCTCATTCATGCAGATGGATTTGAAACATACGATAAACCAGAAATATTTCTTCTCATCTGCATCATTGAAAATTATGTATTAGGTTGAGAAAGCTTGACTAAAGAATATATTTTGCTATATATTTTAGAGTGATATTTTTGTGAACAAGTTCAGTGTTTGTTAAGAAAGACTTTACTGATCACAAAATGTTTATAAAGTAGTTCTAGTTCTTATTGTGTTTTGGAAAGATTAGGTAATGTATGTTAAATTGTTAATTGGTTTAGTGAGAATGTTACCCAAAAGGTTCTTTTCATTAGCAAGGAAACTGATTTCTCAACTCATTGATACAGATGATGACAATTATAGGTTGGGTTCGGGTTTTTCATTTACACTTTTTCGAATACATGTTTTTAAGGTAAGTCTATTCTAAATGTTAAAAGTTGAACCCATACCCGCCCATTGCTATCCCTCATCGATGATGATGATGATGATGATGATGATGATGATGCTTTTACGCGTAAACTGTTTGGATTAGGACATAAGAGTGAACCCCACTTCAAGGACTTGGTCCATCTCCACAAACCTATACAATCATACAAACAAGCATGTTTACTCACTCCAAAGTCCAAACCGAAAGTGTTTTGAATGAAAATCTGGGTGAATATGTGAATTGGTCTCCAATTGCATCAATATGATTAAGGAATTGACAGTAATGTTGGAAAATTTTAAGTAGACCACAGATGATATCTCCTTGTCACTTATCAGAGTCAGAGCAATATGGTGGAAAAATGGATATTATGACCGGTGGGGCTCTTAATAATTGTACCAAAACATCATTCAGTAAACCGCTTTCGGTCTTACTTTATCAACAAAATTAGGGTTTATCATTGACGTATCTTCTAATTTAAGAGATTAGGCCAATTGTCTTTATAGTTGACTCTGATTCCATTCACACAGTCAGTCAACAAGACATTCATGCAAACATTTTTAACACAGATAGTTTGGATATTCGTATTCGTCCGAACTTTCATTTAGTCTTTAACCAAATCCGCTTTAAACGAGGTGGACAAGACGAATATTCGTAAAAATCTGCCCGACTGCCATCCTTACAGATAATTCACATTTTTTCAGTGACACCAATTTGTCAAAAGAGCATAAAAAGTAATAAATAAATAAATAAATGGATGGATGGAATTTCTCCTATTGAAACCTTTCCAATTCTGCTCTTTGTTAGTAGAAGCCAATCTGTAAAGGTGAAATTTCTGTTAGTGCCTTATTGTTTTTCCAAAACTTTAGTCCACGTCTCTTTCATATTGTGAAAAGCTTTGACATTAAATAGGTTTCCAATATCTGGTTATTTACCTCCAAAAAAATCTTCATTTTTGTCCCTAATTTTAGGCAACCAAGGTTTAAAGCCATTTTTTTTTTTTTCAGTAATTGTGTTTTAAAGATAACGAGTAAAAGTGTAAAAAAAACAAACCTCACCAAAAAATGACTTCTACACAAACTCAATTTTTGTACTAGTAAAATGAATTTTTGAGGAATTGCTCCAACCAACAAAATATCAAATGGAATTGGAATCTTTTGCATGAATATTTAGTAAAGTTTTTATTGACAACAACATGAAGTCAACAAATCCCTTCCCACAAGTAGGGTTGGAAGAAATGGCTTGCAACTAGTCATAAGGTTAACATGAAGTTAGAAGTCACCCATCACTCAACAATGACTTCAAACAAATTCCTTGCTATTTGTCTAACCAAAAGAAGGGAAACCAAAACAAGGGATAAGAAATGTGATTCCCCACACTTCTTTCTCATGGAATTTCAGAGTTATTTGGCTATAAGTAAATAGAGCTCATGAGAAATTTTGTCTAATTTAAATCATATCGCTGGAAAGTCTAAAGACTGAAATTTTCGTTAATTGGCCGATTAAGTTGTCAAATCCCGTAACAAGTTATCAAGCGAATGGACGTGTTTATTAACATCATTTTTACACTTGCCAAACCCTAATTAGACCGATTTACTGGACGTCAAATTCTAGAATTTGATTTGATTTTAGAAAAGTAAACAAAGCTTATTAGGAATTTGGCAATTAAATAAAATCAATGATATCGACATCCTGACCTCAAAGATTAACATTTTCGTCAATTTTGTTATAAAATTATCATGTTTATGCATGTTATCAAGTAAATACGAAGTTTATTAACACCGAGAAACCACCAATAAACATGTCAAACCTCAAACACGACCAATTAACGAGTAAATCGATGACCAAACCCTAATTAGCCCTATTTGCTCTAGTCCAATTCTATAGTTTTTCTTTTTCTTTTCTAATTTTTTTAAAAAAAAATTTTCTTTTTTATTTTACTAAACTGGCCTTTGTGTGGAATAGGCAAGGAGGATTCGAGGAAGTGGTGGGGGGCAAGGATTTGAAAAAAAGGTGGCATTAAAAGCATTTGGTGGAGTTGTGGGGTTTAATCCATGGAACTGTTTAATGAGTGACTAAAATTTGCACCCCTCTCTTCAATTTGACCCCTCTCTCTCTCTTTCACCACTTTTTTGGTTTTCTCTCCACTCTCCAAAAAATCCAACAAAAAACTCCAATAAGAAAGACAACTGCAAAGTGTCATTATATTACTCTTTCTCTCTATCTCTCTGTATATCTCTGTTTCAATGGTTTAGGTGTTCTCTTTGTAACCCTCTTTGGTATCTTCTTCAACATTCATTTGTGTTTGTTAGGTTGTTCAAGTGCGGTGAGGGACCCTTTCCTTGATGAGTGAGTGAGTGAGAGAGAGGGTTCCTCTTGCTTGTCTCCCCCTCCATTTATGTGTGCATTTATCACTTCTCTTCAAGTCCCCTGTTTTTTTGACCTTTTGGGGTTTCATGGGGTTGTGGGATTTGTGATTGGGAAGTGTAGGGTGATTTCTATAATGGGGTTTTTGTTTTGGTGATGGGTTTTGAGTTCTAGTTTGGTTTGTGGAGTTTTTCTTGATGGGGTTTTCATGGTGATGTTCATTGTTTGATCAGATTTTGGTGTTGGGTTTGTAGAGAAGTTGGTTCTGTATGGTTTTGAGAAATGGGGTTTCTGATTTGAGTTTGGTGATGATGAGGTAGACTGTAAAGTTGTGGTTTTTGGTTTCTCCCATTAAATGGGTGTTTGATTTTGGAGATGAATTTGAAGGTAGTGAGATTGTGATTGGTGTTTGATTAGAGAGTCTTTGATGAAGAAAATGGAGAGAGGAGCTCAACCTGCAATTGTAAGTTTTGGATTTCCTCTTTGATTTGCAGTTTTTTGTTTGAAATTTGATTACTTTGATGTTTGATCTTGAATTGCATTGATGATACTGCTTGAAGACCTTGATTATGTTACTTTTTTTTTTCAAGAATTCATCACAGTTTCGACATGTTTAAACACTTTACAGTAGCTTTTGCTGTTTAATTACTTATCCATTTGAATTGGATTTACATTTTGTATATGTGAAGATAATGGAAATTGAAATGGCTTGATCTGCTTACTGTGTTGGTGTTAAGAAATAGCTAAGTAGCCTTGATTGATATTTGTTGTGATTGACATATCATATAAAATTTTAAGCTTGGATTTCTGTAACTCAACTTAAAACGACATTGGTTTGAGCAATTAGGTCGCAAGGGGTTAATTATTAAAAATTCGACTAATTTAGGAAAACCTATGTATACAAACTATCTTGACTTCATGGAGAAATATGAGAACAAGAACAAGCGGAAGAAGATTTAGTGTACTGCACACAGAAAAATCTTCCTTCTTCTACTTGTTCTTCTTCAACTCATATTTTTTCATGAGGTTAAAGCAAATAGGTTTTACAGCCAAAAATTGAGGAGAAGTACGTGTACAAACTATTTCAAAGTCAAGATGTATGGATAAGATATACACGTATGAATACACAAAGAGTCAAAGACAAAGACCAAAAAGGGAGAAAGAAAACAAAAACAAGAGAAAATGCACGAAAATGATGGGAACTAAACTACTGATTGGCCCAATGTATAGTCAGTTAATTAAGGCAATAAATGGAAAAATTCAATATATTTTTTAGTCAAGACAATGTGAAATTCTACATCAGAAACTCTGACGTACTATGGACAAGCACATTTACGAACTATTCTAAAATCCAAATGTACGGATACATATACATACAAATATAAACAAAGAGAAAGGCCTAAAAGGAAGAAAGAAAAACAGGAAATACATGAAAATGATGGGAACTGTTGTTCAATTCAATATATAGTTGTTTATTTAAGGGCTGGAAGAGTCCACTATGTTTTTTCCATGAAGTTAAGGTAAATATGTTCTGCACCAGAGAATATGACATATTTAGAGACAAACACATGGTAAACTATTTCAAAATCGAAATTTACACATACATGTATAAACAAAAAGGAATAAAGAAAACAAAACCTAGAGGAAATAAAATAAAATGAATATTAATTCGATGAATAGTATGTTTGTCAAGAAAGGATAAAAGCTGGTAACTTTTATTATATTTTAAAACAAATAACAATACTATGTTACTACCCTTTAACAACTACTGATTGTCTTGCGCAATCCCTTGTATCCTAATTACTCACGTGTACCAAGCGTCCGAGATTATAAATTAAGCAGTGTTCATTAGTGGATGTTATAACAATGGCTCATTGGAACTTCCAATTTTTGCAACCTGAGACTCTGGTCACATTATTTTGTGTAAGTAGGAAAATTGTTTGGCAAAGCTGCAACGGTTAAAGTAACATTGTTTGATGTATCTGGTTACTGAAGATTTATTATATCATTCCTTCATTCCATGTTAAAGCCACTGAATGATTACCTTTTCACTTCTGCACATTGTGAAACATCAGCCCAATTGCGAGCAAGTTCACATTTTCACCGACTTACCTGGACATGGGCATCAGAATTGGAAATAGAATGAAATGTTCTGAATATATGCTGAAATCCTAGTTGGCAATAAAATGCACTATCTCACTCTTTATTCTGCCTTGTTAGACTTTCAGTGTATATTCATCTGTAGTTAAGTCTTTTAGCTGCCCAAACTTGAGCTTAATGATCGCCGTTTAAAAATGTGTTTGCAGTTGTCTTAGGGTGGCCAAATACTGTTAGTCTCTATATCAAGTACGTCTTTTAGCTGTCTCCGATCTCTTCTCCTGTATCGGATACCTGTTCTTATTTCAATCCTTCTCTCTGGTTCTCTGTCATTATATCATTGTTTGATGTCTCTTCCCCTCTTTATTCTTGTCACTGCATGCAGTATACTACTGATATAATCTTTGTTGGTTATGCTGTCATTCTCATGGGAAAAGCTACAAAACTTCTTGTTTTCTCTTTGCCTTTTTGAATATTTGTAGTTTATCGGTCATTACCTTTGCCTTTCTTTTTTTTGTATTTGGCATATATTTTATTGGTATATTTCCAGTTGATTTTATGCTCGGTGCCAAGTCTGCAAGTAATTTTAAGTATTTAACAAACCTTAGCCTTTACCTTGAAATATGCATTTCCATCACCTACTTAACTTTGTCTGTAGGATTAGAAATGGCTGTTGGACAAGATGAAGGACTCTCTTTTAGTTCCTGAAAACTGGAATTGTTTAGGATAAAGAAGTTTAAGCTTTGTAATAACCTTCTGTATCCCACTCATTTTGAATTTCTTTCTTGCAGGTTGATACGACTGCATGTTTCTGTAGAGTAGATGCGGGGCTGAAAACTGTTGCTGGGGCAAGGAAGTTTGTCCCTGGAGCAAAACTCTGCACCCAACCAGATATTAAATCATCTATTCATCCTTCCCGGCACAAAGTAAGCCGTGATGAAAGGAGCCGCAACCAATCTCCTCTCCTCCCTGGGCTTCCAGATGATCTTGCAATCGCCTGCTTGATCAGAGTTCCGCGGATTGAGCATCGCAAGCTACGGCTAGTCTGTAAGAGGTGGTACCGTCTCTTAGCAGGGAACTTCTTTTACTCCCTCCGTAAGAACCTTGGAATTGCAGAAGAATGGATATATGTTGTAAAAAGGGACCGGGATGGGAAAATTTCATGGCATGCTTTTGACCCTATATACCAGCTTTGGCAACCACTCCCTCCTGTCCCCAGAGAGTACTCTGAAGCTGTTGGATTTGGGTGTGCTGTGCTCAGTGGTTGTCACCTCTATTTGTTTGGAGGCAAAGACCCCCTCAAAGGATCAATGAGACGAGCCGTCTTTTATAGTGCCCGCACAAATAAATGGCATCGAGCCCCAGATATGTTGCGTAGGAGACATTTCTTTGGCTCCTGTGTGATTAACAACTGTTTGTACATAGCTGGTGGAGAGAGTGAGGGGGTTCAGCGGTTTCTTCGATCAGCTGAAGTTTATGATCCAAACAAGAATAGATGGTCCTTCATTTCAGAGATGGGCACGTCAATGGTACCATTCATTGGGGTAGTGTATAGTGGAAAGTGGTACCTCAAAGGGCTTGGTTCTCATCGTCAGGTCCTCAGTGAAGTCTACCACCCTGAAAATGACGTTTGGTGCTCTATCTATAACGGAATGGTTGCAGGCTGGCGTAATCCAAGCACCTCCATGAATGGCAAGCTGTATGCCTTAGAGTGCAAAGATGGATGCAAGTTGAGGGTCTACGACTCTGAGACTGATTCGTGGAGCAAGCATATTGACAGCAAATTGCACCTGGGTAGCTCCCGGGCCTATGAGGCGGTAGCGCTTGTACCACTGAATGGGAAGCTTTGCATTATTCGTAACAACATGTGCATTTCTTTGGTCAATGTCTCAAAGTCTGATGAACCAAAGGGGGTGGTGGCAACAAACCAGGTGTGGGAAACTATTGCTGGGAAAGGGCAGTTCAAAACTTTTGTCACTAATCTCTTGTCTAGCTTTTCAGGTCGGAACCGCTTGAAAAGCCACATTCTTCATTGCCAGGTTCTTCAAGCTTAAACCTACCAGTTCACATACCATAGCAAGAGAAGGGGCTTTTTGTTTGTGTTGAAAACATAGTGAGATTTATACATATTCCTTTAGGGCACCCCCAATCACTGTAAATTCTTCATTGAAGTTATCCTCTATGCTCTAAGAGGAGCTCGATCAACGTTGAATATATATATATATATATATTTTCCCCTTCTTTGTATGTCATGAGACTCTACTATAGCATTTCTTACATGATCTTCTTTTTTTGTCCGAGTTACGCTTGACCAGTTGCTCTGATAGCAAATCCACTCTTTCTGAAGTTTTAAGGGTCCTCACAGTCAAGGATACTGGTTATCAATTTTCTCCAGTGCAGATGAATGGTTATTGCTGGTGAATTGCAGATGTCCTGACAACATTTCTGTAAGAGAGTCTGGCATTCTTAGCTTACCAAGTTTCGCAACACCTGATACTGAAAATAGTCTCTTTTATGTAGAATGGTTTGCTTGATACCAAAAAGTTTATCTATGAGACTGTCTCGGCATCTGATACCTCAACTTAGCAACTGACATTTTGGTAGGGTTTGATTGCATAACCTTCTTCTCTTTTTGTGGGAAAAGAAACTCTTTTCCTTGAAAAAATTCTTACCTTTTTATCTGCAACTTAAATAATATTGGTATTAGCTCAACAATTGATAGTGGTTGGTCCAAATCAGATCCGAAACTGATAAATTCTTGTATATAAAAGTTCCAATTTTTATGATGATGCATTTAACTTTGAAGTTCTAACAAAAAAGTCTATGATAACAATAGTGCCAACCTCTAGCTAGAATTTCAAGTTACAATGTTCAATGATGCATTAATGTATAATAAATTACACTATGAAAAAAAATGCTTTGCATATGAAATGTGACAATCCACACCGTGATGGTAGTATTATGGTCGAAATTCTAATACACTCTTTTATCCTTGGTGGCCATAGTATACTTTTTTTTTTCGGTAGAAATGCCCGTCAACCAATAAAACTTGTCTTAAAATTGCTTTAGATGCCTTCACTCTTGTCGCTGCCCATAGCATAGGCATCCACGTTCTAAATTCACAGAATGCTTATACCATACCCAGTTCATTGCCCTCCCTTGACCTAAATGGGTAGCTGCCTAGCTGGCCTTTCAGTGGACTATCGATGATCTTATTGAATCCAAAATTTTTGCATGGATTGAATTGGGTTGGTTGAAAAAGGGCCTAACCCACACTAACCAAACAAGAATTCATCTAAAAAACAAAGATTGTGTTTTCGCGAAATTTACAATTTTCATCTTTTTGAAAGTGCGAAAAAAAAAAAAATGGCGAAAGAAATTTTTTACATTTTTCAAGGGTTCTTACAAAAAATTTTGAGGTTTTTTCGTAAATTTCTTTAAAAAATACTAAAGTCAATTACCAAAATTACATTTTTTAGGATTTCATAATTTTGTCTAATTATCATTTTTTCTAATAATTTATAGAATTTTAAAACACTCTCCTGATTTTCTAATTATTATTTCTTCTACTTAAATACAATGAATGAGATTTCGCGAAATCTTGCAAAATTTCACCGATAATTTGGTTTTTTTGAAATTTCGAAAAGAAAAACGGTGAAATTTAATTTTACATTTTTTGATGGTTTTTTTGAAAATTTTCGAGGTTTTTTCATAAATTTTGATTTTTTCATAAAAAAAAAAAAAAAAACCAACTACAAAAAGTTAACTTTTTTCGAGGGATTTTTTTCTAAAAATTTCGAAGCTTTTTGTAAATTTCGAGGTTTTTACTAATTATCATTTCTTCTAATTATTTATTGATTTTTGGAACCACCTTCTTGATTTTCTAATTAGCATCTCTTCTTAAATGTATATTGGTTTTTGAAACCACCCCTTAATTTTCTAATTATATATAGATTTCATTTTTCTTTTATTTTTTGGTATTTAGGCTTTATTTAATGTGTTTAATAAATTTATTTACTTGCATCTTATTATTTTTTTCACATATTTCATATATCCTCGAAATTCATATATATATTTCATGTATTCTCAAAATTTTTACATTTTTCTTTACACACTAAATTTTTTCTCAAAATATTTCTTAAAATCAAGATACCGAAATTAACTCGAAAAACGAAATCACAATCCTTGCTTATATATTAATTTTTGAAACTATTTCCTGATTATTTTTAATTGTATATTGATTTCATGCTTGTTTCACCTTTTTAGTATTTAAGCTTCATTAATATTTGAATATATTAATTTACTTGGAATTTATTTTTTTCACATATTTTATATATCCTTTTTCAAATCTTATTTTTTGAATAGCTTCGTTAGTATCCTTTTAGGCTTTTACACACCAAAATATTTCTTTAAATTAGAACCCCAAATTAAATCGAAAAACGAAATCACAATCTTGCTCAGTAAGTCCAGAACCCCTTCAAACCCCTCTACTCAGCGAACCTCTCCCACTCCATCGTCAAGCCAGAAAGAAAGAAAATGTTGAAATCACTGCTTACGAGAGCAACCAAACAACAAACACTTGGTGTGCTTCATCAATTCACTCACCAGGTAAGCTCTTCAACTATCCCAAAAATCAAACCTTTTTATTGTTCTTGATTATTATTCACCTGTGTATCTCTCTATCTCTGCTGCACTGCAGAGAACAATACACACGAGGAACAAAAAGGCCATGGAGTTGATTGCAAAGGGGTGGAATGCTTTGCATGAAGTTGATAGAGTCATCGACTACACCGAAGCCACCGACCCTAGGCTCCACCCCCTATTCCGAGTAAGAAAGTTTCAATCTTTTTCAATTTGCTGGATATATAGAAGTGGGGCTTTAGTGCTATTGATATTTTATCACAATTGAGTTGTTTTTGGTGTGTGAGTTCTTCAACATTAACTTTGAGTTATATATCTAATGGGTTTTAGAGCATCTCACTATATTTGTTTTCTATGTAGTAGAGGGTGTCTCTGATAAGGACCGAAATTTTAGTTATCATTACTGCCCCAAGGTTTTAGTCTGCGCTGGCATCTATACCCCAACCGTATTTGATTTATATGATCCCCAGTGTTCTAAAAATTGTTAGGCGGTAAGTAGGAGCAAGTAAGGGACTAGTGTCAAGAGGCCTAGGCGAATTATTTTTTTGTATTATAATTTATAAAAGTTAAGCATAATAGCATATAAATTACTTTCAATTCAATGTCAAGATCATCATCATCATCAAAGCCCATACTTTCGGGGTCGGTTACATGAATTTTGGTTCTCCAAGCAATTCGGAGTTTCGCATATCCTCGCCTAATTCAAGCTCAAGGATGTCTTCCTTCACAGCCTTCATCCAAGTTTTCAACGATCGTCCCCTCCGTCTACACCCTCCATTAACTTGCCAATTTAGACATTTTATAATTAACGTCGTGTTTGGTCTCTTTCGCACGTGACCAAACCACGTTAAATGCCTTTATCTAATTTTGTCATCTATGGGCGCTATACCTAAATATCTCTTTATTCTTTCATTCCTAATTTTATCTTTATGGGTTTTACCACACATCCACCTTAACATACACATTTTTGCTACTGTTATCCTATGTGTATGTTGTCCCATAGTAGCCCAACATTCTGAACCATATAGCATGGTTGGTCGAACAATTGTCTTATAACATTTCCCTTTTAACCTTGCAGGCATCCTTCTATCGCATAATACTCCTTACGCCATTCTTCATTTCATCCAACCAACTTTAATCCTATGGTCTATATCTTCTCCAACAATCTCATTCTTTTGAATTATAGATTCTAGATATTGAAAATCCCCACACTCTGGAACCTCCACACCTTCGATCTCAATTGCATTACTCCTCCCTTGTGATTCACAACCAAAGTTGCACACTAGATACTCTATCTTCGAACGACTGATTCTAAAACTTTTTTTTTTTTGGAAAGCGATTCTAAAACTATTACTCTCTAAAGCCTCCCGCCATTTATCTAATTTCCGACCTAAACCTTAACTAGTCGTCTGCAACTAACATGCACCAAGGTACATCTTTAGCATATGTCTCGTCAACTCATCCATGACCAAAACAAAGATGTATGGACTTAAGGCCGACTCTTGATGTAGTCCTACTGACACTGAAAATTCACTAGACATTCCATCCACTGAGCTAACACTTGTTACAGCCCCTTCATACATATCCTTGATGATATCAACATAACATTGAGACATTTTCTTTCTTCTAAACACCCACCAAATTAGCTCCTAGGGGACCCTATCGTAAGCTTTCTCTAGATCAATAAAAATCATATGCAAACTCTTACATTCCTCTCTATATTTTTCTATAATTTGCCTAAGCAAGAAGATGACCTCCATAGTAGACCTACCCGGCATAAATCTAAATTGATTCTCTGAAATAGTGGTTAAACTCCTAAGTCTTCGTTCTATGAACCTCTCTCAAAGTTTTATCATATGACTCATAAGCTCTATCTCTCTATAGTTCGAGCAGTTATGAATATCCCCCCTGTTCTTATAAATTGGTACCACAATGTTGTGTCTCTACGAATTTGACATTTTTCCAGTTTTCAAAATCCTATTAAAGAGCCTAGTTAGCCATTGAATCCCAACTTTTCCTGGACATTTTCATGCTTTAATTGGTATATTATCCGGTCCAACTGCCTTCCATGTCTTCATTTTTTTTAAAGCTTCTTTCACTTCTGTGTCACTAACTCTGCGATAGAACACACTATGTCTCTCTTCCTGTGAAGCATACCCCTCCAAGTTTAATTCCCCTACATGTGTTCCATTGAGTAGGTTCCAAAAGTAATCCCTCCATCTAAAATAGATTTTATCCTGCATTAAAACTCTTCCTTCCCCGTGCTTAACACACTTAACATGACTCAAGTCCCTAGTTTTTCGTTCTCTAGCTTTAGTTATCTTGAAAATATCTTTCTCCCCTTCCTTTGTATCTAGCCTATTATACAGATCATCATATGCTCTCTTTTTAGCCTCCTACTACTCAACTTCTTAGCTTGCTTATAGAGCTCATAAAACTCTAGACATCTATCTCTTTGCCACTCCTTAAAGCATTTTTTTTTTCATAATGATTTGTTGCACATCAGTGTTCCACCACTACGTCTCCTTATCATATACACCTCTTTTGGCCTCTCCTAACTCTTCTTTCGCACATCTTCTTATTTGGTTTGCCAAATGTTCAAAAAGATCTGCGCTACTAGTCCTATCCTTTGGTTTTATATTTATTCAACCCTCTGAAACTGATTGGCCACCCAAAATCTTTTTTCTAAATTTTTGGCACACATCTCCCTGTAATGTCCACCACTTAATTCTCGGTCAAACCTGTTCTTTAGCAATATGCCCCCTACTTTTAAGACAAAAATTGAGGACTAACAACACACTCCCCTAGTATAACTTTACAATTTTTACACCTACCTAAATCGTGTGTCCTAATAAGAAAATAATCAATTTGAATTCTATAACGCCTACTCGCAAATGTCACCAAGTGATCTTCCTTCTTATAAAAAGTATTCACGATCCCAAATTTCTTAGCTAAAGCAAAATCTAGAATAGGGATCTATGGCCTTGACCTCCATGAACCCTTTCATACCCAACTCTATCCTTACCGACATGGTAATTCAAATCCCCGCCTAGTAAAACATATACAAAATGTATTAAAAAAAAGTAGTCATAATTTTTTTTTTTTTTTTTTTGAACTAGAAATAAAAACAACCAAATGAAAATAACAAGCTAAGTTAAAGAATATGGAAATACACCTTTATCTAACATTGAATTTTTTATTTTGTTATAATTTGCTTTAAATTATGGTATGTGGTGACTGGCGTCTACTACTTCAATATACATTAATTTAAAAAAGAATGTAATAAACATATTATAGAAGAATAAAGAAAATATGTGTATAAAATATAGGCCGATTAATTCTGATTAATCTCGATAAATCTCATATCGCTTCTGAACCAATAGTGTCCGATTAACGATTTAACTATATAGAGTCCAGTTGTACCGAGTATAGTTATCTCAGTTTTCTATGTGTAATTATTACCATGAAATTTTGTAATGGTTCACATTATTGTTGATGAAGTGCTGAAAGTCTCTCATTCCCTATGCTATCATTTGGGATATATAGGGCTGAAAGGAAAACCCATTTTCAATCATACAAATTTTCGAGTGATCTATATTTTGGCTATTCTCTGGTGTTGGAGTTCAAGGTACTTTAGTTTGTTATCCGTTTTCAGTGATATGTATTTCGTTGGGAGAACCTTTTGTTGGGTTACTAACTTCTTACTGGTGTACTGGTTTGTCCTATGGTCTTGACTCCTCTCATTATGAATAAAGCTTTGAAGTATCTCTCTCCAAACAAAAAAAATCTATTAATTGTGGCAATTGCATGTACATGTGCCTTTGGAAGGGTTTCTTTTTACAATTTTTGGATTGTGTACAGATCAATGTATTGTAGACTATGACTTTGTTCCTATAAATTGTATTTTGTAAGAATTTTTTGGTTTTCTACAATTTCTCTAGGATCTTCAATACTTATATTTGTTTATGTATGTTTGCAGACTGCAAAAGAAAGCTTTGAACTGGCTCTGGAAATTGATAACTCAAACACCCATGCCCGATACTGGTTGGGCAGGCTGCATCTTAAATACCAATGTCCTGGGGCTTGTAAAGCAGTGTAAGTCTGTGTATGCCTCTTGTTTGTTATTGTGTTCTTTGTTTTTCAAATTAGGAATCCCATTTAGTTAATTTCTTCATTTCTTGTTCTCTCTCTGTCTCTTCTTTAGTGGAGCTGCTTTACTTGTGGAAGCTGCAGATATGGGTGATGCAGATGCTCAATATGAGCTGGGTTCTCGTCTAAGAGTTGAGGTTTGTCTCTTCTATATTTCTCTTTCTTCTTTAATCAGTAAAATGAATTCATTCAGAAACAAAATGTAGGATACAAGATAGGCTGAGCTTGCCTACCGGACAATAACAAGCAACAGCAAATTCAACAAAAGCACACAATTCGGATAGAAGCTTTTCTTCAATTGACTACGTATTTCTCAAACTAGACCCATAAACTCTTCGAAGACTCTGCAGTAGAGGAACCTTTTGAGCTCCAATACAACTTGATCCACCTCATAAGATATCTGTTGAAAGCTCTACTGCATTCCAACCCAATTCGCCATAAAACAACAAAAGGGACAAGGCTCCAAAACTTCTTTTATATTGTTGATATTTAAAAACTGAGTTTTGTTCAAGTATTGTCATTTGAAAAGTTTCATTCTGCTAAGAATATCAAATATAAGAGCCTAAAGTTTTCTCTTTCATCCCCTCCATATTCCTGTCTTCATGTCACCAAATAGGAAATCTTATAAAAGAATATTCACTCGCGTATTGTTAGTGTTAAGCTTATTGCTTAATATTGTCATATACTCACACCCTTCGAATATTTTTTATTTAATTGTTTTGTATGACTTGGTTTGGTCATGTGTGGAGGACAAAATTAGAGAAAGACGTTTAACTTGGTTTGGTCATGTGCGGGGGAGACCAAACACGGCGCCAATTGGAAAATGTCTAGATTGGCAAGTTAATGGAGGGTGTAGACGGAGGGGACGACCGTTGAAAACTTGGATGATGACGGTAAATGAAGATATCATTGAGCTTGGATTAGGCGAGGATATATGGGAAGACCGCATTGCTTGGAGAACCAAAATCCATGTAGCCGACCCCGAAAATATCGGGAATGGGATTTGATGATGATGATAATGATGAATTGTTTTGTATGACTTCTCAATTTTGATTGTTGTAGATCATAGTTGCATAATTATGTGGTACAAGAAAATGTTTATTTCTTTTATGGTTGCTCGCATCTTTTGTTACATTATGGAGGTATGCATAGTATGGTAGTAAGTTAATACATAGAGGCAAACTGACATTACAACCAAAATGCTTCCTGTCTTCAATTTGGTACAAAAGTAGATAGAGAATAGGACTTGGTTAACAATTGTGCTACCTGGTTTTAGCCTTGCACATGATGTATCTCAAGTCTTAATTGAGGTGTCAAAGTATTACCAATGGCCTGAGTGTCTACTTCATTCGTTAGTTACCTTGCCACCATTTTGGGATACCCCTGAAAACTGCCACTGCCATGGCCTGGAAGCGTACCACCTCCTCCACTTATATGGCCTGAACCTCCTGTCTTATTGCATGCAATCACAGAAATGTGAAGACCCTTTTTAGGATAAAGCGAAACCATGTGGGCTAGATTGAAAACAGAGATTTTGTTCACATTCAAGGGTAAAACTGGAGTGGGATGCTTTTCGTATTTGGAGGACTAGGGTTGACAAAGCAAGAGTTAAATGGGTGTCACTAAAGCTGAGTATTATATCAAGGCTGTATTATATGGATACGATTATAATTTCCCCGTCGAACCCCATTTTGATCTAATGTTGTTTCTTCAAGTGCTTTGAGGCATCACCATTTTCACGTGTGTCTGGTAGTGGCAAAAAAATGTTTGATTCAGCGGTTGAGTATTCCATTCCTAGAGGTGTAAGACCTGATCTAGTTTAAAGCCATTAGGAATCACCATGTGGCTACGACACTACGTGATGAGCATCCCAAGCAGAACTTCCAAATTGATTCAAAGGTTTGTTAATAGAGTGGAGAGTTTAAGCTCCGGTGTGGTATTGGTATCTTTTCGCTCAGGCGACAGTTTTGGGAGCATTTTGTTAAAAAAATCAGTGGTATGAAGAGAAGCCTTCAGATTCCATAGTTTTAAGAATTGTCTCATGAAAAGGGCGGTATATTTCTTTCCATGAATAGAAATTTGTTTTTCCCCTCTTTGCAACTTATGATGTTGAGTGCCATTCTTTTTATTTCTCAAAGTATTGTGAGGAGGATAGAATTCCATTGACAAGTCTAATTGGACATACAGAAACTATGGAGTAAGATCTATTAATGGCTGACTGGTATTTCAACTAATATTGATTTTAGTCCTACCGCCTGGAGACAGAAACTGTTCAATTGCGGGTAAGAGACTCCTCCAGATCAACAATGAGTCTATGCGCAGCTTTATAGCGGGATTTGAAATAAGGAAATATATTTCGGTTTTAAGAATGCTTGTGAAAAGTGGTGTATATCCCTTAGTGGCATGAGTTCAAATCCTGAAGGTTTTTTCGCTCTTTTGAGACTTATGATGTTGTCACCTCCTTTCTGCTGTGAGTTGCATTCTTTTCCATGTGGCGAGCTACTCAATATCTCAGAGCATTCTAAGAAGGCTTGACGAATCTAATCGGACATATCAGAAAATACATAGTGGAACTTAGCAGAATTTTTGTCAACTTCATGCCATCCGGTAAAAGTATCTTACAATTTTTTACAGGAATTTCATATACCTAGTCCTTTCAATTTTGATATGCATCTTTAACCCCATCTGGCCACGTATATTTTGTAGAGTGCGAAAAACTCCACCAGAAGTCCATTGCAACATGTCTCAATATTTGTGTTCCTAGGGAAGGAGAACCAAGACATCTGTTTGTTGGGATGGAGTCTGATTAATGTTTATTCATGACCTTCCACAGATCTTTCGTCTTGACAAGTTCATAAACAGATTGATAGCGTTTCCTAAATCCCCTAATCCATTTTTAAGTTAGTACCTTAGCATATTTGTGTAGGCTTTTTGTTTTCTTGCAATATACTTTACATTTTTTAGTCTGTAACTCAGGATAATTGTGTAGCCTTTGTTATCCTGTTGTCAATCGTTTTCATTTCAGTTTGCTTCTTAGTTCTTCCTTGGAGATATCTTCTTGCTGTTGAAAACGGCTTGTCGGTAAAACAAACAACCAAAAATGAAAAAACAAAGTTGAAGAACCTGGTTTCCGGCTTGTCGGCAGTTGATTTGCTGGAATTGTTGGATTATTGGTTCGATCTAGCTAGAATTGAAGAACATAAGAGAAGGAAGTAAAAGGGAGGAGAAGGTGGTAGAAGAGTTTCCACCACCTCCATTGGCTATAAAAGGGAAAGACCCCTTACTTGAGAAGATCATCCTCAAATTGTCTGTGTTGTTTGCTTGTTAGGTTTTTTTTTCCACTTTGTGGGTATGTATGTGTGTTAGAGAGAAAGAAGAAGGGGAGGTGAGAAGAGAGAGAGTGTTGTTGTTTTTGTTTGTGTGTGGTATACGCACCCGCATATATGTGGTGTTATTTAGACACGCGTGTGTGTAATGTCATTGACGTTGTGTAGCTTTTGCCAGTTATATTTTTTTCATTCTCACTAGTAAAGTTATTTTCTTTGCCCGTGGACGTAGGCAAATTGTCGAACCACGTAAATTTGTTGTCTCTGATATTGGTTGTATTTGTTTTGTAACTTCGCATCTCTATATTTGTAACGCTTCTGTGTGTAACAAATTGGTATCAGAGTCGAGGGTTAGTTATTTGGGTTTGTTTGAAGCTGCGTGAATCGGTGGCTGGTGAAAAATATGTCAGATCCATCAAGCTCTGGATCAAAGATAGTTACCGCTATATTCGATAAATTCGACATCGAGAAGGTCAATGGAAAGAATAACTTTGGAATGTGACAATGTGAAGTTTTGGATGTGTTGGCAAAGGAGAATTTGGAAGATGCTTTAGGAGATAAGCCAGAGAACATGAGGGAAGAAGAATTAAACAAGTTGAATCGGCAAGCATGCGAGTCAATAAGGTTGTATTTAGCGAATGAGCAAAAATACTTTGTTATAAATGAGACATCCGCTAAGGTGTTATGGAAAAAGTTGGAAGACAAATACAAGACGAAGAGCATCCAGAATAAGTTCTTCCTCGCGAAGCAACTTTTTCAGATGAACATGAAAGCCGAGATTACGTTGTCCGAGCATTTGGATTTGTTTAATAGGCTTATTGCCGACCTATTGAATTTAGAAGATGTTCCAGAGAATTACAAGGCTTTGTGCCTTTTGAATTTCCTTCCAGAAGAGTATGAACATCTCGTTACAACTATGTTAACGGGAAAGAATAATTAAATTATGATGAGGTGGTTACAGCGTTGCTCAATTATGAGTTCAGAAGGAAGGATCTCAAGATCCATAGAGATGTAATGTTTGAAGTATTAGTAGCGAGGGGAAGACCTGAAAAGAAGAATGATGGTGATAGAGGAAGATCGCACTTAAGAGGAATATATGTGGACAGAAGGCTTTTGCCAAAGGATGAATGTGCCTTTTGTGAAGATTGACTGTGAGGAATAAAAGCCGCAATAGAAAATAGAGAAAAAGTCAGATGCGAGTGTGGTGCACAATTTAGATGAAGATGAGGATGAGGATGATGTGTATTCACTGACTGCAACTTCAGCATTGGTGAGTCATTCTGATGAATGGTTGCTTGATTCGGGTTCTACCTACCACATGTGTCCTCGTAGGGACTGGTTCTCTAACTTTAGAGAGATGGATGGTGGTGTTGTCTATATGGGCAACAATGATGAATGCAAAATTGCAGAGATAGGTAAAATCAAGTTGAAACTGCATAATGGGCTTGTTCGGGTCTTGAATGATGTTTGGTATGTACCCGATTTGAAGAAGAATCACATCTCTATTAGTGCTTTAGAGTCCAAAGGTTATAAGGTTATGGTAAATGGTCGAGCTCTAAAGGTTGTTTCTGATGCACTGATTGTTCTGAAAGCTGTTCAGAAGGGTAACTTGTACTTCTTGTAGGGGAATACAATTATAGGTAATCAGAAAGTTGAATTTGGTTGAGCAACTTGTATTGTTAAAGGCCCTGTAGATGTTGTTTTTGGGGGAGTTACTGATAGCTCCAAGGATATTTGTATGAATATCTCGAGGGTTTGGCATTTGCGTGTAGGTAGCAAAGATGAGAAGGCTCTGCAGAAACAATTGGTAGAAAATATGAAAATGTGCAACACTGGATGTTTGTGCACACTATATTTCCAGAAAGTCTAGTTTGAGACTCCATTCTAGTCAAGGTGGAGTTGGATTGTTAGCTTGAGCATGATTTTGGTAGATGACACCTTCGGGTGTATGGCGCATATGAGCGCGTTTGAAGAGTTGAATCCTATGACTGTGTTTTGGAGAGCTGACATCTATTTGTTCGTGTTTATTGCGGTCGGCTCAAATTCGTGAAATTTTCACCAAGGTGGAGAATTGTTGAAAACGGCTTGTCGGTAGAACAAACAACAAAAATTGAAGAAAAAAAAAGTTGAAGAACCTGGTTTGTGGCTTGTCGGCAGTTGATTTGCTGGAATTGTTGGATTATTGGTTGGATCATCTGTGTGTTGGAAGAGTTTCCACTACCACTCCTTCATTGCCTCCATTAGCTATAAAAGGGAAAGACCCCTTGCTTGAGAAGATCATCCTCCTTGAATCATCTTGTATTGTTTGCTTGTTAGGGTTTTTTCCCACTTTGTGGGTATGTGTATGTCAGAGAGAAAGAAGAAGGGGAGGTGAGAGGAGAGAGGGTGTTGTTGTTTTTGTATGTGTGAGATACGCACCCGCGTATGTGTGGTGTCATTTAGACACGCGTGTGTAACGTCATTGACGTTGTGTAGCTCTCTTCAGTTGTATTTTTTCAATCTCACTAGTATAGTTGTTTTCTTTGCCGGTGGACGTAGGCAAATTGCCGAACTACGTAAATTTGTGGTTCCGGTATTGATTGTATTTTTTTTTTAACTTCGCATCTCGGTATTTGTAATGCTTCCGTGCGTAACACTTGCATACTTATTAGTGTTTCACTGTTTTGTATGTTCTTGGATTCTCGATACAGACTGAAGACGTTCAGTCAGATCAGCAAGCTTTCTATTATTTGGAGAAGGCGGTTGACCAGGTACACTTTCCATGTACAAAACATAGATTGTGTTATTATCAATTCAGAATATGTTTCAACAGCATTCTTCATATTTAATACTCTAGAGTCTAATTTGATCATCAGTCATTGGATCGCTAGTTGCATCCAGGTGCTTTGTACCTTCTAGGTGCTGTATATTTGACAGGGGACTGTGTGAAGCAAGATATTGCCTCAGCGTTGTGGTGTTTCCATAGAGCATCTGAGAAGGTACGTAATAAAATTAATTATTGCTTGATAGGTTGCAGTTGTTTATGGCATAAAGCTGTGGAAGCCTTTAAAGTTCCTAATATAAGCTATCATACCATTTGTCTGTGTCACTGAATTGTACTAGCATCTGACGCTTGTTCATCTCAGCATCATAAGATATTGTAGAAAATGTATACATGTTACCTAGGTAGGGTTTGAGTTCATACCAAATAGTTCCAGCTCACTATTATTAGTTAAATTTATGCATCGTAGGTGTAAACCTTTTCAACAATGCCAATTTCATGGCAAGTTTATTTACTGTGGATACTTTTAAGTGTCATATTTGTTTGTATATTCATTGAAAAAAATTTGAAGTTTAACTGATTTAAGCAATAGTATATGTGACCATGCATTTTGGATAATGACTTCCGTTCACTATTAAATGCTTGAAGGATTCACCTAAGTCTATTCCCAGCCGTATTAGACACATGATCTTCATCATAACTTTCCTATACTTGAGAGCACACCTTAGGAAGGTCCTCTTGTTTCTTTCAGACTTCAGTAATTTTTTACCTCTTGTTTTATTGGTCCTAACTACAGAGAATAGCTGGAAACCCTTCCAATAATAATAGAGCACGTTTTTGCTTAAGACGTGCTGAATTTCTTTGTAGTGTTGGATATGAACGACAGGTCATGCTGTGAAATTATGTCAGTGGATTATTGAGACAAGGAATACTTCAGAGAACAAATTAGGCTTCATGCTATGGATACTCACTATAGTTGCCCTTTTCTCGATAGCAAGTCCTATAATTTGCAACAATATAATTATATTCTCTGGATGATTTCTCATCACAACTGCCATCACGTTGGCTAACTACTGAAATAGTGATAAAAGGGACTTGCAAATGCTTCTGTTTTCTTTTTGATATGAAGAATTAAGAGATTCCTCTGAGACATCCTTCAGAATGAACTGCCATAAACTGGATAGGTTGTTTAATAGTTCCAACCCTCACGGACGCTAGCATCCCTTCTTTCTATTTTGTTCTTTTCGAAAAGTCATTTCTGTGTAATTTAGACATGTGGTTGGTAAACACGTGACCCCAGTTAAATGCGTCTATGGAGACATTATCTTGGTTTCTATTAGAAAGTGGGAAAAAAGGAAGAGGCCCTCTTCCAACAATACCGAATTTCTGACTTACTATAATCTCTGCAGGGACATGCTGGTGCAGCCATAGCATATGGATCACTTCTTCTAAAAGGTAGGTCTCAAGTGCACTTGGGTTCATTCCATCAAAGCTTCTTTCATGCAGAGATTGTATATAGCTAATAAAAGAATTATACGGTAACTATAACTTCTCCACATACACACACACACATTAAAAAGTTATCATGACACTTTTCATTTGGCCCACATGGAAAAGCTGACTTTTTCTATTGACGATTCCTCATCATCATAGATATAATCCTCACAATCCCGCTAATTCCTATCGTTATGTAGTCAACCCAACCCCACTAATTCCTATTGGTATGTATTGGGTCTGCTAGTCGTGTCAAAATTTTCACCCTAGTTAGAATGAACCATTTTGGTTCTGAAATGAGGATAGTTTGTTTCTGTAAAACCATGTGGTGGGACTAAGCAGTTTTATATGAAAACCACAATAAACTTGGATGACTAGAGGTTCCACCAATTAGTTCAATACTTCAGGCATGGAAAAATTCATGGTTAGTAGTTCTTACTACATAAAATGCATAAGTACTCTTCCTCATTACCACGCATTTCTTGTATCAGGTGCTAAAGTACCGGAAGCTTTAACAAAATTCAATTCGAAAAAGAGCATACCCAGCAAAAAGGTTAAAAAGAATGTGGGAGGCCCAGAGGAGGACCCAATTTTGCTGGCTAAGGAACAGTTTGAAATCGCTGCTGGTGCAGGATGTGATCTTGGATTCCGCTGGTTGAGAAGGCTCGAGGATGAAGAGAAACTTCAAGCAACTGGATAAATTTTCTGCAGTTATTTCAGTCACATAAGTATTAACTATTCCACTAACCAAATAATAGTTATTAGTATTGAACTGAGTAAACCAGCCTTTCAGAAAATGGAGGGTTGCGTAGTGCCCTTCATCCGACCAAGATCAACAAGAATATGCTCTGCAACACTTGACTTGTGCATTGAATTTGCACAGCCTGTGATTAGTGCTATGATGCTATCATGGATAATCATTCCTCGCAAAATGGGAGATTTTCTTGTGAAACTCAATTTATATACACACAGGAAACATGTGGAACTTATTTAATCTATGCAAGAAACAGTCATTTTGTATAGATTCTATAATGTTTCTTCTCTCCTTACCTTGTTTATCTGTTCTTGGCGACTGAAATCAGGGTGATACATAAATTGTATTTCTGTACTATGTCAGAAAATAGAACTTATTTGTTTTGTAATTAATTTTATTAGAAATGAAATATTATATAATACAGTTCTTATGTATAGTATTGGATGATATTATTTCCTTAAGCCGGTAGCAGAGAAATGTTAAGTTGGTCATTGACATTGTTGATGATACATGTGGCATAAATTATCCATCGCAAGGATCAAGTATCACAAAATCAGCCATATTTTTTTTTTGGAAAGCAAATCAGCCATATTTATGAAGTCCAAAGGGCGAATCCAATTGTAAAAAGCCCAAACAGAGCCCATCAGAATAAACTACAGTTAAAGGTCCAAACCCAGGCCCGATTAAGTTCTCCCTTAAAAAGGAGGAACGTTATAAAGAAAAAGAGTCGTGAAATGAGTTACGCTTTTGATGACATATCTTCATAAAGAATGAGATCGTTACAAGGAACATCTCTTTTCATTACGCCTCATATGTTTAAGTCACGCAAGGAATTAATAACGACCATTATATAAGGTAAAGGGAACAGCCGATAAAGGTATGCAACTTTAATTGAGTTCTGTCCAGATTTATCTTCATCTCCAACTTTATTACTGTCTTAAGCATCGGAGTATTTTCGGCCACTAAAAAGGTGGTCTTTGGCAGTCTAACATTTGTTTTGCAGGATAAATTTACTGGAAAATGAATTTTGGACACATCAGTTTGGCGTCGTTAGTGGGGAACGATAGTTCCATTCAAGAAGAGAGACTGCAGTAGAAAACCTCTTCGATTATGATCAGTGATTTAAAAAGCTTTCAGAACAGATGGAGCACTTTACAGACCCTCAACCTAGCAACGATTAGAGCAATCCTTCAACTAATGAAACTACATGGTTAGCCCTTCATGATTCTAATCCAACGACAGCGATCAGACTAGTCATGCCCGATGATAGGGAGCCACGACATGTGACAGCCCAAACGCCACAGGCATCTGGTGTTGCCGCCGCAGACCCTCGTGTGGATCTATTCATGATCTAGATGGACCGCATGATTGAAATGGTGGACAAACTCACCCAAGAGCATACTCGATCCACTTACCCTGTCCAAGCATCACCCCAACAAAACTCTGCCAACCAAGTCCAAGAGAGAAATGAAGCTCCTGCAAAGCTTCAGCAAGTGAATTTCGAAGGCAGCGAAACACCTCGAAATGGCCCATCACAAGATGGTAGGACCTCTGCCGAAATCCCATTTAGAATTGGGGTCATAGATCCTAACGTGTTGTACTCATGGTGACTCCCATACCGACAAAGTTGACCCCACCAAAGTTTGAAGCGTATGATGACACCACCGATCCTACAGACCATTTACAACACTTTTACCACATGATGGCGTTGGAAGAAAGCACAAAATTCATCTCATGCATAATGTTTTCGGCCAGTCTCACCTCCACAGCAACGAGTTGGTTCAACAATTTGCCACCAAGGTCAATAAACTCCTTCCAGGCATTGACCGCCACCTTCATCACGAGGTTCATCAACAATCAATGGATGAGAAAGGGGTCACATTATTTGTTTCACATGAAACAGAAACTCGATGAGATAATAAGGGAGTACGTTACTCGTTTTACTAACAAGTTGAAGACGATCGATGGGTGTAGCAATGACACAGCCATCACTACTTTCACCGTCGGACTGAAAAGCAGATCCTTTTTTATGCTCTTAACCTGGAACCCCCAAAGAGCATGGTGATTCTATTGAAGACCGCTCAAAAGCACATCACTCTTGAAGAGATGATAGCTACCAGGAAGATAGATGAATCAGACAAGAGACACGTGTCATTCGACCGAGAAGAAGGATAGAAAAGCGACAAGCTTAGAGAAGAAAACAGTCAACCGAAAAGACATCAAACCCGTGGCGATTCCGAATTCGATCAACGAAGGCTACAACTCGGAGGATCCAAACACGAGCGATCGGCGAGCAAATCATTCACGACCTTGAAAATAAGTCGAGCTGAGGTCCTCAAAACCATAGCAAAGTGGGAAGACATTAAGTGGCCACCCAAAATGAAAGGAAATCCAGACAGACGAAGCAAAAACAGATATTGTTCCTTCCACGATGACGACGGGCACAACACCGAGGAATGCCACAATCCAAAAGGAGCGACTTGGAGAGTTCATTAAGCTCAGGGAGTCCAAAGGGAGAAAAGCCACGTCAGAAGGGCAATCAAGGGAACTACTATACGTCTTGCATGGCGTAATCAGATAGAAGGAACTATCCAATCGATCTTGGAAGCGATCAATTTGGGACTTACAAGCAAAGATTAGATACCACGAGCCTTCTGGATAACATGCCAAAATGACGCAGAGAACTCTGACCTTCTCCAAGGAGGACGCAGAAGGAGTCAATTTCCCGTATAATGATGCTTTGGTGATTTCAGTACTAATAGCCAGATGGGAAATCAAAAGGGTACTAATCGACACAGGCAGCTTGGCTAACCTTCTATACCTAACAGCGTTCCGCAGGATGCGATTGACTGAGGAAATGCTCACCTAATGATCAATCAATGGTGGGTTTCAGCGGAGAACAATGTCGTCCACTCGGAATGATCCAACTGCTATGGAAGTAGGAGAATTAGGGAGACAACGTGTAACACCCCAACTTTTCCAATGGCAATAAAAATTTATGCACCTAAAAATTCAATTGAAATTTGTATTTTAAAATCTTCTTTCATTTGACAAATTGTATTTTTTCGAAATTCGCTTAACTTTCTTTCCTTTCGAATCTCGGATCGAGATTCCATTTAACGTGTGTATAATGTAACACCCCTAAATTTCATAAAGATAATTTATTTTATTTTGAATTAAATAAAATAGAATTACATTTAATTGAATTTAAATTTCAAAATTTTAGGGTTTTATTTTGTGAAGTTAGAGGGTGGGTGCCTTCAGAAGTTTGGTGGGGGCGAATAGCCACCCACCTTATAAAGAGAGAAACCTCTTCTCTTCCTCCCCTCCCTGCGTGTTCTTCTTTTCCTGCGCCTCTTCTTATCCAGGATCCAGCCACAAGCTCGGCTATGACCTTGCATTGAGTAGCCCCATCGGCCCAACCTTCTTCATCTATTTTCCTTTCTCCTTCTTCTATCTTCCCTCTTCTTCTCGTTTGATTTCAGTGCCAGGAACAAATCGCAAGAAAGACATAGAGATAACAAAAGAATGGAAGGAGGCGATCGATGGCTTTGACCGTCGTTGACGATGACGACTAACGATGATGGATTGGTGTATCGTAGTGTGTTTGTCAAGGATGGATCTGTTGCACAATCATCTGCGATTTTGTCAAGTGAGTTTCTTTCCATCCTTTTTATTTGAGCTCTACTAGTTTCATAAAGTTTCCGTTTTTATGGATTGGGGTCAATTATATTGGGATTTCCTTTCTTTTCTGGTTTGCTTGAATAAGCAGGGTTAATTGTGCACCTGTCTGTTAACTGTGAGTAGTTCCAAGTTATGAAGTTTGTGTGATTTGGTGATGTTATAATACTCTTCGTGCTTTAAGCTTTCATGTTAATTAATTTTGATGTTAGGATGAGGATGATTTTTGCATAAGGTCCTTGGATAAAAGCATTAGTAGTTCACAGCTGGTGTCTTGTAGTTGGACTGATTTTGTATGGGTTTCTACAAGGGTTTTGAGTAAGTATGGTATCATGCTATATACCAAAAGTTTTCTGTTTGAGTCTAGTTTTTAAAGGATTTTACGGTATCACAATCCGAGTTTTGTACAGAAAGATATACGCATTTTAGTTACAAGAGGTAAATCTGCTAAAGGCTGCCAGATGGTCTGTTTCGTTTGAAAAATCTGTACTGTTTATGACGAAATCTTGGGGTATGCCTGATATTGTTAGAAACCTCTTTGTATCTATTTTCTATAGCCCCAAACGGTATTCAATTTGGATTTTGTATGTGAAAGTTATGTATGTTTGAATGACGACTTGTCCAGCTCTCCTGTCAAGACCACTTGCTCATTTCGGTATTTTTGCAGGATTATTGTACTTGACTATTTTGGGACTGAAATGTGGTTGTTTCTGGGTATGTCTTGGAGTTTCATTTAATGATAAAACAATTATTGTTTGGAGGTGAATTGGGTTACGATTTATTGCCCAAACATGGCTACTTGTTGGGCTGCATGTAGGAACAAATTGATTTATGTCGGCACTCAAATACGATTGTTTTGGGATTGCTGTGGGAACTGAAATCAGGATATTTTGGGTTTGTTGAGCAGTCTGCAACATAATTAATTGAGACTCTTTTACAAATTGAAATTAAGCTTTTCCAAGTGAGTATTGGGGTGGTTTTAATTGAGGCCAGGAGGGGTGTATCAGCAGAGTTTTGGCATTGTTTCCAGCAAAGCTTGAGGTTTATTTCAATATAGTTAAGGATGACTTTTCAACAGATTTTTTGGGTGGATTTAGTTGGGTTGAGAGGGCTGAATTACCTGAAGTTGAGTATTTGTTTTGTTAATGCAAATGATGGTTCTTTGTAGCGTTGAATTGTTAAAGTCTTGTTGCCTAAATAGTGATGTTTGCATGGTTGTTCGCAGAGTCGTTTTAAGCTTGAATATGGGTTGTTATTCGACTTCCAAATAGGTTTATTTTAGGACTGGATTTTCTTGAGACCGTGTTACGGCCTGCAACTAGGATGTTTCCGGTTGAGTAAGGGGAAGGAACATATTGTCTGTAAGTGGACAATGCAATATTACTCAACTGAGGCATGAGACTAGCACTAGTCCAAATGCAATTGTTTACTTGTCGAGCTTTCACTTACTGGGGATAAATACTTACTGAAGCTAAAATACTTCTAATTGATTGTCTTGGATTATTGTCTATAGTTTTACTTTCATGTTTATTGTTAGTAGTCAGTATTGTATATTAAAAATAACAATAATAAAAATAGTAATTGTATATTTGCCTCCTATCTAGTGGTATATCATATTGAGCTTGAATAAGGAGGTGAATTTGTTCACAAGTGATCATTCAATGGTTATTTTTGTATATGTCTTTGTTTGGGAAAGGGTAGAGTCTAACTTTAGTTGGTGTTATTTGCGTATTTGGGTTGGATACGTTTCGATCATGCATGTTCTTGAGATACTTTTGCATTTACTTTATAGAAATTGGATCTACCTCATTCTAAGTAATTGTTTGCGAAGGAAACTCTGATTGAATTATGTTTGAGGAATTAATTTGTGAAAACTTATATTTTGATGAGATCAATTTGAATAATTGTATTCTTATGCTAATTGACTTGTAAAGGAGCCTAAATTCCTTGCATTGAATGGGCTTTGATCCTCTTTTTGTTATCGAAAGTTTATTTATGAAATGCTATGTTTCCCCAAAAGTATGGGCGGAGATGGTGGTGAATCGATTTATAAATGACAAGGTGTCATTGTGAGAGAAAACTGAAATATAAAAAATAAATGATATTGATAAACTTTGACTCTTGAAAATTTAATCACCTGAATTGTATCACTTAGAACTATCACACCTCTTTTGTTTATTATTTCCCCTATCTTATAAAGAAACTAAATCACCTGCGGGTTGTCTTGCGGAGGTGGGGCGCCAATTTATTATAGAGAAACTAAAATAACATTCGGGTTAGTTTTACGAAAATGAGGTGAATTTTTATGCCTAAGATAGGCTTTGATATTTATCTGTAAAAAATGTGACGTGACTTTATGCGCATTGATAGCTCAAGAGTGGCTTTTGTTACTCATATAGTTAGGAGTATCCAGTGATGCATGCATGTATGTGATGTGTCCCCACTTGGGTATGGATGACGGAGAAGTCCTCCTTTATACAAGAGAAGCATACGGACATGTGGCACGGAGGTGGTGCGAATGTGGTATCGTCTAAGTGATCAATCTGTTAAAAATGAATCAAATTCAAATAAAAATGAATAATATGCGCAAGTCAAATATTGTACGAAAATAACTGTTTAATTAATAAATTATAATGTTTCTAACCCTTTTTATGCAGGATGGCAAGTCCACTAATATTTCTGCAGGTCCGACTTGTCATAGTCAACTTCTACAGTGTAAGTACAAGTAAATGCATATTTACTTAATAGGATG
This sequence comes from Berberis vulgaris, assembly GCA_963556465.1. NCBI lineage: Eukaryota > Viridiplantae > Streptophyta > Magnoliopsida > Ranunculales > Berberidaceae > Berberis > Berberis vulgaris. The sequence continues at coordinate 78,111,555 of OY747135.1, forward strand.
ATGACATGATTGCCTCATTGAGGAACTAAATTCTTTGAACTGTGTTTTTTTTGCATGACACATTTGCCTTATTGAGGAACTACATGTTGGTGTGGTTGTTGATTGTTTGTGCTTAGTTTGATGTTATCACGAGCGAATTTATTGATTTTGAGATAAAGATTACTCACACCAGCTTTATTGCTGACCCAAGTGAGCTTTTGCTTCTTGGGTACATTCCTTTGGGAATGTAGCTGATTAGCCTTTCAGGTTTAGAGACTTTTGAGCAGGGTTACTGGAGTTTCGCTAGTGGGGCTAGCAACGTCAGTCTTTCCTGATTAGAGTTTTTTCTTTGTTCAGTAATTAAATCATGTTTAAGTTGTTGTTACTGCTAAATGTTTCTATTGTTATTGAATTTCACGTCATGAGTTTTGGGGAAACGGATAATCCTACGTGGATTTTGGGATTTTCGTTTTCTTCGAAAAATCGGGGCGTGACACAACGACTCTTGTTAACGGATTTCCTTGTTGTCGATGCCCCATCTGCATACAATATGTTTCTCGGAAGGTCTTGGATACATAAAATGGGTGTTGTATCTTCCACCATGCATCAATGTTTGGAATACCATAATGATAATGGCGTGGAACAATCAAAGGAGATCAACCAGCCACATGCGAATGCCATTACGCAGCAATTAAAGCTCCACACAAATAACAATTACTGCAATGACCAGAAGAGCCACCGCAACAGTCTGGTCAAACAGACCCCGACCTCATGGATGATAATACGACCTCAACCAGTCTGAAGGTTCGACCAAACACTGGACAACCAGAAGAGGAAACAACAGTGGTCTGTTTGGATGACAAAAAGACAAAGCAGTTCAGATTGGCACAAAAATCCACCCAGAACTCGCCATGAAGCTGGTCCAACTACTGAGGGATAACCAGGATGTTTTCGCCTAAACGATGAAAGACATGGTGAGAATAGATCCATCTGTCATCACTCACAAATTACAAGTCAATCCAGACAAGAAGTCAATCCGACAAAATATAAGGCTAGTAGCCCCAAAACGTAACCAAGCAATAAACGAGGAAGTGCATCGTTTAATAAATGCAGGAATGATCAGAGAATCTCAATACCAAGATTGGCTAGCTAACACGGGGTTGGTAAAGAAGAAAAAATGGGAAATGGAGGGTATGTGTGGATTACACTGATCTGAACAAGGCATGTCCGAAAGAGAGTTTCCCGCTCCCGTGTATAGACCAAATAGTGGACGCCTTTGCCGGACATGAACTCCTATGGATACGTATTTTGGGTACAATCAGATTCAGATGTACCCCCTCCCCCCGACCAAGAAAATACATCCTTTATAATAGAAAGAGGCACATACTGCTATCGGGTAATGTCGTTCGGACTTAAGAATGCAGGAGCTACATACCAGCGGCTAGTCAACAAAATGTTTAGAGACTAGATCGGAACAACGTTGGAGGTATACATCGATGACATGTTGGTCAAAAGCTCACGCATAACAGACCATATCAAAGACTTCGAGCAGGCCTTCTCCCAGCTCCGGAAATAGAAAATGAAGTTGAACCCAGAGAAATACACATTTGGAGTAGAATCAGGGAAGTTCCTTGGATACATGGTCAACCAAAGAGGAATTGAAGCTGATCTGAAACAGATACAGGCACTTCTCAACATGCAGTCACCAACGGACATAAAGGGCGTGCAAGGTCTCAACGGCAAAGTAGTTGTTTAAATAGATTCATTTCCAACTCCTCGGACAAATGTCTACATTTCTTCAAAATTTTGAAAAGAAACAAGACATTCAAATGGAACGAAAAATGTGAGAAATTTTTTCAAAGCTTGAAGGCATACGGGGAGAGCACATAACTATTATCAAAACCAAACACAAGGGAAACATTGTACCTATACTTATCCGTATCCGACCATGCGGTAAGCTCAAAACTGATACAGGAAGAAAAGTGCATGCAAAAACTAGTATATTACATCAGCAAAACGCTTGCAGATGCGGAAATCAACTACCCGGCTTTAGAGAAACTGAAACTCACCCTTATCGTATCCTCAAGAAAGTTGTGACATACTTCCAAGCTCACCCGATCGTTGTCATGACCGAGCAACCACTTTGGTCAGTACTGCACAAACCAGAGCTATTCGAAAGAATGGTGAAATGAGCAATAGAACTCGGGCAGTTCGACATCAGTTATGCCCTAGAACAGCAATAGAAGCCCAAACATTGGCGGATTTCATTATTGAATTCATAGGCAGCAGCGACCATCAGCCAGAAAGCAATCATGAGGAGGAACAAACCAAGCAAACCACCTATGAATGGATCCTCCTTTGCGACTGAGCATCCAACGAGGCAGGAAGTTGAGTTGGAATGATCTTGTACAATTTGAAAGGCATAACTTAGAGAAGGCAATAAAATTCAATTTTAAAGCCTCAAACAATGAAGCCGAGTACGAAGCAGTGATAGTCCGGTTACAGTTAGCAAAACACTTGGGAATAAGAGATATCAGTGTCTTCACCGACTCCAAATTGGTGGTCAATCAACTGAATGGCGAATTCCAAGTCAAAGACGTTCAAATGAAAGCATACCGCCAAAAACTGCTGAGCTGGTGGAAGGTTTCCAGACTGTGACCATTCAGCGATGTGCAAGGGCGGATAATAAAAGAGTTGACGAGTTGGCAAAGGAAGTGTCACGAGCTAAAGAAAATGATAATCCGCTCATCACAATGCAGGAAAATTTCATGCTAAAAAATTAGATACAATAGGCATGCGCTACAGACCAGGAAAACAATTGGACAACTTCAATTCTAGCCTATATAACAAACAGAGAACTCCCAACAGATAAGATGGATGCCTGAAAACTGCAAAATCGAGCAGCGCGATACACAATGATCAATGGAAAACTCTAAAGGAGATCCGCAACTAGTCCGCTGCTAAGATGTCTCTCACCCAATGATATTGATTACGTTCTACAAGAGATCCACCATGGTACATGTGGAAATCACCCAGGAGGAAGAACATTGGCCCACAAAGCAATGACACTGGGATACTATTGGCCTATGATGCAAATGTATGCAAATAAACTCGTTCGCGCATGTGACAAATGTCAAAGATTTGCCCCATACACTCACATGTCGGGTCAAAATCTAATCCCAATGAGCAGCTCCTGGCCATTTGCACAATGGGGGATGGACATCGTGGGACCACTCTCTGTGACCAACGGAAAGAAGTTCCTTCTTCGTAGCAGTAGATTACTTCACTAAGTGAGTGGAAATAGAACTGTTAACAAATATAGGGGAAGCTCAAGTCGAAAAGTTCCTCTGGAAAGACATAATTTGCATAATCGGAATCCCAAGGGTAATTGTCATCGATAACGGAAGCAATTGGAAGGCAAGAAGGTCAAAGAGTTGTGCGAAAACCTAAACATCCAACAACACTTCTCAGCACCCGCCCATCCACAGGCAAATGGGTAAGCCGAGGTCATCAACAGAACAATCCTAGAAGCAATCAAAAGGAGGCTCAAAGCATCAAAGAGATTGTGGACGTCCGAACTACCTAGCATTCTTTAGGCATACAGAACGACGAAAAGAACTCCAACATGGGAGACTCCCTTCACCTTTGCATATGGTCTGAAGCAATGACACCCGTAGAAATTGGCATGCTAACGTTCAGAACCGAAGAATTTCTGGCAGAGGACAATAATAAAGCATTAAGAGTCGAATTAAACCTCCTCGAGGAAAAACAAGAAACGAATTCTATCAAAGCAGCAGCCTACCAATGTTCAGCTACTATAACAAAAAGGTAAACCCCCATACTTTCAATATCGGCGATTGGGTACTCTGAAAAATCCAACTCAACGCAAAGGAATCGAGCGCGGGCAAACTAAATCCGAATTGGGAAGGGTCGTACAAAGTAATAAGAATCAACAGACTGGGGACATACTGGTTAGAAAATGCGGAGGGAGAACAACTACCACAATCGTGGAATGTGAAGCATCTAAAAAAATACTATCAATAAAACTCCTTCACATCCTCCATTTTGCATTCAAATGACAAAAGTCTAGTCGGGACAAAGAAGTCTGACTAAAAGTTTTACTCAAGAAAAAACACAGCACACCAAAGTATCGAGCTATGAGTAAAACCTAAATACATGCATCGGGACAAACAAGTCGGGCATGAACATTAAACTTCTGGTCTAATCAACCATGAAGTAATAAAGTACCAGGACATACGAGCCAAACTTTTTTCTTGTCGACATCAAAATCCAGACGCGAAAAGTCGGATTTCATAAAAAGCTTCTACACAACTAATACTTCAAAAATTGAAGCACATTTAAAAAAATTTGGACAAACAAGTCAGAATTCTACCATGAATGTCGAAAGCAAAAAAGCTAAGTCTAACAAGTTAGACGGAAAGACATATTTTGTACAAACAGTAAAAGAAAATGAAATTCTAATTGATTTTCCAGATTTACTATGTAAGAAAGGATTACATAAAGACGAGAGAGCCTAAGGTATTCAAGAAGAGGCATTTACATCAGCAGCAATGTCACTCGATGGCACAGGCTCGGGTAGGGGAGGAAATGAATGTTCCTCAGCAACAGGGTCACTCAACTGATCTGGAATGAATTCATCTTCGTCCTTGAATACTTGCTCAGTGTAACAATGGTACTTAGATAAATCCAAGCCTCGCGACTCGATAAAATCTAAAAGGTCATGGCGACCGTCGACTACTCTTTTCCAATCTATTGCTTCTGCAGCCTTTAATTTATCGGTAACAGATAAAAGCTAAGCCTGAGTTGATGCGAGTTCATTATCGATGGCGGTGAGCATAGCAGAAGTTGCCGACTTGGCAGCAACAAACTCTTCAATTGAGCAACTTGCGCCATAAAAGCTTTCAGTCGGTGGAGTACTCTGCAGCAGAACATTTGGCCTCGTCACACTCAGCCACTCGATCAGACAACTCCTTCTCAACAGTACTCAGCTGAGAATGCAACTTACCCAACTCCACCCCGAAAATTTCAAGGTCGAAAGCAAACTTGTTCCGAATGGCCTCGACTTCCTTCAGCGAAGTCCATGTAGTCTCAACAGCTTTTGCATACTCCATGCACTGCACTTTCAGTGGGTCAAACTTACGGAAAACATTAGAAATAACCAAGGCCTACCCTGCCAACTTCCGTTCAACGAGCGCCACCTAATCGAGGGAAGCCTTATAATCTAATACCATCACGACTGCATAAGTGAGATGACTCATTCCATCCATGAGATGCTTAAAGCCTTCATTGAGGTGATTACGTGGCAGATGCACAACCATAAGAGTCATATTAGTCAACCGACCATGAAAACCAACAATGAGATTATGAGAACGTACTATCTTGCACATCAATCTCAGAAGGCCAGTAGAACTTCTCAAGAACGACCGCGGCAGAACAGCAAGAAGAGTGGATAACAGGCAATCTTGAGGTACCCGCAACAACAGAAGACACAGGAGGCTTGGAGCCCTGACCTCGAGTAACAACTCGATCTTCCAACAGAAGATCAAACTCGAAATCATCTAGAGTCTTTGTACTGTTCGGATTCTTAGACAGCTCAACACCGAGCTGAAGCATTTTGTTGTCTATGACACAGGAATCATCAATCGACAGATTGGCATAACCAAACAAGCCATATGAAGAGACAAGACTCTTCTCGCGAGTGTCCAAAGGACGAGAAAACTCCTTTTTGCTCCTCTCGAGAGCTTGATTTATCTTCTCAGCTTCTTGAGCGACAATATCACGGCCACCCTTCCCAGAAGGTATCAGGGGAGGGAGAGCCCTACTAGTACCATTAACCGAGGTAGCAAGTTTCTTTTTCTTCAGGACGCGACCGCGACTAATCGCCCGCAGCTTAGACGGACTAGGAGGCCTTGGAACCTTCGTCTTCCTTCCTGATACTCGGGCCAACGTTACTAGAATCTCTAACAATAACAGGAGCAACAGGCTCCTTAACGAAACTCGCCTCCCAGCCAACATCTGCATCACCAACATAAATCATAGGAGTATGCTTCGTCCCTTCGCCGGAAACAACGACTTTGCTAGCACACACAACAGTAACTTTCGAAGTGCGAGCCACCGTAAGCTCTGCACGACCTGTCTCACTCAAGGTATATAAACCACTACGAGTGATAGCATCTGTAGCAAGAAAATCTTCTACAGAGACTCGAAGTAGATTATTAAACTGGTCACGGAACTCTTGCTCCTCCAACGACAATGAAGGTTCATTTCTCTTAGTCTCTCAGAATGACCGCAAGATTTGGCGATTGCATGACTAAAAATAGCCGGAGTTGATGGACGCATAAAACAAGGGCCTTGACCAGCCCCCATACTCGTCTCGCAAATTCTTGAAACAAGATGGAGAGTGAAGATAGCAAGTATGGTTAGCGTTTACTCCGATCTCCACCAAGGAGTGCAAAACCCTGACATTCATAGGAATCCTGGATAAAAAGACCTTCTCCAAGGTCGCGATCAACACTTTCCAGCCATTAGGAACCATCTGATCGGGAGCAATGCTCACAAAATCTAGGTATTCCCAGATGATCTCAGTAACCAGTAGCCTAAAAACGGAGTGGAACATGCCGGGATACAAAGCAATATAGCAAGACTTTGGACGACAAGGACTATCGCCCTCTTCAGGAAGGATGATCTCGAGATCGGTTGGCAACAAATAGTCATAACAAATATTGTCCAGGGTCATCTGCGTCGCCCACTTAGGTAAGAAGTAACCTTCGCAAGTATGAAGCACATCGCCTCTCAAAACCCTGAAGTTAGACATCGTTATAAGATAAAGACGATAGAAAGAGAAATTAATGCCTGGGAACGTAAAAGAGAGAACATTGTACCCACTTCCTTATTTTATAAGGCCAAACAATGAAAAGACCATGCATGGAAAAACGTGCGGGATATGATGGCCACACGAAACCCCGAAATCATGCTGAAACGAAGAGATGGACGAGACATCGGAGGGACATAAGCACTAATAGCTGGTAATGGCATTAAATGTACCATGATGGTGGAATCGAAAATAAACCATCACACAGTTAGTGGTCACATGAACGTACTAACTAACTAAGGGGGGAGTAGTTGATGATACATCAAATAATACTGATATCGCAGCTGTATATGTGACAGAAATTATCCATCGCGATGTCAAGTATCCCAAAACCAGGCCAATTCATGAAGCCCAAAAAGGGCGAATCCAATCGTAAGAAGCCCAAACAGGGCCCGACGGAATAAACCACGGTTAAAGGCCCAAACCTAGGCTCGATTAAGTTCTCTCTTAAAAATGAGGAACGTTACAGAGAAAAAGAGTTGTGGAAGGAGTTGCGCCTCCAAGGAGGCGTCTTCATAAGAAAAAAAAAGATAGTTACAAGGAACGTCTCCTCTCGTTGCGCCTCACATGCTTAAGTCACGCAGGGAATTAACAACGACCATTATATAAGGTAAAGGGAACAGTCGACAAAAGTATGCAACTTTAACTGAGTTCTATCCAGATTTATCTCAATCTCCAACTGAGTTACCGACTTAAGCATCGGAGTGTCTTTGGCTACCAAAAAGGTGGTCTTTGGTAGTTTAATATTTGTTTTGCAGGTCAAACTTACTAGAGCATGAATTTTTGATGCATCAATTGTAATTTGAGCAACAACATAATCGAATAGTCTCAAATTCACAACCTTCAGAGCATAAAATACTCATGGTAGTTCATTTTACAATTCCATCTAAGGGTGTGTTTGGTTACATGGAATCCTATTCCATGAGAATCCTCGAGGGATCACCTGCACTTAAGTTAATTTGAGGTTCATTCACCAATCCACCACTAGATTTTGTGATCAATAGTGAGAATGAAAGTATCGTGAACATAGAAATCACATGCTTCAAGGGGACCAAAGAGTGTGATACTCATGTTTACGAGACTTTCATTCCCACCATTGATCATAAAATTTAATGGTGGATAATAAGTGCTACTTCAATTTAACCTTAAATGTAGGGGTCCCCTTGGAATAGGATTCCATCGAACCAAACACCCATTTGTCATAAAACGAATGTGTATTCAGTGTTGATTCATATGAATATCTTAGTAAGCATAAGTTTTATGCTGCCAATTTGCTACTTTACTTGAAAATCGTATGATGCAGTGAGTGTTTCTAGCACCTATATTTTCTGACCATGATTTTGTACACTGGTCGTTTGTTGTACTCCCAAATCTCATAGGACTGTCTAATCTCATAAGATACTTCATCATCAGTCCTATCTCAATTGCAATCCATTGCCCCATGATGGTATCATCCGCTGGTTAGTTTATACGCTATTTTGGTAACGACTCGATCAATGAGCGAGTAGAGAATTTACTGAATACTTGAGGAGTAGTCAGCCAATCGGACGATTTATCCCAATAAGATTTTTATATATCTACTCCTTGGAATACTTAATTAGCAAAATTAATGTTAAGAAATTCAACATTTTAATACCTATTATAATATAAACGAGCATCCCCATTGTAAAAATATATTTATACTAGCTAAAAAAAATCTGAAATTGTCAAAGATAATTAATCGCTACATAACACAAAAGAAAAACCCAAATCAAACTTAAAAACAACGAAAAAAATTCCATGATTCTGTCACTACTTCACTATATTATTCTAGATTAATATCAAAATCGTAACCATCATCTTCATTTGCCAGCCCACAACAGCACCGACCAGAGCAACAACAATAGCTTGGCGAATAGTAGGTGAGTTTCTTTCTATCTATCTAGTACTTCTCTCACTTTCTCGACCGACTTTCTCTTTAGCTTTGGGGATAAGGGGCCTAAGGGCGAAAGTGGAGGGGCATTTTTTAGTATTGCCATAATCCATATGGGATCTGCCTTTAACGATCCCTTAAATTATCATTGATTGCTTTTGCAAAGGTTTTTTTTTGTAAGATTTGATATTTGCATTATTCTCAATATTGATATTTGGCTAGTTGTGTTGGTGGATTCGTGTAACATAATTAATTTATCATGCTAATATTATAACTACTACAAATTTGTTATACATGAAGATACTCTTTCTTGAAATTATTGTCTAAAGTTCTAAGGTCTTCAAATAATATAAGCTTTTTTGAGTTAGACGTCTTCCATGTATCTCTCAGTACTCTTATTTCAACATTGAGATATCTTACCGTTATTCTTAATGGGTATTTCCTAGCTCTTGAAACTTTCTTAATGGCGAAGATCCAGCCCAACCCCAGTTCGAAGAAGAAGACATGATGTCTTTAATAACTGTCAAAGTAAAAGAAATGGTAAGTTAATAATTTTAAATATTCTATATTGCAAATGAATACTTTAATTCACATTTATACTTCTAACAATCGTTTACTCCACTTATTGAGTTCATCGTATATACATGAGTAACATTCTTAGCTATTTTTGGTTTCCTCCAATTTTTCAATCAACCATACAAAATTCTGCAGTAAATGGGTTTCGGTACTTATCTTTGTAAATGTAAAAAAAAAAATAAAAATGCTGAGATTAAGTTTCATTTTATACACCTTAGATATCATTCCAAAAGAGTGAACTAATTTTATTTTATTTTTACCACTAGGAATGTATGATTTTGAACTTGTTTAGATAATCCCAAAGGCAGATTATTTACCTGACCATTGTTATAACGGTCAAACCCAGTCAAAATTTCCAAACAAAAAAAATTCCTCACTCTCTCACCTGCTCTGAAACGACCCTACACACAACAACCATTCTAGATTTTTCTGTACGGTACATCAAAAAAGCAACATACTTTATCCCACGTGTTACTCCCCCATTGGATATGCATTAATTTCCGAATCTCAGTATAAATAACCTCTACACTTTCCCAAATATGCCCCTCCACTCGTCCTCTATTTTCCAAGACAGTCCACAGGTCTCTTCACTACCATCTCTCTCTCTCACTTCATCGAAGGAAAAAAAAAAGATTTTTTTTAGGGTTTACGAGCTTCATGGTGAAGGATCACGATACCTCCTCTCACTCTCTTTCAAATCTCTTTTAGGGCTTATCGACCCTTTCGTTCCCTCTATCACCCCTTTCTCCACATTTCGAAATCGTTCTCTCTAACACTCGTTCGAAACGTTTTTAGTGTTTTTTTTCACAGTTTTAACAAGCCATGGCAATGTCGTGGGCAGATTCAGTTGCAGAGGCTCAATTCGGGTCGTTCCGACCGACCCGACCCAGTTACGTGCCTCCCCATCTCCGCAACCGGAGAGTTTCGACACCTGAAGCCTCCAGAGGCGGAAATGGGAGAGGTGGTGGTCGCGGGGGACGATTTGGTGGGGATCGGAGGAGACCCAGAGGTGAGCCGAACCCATTCGGTGATGTTGTCGAAAAATTTGGTGAATTGGAGGTAAATGAGAACAATGAAGAAGGTGGGGGTGACGGAAATGATAGCAATGCTAGTGGTTGTGGAGGAAATGGGATCAAATTCGATCCGTACGAGGACATTCCGGTGGAGACGAGTGGATCGGATGTGCCGCAACCAGTGAATACGTTTGCGGAGATTGATCTTGGAGATGCTTTGAATCAGAACATTGAGAGGTGTAAGTATGCCAAGCCTACGCCAGTTCAGAAGCATGCTATACCCATTGCTATTGCTGGAAGGGACTTGATGGCGTGTGCGCAGACCGGGTCTGGGAAGACTGCGGCATTTTGCTTTCCTATTATCAGTGGGATTATTACTAAGGAGTTGTTTAATCGGCCGCAGGCCCTCCCCAGGACTGGGAGGTGTGCTATTCCTGTTGCTCTCATTCTTAGTCCTACTAGGGAGTTGTCTATCCAGGTACATTGTTCTAAATTTGGTGAACTTGTCTTGTTTTCGAGTTATTCATACTTGTTTATTGGATACCATTTTAAAGTTTATTTTGATTTATTTGCATGTTTTGGTTTGTTGTAAATTTGGTGGACTCATTCTATTATAAGGTTCTAGTAATCTTCTTGATGTCTATCGTCATTTCGTTTATGTTCTAGTAATATTCTTGATGTGTATAGTCATTTGGTTTATGTTGAGGTTTCTAGGATACCCCTTTGATGTTTTTGCTCATAAACCTTGCGTTTTTTTTTTGCGTAGATACATGAAGAGGTGAAGAAGTTTGCTTATCAAACAGGTGTGAAAGTAGCGGTTGCATATGGAGGAGCACCGATGAATCAACAGGTTTACTAGCTCATAATGTTTCTTCATAACTTTAGGAATAATGATTCCTTGATTGTTGACTTGAGAATGTATAGTGCTTTAGTATCTATGGTTTGTTTGAATGGTTTCTTGTATTAAATATCAGTTTACGCTTTAGTATTTACTGATTGTAGAATTTGTTCCTTGTATCATATGAAAATTTACGATTTACGCTTCAGTAGCTATTGATTGTAAGAATTGTTGATTGTATTAAATATCAGTTTACGGCTTAGTAGTTGCTTTAGTAGCTACTGATTGTTCTTTCTATTAAATCACAATTTACACTTCAGTAGCTATTGATTGTAAGAATTGTTTGTTGTATTAAATAGCAGTTTTTTACTCTTTCGTATGTACCGTTTCACTTGCTCTAGTATCCACCAGCTTTCAAGCAATGCAATATTATCAAGCTGCCTTCACTATTTCGGATGGTATTTTTGTTGGAGAAAGAATATTATAGTACATACCTGATATATTTGATCATTGTCCAACTAAGAATGATCAGTACTGTTTTGATTAGAAAATTGAAAAGGTGCTATACAAAATATATGAAGTACTCCATCTTTCTTTGTTTACTAAAGTCGTTTTCCTTTGAAATAAAAGCATTCATTTTTTTCATGGGATGTAGTGTACTCATGTACAAGTTTTAAAAGTTGTGTCTCCTTGGATTAGTCGGGATTCCGGCACGTTAATTGCCTTCAATTTGTTCCTTATCTACAGCTGCGTGATTTGGATAGAGGTGTTGACATACTTGTTGCTACTCCTGGACGCTTAGTGGATTTGGTTGAAAGAGCAAGAGTTTCGCTCAAGTCTATTAATTATTTGGCATTGGACGAGGCTGACCGGATGCTGGATATGGGCTTCGAATCCCAGATTCGGAATATTGTACAACAGATGGACATGCCACCACCAGGTGCAAGGCAGACCATGCTTTTCAGTGCCACTTTCCCAACTGAGATACAGGTTTCGTTCAATTCAATGCTTGACCTTGCTTTATGTATTCATTACTTGACATTCTAAGGAGCACATACCATCTGTTTGGGTTGTCTTGTTCATTTGTTAGACATGGTATGGGTATGAAATGTCAGAGGCAGCTCACTAGTGATAAAGTTAGCGCGGCTCAAACACTTCTTGGACACTTCCCAAACTATTTTCTCTATCTCTTTGTTGATTGGAGTAATGAACACCAAGAACAAAAGAACAACAGATTAGGCACCCTCATATAATCTTTTGCGACTATGAGTATAATTGTCAAAAGATGAAAGTGTCTATGTTCCTCGTGATTATTAACATAATTAATGAATATTGCTGAATGATGGCCATGAATGTTAATAATGATTTGCATTATTTGAGTGATAATTATTTGATTTTCGATTATTGAGGATATCTTTTAGGGATGAAATCGCTAAATGCACTTTAAGAATAAAATCACAAATTAAAATATTATTTCGAAATTCATGTTGTATCGGGGGTTTTTTTTCTTGGGATTTATTCTGCGTGTGTTGTGTTCGTTTATGTTTTTCCTAGTCAACTTTTCATTTAATTTTGGGAAAATACTTGATTTAATTCTGGTTTCCTTGAATTGTGGTAAACATAGTCATTTGACTGATCTTTTGTACTGTGGTATGCAAGTCCCGATCTTTGTTGTGCTTTAGTCGGGAAGTCCTGTAAAAGTATTGATATAATGTAAAAAGGACGATTGAAGCAGTTTACGACGCACATATGGCATTTTTTATTGGAGTTGCCCCGATCAGTATCAAATAAACCTGTCTCACTTTTTCTCTTGGGAGTCTAGTTCATTTTATCCATTGATTACTTTATTTTATCAGAATTGTCTTAAATATAATGAGACTGAAACTGTTATAGTCGTTGTAGAATGGGCTATGGTTAGCCTTTGTGATGTGATATTTCGGCCACATGGCAGCTCGCCATATGGTTGCTGTCATTGTGAATGCATTTCTCGGTTCTGTCTCATATGGCAAAGGCTGACATTCTGTATGATAAATATCTCATTTAATTATGACATCATTTCACTTTCCAGTTTCTTTTCTTTGTAACTTTGTATTATGCTCTCAATTGTATTTCACACTTGTTCTTTTGTGGTTCTAAAGTTAAATTTTACATTCTAAAAGAATAAAAGTTGGACTTTGTGCTTCTCATGCACTTTGCAGTAATTAATGTACTATATTTTGTACCTTTTCAGAGATTGGCATCTGATTTTCTTTCAAACTACATTTTCTTGACTGTTGGAAGGGTTGGTTCAAGCACTGACCTGATTGAACAAAGAGTTGAGTTTGTCGAAGACATGGATAAAAGATGCCATCTGATGGATCTTCTTCATGCTCAAATAGAAACTGGAGGACAGGGCAAGGTACGTCGGTGGTGCTTTGCTCGAGTTTCTTGTATTTACTGAAATTTGATGATTTTCTTTTGAACATACTTTGTGGTAATGTCTTTAGATAACCAAGGATATCATGTTTACTTTTTCTTTACTAATTATATATGTATTAATTGTTTTGCAGCAAGCTTTAACTTTAGTTTTTGTCGAGACAAAAAGAGGAGCAGATGCATTGGAGCATTGGTTGTCCATGAATGGCTTTCCTGCAACGGCAATACATGGTGACAAAATCCAAATGGTTAGTTAAGCGTTCACTGTTTGTCTGTTTACTACTTTTAACTGGAATATTGGCATGAATCTTGGATGAACTTTAATACTAGGTGCCAAAATGTTACTTTCACTTTTCCTTAACTAGAAATTACGAGTATAAAACATCCACCTGCATCCGAAGTGATTGAAAAAATTGAGTGTAACTTTTATGTGCTGTGTGTTACAACTCACAACCAATGGCGAATTATCAGTTGAAGTGTTAATATGTATGTTTATTTATCTACGATTAAGCTGCCAAATTATCCTCTGATACATCGTCCTTCTTTTATTTTAAGGAGCGAGAAAGAGCATTGAGATCCTTCAAGAGTGGTGCCACTCCTATTATGGTAGCAACAGACGTAGCTGCAAGAGGCCTGGACATCCCACATGTAGCACATGTTATCAATTTTGACCTGCCAAAAGATATAGATGATTATGTTCATCGGATTGGTCGTACGGGTCGTGCTGGCAAATCTGGGATAGCGACAGCATTCTTTAATGAAGGGAATCAAAGCATGGCAAAGGCCCTTTCTGAACTCATGCAGGAATCAAACCAAGAGGTACCCTCCTGGCTTAGTCAATTTGCACAAAGACCATCCTATGGTGGTGGAGGAAGGGGTCGCAGATATGGTGGCGGTGGTGGAAGTGGTCGATTTGGAGCTCATGATTATCGCCGTGATTCTCCTGCAAGGGGAGGGAATTATTACTCTGGTTCACATGGTTTCGAGCCTACTTATGCTGGATCATATGGCGCTCCACCTCATGCTGGATCTTATGGTGCTCCACCTCATGCCGGATCTTATGGAGTTGCACCTCATGCTGGATCATATGGTGCTACGTCTCATGCTGGATGGTATGGTGCTACTCCTGCTGGATCTCATGGCACTGCGCCTCATGCTGGATCTTATGGCACCGCACCCAATGCATATGGATTTGGAGTTGAACATGGTCCTGTTGTTGCTAGTGGTTGGGATTAATTAAACAACTAATCCACCATTTCTGAACTATGTTTTTATCCTTTTTTTAGAACTGCCAATAGAGTACTTTAGACTATGGTACAAGGTATATGGTATAGGGTATATAAGCCTTGAAACTTCAAGTGACTAACAACAGGATGGGAAATAGACATTACAAATAGCGATGTCAGAGACCTTCACTTCATTTTGGACAAGATCCTTGCCTATACTATTGACGTTTGCAGTTTTTTTGTCAGGGGATGGGATGGATGTATTGCTAAATTTCCCTTGTTACCTGATTATAAATGTGCAGATAGGGATCTATCTTTCTATAGTATGCACCTATTGTTGTACAGGGAAAATAAATTCATTTTGGAGTTGGGTTAACAGCAATCTGTGTTACCTTTTGTCAATTCTAAGAGTCTCTGTAATGAAGACTCGTTTCAGATTTGTATCTAATGGTAGCAATGTTATCATTTTGTGCTTATTGTTGCTATGTATGTGTGAGTCACTGAATCTTATGTTGCGACTTTGATGCAGAATCTGTCATTCTTGAAAGATAAAAATCTATTTTCGCATTCATTTTAAGATATGAGCTATTGCAACTTGCTATGACTTTTTTGTGCGTTACAAAATTTGGCAATGGTCACTCAAAAAGCTTCGGAACTGCCAGACCTTTTGGTATTTGATGAACTGAAGCTTGGTTACTGTCAACCCTTCTGCCAGTTCAATGTCAAAGATTGAGGGCCATGAGCCAATAGATGCTTGACTTGAGTCACACTTGGTTATTAGAGTTTCAGCTAGACTGTTCAGCTTGTGGTTGGTAGGACCTTTATTGTTTCAAACGAAAAATTTTCTGTGAAAAACTTTATCAATCTCAGCCGACTTTCTGAGAAATTCGATAATGTGATGTTGCTAGCTTGCTCTGTTGGTGGGTGACTAAAATCAAAGTTTTTAAAGCAACCGGCAAGTTTATACCTTGATCATGTTAGCGTAACCATGCCCTTTTGATTGGTCCATTTGATTGCATCTCACTTGTTGAACGTATGAAAATAAAAATAAAAACCCTCACTATCTTTTGTATAAAAAAAATAAAAAATAAAAATAACAACAACAATAAAAACTCCTTCCTAAATTAACTAATAATGTTTTAAAAAGTCTTCATTTGGTAAATCAAAATGTATGTAATTTCTCGCAAACCATTACAGTTTCAACACTGGCCATTACCAAAAGACCGATTACGACAATTGACAGATGAGAGATTCTAGCTACAGGCTAGAGGGTCTGCAAGAGAGGAGACATATTGAAAGGCAGGAATACGTGGATCGATTGCGCATACGATATCCTATTTAATACAGATTAAGCAACTATTTATTGAATGAAAGCGTTGCGCCTATTCTATTACCGATGATTTGCCTTCTTGTGCCTATTAGCGGATTCTTGCTTATGACCGATGATCGATCCAGTTGGACAAACAGCTGATAGCTAGCGATTGAGACAGTTGAAACCGATATAATACGAGACACGCAGAACACATTGAAAGTCACCGATTGCTACTTGAATTCCTTAACATTGTGCACTCATTAATGTATGAGATCCACCCTAAGGATCAAATGGCCTATGAGAGGTCATCTAAGCCAAGGATTGTGTTTCCCCGAACTTCGTAGAAATTTTTGTATTTTAGATTATGAAGAGAAAAAGGACGAAAGAAAAAAAATTATATTTTCAATGGTTTTTATGAAAATTTTGAGATTTTTTCATAAATTTCAGGTTTTTTTTTGTAAATTTCGTTTGTTCTTAAAAAAAAATAATAAACAAACAAACCAGCTACCAAAAGTTACATTTTTTCGAGGGTTTTTTTTTAATTTTAATTTTTGGAGTTTTTTCATAAATTTTTCTATTTTTACTAATTATTTATTGATTTTTTGAAACAACCTTCTTGATTTTCTAATTATCATTTCTTTTACTTATATATTGATTTTTGAAATCACCTGTGATTTTCTAAGGGTTTTTTTTAGTTTGACTCTCGTTTTGAAAACTATTTGAGTCTAACCCTCGTTTTCTGACGGAACCGTTAAATCCATGTCATTAATCAGTCAAGATTAATTTTCAAATCATTTTGCCCTTACATTGGGTTAAACCATAATTAAGTTTATTCTCCTATAATTTTATCAAATCTTGAACTTTCTAGAATCTCTTCGCGGCTAAGAGAAAATAGCCGATTAAGTTGTAAATACAAATTGGGTTATCCACATCTTCCCCACTAACCATTACAAAGCTCTTTGCAAAAGCATGCATTTATGAGTAGTTGGCTATCACTTAGTTGCTATTGAAGCAAGCTTCCTTCACTTGCCATATGGCTAATATACTTTTTAGTCCCGGTGTTTGCTCTCCCTCAATTACATTCAGTGCAAAAAGTTAGCCGATCATCAGATTCGGGCGGGGGGGGGGCTCCTGTGCACAAAGCGCAGGACGTCCTCCTGTGCACAAAGCACAACCGTCGGATCTGATCCAACGGCTCAGATCGACGGATTTCAAAAAAAGTTTTTTTTATTTTTTTTTGAAATCCACTTTTTTGAAATCTTTTGATCTGAACTGTCGGATCAGATCCGACGGCTCAAAATGTGCACAGGAGCCCCCCGGATCCCCGATCATTTACAATTTAACCGGCCGTTTTCTCTCAGCTGCAGACAAATTGTAGAAAGTTTATGGTTTGATAAAATTACAATGGAAATAAATTTAACTATGGTTAACCTAAAGTAAGGATAAAATAATTCAAAAATTATTTTTGACCGGTCAACGACGTGGACTTAACGGTTCCGTCAGAAAACGAGGGTTAGACTCAAATAGTTTTCAAAACGATGGTCAAATTTTAATATATATAAACTAATGAGTGTCAAACTCAAAAAAAAATCTATTTTTAATTATATATTTATTTAATTTCTTAAAATTTATATTTCATTTAGTATGTTTAATAAATATATTTACTTGCACCTTATTTTTTTCACATACTTTATATAGCCAAAAGATTTATTAAAATCTGGAGATCAAATCAATTCGAAAAACGAAATCACAGTCCTTGGTCAAGCACAGAACTGGAAATGTTTATTCGGGGTGTGTTTAGTCTGTTAATGGGGGCATAATCCGTAGGTAGGTCACACAGCAGAAGGATTTCCCGCTATACCTGTGAACCCAGTACTCAGAGGTTCACAAGTTTCGGGTTTTTTTTGTTCGTTGTTCTCCGTCTCTCTAGTTCTCCCGTTCCCTCTCCCTCTCCCTTGAAAGAGTATCAAAAGAACAAAGGCAGTTTTTAGGGTTTTCTTTGCAAATGGAGGTAATTGTAGAAGGAGTGAACAACATGAACATAGGAGGAGGAGGCGATTCGCACAAGAAGAATCGGATTCAAGTCTCCAACACTAAGAAACCCCTCTTCTTCTACGTCAATCTCGCCAAGGTAAACTCTTCCTCTCTTTCTCTCTTACTCTTTTAGGGTTTTGTTACGGATCTCGATAATTAAATTACACTATTAATTCCTTCAAGCATTTCTGTTTTTAGGGTTTTGTTAGTTTCTCTCTTTGTAATTTGGTGTTTTCTTATGGTTTTCGTGTTTGCAGAGATACATGCAGCAGCACAGTGAGGTAGAGCTTTCTGCTCTTGGAATGGGTAATTCAACCTCTCTCTACTTTAATCTCTTACAGTGTTTTCTGTCCGTCCGTCTGTCCGAAATCTTTTCAAATTTCACTCGAGTCAGATTCGAGCAAACCTCCATTGGAGTCTGCAAGGATTGATTGCCTACTCAGATGGGTTTCACTTATTTTTTTGTCTAGGATTGCGTATCGAATTGACAAATTTGAACACAATCAATTCCTTTTCACTCAGTCGTCACCGCAAAGTGGTATACTAGTAACCTTATATGCTTGATATGTGTGCAATACTCTTTGAGTTAGTATATAGAGGTGTAAATTGCTTTGCTGATGGTCAGGGTATTTAGCTTGAGTGCTGTTAATTGTGTTGCCAGCTCCATGCTCTTTACTGAGTTTCGTTTAAGTGATTTGGAGTTATGAATGACTTCTGATAGCATTAGAAATGAAAAAAAAAAAAAATTCCTTCAAGATAAGATGTTTGTTGAACATTTAGAGCATGATCTTGATTTCAGAATTGAACTGTTAATAGTGAACAAGATTTTTTATATGCCACTAAGAACCACTATATGAAGATAAATGATAGTAACAAGAAACTATTTTTTGCTTCTCTTTCGTTGCCTTGTGCCTTCTTCCATGCCTCTTTTCCTATCCCATTCTTAAAGATTCTTCTCCGTTCTTTATTTCTTTCAGGTTTTGTGTTATTATCTACTTTGAATTTCATTTGGTTTTTGGGTGAAGTTGGATTGTTAGATTAGTGAATGGTATGGTGATGAAGTTATTGTGGACTAGAGTTTCTGAACTGGACTTTGTCTTCTAGAAATTTGAAGACAAATCCTTGGCTGTCTGAGCACTAAATCTGTACCTTTTTTTTTTTTTTTTGGTTTTATTGAAATAAACCTGAGTGTCCATTACCAATTCTATAGGAGAATACCAGTTCCTCTAAGGTATAATGGCTAGGACGCTAGATTGAAGTTGTGGTTATCCTGATCCTTGGCTTCTCTTCCCATGCCATCAGATCCTGGAAACGCCACATACATTTTCTCTAGTTTGTTTTAATTGTTTTTTAATTAAATCCAGATTTATGGATTTCCATCAATGATGCACGGACTCGGATACGCGTGTCGTGTCGGACACGGCAACTCGGCAATTTTCAAAAAAATAGGACTCGGCGACACAGTCAAACTTATTTTTTTAATATATTTTTTTTGTAACTCATATAAACATAAATTGAGCTACATTCCACGAAATACATACCCCTACTTAGAGACTAAAGTGTGTCACAATACATTATGGTGAGATCCACAACACAATCACAGGGCACATTGGGTGGGTGGGGGAGTGGGGAGGGACTTGAGTATCAAAATTCAAGAGAGGATAAAAGCGGAAAGGCATATATCCCTTTTAAACCCTCCCTGCATCCTTAGTCTGTCCCTTCACTTCACACCCACACCTACACTCGCACCCACACATATTCTCTTATCTCACTCCTCCACATATTCTCTCTTCAACCCCTCCCATTTCATCTTCAAAACACACAACAACCAACAAATAATAATAGCTGGATAGAAATTAAGCAAAACATCAAGTTTGGAAGAGGCTCGATCTCTGCTGGAAGAAACTCAATATACAGGCTCGATTCAGGAGAATCAAAAGGAAGTCAAATCAAGAGAAAATCAAAAGGAAGCCAAACCAAAAGGAAGAGACTCGATCTCTGTATCTGTCCAGATCGATCGATTGATCTCTCCCTCTCCCTCTGTCTCTGTCCAGATTGATCGATCTCTCCCTCTCTCTGTATCTGTCTTTGTCCGGATCGATCTCTCCCTCCCTCCCTCTCTGTCTCTGTCTCTGTCCATATCGATCGATCAATATCTCCCTCTCTCTCTGTCCAGATCGATCGATCTCTCACTAGTTTATTTGCAAAGACCGAGTCTAGACCGTGTTCGGGCCGTGTCGGTGTCAGTCAACGAATTTTGACCGTTGACCACGTGTCAAATACGTGTCGAGCGCGTGTCGGGTGCGAATCCGTGTCCGACACATATTTGACACGTGATACGAGGGTTTTTCGGAGAGTTGGTGCATCAAAGATTTCCATTAGGTATGATGTTAGGAGAATCAAGATCAGTTGCCCACTCGTTTAGGTGGTCTAGATGTTAAATGGATAATTGTTATGGGAAAGGGATCTGCCTACATTAGTTATTTTTATACTACTAATTTCTAATGGAACATGCAACTTCTTTTTCTAGTTTTATCTCATTGGGCTAAAGTATGGGTTCTTCTAAATTCCATTAACTAAAGATTAGAAAGCTAATGAAAATGGATAGAGGGGTGTCAGATACTTTCGGGGTGAATTTATTGTCACTAATAATAAAGTTGATTTGAGTTTGTAACTTTAAATCATTAAAATCATGTAAAATCACATGGTTTGATGGTCCGTATAACTTGATAGCATTGCCTGAATTAGATTGTACCTTCCTATTCTTGCCAGTCATTTTATGCTAAGGAGGTTGATATATATTGGTATTTTATGAATTTGTACTGACAAAGCTTTCCAATAACAACTTCAAATCTCTACTGGATAACAAGAATAGTCTCTGGTTAAAAAGGTGTCTGTCTCTGGTGTGTGATACACTTTGTCCTTGTAATACTCCTAATTCATTTTTTCCTATAGTTTTTTGGTCTGTAGTTCATTTTATTTATAGCTTCTTATGGGTTAAACACAAGGAAGCACAAACTCTTCGAAAACTTGTCATATCCGTGTTTGTTACGTATCCGACACCGACACTCGCTCAATACACCTCCAACACGCATCAGACACTTGGTCAACGTATTGGCAGGTGTTAGATACATGGTCAATCTAGTACACTCGAAACTTAGTCAGTACACAGTCGAGACTCGACAACTGAATTCTTTTTATTTTTTACATTTAGATATGTGCCAATAATCTTCTCTGCCTTTGCACCTCTTTTTCTTCTTTATGTTATTTCTTCTTTGTGTTTTTTTTTCTATTTTTTTTTTATATGCAACAAAGATGAAGACATCTTTTTCTTTTGTTGTTTCTTTGGTGATTGTTTCTCTTGCTATACTATTTCATCTGCTTTCTAGTTCTCTCTTTTTCTAGTTAATCAAATGATAAATGATCATAATGAAATAACCATCAACCATAAAAAATAATCTAGTAACCCTCTGTTGGTTCTGTTTCTTGTTAGAATATATTTGGACTTACTATTTTTATTTTTACTTGTACCACTGCAGCAATTGCAACCGTTGTTACCATTGCAGAGATTCTGAAAAACAATGGATTGGCTGTTGAAAAGAGTGAGAATACTTGTTACCTCTCATCTTCTTCATGAATATACCTTTTGAGTACTTATTTCTTGTTAAGCTTAAACCTTATGGAATTCAACCTGCAGAGATTATGACATCAACTGTTGACATGAAGGATGAAAACAGAGGCCGTCCCATCCAAAAAGCAAAAGTAAGTCCACATTTTTTTTGTGGTTGTTAGATATCTCCTATAATCACAAGTTAGTTGGAATACCATCATGCCAATGACCAAGGGGTTTCTTGGGTGAAGAAAGGAAAACGGAGGACAAAAAAAGGATAGAGAAAATTGAATTTGGGATAGGTTGGTTACTGCTATGGTGTAAGCTATCTGGTGAGAGAAACGTGAGGATATTTGATGGGAAGTTCAAAGATGAGGTTACATTGTATGCTGAGATCAAATCCCGTGTGGTTCTGGGGGTCAGGTGTATACTCAACTAGGGCTGTTTCTTTTGTTTGTGCATTGTTCCCTGCTCGGCAAGCTTCTCACTCGCATGAGCTTTTCACTACTTGAACTGTACAAATATAAAACTGATGAACTGTTTAAATATGACAAATAAATCAGAGTAAAAGACTACTTTCCACCAGTAGGGGTAAGCACTGTAGCCAATGTTTTTTTCATCCTGTGATTCTTTTAGTAGCACAAACTGATAACTCGAGCCTTCTTTTAACACATGTAATGTTACTATTCAGATTGAGATATTGTTGGGAAAGACGGCCAACTTTGACCAATTGATGCTTGAGGCGGCTGCTGCAGCTGAGGAAAGAGAACTTGCAGAAGCTGAGGAATAGAGTTGAAGGTTTTAATGGTTTTCAAGGATATGGTTTGTCATTATTGCAATGGATGATACTAAATGTGTTTTAGCAGTCCATTTCTTGATTGTGGATGTTTGCTTTAATGGTGGTGGTCGTCATTGCTGTGGCATTCAAGTGTTTGGTAGATGTGATAGTATCTCACTAGTTAGGAGCTACTGTATAAACGAATTTTGTTGCAATTCAAATTTGATTTTGTGATTCTTCTCTATTCTATTATTAGCTCGTCTAAGCATAGTATATGCTACAGAACTTTTGTTTGGCTGTGAATGAAGGAATCCAGATTAGCAACAACATATCATTGATATTATCTCTAGGGTGTATTTTATGACTCTGGAACTGTTAACTTTCTATTCGTTTTGTTTGGTTCGAGAGCAAATCATTTCAAGTAAAACATGAGAAACAAA
Organism: Berberis vulgaris; assembly: GCA_963556465.1. Lineage (NCBI taxonomy): Eukaryota > Viridiplantae > Streptophyta > Magnoliopsida > Ranunculales > Berberidaceae > Berberis > Berberis vulgaris. The sequence goes on from OY747135.1 coordinate 78,134,580, forward strand.
AGGTTCATTGAGATTACCATTTAGTCTCTGTTATTTGGAAGGTAACAAATTCGTCAGAAATGTCGAAATCAAAATCTGTGAAGCGGGCTTAAATCAACTGCTCCAATGAAAATTTTATAATTGTTAACTTGATTGGTTTAAGAAAATGAGCTAAGAATGCGAGTCTAGCTGAATTTGTTTTAGTCTCCCTCTGAGCGTTGCAGCACTCAGTTGGCTGAAGGCAAAGTTGTATTTGGCAGAGGAACATTCAAACTCGATTGAACACTTCCAGGGTACTGTGACAACCTTATGAACCAGGCAAAGAAGTTTGCAGAAATGTACCTCTGCTCTGGCATCATGTCAAACAAAACTTCAGACTGAAGGAAATTTGAAAATTACTAGTAGCATGTGTTGCAGATGCACATGTGAAAGATGATTTAGGGCTGAGAATGAAAAGGGCTGGTGCTGCACAAGTTCGAACTCCGCAACATTCATCTAAAGGAGTTACAAGGGCAAACAAAAAGGGAAATGGGTCAGCTGGTCTTTGAAATTTACCATCAGTGGAAGAGTCAATATGTATGCATGTTTAACTTTGAATAAAAATGGATTTGAGATTTAGTTTTTGTGAAGACAATCTTCACGGTGGAGAGACTATTGTCACAAAAATCAGTGATTGAGTAATTTAAAGTGTGATCTTTTCCGCCAAGGCGCTAATAACCATTAAAGTATGTAAAGAATAAATAACAGGCCAAGAAAGGCTTAACAAAATGGAAGAATAGAATATCAGAATAATCACAAAGCTATGAAGATGCAATCAAAGACCAGAAATTCTAAATGTCGAGGGAAAGGGCGAGGAAACCAGCGAGGAAAAGGAGGTGGCGGGGGGTGAACCGTTCACCCCCCTCGAGATGTGTGCCCATTTTTTTGGCGCGCGCATCTCAAGGGGGTGAACGGTTCACCCCCCGCCACCTCCTTTTCCTCGCTGGTTTCCTTGCCCTTTCCCTCGACACATAGAATCATCCATCAAAGACATTAGTATAAATACTATTGAAAAACTTAATGGTAAATCTATAGCAAAACAAGCATAACAGTCGCTACAAGCAATTCAATTCTAGAACATCACTTCTGCCTAAGAATCCTAATGACAATTGAATTCAACAAATAAGGGATATCGTGAGGCTTATGTTATCGCCATGATTAAAATTCTTTGATCTCGTAAATACCAAACATGCAGTTAGTTTCCTCAATTAACTTATGAAAATTTTCAACTCATCCAGCCCCAGCATACTATACCGTATCCTCGTCCTCTACCAATATCTTTTTGCATGCCTCATAACACATGAAGGAAATTCCTGCTGCAGGGACTATCTTGATGCAGCTAGGTCCCAACCCTTTGTAAAGGCCGGGAACCCCTTCGTGTTCGAGTATGGACATGAGGGCATGAAGCATGTTCTTGTATGCCCTACCACTCACTGCTCCGGCTTGCATGTGCTTGCGAGCCACCTCAAGTGGGAAAGTGGCACTGCTTGAGATAGCACCGGCTGCTGACCCGATAAAGAGGGTTGCAATATTGCCTATCTCCTCCTTCTTGAACACTTTCCGATAACCCTTCCGCAACATATCATAAGCAAAGTAATTGGTGGCAGCATAAGGGATAACTCCAATTAGACTCGGGGTCAGACCTCGGTAAAGCTCCGCAGGTCCCTCCTCTTTGATAATTTTCATGAATGCATGCAAAATGTTGTCATAGACGTCTCTCTGCATTACAAGGGATTGTTATTATCCTACAGATAACTAACTCAGTGTGAGAAAATAAAACTCAGTACCTCGCTAGAGGTTAAGGACAATTTCAGTTTGGATTTACCTGTATGGTTAGTCGAGTTTTGACAAGCTCAAGTGGATATGTCAACAAGGTAGAGCTGACTCCAGCACAAGCCCCTGCGATGAAGGAGGGTGGGATAGGGATCTTGGGCTGTTCCCCTGGTGCAGGTGTCAAGTTCTTCTTGACTGTATCATAAGCAAATAGCTGCAAGAAGATGCCAACAGTCGGATCCATTTTCAAAAGTAAAAAATTTGAACCAAATTTACCATTTTGAAACCAGCCCAAGAGACCGAACTATGGAAAACAGTTTGAATGAGTTTTGCACAGAATGTATATGATATATATATATATATATATATATAGGAAAATAACAAAGATATTTTCTATTTCAGTAAACTATATCAGCAAGGTTTGTTTGTTTGTAAGGAAAAATAATTTATGTACTATTGGAAATACTAAATGGTCTAATATTTTCTAAATTGGGCAAAAATCAAACTTCAGGTTTTATTGAATACCCTACCAAAATTTTCTCCTAGGGTTGGCTGCATAAACGATTTCCCAAATGAAGCAGAAACTGCATGCCTTGGTTTTTGGAAGGCACTCGAGCTAAAACCATACTCCAAGGAAATATGGAAACACTTGGAAATCTGAAGCAAGTTAGAAACTATCACTTGCCTTCTAAGCTAAGCTGGTATTTCCTGGAAAATAATTGTATTTCGGATGACATCTACGACTACGAACATGCAAGACTGCAATTCTCTAGCTCTCAAAAGAAGAAAGCGAGGTATTCTTGTCAATTTGGAGTTTAGATGGGGTTCTAGGAAAGCCAATTTTTTGCTGTATTGAAAAGAAACACAATTATCTATTGGTTTTCCCTCTACCAACTTACCAAGTAAGTGGCGATGCATTTGATTCCCTCCATCTCTCTTGGTTTTGTTCTAGATCAATTTTATCTTTAATAGACTCTACTTTCCTTTCCAGCCACTTCATGCTTTTATTTGCCAAATGGACATGGTCCTTAGTCTTCTGTTCCAACCTTTTGTCCCATAAACACCATTCTTATCTGAAGAACTGAATGCAATTCTACTTTGGGACTTTTAAGAGCATGTATACATCGCCTTACGCTATGCATACTGACATGCATGCCTACTTATCGGATATCACCAACATCCCGGGGTCATCCAAATCAACTCTTCAAATACAAGTATGATGCATACAGATTCTCCATTTTATAGAGAAGGGTATAGGGGCAATATGGTCAGGACACTTGCAGTCCCCATTTATATTGGATGAGGTGCACGTTGTGTTTGAGAAGAAATTGTAGGGTTGGGAGATCAATAGCTTGGCCACTGACCAGCATCCTTGACCAAATTGGTAATCCTTTGTTCTTCCAACAGAATATCAAACCTCGCCATACACAAACAAGTATTCAGTTACGTTACACAATCCTCTCAAGTTCACACTTTTCTACAGAACCAACAATGACACAGGTGGGCGATATTCCATATAAAACACATTCATCAAAATAAAATGTTGGTATCAAAAAGAATTTTAATCATGCACTGCAAAACCTTAGTTGCCACAATCACATATGAATGTAATCATATACTTGATTTCGATCTAACTCAAAATTAATGAATCAAGCAAACCAGTAAAGCTTACCATATAATCCAATCAGGCATCATAATTGAAAGCGGACATAATAAAATTAGTGATTCACCACTCACCTCAATAGCCTTGCTGGGTGCAACCCGGATTACATTGACAAGATTACCCCTAAACAAGCCCTTCCATCCATCAGTTTTCATAATTGACTGGAATACTTCAGTGCTAGAATTCCCATTGCTCCCAACCATCAAATGTGTCCTGACAGTCTCCAATGGCGCAACCGCTGTGCGCGACACCGCGCCTGCAATCCCCCCACTGATCAACCTCCTCAATGCAGGATTCTTAATCTTAACCTTAAACTTAATCCCACCCCTCTTCTTCTTCACCATCTCTTCTTCCACTTTCTCCTCCTCAGGAGCCCCAACAATCTGAAACCCGAATTCGGGCGTCGTAACATACTTCACATACAAATCAGTATAAGGTACCTTCAACCCATTATCCCTAGAATTCGAAGAATTTGGAGAGAACCCAAATCCTGTCCCCATCTGTCCAACACTTGCAAACAATCCACCTGGGTGATAAGACCCATCTTGGATACTCCATTGAAGACCCATATCAGAACTAGAAAACCCCCCATCTTTTCTATGTTCAACAGAAATCAAGTTTCTCCTACCCATTGCTTCAAAACCTATAAAAAATCTCTCTATAAAACCTATAAAAAAATCTCTCAAATCTCAAGATTTGAAGGTTTGACAATAAGTTGTTCTATGGGTATAGTAAAAAAGCAAACTTTTTTGGGAGAGAACCGAAGAAAATGAGAGATTTTGAAGGTGTGGGTATATGGATTTCCCGATGGGGGTCAGTGATTGAGGGAGAAAACGAGGAAAGGCGAAAGAATCGAAGGCGTTCTGAAAGAGAAACCCGGTGAAGGTGAGGGAGGGTCTCTCTTCTGTTACAGCCTCCTCTGTCAAACAAGAGAATAGGATGCTTGGGGTTAAATAGGTTTTTATATTCTTTGGTTGCTTTTACCTCTACGAAGTTGGGCTCCTTTGTTGGTGAGTGGTTAGGTAAACATAGGTATCTCTTGCAAAGTGTAAGCATTACTTACACCCCAATTTTCTACTAGTGCACCAATCATGAAAATTCACGAACTCGAAGAAGATCGTGAACATCGATCATATGAACATGAAAGTTTTATACGCATACGTAAGGTCGGGGAAAGATTGTCCATGACCGATCAAATGGTTGGAGGTTTTGCCTATTTTTGGCTAACCCTAACTTTGAGTTGCCTCTGCCTAAGAACAACGCAATTGTAATGTGCTCGTGTCTGGGTATATATATATATATATATAAAAGCAAAATGTGACTAGATTCATTTTGACACATTTTTATAAATAATGTTTTAAGATATGAAAGATTTGAACACTTAGCATTTATATAGGAGGAACAACCTGTTCCACATGTGACGGATGATATCACAAATTAAGAGTTCGAACTTCGAAAGGTGGTATACCAACTTATAAGTGATGCAAACCCTTACTATATAACGAGAGTTACAGATGGTGTCAGTCAGCGGCGGATCTACCCTTTGGCTAAGGGGGTCAATTGCCCCCCTTAGCCTTAAAAAAAACCCACTAAAGTATTTGTATTTTCTATATTACCCCCTTTAAATTTGTAGGTTGCCCCCCCTACGTTCCAAAAAAGCTTTCATTTGTTGAATTTCTAAACTTTTGATGGGCACAATGATGCATTTTGAATCTTGTTTATTATAATTCCCTGTGGTCGCATTCAAGAAATTTCACCGTGGACGTCTCCTTGTTCCTCCACCGTGTCCGACAGATATTTAGGACTTCCTACAAATGAACCAATTTTATGCCTAATGTGGAAGCAAATTGCCACACTCTACACTGGATCACTCGATGACAGGTCCGATGCGGAAACCTCGCTCGTTTCGCTTGCTCTTGACAACAACCGGTCTGGAAAGCTAATAATTGAAAAGGTGGAGTTGTGCCACTGCTGAAATTGGTGTAGTTGAATAGTTGTATACTGTTTGCCCCCCTTTGTTTGCAATCCTGATTCCGCCCCTGGTGTCAGTGTGGACTAACATTTTATGAAGTCCATTTTCGATATAAACAAGGATTACTTCAGCTAAATTAGAACTATTTCAACATTAGAGACACCATCTCTTTCAGCATACCAATACTGCTAGTGCTTATCCAGTATATGCGAACTTTGATAGCTATTGGGGGTTTTGGAAGAACTTGTATTCTCATCCCATATTCTTGGGCATAATTGCTTCCACAAGAATTAGACAAAGTTGTTGTTATTAAAGATGTTGATCTCTGAAAGCAATGTGAATTTTGTCACCTAGTTATAAAATCCAGTGTGTATATATTCACCTACCATTCCTAGCAAACAAAAAAAATTTCATAGTTTTGGAAGAATTTGTATTCTCATCAGTGTCTCATAAGACCTTCCAGTACTACTAATAAATAGATCATCACAACACACTTGACTCATCATAAACTCTACACCTCTTCAGTTAAGACTACATGCGCAGCATTGGCATGGGTTGCATCCACAGAAACATCCTTCATTCCTAACTCTCATCTCTGACCCAAAACCCCTCAAAGTTTACCTTCTCTACCCCAAACCCAACAATCATGCACACATTGTTGCTTTCGACTTCATCACTCATGTCAAAGCTCCTCTTGCATCTCTACATCAACAACATCAAGTAGTTCATAAACTATATGTTGGAACATATGGGTTTTTAAAATAAAACCAATTTTGTGTTAACCTGGAATTGAACCCTGGACCTCCCCCCTGGTTTGATCTTTGTATCACATTCTCATGAATAGTCCCATATCAACTATATATCTCTTTGAGGTAGAGTATATAAGAAGATAGTTAGGACTTAATTTTGAACCCCTTGGGAGTACCACTCTTTTATGAGGAGGCAAGAAATAGGCCCTCGCGCTCTCCGTCGGGTCGGGTCGGGTCGGGTCATTTAGAAGGCAAATAATTTTTGTAATGGCTCCGCCATTTCTGCTCAAGGTTTTTTGTACGTTTTCAATCTATTTATACTCACATCAAGAGCAAATGAAATAAGAGAAACAGAGTCTTGCTTCTTCCTGTTTTTTCAAAAACAGTATACCTTCAACTTAAGTCTTGTCTTCCAGTTCTTGCCAAAGCAGCAGTTTTGCTTCTTCAAAACGAAAAACAGAAACAGAGACAGTCTCTTGGTTCTTAAAATCTGTTTTTAGCAAAAAACGATCTTGCTGCTTCTAAATGGTTTTGTATCTGTTTTTAGCTGATTTGTTTCAACGAGATTTATGATTCCGAGCAAATAAGGAGAGCGTGATTAGTATACCGTTCATCTATTGTCCATATTTGAACGAGACAGAGAAGATTCTGGGCTGTTTTATCCTGGGGACGGCGGGGCTATGAAACTGCTAGCACAATCTTGGGCAGAGCTGCGAAACGTCTTAAAGAGAGCGACCTAGTCCGCGACTCAACCCAAGAAATACTGGTACATTCGTTCCTAACTATTTCTTTGAATTGTTTACAGCAGTTGAATCTTATACAGAAGTTACGACAAACAGGTATGTTAAGTATGAATTTATTTCATAGATTTCATTTGTTTGTCAAAGAATGTTTGATTACATGAGTATGCTTATTTGCATTTGCTATTGATAGTATGCTTAATGTTTGGATGGATATTATGCTTTATATTTGCATATTAGAATGTACTTGAGTAGAACATCCTATACATTAGTTTAGCAAAATACTTAGAAATGTCTTACTGTGACATAATAGGTGCTGTTACAGATATGCAGTCCCCCAACACTATACGTCGCAAGTGAAAACAACACAAAAAAGAGAAAAAATTTTACCCAGTACAGGTGCTGCCACACTTGCAGCCAGCTCCACACCCACAGTTTCCTCCACAGCAAGAAGTAGACATTTTGTTTATAGGAAGATTGATTAGATAAAATAATCTCAATCAAAAAAAAAAAAAAAACACTTCAGAACACTGATGAGTTTCAAGGGTGAGTGTAGATCCTATCTATAATGCAGATGAGTTTTGTAAGAAAGAGAGAATTGATGTTTCTCCACCATAAACTTTTCTGGAGAACCCATGCACATCGGTCAAAAGCTTCAGTGATCTTCCCCCACGGATTATTTATTGCATCTGACAGATCGATAGAGTGATGCAAGGAATGCGATTTCGTAAAATTTCAACGAAAATTCATTTTTTTGAAATTACAAACAGAACAAGGGCGAAATTAAGAATTAAATTTTTTGGAGGGTTTTTTCAAAAAAATTTGAAATTTTTTTGTTAATTTCGGAAATTTTCCGTAAACATACAAAACCTACCTACCAAAAATTACATTATTTCGAGGTTTTTTGGGAAAAAATTTGGAGTGTTGTCGTAAATGTAGGGGTTTTTTCGTATTTTCAATTCTTCTAATTATTTATTGATTTTTAAAACTACCTTTTGATTATTCCATGATTTTCTAATTATATATTGATTTCGTGTTTGTTTCATTTCTTGGTATTTAGGTTTCATTTAATATGTTTAATAGATTTATTTACTTGCATTTATTTTTTTCACATTTTCATATACCCTCGAAGTTCATTATATATTTTTTTATATATCCTCGAAAATTTTAAATTTTTTCTTTAAACACCAAAATATTTCTCAAAATATTTCTTAAAATTAGGATAGCAAAATGAACACAAAAAACGAAATCACAATCCTTGGAGTGATGAGAACACAACAAAAGTAGTTTCATCTTATCCATCTTCACCAATAGATTTAATACACAAAGCTTTAGTGATCTACCCATGCATACCTTCAATGGTGGCAAGTGTTCAGGGAATCTGTTGAGACATATTCCATTTAGCCAAAATCCAATGTATACATATTAGAGCGCCTTTTTTTTTAATCCTTAGGCGAAGAGGATTTTTTCAATAATATTATGGAATCGGGTTTTTGCAATCAGATTTTTTAACCAGATTGACGTGACATGATCTTGGAAGAATGATGAAAATCTCCCAAGTGTTTATGCATATCTCGAAGTTTATAAAAACTTCCTCTAATCATGCCACATCGTTCTGATTGCAAAACCTGATTCCCTAGCATGACTCGGATTTTTTTGGATCCCCAAACCATGATATGCCCATCCATTGTTTTGAGATAGTCACAATCTTGTGATGGATTCTAGAAATAGATGTTGGTTATGAGAGATAGTCCTATGTTAATGCGCAAACTCGCATTTAGTTTCTCTGGTGGAATATTTAGTGTTTTTCTTGATAAAATCCATTGTACTTTTATTACTTGTCAATTCTTTTTCTAATTGTTACTTATAAGGTATAACAAACATACAGAAGAAATAACATCTTACGAGTTGTTTGTAGACCAATATTTCTAAATAAAGAAAGAATGAAGAACCATATATTGTTATTTTTTTTGCTAAGATGAAATTTGAAAATGACAGAAAAGTTACATGAGAATTCAATAACTACTTGTGCTCTTTCTTAGTATAAAACATTCCCACTGTCAATTATAATCTTCAAACCTCATCAAAATAATCCATATATTTCGTAGTCTTTGTCATCTCCTTTATCTGATTCGATAATTCTTCAAGATGGAAGGTGAAGAAAGCAAGAAGAAAATGGTCACCACCGGTATTGCCTCGGTAATTCTAGTGGCTTGTGTTCTAGCAGTTGCTGTGAACATAAAGTACGATAGCTCAGACAAGTCTAATGGCATTGATGTTGCTAGTTCTGATGCAGAATTAAGCGAATGTTCTAGAGCAGTGGATGCACTTTGCAAGCCTACTGACTACAAGCAAACTTGTAAGAAAAGTCTCTCGTCCGCTGGCAACACTACGGATCCAAAGGAACTTATAAAGGTTGCATTTGATTACACCGAAAATAAAATTCGTAAAGGGATAGAACAATCAGAAACATTGAGAGAATCAGAAAAGGACCCAAGGGGAAAACAAGCTCTTGATAATTGTAAAGAGCTAATTGAATATGCAATTGATGATCTCAAACGCTCCATCAAAGAACTAGGTGATTTCACCTTCACTAAGGTTGATGACATACTCAATAATCTCCAAATTTGGCTTAGTGCCACTGTGACATACCAAGAAACATGTTTGGATGGATTTGAGAACACCACTGGAAGTGCTGGCGAATCAATGAGGAAGGCCTTGAATACCTCTATGGAGCTCACAAGCAATGCCCTAGCCATGGTTACTAATATCTCCACCATTCTCACCAAATTAAACATTCCAATGGTAGGCCGTCGTTTCCTCTCAGAAGAGGCAGAGGAGGCAGTTCCCAGTGATATGCCACCATGGGTACATCATCCCCGACGTGTACTACTTGAAGCTGCCCCATCTCAGCTGACTCCTAACGTTATTGTAGCACAAGATGGATCTGGAACGTACAAGACCATCAACGAAGCACTAAAAGATGTACCTGTGAAGGGCACTACACCATTTATAATCTATGTTAAGGAAGGAATCTACGAAGAATACGTCTTCATAAAAAAAACTATGACTCATGTTATGATGTATGGAGATGGACCTTTGAAGACTAAGATCACTGGTAACAAGAATTTCGCTGATGGTACTCCCACATTCAAGACTGCAACAGTTGGTATATATCGACTAAATACAATTTCATCTATGTACATTATAGGGGTATTGATCATCTCTCGCTAGTAATTTGATTGATCTTGATGAAAACTAATTTGTGTGCAGCCGTGGTTGGCAATAATTTCATGGCTAAAGACATCGGATTTGAGAACACTGCAGGAGCAAAGGGGCATCAAGCAGTAGCACTAAGGGTGTCATCTGATCAGTCAATTTTCTACAATTGTCAAATTGATGGTTATCAAGATACACTCTACGTGCATGCTCATCGTCAATTCTACAGAGATTGTACCATCAGCGGTACCATTGACTTTGTATTTGGAGATTCAGCAGCTGTGTTGCAGAACTGCACATTTTTCGTAAGGAAACCAATGGACAATCAACAATGTATCGTGACTGCTCAAGGGCGAAAAGATAGGCATTCAAGGACAGGCATTATCATTCAAGGTGGTGCCATTTCTGCTGACCCTACTTTGATCCCTGTTAAGAACTTGTTCAAGTCATACCTAGGCCGCCCATGGAAGGAGTACTCAAGGACCATCATTGTGAACACTCAGATTGACGATTTGATCCAACCTGAAGGCTGGCTACCATGGACAGGTACTTTCGGCATCAATACTTGCTTCTATGCTGAAATCAACAACAAAGGGCCTGGTGCTGACAAGTCTAAGAGGGTTAAGTGGAAGGGTATCAAGAAGATCGATGCAAGTCATGTAACAACTTATTCACCAAAAAAATTCTTTAAATTAGATAACTGGATCCATGAAGCCAATGTTCCCTATACAGCTACAATAACGGTCTAAGTAAATCCATTTGCACAATTATTTTATTTTTATTTTGTGCACAACAATTATCAAGCTCGTGTAACGAAGTTAGTATGTTGTTAGTAATAGTCAATTAGTGCTCTGTCAATAATTCTGTTAGTGTTCTGTTAGAATTAGCAAGTGGCAAGAAGATGTTATCAAGTGGCATTAACAAGTGGATTAGCAAGATACATCAAGTTGTTAGGATTCTGTTAGTGAGTTGCATTAGCTAGCTGTCTGTATTAGATGCAAGTGGTTGTAACAAGTGGTTCTGTATTAGCTGGACAGTAGGTACAAATGCTATATAAAGAGAGCTGTAAGAAGAAGGGAGGATTCATTCAGATTGTAAATCAGTTGTACAAAGAGCATTGCTCTGTGGAGAGTTTAGGCCTCTCGAATTGCCTATAAACAGATTTCAATAAAGCTTTCATTCATTCTTCAATCATCTGAGTTCTTTTCTTCCTGTTCTTATTTGTTCAATCTGCAGTTCATATCAAATTGGTATTAGAGCAGTTGATCCGGGATAACAGGAAAATCAACAATTCAGTCTGGAACAGCCAATTTGGCAGCCAGGATCGAAATGATAAAACGGGATAATGATTCAATCAGGCAAGGATTACATTCCATTGCACAGAAACTAGAACATTTGGAGAATTATTTCAAAGATCCTCACGAATGGCCTCTTCATCGGAGCAATCCAAGGAGGCGGAAGGTGTGGGTTTGGGGCAAAAAACTTCATTGGTAGAAGACAGGAGAGTGGGAGAAAACTTCATTGCTTCTGCATCTGAATAGTCAAGAGAGCTGGAAGGGGATACGCCTCTTGCAATTCATAAAAAGGGATCTTCTGGTAAAAGAAATGAAGTGAACAAGGGCAAAGGGTTTCACACCGATATGGAAAAAGCACGTCTTTCTTGTAACGGTCAGAGGGACTGGCCAACATTTCCCCAAGTGGATGGGAAAGATGCCATTAATAAACAAGATGAATCAGAGTACTTCAGCATCTTCAAGTCTGTGCCTGTTTTCCTTCCTCCGGATATTTTTTCGAAATTCTACAATAGGTTTTGTAAGCAACAACTTTGGCCTCCTTTCCATTACATGCTACCGTTGTCGGCGGATCATGGTGGGCGGTTTGATAGGTCTCTTTGGGAGGCATATGTATCTGTAAACAAGTTTTTCTCACAGAAGGTGATTGCAGTGATAAACCCCGAAGAAGATTATGCTTTGAGAACAATTGAAAATGTTTGCAGTCAAGGTGGGGACTGGGTTGCATGGTTTGCCAGAAAAGATGTAATAAGTAATCTTTGGCACATTTACAAAGCAGTTTGGAAACAGGAAAGCACAAGGCTCACTGTTGGTTCATGTTTGGTACGTCTGGGTCGTTTCAGCCCTCAAAGCATACAATTGGTGCTGGAGAAGCTTTCATTTAAGGATACAACATCAGCTATCGTAAAAGGCAGCCCACGTGAACAGTAGATCAGCTTGAACCTTCTCGACAAGGCCATGGTTGAGAGTCATATGTTCACAAACATGGGGAGTTTAAGCATTGAAGATTATGTGTGGATACATGATTACCATCTCATGGTGCTGCCTACTGTCTTGAGGAGTTTAAGCAGTGAAGATTGTAATTCTTGCAGGGATCAATGTCTAGCTGCAAATGTTTCAAAAGAGTATTTGTGGGCAGCAACAAAAGGAGATCCCAAAGGTGCATACTTTTGGGTGAATCTTGCCAATGCATATTCAGTGGCTGGAAATTATAGAAGCTTGGGAAAGTGCTTAGAAAAGGCAGTAAAACTGGAGCCTATCTACTCGATATGCCATTGTAGTTCACAGAGTCAAGGATGCAGAAAAGTGTCAGGCTCTCTTTGATCAACTTTCATGTGCTGGAAATGAAAGGGTCTCGATACTCAAAGAAGGCGATTCAGCTAATCTCTATCGGCAGCAGAAACACTATGAAAGTGCAAAGATACTGCTTGCTAAGGTGCTTGCTTATAACAATTTCCTCAATCTCACCTTGAGGACAAGGTGCTTGTTTTGGGGGGAGAAATTGATAGGCCTCCAATTTACCAGACCTATCAGAGACGCAGGCAAAGGCAAGGACAGTTGTGAGCAAGACAGTGGATCAATGAACCAGGAATCAGTCCAGGAACCAGGCTATGGATCATTCAGATCAGGGACCATGCTATGCGAAGGATCAATAAGCTGTCAGAGCATCAGGAAGTTAGTATGTTGTTAGTAATAGTCAATTAGTGCTCTGTCAATAATTCTGTTAGTGTTCTGTTAGAATTAGCAAGTGGCAAGAAGATGTTATCAAGTGGCATTAACAAGTGGATTAGCAAGATACATCAAGTTGTTCGGATTCTGTTAGTGAGTTGCATTAGCTAGCTGTCTGTATTAGATGCAAGTGGTTGTAACAAGTGGTTCTGTATTAGCTGGACAGTAGGTACAAATGCTCTATAAAGAGAGCTGTAAGAAGAAGGGAGGATTCATTCAGATTGTAAATCAGTTGTACAAAGAGCATTGCTCTGTGGAGAGTTTAGGCCTCTCGAATTGCCTATAAACAGATTTCAATAAAGTTTTCATTCATTCTTCAATCATCTGAGTTCTTTTCTTCCTGTTCTTATTTGTTCAATCTGCGGTTCATATCAGATACCCTCCAAGCCTTCTCTGTACGCCATTGACAGACCAACCAATGCTTCTTCAACTGTATTCTTCTCCAACCATTATTCTATCCAATTCAAGCCTAGGTGACTCACTGCCATCCATAAGCCTCCTAAGGCCAGCTTTTAACTCTGATACACCCTCTTCTAAGACGGCACAGACTGGGAAAATGGGAACTCCTGGAACCCTTCTCTTTAGTTTTTCATACACATCCTCAGCCCCCACTTCATCAATTTTGTTTGCCACTATTAAAGATGGCCTATCTGCCAAACCTGTCTGATGGGACTCGAGCTCTAAAACCAAATCTCTGAGTTGTTCCCACGGAGGAATACCCTTTCTACCATCAAGTGCTGCTCCCAAGTCTACCACATAAGCCAGAACTTTGGTTCGTTCTATGTGCCGTAAGAAAGCATGCCCAAGTCCACGATTCACATGAGCACCCTTTATAAGCCCAGGAATGTCTGCAACCGTGACCGAGAAAAAATCATCATAGTTTAGATTTCCTATGTTTGGCCGTAGAGTAGTAAATGCATAATGTCCTACTGTTGGCTTCGCCCTTGAAATGGCCCCTAGAAGAGTACTTTTACCGGCATTTGGCATCCCAACTAGACCCACATCTGCAATACTCTTGAGCTCTAATACAAGAACAGCCTCCGTACCTGGAAAACCTGCAGTAAGAGATTCATCTTCATCGTCTGATGTGTTGATATTTGATGTAGTGCCTTTACCAGAACCAACCTTCTTAGATTTATTCACCATAGAATGTTTTCCTAACGAAACATTCCCTAGACCGCCCTCCCCTCCCCTGGCAATGCGTAATTTCTGACCTGGTTCCGTTAATTCTGCGACATTATACTGGATTTCTTCTTTGTTGTCTTCTTCATCTTCATCTTCATCCAATTCTTCATTGTTGTCTTCTTCATCTTCAAACATGCCACTCTCAGCTTCCACACTGTCATCTTCATTCACACCCTCTTCAGTACAAAAAGCAAGTTCTTCACATTGGGGTCCAGGCTGAAAATCACATCCAGCTAAAGAACCTCTCATAGCTTTTCGCATCCCAGCTGGTTTTTCAATTTTCTTTTCACCATTAGACAGGGAATCAAACTTCTTCCCTTCTAATACATCCTTTTGACCAGGTGTACTAATTGATGTCTTGTGATCAGAGTCAGAAGGGTGATCAACCTCCAGTGTCCCAGGAAGCTCCCATGGGTCCAAAGTCTTCACAGAATGCTCTTCAATAACAGTAGGAACTTCACCTTCTACAAGATGAATCACAGTGCCAACAGGCACATGCACAACCTACCACATAAAAGATCAGCCACTCAACAACTCAACGAACTAGATGGATCTGATGCGTGTCACACACGGTGAAAATGGAAATTCCAGATAGTATTTTAAACCATACCTTGTCTGTTCCTCGGGTTCCTATCTTATCTTTGGAGAGTCCGTTGCCCCCTCGCTTTCCATTCTGCATGACAGTATACTATTAGTGAGAGCAGTTTAATCCAAATTGAAGTTCATTTGCATTCACCAAAAAGAAAGAGATAAAATTATTTGCTTTTGCATGCTATATTGATGAAGAACAAGTTCAAAAAAAGGTAATTAAGGATTAATATAAATACCATATGATGTTGCAGATTTCTGAAGTCCCAGATTAGGGGAGAGCATTCAAGAATCACGTCCCCACCTCTTCCACCATTCCCTCCTACATTAATTTGTCATTAAAATTTACAAAGAGACAACCAATATCAACTAAAAATAATTAAATCTTGTTGAAAGTAAATTCTTAACTAAAAATAATAATTATACGAATATTTACATATGCATAAAAAAAATTTAATTTATTGTGAGTGATATTAAATTCAAAGAAGCAAAGTCCTGAAACACCTCAACAAGGGAAATTCGAAGCTAAGAAATTTGTCAGTCTGTAAATTATCAGTCTATGTAAATTTGTCAGTCTATGTAAATTCGAAGCTAAGAAATTTGTCAGTCTATGTAAATTATCAAAACGTTTCATAGACTAAATTCTTAATAACCCCCAAAACCATTAAGATTGAACAAAGAAATAGGGATGTACCATCTGGTTTTCCGCGGCGATCATGTCTGCTGCGACGAAAACTGAAACACCCATTGCCCCCATCGCCTCCTTTAGCACAAAGCCGAAACCTGTCCACCATCTTCCTTTCCTATGTTGGCAGACAAACCACAATTTAAAAAAATAATAATTAACTATAAATCAATTGATATATGTGAAACTTGTCATAATCTCTAAGTAGGCAGAGAAAAGAAAGAGACCTGTAAAGGAGCAAGCTTTGGTTTTTTGTGGGGAGTACTGGAGTAAGCATAAGAAGAAGAAGAAGAGAGAAGCCATGAGCACTTCGGTGAACTTCGTAAAGCTTCCAAGTAGGAATGACGGGTTGGGCGACGCAACCACATCTCTTTTCAGATTCAAAAGCCCATATTTAGCTAATAGGTTGGCGTCTGTGAGGGAGACAGCAGAGGTATTAACAATGGATGGATGCGTATATAAACTTCAAGTCATTCCTAGCATTCATTTCAGCTCAAATCGACCTCCAAAAAATTTGATACAAACAAGCTGAATTCGAATTAACTCAACGGAGTCACATGCAACACTTTTAAACAAGAAACCATTTGGCCAAAGAAAATGTATTCTCAACCATTTTCTCTTATTTCTTGGTAAATTAAAAAGTACCAATACCATGCTTTCTAGTTTCTTAAGAAGAAATGGCATATTTGCAATCACAAAAGCATCACAACCAATAAATAGTCAATGAAATAGGAGAAAATATAGAGAATATAAGTATGTGTATACTTAGTTTTTATATTCTGTATTCCAGTGAAAATGCAGTAGCAAAATTCTGAAGCATTGTGGTAGTAGCCATGAGACCGTTCGACTCAGCTTATTCAGAACCAATATCTATTATAAAGTATATTTGGTTGAAAGTTGGACCCTGAAATCAATTAAAAAAATTATCTTATTAAAATCCTCATATTGAGCTCAACCATCCAGCACACATATAGCTTAAAATAAATTCTGAAGAAGCATAATATATCAATTGAAGATGACAAAATTCCAAGTTTAGGGTGTATTTGATTTTTGGAAAAGTTTTCCAAAGGAAAAAAAAAACTATGGAAAAGTTTTCCACATAATTTTTTTCCACTATTGATTTTGCAAGAAATAAAACCTATCAGCATATGGCTTATCGTGATCAACCAATGCTCTCTTTCAGCTATAGATACAGGCAAATTGTAGAAGTGTCTACTATAAGGCTATTCAATTACCAAATGAAGAATTACTATAAGTATAGAATTTCAGTAGAAATGCAAGCAAACAGACCTTTTGGACTTCTCAGCATGATCCAAAGCTATTATTAAATAAAATAAGTTTAATAAGGATAGAGCCCTATTCTAACCAAAATGGTAGGTGCAAGCAATACATGCTATTAGTTATTATTAACTAAGATTCTGAGTTCCCAATAGAAAATACAAGAGTATGAGATTATCACACTTTGCAACAAAAAGTTGTTAGTATAAAAAAGAAGTGAGTAGAAGAATTGAGAATTATTAGATGGAGATGTATTCAGAAGAAATCCTTTCATGAATGTACAAAACATACGACTTCAATTATTAATGCATCGATTAATCATTTATATGCATATGGTTATTTATGTCATTTTTCTGTTGATGATACATGCCTTGGAATGGACTAACAAACTTGGATTGATCTAACCAAGAGTTGGATATCTCATTTGGGCATATCAATGAAAGGGGATCCCTTTGCTGAGTTTGGCATTGAAATACACTACTAGGTAGAATAGACTTTAGACCCAGCAGTAAAACTCATATTCTAAGCAATGGAGGAAATATTGTCTAAACAATGGCAACACAAAACAACATAAGCCATTACACTATACACTCGTAAGAACACATAAGAAAAGAACATGCATCCAATAACCAAAACTTCCCAATGCATTGATGCTATAAGCATTCATGAGAGTGGTAAAAGACGAAGGGGTTTCCCTTCTCTTATTAAAACAACAAAGGTGCCCAAGTATTCCTAAAAGGTCCCAATCTCACCTCAGTAACATCTACAAGCCATAACAGGGCACGTCTAACAGAAAATTTAGCTGTATAAAACAGAACTATGAAGGTGAAGGACTATTTGCTAGTAAAATCTTAATCAAATACTATTCAGGAATGACAATCTTTGTTAGACTAATAAGTAATATCGTGTTTACAGCCACGATAAACAACGTCCTGTCAATTAAATGATCCACAACCAATATGTGAGCAAATCAGACATCACACTAAAACATTCCTCTGGGTTCAAACAATTCTTATGGGTTCAAACAAGATTTCCAGCAAACCAAACATATGTCCAGTTTATGAAGTTAACCGTCAAACCCAGCCTGAGACTCTTTTACCAAATATACCTAAAGTCCCCAAACCAAGTCAAGCATATAAAAAATCTGAACAATTATATCAAAACAAAGTCCTAAAAGTGACTATACTCCAAAGCCACAAATTTTATAGAAACCAAACTCTACTTGCTCTTCAAGACAATAAAAAAGATCACAGCTTTCGCATCACAACGCCATCAAACCCCCAAATTTCACATAGGGAACTTCCAGAGAGTAACCAAAATATCTAATGGCCATGTTTCCAATGCTCCAACAAATCGCTATCAACAAATAACTTCATTTATAGAAATAAGGATTTCTGGCAAATCTAACTCATACCCATTTGATAGAATTATCCACAATACCCATCTGAATTTTCCAAGTAATCAACTATAATTCTAAAAAAAACCAAATATTTCAAAGAGAGACTATTTCAAACACTGAAAATCAACCAGTTCAAAGTGATCAAACTCCAAGCCCACCAAACACCCTTCAAACCAAACTCAAACTTTCATCAAAAACCTAAACTTTAACAAGAAAACTCATCAAAACCCAACATTTCACAAAAATCTCTCTAATAGAACACTAAAGAAATACAGTAGATTCTAAATACCTGTATGAGATGAACTAACAAAATTGATACAAACACTCCAGCAATTCCCCAAACAAACCAAATAATCCCCCCAAACTCTGCCTCCTATGTCTCCTCTTCTCACAACCCTCTCTTCTCCACTTCTATACGGATCAAAGTCCCGAGACAAGGAAAGGGATTCTAAGATAAAAAAAACCTTCAAAACCCAGTAAAAACCTGGAGAAGGGAAATCGTAGAGGAGACCTTTGAGTGTGAGTGAGAGAGGAAATCAAATCCCTTTTCTTTTTTTCTTTTTTTTCTTTTTTTTCTTTTTTTAAGGAAATGAAAGAAATCATTTTTAGAACCTTGGCGACAAAATATGAATCGGAGACTTAATCTTGATATACCTCAGCACATTACATTTTTGTTACCGCGGGATGTATTGGCACCTGCGAATCACTTGATCGGGATGAAATTTGGAATGGGTACACTTGATGATCTGAATCACTTGAAAAATAAACGTATTCATTCTGTAGTGAACTTTTACAAGATCAATTCGGATTGGCTATGATTCGTTTATAAAATGTGGAAACCTTTCTAAGAACATTGTCAAGGAAATCCAAAATATGGTTTGTAGATAATGAACTAATGAAGTACGAAATAAACAGAGAGGGATTAATGAGTGTGAACCCTAAATAAACTGACCTCAAGTCCATGCATGGTTATAGAACCCAAGCATTCACTGAATGCCCTAAAGATCAAATCACAACATACTTTAATAAAAGGAAGATAACCTAGTAAAACTAGGGCATCATGAGCAATATATTGTTGGCAGAGTGAGAAGGGAGAGCAAACATGCTTTCTATGGTCTCACGCAGTGTTCTAAAAAGCGTTAGGCGGTGGGCGGGCGGCGAGCAGGTGCCTAGCGCCCAGAGGCCTAGGCGGTCTTAGGTTTTGTATTACAACTTTAATAATTTACAAAAGTTAAGCATAATACCTTATCAATTACATCCAATTTAATGCCAAGATACAAATGCAAATTTTAAAAACATGAAAAATTAAGAATCATGAACAAAATTTATTAAAACTCAAATGACTGAAGTTGGTCATGATGGGTACTTTATACAAAGTTGAATTTATGGACAAATATCCAAACCTACTTTTTTATTTTTCTTCAAATTGCATGAACAACCTCAAATATGTTTGATAAAATCTACATTACTAAAATTGGTACCGGCAGATCCTTTGAGAATTCCATTAAGTAATCATAATTTGCTACATTTAGACATATATTGAATAAAAAATAATTAAATTGTTTATTTCTAAAAAAGAGGAAAGAAAAATAAAATAAGAACACAATCAGCCTTACTAAAAAAATTATAAAAAATAAAAATAAAAAAAAACTCGCCCAGACTGCCTAGACCCCGCCTAGGCCGCCCAGACCCGCCTAGACTGCCCAAAACCCGCCCAGCCATTAATCTAGTCGTTTTTCTACCTTCTAGCGCCTAGGCCGTTTTTTAGAACACTGGTCACACAGAAAAGATGTGGTCGGGGACAAAAATAATTTCACTGATGAAAGTTGTTAGATCAAAATTTCATTTACTGATGGTGTACTTTGTTTTGGACACAAATGGAGACTTACCCACCATGCTAGATAGATAAACATGTAACCATAGGACCAACTAAACTTTCTTGAAATAACAATCAGTAAGAAGTGTTGATAGTAAGACAATAAAATAAATGAATAAACAAATAAATAAATAAAAAAGGAGGAATCACATTGAAAAAATTATAAATTTCTAGAAGTGCAAGCAATGAAGCAACGGAATGAGCATGTGTTGGCTTTAAGAGTTGTGCCAAAGATTGACCCCTGAAATTGGCAGGTTTAGGGGCTATGCAGTTAAAACGGATAACGGACCCATAATGGTCCAAGAGCTTTATAGGTTATAACGGGATATATCGGAATATAACGGCATATAACAAAATAGTTTTTTAAATATATTTTTAATACTCCCACAAAGCAATGTTTTAAAAAGCGTTTTCCGAGGCGAAGCGGTCAAGCTTTTTCCGAGGCGAAGCGATCAAGCTTTTTCCGAGACGAAGCGAAGCGTTTTTTCATAAAATGTGATGAAAAAATATTAAAAAATTACAAAAAAAATTTAAAACAAAAACAAAAACAAAACAAAAGAAGCAATCATCAATGCAAGAAATAACATGAGTTTGTTTTATGTATGTATTAATGTATTATCTTTTGCAATCTGCATACCTGAAATCTGAATATCTTTTGCAATTTGCAGTGAAGAAGAATTGGAGACTGGACTTTACTTACTTGATCCTACAGCCAGCCACAACAACAACTAGCAAGAAGCCAAAGTGCCAAACAGATCCTCAACACCTTCGGGATTTTCTGGATGAATCAAATAAGTTGCATTAAGATGTACCCACTTGTTATATGATTGAAAACAATGTAAATAGTTTAATTGATTTGAATAACATAGTGTACAGTAGTCAGTATGTTTCCCTGTCATTGTGATCCATATATAAATGAAGACGATCTTCCATATATACATTAAGACAAAAAA
This sequence comes from Berberis vulgaris, assembly GCA_963556465.1. NCBI lineage: Eukaryota > Viridiplantae > Streptophyta > Magnoliopsida > Ranunculales > Berberidaceae > Berberis > Berberis vulgaris. Next base: position 78,155,698 of record OY747135.1, read on the forward strand.
AACAGAGTTCAACGTGATATTAGCTTATTCATTTCAGTACAATGCAATTATGCAACAATCCAGCATATCACTATCAGCTCTCAAATTTCTTTCCAAGATTTCAGTGAAGGTTCAAGCCTTCAAGGTACACTTGTGAGTTGTGAGTGCTGCAATGTAACCTGTGTGGCAAGATACCATAATTTTTTTTCTAAATTGAGCCGACTATCAAAGCACCCACATCCATTTTTGCATAAGCATAACAGAAAAACACACCCATTTTTGCATAACACACCCATAACAGAAATATGTGAGCCTAAATGGTAGGACCAGAGTCTATTGATTATGACCATAAAACTTGAATAGTTCAGGTTCTGATCGCTATGAACATTAGTTAGCCATCCACAACTCACTCTCCTGTACAGAGATTCGTGCAATTCAGCATTTTTAACTAACTTTGGACAAAATAAAACTCACTCTCCTGTACAGAGATTCATGCAATTCAGCATTCCAAAAGTCCCTAATCTTATTTACCACAAGCTTTAGAGATAATGCGACCAGAGTCTATTACCATAAAGCTTTAGAGATTTATGCAATTCATCATTCAAGAAGTCCCCAATCCCGACCCCATTCCAGTTTTGTACAGCAGAAGTAGAACAACAGAAGAAGGAAGGAAGAAAGAGCAGAAGGAAGGAAGGAAAGAAGACTTACATTACTTTACTTCGATATTGGTCCGTGACGTCCGTCGAGCAGTCGAGAGACTCGAGTCGAGTTCACTCTTCTTCACTGTGAAGTTGCTGCGAATCAGACTGAGAGCACCACCACGGCACCACCGTCCTCCTCCTTCTTCGCCTGAATCGCCCTCCTCCTTCTTTGTCAGAATCGTCCTCCTCCTCCTCCTCCTCCTCCTCTTCTTCTTTTCTTCTTCTCCTTCCTCCTTTAGCTCCTTCTCTGTTTGATTCTGAAGAGAAACAAAGAAAACAAATAAACTAGGGCTCAAATCTCAACCGTTAGATTATTCTATAGATTGATAACAAATCAGAGTGAACATTTTTTTTATAAGCATACGCCTTAAACGAGTTGACTCGTACGAGTCACATGAGTCACATTAATAACTCGTGCGCCTCGAAAATACCATGTGACTTGTCCGAGTTGCAGCGATTTTTTAGCGAGTCGAGGCGACTCGCGAGTCAGAAACGTTTTTTTAAACACTGCCACAAGTATTAATGTATTATAGAGAAAAAAGTAAATCATGTTCATAACATTAAATTCAAAAACAATAAAACATTAATAAAAACACATTCCCTTCGTATGAGAGTGAGATCGCAACAGAAAGTGCGATCGACTCTTCGTCTTCTTTTCTTTTTCTACTCTCGTTCTCTGTCAAACGGTGAGGTCTGGTTCTCTGTCGATTGGTGTCGTCTAGCTCAAGTCATTTCCTATAAGTCTAGGGTTCTCGTTTTATCGAGAATGAAATGGGTGATTTTTTTAATGTATTAGAATAAAACGTTAAAACGGGGTAACATTATCTCAATAATGACTAGATAATGTCGTTATATCGGAACTGCGATGCCATAACGTGATAATGTCATAACGTAACGGCTCACCCCCGTTAAGAGTTATATCGACGTTATAACGCCATTTTAACTGCACAGTTTGGGGTTGACAGTAACCAACCCATTACTCAGTGTCTTTTGGATTTAGTCGATAACCCACCAACTCATCATGAAAATAACGAAAAACCCATTAGTACCCCGAGATAATTAATATAAAGACAATTATTTTTATTACATCCACAAAATGCAATCCAATGTTACGATCCTAGTTAAGTAGTTAGTCTTCCGCTCCTCCACAACTCGGGCTTTTGAGGAGTACTAGTATAATTAAGCTTCCGCTCCTTAACAATTTGTATAAAAGCCAAGCTCCACTTCCAAGCTCGATTGCCAGAAGGGGCGACCTACAGGTTAAAATAATTTAGCAGGGGTATAGTGTTAAATTGTTGAATACTAGTGGGTGAGGGACGCTATCAACGGGAAAAGGGCTACCATGGGGCCAGTTTCAATATAGTAAAATGATGAGTACCTAGACTTTGGAAGCGTGGTGGGATGTTATGGTCCTTGTTAACAGATCTGGGGGGGGGGGCTCCTACGCACAAAGCACAGAACGTCCTCCTGTGCACATTTATCAGCCGTCGGATTAGATCCGATGGCTCAGATTCATGAATTTCAAAAAAATGGATTTTAAAATTCAAATTTTTTTTTTAAATCCATGAATCTGAGCCGTCGGATGTGCACAGGAGGATGTCAAGTGCTTCCTGCGCATGACACCCCCCCCCCCCCCCCCCCCCCCCAAACAAATACAACATAAATAAAGGGTGAGTAATTATTGTACGAAAAAGGAAATGGAGGGGTATTTCCTCGTAATGACTGTTGGGGAAATAGCTGCGGTTGCAGTGATTGCCCTGTTAAGATCCACCAACAGCCCTTTTGGCTCGATCTGTGTTTCACTTCATAAAGTTTGATCTTTTTGAGATTTTCAGATGAATCATTAGTTTGGGTCTTCTAATTTTTGTACTTTTTGAATTGAAATAGAAAACCCAAAGTTAAAAGAGGGATTGAGAGACGTACCAGAAGCAAAGAACAGAGAAACTCTGAATGAGTTTTGTGAAATTTTGAATTTTTGCTAGAACAAAGAGATGGAGGAGGAGAAGTGGCAGGGTGGTTGTGCTTGGCGATTTGAACAGTGTGGGGAAGGGGAGGGAGAGATCGTAGTTCGGCGATGTGGATTCCGGCGGTGACGTGAGAGATGAAGGGAGAGGAGATTCGTCTGGTGGTGGAGAGGCGGAGTGAAGAGAAGAGGGAGGAATCTTCCCGCCGATGAATGGAAAAGACGAACAGGGTTTTATGTTTTATTGAAAGAGGGACGCGTTCGGGTATTCGTCGTTTGGCCAAGGGTGTTTTTGGTAAACTCGAAGAACATTGTAGACTTATTTCGCACGCGTTCTACGAGTGTGTAAATTCAGTATTTTATTTTTTATGAGTTAAAATTTTTTATAAAGTGCAAATTAAAATATTACGGAATTTCGCTAGATTTTGTTCAATCATCGTAAATTAAATGTGTAATATTCTAAAATTGAAAGATAGAGAAGTTTATAATGTTTACATAAGTTTTTATCCCATTATATATGTATTTTAAAAATGTTATATTTAAGGATTTTCCTATAATTATTAAGAGATTGAGGGATCACTTAAAATTGAAAAAAATTTAAAGTTATGTTCCCGCTTATTACGAAAAAGTCATTCTTTATCATTTAATTTGAGGCAATTTTGGAATTACAAAAATTGTGTTCACACTCTATTACAAACCCAAAAAAAAAACCCGTAACTTTTTTTTACTTAAATTAAATTCATTGGAGACATAAGAGTCATTTGTCATTTAATGATGGGCAATTTCATAATCATAAAGTTGTGTTCACACTGTATTACAAAACAACCCTCAACATTTTTATTCTTAAATTGAATTCATTGTATACATAAGTCATTTATTATATTTTGAGGGGAAATTTTTGGAAATCCGAAAAGAACATTTTAGGCGCATTCGCACGCGGATACTGTTGCATAGTTTCATTTTTGTTATAGTAATCAGATGATGATAATGATATTTACATGATCCTATATGTCTCAAGGCAAGATCAAGTTTGTCATCTTCTTTAACCTCCCATGAAAATCCAAGCAAATCAAAGGTTATTAAGCGGCTTTCCACAACTCTAATTCGTCTCATATATTGCTATAGACAGAAGTATTTGTAACACTCGAGGAAGGCTCAAGCAAACATAGTTGTATCAATTTCCCTAATAGTTAAACACATTTTTAAATAGCAATAATATTTCAGTCTACTCAATCACATACTAGATGTTGATACCTCTATCGATTGCCTTGAGCTGGCTGCTCAATGGATTGACTCAATCAAATTTTTGAAATGGATTATGTCTGCAAAGAATGAGGGAGGGTTTAATCGACGAGATTTCAAACAAAGAGAAACAAAAAAAAAGACACCAATGTTGATAAATGCTTATCTCGATTGTTTCGTCAATTCCATGAGTCGACTCAATAGAGTTCTTAATTCAATCAATCAAGACAAGATCTACAGAAGAAAAATAAGAAGAAGAGAGGGTTACACTTATATTAACCCAAATAACTAGAAGAAGAAAAAAAACAGCTAAAATGTTGACAACTCTCTCAATTGCTTGTGGTTTGTTCGATTGACTAAATAATGGCTTGGTCTATTGGACTGATGAGTGGGGATTGAGGTGATTGGTTCTCTAACCATATACGAGAAATGCATTTGATGAAGTGGAGATTAGATTCAGTTTGGTCCATTACTATAAGAGCTTAGCTTGACTAAATTTGGATGATTGAGATTGTGGAATTTCAAACAAACAGAAAAAAGGTAGGTACGAGGATACCACCGGAACGACTGAGTTTCGGTCTTTCAATCTTGAAAATTGTTTTCAAAATGTGCATTACCTCCTCCGTCATTGCTCAAGTCAATGAACTGAACCAACCAAGTTATTGGGTCTTTGTAAAATTAAGGGTTATTTACTTTTTAGCCCCTACTATTTAGGCAAAACCCTATATGGATGCCATTTGTTTTTGAAATTATGTCTAACACTCATTTTGTATATTGACTATTAAGTCAATGGGTTTGACTACTGGAAAATATTAAAATTTTTGAAATGTCTGAAATATCCTCATGTGATAGGTACCAAACAGTAATTGCTATAATATTGTGGGTGTCAAATTATAAATTTTGTTAATACTGAATTTTTTTTAAGGCATACTACTTCCAACTCCTCGACCAGCTCCACCTCTGAACTCATATCCAGATCCACCTCCTCCGCCACCACCCCAACACCACCGCAACCTCCAAGTCCGGCACCACTACCAACTCCACCAACTCCGAGACCACCCCCAACACCACCTCTAAATCCGCATCCTCCTTTGCCCAGTCCACCACCAACACCAGCACCTCCTCCTAAGCCACCAGTGCCTTATTTGTAAAGTTCAACAAATTAAGAGGAATTACAATAAATTGATCAGGATCAGGCCAAGCCATCTTGGTGAATTTCTTTACAACGATCCAACGCTGATTCTAAAGTTGACGAAAGCCACTGTCAACATTTCTATTATGCAAAATGAATATGTATTACTATTGAAGTTTGTTGCATCTTTATTTTTCTCCAGCGTGATATTAGTGATTTTTTTACTCTAATGGGAAAAAGAGAGATGAATCTGAGGAGGTGAAATCATGTGGTTGTGTGGTGTGGTTTTTCCTCCATTAGATTGTAAAGAACTTAAAAGAGTAGTAACAGTGCACTAACCACCACTATCATCCACTTCAAACTCTTTTTGTTGATGAAGGCCACCACCAGTCTTTTCTTTCCAGCAAATCCATTTTAACCAGCCTCAACTATCAGCACAAAAGGTAAACATCCAAACTCCTTTATTCTTCTCCATGCGACAAATCCCTTATAATTTATAAACTCTCATTGTATGTAATTGAACCAACACCGTACCCCATTTAGCCCAATCCCAGCCAAAGACGATGACAAACTTCAAACTCATCCCCCTTCTTCCACCAGTCCAACACATCACACCACCACCACTCATTGATAATGGGAGAGAAAAAGAGATGGGGATTTCAGAGTGGGGGATTTCAAAGGAGGAGAATGAACCTTAATTTGCTTCCCAATTTTTTTGAACTAAGATGAAATGACAATTTCATAGGAGGAGAGGGCGAACGTCATCTCCCTTGTTGTTGCCTTATTTCTTCTTCACTCAAATATGATAGTGAAAAAGAACTGGGGATTTGATTCTTGGTGTATAGATTGAAATATTGTCATTGTATTTTTGGGAGAGAAGCAGATGTGAAAGAGATTAAGTGATGGGTTGTTGTTATGTGGACATTAAAACAAGAGATTTGGCTTTTCACTTACAGGTGGATGGTGATGGGTTGGGGATGGTCAGCAGTTGCGAGGGGAGGATAAGTGCATAAATAATGGATCGATAACCTTCCCTAGCTCTATACCCTTGCAGAAATAATGTAATCCACCTCCATACCCTTTCCCAACTCCACCTCGCCTCCACACTAAACCCTACTCTGCCACGGAATACATAACCGCCTATTCCTCCCACAAACCCAATTCCATTAGCACCTCCAAATCCTCCACTACTACCACAAAATCCTACCCCACTTCCTAGTCCACCAAAGCCAACTCCAACCCCTCCTCCAAAGCCATCACCACTGTATTGGAACATATTCTCCTCTTCATATCCACCCTTGCTCAAGAGGTTTCTTGCACTAGTATTGCATATTAGACCACTAAGAACTAAAAATATAATCAACTTAGTAATCATGTTTAGAAGCCAAATTTTACCGTTTGGATTCCACTGTAATTTATCAATTATTGTTTGGTACCCATCACGTGAGGATATTTCACACATTTCAAAAATTGTAATGTTTTCCAATAGTTAAACCCACTGATTTAATAGTCAATAGATAAAATGGGTGTTAGATGAAATTTCAAAAACAAATGGCACTAATCTAGGGTTTCGCCTAAACTATTAGGGGCTAAAAGGTAAATTCCTAAAATCAAAATATAGAGATGCATCCAACCATTGAGTGGGTTGAACTAAGATATGCCCATGACCTTCGTGATAGTTCATTAGTCGAACAATTGTACAAACCAATCAATTGAGTATACTATTGAACACAAACTATAATTTATTAAATGAACCAACCAAGTAATTGGGTCTATGTAGAATCAATATATATATGACTCAGTTAGAGACACTTTCAACAAAAAAAAAAAAAACTGAAAAATAATCGATCAAATTGATTGGGTTGAACTACAAAATGCCCATTACGTTCTTGATTGCTTAATTAGTCGATCAATTGAATTAATCAATCAGAGATAATCTGAATAAAAGATTAAAAACTGAAAATTAATTAGATCGATTTGATTGGGTTCAACCAGTCCATTGAATGTATTGAGTTCAGTTCCATTTGAATCAATTGGAAGCTCTCAATCATAAATAATCTTGACCAAAAATAGCTACAAAGAAATTTTAAATTAACAATTGAATTGATTGGTTGAATTGATCTGTCTAGAACAAACTAAAGAGAAGATGAGAGAACTCACCAAAGGGGTTGAGAGAGAAATTGAGGAGAAGAAGCAGATTGGCGTCAAAAGAAGAGGAAATTTGGAGCTATGTTTTGGCAATGGAGTAAAATCTATTTCTAGAGCCTCTGCGGATGAAGAAGAGCCAGAGAGATTTTGGAAGAAGAGACGAGACAAAGGGAGCAATAGTTCAGTTGGAGTCTCTACAATGGAGTTTATCAATTTTTTTATTCGAGTGAGATTTGGGACAAACAGACAGAATCACATGGGAAACAATTGAGCTCCCATTTTGGGTCGCTCAGCCTTGATTACCTTGATTTGGGTGAGTTCCGTAGGGGAAGAATTCTAAAATGACGTTATTGTAGTTATGTAGAAAAGAATGGGTGTGAGTTGGATTTCATTCAAGACCATTCGGTCCCTCGCTGTTTTCCTCGCCATTTCCCTCGACAATTAGATTTTTCCATTGAAATCAGCACGAAACAAAAGAATAAGTGCATCGATTCATCAGTAAAAGCATAACCACTACCTTATTGACGTGCACAATTATTCAAACAAGCGGAAAACAAGAAAGATATGAGAACGTAATGGGTAAAATTCAAACAACGTACGGTGAGTTAATAGTGTCTCAGTTGTACTAAAAACACAAAAAAATAAAAAAATAAAAAAATTTGCCAATGTTGTTATGGTCTAGTGGTTAGGGCTGTATGGATTTGTCCCCCATGTCCTAGGTTCGAGTCCCACCTGCGACATAGGTTATGGAATCCTTGAAAACCCAGCTCGCATTCCAAAAAAAAAAAAAATTCTCAGTAGAAAATCAATCATACAAAGCAAAAGGTTTCATTATGTCCAACAATATATTTCCACAGAAGAAAACGAGTGGGGTGGTGGTTACCTACTTGGATTCGACCTTTTCATTTAAATGGGTTTCATATTGAGAAATCATGTTTTTATTTTTTTTTATTTTTTTTACACACCAGATTATTGAGAGAAGAAAAAGGAAGATCAACGGAGATGCAATAGTGGCAGAATGTAGGAGGCGCGAGAATGAAAGCGAACATCACCAACCCGCAAACAAAATGAAAATGCAAGAGGCTATCTACATCCACAACTTCTCTTTGCGCAACAACTTCTTGTTCAATTTTATTTACCTTTTGTTTTTAATGTAGTCACCATGGATTGGCTTCCATTTCTTATCCATGAATAGATGAATGGCCCATACCTTCCATTTCATCGATTCATTTTCACTGCATGCATTTACTGGCTAAAATAAAAGCGAGTACCAAAAAAGTAAGCAAGACTGATCCTCCAAGTAACATCTATTATCATTTCAAAAATAATCACATTTCAAAAAATAATCATAGAAGTTTTTTATATTCACAAAAATTGCCAAACCAAAATCATTTTCTTTTTCACTTACTATTTTACAACAAGTATAACTTTCAACATGGAGTGCCCTTACAGATATGAATCACACAAATCGACCAGAACACAAATATTTGGAAGGATATTTGCCCAATAGAGCACCTTAATAAATAACCTCGTTTTAAATCTCCTCTAACAGGTCATATAAACTACCTATGAATTGTCACCTTAGTATATAAGGAGTGGTCCATTCCCAAATAGCAACGAGATATTTTTAAGATAAAACCCCATACCTGAGGCTCAGACAAAATGTTTGGGTGTTTAAGTTGGAGATAGTATCATTGCTATATATAGTAGTTGTCAGAAGTACGTGCGGATGCGCGACGTGCCAACACGGTATCAGAGCTGACAGTTTGATTAGGCGGTAACAATTTGATGCCAAAGGTGAAGAATGTTGAGTTGGTGTTGGCTTAAATTTAGTCCCACATCAACTATCTAAGAGTCGTCACATAAGCATATAAAGAGTGGTCTACTCCCTAATAGCAATGAGGCTTTTTAGGATTTCAATCAAGACCATATTGTGGAGCACTCAACAAAGATTGACAGACAAAAATGATTTTTCCACAATCATTCAAACAAAATTAGCACAAAACAAAAGAATAAGTGCACGGATTCAACAGTAAAAGCATAGCCACTACCCTATTGACATGCATAATTATTCAAACAAGCGGAGTGCAAGAAAGATGTGACAATATAATGACTAGCTTCAAACAACAGTGAGTTAGTAGTGTCTAAGTCTTAGTAAAACACAAAATTTCATATTAGATAATCAACCATACAAAGCAAAAGGTTTCATTATTTCCAACAATCTATTTCCACAAAAGAAGACGAGTGGGTGGTGATTACCTGCTTGGATTCGACAAACTATTGAAAAATAATTGATCAAATCGATTAGGTTGATTTACAAATGCCAATTATATTCGTGATTGCTTAATTAGTCGATCAATTGAATAAATAATACAAAGATACTCTGAAAAAAAATTAAAAAACTAAAATTAATAAGATTAATTTTATTGGGTTTAACCAGTTCAAATCTATTGAGTTCAGTTCCATTTGAGATCTCAATCATAGATAATCTCGACCCAAAATAGCCACAAAAAATATGAAATTAATCAATTGAATCGATTGGTTGAACTAATCAGTCAAGAACAAACCAAAGAGAAAATGAGAGAACTCACCAAAGTGATCGAGAGAGACACACACACAGATTGGCATCGGATGGGGAGGAATTCAGAGTTGTGTTTCTGCAATGGAGTTAAACAAGATTGATTCTCCAAGTAACATCTATTATAATTATAATGACATTTCAAAAAATAATCACAAAATTTTTTATATTCACAAAATGGTCAAAACCAAAATCATTTTCCTTTTCACTTACTAGTTACTATAGTACAACAAGTATAACTTTCAACATGGAGTTGCCTTACACCACAATGTACATCCTTTCTCATGAAAGTAGTTCCCATACAGAAAATATGAATTTACACAAATAAACCAGAACACAAATATTTGGGAGGATACTTTCCCAATGGAGCAGCTTAATAAATGACCTCATCTAAAATCTCCTCTAGCAGGTCATCTAGTAGGAACATTTCATCCAGTTGAAGTTCCACATCAACTATCTAGGAGTTGTCACCAAAGTATATAAGGAGTGGTATCCCTAATAGCAATAAATCCTTTTTAAAATAAAACGCCACGCCCGAGATCCGGATGGAATGCATGGGTGTTTAAGTTGGAGATAGTATCTGATGATACATAAAATCATCACCTGATCATAGCCATACATGTGGTGCAAACCATCATAATATTGGCGGACAGTTACAAAGGAAATGGAGGGAATCAGTCCATATCCACGGAAGTAGTAAGGTTAGGAGGTTAGGAATGAAGGAGGAGACTGTTATAATAAATGTCCCCCTTTATTGCGCCAATCGAGCTTAAATCATGCACATAGTTGAATGCCTTCATCAATGCACTCATTATATAAGGTAAAGGAAAAATTATGAGAAAGGAATCGGATTTGATTATTCCATCAACACTATGCAATTTTAATTGAGTTCTATCCAAATTTATCTCCATTTTCAACTGAGTTACTGACTTAAGCATTAGAGTGTCTTCGGCCACCAAAAATGTGGTCTTTGGCAATCTAACATTTGTTTTGCAGGTCGTAGTTACAGGAAACCGAATTTTGGATTCATCAGTATCATTGCTATATATAGTTCACCCAAGTGCGTGCGACATGCCAACCTGGTCTAAAAGCTAATGCTTTGGCTAGGCAGTAACAATTTGATGCCAAAGGTGGAGATGTTGAGTTGGTGTTGGCTTAAATTTAGTCTCACATCAACTATCTATGAGTTGTCACATAAATATATAAGGAGTGGTCCACTCCCTTACAACAACGAGGCTTTTTGGGATTTCAATCAAGACCATAATATGGAACACTCAACAAATATTGACCGACAAAAATGATTTTTCCACAATCATTCAAACAAAATCAGAACAAACAAAAGAATAAGTGCACAGATTAAGCAGTAAAAACATAAGCACTACTCTATTGATATGCATAATTATTTAAACAAGCGGAGTGCAAAAAAGATGTGAGAACACAATGAGTAAACTTCACACAATGGTGAGTTAGTAGTGTCTCAGTCGTAGTAAAAACACAAAATTTCATAGTAGGCAATCAACATTACTGATGCATCCAAAAATTGTCCTCCTGTGAGTTTGACCTGCAAAACAACTGTTAGAATGCCAAGGACCTTTTTGGTGTCCGAAGGCATTTCGATGCTTAAGTTAGTAAATTTGTTGGAAGAATGATGTAAATCTGGACAAAACTCAGTTAAAGTTGCATACCTTTGTCGAATGTTCCCTTTACCTTTTATAATGGTCGTGGTTAGCTCTCTGCGTGACATAAGCATGTGAGGCGCAACGGAAGGAGATGTCCTCCTCGGATTTGACGATAGTCCTTGTCGTCTTCGGTCTTGATTCATTATTTTGTATCCAGATATGTTCCATTCTGGTTTCAGGCTTCCGACTCCTTCTATCATCTAGGAGTACTTGGATTTGGTTGGAATTTCTCCAGCTCAACTTGTTCCTAACGGTTGGAAGGTACTGACTCCAACCTTGGTGAGGGTTGTTGCTGCTCGCATTCCTATAAATGTTAGGGTTTTGCATTCCCTGGTAGGGTTTAGCGTGGACCCTAGTTACACTTGTTGCCTGCGTTCTCCTCCCTGCTTCGAGGACCTGCAAAAGGAGTACGTGGGTTGGTCGAGGTCCTGGTTTTACGCCTCTATTTCTTCCCAACATTTTACGTTCCACGAGTATCAAATTCTGGATTCGTTCCAGAAGCCTAAGAAGGTTGAGTTGTCACTGTCTTTAGAAGAACATTAGTTTTGTTGTCGATTTTGTGATCTTCCCCGAGTATCAGTAGAAGATTTCCTTACTTCGGATGCTATTATTCGTGGTGGACTACTTTCATCAAGTAGGCCAGGCCTCGCGTCTGAGGTTACTGTTGCGCGCGTTGGTGATGTAGGAGTCCATGCTTCTGTTTCTGCTTGAGTTCTTAGGAACACTGGTCCAATTGTTAAGAAAATGAAAGTTTCTAGGCCTCCTAGCCCCTCCAAGAAATCGACTGTTAATTCTAGCCATGTCTCGAAGAGGAAAAAACTTGCTTCTTCCGTCCTTGAATCCGCTAGAACCCCCTCTCATCTTGCCTATCTTCAGAAGGGAGGTCGTGGTTCAGGTGATGATTCCTCTGCCCGTGAGGATGAAATGTAAACTGAGTCCTCAAAATAAGTAAGAAACAGGTTTATCGTCATCTGGATGACCATGAGAAAAAGCTTGTTGCTTCTTATGGCTTGCTAGATTCGGCAGCCTTTTGATTGACGATTCACGCATTATCGAGAATAAAATGCTTCAGCCAGGTGTTTGGTTGTTGAATAATCTGAAGGGTACTAAGACCTTGGATGACTTTGATTATGATCCGTCAGTAGAGGATCAAGTTGCTGCTCATTATCGAGACCACAAGTTTATTGTTTCTTCTGTTGTGGCTGGGACTTCGGGATCTCGTGCTGCTCCTTCTGCTTCTCGCCTCGCTTCTTCTGCCCTCGGTGAGACCTTCTAGCCTTCTGAGGCTGATGTGCAAGATAGTGCTCGCAATCTTATTGGTGGCTGTCATGGGCGATTGGCTAACAAAACTCTTATGCCTGTGTGACAACCACGTCGTCATATTGATAACGGTATCCAACATCTTATGGAAGGGATGACACATCTTACATATTCAGTCGTCATGGGGTCAGATTGTAAGGCATCTCATGACCAGGCTGCACATGTCGAGTGAAAGATTTCAGGACACATTTTAGTCCCTTCCCATGTTCTTCATCGACTAGATTTGTTGAAGGTGCAATGCACAGAACATGATTGGGTTGCGGACTCTGCGCGAGAGTTGTTGAGGGAACTCGAGGCTACGCGTGATGCATTTGCTTCCGACCTCAAGACATCCGAGGTGGAATTGGGTAGGTTGCGTTCCCGTTTAGATGTGGCCGAGAAAGAACTGTCCGACCAAAATGCCAAACGTGACAAGGTTGTTCGTTCCACCAATGAGTGTTCTACCAAGCTTAAAGCTGCTACTATTCGCATCGTTGAGCTGGATTCCAAATTTTTTGAGACCAAGTCGCCGATTGCTGCTAAACTTGCCGATGTCGACAAAGAGTTGGCGTCAACCCAAGCCGAGTTGTCGACTGTTAAAGAGAGGTTGAAGGCAGCAGAGGCCGCAAATTTTAAGAGAGTGGTCGAAGGTCGCCATGATTTCCTGGACTTCCTGGAAATGCAAGGTTTGAACATGTCTCCATACCGCAACCTTGCTGAGCAAAAGTTCGATGATATTGAGGAAGTTGTTCCCGATTCAATGGGTGATCCGGATGTCGAGGAGCTTGCTGACCCTATGCTTCCTGAGGATGTTGTTCACGACATTGATTCTCCTTAGTTGTTGTTTTCTTCTTTTTGTAATCTCCTTTTTTTTAGAAGATAAACGAAAAATTTATTATTTCACATTTTTGTGTCCTGTATGTCTAGCTTGTTTAGCTTTTACTTATGACATTTCTGGGAGATTTCCGACTTTTATTGTCTGGGCCTTTGTGGGTGACTTTGATACTCGACATTCTAGTCATATGGAAGTTGTGGTTTACAGAATCATGTTTCTCATTCGGATTATGATGTCGTACATTATAGTCGAACGTAAAAGTCCAGCTCCTATATCCTGGTACTTTATTACTTCGTGGTTGATCGGGCTAGAAGTTTTTATGTCTGACTCGCTTATCTAGCATATATATTTGTTTCTTCGATACTTTAGCCATTCGGAGTGTTTTCTCAAGTCTGTTTTAATCTGACTTTTTGTCCTGAGTAGATTTTGGTTGTTTCGAAACTGAGAGCGAAAGGCGTTATTGATAAAATCTTTTCAAGTGCTCTAAATTCTATGGTTGAGGTATCATTTTTCCCTCTTTGTCTTCCAACCAGTGTGTTCATGGTCTGTTGATTTTTGTTACATGGTAGGGTTCTTCCCATTTTGGGTTAAGCATGCATGCGTTGGGTTCTTTTATGTTTAGTTGGACTTTTCATAACACTCGGTCTCCGATGTTAAAGGTTCAGATCCGCACCTTCTGTTGTAGTACCCTGCCATGCATTGTTGGTAGGCCGTTGTTTTAATCGAAGTTGCTTCTTGTTTTTCTTCAAAGAGATCCAACCCAACTTTTAATGGTTCGACGTTGTCCTCGGCACGAAATTCTTCAGTTCGAAATGTTGGCATTCCGATTTCAATGGGTATCATTGCTTCTGACCCGTAAGCGAGTGCAAAAGGCGTTTCTCCTGTTGGAGTTCGTTTTGTTGTTCTGTGTGCCCAAAGGACACTAGGTAATTCAGACGTCCATAGTCCTTTCGATGCCTCGAGTCTTCTTTTGATTGCCTCCAAAATTGTCCTGTTAATGACTTCGGCTTGCCTATTTGCTTGCGGATGAGCTGGCAGGGAGAAGTGTTGCTGGATATTCATGCTCTTGCATAACTCCCTGACATTTTTACCTTCAAACTGTCTCCCATTGTCCATAACGATTACTCTTGGGATCCCGAATTTGCATATGATGTCTCTCTAGAGAAACTTCTCGACTTGTGCTTCCCCTATCTTTGTGAGGGGCTCTACTTCTACTTTTTGGTGAAGTAATCTACTGGTACGAGGAGAAACTTCTTTTTGTCGGACTCGAAAGTGGTCCTATGATGTACATTCCCCATTGTGTGAATGACCAGGGGCTGCTCATTGGAATCAAATTTTGTCCTGGCATGTGAGTGTATGGGGCGAATCTTTGGCACTTGTCGCATTTACGAACAAGCTTTTGAGCATCCGCCTACATCGTTGGCCAATAATACCCTAATGTGAGAGCTTTGTGGGCCAATGTTCTTCCCCACAGTGATTCTCGCATGTGCCGTGGTGTATTTCTTGTAGGATGTATTCGACATCTCTTGGTGCGAAGCATCTTAGTAATGGGTTTGTGGTAGACCTCTTGTACAATTTGTCATTGACCATTGTATATCTTGCTGGACTCCGTAGTTTCCTGGCTTTCATCTTATCTGTTGGGAGTTCCCCGTTTAAAATGTACGCCAAGATTGGAGTCGTCCAATTAGGTCCTTGGTTTGCAACACGTGTTTCTTTTGATTTATTTTCCAGTATGGAGTTTCATTGTGTCTTGACGAGTGGGTTGTCATTATCCTTCGTTGTTGAGGCTTCCTTAGCTAGCTCGTCTGCTATTTTATTTTTTGTGCGTGCACATTGTCGAATGGTAGCATTTCAAAAGTCTTCTATCAGTTATGTGGTTTTTTGGTGGTAGGCTTTCATTCGAGCGTCTTTCACTTGAAATTTGTCGCTTAGTTGATTGACCACCAGCATGGAATCCGTAAAGACATTGATGTCCTTTATTCCCAGGTGATGCAGTCGATTTTCGCTCCCTGCTTTGACCCTGTTCTCGCTGACCTGCACAAGTAATGCACGTGAGCCACATACCACCGTGGGGTGGCCGATGACACTCCGATGCTAAAGTCAGACAAGGATCTGAGGAAGGTGTAATGTTGTAACAGGGAATTTGTATCGTACCTTAGCTTACTAACCTCATGTCTTATTAATAGTGCAGGGAGTCCTGGTTCAACCAGACCATCGTAGGTGTAGTTTAGGGAGGAGATCTTCGTGGAGATCCCTCTCTAATTAAGAGTCGTGTTGTAGGAAGGAAGTTCCATGTTAGCTCTGCACTCCTAGATACGCGCCTGAATATGGCTTATGGGTATCATGGACAGACCGAAGTTGAGCGGGCTTAGAATCGCTTGGGTTGGATTTGTATTGGGCCAATGCTTGAGCCCGTAGTTCCTCGATATCATCATGACACGTGTTCAGCTCAGGAGTGTGATCATTTTTATGTATCATCAACTACTCCCCCCGAGTTAGTCGGATGTTTACATCGATCCACTAACTCGTTGAAAACGCATTTGTACCATCGTGATGATTGGACCTGAAGCGTTGATTTCGAGCGGCGCATGACATTTAATAGGTACTCGACTGCTCAAGGACGGAAAGTTTGGTTTGCCTCCCCTATAAATATTTACTATTCTGAGGATGATTTCTCCATTGTTATCTACGCCATCTTTTCGAACAGTAGTATATGTTTTTTCTTCCAATGGCCAATAGTGTCAAAATTGCTTCCAAGGATCCGTTATCCCTCGCCTGTATGAATCTCTTTGGTGATAGCCAGGTCGACGAAACTAAGTTGATCAGACTTCGTAATTCGTACCGTATCCCTAGAGATTTGTATCTTGTTCCCACGTCTAAAGTGTCAGGACCGACTGTACCTCCTCATTGGTTTATAGGCTTGCATTGAGGTATGTTTGAGTCCGGACTCCAATTTTTGGTGCCTGATGACACCTGGAGCTTCTTTACTCATTTTCGCTTGCCTCTCGCTCAGATGGCGCTGAGCGGGTTCAAGATACTGCTAGCAATTCTCCTGAGGGCTCATGACGCTAGTCTTCGTTTGACTCCATTGGTGATTCATCGCTGACCAATGTTCGGATGGATTCCAAGGGTATCTGTATACTGACTTGTCCGCATTGTCTGTGTTTGACGGTGAGCAGCGTCAAATCCTGGGAAAAGCAATAGTTCTTGGCTTTGATGGATTCTGGCTACTTCAAGCTCGGGAGTCGTAGAGTGTCCCGATACTTACAGTTCGATCGTGGTGATTTCTTCTTTAGTGCATGTGTATATTTGCGCGTTCTTCTTGTGATGTTGGTCCTGATGTTTTTCATTTGTTTTAGAAAAGTTAGTTATTTCATCCCTCGGTGAGGAAGAGAAGCGACTGGAGAAGAATTTTTTGGAGCTTCCTTTGATTTTCGTTGAGATTGTAGTAATGCCAGAAGCTGTCGTACGCAGCTGGTTGTTGTAGTGTTCTTATGGGGCTCACCTAGTGTCGGGTTCCCCGACTGAGGGATGTTTGCTCGTCGTGTGAGGAAGAAGAGCTTGGCCCCGCTCAGCCCCTCCAGGCTTGCTGAGCTGGAGGCAAACGTACTTCCTATGGTTGCCCCGAAGAAGAGGCAGTCTTTTGTAGTGGCGGTCTCTCCTTTGGGTGCCCTACTTCGGCGCTGAATGTTTCTATCTCGCTACATCATGAAGCCCATGGGAGGGTCCTTGCTCTGGAGAAGGCATTTGCCGATCTGCGAATGTCATACTCGGATGCCCTTTATCGAGCAGAGGGTTCTGGCACTGTCATGGACTGCGAGGGTGTGGAGGCCACGACCCTTGTTGCTGACGCGGTAGTTGACGAAATGAGGGCTCAGCTGAGGGGTCTTCGTTTGCTTAGCTGAGATGAAGCAGTCAGAGGCAAAGTGGGCCATCAAAAGGCAGCGGCTGGAAGCCACGATAGACGAAGGTCTTCGCTGTGCTCTGGAGGAAGAGCGAATACTGTCCGAGGAGCATTTTCATTATGAAGCGTTGCTGGGCGTGGTAGATTTTGATGTGTCTGGCAGGAGGCCACTAATCTTGTCCGAGATAATTCGAGGCAGATTGAAGCTCCTGGAATTGATTAAGGGAGAGTATCCTGACATTGATCTCGACTCGCCAGCAATAGGAGGGCTGGTTTTGGGCTGATTCAGCGAGGGGAAGGCTCAGGCGCTGCGAAGCTAACTGATGAGGAGGATGCTTATCCTCAGTGTTGCGGACTAGCTCTGACTTTTGCCTCCATTCCTTTGGTCGTTGTGACTTGCGCGGAGCGGGTTAGGCTTTGCACGTCGGGAGTTGTTATCATCAGTTTTGAACTGATTCAGTTTTGATTGGTAAGTTTGGCGACCATTATCTGTATCAAGGGCAATGATCCCTTGGTGAGTCGTCGTCACCAGCGGACAAGCGCTGACTAGACTTTCACTTTCTCAGTCTTCGCAACCCACGCAGAGCGGATTAGGCTTTTCGGAACCAGAAGCCATCGTCATCAGTCATGAATTGACTAAGCTTACCTGGCTAATTCAGCGATCATCGTCTGCATTGAGAGCAATGATCCCTTGGCAAGTTTCCGTCATCAATGGACAAGCGTTGACTAGACTCCTACTTCCTCAGCCATCGTGACCCGCGCGGAGCGGATTAGGCTTTGGGCACCAGAAGCCATCGTCATCAGTCGTGAACTAACTAAGCTTACCATTTGGCGATCATCATCTACATTGAGAGCAATGATCCCTTGGCGAGTCGTCGTCATCAACGGACAAGCGCTGACTAGACTCCCACTTCCTTAGCAGTCATGACCCGCGCGGAGCGGATTAGGCTTTGGGCACCAGAAGCCGTCGTCATCAGTCGCGAACTGACTATGCTTACCTGGCAAATTTGAAGATCATCGTCTGCATTGAGAGCAATAATCCCTTGGTGAGTCATCGTCATCAGCGGACAAGAACTGACTAGACCCCCACTTTCGAAGTCGTCGTCATCAGTCGCGAACTGACTAAGCTTACTTGGCTAGTTCGGCGATCATTGTCTGCATTGAGAGCAATGATCCCTTGGTGAGTCGTCATCATCAACAGACAAGCGCTAACTAAGCTTACTTGGCTAATTTGTGCGGAGCGAATTAGGCTTTGGGCAACAAAGTCGTCGTCATCAGTCATGAACTGACTAAGCTTACTTGGCTAATTCGGCGATCATCGTCTGCATTGAGAGCTATGATCCCTTGGCGATTCATCATCATCAGCGGACAAGTACTGACTAGACTCCCACTTCCTCAGCCATCGTGACCGCGCGAAGCGGATTAGGCTTTGGGCACCATAAGCTGTCATCATCAATAGCGAACTGACTAAGCTTACTTGGCTAGTTCGAAGATCATTGTCTGCATTGAGAGCAATGATCCCTTGGCGAGTCATCATCCTCGGCAGACAAGCGCTGACTAGACTCCCACTTCCTCAGTCGTCGTGGCGAGCGTGGAGCGGATTAGGCTTTGGTCACCAGAAGTCATCGTCATCAGTCGAAAACTAATTAAGCTTACCTAGTTAATTCGGTTATCATCGTCTAGATTGAGAGCAATGATCCCTTGGCGAGTCGTCCTCATCAGCGGACATGCACTGACTAGACTCCCACTTCCTCAGTCGTCGTGACCCACGTGAAGCGGATTAGGCTTTGGGCACCTGAAGCCGTCATCATCAATCGCGAACTGACTAAGCTTACCTAGCTAATTCGGCGATCATTGTCTGCATTAAGAGCAATAATCCTTTGGCGAGTCGTCGTCATCAGTGGACAAGCACTAACTAGACTCCCACTTCCTCAGCCATCGAGACTCACGTGGAGAGGATTAGGCTTTAGGCACCAGAAGTCGTCGTCATCAATCGCAAACTGACTAAGCTTACCTGGCTAATTCGGCGATCATCGTCTGCACTGAGAGCAGTAATCCCTTGGCGAGTCATCGTCATCATCGTACAAGCGCTGACTAGACTCCCACTTCCTCAGCTATCGTGACCCACGCGGAGCAGATTAGGCTTTGGGCAAATGTCTGAGTCTGGCCGTAATAGGGGTGAACGAGGGTTGTAACGGACATCAGTGGAAGTTTTGGTAAAAGCAAAATATTTTATTGATAATACTTTTTTAGATGTTCTACATTCCATGGTCATTTTAACCCATTGGCGGCGGCGTCTTCCAGCTAGTATGTTCCCGGCCTGTTAACCTTAGCAATTCTATAAGGTACTTCCCAATTCGGATTTAGCTTTCCTGCCTCAGCTTCTTTGGTGTTTCGCTGGGTCTTCTGTAGCACCCAATCTACCACCTTGAATTTGCGTGGCTTGACCTTCTTGTTGTAGTATTGCATCATCCGTTGTTGGTAGGCGGCTATCTTGGTGGAGGCCAAATCCCGCTTTTCACCGAGGATGTCTAGTCCCACGGGTAATGCTTCGTCGTTCTCGTTCGGTCTGAACTCTTCCATCCGGAAGGTTGGCATCTCAAGTTCTACC
The DNA here is from genome assembly GCA_963556465.1 of Berberis vulgaris. Taxonomy (NCBI): domain Eukaryota; kingdom Viridiplantae; phylum Streptophyta; class Magnoliopsida; order Ranunculales; family Berberidaceae; genus Berberis; species Berberis vulgaris. The sequence goes on from OY747135.1 coordinate 78,175,769, forward strand.
AGAACCATAGCTTCTGACCCGTATGCTAGGGCGAAGGGTGTCTCTCGGGTAGGGATTCTTTTGGTTGTTCGATATGCCTAGAGTATTCCTGGTAGCTCTGGAACCCATTTTCCTTTGCCTGCATCGAGTTTTCTTTTGATGGCTTCTAGGACCGTCTGGTTGGTAACTTTCGCCTGGCAGTTGGTCTGGGGGTGTCCTAGCGAGGAGAAGTGGTGCCTCACTCCCAAGCTTTTGCACAATTATTTGACCTCACTACCTTCGAACTGGGTTCTGTTGACGTTGATCAATACTCTAGGGATGCCAAATCTGCAGACGATGGCGGCCCATATGAATTTTTCAATCTGGACCTGCCCTATTTTGGATAGGGGCTCTACCTTGACCCACTTGGTGAAGTAGTCGACGGCGACAAAAAGGAATTTTTTACCACCCGATGCCGAAAATGGTCCGACAATGTCCATTCCCCATTGCGCAAACGACCATGGACTAGTCATTAGAGTTAGTGACCGGGCCGACATGTGGGTGTATGGTGCGAACCTCTGACATTTGTCACACTTGCGAACTGTATCTTTGGCGTCCTGCTGCATGGTCGATCAATAGTACCCTAAAGTTAGAGCCTTGTGTGCTAGGGTTCTCCTGCCTGGGTGATTCCTGCATATGCCGTTGTGGATAGCTTCCAAGACTTGTCTAGCCTCTGAGGGCGATAGACATTGAAGCAATGGCCCTGTTACCGATCTCCTATATAACTTGTCGTTTAGGAGAGTATACCTTGCTGCTCTGTTTTTAAGTTTCTGTGCTTCGACCTTATTTGTTGGTAAGGCTCTTGATGTTATATATTTTAGTATCGGAGTCATCCAATTGGGTTGTGTCTCTGGGTGTAGATATTCCCGTGTTTTTCTTCATCGAGGCTTGATTTCTCCTGATATTCGTTGAGGTTGCTAAATACTTCGTTGGAGGCCGAAGCTTCTTTTGCTAGCTCGTCAGCCCTCTGGTTGTCATCTTGGGGACACTGTGTGAGCTGACAGTTCTTGAACTTGCTCATTACGCCTAGTACCTTGTTACGGTAGGTTATCATGCGCGGATATTTGCTATTGAAATCTCTTTTGACCTAATTGACTACTAGTTTTGAGTCGCTATATACTGTTAGGCAATTTATGCCGATCCCCAAAGCTAGTTTTAGGCCTTACAGGAGGGCTTCGTATTCGACCTTGTTGTTTGAAGCAGGGAAACCAAATCTAACGGCTTTTTTTAGGGTGAAACTGCTAGGGGAGCTGTGAGTGATCCCTGCTCCGCTCGCCTTATCAGTTGAAGATTCATCGCAGCGTAGGCTCCAAGCGTGGGCATCAGATTCCATGAGCCGGTAGCCTACTTTCGATTCTTCTCCGCTGGTGAATTCAACAATGAAATCCGCGAGCATCTGGGCTTTGATAGTGGTTCTTGGATCGTAGTTTATGTCAAACTGTCTGAAATCTACTGACCATTTCAACATCCTGCCAGATAGCTCGGATTTATGTAATACCGAACGGAGTGGGTGTTTGGTCAGGACCATTATAAAGTGGGTCTGAAAATAGGGTCTCAGTTTCCTGGAGGATACGACTAGTGCCAGAGCCAACTTTTCTAGGTCTAGATAGTGTGTTTTGCTTTTACGAAGGTTTTGCTGGTGTAGTATACTGGCCTCTGGGTTCCATGGTCCTCACGTACAAGAGCTGAACTGACAGCGCGTTTGGAAATAGACAGGTACAAGTATAGTGTTTCACCTATCGTGGGCTTCGAGAGTAGCTTTGGACTCCCCATGTATGTTTTCAACTTTTGAAAGGCTTGTTCACATTCCTCATTCTACGAAAATCATTTGCTCTCTCTTAGTATTTTGAAGAAGGGGAGGCATTTGTCGGACAACTTTGATGTAAATATGTTTAGTGTTGCTACCCTCCCAGTCAGGCTCTGAACTTCTCTGATATTAGATGGGGACTTCATGTCGAGAAGAGCCTGAATCTGTTTTGGATCGGCCTCGATTCCCGCTTTGTTAACTATATAGCCTAGGAACTTCCCAGACTCGACTTCGAATGTGCACTTTTGTGGGTTGAGCTTCATCCGATATTTCCTGAGTTGGTCGAATGCTTTGGCAAGGTCTCGTATGTGGTTGGGGCTACGAAGGCTTTTGACTAGCATGTCATCGATGTATACTTCCATACTTCTACCGATCTGCTGCTTAAACATTCGATTGACCAATAGTTGATAAGTAGCCCCAACATTCTTTAAGCCAAATAACATCACCCTACAGCATTATATTCCCCTTTTTGTCATGAAAGATGTTTTCTCTTGATCTGGGGGATGAATTAATATTTGATTGTAGCCAGAATATGCATCCATAAAACTGAGGAGGTTGTGTCCCGATGTGGCGTCTACGATCTGATTGATCCGGGTGAGTGGGAAGTTGTCATTGGGGCAAACTTTGTTTAGATCGGTGTAGTCTACGCACACTCTCCACTTCCTTTTTTTACGAGAACGGTGTTTTCCAACCAGTCGGGGTATCGTGCTTTCTTGATCATGTCCGCATCGAGTAAATGTTGTACCTCGTCATTTATGATATCGTTTCTTTCGGGTGCCACAACCTTTTTTCTGCCTGGCAGTTTTCTTTAAGGGATCTACTTCGAGGCGATGGGTGGTTATTGATGAATTGATCCCCACCATATCCTAGAAAGTCCAGGCGAAGATGTCCAGGTTACGCTGCATTAGTTCCGTAAGTTGCTTCGCCACTTCCTTGTTTAAGCAGGAACCGATCTGGATGGTCCTACTGTTCCAAGGGTTATCGAGGTAGACCGTTATGGTTTCTTCTTCTGGCTGTCTGACATTGGGCTTGTCCCGAGGGCTTACCGGTGCCTCGTCGCCTAGTGTCGGTTGTTCCTCCCTTAGACCTCGAGTTGGGCGAAGGATAGCCTTGGCCTTTGGGTTGACTACCAATTGAGGACCGCTGGATGGTGAAGTCGTCATGTATTGGCATTCCCTGGCCACTAATTGGTCTCCTCTCAATGTACTGATCGCTTGGTTTGTAAGATACTTGACACACTGGTGCAGGGTGGAGACCGCTTCCCCCATCTGATGTAACCAGGGTCTGTCAAGAACCACATTGTACGTCGAAGGCGTGTCGATTACTATGAACTCTTGGAATAGGGTTTTATGAGTCGGTTGCTTTCTCGTTGTTATCGTCAACTGTACTTTTCCTATGGGGAACTGTTTCCTACCACTGAAGTCGATTACTGGACTACTATCAGGGATTAAGGCTGCCTCATCTAGTTGCATGCTACAGAGCGTGCGGAGGAACATGACGTTCATCGAGCTCCTAATATCACCCAGGGATTTTCTTACCTCCCATCCTGCAAGGGAAACTGTCACCACCAGGGCATCATCGTGCGAAATTTTTATGCCCTGGAGGTCCTTCTATGTGAATGCCATCTGTGCGGATGAGCCCTACTTCTATCCATGTAGTGTCTGTTGCCCATCGCATATAGCTTGAATTCTCAAGCCTCGTAAAGCCTTTTTTCTGAACATGTTGGACAGTTCAGACTCTGAATGTGCTTCGTAAAGTGCATGTATCCTGTTGACCGAAGGCTTCCCCGGTTTGGTCTTTTCCCGCTCTTCTCTCTGGATGTTGAAATTTTGTGCTTTATTTGCCAAATTCGTTGTGTTTGCCGGAGGATCCAGTGTCAGAAGGTTGTCAAACTCGTCGAAGGTGTTTAATTCATTGTTGAATCGGGTTAAATACGTTTCTTGCGTCTCATCGAAACTTCGCTTCATCAATATGAACGTCTGAATCATTAATTGGTCCAAGTGTGTGGGAAGAGATCGTACATCCGGTTCAAGATTCAACGGTGCTACTGTGTGCACGGGGGTACGATTGTGTTGCCTGCACTCGACAAGAACCACATGGATGGCCTGAGTGTTGGACATGTCCTCTAATTTTTTTTGTTGCGTGACCTGGTGGTCACCATCTCTCTGAGATTTGTTAGGAGACGACGCTTAGTGTAAAGTCAAGAACTATATCGTCCCCACGGATGCCGCCAAACTGATGCAGTCGATTTTCGCTCCCTACTTTGAACATGTTCCTGCTGACCTGCACAAGTAACACACGTGAGCCACAAACCACCGTGGGGTGGCCGACGACACTTCGATGCTAAAGTCAGACAGAGATCTGAGGAAGTTGTAATGTTGTAACAGGGAATTTGTAGCGTACCTTAGCTTACCAACCTCATGTCTTATTTATAGTGCAAGGAATCCTGGTTCAACCAGGCCATTGTAGGCGTAGTTTAGGGAGGAGATATTCGTAGAGATCCCTCTCTAATTAAAAGTCGTGTTGTCTAAGGGAAGTTCCATGTTAGCTCTACACTTCTAGATACGGGGGAGATAGTTCACAATCCAAGAGCAATCTGTAGAAGGGAGTTTCCCTGTGTGAAAGATACTCTGGTGTTAGCTTCCTAGTTGGAAGCAGAGAGCAACCATAGTTGCCCGTCCGAAGTTGATCCTCGAGATACTTGCCTGAAGAGGGCTTATGAGTATCGTGGATAACTGTGAGACGTGTGGGCCTAGCATGCTATGGGAGTTTGGGCTCGTTTGATGAACCGCAGTTGAGCGGGCTTAGAACCTCTTGGGCTGGATCTGTATTTAGCCGATGCTTGAGCCCGTAGTTCATCGAGATCATCATGACACTGTTCGGCTCAGGAGTGTGACCATTTTTATGTATCATCACCAGGTGTTTTGCTAACTGTAACCCTGCTATCACAGCTTCGTACTCGGCTTCATTGTTGGAGGCTTTAAAACTGAATTTTATCATTTTTTCTAATGCAATGTCTTCTGACTTGTATAAGACTTGTACAGAGGATCCATCCTTAGAGGATCGGCTCAGGCTATTCTGTTTTTCTTTCCTTATCCTCAGGTTGGTTGTTTCTTCCTTTGAACTCGGCGATGAAATCCGCTAGTGCTTGAGCTTTGATAGCAGTTCTAGAGGCATAGGTAATGTCAAATTGTCCGAGCTCTATTGCCCATTTTTACCATTCTTTCTGACAACTTTGGTTTGTGTAACACCGACTGAAGCAGTTGTTCGATCATAACCGTTATCGGTGTGCCTGGAAGTACGGTCGCAATTTCTTTAATGACACAATTAGAGGAAGCGCCAGTTTCTCTAGGGCCGGATAGTTGGTTTCTGCATCTGAGAGTGTTTTGCTAATGTAGTACACTGGTTTCTGCACCCCCTTTTCTTCTCGTATCAGCGTTGAACTCACCGCGTGATTGGACTCCTATGTTTGGTTTTGTTAGCAACTCCGTGCTTCCCATGTATGTCTTAAGGTTTTGAAAGGCTCTTTCGCATTCGTCATTCCATTCAAATGTTTTCTTCCCCTTCAAGATTTTGAAGAAAGACAGACACTTGTCTAATGACCTGGAAATAAATATGTTTAAAGTTGTTATTCTTCCATTAAGACTCTGAACACCTTTTATGTTTGTCGGTAGTTACAAGTGAGAAGCATTTGTATATGCTTTGGATCAGCTTCAATTCCTCGTTGGTTGACCATATACCTCTTATTTTCCCGACTCTACCCCAAAGGTGCATTTCTCTGCGATTTAATTTCATCTTGTATTTTCGAAGCTGGGAGAAAGCCTGTTCGAGGTTTGTAACATGGTATGTTCTGCGTGAGCTTTTGACAAACATATCGTCGATGTAAACTTCCATCGTTTTGCCGATCTAAAAACATCCTGTTTACTAGTTGATACGCTGCTCCCGCATTCTTTAATCCGAATGACATTACTTGATAACAGTACATCCCAATTCCATTATGAAATATTTTTTTGTTGGTCGGGAAGAGGGGGTACATTTGTATTTGATTATATCCGTAGTACATGTCCATGAAGCTCAACATCTCATGCCCGACAGTTGCGTCCACTATTTGGTCTATTCGTGGAAGCGGAAAGTTGTCTTTGGGACATGCTTTATTTAGGTCAGTGTAGTCTACGTATACCCTCCATTTCCCATTTTTTTCTTTACTAGTACCGTGTTGCCAATCAATCTGGATAATGAGCTTCTCTTATCATCCCGACATCCCTGCACTGAGCAGTCGGTGCACTTCCTCGTTTATCTCCTGATTATGCTCCGAGGCCACCAGTTTTTTTTCGGACAAGTTTCTTATCTGGATTCACTTGCAATTTGTGGGTGATGAGGGATGGATCTATTCCCACCATGTCTTTCATTATCCATGCGAAGATCTCTTGGTCATCTTTTAGCAGTTGGATCAGCTCCTTGGCGAGTTCAGGTTGGATTTTTGTTCCGATTCGGACTACTTTTTCTGTTTCATTGTCTAAGTATACCTCGACCGTTTATTCTTCCAATTGCCCGGTGTTGCGTTCGTGGAGGCGTAAGTCCCTCCACAACTCTTTCTTGATGCAACATTTTTATTTTTTATGAGAGAACGCGTATCAGGCCTGGACTTGGGCTTCGATTCGTCTGGGTCTGGATTTGGATCTTGTTTACGTCTCCTTAGTGGTGGGCCTCTATAATTGGCCTCATTCTTTCTGGGCTTTATGAGCTGGCCATTGGATCGGGCACTGTATTCTCGTGATGGACTTCATGCCACGTGTATGGCCGTGATGATCAGTCTATTTTGATGTATCATCACATACAAAGCAAAAGGTTTCATTATTTCCAACAATCTATTTCCACATAAGAAGATGAGTGGGGTGGTGGTCACATGATGCAGATTTAACTAACCTAAATAAATAGGTTAATTTAACCCACTTATAATAACTGCAAGTGCACAGTGTCTAACTGGTAAACAATGGCAAGTACAGGTCGATCCCACAAGGATTGTGGTTGCAATTAAGTTTCAGAGTTGACTTAAACTAATTTAAGTGGGGGTTACAACAATTAAAATATCTAAACTAAAAATCAAATTAAAAAGAAAAATAAAAAGTCTTTAAGAATATGAGAAGGGAAACCAAAGCATTGAATCTACCACAGGTTCTTTGAGATTTGTGTAATCCAAATTATTATTTTTAAGAATTAACATGACTAACCTAGAGATTAATCTAAGTTCGCAATTGATTTCAGCAAAGGTATAAACCCCTAGCATTGCGTGTCTTCTTACGGCACACACAATCACAGGTCTATTTTAACTGATCCTAAACCCCTAGCATTGCATGTCTTCTTACGACACACACAATCACATATTCAGATTAATTGATTAAATCAGGTTTTGGATGTCAACAAAGGGTACTTCTAACTATCGACTAGTCTATATAATTAATAAGGATATAATCGGTGAAAGCAAATTATTGAGACTCAGAAATCAAATGTGTTTAACGTTCAAGCATAAAGAAAATAATAAATTTAAATACAACAAACTCTAGGAAACCCTGTGGTTTCATCTTCGCATTGGCGAAGGGTTTAGCTGATCATGGTAGCGATGGTCACGATGTCAATGGAGGTGGAAGTCATCTCTTCACGAACGCACATCCCGAGAAAATGTTGAAATTGCACTGTGGTGCCTCTTACAGGTTTCAGGGTGTCAATAGCCAAAACTGTTTTGAAAAACATTTTCTCCCGCCCGAAAAGCAGCGCTCTTCGTCTCTAGTGAGACGGCCTGCTTGGCTCCTCGCGAGCGTTCTCTTCTCCCTAACTGGCTCCGGTACCTGCAAGAAGACAGAGAGAGGGTGAGGAAACAACGAGATAACGAAATGACGAGGAGGAGAGGAGCGGTGGTGCTCTGTCGCGAGCTATGTTTCGCGGCGGCTGATGGCGTGGTTACGTGGTCTGGTTGTGATGCAGGGGCAAAGAGAGAGAAGTGGATGAGGGAGAGACCGTGGAGAAGAGAGGAAAACAGGAAGGAGGGCGACTGCGAGGGAGGAAAACAGGGACTTTCTCCCTGTTTCTCTTCTATTCTGTGTGCGCGGTGGTGGTGCGTCTGATGGTGGATGGCAGCGGTGTGGATGATGGAACAGAGAGAGGGACAGGGAGATGGTGGTGGTGGCTGTGTTCTGGATAGAGAGGGGGGTGGTTCTGAGAGAGAGAGAGATGGAGGAGGGAGAGACCGTGGAGAAGAGAGGAAAACAGGAACGAGGGTGATGGCGTTGAAGGTGGCGAGGTGAAGTTTGTAACGTGAAACAAGGTTGTCACACCCCTGTTTCACGGTGTTTAGTGGCGGTGGTTGTGGCTCTGGTGGCGAGGTTTCTGGACGGTGGATGGCGGCGGTGAGTGTGCGAAACAGGGTGAGGAGGTGGAGGCTGATGGTGGAGGATGAGGAGGAGGTGGTGATGGCGGGATTATCGCGCTACCGGCTCTCTTATCGAGCGAGGATTGCCGACAGGGTGGATTGGCGTGGTGGCTGGAAGAGCCCCCAGAGAGGGGAAGAAAAGAGAGAAGAAGAGAGAGCCAGAGAGAAGAACTTTCTCCAAACTTAGGAGAGCTAAATAGGGTTCTCCTATTTTCTTGGGCTTGGGTTCTCTAAAAGGCGCTGGGCTTGGGTTTTTAGGTTAGCATTTTGGTTTTGGGCTTAGGTTAAATTAGGTGGAGCTAGGTTTATTAGGGTTAGGTTTAGATATGTGACCCTCTACTTTGTACCACCGCTAGAATCGATCAATTGTCATTCCTTAAATTGTCGCCTTAATACGATTTCATCGTTCACGCTCAAATTCCTACAAAGACATGAAAACGAAATAATTATTATAAAATATAATAATCGAAACACTAACATATATAAATTAAGGGATATATTATGTAATAATTACGTGAATATCAAATACCCCCAAACCTATATTTTGCTAGTCCTCGAGCAAAACAATAAAAATAAAATTTTAACTCACTTTCGCAGGAATCATCGGTTGCACTTACCTTAAACGTGCAACAAGGCTTTAACCCCTAGATTACCTCTAGTGGACGAGTTATAGTCTCGTGAGGGTTTTCCAGAAATATTACCCACAAACATTATGACTCATAAATTTCCAAAACATGGTAACTCAGTCTATTATCCTCAGAGTAAGAATCTAATTGCCCACAAATTTTGAAAACAACTAACAATGTCAGAAAAATATATCAACGAGTCTAACAACGGTTTAATAGTATCCAAAGGTTAAATAAATTTCATCAATTATTCCCAACTCGAAGTGTATGTGTGCATGGCCTTATCAACATAACTTTATTTTTCTCAGCAAAGATATGACTAGATAACCTTTGAATTATACGCTTCGACTACAAATCTCTCTTGTCACTCAGAGATTGGTTAGTTATCACCCAGTTTATATGTGAGAAAGAGAATAAATTATGGAAAAACAAACATCTCACATATAATAATTATGAAAAAATGGACTTTTCAAAGAATGAAATGAATATGATCTCATGGACAGGAATATCAATTACTTTGAGAATATTGAATCACACGCCATATTTCTTGTTTATTTAATCTCCACGTCTATGAACCAAACTTTTACTTAAGATCGATTAGGTCTTTATTAGGTTGTAATGAGGCTAAGATTTTGGCTAACAGGAATGGAAAAGGATACGAGAAAATTCTCCGAGAATGGATACACCCTTTAATAAGCACGTGGGGCTCTGAAGAATAAACCAATGTTGTACACCATTAATTTTTCTTCCTTCGAAATTCTTCTTCATATATATCTTATTTTTTTTCTTTCTTTCTTGTATACATGCTTTCCCCTTCTGCACAATAAAACATTTCAGTCCCGAGGATTCATGGAATATTTAATTTCAACTCTTTTTTTTTATTTGCCCATTTCAAAAATACATCAACCATACACATTCTCAGAAACATTGGATAAGGATAAAAATAATATGGGATCTTACTCCCTAACTGGAGTAGGTAATGGAGATGGGGTTAGCAAAGAAAAAGTCTATTTAAAGGCTCAAAGGGCTGCAAACAGATATTTATCATTGGGTAGGCTAGAAGGCTAAAGAACGGTTCTAAGAAGAAAATGCCTATATCACTTCTTAAGCTTTAATCAGTATTATGACATCTTAACTAAATAAAACAAGAAGTTATAGTGTAATAATTCAATTTTAACACCATTCTCAAAGCAATCAATAAAAGAAACAAGAATAATGAAATCATCAACGAGAAAATGCGGACTCAAGAAAAATCAGAGTTTATTTAATAACCCTCACGAAAAATAGAATGTCTCAAAATTCACAAGGGTTAAGTCTCCACTATTATTCTAAGGTTTTCTAGCATATATTTCACTCATCAACTTCAAGTTATGCTAACATGGCTCATAGTGCAAAATGTAATCGAGTTGAAAAAAATCTCATGAAATAGACCTAACTTAAGGATTATATCAAACCATATGTTTTCCTATTGATATATAAAAGTGACAAGTGAAAGCATGTATTCCTCAAATTTAAAGGCATACTTGAAAGCACATCCTCTTCATTGGAAAGGAACTTAGATTTTGAATGCATTTTCAAATTGAAAATTTTCACACAGTCATAATTAACTATGTATTCAATGGAGATTGAGTAGAATACAATAGTCAATTGTGAAATACATTTCATTTCAAAATTTTCGAAGAATGCAAAAACACTCTTAAACCTCACCCCCAAACCTAAACCAAACATTGTCCTCAATGTCTAAAATGATGATCATGACAAATGCAGGGAAAAGAAAAGATGAGGGTTAAAGTGATATTACCATGGGAAAGTTTTTACCAATTTCGACGAAATCTTCCACCAATGAACGCTCAGAGACATAAGAACTGTGGATCATCATGATAAATTGATAAAAACAATACAGTACACAAATGAAAAAAAATTAAAAAAAATTAAAAAAAATATTACATGTATTAGTTGTAAGTCAAAATTGTTACGGAACTAACGAGTATGAGTGAAATGCAATTAGAAAGAACTCGAAAATCAATCCAGACTAACCATAATGACACAACTGAAGCTAGGCTGCCTCCTAGGAGCGCTTGGTTTAACATCGTCAGCCCGACATATATACTTCCTCACAAATGATGTACCATAAAGTGAAGAGGAAGAACATAGGGAACATTCACCTCAAAAGGGTTAAGGAATAGTATACCAACAACCTGAAAAGTTGAGAGGATCATTCCACTCAAAAATAGCAACCACATTCGACACAAGATATACTAGCACATCCCAAAAGTTGCAAGGACACCATCTAAAATCATATAGAAATTGAAAAGAAGCTCGCATTCCTTGGAAGTCAGTAGAGATCTTAAACATGAATGGGTCACAAATAGTGATATGCAACAAAGGATCCTCCCTTACTCCTAAAATGGAACATCCTAAGTCTGATTCCAAATAAAGAAATTGGATAATTTCCACATCAGGATGGTGAAAATTGAAATCCTCACTCAGGAACATGGGATCCACATAATTAGCCCTGGTCAATGGAAATGTGATGCAGGTAGATGTAACTATAGATATATCAGGTGGTACAGGCTCATCATAACAAAATGAACTACACCAAGATGATGAGTTAGACAATGCAACAACACCTCCAAACCTAGAATTAGCACTACCTATGGCATGTAGTCTCTCATTAAATATATCTTCCGACTTCTTTGGGACAACCTGTTTTGAATTCAATATAGATGAAATAATAACAGACAAAGTATCATCAGTACCTGAAAACGCATACCTGAGGGTGTCAGGTAATTTTGTAAGGTCAAGGTCAGGTGGCTCAACTGATGGGACTAGTTTTGACTCACTGAGTGGAAGAGGCGCCACTTTAGACTTCCATTTATAACTAGGATCCACAATGGGGACTGAGTCAAGCAAATCATTGACTTCCCTACTGGAATCATCAACATCAAAGTCTAAACTAAAATGAGTCAAACAAGCCTCTAAATGGTCATGTGTATCATGAAAACAGTCAAGGGGAGACTCTAAAGAATGTTCATAGTTTGATTCTATGCATGAGTCACTAGGAAGGCATATGTCGAGTGGGTCTTCATGAAAATGCGGGGAAGGGAATGGGTCAGGAAGCAAAGTAGTTTCGATCACATTATCTGCAAAAACATCATCTGACTCGAATTCCGATGTGTTACCAGTTATGAATTGACCCTCTGAATTTTGAACAGAGTGACTAGGAACTCTTCCTAACTCACTTTCAGATAATGTCTCAGTAATATGATCCACAACTATCTCAAGTCTTTGAGTCGTGGCTTTCAACTCAGATATGTCCTTAGAATTCTGATCAATTATACTTGCTGAGCGCTGCAAAAGCTGATTAATCGTTTCCTCTAAACTTGATGTGTGGTAATCCCGTGAGAAACTAATTTACTAAGTAGAGGCTGTAACGTTTGGTAATCCCTACAAGCACTCCTTTTTATTACCTATGTTTGTTACTAATCAAGGGATGAAATCCATTTAATTAGCCTATCCGCGGGAGAGAGCACGGAGTTTCCCAGCATAAAAAATATCCTGAAATCTAATTGCTCCTACCTCTTTTTCTATCTTCAGCTTAAAGTGTAATGCCAGTTTCAGAACTATTCCAAGATTGGATATGTTCCTTCACTTGACTACTTTAATATTTCAAGTTTCAAGAGAGGGGTCCTATGAGCATCTTGTCCTAATTTATCTTGCTACAAATTTTAATAATGAGGGCTTAGGTCCCTAACCCTAAAATAGATGGTGGTTAATATTGATCGACAAAAATGATTTATCTACAATCATGCAAACAAAATCAGCACAAAATAAAAGAATAAGTGCACATATTCGGCAATAAAAGCATAGCCACTACACTATTGACATGCACAATTATTCAAGCTAGTGGAGTGCAAGAAAGATATGAGAACATAATGAGTAAACTTCAAACTATACTGAGTTAGTATTGTCTAAGTTGTATTAAAATACAAAATTTCATAGTAGAAAATCAACAATATAAAGCAAAAATTTAATTATGTCCAACAATTTATTTCAACAGAAGAAGACGAGCGGGGTGGTGGTTAACTGCTTGGATTAAATAAACAAGAAACTCGAGTTCTTCAACCTCTTCTTTTAAATGGGTTTCACATTGAGAAATCATTTTTTTCTATTTGTTTTCCGCAAAAGAAAAGGGAGGATCAAAGGAGATGCAATAGTGGCATAGTGTGGGAGGCGGGAGAACAAAAGTGAACATCACTAGCCTGTAAATAAAATGAAAATGCAGGATGTTATCTACATCCACAACTTCTCCTTGCACCACCACACCTTGTTTATTTTTATTTACTTTTTGTTCTTATTGTAGTCACCTTGGATCGATTTCCATTTCGTATCCATGAAGAGATGAAGGGTCTGTACCTTCCATTTCATCGAATCAATTTTTCATGCATGCATTTACTAGCTAACAAAAAAGCAGGATAACAGAAAAGGAAACAAGATTGATCCTCCAATTAACATCTATTATCATTTCAAAATAGAATTAAACAATAATGAGTTAATGACGTTTATTGGGACATAAATTTTCATGGAAATGATTATTAGTTTTTAACAGGGAAAATAGTTGTTACCAATAAAGTTGCAATTACCAACAAAATTTTATTTCCTTGTTGTAGCAATTTCATTAAAATATATATTTTTTCTAAAAAAATATTTGTTTCTATTAGTATACCAATTTCCAACAAAATAATGATTTATCACTATAAAATAGTTAATGAGCTTTAACGAGAAATAGATTTTCATGAAAGTTGTCACGACCCAATCCACAGAAAACTATTTTGTCTGCTTTGGACACAAGCTCCGCACGGCTTTAAAACGCGTAGTATTTTGTAGATCCAAATTCGTACATATATAGTACGTCACTCTCCCTTACACAGAAGATGTGAGACTATGATCTCCCCTTTGTAGCTTGCCAACTCTCTTGGGATCCATGGGCTCTTTGGCTTCTCCCTCATCCTCCCCCTCAAGTATGCCCACACAAGGGTATCACAAAAGTAATTATCACTTGTTACAAATGAAAACAATTTGTTACTAACAAGGTTATAATTATCAAAGAAATTTTATTTCCTTGTTATAGAGATTTAATTAAAAAAGATTTGTTTCAACAAAATAACAAACGTTGCAAGTAGTATAGCAATTTTCAACGAAATATTACTTTGTTGCTATAAATTAGTGAACGAGTTTTAAAATGGAAAAAACTAATGGAAAAAATTATCAATCATTATTAACGAAACGAAACATGACTAATAATGTGATTATTATCTAGGAAAACATATTTCCTTACTAAATAAGTGTTAATATTCGTTAGCATGGAATGCGATTTGCTGTTAAAATTAGTCTTCTTTAGCAATAAAATATTTCATTTCAGATGATGCCATAATTACCAAGGAACTAGTATTTTTTGTTATAAAAAATATTTCGTTGGTAAATAAATTCGGTGGGAAATTAGATTTGGAGGGAATGCTTCCCGCCACTTATATAACAAGGAAATTTCCCACAAAATATATTTTGTTAGAAAAAAGTAACAACTTTATGGTTGTTTCAATGAAATTTTTTTTTCATTGGCAACGATACCATATTAACAAGGAAATAAAATTTTGTTGGGAAATGATAGATTTCTTGTAGTGTTGCGTGGTGGAGGTAGACGATCTTGTTGAATCACATTTTCATTTGGTTACATCAAGTGATGCAATGTTTTTTGTGGTGTTATCTATCATTTTTATTGGTTTGTCACGTTACGCACACAATGGCTATCTCTATCAACGCCTTTCTTTGTAAGCTTTATCTTATTTAAAATGTAATTAAGTGACGTTTGTTATTTGTTCTGATCAGTACTTTTGTTTTGAATAAGAAGTGGTCCACTTTGATCGGGTGTTTTTTTTTAAGTAGTTAGAAGCTAACTTCTAACTGGAGTGAGAAGTTATAAACAAACTTCTGAATTAACTGTTTGTTTTGCTTCTGAATGAGCTGCTGATTAGAAGCTGTAAAATTAAATGGTGTTCGTTTTTAGGTGCTGACTTGATTTTTTTTTTTTTTTTTTTTTACATTTTTGCCCACTACCACAACTCCCACCGCCAACCACAAACCACCAACATTAACCCCTACTCTACTTATTTTTCCTCCAAATACCATTAAGATCACTTTCCACCACTATAAAAAACCACCCTATATCCCTTTTTATTCCTCATACAATCTTCAATGGAGAGGAAGAAAAAGAGAAAGAGATAGATAAAGAGGAATAGAAGGAAAATGAGAAGGAGGATGGGAGGCCAAGGAGGGTGGTGGCGACAGTGGCGACATTACACGCATGATACAGAGGAGGTGGAGAATAGATTGGATGGTTGGTAGAGAAGAGGGGTAGTAGCAATCATTACAAATTTATTGTGAGGTTATTATTGGAATGAATTTTCACTAAGCACTCATTCCTAAGTTATCAACACTGCCCATGATGCTTACTCCAATCAAAACTTCAACTTCTCATCAGAACTAAAAACAAACACTTTTTTTAAAGTTTTCAGCTTCTTATTAAGACTTTTGAGTCTATTTAAAAAAAGAAAACACCCTCTGAGTGTTGTGCTGGAAAAAAAAACACCCTCTTAGTCTTGCTATAGAAACAATATTAAAAAAAATTATGAATTGATAAAGTTGATTGACTATGAATTCGGTGAGATTTGATTAACTGAACATCGATTTCGGCCTAACTAATTGAAATAACCTAATATGACAATTCATTTTCAATTGTAGGGATAATTGATCCAATCATCAATATCCCGATCCTAACCCATTGAATAAGGCTAAACAAGTATCAAAACCATTTTAGCTAAATTCTGTTAATAGTTATAAGAAAGAGAATGTTTTTCGTTGTAAACAATGTTTGTTTATTAGTTGCTTCCACCTAATCAATCAATAAGTACCCATATTCAACACTATTTATTCTTGCAAAGTGGAAAATTTCTTATTACAAGAAGTATTTCGTATTTATTAATTTTTCTCACAAATAAAATCGGGAGAGAACAAAAAGAACACAATGGCATCTCTTGCAACAACAATGTCTTCACCACTTTTTTTTACATTATGTTTCACAGTTTCCATTGTTTGGCCACACCTTCGATTCTTTGGTTTGTACTGTTTATTCGTCATCTCATTTACAAAAAAGGCGTTCCTTAAATTATTTTCTAATTATTGTTATTGTTTGCAGTAGTATGGGCTGAAGGCAATTGTGCAAATATATCAAATATAAACAATGACTGCATTATAAGGAGATCTAACTTTCCGATAGACTTCAAATTTGGAGCGGGTACTTCAGCTTTTCAGGTTTATCTAATAACTATTTTTCTTTTTTACATTTTTGTTATCTCTCGTGAATTAAGTCATACTGTCAAACTTAAGAAAAGGTAACTTGTAATAAATTTTAGCTCAAGAAGTCATGACCTTAATTATATATATCATTCAGCATATCTATAAATTCTTTCATCGAGAAACCACACCTTTACCCTTCCACACCAAACTATCAGATCCCCATGAGAACATCTGAATAGCCAATAGTTGCATTAAATAGGCAATTTAAAGTAAAATATTCAGCCTTTTTTTTTCTTTTGCAATTAAATTTTATTATTTCACAATGCTATCGTCGCCATGCTAATAGTGGATCACCTTGTTTATATATGATTGAAACAGATAGAAGGAGCATATGATAAAGATGGCAAAGGACCAAGTGTTCAAGACTATTCCGGCCCAAAAATAGGTTTTTTTCAATTGTGCAATTTTTTTTTATTATTACTTATCAATTGACATTGTAGTTGTCATATTATACTTTGACCCCGGACTTATGATCGTGACTATATTTCTTACCACACTATAGGGAGAGTTGATACAAGAAATGGCGTTAATTCTTATTATATGTACAAAGTGAGTACATCAATAGTTGGGATTCTGAATGGTTTAATATCATGAAATTTGGATCAATTTTAATATCTAATTTTGTTTATCTCTTGTTACAATTACAGGAGGATATCATGACTTTGAGTTCTATCGGTTTGGATTCATATAGATTTTCGATTTCTTGGTCAAGGATATTGCCTGGTATTTTTCCTAACTACCTCTAACTTTTATTGGCTTAGATGTCATTTTTCATTGAGTGATTCTACGTGATGAGGAAACCAGCGAGGAAAGGGAGGTGGCAGGGGGTGAACCATTCACCCCCTCGGGATGCGCACACCAAAAAGTGGGCACACATCCCGAGGGGGGTGAATGGTTCACCCCCCGCCACCTCCTTTTCCTCGCTGGTTTCCTCGCCCACTTCCTTGACATTTAGAATTTTTGTTTTTCATTTTCTACCTTCTATCTAATGCAAATTAGAAACATTCGAAAATTGTTTTCTCTTTTGGTTCAACAACAATTTTTATTCCTTTCGATTTTTTCATATATCTTAATTCTTCTCTATGTTCTTCTAATATATGTATACTATAAAAATAGTTCCTAAAATTATTACTGACTTATGTGTTGAGCTATTTATTCAAGCCACATATATTAACGCCTATTTCATACAACTTATTTGGCTGCAACATTATTATATCTTGTACTTAATGACTCTTGAACCTTGTAGATGGAACATTGGAGGGTGGTGTCAATCCAAAAGGGATAGAATACTACAATAATCTTATAAATGGACTTCTTAAAAATGGTACAACTATATTGTCATTAATATAAATATTGGGTGTTTTTGTCATATATTTGTTGTGGTTGAGTTCATCAAGTGGTTCATGTATTTTTTTTAATGTAGGTATTACACCGTTTGTCACATTATTTCATTTGGACTTGCCAATGAAATTACAAGAAAAATATGGCGGGGTTTTAAGCCGCAATTTTGTGTAAGCATAATAATTTTCCATCTGAAAATACTTTTCATTATATGTATAAAAAAATAACATTATAAATGTTTGTATTTCTAAAAGTACCTTTGAATGCTATTTCAGGAAAGATTTTCAGGCATATAGTGAAATTTGTTTTAGAACTTTCGGTGATAGAGTAAAACATTGGGTTACGATAAATGAACCATCTATTCTTGCTAGCTATGGAGCAGAAAGTATAAATTCACTGACAGTGCCCTATATTATTGCGCACAATTTAATATTAGCGCATGGAGCTGTTGCAAAGATGTATAAAGAAAATTTCCAGGTATGTAGGATAATATTTTGTATTTATTATTATTTTTTTATTAGAAAACAATAATTATATTAATTTTGAACATGCATGTATTCATTGTTCATTATTTTTAAATTGTTGATTTCTTAGGTTACTCAACATGGAATGATTGGCATTTCACTTGTGTCAACGTGGTTTCAACCTTATTCTGAATCAAGCAGAGATATAAAAGCTGTAGAAAGAGCCATGGATTTTCTCTTTGGTTGGTAAGTTGCATTTTCTCATACAATGCAAAAACTTTGCGAGAACATGTAAATCACAGAACTCTTGATAGGTTTTTTCTTCTCAACATTTTACAGAAAATTAAAATTGAATGAGTATTACATGTGCCTTTAAATAGAAAAGGTTAGTGATTTTGAACTAAATAGATAAAACTACCACATAAATTTCTCTTTTTGTCAATTTTGGGCAAACATATAAAATATCAAAATTTTATTTTATTGTTAGTTTATTTTTAAAATTTTTGTAAGGACAATCTTCATTCCTTTTAAAAGGTGACATTATATTCAATTTAACGAATCAATATTGATGGCACTCTGAATCATTATGAAGTATAATTTACTATACATTTGTTTCATTTTGTGCTACGCATATAGGTTTATGGAACCATTCACTTATGGAGATTATCCAAGTTCTATGATATCTTTGGTAAAGGACAGACTACCAAAGTTTACTAAAGAAGAAAAACAAATGGTTATGGGATCACTTGATTTTGTTGGCATTAATTACTAATTTTGCAAAAGATATCTCTATCAATGCGACGAATGTTACTGACGCTAAAAATGACCGACATGCGATTGAAGGTGACGAGCATAATAAATAATATTTTTTCCTTCTATTCATGCAAAATATTAAAGTTGGCTACACCATTTATTTAAGTTCAGTTTTTCTTCTGTGTTACAGGAAACTTTGACAAGAATAATGTTAAAATTGAGGCAAGTTTATAGGAAACAATAAAATTATTTTAAATCTCTCGTATTTAGTGGGGTTAGTTTCTAATTTTACTAATTTTATTTTTCAATCAAGCAGGAGTACAATCACATTCAAGATATGTTGGTCTACATCAAGAACAAACACAAAAGTCCACAAATTTATATCACAGAAAATGGTATCTTCCTCACCTACACTTGTTAAAATAAAAATAGGGCTAAGGTTTATGTATGTTGTTGAATAAGTTGTATAATAAAAAAAATAAAGAAATCACTTAAAATTCGAAATTAAATAATACAAGCCCCTATGTGTGTTTTGGAAGAAACTTTGATGTGGATATACAAGTCAAAAGAATATGTTTTTTGCTTAAACATTGGATTTAGCATTAAAGAGATCATATGTAAATTTGGGTTGGAGGTTTGTTCTCTTCAATTTCTCTGTACATAATTTCTCTAATCATTCCTCGACATGCACATTAATATTATACTTGTGGCAGATGATATAAAAGATCTAGGATTCGAACCCAGCTTAAGTTTGAGTACATCTAGAGATTAATATTATACTTGTGACAATTGATTAAGTTTTAGTACATCTAGAGATTAATAAATGTCGAATAGGACATAAACAACATTGAGTTCTTATCAAAATCATAACTTATATATGTAATTATAGACTTAAATTTGTGTCTGCTCTTATAGGGATGGGACCTGATGAAAGATTCACACCCAAAGATGCCATACTCCACGATCAAGATAGAATTGTCTTCCTTCAAAGAAATTTATATTATATCCGAGAAGCAATTAAGTAAGTTGTATTTTTTTAATTATGACAATGAGAAATCAACTAACGGTATTGTTTTCTAGAAAATGATAAAATTTTATGTATGTGCGCATATGCATACGAGTTTGATGGACAAATAAAATTTACAGGTTAGGTGCAGATGTGAAAGGGTACTTCCATTGGTCCCTTATGGATAATGTTCAAGGAAATATTGGTTACAATGTGAGGATGGGGCTATACTATATAGATTACACGGACAACTTCAAACGATATCCTAAAGACTCCGTCAACTGGCTTAGAAATTTCTTAAAGGAGGATTCGAACTCTACGAAGAACTCTTAACACCCACATTCACATCTTATTATTTTGTTTTCCCTTCTAGTGGTTCTTCTTGTTTGACAAGTGTTCGATTTATGAATCATTGAGTTGGAAAACTTTGCTTGTGATTTTTATTTTAGCTACTTGATTTGGTTTTATGTGATAAACAAACTTATGTTGTAATAAAAGAGAATTTCTCAGATTTCTCTTTTCATTATATTACAAATAAATGGAATTTGAGTGTATGACTAATTTTTCCAATTCATTTTACATAAAAGCAAGTCCAAAACTTACATATAAAACATCTTGCAAGAATTCAAACATAGCTTCTCTCTAAGCTCCAACACAAAGAGTGTTATTACTTTCTAGTAAAAAAAAAAAAAAAAAAAAAACCTAATGTACGAACCCTATTTATTCTCAGATCACAAAGTTACTGTTGAGCACAATAATTCCAAAAGCCTCCTATCGAATTGAGACACCAGCTACAACATGCTTATTGAAGAACTAGATCATACTGCATCGACAAACCCACAAATGGACAAAAATGTCCCTTCTCAATCAACCACAATCAATAACAACTACCTAAGTCAATAGACAGTTTTGTCCATATGTTATAGATGGATGTAGATGGTGAAATAGTTCAAAGTGGTCTTGGCATACTGAGGACCTCTTGTACATATTGAACTCTTGTAACATTGATCTCTGGATATTTCCCTGACTCATAGCAAACAATGTAAAGAAAATATTTGGAGAATTGTATTATTGTTGTGTGTATTCCTTGACTGGATGCAAGCTTATATAAGCTAATTTATACCTACCTTATGGAAACAGGAAACTTAAAACGTGCTATATAAAATAGTCTTATTCTGATTGAAGTCTAATTTGGTGAAGAAGTCATGACTGTCGAGTGAAGCTGCTAATGGTTCAACTTGAGTATGCATGATTGTCAAATTCTGGATAATTTTGGATGCTTCTAGATAATTCTGGATGATTCTGGATAATTCTAGTATGAAGAATTATGACTGTTGAGTGAACGGCTAATGGTTCGATTCGAGTGGTCAGCATGACTCTCCAATTCTGGTATGAAGAAATCATGACTGTCGAGTGAATGACTAATGGTTCAATTCGAGCGGTCAGCATGACTCTCCAATTCTGCTATGAAGAAATCATAAATGTCCAGTGAATGGCTAATGGTTTGACTCGAGTCAGCATGTCTCCCCCTCAGCGTGAAGCTGAAAAATTTCTCAACACAAATGTTGGTATTGCTCAGCATTGGTGCTGGATTGCTCAACATTTGTATTGGTATTGCTCAGCGCAAATGTTTGTATTGCTCAACATTGGTCCTAGATTGCTCAACATTTGTACTGGTATTGCTTAACACAAATGTTGGTATTGCTCAGCATTGGTCCTGGATTGCTCAACATTCGTACTGTTATTGCTCAGCATTGGTGCTGGTATTGCTTAGCATTGGTGTTGGTAGTGTTTTTATTTATTTATTTTGTTTGTTGGGTTGCTGGTCTGCTGAAGGCTAGTATGTATCATAGAAGACGGTGTCTGTTAGTTGGTTGAAGAGAGAGATAGTTGGCATGGTGTTCTTTCTCTCTTTGTATCTTGTTGCTCGAGAGTTTGTTGAGTAGATCCGGGAGGTGGCCCATGTTGAACAGAAAGTGGAGGCCCTTTAATGTCCTCTGACATGTATTGGTTGGTGATTGAAGGCGAAATTTATGTCGAGGATATTCCTGCTGCTGTCATCCCTTATAAAAAAAAATTCTTGTTTACATATTGATGCAAAAAAAATTTCTTCTAATAATCTTTTAATCAACATATTTTCTTGTTTACATATTGATGCAAATGTCAAACATGAAGAAGCTAATAACATGCTAAAAAAATGTGCATTAGCAACTACATAAGGCTGCATAACATTTGCAACTGGGAAGAAGTCTATTACATTTTCATCGGAGTCATAAGAGCTATAGAAAATAAAATAATCTAGAAAATGAATCCATTCAAATAATGACAACAATTTTTATCATTGAGGAGTACTTTGTTACTATGTAAATGTCATGTAATGATTTTAACGTAAAGTTTTGTAGGTATAATATGTATAACTATTTACCGAGACAAAAATAGATTAAACGATAATCTTGAGGTTTCAAGCACTGAAGAAATACCTTGAGAACGGAAATTCAACTTGTTGCAGTACCTTAGCTTTTGGACAGAAATCCAAATGAGAGAACCCTGAAGACAACAACACCAATCCCTTACTTATATAGGCTTACAAGAACTAAAAATCTTGAGGTTTTCAGCATCGAGTTTAATAGAGATTTGATTAAAAGAATCACATAGAACGAAAGAATATGATTGAGATAAGATATACGAATGACAAATGATAGACCTAAAACCCAATTTTATATATGGAAATAAGAACCCAGACTGCATTCAAGAATAAATCATAAAAGCCCAAATAGGATCAAAGAGCCTAGCAAGTGACAGCAAAGACATGCGAATGGACTTCGTTTGACCCCTTCCCAAGATAAAGACAATGTGTCAGAGGGAGATGAAAGGACTGAGCGGCCAAATTGCTTCGTCGAATCATCCCAGGAAAGTGCCCCTACTATCGAGCGAGGATTGCCGGCAGGGTGGATTGGCGTGGTGGCTGGAAGAGCCCCTAGAAAGGGGAAGAAAAGAGAGAAGAAGAGAGAGCCAGAGAGAAGAACTTTCTCCAAACTTAGGAGAGCTAAATAGGGTTCTCCTATTTTCTTGGGCTTGGGTTCTCTAAAAGGCGTTGGGCTTGGGTTTTTAGGTTAGCATTTTGGTTTTGGGCTTAGGTTAAATTAGGTGGACCTAGGTTTATTAGGGTTAGGTTTGGATATGTGACCCTCTACTTTGTACCACCGGTAGAATCGACCAATTGTCATTCCTAAAATTGTCGCCTTAATACGATTTCATCGCTCACGCTCAAATTCCTACAAAGACATGAAAATGAAATAATTATTATAAAATATAATAATCGAAACACTAATATATATAAATTAAGGGATATATTATGTAATAATTACGTGAATATCATTATCTGCTTGGATTCGACAAGCTATTGAACACAAACTATAATTGATTAATTGAACCAACCAAGCAATTAAGTCTATGTAAAATCAACATATATGACTTAGTTAGAGATATTTTTGACGAAAAAATAATTGTTCAAATTGATTGGGTTGAACTACAAAATGCTCAAAATGTTTGTGATTGCTTAATTAGTCGATCAATTGAACAAATAATGTAGAGATACTTTGAAGAAAAAAATTAAAAAAAAAACTAAAAATTAATAAGATCGATTTGATTGGGTTCAACCAGTCCAACGATTCTATTGAGTTCAGTTCCATTTGAATCGATTTGGAGTTCTCAATCATAGATAATCTCGACCAAAAATGGCCACAAAATCTGAAATTTATCAATTGAATCGATTGGTTGAACTAATCAGTGTAAAACAAACGAAAGAGAATATGAGAGAACTCTTGGAGGGGTCGAGAGAGACACACAGAGGAGAAGAAGCGGCTTGGCATCGTAGGAGGAGGAATTCATTATGAAATAGAGTTAAATCTATTTCTAAAGCCTTTGCGAATGAAGAAGAAAAGAGAGGGATACTGGAGGAAAATACGACACAAAAATGGTTCAGTTGGATTTCAGTGGAGTCTACACAATAGAGTTTATCAATTTTTTATTCAGGTGAGATTTGGGACGGATGGACAAGAGAAGGGTCACATAGGAAACAACTGAACTCCCCTTTAGGTCACTCAATCTTGATTACCTTCATCTGAGTGAGTTCGAAAGGGGAATAATTCTGAAAGAATGTAATTGTAGTTAGGTAGAAAAAATGGGTGTGAGTTGGATTTCAATCAAGACCATTAACGTGGAACACTCAACAAATATTGATCGACAAAAATGATTTATCTACAATCATGCATACAAAATCAGCACAAAATAAAAGAATAAGTGCACAGATTCGGCAATAAAAGCATAGCCACTACTCTACTGACATGCACAATTATTCAAGCAAGTGGAGTGCAAGAAAGATATGAGAACATAATAAGTAAACTTCAAACTATACTGAGTTAGTATTGTCTAAGTTGTATTAAAATAGAGAGAAGAAGAGGAGAAGAGAAGATGATATACCGTAAGTGGAGTTTGCTAACAGGGCCAACTTCGATCTTGGCGGGCATCGTAGGCACTGTCATCGTCGTCAACTATTTCTTCGTGCCTCAGGATCTGTTGACTAGGCGGGATGAAAAGAAAGATGGCACTTCATCTAAAAAGTAGAAGAAATCAGGTGGCGAGAGCGATTATGTCTTCAATTTTATATTAGCTTTGTGGGTGCATGTGTTTTTGTGGTTGTGTGAACAAATGTTGAATTTGCAGGCTTGCACATGAAACTTTCTTGTTGAATAAATTGGTGCTCTGTAGCAAAAAAAAAAAAAAAAAAAAAAAAAAAAAACAAAAAGTTGTATTAAAATACAAAATTTCATAGTAGAAAATCAACAATATAAAGAAAAAAATTCATTATGTCCAACAATTTATTTCAACAGAAGAAGACGAGTGGGGTGGTGGTTAACTG
This sequence comes from Berberis vulgaris, assembly GCA_963556465.1. Classification (NCBI taxonomy): domain Eukaryota; kingdom Viridiplantae; phylum Streptophyta; class Magnoliopsida; order Ranunculales; family Berberidaceae; genus Berberis; species Berberis vulgaris. The sequence goes on from OY747135.1 coordinate 78,200,545, forward strand.
CTTGGATTCAATAAACAAGAAGCTCGAGTTCTTCAACCTCTTCTTTTAAATGGGTTTCACATTGAGAAATCATTTTTTTCTATTTGTTTTCCGCAAAAGAAAAGGGAGGATCAAAGGAGATGCAATAGTGGCATAGTGTGGGAGGCGGGAGAACAAAAGTGAACATCACTAGCCTGTAAATAAAATGAAAATGCAGGATGTTATCTACATCCACAACTTCTCCTTGCACCACCTCACCTTGTTTATTTTTATTTACTTTTTGTTTTTATTGTAGTCACCTTGGATCGATTTCCATTTCGTATCCATGAAGAGATGAAGGGTCCCGTACCTTCCATTTCATCGAATCAATTTTTCATGCATGCATTTACTAGCTAACAAAAAAGCAGGATAACAGAAAAGAAAACAAGATTGATCCTCCAATTAACATCTATTATCATTTCAAAATAGAATTAAACAATAATGAGTTAATGAGGTTTATTGGGACATAAATTTTCATGGAAATGATTATTAGTTTTTAACAGGGAAAAAAGTTGTTACCAATAAGGTTGCAATTACCAACAAAATTTTATTTCCTTGTTGTAGAAATTTCATTAAAATATATATTTTTTCTAAAAAAATATTTGTTTCTATTAGTATACCAATTTCGAACAAAATAATGATTTATCACTATAAAATAGTTAATGAGCTTTAACGAGAAATAGATTTTCATGAAAGTTGTCACGACCCGATCCACAGAGTACTATTTTGTCTGCTTTGGACCCAAGGCCCGCACGGCTTTAAAATGCGTAGTATTTTGTATATCCAAACTCGTACATATATAGTACACCCTCCCTTACACAGAAGATGTGAGACTATGATCTCCCCTTTGTAGCTTGCCAACTCTCTTGGGATCCATAGGCTCTTTGGCTTCTCCCTCATCCTCCCCCTCAAGTATGCCCACACAAGGGTATCACAAAAGTAATTATCACTTGTTACAAATGAAAACAATTTGTTACTAACAAGGTTATAATTATCAAAGAAATTTTATTTCCTTGTTATAGAGATTTCATTAAAAAAAGATTTGTTTCAACAAAATAACAAACGTTGCAAGTAGTATAGCAATTTTCAACGAAATATTACTTTGTTGCTATAAATTAGTAAACGAGTTTTAAAATGGAAAAAATTATCAATCATTATTAACGAAACGAAACATGACTAATAATGTGATTATTATCTAGGAAAACATATTTCCTTACTAAATAAGTGTTAATATTCGTTAGCAAGGAATGTGATTTGCTGTTAAAATTAGTCTTCTTTAGCAATAAAATATTTCATTTCAGATGATGCCATAATTACCAAGGAACTAGTATTTTTTGGTTATAAAAAATATTTCATTGGTAAATAAATTCGGCGGGAAATTATATTTGGAGGGAATGCTTCCCGCCACTTATATAACAAGGAAATATCCCACAAAATATATTTTGTTAGAAAAAAGTAACAACTTTATGGTTGTTTCAATGAAATTTTTTTTTCATTGGACCCGATACCATATTAACAAGGAATTTAAATTTTGTTGGGAAATGATAGATTTCTTGTAGTGTTGCATGGTGGAGGTAGACGATCTTGTTGAATCACATTTTCATTTGGTTACATCAAGTGATGCAATGTTTTTTGTGGTGTTATCTATCATTTTTATTGGTTTGTCACGTTATGCACACAATGGCTATCTCTATCAATGTCTTTCTTTGTAAGCTTTATCTTATTTAAAATGTAATTAAGTGACGTTTGTTTTTTGTTCTGATCAGTACTTTTGTTTTGAATAAGAAGTGGTCCACTTTGATCGAGTGTTCTTTTTAAGTAGTTAGAAGTTATAAACAAACTTCTGAATTAACTGTTTGTTTTGCTTCTTAATGAGCTGCTGATTAGAAGCTGTAAAATTAAATAGTGTTCGTTTTTAGGTGCTGACTTGATTTTTTTTTTTTTTTTACATTTTTGCCCACTACCACAACTCCCACCGCCAACCACAAACCACCAACATTAACCCCTTCTTTACTTATTTTTTCTCCAAATACCATTAAGATCACTTTCCACCACTATAAAAAACCACCCTATATCCCTTTTTATTCCTCATACAATCTTCAATGGAGAGGAAGAAAAAGAGAAAGAGATAGAGAAAGAGGAATAGAAGGAAAATGAGAAGGAGGGTGGTGGCGATAGTGGCGACACTACACGCATGATACAGAGGAGGTGGAGAATAGATGGGATGGTTGGTAGAGAAGAGGGGTAGTAGCAATCATTACAAATTTATTGTGAGGTTATTATTGGAATGAATTTTCACTAAGCACTCATTCCTAAGTTATCAACACCGCCCATGATGCTTACGCCAATCAAAACTTCAACTTCTCATCAGAACTAAAAACAAACACTTTTTTCAAAGTTTTCAGTTTCTTATTAGGACTTTTGAGTCTATTTAAAAAAAGAAAACACCCTCTGAGTGTTGTGCTGGGAAAAAAAAAACACCCTCTTAGTCTTGCTATAGAAACAATATTAAAAAAAATTATGAATTGATAAAGTTGATTGACTATGAATTCGGTGAGATTTGATTAACTGAACATCGATTTCGGCCTAACTAATTGAAATAACCTAATATGACAATTCATTTTCAATTTTAGGGATAATTGATCCAATCATCAATATCCCGATCCTAACCCATTGAATAAGGCTAAACAAGTATCGAAACCATTTTAGCTAAATTCTGTTAATAGTTATAAGAAAGAGAATGTTTTTCGTTGTAAACAATGTTTGTTTATTAGTTGCTTCCACCTAATCAATCAATAAGTACCCATATTCAACACTATTTATTCTTGCAAAGTGGAAAATTTCTTATTACAAGAAGTATTTTGTATGTATTAATTTTTCTCACAAATAAAATCGGGAGAGAACAAAAAGTACACAATGGCATCTCTTGCAACAACAATGTCTTCACCACTTTTTTTTACATTATGTTTCACAATTTCCATTGTTTGGCCACACCTTCAATTCTTTGGTTTGTACTGTTTATTCGTCATCTCATTTAACAAAAAGACGTTCCTTAAATTATTTTCTAATTATTGTTATTGTTTGCAGTAGTATGGGCTGAAGGCAATTGTGCAAATATATCAAATATAAACAATGACTGCATTATAAGGAGATCTAACTTTCCAATAGACTTCAAATTTGGAGCGGGTACTTCAGCTTTTCAGGTTTATCTAATAACTATTTTTCTTTTTTACTTTTTTGTTATCTCTCGTGAATTAGGTCATACTGTCAAACTGAAGAAAAGGTAACTTGTAATAAATTTTAGCTCAAGAAGTCATGACCTTAATTATATATATCATTCAACAAGGAAAACTAAAACTATAAATATTCTTTATTATTATGGTCCAGAAAGCATACATATATATATATTTTGGTCCAAACACGAAGAATTTTCTTGAAGATAAGATGAGAAACAAAATACAATCATCCCTATATCAAGGAATGCCAAGACACCATGAAGGTGTCAAAAAACAAGTCTCTAAAGAGATTACAAGCCGAACCCATATCTTCCACAACAATTCACTAATCTTGATAAAGATAGAGTGCTCCAATCTGTTAAGCCCGTAAAAACCCTCATATTTTTCTCTTTCTACACACACCACATGAGCACATGAGAAACCCTACGCCATGACCATTACGCGAGGCGGGATGGATTAGCTTGGGACCACCAACTTAGCCAATCCAAAAGGGAACCTTGAAACATCAAACTCAGACCAAATTCTAACAAGAAAGTGTTCCAAATGGATTTGGAGAATTTGCAATGAAGCATCAAGTGATCCAGAGTCTCGCCATTCTCATTACAAAGCACACAAAGACTTCTTGCATGTATGGATTCCTCTCTTCTTCAACCTGTCTTTAGTCAAGATCCTCTCATGCAATACCGACCAACAAAAGAAATTAATTCAAGGAAGAAGATTATTCTCCCAAACCAAATTCTTGTGAGAGGAAATGAGAGTGGGTCTCATAATGAGATGCAGCCAGCATATCTATAAATTCTTTCACCGAGAAACCACACCTTTACCCTTCCACACCAAACTATCAGATCCCCATGAGAACATCTGAATATCCAATAGTTGCATTAAATTGGCAATTTAAAGTAAAATATTCAGCCTTTTTTTTTCTTTTGCAATTAAATTTGATTATTTCACAATGCTATCGTCGCTATGCTAATAGTGGATCACCTTGTTTATATATGATTGAAACAGATAGAAGGAGCATATGATAAAGATGGCAAAGGACCAAGTGTTCAAGACTATTCCGGCCCAAAAATAGGTTTTTTTCAATTGTGCAATTTTTTTTTATTATTACTTATCAATTGACATTGTAGTTGTCATATTATACTTTGACCCCGGACTTATGATCGTGACTATATTTCTTACCACACTATAGGGAGAGTTGATACAAGAAATGGCGTTAATTCTTATTATATGTACAAAGTGAGTACATCAATCGTTGGGATTCTGAATGGTTTAATATCATGAAATTTGGATCAATTTTAATATCTAATTTTGTTTATCTCTTGTTACAATTACAGGAGGATATCATGGCTTTGAGTTCTATCGGTTTGGATTCATATAGATTTTCGATTTCTTGGTCAAGGATATTGCCTGGTATTTTTCCTAACTACCTCTAACTTTTATTGGCTTAGATGTCATTTTTCATTTTCTACCTTCTATCTAATGCAAATTAGAAACATTCGAAAATTGTTTTCTCTTTTGGTTCAACAACAATTTTTATTCCTTTCGATTTTTTCACATATCTTAATTCTTCTCTATGTTCTTCTAATTTATGTATACTATAAAAATAGTTCCAAAAATTATTACTGACTTATGTGTTGAGCTATTTATTCAAGCCACATATATTAACGCCTATTTCATACAACTTATTTGGCTGCAACATTATTATATCTTGTACTTAATGACTCTTGAACCTTGTAGATGGAACATTGGAGGGTGGTGTCAATCCAAAAGGGATAGAATACTACAATAATCTTATAAATGGACTTCTTAAAAATGGTACAACTATATTGTCATTAATATAAATATTGGGTGTTTTTGTCATATATTTGTTGTGGTTGAGTTCATCAAGTGGTTCATGTACTTTTTTAATGTAGGTATTACACCGTTTGTCACATTATTTCATTTGGACTTGCCAATGAAATTACAAGAAAAATATGGCGGGGTTTTAAGCCGCAATTTTGTGTAAGCATAATAATTTTCCATCTGAAAATACTTTTCATTATATGTATAAAAAAATAACATTATAAATGTTTGTATTTCTAAAAGTACCTTTGAATGCTATTTCAGGAAAGATTTTCAGGCATATAGTGAAATTTGTTTTAGAACTTTCGGTGATAGAGTAAAACATTGGGTTACGATAAATGAACCATCTATTCTTGCTAGCTATGGAGCAGAAAGTATAAATTCACTGACAGTGCCCTATATTATTGCGCACAATTTAATATTAGCGCATGGAGCTGTTGCAAAGATGTATAAAGAAAATTTCCAGGTATGTAGGATAATATTTTGTATTTATTATTATTATTTTTTATTAGAAAACAATAATTATATTAATTTTGAACATGCATGTATTCATTGTTCATTATTTTTAAATTGTTGATTTCTTAGGTTACTCAACATGGAATGATTGGCATTTCACTTGTGTCAACGTGGTTTCAACCTTATTCTGAATCAAGCAGAGATATAAAAGCTGCAGAAAGAGCCATGGATTTTCTCTTCGGTTGGTAAGTTGCATTTTCTCATACAATGCAAAAACTTTGCGAGAACATGTAAATCACAGAACTCTTGATAGGTTTTTTCTTCTCAACATTTTACAAAAAATTAAAATTGAATGAGTATTACATGTGCCTTTAAATAGAAAAGGTTAGTGATTTTGAACTAAATAGATAAAACTACCACATAAATTTCTCTTTTTGTCAATTTTGGGCAAACATATAAAATATCAAAATTTTATTTTATTGTTAGTTTATTTTTAAAATTTTTGTAAGGACAATCTTCATTCCTTTTAAAAGGTGACATTATATTCAATTTAACGAATCAATATTGATGGCACTCTGAATCATTATGAAGTATAATTTACTATACATTTGTTTCATTTTGTGCTACGCATATAGGTTTATGGAACCATTCACTTATGGAGATTATCCAAGTTCTATGATATCTTTGGTAAAGGACAGACTACCAAAGTTTACTAAAGAAGAAAAACAATTGGTTATGGGATCACTTGATTTTGTTGGCATTAATTACTATTTTGCAAATTTTGCAAAAGATATCTCTATCAATGCGACGAATGTTTCTGACGCTAAAAATGACCGACATGCGATTGAAGGTGATGAGCATAATAAATAATATTTTTTCCTTCTAGTCATGCAAAATATTAAAGTTGGCTACACCATTTATTTAAGTTCAGTTTTTCTTATGTGGTACAGGAAACTTTGACAAGAATAATGTTAAAATTGAGGCAAGTTTATAGGAAACGATAAAATTATTTTAAATCTCTCGTATTTAGTGGGGTTAGTTTCTAATTTTACTAATTTTATTTTTCAATCAAGCAGGAGTACAATCACATTCAAGATATGTTGGTCTACATCAAGAACAAATACAAAAGTCCACAAATTTATATCACAGAAAATGGTATCTTCCTCACCTACACTTGTTAAAATAAAAATAGGGCTAAGGTTTATGTATGTTGTTGAATAAGTTGTATAATAAAAAAAATAAAGAAATCACTTAAAATTCGAAATTAAATAATACAAGCCCCTATGTGTGTTTTGGAAGAAACTTTGATGTGGATATACAAGTCAAAAGAATATGTTTTTGGCTTAAACATTGGATTTAGCATTAAAGAGATCATATGTAAATTTGGGTTGGAGGTTTGTTCTCTTCAATTTCTCTGTACATAATTTCTCTAATCATTCCTCGACATGCACATTAATATTATACTTGTGGCAGATGATATAAAAGATCTAGGATTCGAACCCAGCTTAAGTTTGAGTACATCTAGAGATTAATATTATACTTGTGACAATTGATTAAGTTTTAGTACATCTAGAGATTAATAAATGTCGAATAGGACATAAACAACATTGAGTTCTTATCAAAATCATAACTTATATATGTAATTATAGACTTAAATTTGTGTCTGCTCTTATAGGGATGGGACCTGATGAAAGATTCACACCCAAAGATGCCATACTCCACGATCAAGATAGAATTGTCTTCCTTCAAAGAAATTTATATTATATCCGAGAAGCAATTAAGTAAGTTGTATTTTTTTAATTATGACAATGAGAAATCAACTAACGGTATTGTTTTCTAGAAAATGATAAAATTTTATGTATGTGCGCATATGCATACGAGTTTGATGGACAAATAAAATTTACAGGTTAGGTGCAGATGTGAAAGGGTACTTCCATTGGTCCCTTATGGATAATGTTCAAGGAAATATTGGTTACAATGTGAGGATGGGGCTATACTATATAGATTACACGGACAACTTCAAACGATATCCTAAAGACTCCGTCAACTGGCTTAGAAATTTCTTAAAGGAGGATTCGAACTCTACGAAGAACTCTTAACACCCACATTGACATCTTATTATTTTGTTTTCCCTTCTAGTGGTTCTTCTTGTTTGACAAGTGTTCGATTTATGAATCATTGAGTTGGAAAACTTTGCTTGTGATTTTTATTTTAGCTACTTGATTTGGTTTTATGTGATAAACAAACTTATGTTGTAATAAAAGAGAATTTCTCAGATTTCTCTTTTCATTATATTACAAATAAATGGAATTTGAGTGTATGACTAATTTTTCCAATTCATTTTACATAAAAGCAAGTCCAAAACTTACATATAAAACATCTTGCAAGAATTCAAACATAGCTTCTCTCTAAGCTCCAACACAAAGAGTGTTATTACTTTCTAGTAAAAAAAAAAAAAAAAAAAAAACCTAATGTACGAACCCTATTTATTCTCAGATCACAAAGTTACTGTTGAGCACAATAATTCCAAAAGCCTCCTATCGAATTGAGACACCAGCTACAACATGCTTATTGAAGAACTAGATCATACTGCATCGACAAACCCACAAATGGACAAAAATGTCCCTTCTCAATCAACCACAATCAATAACAACTACCTAAGTCAATAGACAGTTTTGTCCATATGTTATAGATGGATGTAGATGGTGAAATAGTTCAAAGTGGTCTTGGCATACTGAGGACCTCTTGTACATATTGAACTCTTGTAACATTGATCTCTGGATATTTCCCTGACTCATAGCAAACAATGTAAAGAAAATATTTGGAGAATTGTATTATTGTTGTGTGTATTCCTTGACTGGATGCAAGCTTATATAAGCTAATTTATACCTACCTTATGGAAACAGGAAACTTAAAACGTGCTATATAAAATAGTCTTATTCTGATTGAAGTCTAATTTGGTGAAGAAGTCATGACTGTCGAGTGAAGCTGCTAATGGTTCAACTTGAGTATGCATGATTGTCAAATTCTGGATAATTTTGGATGCTTCTAGATAATTCTGGATGATTCTGGATAATTCTAGTATGAAGAATTATGACTGTTGAGTGAACGGCTAATGGTTCGATTCGAGTGGTCAGCATGACTCTCCAATTCTGGTATGAAGAAATCATGACTGTCGAGTGAATGACTAATGGTTCAATTCGAGCGGTCAGCATGACTCTCCAATTCTGCTATGAAGAAATCATAAATGTCCAGTGAATGGCTAATGGTTTGACTCGAGTCAGCATGTCTCCCCCTCAGCGTGAAGCTGAAAATTTTCTCAACACAAATGTTGGTATTGCTCAGCATTGGTGCTGGATTGCTCAACATTTGTATTGGTATTGCTCAGCGCAAATGTTTGTATTGCTCAACATTGGTCCTAGATTGCTCAACATTTGTACTGGTATTGCTTAACACAAATGTTGGTATTGCTCAGCATTGGTCCTGGATTGCTCAACATTCGTACTGTTATTGCTCAGCATTGGTGCTGGTATTGCTTAGCATTGGTGTTGGTAGTGTTTTTATTTATTTATTTTGTTTGTTGGGTTGCTGGTCTGCTGAAGGCTAGTATGTATCATAGAAGACGGTGTCTGTTAGTTGGTTGAAGAGAGAGATAGTTGGCATGGTGTTCTTTCTCTCTTTGTATCTTGTTGCTCGAGAGTTTGTTGAGTAGATCCGGGAGGTGGCCCATGTTGAACAGAAAGTGGAGGCCCTTTAATGTCCTCTGACATGTATTGGTTGGTGATTGAAGGCGAAATTTATGTCGAGGATATTCCTGCTGCTGTCATCCCTTATAAAAAAAAATTCTTGTTTACATATTGATGCAAAAAAAATTTCTTCTAATAATCTTTTAATCAACATATTTTCTTGTTTACATATTGATGCAAATGTCAAACATGAAGAAGCTAATAACATGCTAAAAAAATGTGCATTAGCAACTACATAAGGCTACATAACATTTGCAACTGGGAAGAAGTCTATTACATTTTCATCGGAGTCATAAGAGCTATAGAAAATAAAATAATCTAGAAAATGAATCCATTCAAATAATGACAACAATTTTTATCATTGAGGAGTACTTTGTTACTATGTAAATGTCATGTAATGATTTTAACGTAAAGTTTTGTAGGTATAATATGTATAACTATTTACCGAGACAAAAATAGATTAAACGATAATCTTGAGGTTTCAAGCACTGAAGAAATACCTTGAGAACGGAAATTCAACTTGTTGCAGTACCTTAGCTTTTGGACAGAAATCCAAATGAGAGAACCCTGAAGACAACAACACCAATCCCTTACTTATATAGGCTTACAAGAACTAAAAATCTTGAGGTTTTCAGCATCGAGTTTAATAGAGATTTGATTAAAAGAATCACATAGAACGAAAGAATATTATTGAGATAAGATATACGAATGACAAATGATAGACCTAAAACCCAATTTTATATATGGAAATAAGAACCCAGACTACATTCAAGAATAAATCATAAAAGCCCAAATAGGATCAAAGAGCCTAGCAAGTGACAGCAAAGACATGCGAATGGACTTCGTTTGACCCCTTCCCAAGATAAAGACAATGTGTCAGAGGGAGATGAAAGGACTGAGCGGCCAAATTGCTTCGTCGAATCATCCCAGGAAAGTGCCCCTACTATCGAGCGAGGATTGCCGGCAGGGTGGATTGGCGTGGTGGCTGGAAGAGCCCCTAGAAAGGGGAAGAAAAGAGAGAAGAAGAGAGAGCCAGAGAGAAGAACTTTCTCCAAACTTAGGAGAGCTAAATAGGGTTCTCCTATTTTCTTGGGCTTGGGTTCTCTAAAAGGCGTTGGGCTTGGGTTTTTAGGTTAGCATTTTGGTTTTGGGCTTAGGTTAAATTAGGTGGACCTAGGTTTATTAGGGTTAGGTTTGGATATGTGACCCTCTACTTTGTACCACCGGTAGAATCGACCAATTGTCATTCCTAAAATTGTCGCCTTAATACGATTTCATCGCTCACGCTCAAATTCCTACAAAGACATGAAAATGAAATAATTATTATAAAATATAATAATCGAAACACTAATATATATAAATTAAGGGATATATTATGTAATAATTACGTGAATATCATTATCTGCTTGGATTCGACAAGCTATTGAACACAAACTATAATTGATTAATTGAACCAACCAAGCAATTAAGTCTATGTAAAATCAACATATATTACTTAGTTAGAGATATTTTTGACGAAAAAATAATTGTTCAAATTGATTGGGTTGAACTACAAAATGCTCAAAATGTTTGTGATTGCTTAATTAGTCGATCAATTGAACAAATAATGTAGAGATACTTTGAAGAAAAAAATTAAAAAAAAATCTAAAAATTAATAAGATCGATTTGATTGGGTTCAACCAGTCCAACGATTCTATTGAGTTCAGTTCCATTTGAATCGATTTGGAGTTCTCAATCATAGATAATCTCGACCAAAAATGGCCACAAAATCTGAAATTTATCAATTGAATCGATTGGTTGAACTAATCAGTGTAAAACAAACGAAAGAGAATATGAGAGAACTCTTGGAGGGGTCGAGAGAGACACACAGAGGAGAAGAAGCGGCTTGGCATCGTAGGAGGAGGAATTCATTATGAAATAGAGTTAAATCTATTTCTAAAGCCTTTGCGAATGAAGAAGAAAAGAGAGGGATACTGGAGGAAAATACGACACAAAAATGGTTCAGTTGGATTTCAGTGGAGTCTACACAATAGAGTTTATCAAATTTTTATTCAGGTGAGATTTGGGACGGATGGACAAGAGAAGGGTCACATAGGAAACAACTGAACTCCCCTTTAGGTCGCTCAATCTTGATTACCTTCATCTGAGTGAGTTCGAAAGGGGAATAATTATGAAAGAATGTAATTGTAGTTAGGTAGAAAAAATGGGTGTGAGTTGGATTTCAATCAAGACCATTAACGTGGAACACTCAACAAATATTGATCGACAAAAATGATTTATCTACAATCATGCATACAAAATCAGCACAAAATAAAAGAATAAGTGCACAGATTCGGCAATAAAAGCATAGCCACTACTCTATTGACATGCACAATTATTCAAGCAAGTGGAGTGCAAGAAAGATATGAGAACATAATGAGTAAACTTCAAACTATACTGAGTTAGTATTGTCTAAGTTGTATTAAAATAGAGAGAAGAAGAGGAGAAGAGAAGATGATATACCGTAAGTGGAGTCTGCTAACAGGGCCAACTTCGATCTTGGCGGGCATCGTAGGCACTGTCATCGTCGTCAACTATTTCTTCGTGCCTCAGGATCTGTTGACTAGGCGGGATGAAAAGAAAGATGGCACTTCATCTAAAAAGTAGAAGAAATCAGGTGGCGAGAGCGATTATGTCTTCAATTTTATATTAGCTTTGTGGGTGCATGTGTGTTTGTGGTTGTGTGAACAAATGTTGAATTTGCAGGCTTGCACATGAAACTTTCTTGTTGAATAAATTGGTGCTCTGTAGCAAAAAAAAAAAAAAAAAAAAAAAAAAAAAAAAAAAGTTGTATTAAAATACAAAATTTCATAGTAGAAAATCAACAATATAAAGAAAAAAATTCATTATGTCCAACAATTTATTTCAACAGAAGAAGACGAGTGGGGTGGTGGTTAACTGCTTGGATTCAATAAACAAGAAGCTCGAGTTCTTCAACCTCTTCTTTTAAATGGGTTTCACATTGAGAAATCATTTTTTTCTATTTGTTTTCCGCAAAAGAAAAGGGAGGATCAAAGGAGATGCAATAGTGGCATAGTGTGGGAGGCGGGAGAACAAAAGTGAACATCACTAGCCTGTAAATAAAATGAAAATGCAGGATGTTATCTACATCCACAACTTCTCCTTGCACCACCTCACCTTGTTTATTTTTATTTACTTTTTGTTTTTATTGTAGTCACCTTGGATCGATTTCCATTTCGTATCCATGAAGAGATGAAGGGTCCCGTACCTTCCATTTCATCGAATCAATTTTTCATGCATGCATTTACTAGCTAACAAAAAAGCAGGATAACAGAAAAGAAAACAAGATTGATCCTCCAATTAACATCTATTATCATTTCAAAATAGAATTAAACAATAATGAGTTAATGAGGTTTATTGGGACATAAATTTTCATGGAAATGATTATTAGTTTTTAACAGGGAAAAAAGTTGTTACCAATAAGGTTGCAATTACCAACAAAATTTTATTTCCTTGTTGTAGAAATTTCATTAAAATATATATTTTTTCTAAAAAAATATTTGTTTCTATTAGTATACCAATTTCGAACAAAATAATGATTTATCACTATAAAATAGTTAATGAGCTCTAACGAGAAATAGATTTTCATGAAAGTTGTCACGACCCGATCCACAGAGTACTATTTTGTCTGCTTTGGACCCAAGGCCCGCACGGCTTTAAAACGCGTAGTATTTTGTTTATCCAAACTCGTACATATATAGTACGTCACCCTCCCTTACACAGAAGATGTGAGACTATGATCTCCCCTTTGTAGCTTGCCAACTCTCTTGGGATCCATAGGCTCTTTGGCTTCTCCCTCATCCTCCCCCTCAAGTATGCCCACACAAGGGTATCACAAAAGTAATTATCACTTGTTACAAATGAAAACAATTTGTTACTAACAAGGTTATAATTATCAAAGAAATTTTATTTCCTTGTTATAGAGATTTCATTAAAAAAAGATTTGTTTCAACAAAATAACAAACGTTGCAAGTACTATAGCAATTTTCAACGAAATATTACTTTGTTGCTATAAATTAGTAAACGAGTTTTAAAATGGAAAAAATTATCAATCATTATTAACGAAACGAAACATGACTAATAATGTGATTATTATCTAGGAAAACATATTTCCTTACTAAATAAGTGTTAATATTCGTTAGCAAGGAATGTGATTTCCTGTTAAAATTAGTCTTTTTTAGCAATAAAATATTTCATTTCAGATGATGCCATAATTACCAAGGAACTAGTATTTTTTGGTTATAAAAAATATTTCATTGGTAAATAAATTCGGCGGGAAATTATATTTGGAGGGAATGCTTCCCGCCACTTATATAACAAGGAAATATCCCACAAAATATATTTTGTTAGAAAAAAGTAACAACTTTATGGTTGTTTCAATGAAATTTTTTTTTCATTGGACCCGATACCATATTAACAAGGAATTTAAATTTTGTTGGGAAATGATAGATTTCTTGTAGTGTTGCATGGTGGAGGTAGACGATCTTGTTGAATCACATTTTCATTTGGTTACATCAAGTGATGCAATGTTTTTTGTGGTGTTATCTATCATTTTTATTGGTTTGTCACGTTATGCACACAATGGCTATCTCTATCAATGTCTTTCTTTGTAAGCTTTATCTTATTTAAAATGTAATTAAGTGACGTTTGTTTTTTGTTCTGATCAGTACTTTTGTTTTGAATAAGAAGTGGTCCACTTTGATCGAGTGTTCTTTTTAAGTAGTTAGAAGTTATAAACAAACTTCTGAATTAACTGTTTGTTTTGCTTCTGAATGACCTGCTGATTAGAAGCTGTAAAATTAAATAGTGTTCATTTTTAGGTGCTGACTTGATTTTTTTTTTTTTTTACATTTTTGCCCACTACCACAACTCCCACCGCCAACCACAAACCACCAACATTAACCCCTTCTTTACTTATTTTTTCTCCAAATACCATTAAGATCTTTTTCCACCACTATAAAAAACCACCCTATATCCCTTTTTATTCCTCATACAATCTTCAATGGAGAGGAAGAAAAAGAGAAAGAGATAGAGAAAGAGGAATAGAAGGAAAATGAGAAGGAGGGTGGTGGCGATAGTGGCGACACTACACGCATGATACAGAGGAGGTGGAGAATAGATGGGATGGTTGGTAGAGAAGAGGGGTAGTAGCAATCATTACAAATTTATTGTGAGGTTATTATTGGAATGAATTTTCACTAAGCACTCATTCCTAAGTTATCAACACCGTCCATGATGCTTACTCCAATCAAAACTTCAACTTCTCATCAGAACTAAAAAAAACACTTTTTTTAAAGTTTTCAGTTTCTTATTAGGACTTTTGAGTCTATTTAAAAAAAGAAAACACCCTCTGAGTGTTGTGCTGGGAAAAAAAAAACACCCTCTTAGTCTTGCTATAGAAACAATATTAAAAAAAATTATGAATTGATAAAGTTGATTGACTATGAATTCGGTGAGATTTGATTAACTGAACATCGATTTCGGCCTAACTAATTGAAATAACCTAATATGACAATTCATTTTCAATTTTAGGGATAATTGATCCAATCATCAATATCCCGATCCTAACCCATTGAATAAGGCTAAACAAGTATCGAAACCATTTTAGCTAAATTCTGTTAATAGTTATAAGAAAGAGAATGTTTTTCGTTGTAAACAATGTTTGTTTATTAGTTGCTTCCACCTAATCAATCAATAAGTACCCATATTCAACACTATTTATTCTTGCAAAGTGGAAAATTTCTTATTACAAGAAGTATTTTGTATGTATTAATTTTTCTCACAAATAAAATCGGGAGAGAACAAAAAGTACACAATGGCATCTCTTGCAACAACAATGTCTTCACCACTTTTTTTTACATTATGTTTCACAATTTCCATTGTTTGGCCACACCTTCAATTCTTTGGTTTGTACTGTTTATTCGTCATCTCATTTAACAAAAAGACGTTCCTTAAATTATTTTCTAATTATTGTTATTGTTTGCAGTAGTATGGGCTGAAGGCAATTGTGCAAATATATCAAATATAAACAATGACTGCATTATAAGGAGATCTAACTTTCCAATAGACTTCAAATTTGGAGCGGGTACTTCAGCTTTTCAAGTTTATCTAATAACTATTTTTCTTTTTTACTTTTTTGTTATCTCTCGTGAATTAGGTCATACTGTCAAACTGAAGAAAAGGTAACTTGTAATAAATTTTAGCTCAAGAAGTCATGACCTTAATTATATATATCATTCAACAAGGAAAACTAAAACTATAAATATTCTTTATTATTATGGTCCAGAAAGCATACATATATATATATTTTGGTCCAAACACGAAGAATTTTCTTGAAGATAAGATGAGAAACAAAATACAATCATCCCTATATCAAGGAATGCCAAGACACCATGAAGGTGTCAAAAAACAAGTCCCTAAAGAGATTACAAGCCGAACCCATATCTTCCACAACAATTCACTAATCTTGATAAAGATAGAGTGCTCCAATCTGTTAAGCCCGTAAAAACCCTCATATTTTTCTCTTTCTACACACACCACATGAGCACATGAGAAACCCTACGCCATGACCATTACGCGAGGCGGGATGGATTAGCTTGGGACCACCAACTTAGCCAATCCAAAAGGGAACCTTGAAACATCAAACTAAGACCAAATTCTAACAAGAAAGTGTTCCAAATGGATTTGGAGAATTTGCAATGAAGCATCAAGTGATCCAGAGTCTCGCCATTCTCATTACAAAGCACACAAAGACTTCTTGCATGTATGGATTCCTCTCTTCTTCAACCTGTCTTTAGTCAAGATCCTCTCATGCAATACCGACCAACAAAAGAAATTAATTCAAGGAAGAAGATTATTCTCCCAAACCAAATTCTTGTGAGAGGAAATGAGAGTGGGTCTCATAATGAGATGCAGCCAGCATATCTATAAATTCTTTCACCGAGAAACCACACCTTTACCCTTCCACACCAAACTATCAGATCCCCATGAGAACATCTGAATATCCAATAGTTGCATTAAATTGGCAATTTAAAGTAAAATATTCAGCCTTTTTTTTTCTTTTGCAATTAAATTTGATTATTTCACAATGCTATCGTCGCTATGCTAATAGTGGATCACCTTGTTTATATATGATTGAAACAGATAGAAGGAGCATATGATAAAGATGGCAAAGGACCAAGTGTTCAAGACTATTCCGGCCCAAAAATAGGTTTTTTTCAATTGTGCAATTTTTTTTTATTATTACTTATCAATTGACATTGTAGTTGTCATATTATACTTTGACCCCGGACTTATGATCGTGACTATATTTCTTACCACACTATAGGGAGAGTTGATACAAGAAATGGCGTTAATTCTTATTATATGTACAAAGTGAGTACATCAATCGTTGGGATTCTGAATGGTTTAATATCATGAAATTTGGATCAATTTTAATATCTAATTTTGTTTATCTCTTGTTACAATTACAGGAGGATATCATGGCTTTGAGTTCTATCGGTTTGGATTCATATAGATTTTCGATTTCTTGGTCAAGGATATTGCCTGGTATTTTTCCTAACTACCTCTAACTTTTATTGGCTTAGATGTCATTTTTCATTTTCTACCTTCTATCTAATGCAAATTAGAAACATTCGAAAATTGTTTTCTCTTTTGGTTCAACAACAATTTTTATTCCTTTCGATTTTTTCATATATCTTAATTCTTCTCTATGTTCTTCTAATTTATGTATACTATAAAAATAGTTCCTAAAATTATTACTGACTTATGTGTTGAGCTATTTATTCAAGCCACATATATTAACGCCTATTTCATACAACTTATTTGGCTGCAACATTATTATATCTTGTACTTAATAACTCTTGAACCTTGTAGATGGAACATTGGAGGGTGGTGTCAATCCAAAAGGGATAGAATACTACAATAATCTTATAAATGGACTTCTTAAAAATGGTACAACTATATTGTCATTAATATAAATATTGGGTGTTTTTGTCATATATTTGTTGTGGTTGAGTTCATCAAGTGGTTCATGTACTTTTTTAATGTAGGTATTACACCGTTTGTCACATTATTTCATTTGGATTTGCCAATGAAATTACAAGAAAAATATGGCGGGGTTTTAAGCCGCAATTTTGTGTAAGCATAATAATTTTCCATCTGAAAATACTTTTCATTATATGTATAAAAAAATAACATTATAAATGTTTGTATTTCTAAAAGTACCTTTGAATGCTATTTCAGGAAAGATTTTCAGGCATATAGTGAAATTTGTTTTAGAACTTTCGGTGATAGAGTAAAACATTGGGTTACGATAAATGAACCATCTATTCTTGCTAGCTATGGAGCAGAAAGTATAAATTCACTGACAGTGCCCTATATTATTGCGCACAATTTAATATTAGCGCATGGAGCTGTTGCAAAGATGTATAAAGAAAATTTCCAGGTATGTAGGATAATATTTTGTATTTATTATTATTTTTTTATTAGAAAACAATAATTATATTAATTTTGAACATGCATCTATTCATTGTTCATTATTTTTAAATTGTTGATTTCTTAGGTTACTCAACATGGAATGATTGGCATTTCACTTGTGTCAACGTGGTTTCAACCTTATTCTGAATCAAGCAGAGATATAAAAGCTGCAGAAAGAGCCATGGATTTTCTCTTTGGTTGGTAAGTTGCATTTTCTCATACAATGCAAAAACTTTGCGAGAACATGTAAATCACAGAACTCTTGATAGGTTATTTCTTCTCAACATTTTACAGAAAATTAAAATTGAATGAGTATTACATGTGCCTTTAAATAGAAAAGGTTAGTGATTTTGAACTAAATACATAAAACTACCACATAAATTTCTCTTTTTGTCAATTTTGGGCAAACATATAAAATATCAAAATTTTATTTTATTGTTAGTTTATTTTTTAAATTTTTGTAAGGACAATCTTCATTCCTTTTAAAAGGTGACATTATATTCAATTTAACGAATCAATATTGATGGCACTCTGAATCATTATGAAGTATAATTTACTATACATTTGTTTCATTTTGTGCTACGCATATAGGTTTATGGAACCATTCACTTATGGAGATTATCCAAGTTCTATGATATCTTTGGTAAAGGACAGACTACCAAAGTTTACTAAAGAAGAAAAACAAATGGTTAATGGATCACTTGATTTTGTTGGCATTAATTACTATTTTGCAAATTTTGCAAAAGATATCTCTATCAATGCGACGAATGTTACTGACGCTAAAAATGACCGACATGCGATTGAAGGTGATGAGCATAATAAATAATATTTTTTCCTTCTATTCATGCAAAATATTAAAGTTGGCTACACCATTTATTTAAGTTCAGTTTTTCTTCTGTGTTACAGGAAACTTTGACAAGAATAATGTTAAAATTGAGGCAAGTTTATAGGAAACGATAAAATTATTTTAAATCTCTCGTAATTAGTGGGGTTAGTTTCTAATTTTACTAATTTTATTTTTCAATCAAGCAGGAGTACAATCACATTCAAGATATGTTGGTCTACATCAAGAACAAATACAAAAGTCCACAAATTTATAACACAGAAAATGGTATCTTCCTCACCTACACTTGTTAAAATAAAAATAGGGCTAAGGTTTATGTATGTTGTTGAATAAGTTTTATAATAAAAAAAAATAAAGAAATCACTTAAAATTCGAAATTAAATAATACAAGCCCCTATGTGTGTTTTGGAAGAAACTTTGATGTGGATATACAAGTCAAAAGAATATGTTTTTGGCTTAAACATTGGATTTAGCATTAAAGAGATCATATGTAAATTTGGGTTGGAGGTTTGTTCTCTTCAATTTCTCTGTACATAATTTCTCTAATCATTCCTCGACATGCACATTAATATTATACTTGTGGCAGATGATATAAAAGATCTAGGATTCGAACCCAGCTTAAGTTTGAGTACATCTAGAGATCAATATTATACTTGTGACAATTGATTAAGTTTTAGTACATCTAGAGATTAATAAATGTCGAATAGGACATAAACAACATTGAGTTCTTATCAAAATCATAACTTATATATGTAATTATAGACTTAAATTTGTGTCTGCTCTTATAGGGATGGGACCTGATGAAAGATTCACACCCAAAGATGCCATACTCCACGATCAAGATAGAATTGTCTTCCTTCAAAGAAATTTATATTATATCCGAGAAGCAATTAAGTAAGTTGTATTTTTTTAATTATGACAATGAGAAATCAACTAACGGTATTGTTTTCTAGAAAATGATAAAATTTTATGTATGTGCGCATATGCATACGAGTTTGATGGACAAATAAAATTTACAGGTTAGGTGCAGATGTGAAAGGGTACTTCCATTGGTCCCTTATGGATAATGTTCAAGGAAATATTGGTTACAATGTGAGGATGGGGCTATACTATATAGATTACACAGACAACTTCAAACGATATCCTAAAGACTCCGTCAACTGGCTTAGAAATTTCTTAAAGGAGGATTCGAACTCTACGAAGAACTCTTAACACCCACATTCACATCTTATTATTTTGTTTTCCCTTCTAGTGGTTCTTCTTGTTTGACAAGTGTTCGATTTATGAATCATTGAGTTGGAAAACTTTGCTTGTGATTTTTATTTTAGCTACTTGATTTGGTTTTATGTGATAAACAAACTTATGTTGTAATAAAAGAGAATTTCTCAGATTTCTCTTGTCATTATATTACAAATAAATGGAATTTGAGTGTATGACTAATTTATCCAATTCATTTTACATATAAGCAAGTCCAAAACTTACATATAAAACATCTTGCAAGAATTCAAACATGTATAAGCTTCTCTCTAAGCTCCAACACAAAGAGTGTTATTACTTTCTTGTAAAAAAAAAAAAAAAAAAAAAAAAAAAAAACATAATGTACGAACCCTATTTATTCTCAGATCACAAAGTTACTGTTGAGCACAATAATTCCAAAAGCCTCCTATCGAATTGAGACACCAGCTACAACATGCTTATTGAAGAACTAGATCATACTGCATCGACAAACCCACAAATGGACAAAAATGTCCCTTCTCAATCAACCACAATCAATAACAACTACCTAAGTCAATAGACAGTTTTGTCCATATGTTATAGATGGATGTAGATGGTGAAATAGTTCAAAGTGGTCTTGGCATACTGAGGACCTCTTGTACATATTGAACTCTTGTAACATTGATCTCTGGATATTTCCCTGACTCATAGCAAACAATGTAAAGAAAATATTTGGAGAATTGTATTATTGTTGTGTGTATTCCTTGACTGGATGCAAGCTTATATAAGCTAATTTATACCTACCTTATGGAAACAGGAAACTTAAAACGTGCTATATAAAATAGTCTTATTCTGATTGAAGTCCAATTTGGTGAAGAAGTCATGACTGTCGAGTGAAGCTGCTAATGGTTTAACTTGAGTATGCATGATTGTCAAATTTTGGATAATTCTGGATGCTTCTAGATAATTCTGGATGATTCTGGATAATTCTAGTATGAAGAATTATGACTGTTGAGTGAACGGCTAATGGTTCAATTCGAGTGATCAGCATGACTCTCCAATTCTGGTATGAAGAAATCATGACTGTCGAGTGAATGACTAATGGTTCAATTCGAGCGGTCAGCATGACTCTCCAATTCTGCTATGAAGAAATCATAAATTTACAGTGAATGGCTAATGGTTTGACTCGAGTCATCATGTCTCCCCCTCAGCGTGAAGCTGAAAATTTTCTCAGCACAAATGATGGTATTGCTCAGCATTGGTGCTGGATTGCTCAACATTTGTATTGGTATTGCTCAGCGCAAATGTTTGTATTGCTCAACATTGGTCCTAGATTGCTCAACATTTGTACTGGTATTGCTTAACACAAATGTTGGTATTGCTCAGCATTGGTCCTGGATTGCTCAACATTCGTACTGTTATTGCTCAGCATTGGTGCTGGTATTGCTTAGCATTGGTGTTGGTAGTGTTTTTATTTATTTATTTTGTTTGTTGGGTTGCTGGTCTGCTGAAGGCTAGTATGTATCATAGAAAACGGTGTCTGTTAGTTGGTTGAAGAGAGAGATAGTTGGCATGGTGTTCTTTCTCTCTTTGTATCTTGTTGCTCGAGAGTTTGTTGAGTAGATCCGGGAGGTGGCCCATGTTGAACAGAAAGTGGAGGCCCTTTAATGTCCTCTGACATGTATTGGTTGGTGATTGAAGGCGAAATTTATGTCGAGGATATTCCTGCTGCTGTCATCCCTTATAAAAAAAAAATTCTTGTTTACATATTGATGCAAAAAAAAATTCTTCTAATAATCTTTTAATCAACATATTTTCTTGTTTACATATTGATGCAAATGTCAAACATGAAGAAGCTAATAACATGCTAAAAAAATGTGCATTAGCAACTACATAAGCCTGCATAACATTTGCAACTGGGAAGAAGTCTATTACATTTTCATCGGGGTCATAAGAGCTATAGAAAATGAATCCTTTCAAATAATGACAACAATTTTTATCATTAAGGAGTACTTTGTTACTATGTAAATGTCATGTAATGATTTTAACGTAAAGTTTTGTAGGTATAATATGTATAACTATTTACCGAGACAAAAATAGATTAAACGATAATCTTGAGGTTTCAAGCACTGAAGAAATACCTTGAGAACGGAAATTCAACTTGTTGCAGTACCTTAGCTTTTGGACATAAATCCAAATGAGAGAACCCTAAAGACAACAACACCAATCCCTTACTTATATAGGCATACAAGAACTAAAAATCTTGAGGTTTTCAGCATCGAGTTTAATAGAGATTTGATTAAAAGAATCACATAGAATGAAAGAATATGATTGAGATAAGATATACGAATGACAAATGATAGACCTAAAACCCAATTTTATATATGGAAATAAGAACCCAGACTGCATTCAAGAATAAATCATAAAAGCCCAAATAGGATCAAAGAGCCTAGCAAGTGACAGCAAAGACATGCGAATGGACTTCGTTTGACCCCTTCCCAAGATAAAGACAATGTGTCAGAGGGAGATGAAAGGACTGAGCGGCCAAATTGCTTCGTCGAATCATCCCAGGAAAGTGCCCCTACTATCGAGCGAGGATTGCCGGCAGGGTGGATTGGCGTGGTGGCTGGAAGAGCCCCCAGAAAGGGGAAGAAAAGAGAGAAGAAGAGAGAGCCAGAGAGAAGAACTTTCTCCAAATTGAGGAGAGCTAAATAGGGTTCTCCTATTTTCTTGGGCTTGGGTTCTCTAAAAGGCGTTGGGCTTGGGTTTTTAGGTTAGCATTTTGGTTTTGGGCTTAGGTTAAATTAGGTGGACCTAGGTTTATTAGGGTTAGGTTTAAATATGTGACCCTCTACTTTGTACCACCGCTAGAATCGACCAATTGTCATTCCTAAAATTGTCGCCTTAATACGATTTCATCGCTCACGCTCAAATTCCTACAAAGACATGAAAACGAAATAATTATTATAAAATATAATAATCGAAACACTAATATATATAAATTAAGGGATATATTATGTAATAATTACGTGAATATCATTATCTGCTTGGATTCGACAAGCTATTGAACACAAACTATAATTGATTAATTGAACCAACCAAGCAATTAAGTCTATGTAAAATCAACATATATGACTTAGTTAGAGATATTTTTGACGAAAAAACAATTGTTCAAATTGATTGGGTTGAACTACAAAATGCTCAAAATGTTTGTGATTGCTTAATTAGTCGATCAATTGAACAAATAATGTAGAGATACTTTGAAGAAAAAAATTAAAAAAAAAACTGAAAATTAATAAGATCGATTTGATTGGGTTCAACCAGTCCAACGATTCTATTGAGTTCAGTTCCATTTGAATCGATTTGGAGTTCTCAATCATAGATAATCTCGACCAAAAATGGCCACAAAATCTGAAATTTATCAATTGAATCGATTGGTTGAACTAATCAGTGTAAAACAAACGAAAGAGAATATGAGAGAACTCTTGGAGGGGTCGAGAGAGACACACAGAGGAGAAGAAGCGGATTGGCATCGTAGGAGGAGGAATTCATTATGCAATAGATTTAAATCTATTTCTAAAGCCTTTGCGGATGAAGAAGAAAAGAGAGGGATCCTGGAGGAAAATACGACACAAAAATGGTTCAGTTGGATTTCAGTGGAGTCTACACAATAGAGTTTATCAATTTTTTATTCAGGTGAGATTTGGGACGGATGGACAAGAGAAGGGTCACATAGGAAACAACTGAACTCCCCATTAGGTCGCTCAATCTTGATTAGCTTCATCTGAGTGAGTTCGAAAGGGGAATAATTCTAAAAGAATGTAATTGTAGTTAGGTAGAAAAAATGGGTGTGAGTTGGATTTCAATCAAGACCATTAACGTGGAACACTCAACAAATATTGATCGACAAAAATGATTTATCTACAATCATGCATACAAAATCAGCACAAAATAAAAGAATAAGTGCACAGATTCGGCAATAAAAGCATAGCCACTACTCTATTGACATGCACAATTATTCAAGCAAGTGGAGTGCAAGAAAGATATGAGAACATAATGAGTAAACTTCAAACTATACTGAGTTAGTATTGTCTAAGTTGTATTAAAATAGAGAGAAGAAGAGGAGAAGAGAAGATGATATACCGTAAGTGGAGTCTGCTAACAGGGCCAACTTCGATCTTGGCGGGCATCGTAGGCACTGTCATCGTCGTCAACTATCTCTTTGTGCCTCAGGATCTGTTGACTAGGCAGGATGAAAAGAAAGATGGCACTTCATCTAAAAAGTAGAGGAAATCAGGTGGCGAGAGCGATTATGTCTTCAATTTTATATTAGCTTTGTGGGTGCATGTGTTTTTGTGGTTGTGTGAACAAATGTTGAATTTGCAGGCTTGCATATGAAACTTTCTTGTTGAATAAATTGGTGCTCTGTAGCAAAAAAAAAATAAAAAAAAAAACAAAAAAAAACAAAAAGTTGTATTAAAATACAAAATTTCATAGTAGAAAATCAACAATATAAAGAAAAAATTTCATTATGTCCAACAATTTATTTCAACAGAAGAAGACGAGTGGGGTGGTGGTTAACTGCTTGGATTCAATAAACAAGAAGCTCGAGTTCTTCAACCTCTTCTTTTAAATGGGTTTCACATTGAGAAATCATTTTTTTCTATTTGTTTTCCGCAAAAGAAAAGGGAGGATCAAAGGAGATGCAATAGTGGCATAGTGTGGGAGGCAGGAGAACAAAAGTGAACATCACTAGCCTGTAAATAAAATGAAAATGCAGGATGTTATCTACATCCACAACTTCTCCTTGCACCACCTCACCTTGTTTATTTTTATTTACTTTTTGTTTTTATTGTAGTCACCTTGGATCGATTTCCATTTCGTATCCATGAAGAGATGAAGGGTCCGTACCTTCCATTTCATCGAATCAATTTTTCATGCATGCATTTACTAGCTAACAAAAAAGCAGGATAACAGAAAAGAAAACAAGATTGATCCTCCAATTAACATCTATTATCATTTCAAAATAGAATTAAACAATAATGAGTTAATGAGGTTTATTGGGACATAAATTTTCATGGAAATGATTATTAGTTTTTAACAGGGAAAAAAGTTGTTACCAATAAGGTTGCAATTACCAACAAACTTTTATTTCCTTGTTGTAGAAATTTCATTAAAATATATATTTTTTCTAAAAAAATATTTGTTTCTATTAGTATACCAATTTCCAAAAAAATAATGATTTATCACTATAAAATAGTTAATGAGCTTTAACGAGAAATAGATTTTCATGAAAGTTGTCACGACCCGATCCACAGAGTACTATTTTGTCTGCTTTGGACCCAAGGCCCGCACGGCTTTAAAACGCGTAGTATTTTGTATATCCAAACTCGTACATATATAGTACGTCACCCTCCCTTACACAGAAGATGTGAGACTATGATCTCCCCTTTGTAGCTTGCCAATTCTCTTGGGATCCATAGGCTCTTTGGCTTCTCCCTCATCCTCCCCCTCAAGTATGCCCACACAAGGGTATCACAAAATAATTATCACTTGTTACAAATGAAAACAATTTGTTACTAACAAGGTTATAATTATCAAAGAAATTTTATTTCCTTGTTATAGAGATTTCATTAAAAAAAGATTTGTTTCAACAAAATAACAAACGTTGCAAGTAGTATTGCAATTTTCAACGAAATATTACTTTGTTGCTATAAATTAGTAAACGAGTTTTAAAATGGAAAAAATTATCAATCATTATTAACGAAACGAAACATGACTAATAATGTGATTATTATCTAGGAAAACATATTTCCTTACTAAATAAGTGTTAATATTCGTTACCAAGGAATGTGATTTGTTGTTAAAATTAGTCTTCTTTAGCAATAAAATATTTCATTTCAGATGATGCCATAATTACCAAGGAACTAGTGTTTTTTGGTTATAAAAAATATTTCATTGGTAAATAAATTCGGCGGGAAATTATATTTGGAGGGAATGCTTCCCGCCACTTATATAACAAGGAAATTTCCCACAAAATATATTTTGTTAGAAAAAAGTAACAACTTTATGGTTGTTTCAATGAATTTTTTTTTTCATTGGCAACGATACCATATTATAAAGGAATTTAAATTTTGTTGGGAAATGATAGATTTCTTGTAGTGTTGCATGGTGGAGGTAGACGATCTTGTTGAATCACATTTTCATTTGGTTACATCAAGTGATGCAATGTTTTTTGTGGTGTTATCTATCATTTTTATTGGTTTGTCACGTTATGCACACAATGGCTATCTCTATCAATGTCTTTCTTTGTAAGCTTTATCTTATTTAAAATGTAATTAAGTGACGTTTATTTTTTGTTCTGATCAGTACTTTTGTTTTGAGTAAGAAGTGGTCCACTTTGATCGGGTGTTCTTTTTAAGTAGTTAGAAGTTATAAACAAACTTCTGAATTAACTGTTTGTTTTGCTTCTGAATGAGCTGCTGATTAGAAGCTGTAAAATTAAATGGTGTTCGTTTTTAGGTGCTGACTTGATTTTTTTTTTTTTTTTACAGTTTTGCCCACTACCACAACTCCCACCGCCAACCACAAACCACCAACATTAACCCCTTCTTTACTTATTTTTTCTCCAAATACCATTAAGATCACTTTCCACCACTATAAAAAACCACCCTATATCCCTTTTTATTCCTCATACAATCTTCAATGGAGAGGAAGAAAAAGAGAAAGAGATAGAGAAAGAGGAATAGAAGGAAAATGAGAAGGAGGGTGGTGGCGATAGTGGCGACACTACACGCATGATACAGAGGAGGTGGAGAATAGATGGGATGGTTGGTAGAGAAGAGGGGTAGTAGCAATCATTACAAATTTATTGTGAGGTTATTATTGGAATGAATTTTCACTAAGCACTCATTCCTAAGTTATCAACACCGCCCATGATGCTTACTCCAATCAAAACTTCAACTTCTCATCAGAACTAAAAACAAACACTTTTTTTAAAGTTTTCAGCTTCTTATTAAGACTTTTGAGTCTATTTAAAAAAAGAAAACACCCTCTGAGTGTTGTGCTGGAAAAAAAAACACCCTCTTAGTCTTGCTATAGAAACAATATTAAAAAAAATTATGAATTGATAAAGTTGATTGACTATGAATTCGGTGAGATTTGATTAACTGAACATCGATTTCGGCCTAACTAATTGAAATAACCTAATATGACAATTCATTTTCAATTTTAGGGATAATTGATCCAATCATCAATATCCCGATCCTAACCCATTGAATAAGGCTAAACAAGTATCGAAACCATTTTAGCTAAATTTTGTTAATAGTTATAAGAAAGAGAATGTTTTTCGTTGTAAACAATGTTTGTTTATTAGTTGCTTCCACCTAATCAATCAATAAGTACCCATATTCAACACTATTTATTCTTGCAAAGTGGAAAATTTCTTATTACAAGAAGTATTTTGTATGTATTAATTTTTCTCACAAATAAAATCGGGAGAGAACAAAAAGAACACAATGGCATCTCTTGCAACAACAATGTCTTCACCACTTTTTTTTACATTATGTTTCACAGTTTCCATTGTGTGGCCACACCTTCAATTCTTTGGTTTGTACTGTTTATTCATCATCTCATTTACCAAAAAGACGTTCCTTAAATTATTTTCTAATTATTGTTATTGTTTGCAGTAGTATGGGCTGAAGGCAATTGTGCAAATATATCAAATATAAACAATGACTGCATTATAAGGAGATCTAACTTTCCAATAGACTTCAAATTTGGAGCGGGTACTTCAGCTTTTCAGGTTTATCTAATAACTATTTTTCTTTTTTACTTTTTTGTTATCTCTCATGAATTAAGTCATACTGTCAAACTGAAGAAAAGGTAACTTGTAATAAATTTTAGCTCAAGAAGTCATGACCTTAATTATATATATCATTCAACAAGGAAAACTAAAACTATAAATATTCTTTATTATTATGGTCCAGAAAGCATACATATATATATATATATATATATTTTGGTCCAAACACGAAGAATTTTCTTGAAGATAAGATGAGAAACAAAATACAATCATCCCTATATCAAGGAATGCCAAGACACCATGAAGGTGTCAAAAAACAAGTCTCTAAAGGGATTACAAGCCGAACCCATATCTTCCATAACAATTCACTAATCTTGATAAAGATAGAGTGCTCCAATCTGTTAAGCCCGTAAAAACCCTCATATTTCTCTCTTTCTACACACACCACATGAGCACATGAGAAACCCTACGCCATGACCATTACGCGAGGCGGGATGGATTAGCTTGGGACCACCAAAAGAAATTAATTCAAGGAAGAAGATTATTCTCCCAAACCAAATTCTTGTGAGAGGAAATGAGAGTGGGTCTCATAATGAGATGCAGCCAGCATATCTATAAATTCTTTCACCGAGAAACCACACCTTTACCCTTCCACACCAAACTATCAGATCCCCATGAGAACATCTGAATATCCAATAGTTGCATTAAATTGGCAATTTAAAGTAAAATATTCAGCCTTTTTTTTTCTTTTGCAATTAAATTTGATTATTTCACAATGCTATCGTCGCTATGCTAATAGTGGATCACCTTGTTTATATATGATTGAAACAGATAGAAGGAGCATATGATAAAGATGGCAAAGGACCAAGTGTTCAAGACTATTCTGGCCCAAAAATAGGTTTTTTTCAATTGTGCAATTTTTTTTTATTATTACTTATCAATTGACATTGTAGTTGTCATATTATACTTTGACCCCGGACTTATGATCGTGACTATATTTCTTACCACACTATAGGGAGAGTTGATACAAGAAATGGCGTTAATTCTTATTATATGTACAAAGTGAGTACATCAATCGTTGGGATTCTGAATGGTTTAATATCATGAAATTTGGATCAATTTTAATATCTAATTTTGTTTATCTCTTGTTACAATTACAGGAGGATATCATGGCTTTGAGTTCTATCGGTTTGGATTCATATAGATTTTCGATTTCTTGGTCAAGGATATTGCCTGGTATTTTTCCTAACTACCTCTAACTTTTATTGGCTTAGATGTCATTTTTCATTTTCTACCTTCTATCTAATGCAAATTAGAAACATTCGAAAATTGTTTTCTCTTTTGGTTCAACAACAATTTTTATTCCTTTCGATTTTTTCATATATCTTAATTCTTCTCTATGTTCTTCTAATTTATGTATACTATAAAAATAGTTCCTAAAATTATTACTGACTTATGTGTTGAGCTATTTATTCAAGCCACATATATTAACGCCTATTTCATACAACTTATTTGGCTGCAACATTATTATATCTTGTACTTAATGACTCTTGAACCTTGTAGATGGAACATTGGAGGGTGGTGTCAATCCAAAAGGGATAGAATACTACAATAATCTTATAAATGGACTTCTTAAAAATGGTACAACTATATTGTCATTAATATAAATATTGGGTGTTTTTGTCATATATTTGTTGTGGTTGAGTTCATCAAGTGGTTCATGTATTTTTTTAATGTAGGTATTACACCGTTTGTCACATTATTTCATTTGGACTTGCCAATGAAATTACAAGAAAAATATGGCGGGGTTTTAAGCCGCAATTTTGTGTAAGCATAATAATTTTCCATCTGAAAATACTTTTCATTATATGTATAAAAAAATAACATTATAAATGTTTGTATTTCTAAAAGTACCTTTGAATGCTATTTCAGGAAAGATTTTCAGGCATATAGTGAAATTTGTTTTAGAACTTTCGGTGATAGAGTAAAACATTGGGTTACGATAAATGAACCATCTATTCTTGCTAGCTATGGAGCAGAAAGTATA
Organism: Berberis vulgaris; assembly: GCA_963556465.1. NCBI lineage: Eukaryota > Viridiplantae > Streptophyta > Magnoliopsida > Ranunculales > Berberidaceae > Berberis > Berberis vulgaris. Next base: position 78,230,294 of record OY747135.1, read on the forward strand.
AATTCACTGACAGTGCCCTATATTATTGCGCACAATTTAATATTAGCGCATGGAGCTGTTGCAAAGATGTATAAAGAAAATTTCCAGGTATGTAGGATAATATTTTGTATTTATTATTATTTTTTTTATTAGAAAACAATAATTATATTAATTTTGAACATGCATGTATTCATTGTTCATTATTTTTAAATTGTTGATTTCTTAGGTTACTCAACATGGAATGATTGGCATTTCACTTGTGTCAACGTGGTTTCAACCTTATTCTGAATCAAGCAGAGATATAAAAGCTGCAGAAAGAGCCATGGATTTTCTCTTTGGTTGGTAAGTTGCATTTTCTCATACAATGCAAAAACTTTGCGAGAACATGTAAATCACAGAACTCTTGATAGGTTTTTTCTTCTCAACATTTTACAGAAAATTAAAATTGAATGAGTATTACATGTGCCTTTAAATAGAAAAGGTTAGTGATTTTGAACTAAATAGATAAAACTACCACATAAATTTCTCTTTTTGTCAATTTTGGGCAAACATATAAAATATCAAAATTTTATTTTATTGTTAGTTTATTTTTTAAATTTTTGTAAGGACAATCTTCATTCCTTTTAAAAGGTGACATTATATTCAATTTAACGAATCAATATTGATGGCACTCTGAATCATTATGAAGTATAATTTACTATACATTTGTTTCATTTTGTGCTACGCATATAGGTTTATGGAACCATTCACTTATGGAGATTATCCAAGTTCTATGATATCTTTGGTAAAGGACAGACTACCAAAGTTTACTAAAGAAGAAAAACAAATGGTTATGGGATCACTTGATTTTGTTGGCATTAATTACTATTTTGCAAATTTTGCAAAAGATATCTCTATCAATGCGACGAATGTTACTGACGCTAAAAATGACCGACATGCGATTGAAGGTGATGAGCATAATAAATAATATTTTTTCCTTCTATTCATGCAAAATATTAAAGTTGGCTACACCATTTATTTAAGTTCAGTTTTTCTTCTGTGTTACAGGAAACTTTGACAAGAATAATGTTAAAATTGAGGCAAGTTTATAGGAAACGATAAAATTATTTTAAATCTCTCGTATTTAGTGGGGTTAGTTTCTAATTTTATTTTTCAATCAAGCAGGAGTACAATCACATTCAAGATATGTTGGTCTACATCAAGAACAAATACAAAAGTCCACAAATTTATATCACAGAAAATGGTATCTTCCTCACCTACACTTGTTAAAATAAAAATAGGGCTAAGGTTTATGTATGTTGTTGAATAAGTTGTATAATAAAAAAAATAAAGAAATCACTTAAAATTCGAAATTAAATAATACAAGCCCCTATGTGTGTTTTGGAAGAAACTTTGATGTGGATATACAAGTCAAAAGAATATGTTTTTGGCTTAAACATTGGATTTAGCATTAAAGAGATCATATGTAAATTTGGGTTGGAGGTTTGTTCTCTTCAATTTCTCTGTACATAATTTCTCTAATCATTCCTCGACATGCACATTAATATTATACTTGTGGCAGATGATATAAAAGATCTAGGATTCGAACCCAGCTTAAGTTTGAGTACATCTAGAGATTAATATTATACTTGTGACAATTGATTAAGTTTTAGTACATCTAGAGATTAATAAATGTCGAATAGGACATAAACAACATTGAGTTCTTATCAAAATCATAACTTATATATGTAATTATAGACTTAAATTTGTGTCTGCTCTTATAGGGATGGGACCTGATGAAAGATTCACACCCAAAGATGCCATACTCCACGATCAAGATAGAATTGTCTTCCTTCAAAGAAATTTATATTATATCCGAGAAGCAATTAAGTAAGTTGTATTTTTTTAATTATGACAATGAGAAATCAACTAACGGTATTGTTTTCTAGAAAATGATAAAATTTTATGTATGTGCGCATATGCATACGAGTTTGATGGACAAATAAAATTTACAGGTTAGGTGCAGATGTGAAAGGGTACTTCCATTGGTCCCTTATGGATAATGTTCAAGGAAATATTGGTTACAATGTGAGGATGGGGCTATACTATATAGATTACACGGACAACTTCAAACGATATCCTAAAGACTCCGTCAACTGGCTTAGAAATTTCTTAAAGGAGGATTCGAACTCTACGAAGAACTCTTAACACCCACATTGACATCTTATTATTTTGTTTTCCCTTCTAGTGGTTCTTCTTGTTTGACAAGTGTTCGATTTATGAATCATTGAGTTGGAAAACTTTGCTTGTGATTTTTATTTTAGCTACTTGATTTGGTTTTATGTGATAAACAAACTTATGTTGTAATAAAAGAGAATTTGTCAGATTTCTCTTTTCATTATATTACAAATAAATGGAATTTGAGTGTATGACTAATTTTTCCAATTCATTTTACATAAAAGCAAGTCCAAAACTTACATATAAAACATCTTGCAAGAATTCAAACATGTATAAGCTTCTCTCTAAGCTCCAACACAAAGAGTGTTATTACTTTCTTGTAAAAAAAAAAAAAAAAAAAACAAAAAAAACCTAATGTACGAACCCTATTTATTCTCAGATCACAAAGTTACTGTTGAGCACAATAATTCCAAAAGCCTCCTATCGAATTGAGACACCAGCTACAACATGCTTATTGAAGAACTAGATCATACTGCATCGACAAACCCACAAATGGACAAAAATGTCCCTTCTCAATCAACCACAATCAATAACAACTACCTAAGTCAATAGACAGTTTTGTCCATATGTTATAGATGGATGTAGATGGTGAAATAGTTCAAAGTGGTCTTGGCATACTGAGGACCTCTTGTACATATTGAACTCTTGTAACATTGATCTCTGGATATTTCCCTGACTCCTAGCAAACAATGTAAAGAAAATATTTGGAGAATTGTATTATTGTTGTGTGTATTCCTTGACTGGATGCAAGCTTATATAAGCTAATTTATACCTACCTTATGGAAACAGGAAACTTAAAACGTGCTATATAAAATAGTCTTATTCTGATTGAAGTCCAATTTGGTGAAGAAGTCATGACTGTCGAGTGAAGCTGCTAATGGTTCAACTTGAGTATGCATGATTGTCAAATTCTGGATAATTCTGGATGCTTCTAGATAATTCTGGATGATTCTGGATAATTCTAGTATGAAGAATTATGACTGTTGAGTGAACGGCTAATGGTTCGATTCGAGTGGTCAGCATGACTCTCCAATTCTGGTATGAAGAAATCATGACTGTCGAGTGAATGACTAATGGTTCAATTCGAGCGGTCAGCATGACTCTCCAATTCTGCTATGAAGAAATCATAAATGTCCAGTGAATGGCTAATGGTTTGACTCGAGTCAGCATGTCTCCCCCTCAGCGTGAAGCTGAAAATTTTCTCAGCACAAATGTTGGTATTGCTCAGCATTGGTGCTGGATTGCTCAACATTTGTATTGGTATTGCTCAGCGCAAATGTTTGTATTGCTCAACATTGGTCCTAGATTGCTCAACATTTGTACTGGTATTGCTTAACACAAATGTTGGTATTGCTCAGCATTGGTCCTGGATTGCTCAACATTCGTACTGTTATTGCTCAGCATTGGTGCTGGTATTGCTTAGCATTGGTGTTGGTAGTGTTTTTATTTATTTATTTTGTTTGTTGGGTTGCTGGTCTGCTGAAGGCTAGTATGTATCATAGAAGACGGTGTCTGTTAGTTGGTTGAAGAGAGAGATAGTTGGCATGGTGTTCTTTCTCTCTTTGTATCTTGTTGCTCGAGAGTTTGTTGAGTAGATCCGGGAGGTGGCCCATGTTGAACAGAAAGTGGAGGCCCTTTAATGTCCTCTGACATGTATTGGTTGGTGATTGAAGGCGAAATTTATGTCGAGGATATTCCTGCTGCTGTCATCCCTTATAAAAAAAAAAATTCTTGTTTACATATTGATGCAAAAAAAAATTCTTCTAATAATCTTTTAATCAACATATTTTCTTGTTTACATATTGATGCAAATGTCAAACATGAAGAAGCTAATAACATGCTAAAAAAATGTGCATTAGCAACTACATAAGCCTGCATAACATTTGCAACTGGGAAGAAGTCTATTACATTTTCATCGGAGTCATAAGAGCTATAGAAAATAAAATAATCTAGAAAATGAATCCATTCAAATAATGACAACAATTTTTATCATTGAGGAGTACTTTGTTACTATGTAAATGTCATGTAATGATTTTAACGTAAAGTTTTGTAGGTATAATATGTATAACTATTTACCGAGACAAAAATAGATTAAACGATAATCTTGAGGTTTCAAGCACTGAAGAAATACCTTGAGAACGGAAATTCAACTTGTTGCAGTACCTTAGCTTTTGGACAGAAATCCAAATGAGAGAACCCTGAAGACAACAACACCAATCCCTTACTTATATAGGCTTACAAGAACTAAAAATCTTGAGGTTTTCAGCATCGAGTTTAATAGAGATTTGATTAAAAGAATCACATAGAACGAAAGAATATGATTGAGATAAGATATACGAATGACAAATGATAGACCTAAAACCCAATTTTATATATGGAAATAAGAACCCAGACTACATTCAAGAATAAATCATAAAAGCCCAAATAGGATCAAAGAGCCTAGCAAGTGACAGCAAAGACATGCGAATGGACTTCGTTTGACCCCTTCCCAAGATAAAGACAATGTGTCAGAGGGAGATGAAAGGACTGAGCGGCCAAATTGCTTCGCCGAATCATCCCAGGAAAGTGCCCCTACTATCGAGCGGGGATTGCCGGCAGGGTGGATTGGCGTGGTGGCTGGAAGAGCCCCCAGAAAGGGGAAGAAAAGAGAGAAGAAGAGAGAGCCAGAGAGAAGAACTTTCTCCAAACTTAGGAGAGCTAAATAGGGTTCTCCTATTTTCTTGGGCTTGGGTTCTCTAAAAGGCGTTGGGCTTGGGTTTTTAGGTTAGCATTTTGGTTTTGGGCTTAGGTTAAATTAGGTGGACCTAGGTTTATTAGGGTTAGGTTTAGATATGTGACCCTCTACTTTGTACCACCGCTAGAATCGACCAATTGTCATTCCTAAAATTGTCGCCTTAATACAATTTCATCGCTCACGCTCAAATTCCTACAAAGACATGAAAACGAAATAATTATTATAAAATATAATAATCGAAACACTAATATATATAAATTAAAGGATATATTATGTAATAATTACGTGAATATCATTATCTGCTTGGATTCGACAAGCTATTGAACACAAACTATAATTGATTAATTGAACCAACCAAGCAATTAAGTCTATGTAAAATCAACATATATGACTTAGTTAGAGATATTTTTGACGAAAAAACAATTGTTCAAATTGATTGGGTTGAACTACAAAATGCTCAAAATGTTTGTGATTGCTTAATTAGTCGATCAATTGAACAAATAATGTAGAGATACTTTGAAGAAAAAAATTAAAAAAAAAAACTAAAAATTAATAAGATCGATTTGATTGGGTTCAACCAGTCCAACGATTCTATTGAGTTCAGTTCCATTTGAATCGATTTGGAGTTCTCAATCATAGATAATCTCGACCAAAAATGGCCACAAAATCTGAAATTTATCAATTGAATCGATTGGTTGAACTAATCAGTGTAAAACAAACGAAAGAGAATATGAGAGAACTCTTGGAGGGGTCGAGAGAGACACACAGAGGAGAAGAAGCGGATTGGCATCGTAGGAGGAGGAATTCATTATGCAATAGATTTAAATCTATTTCTAAAGCCTTTGCGGATGAAGAAGAAAAGAGAGGGATCCTGGAGGAAAATACGACACAAAAATGGTTCAGTTGGATTTCAGTGGAGTCTACACAATAGAGTTTATCAATTTTTTATTCAGGTGAGATTTGGGACGGATGGACAAGAGAAGGGTCACATAGGAAACAACTGAACTCCCCATTAGGTCGCTCAATCTTGATTAGCTTCATCTGAGTGAGTTCGAAAGGGGAATAATTCTAAAAGAATGTAATTGTAGTTAGGTAGAAAAAATGGGTGTGAGTTGGATTTCAATCAAGACCATTAACGTGGAACACTCAACAAATATTGATCGACAAAAATGATTTATCTACAATCATGCATACAAAATCAGCACAAAATAAAAGAATAAGTGCACAGATTCGGCAATAAAAGCATAGCCACTACTCTATTGACATGCACAATTATTCAAGCAAGTGGAGTGCAAGAAAGATATGAGAACATAATGAGTAAACTTCAAACTATACTGAGTTAGTATTGTCTAAGTTGTATTAAAATAGAGAGAAGAAGAGGAGAAGAGAAGATGATATACCGTAAGTGGAGTCTGCTAACAGGGCCAACTTCGATCTTGGCGGGCATCGTAGGCACTGTCATCGTCGTCAACTATCTCTTTGTGCCTCAGGATCTGTTGACTAGGCAGGATGAAAAGAAAGATGGCACTTCATCTAAAAAGTAGAGGAAATCAGGTGGCGAGAGCGATTATGTCTTCAATTTTATATTAGCTTTGTGGGTGCATGTGTTTTTGTGGTTGTGTGAACAAATGTTGAATTTGCAGGCTTGCATATGAAACTTTCTTGTTGAATAAATTGGTGCTCTGTAGCAAAAAAAAAAATAAAAAAAAAACAAAAAGTTGTATTAAAATACAAAATTTCATAGTAGAAAATCAACAATATAAAGAAAAAATTTCATTATGTCCAACAATTTATTTCAACAGAAGAAGACGAGTGGGGTGGTGGTTAACTGCTTGGATTCAATAAACAAGAAGCTCGAGTTCTTCAACCTCTTCTTTTAAATGGGTTTCACATTGAGAAATCATTTTTTTCTATTTGTTTTCCGCAAAAGAAAAGGGAGGATCAAAGGAGATGCAATAGTGGCATAGTGTGGGAGGCAGGAGAACAAAAGTGAACATCACTAGCCTGTAAATAAAATGAAAATGCAGGATGTTATCTACATCCACAACTTCTCCTTGCACCACCTCACCTTGTTTATTTTTATTTACTTTTTGTTTTTATTGTAGTCACCTTGGATCGATTTCCATTTCGTATCCATGAAGAGATGAAGGGTCCGTACCTTCCATTTCATCGAATCAATTTTTCATGCATGCATTTACTAGCTAACAAAAAAGCAGGATAACAGAAAAGAAAACAAGATTGATCCTCCAATTAACATCTATTATCATTTCAAAATAGAATTAAACAATAATGAGTTAATGAGGTTTATTGGGACATAAATTTTCATGGAAATGATTATTAGTTTTTAACAGGGAAAAAAGTTGTTACCAATAAGGTTGCAATTACCAACAAAATTTTATTTCCTTGTTGTAGAAATTTCATTAAAATATATATTTTTTCTAAAAAAATATTTGTTTCTATTAGTATACCAATTTCCAAAAAAATAATGATTTATCACTATAAAATAGTTAATGAGCTTTAACGAGAAATAGATTTTCATGAAAGTTGTCACGACCCGATCCACAGAGTACTATTTTGTCTGCTTTGGACCCAAGGCCCGCACGGCTTTAAAACGCGTAGTATTTTGTATATCCAAACTCGTACATATATAGTACGTCACCCTCCCTTACACAGAAGATGTGAGACTATGATCTCCCCTTTGTAGCTTGCCAATTCTCTTGGGATCCATAGGCTCTTTGGCTTCTCCCTCATCCTCCCCCTCAAGTATGCCCACACAAGGGTATCACAAAATAATTATCACTTGTTACAAATGAAAACAATTTGTTACTAACAAGGTTATAATTATCAAAGAAATTTTATTTCCTTGTTATAGAGATTTCATTAAAAAAAGATTTGTTTCAACAAAATAACAAACGTTGCAAGTAGTATTGCAATTTTCAACGAAATATTACTTTGTTGCTATAAATTAGTGAACGAGTTTTAAAATGGAAAAAATTATCAATCATTATTAACGAAACGAAACATGACTAATAATGTGATTATTATCTAGGAAAACATATTTCCTTACTAAATAAGTGTTAATATTCGTTACCAAGGAATGTGATTTGTTGTTAAAATTAGTCTTCTTTAGCAATAAAATATTTCATTTCAGATGATGCCATAATTACCAAGGAACTAGTGTTTTTTGGTTATAAAAAATATTTCATTGGTAAATAAATTCGGCGGGAAATTATATTTGGAGGGAATGCTTCCCGCCACTTATATAACAAGGAAATTTCCCACAAAATATATTTTGTTAGAAAAAAGTAACAACTTTATGGTTGTTTCAATGAATTTTTTTTTTCATTGGCAACGATACCATATTAACAAGGAATTTAAATTTTGTTGGGAAATGATAGATTTCTTGTAGTGTTGCATGGTGGAGGTAGACGATCTTGTTGAATCACATTTTCATTTGGTTACATCAAGTGATGCAATGTTTTTTGTGGTGTTATCTATCATTTTTATTGGTTTGTCACGTTATGCACACAATGGCTATCTCTATCAATGTCTTTCTTTGTAAGCTTTATCTTATTTAAAATGTAATTAAGTGACGTTTATTTTTTGTTCTGATCAGTACTTTTGTTTTGAGTAAGAAGTGGTCCACTTTGATCGGGTGTTCTTTTTAAGTAGTTAGAAGTTATAAACAAACTTCTGAATTAACTGTTTGTTTTGCTTCTGAATGAGCTGCTGATTAGAAGCTGTAAAATTAAATGGTGTTCGTTTTTAGGTGCTGACTTGATTTTTTTTTTTTTTTTACATTTTTGCCCACTACCACAACTCCCACCGCCAACCACAAACCACCAACATTAACCCCTTCTTTACTTATTTTTTCTCCAAATACCATTAAGATCACTTTCCACCACTATAAAAAACCACCCTATATCCCTTTTTATTCCTCATACAATCTTCAATGGAGAGGAAGAAAAAGAGAAAGAGATAGAGAAAGAGGAATAGAAGGAAAATGAGAAGGAGGGTGGTGACGATAGTGGCGACACTACACGCATGATACAGAGGAGGTGGAGAATAGATGGGATGGTTGGTAGAGAAGAGGGGTAGTAGCAATCATTACAAATTTATTGTGAGGTTATTATTGGAATGAATTTTCACTAAGCACTCATTCCTAAGTTATCAACACCGCCCATGATGCTTACTCCAATCAAAACTTCAACTTCTCATCATAACTAAAAACAAACACTTTTTTTAAAGTTTTCAGCTTCTTATTAAGACTTTTGAGTCTATTTAAAAAAAGAAAACACCCTCTGAGTGTTGTGCTGGAAAAAAAAACACCCTCTTAGTCTTGCTATAGAAACAATATTAAAAAAAATTATGAATTGATAAAGTTGATTGACTATGAATTCGGTGAGATTTGATTAACTGAACATCGATTTCGGCCTAACTAATTGAAATAACCTAATATGACAATTCATTTTCAATTTTAGGGATAATTGATCCAACCATCAATATCCCGATCCTAACCCATTGAATAAGGCTAAACAAGTATCGAAACCATTTTAGCTAAATTTTGTTAATAGTTATAAGAAAGAGAATGTTTTTCGTTGTAAACAATGTTTGTTTATTAGTTGCTTCCACCTAATCAATCAATAAGTACCCATATTCAACACTATTTATTCTTGCAAAGTGGAAAATTTCTTATTACAAGAAGTATTTTGTATGTATTAATTTTTCTCACAAATAAAATCGGGAGAGAACAAAAAGAACACAATGGCATCTCTTGCAACAACAATGTCTTCACCACTTTTGTTTACATTATGTTTCACAGTTTCCATTGTTTGGCCACACCTTCAATTCTTTGGTTTGTACTGTTTATTCATCATCTCATTTACCAAAAAGACGTTCCTTAAATTATTTTCTAATTATTGTTATTGTTTGCAGTAGTATGGGCTGAAGGCAATTGTGCAAATATATCAAATATAAACAATGACTACATTATAAGGAGATCTAACTTTCCAATAGACTTCAAATTTGGAGCGGGTACTTCAGCTTTTCAGGTTTATCTAATAACTATTTTTCTTTTTTACTTTTTTGTTATCTCTCATGAATTAAGTCATACTGTCAAACTGAAGAAAAGGTAACTTGTAATAAATTTTAGCTCAAGAAGTCATGACCTTAATTATATATATCATTCAACAAGGAAAACTAAAACTATAAATATTCTTTATTATTATGGTCCAGAAAGCATACATATATATATATTTATATATATTTTGGTCCAAACACGAAGAATTTTCTTGAAGATAAGATGAGAAACAAAATACAATCATCCCTATATCAAGGAATGCCAAGACACCATGAAGGTGTCAAAAAACAAGTCTCTAAAGGGATTACAAGCCGAACCCATATCTTCCACAACAATTCACTAATCTTGATAAAGATAGAGTGCTCCAATCTGTTAAGCCCGTAAAAACCCTCATATTTCTCTCTTTCTACACACACCACATGAGCACATGAGAAACCCTACGCCATGACCATTACGCGAGGCGGGATGGATTAGCTTGGGACCACCAAAAGAAATTAATTCAAGGAAGAAGATTATTCTCCCAAACCAAATTCTTGTGAGAGGAAATGAGAGTGGGTCTCATAATGAGATGCAGCCAGCATATCTATAAATTCTTTCACCGAGAAACCACACCTTTACCCTTCCACACCAAACTATCAGATCCCCATGAGAACATCTGAATATCCAATAGTTGCATTAATTTGGCAATTTAAAGTAAAATATTCAGCCTTTTTTTTTCTTTTGCAATTAAATTTGATTATTTCACAATGCTATCGTCGCTATGCTAATAGTGGATCACCTTGTTTATATATGATTGAAACAGATAGAAGGAGCATATGATAAAGATGGCAAAGGACCAAGTGTTCAAGACTATTCCGGCCCAAAAATAGGTTTTTTCCAATTGTGCAATTTTTTTTTATTATTACTTATCAATTGACATTGTAGTTGTCATATTATACTTTGACCCCGGACTTATGATCGTGACTATATTTCTTACCACACTATAGGGAGAGTTGATACAAGAAATGGCGTTAATTCTTATTATATGTACAAAGTGAGTACATCAATCGTTGGGATTCTGAATGGTTTAATATCATGAAATTTGGATCAATTTTAATATCTAATTTTGTTTATCTCTTGTTACAATTACAGGAGGATATCATGGCTTTGAGTTCTATCGGTTTGGATTCATATAGATTTTCGATTTCTTGGTCAAGGATATTGCCTGGTATTTTTCCTAACTACCTCTAACTTTTATTGGCTTAGATGTCATTTTTCATTTTCTACCTTCTATCTAATGCAAATTAGAAACATTCGAAAATTGTTTTCTCTTTTGGTTCAACAACAATTTTTATTCCTTTCGATTTTTTCATATATCTTAATTCTTCTCTATGTTCTTCTAATTTATGTATACTATAAAAATAGTTCCTAAAATTATTACTGACTTATGTGTTGAGCTATTTATTCAAGCCACATATATTAACGCCTATTTCATACAACTTATTTGGCTGCAACATTATTATATCTTGTACTTAATGACTCTTGAACCTTGTAGATGGAACATTGGAGGGTGGTGTCAATCCAAAAGGGATAGAATACTACAATAATCTTATAAATGGACTTCTTAAAAATGGTACAACTATATTGTCATTAATATAAATATTGGGTGTTTTTGTCATATATTTGTTGTGGTTGAGTTCATCAAGTGGTTCATGTATTTTTTTAATGTAGGTATTACACCGTTTGTCACATTATTTCATTTGGACTTGCCAATGAAATTACAAGAAAAATATGGCGGGGTTTTAAGCCGCAATTTTGTGTAAGCATAATAATTTTCCATCTGAAAATACTTTTCATTATATGTATAAAAAAATAACATTATAAATGTTTGTATTTCTAAAAGTACCTTTGAATGCTATTTCAGGAAAGATTTTCAGGCATATAGTGAAATTTGTTTTAGAACTTTCGGTGATAGAGTAAAACATTGGGTTACGATAAATGAACCATCTATTCTTGCTAGCTATGGAGCAGAAAGTATAAATTCACTGACAGTGCCCTATATTATTGCGCACAATTTAATATTAGCGCATGGAGCTGTTGCAAAGATGTATAAAGAAAATTTCCAGGTATGTAGGATAATATTTTGTATTTATTATTATTTTTTTTATTAGAAAACAATAATTATATTAATTTTGAACATGCATGTATTCATTGTTCATTATTTTTAAATTGTTGATTTCTTAGGTTACTCAACATGGAATGATTGGCATTTCACTTGTGTCAACGTGGTTTCAACCTTATTCTGAATCGAGCAGAGATATAAAAGCTGCAGAAAGAGCCATGGATTTTCTCTTTGGTTGGTAAGTTGCATTTTCTCATACAATGCAAAAACTTTGCGAGAACATGTAAATCACAGAACTCTTGATAGGTTTTTTCTTCTCAACATTTTACAGAAAATTAAAATTGAATGAGTATTACATGTGCCTTTAAATAGAAAAGGTTAGTGATTTTGAACTAAATAGATAAAACTACCACATAAATTTCTCTTTTTGTCAATTTTGGGCAAACATATAAAATATCAAAATTTTATTTTATTGTTAGTTTATTTTTTAAATTTTTGTAAGGACAATCTTCATTCCTTTTAAAAGGTGACATTATATTCAATTTAACGAATCAATATTGATGGCACTCTGAATCATTATGAAGTATAATTTACTATACATTTGTTTCATTTTGTGCTACGCATATAGGTTTATGGAACCATTCACTTATGGAGATTATCCAAGTTCTATGATATCTTTGGTAAAGGACAGACTACCAAAGTTTACTAAAGAAGAAAAACAAATGGTTATGGGATCACTTGATTTTGTTGGCATTAATTACTATTTTGCAAATTTTGCAAAAGATATCTCTATCAATGCGACGAATGTTACTGACGCTAAAAATGACCGACATGCGATTGAAGGTGATGAGCATAATAAATAATATTTTTTCCTTCTATTCATGCAAAATATTAAAGTTGGCTACACCATTTATTTAAGTTCAGTTTTTCTTCTGTGTTACAGGAAACTTTGACAAGAATAATGTTAAAATTGAGGCAAGTTTATAGGAAACGATAAAATTATTTTAAATCTCTCGTATTTAGTGGGGTTAGTTTCTAATTTTATTTTTCAATCAAGCAGGAGTACAATCACATTCAAGATATGTTGGTCTACATCAAGAACAAATACAAAAGTCCACAAATTTATATCACAGAAAATGGTATCTTCCTCACCTACACTTGTTAAAATAAAAATAGGGCTAAGGTTTATGTATGTTGTTGAATAAGTTGTATAATAAAAAAAATAAAGAAATCACTTAAAATTCGAAATTAAATAATACAAGCCCCTATGTGTGTTTTGGAAGAAACTTTGATGTGGATATACAAGTCAAAAGAATATGTTTTTGGCTTAAACATTGGATTTAGCATTAAAGAGATCATATGTAAATTTGGGTTGGAGGTTTGTTCTCTTCAATTTCTCTGTACATAATTTCTCTAATCATTCCTCGACATGCACATTAATATTATACTTGTGGCAGATGATATAAAAGATCTAGGATTCGAACCCAGCTTAAGTTTGAGTACATCTAGAGATTAATATTATACTTGTGACAATTGATTAAGTTTTAGTACATCTAGAGATTAATAAATGTCGAATAGGACATAAACAACATTGAGTTCTTATCAAAATCATAACTTATATATGTAATTATAGACTTAAATTTGTGTCTGCTCTTATAGGGATGGGACCTGATGAAAGATTCACACCCAAAGATGCCATACTCCACGATCAAGATAGAATTGTCTTCCTTCAAAGAAATTTATATTATATCCGAGAAGCAATTAAGTAAGTTGTATTTTTTTAATTATGACAATGAGAAATCAACTAACGGTATTGTTTTCTAGAAAATGATAAAATTTTATGTATGTGCGCATATGCATACGAGTTTGATGGACAAATAAAATTTACAGGTTAGGTGCAGATGTGAAAGGGTACTTCCATTGGTCCCTTATGGATAATGTTCAAGGAAATATTGGTTACAATGTGAGGATGGGGCTATACTATATAGATTACACGGACAACTTCAAACGATATCCTAAAGACTCCGTCAACTGGCTTAGAAATTTCTTAAAGGAGGATTCGAACTCTACGAAGAACTCTTAACACCCACATTGACATCTTATTATTTTGTTTTCCCTTCTAGTGGTTCTTCTTGTTTGACAAGTGTTCGATTTATGAATCATTGAGTTGGAAAACTTTGCTTGTGATTTTTATTTTAGCTACTTGATTTGGTTTTATGTGATAAACAAACTTATGTTGTAATAAAAGAGAATTTGTCAGATTTCTCTTTTCATTATATTACAAATAAATGGAATTTGAGTGTATGACTAATTTTTCCAATTCATTTTACATAAAAGCAAGTCCAAAACTTACATATAAAACATCTTGCAAGAATTCAAACATGTATAAGCTTCTCTCTAAGCTCCAACACAAAGAGTGTTATTACTTTCTTGTAAAAAAAAAAAAAAAAAAAACAAAAAAAACCTAATGTACGAACCCTATTTATTCTCAGATCACAAAGTTACTGTTGAGCACAATAATTCCAAAAGCCTCCTATCGAATTGAGACACCAGCTACAACATGCTTATTGAAGAACTAGATCATACTGCATCGACAAACCCACAAATGGACAAAAATGTCCCTTCTCAATCAACCACAATCAATAACAACTACCTAAGTCAATAGACAGTTTTGTCCATATGTTATAGATGGATGTAGATGGTGAAATAGTTCAAAGTGGTCTTGGCATACTGAGGACCTCTTGTACATATTGAACTCTTGTAACATTGATCTCTGGATATTTCCCTGACTCCTAGCAAACAATGTAAAGAAAATATTTGGAGAATTGTATTATTGTTGTGTGTATTCCTTGACTGGATGCAAGCTTATATAAGCTAATTTATACCTACCTTATGGAAACAGGAAACTTAAAACGTGCTATATAAAATAGTCTTATTCTGATTGAAGTCCAATTTGGTGAAGAAGTCATGACTGTCGAGTGAAGCTGCTAATGGTTCAACTTGAGTATGCATGATTGTCAAATTCTGGATAATTCTGGATGCTTCTAGATAATTCTGGATGATTCTGGATAATTCTAGTATGAAGAATTATGACTGTTGAGTGAACGGCTAATGGTTCGATTCGAGTGGTCAGCATGACTCTCCAATTCTGGTATGAAGAAATCATGACTGTCGAGTGAATGACTAATGGTTCAATTCAAGCGGTCAGCATGACTCTCCAATTCTGCTATGAAGAAATCATAAATGTCCAGTGAATGGCTAATGGTTTGACTCGAGTCAGCATGTCTCCCCCTCAGCGTGAAGCTGAAAATTTTCTCAGCACAAATGTTGGTATTGCTCAGCATTGGTGCTGGATTGCTCAACATTTGTATTGGTATTGCTCAGCGCAAATGTTTGTATTGCTCAACATTGGTCCTAGATTGCTCAACATTTGTACTGGTATTGCTTAACACAAATGTTGGTATTGCTCAGCATTGGTCCTGGATTGCTCAACATTCGTACTGTTATTGCTCAGCATTGGTGCTGGTATTGCTTAGCATTGGTGTTGGTAGTGTTTTTATTTATTTATTTTGTTTGTTGGGTTGCTGGTCTGCTGAAGGCTAGTATGTATCATAGAAGACGGTGTCTGTTAGTTGGTTGAAGAGAGAGATAGTTGGCATGGTGTTCTTTCTCTCTTTGTATCTTGTTGCTCGAGAGTTTGTTGAGTAGATCCGGGAGGTGGCCCATGTTGAACAGAAAGTGGAGGCCCTTTAATGTCCTCTGACATGTATTGGTTGGTGATTGAAGGCGAAATTTATGTCGAGGATATTCCTGCTGCTGTCATCCCTTATAAAAAAAAAAAATTCTTGTTTACATATTGATGCAAAAAAAAATTCTTCTAATAATCTTTTAATCAACATATTTTCTTGTTTACATATTGATGCAAATGTCAAACATGAAGAAGCTAATAACATGCTAAAAAAATGTGCATTAGCAACTACATAAGCCTGCATAACATTTGCAACTGGGAAGAAGTCTATTACATTTTCATCGGAGTCATAAGAGCTATAGAAAATAAAATAATCTAGAAAATGAATCCATTCAAATAATGACAACAATTTTTATCATTGAGGAGTACTTTGTTACTATGTAAATGTCATGTAATGATTTTAACGTAAAGTTTTGTAGGTATAATATGTATAACTATTTACCGAGACAAAAATAGATTAAACGATAATCTTGAGGTTTCAAGCACTGAAGAAATACCTTGAGAACGGAAATTCAACTTGTTGCAGTACCTTAGCTTTTGGACAGAAATCCAAATGAGAGAACCCTGAAGACAACAACACCAATCCCTTACTTATATAGGCTTACAAGAACTAAAAATCTTGAGGTTTTCATCATCGAGTTTAATAGAGATTTGATTAAAAGAATCACATAGAACGAAAGAATATGATTGAGATAAGATATACGAATGACAAATGATAGACCTAAAACCCAATTTTATATATGGAAATAAGAACCCGGACTACATTCAAGAATAAATCATAAAAGCCCAAATAGGATCAAAGAGCCTAGCAAGTGACAGCAAAGACATGCGAATGGACTTCGTTTGACCCCTTCCCAAGATAAAGACAATGTGTCAGAGGGAGATGAAAGGACTGAGCGGCCAAATTGCTTCGTCGAATCATCCCAGGAAAGTGCCCCTACTATCGAGCGAGGATTGCCGGCAGGGTGGATTAGCGTGGTGGCTGGAAGAGCCCCCAGAAAGGGGAAGAAAAGAGAGAAGAAGAGAGAGCCAGATAGAAGAACTTTCTCCAAACTGAGGAGAGCTAAATAGGGTTCTCCTATTTTCTTGGGCTTGGGTTCTCTAAAAGGCGTTGGGCTTGGGTTTTTAGGTTAGCATTTTGGTTTTGGGCTTAGCTTAAATTAGGTGGACCTAGGTTTATTAGGGTTAGGTTTAGATATGTGACCCTCTACTTTGTACCACCGCTAGAATCGACCAATTGTCATTCCTAAAATTGTCGCCTTAATACGATTTCATCGCTCACGCTCAAATTCCTACAAAGACATGAAAACGAAATAATTATTATAAAATATAATAATCGAAACACTAATATATATATAAATTAAGGGATCTATTATGTAATAATTACGTGAATATCATTATCTGCTTGGATTCGAAGAGCTATTGAACACAAACTATAATTCATTAATTGAACCAACCAAGCAATTAAGTCTATGTAAAATCAACATATATGATTTAGTTGGAGATATTTTTGACGAAAAAAAAAATTGTTCAAATTGATTGGGTTGAACTACAAAATGCTCAAAATGTTTGTGATTGCTTAATTAGTCGATCAATTGAACAAATAATGTAGAGATACTTTGAAGAAAAAAAAATTTTAAAAACTGAAAATTAATAAGATCGATTTGATTGGGTTCAACCAGTCCAACGATTCTATTGAGTTCAGTTCCATTTGAATCGATTTGGAGTTCTCAATCATAGATAATCTCGACCAAAAATGGCCACAAAATCTGAAATTTATCAATTGAATCGATTGGTTGAACTAATCAGTGTAAAACAAACGAAAGAGAATATGAGAGAACTCTTTGAGGGGCCGAGAGAGACACACAGAGGAGAAGACGCGGATTGGCATCGTAGGAGGAGGAATTCATTATGCAATAGAGTTAAATCTATTTCTAAAGCCTTTGCGGATGAAGAAGAAAAGAGAGGGATCCTGGAGGAAAATACGACACAAAAATGGTTCAGTTGGATTTCAGTGGAGTCTACACAATAGAGTATATCAATTTTTTATTCAGGTGAGATTTGGGACGGATGCACAAGAGAAGGGTCACATAGGAAACAACTGAACTCCCCTTTAGGTCGCTCAATCTTGATTACCTTCATCTGAGTGAGTTCGAAAGGGGAATAATTCTAAAAGAATGTAATTGTAGTTAGGTAGAAAAAATGGGTGTGAGTTGGATTTCAAACAAAACCATTAACGTGGAACACTCAACAAATATTGATCGATAAAATGATTTATCTACAATCATGCATACAAAATCAACACAAAATAAAAGAATAAGTGCACAGATTCGGCAATAAAAGCATAGCCACTACTCTATTGACATGCACAATTATTCAAGCAAGTGGAGTGCAAGAAAGATATGAGAACATAATGAGTAAACTTCAAACTAAACTGAGTTAGTATTGTCTAAGTTGTATTAAAATAGAGAGAAGAAGAGGATAAGAGAAGATTATATACCGTAAGTGGAGTCTGCTAACAGGGCCAACTTCGATCTTGGCGGGCATCGTAGGCACTGTCATCGTCGTCAAATATCTCTTCGTACCTCAGGATCTGTTGACTAGGCGGGATGAAAAGAAAGATGGCACTTCATCTAAAAAGTAGAGGAAATCAGGTGGCGAGAGCGATTATGTCTTCAATTTTATATTAGCTTTGTGGGTGCATGTGTTTTTGTGGTTGTGTGAACAAATGTTGAATTTGCAGGCTTGGATATGAAACTTTCTTGTTGAATAAATTGGTGCTCTGTAGCAAAAAAAAAAAAAACAAAAAAAAAAAACAAAAAGTTGTATTAAAATACAAAATTTCATAATAGAAAATCAACAATATAAAGCAAAAATTTCATTATGTCCAACAATTTATTTCAACAGAAGAAGGCGAGTGGGGTGGTGGTTAACTGCTTGGATTCAATAAACAAGAAGCTCGAGTTCTTCAACCTCTTCTTTTAAATGGGTTTCACATTGAGAAATCATTTTTTTCTATTTGTTTTCCGCAAAAGAAAAGGGAGGATCAAAGGAGATGCAATAGTGGCATAGTGTGGGAGGCGGGAGAACAAAAGTGAACATCACTAGCCTGTAAATAAAATGAAAATGCAGGATGTTATCTACATCCACAACTTCTCCTTGCACCACCTCACCTTGTTTATTTTTATTTACTTTTTGTTTTTATTGTAGTCACCTTGGATCGATTTCCATTTCGTATCCATGAAGAGATGAAGGGTCCGTACCTTCCATTTCATCGAATCAATTTTTCACGCATGTATTTACTAGCTAACAAAAAAGCAGGATAACAGAAAAGAAAACAAGATTGATCCTCCAATTAACATCTATTATCATTTCAAAATAGAATTAAACAATAATGAGTTAATGAGGTTTATTGGGACATAAATTTTCATGGAAATGATTATTAGTTTTTAACAGGGAAAAAAGTTGTTACCAATAAGGTTGCAATTACCAACAAAATTTTATTTCCTTGTTGTAGAAATTTCATTAAAATATATATTTTTTCTAAAAAAATATTTGTTTCTATTAGTATACCAATTTCCAACAAAATAATGATTTATCACTATAAAATAGTTAATGAGCTTTAACGAGAAATAGATTTTCATGAAAGTTGTCACGACCCGATCCACAGAGTACTATTTTGTCTGCTTTGGACCCAAGGCCCTCACGGCTTTAAAACGCGTAGTATTTTGTATATCCAAACTCGTACATATATAGTACGTCACCCTCCCTTACACAGAAGATGTGAGACTATGATCTCCCCTTTGTAGCTTGCCAACTCTCTTGGGATCCATAGGCTCTTTGGCTTCTCCCTCATCCTCCCCCTCAAGTATGCCCACACAAGGGTATCACAAAAGTAATTATCACTTGTTACAAATGAAAACAATTTGTTACTAACAAGGTTATAATTATCAAAGAAATTTTATTTCCTTGTAATAGACATTTCATTAAAAAAAGATTTGTTTCAACAAAATAACAAACGTTGCAAGTAGTATAGCAATTTTCAACGAAATATTACTTTGTTGCTATAAATTAGTGAACGAGTTTTAAAATGGAAAAAATTATCAATCATTATTAACGAAACGAAACATGACTAATAATGTGATTATTATCTAGGAAAACATATTTCCTTACTAAATAAGTGTTAATATTCGTTAGCAAGGAATGTGATTTGCTGTTAAAATTAGTCTTCTTTAGCAATAAAATATTTCATTTCAGATGATGCCATAATTACCAAGGAACTAGTATTTTTTGGTTATAAAAAATATTTCATTGGTAAATAAATTCGGCGGGAAATTATATTTGGAGGGAATGCTTCCCACCACTTATATAATAAGGAAATTTCCCACAAAATATATTTTGTTAGAAAAAAGTAACAACTTTATGGTTGTTTCAATGAAATTTTTTTTTTCATTGGCAACGATACCATATTAACAAGGAAATTAAATTTTGTTGGGAAATGATAGATTTCTTGTAGTGTTGCATGGTGGAGGTAGACGATCTTGTTGAATCACATTTTCATTTGGTTACATCAAGTGATGCAATGTTTTTTGTGGTGTTATCTATCATTTTTATTGGTTTGTCACGTTACGCACACAATGGCTATCTCTATCAATGTCTTTCTTTGTAAGCTTTATCTTATTTAAAATGTAATTAAGTGACGTTTGTTTTTTGTTCTGATCAGTACTTTTGTTTTGAATAAGAAGTGGTCCACTTTGATCGGGTGTTCTTTTTAAGTAGTTAGAAGCTAACTTCTAACTGGAGTGAAAAGTTATAAACAAACTTCTGAATTAACTGTTTGTTTTGCTTCTGAATGAACTGCTGATTAGAAGCTGTAAAATTAAATGGTGTTCGTTTTTAGGTGCTGACTTGATTTTTTTTTTTTTTTTTTTTTACATTTTTGCCCACTACCACAACTCCCACCGCCAACCACAAACCACCAACATTAACCCCTTCTTTACTTATTTTTTCTCCAAATACCATTAAGATCACTTTCCACCACTATAAAAAACCACCCTATATCCCTTTTTATTCCTCATACAATCTTCAATGGAGAGGAAGAAAAAGTGAAAGAGATAGAGAAAGAGGAATAGAAGGAAAATGAGAAGGAGGGTGGTGGCGATAGTGGCGACACTACACGCATGATACAGAGGAGGTGGAGAATAGATGGGATGGTTGGTAGAGAAGAGGGGTAGTAGCAATCATTACAAATTTATTGTGAGGTTATTATTGGAATGAATTTTCACTAAGCACTCATTCCTAAGTTATCAACACCGCCCATGATGCTTACTCCAATCAAAACTTCAACTTCTCATCAGAACTAAAAACAAACACTTTTTTTTAAAGTTTTCAGCTTCTTATTAAGACTTTTGAGTCTATTTAAAAAAAGAAAACACCCTCTGAGTGTTGTGCTGGAAAAAAAAAAACACCCTCTTAGTCTTGCTATAGAAACAATATTAAAAAAAATTATGAATTGATAAAGTTGATTGACTATGAATTCGGTGAGATTTGATTAACTGAATATCGATTTCGGCCTAACTAATTGAAATAACCTAATATGACAATTCATTTTCAATTTTAGGGATAATTGATCCAATCATCAATATCCCGATCCTAACACATTGAATAAGGCTAAACAAGTATCGAAACCATTTTAGATAAATTCTGTTAATAGTTATAAGAAAGAGAATGTTTTTCGTTGTAAACAATGTTTGTTTATTAGTTGCTTCCACCTAATCAATCAATAAGTACCCATATTCAACACTATTTATTCTTGCAAAGTGGAAAATTTCTTATTACAAGAAGTATTTTGTATGTATTAATTTTTCTCACAAATAAAATCGGGAGAGAACAAAAAGAACACAATGGCATCTCTTGCAACAACAATGTCTTCACCACTTTTTTTTACATTATGTTTCACAGTTTCCATTGTTTGGCCACACCTTCAATTCTTTGGTTTGTACTGTTTATTTGTCATCTCATTTACCAAAAAGGCGTTCCTTAAATTATTTTCTAATTATTGTTATTGTTTGCAGTAGTATGGGCTGAAGGCAATTGTGCAAATATATCAAATATAAACAATGACTGCATTATAAGGAGATCTAACTTTCCAATAGACTTCAAATTTGGAGCGGGTACTTCAGCTTTTCGGGTTTCTCTAATAACTATTTTTCTTTTTTACTTTTTTGTTATCTCACGTGAATTAAGTCATACTGTCAAACTGAAGAAAAGGTAAATTGTAATAAATTTTAGCTCAAGAAGTCATGACCTTAATTATATATATCATTCAACAAGGAAAACTAAAACTATAAATATTCTTTATTATTATGTTCCAGAAAGCATACATACATATATATATATATATATATATATATATATATTTTGGTCCAAACACGAAGAATTTTCTTGAAGATAAGATGAGAAACAAAATACAATCATCCCTATATCAAGCAATGCCAAGACACCATGAAGGTGTCAAAAAACAAGTCTCTAAAGAGATTACAAGCCAAACCCATCTTCCACAACAATTCACTAATCTTGATAAAGATAGAGTGCTCCAATCTGTTAAGCCCATAAAAAACCCTCATATTTCTCTCTTTCTACACACACCACATGAGCACATGAGAAACCCTACGCCATGACCATTACCCGGGGCGGGATGGATTAGCTTGGGACCACCAACTTAGCTAGCCAATCCAAAAGGGAACCTTGAAACATCAAACTCAGACCAAATTCTAACAAGAAAGTGTTCCAAATGGATTTGGAGAATTTGCAATGAAGCATCAAGTGATCCAGAGTCTCGCCATTCTCATTACAAAGCACACAAAGACTTCTTGCATGTATGGATTCCTCTCTTCTTCAACCTGTCTTTAGTCAAGATCCTCTCATGCAATATCGACCAACAAAAGAAATTAATTCAAGGAAGAAGATTATTCTCCCAAACCAAATTCTTGTGAGAGGAAATGAGAGTGGGTCTCATAATGAGATGCAGCCAGCATATCTATAAATTCTTTCACCGAGAAACCACACCTTTACCCTTCCACACCAAACTATCAGATCCCCATGAGAACATCTGAATATCCAATAGTTGCATTAAATTGGCAATTTAAAGTAAAATATTCAGCCTTTTTTTTTCTTTTGCAATTAAATTTGATTATTTCACAATGCTATCGTCGCTATGCTAATAGTGGATCACCTTGTTTATATATGATTGAAACAGATAGAAGGAGCATATGATAAAGATGGCAAAGGACCAAGTGTTCAAGACTATTCCGGCCCAAAAATAGGTTTTTTTCAATTGTGCAATTTTTTTTTATTATTACTTATCAATTGACATTGTAGTTGTCATATTATACTTTGACCCCGGACTTATGATCGTGACTATATTTCTTACCACACTATAGGGAGAGTTGATACAAGAAATGGCGTTAATTCTTATTATATGTACAAAGTGAGTACATCAATCGTTGGGATTCTGAATGGTTTAATATCATGAAATTGGGATCAATTTTAATATCTAATTTTGTTTATCTCTTGTTACAATTACAGGAGGATATCATGGCTTTGAGTTCTATCGGTTTGGATTCATATAGATTTTCGATTTCTTGGTCAAGGATATTGCCTGGTATTTTTCCTAACTACCTCTAACTTTTATTGGCTTAGATGTCATTTTTCATTTTCTACCTTCTATCTAATGCAAATTAGAAACATTCAAAAATTGTTTTCTCTTTTGGTTCAACAACAATTTTTATTCCTTTCGATTTTTTCATATATCTTAATTCTTCTCTATGTTCTTCTAATTTATGTATACTATAAAAATAGTTCCTAAAATTATTACTGACTTATGTGTTGAGCTATTTATTCAAGCCACATATATTAACGCCTATTTCATACAACTTATTTGGCTGCAACATTATTATATCTTGTACTTAATGACTCTTGAACCTTGTAGATGGAACATTGGAGGGTGGTGTCAATCCAAAAGGGATAGAATACTACAATAATCTTATAAATGGACTTCTTAAAAATGGTACAACTATATTGTCATTAATATAAATATTGGGTGTTTTTGTCATATATTTGTTGTGGTTGAGTTCATCAAGTGGTTCATGTATTTTTTTAATGTAGGTATTACACCGTTTGTCACATTATTTCATTTGGACTTGCCAATGAAATTACAAGAAAAATATGGCGGGGTTTTAAGCCGCAATTTTGTGTAAGCATAATAATTTTCCATCTGAAAATACTTTTCATTATATGTATAAAAAAATAACATTATAAATGTTTGTATTTCTAAAAGTACCTTTGAATGCTATTTCAGGAAAGATTTTCAGGCATATAGTGAAATTTGTTTTAGAACTTTCGGTGATAGAGTAAAACATTGGGTTACGATAAATGAACCATCTATTCTTGCTAGCTATGGAGCAGAAAGTATAAATTCACTGACAGTGCCCTATATTATTGCGCACAATTTAATATTAGCGCATGGAGCTGTTGCAAAGATGTATAAAGAAAATTTCCAGGTATGTAGGATAATATTTTGTATTTATTATTATTTTTTTATTAGAAAACAATAATTATATTAATTTTGAACATGCATGTATTCATTGTTCATTATTTTTAAATTGTTGATTTCTCAGGTTACTCAACATGGAATGATTGGCATTTCACTTGTGTCAACGTGGTTTCAACCTTATTCTGAATCAAGCAGAGATATAAAAGCTGCAGAAAGAGCCATGGATTTTCTCTTTGGTTGGTAAGTTGCATTTTCTCATACAATGCAAAAACTTTGCGAGAACATGTAAATCACAGAACTCTTGATAGGTTTTTTCTTCTCAACATTTTACAGAAAATTAAAATTGAATGAGTATTACATGTGCCTTTAAATAGAAAAGGTTAGTGATTTTGAACTAAATAGATAAAACTACCACATAAATTTCTCTTTTTGTCAATTTTGGGCAAACATATAAAATATCAAAATTTTATTTTATTGTTAGTTTATTTTTTAAATTTTTGTAAGGACAATCTTCATTCCTTTTAAAAGGTGACATTATATTCAATTTAACGAATCAATATTGATGGCACTCTGAATCATTATGAAGTATAATTTACTATACATTTGTTTCATTTTGTGCTACGCATATAGGTTTATGGAACCATTCACTTATGGAGATTATCCAAGTTCTATGATATCTTTGGTAAAGGACAGACTACCAAAGTTTACTAAAGAAGAAAAACAAATGGTTATGGGATCACTTGATTTTGTTGGCATTAATTACTATTTTGCAAATTTTGCAAAAGATATCTCTATCAATGCGACGAATGTTACTGACGCTAAAAATGACCGACATGCGATTGAAGGTGATGAGCATAATAAATAATATTTTTTCCTTCTATTCATGCAAAATATTAAAGTTGGCTACACCATTTATTTAAGTTCAGTTTTTCTTCTGTGTTACAGGAAACTTTGACAAGAATAATGTTAAAATTGAGGCAAGTTTATAGGAAACGATAAAATTATTTTAAATCTCTCGTATTTAGTGGGGTTAGTTTCTAATTTTATTTTTCAATCAAGCAGGAGTACAATCACATTCAAGATATGTTGGTCTACATCAAGAACAAATACAAAAGTCCACAAATTTATATCACAGAAAATGGTATCTTCCTCACCTACACTTGTTAAAATAAAAATAGGGCTAAGGTTTATGTATGTTGTTGAATAAGTTGTATAATAAAAAAAATAAAGAAATCACTTAAAATTCGAAATTAAATAATACAAGCCCCTATGTGTGTTTTGGAAGAAACTTTGATGTGGATATACAAGTCAAAAGAATATGTTTTTGGCTTAAACATTGGATTTAGCATTAAAGAGATCATATGTAAATTTGGGTTGGAGGTTTGTTCTCTTCAATTTCTCTGTACATAATTTCTCTAATCATTCCTCGACATGCACATTAATATTATACTTGTGGCAGATGATATAAAAGATCTAGGATTCGAACCCAGCTTAAGTTTGAGTACATCTAGAGATTAATATTATACTTGTGACAATTGATTAAGTTTTAGTACATCTAGAGATTAATAAATGTCGAATAGGACATAAACAACATTGAGTTCTTATCAAAATCATAACTTATATATGTAATTATAGACTTAAATTTGTGTCTGCTCTTATAGGGATGGGACCTGATGAAAGATTCACACCCAAAGATGCCATACTCCACGATCAAGATAGAATTGTCTTCCTTCAAAGAAATTTATATTATATCCGAGAAGCAATTAAGTAAGTTGTATTTTTTTAATTATGACAATGAGAAATCAACTAACGGTATTGTTTTCTAGAAAATGATAAAATTTTATGTATGTGCGCATATGCATACGAGTTTGATGGACAAATAAAATTTACAGGTTAGGTGCAGATGTGAAAGGGTACTTCCATTGGTCCCTTATGGATAATGTTCAAGGAAATATTGGTTACAATGTGAGGATGGGGCTATACTATATAGATTACACGGACAACTTCAAACGATATCCTAAAGACTCCGTCAACTGGCTTAGAAATTTCTTAAAGGAGGATTCGAACTCTACGAAGAACTCTTAACACCCACATTGACATCTTATTATTTTGTTTTCCCTTCTAGTGGTTCTTCTTGTTTGACAAGTGTTCGATTTATGAATCATTGAGTTGGAAAACTTTGCTTGTGATTTTTATTTTAGCTACTTGATTTGGTTTTATGTGATAAACAAACTTATGTTGTAATAAAAGAGAATTTGTCAGATTTCTCTTTTCATTATATTACAAATAAATGGAATTTGAGTGTATGACTAATTTTTCCAATTCATTTTACATAAAAGCAAGTCCAAAACTTACATATAAAACATCTTGCAAGAATTCAAACATGTATAAGCTTCTCTCTAAGCTCCAACACAAAGAGTGTTATTACTTTCTTGTAAAAAAAAAAAAAAAAAAAACAAAAAAAACCTAATGTACGAACCCTATTTATTCTCAGATCACAAAGTTACTGTTGAGCACAATAATTCCAAAAGCCTCCTATCGAATTGAGACACCAGCTACAACATGCTTATTGAAGAACTAGATCATACTGCATCGACAAACCCACAAATGGACAAAAATGTCCCTTCTCAATCAACCACAATCAATAACAACTACCTAAGTCAATAGACAGTTTTGTCCATATGTTATAGATGGATGTAGATGGTGAAATAGTTCAAAGTGGTCTTGGCATACTGAGGACCTCTTGTACATATTGAACTCTTGTAACATTGATCTCTGGATATTTCCCTGACTCCTAGCAAACAATGTAAAGAAAATATTTGGAGAATTGTATTATTGTTGTGTGTATTCCTTGACTGGATGCAAGCTTATATAAGCTAATTTATACCTACCTTATGGAAACAGGAAACTTAAAACGTGCTATATAAAATAGTCTTATTCTGATTGAAGTCCAATTTGGTGAAGAAGTCATGACTGTCGAGTGAAGCTGCTAATGGTTCAACTTGAGTATGCATGATTGTCAAATTCTGGATAATTCTGGATGCTTCTAGATAATTCTGGATGATTCTGGATAATTCTAGTATGAAGAATTATGACTGTTGAGTGAACGGCTAATGGTTCGATTCGAGTGGTCAGCATGACTCTCCAATTCTGGTATGAAGAAATCATGACTGTCGAGTGAATGACTAATGGTTCAATTCGAGCGGTCAGCATGACTCTCCAATTCTGCTATGAAGAAATCATAAATGTCCAGTGAATGGCTAATGGTTTGACTCGAGTCAGCATGTCTCCCCCTCAGCGTGAAGCTGAAAATTTTCTCAACACAAATGTTGGTATTGCTCAGCATTGGTGCTGGATTGCTCAACATTTGTATTGGTATTGCTCAGCGCAAATGTTTGTATTGCTCAACATTGGTCCTAGATTGCTCAACATTTGTACTGGTATTGCTTAACACAAATGTTGGTATTGCTCAGCATTGGTCCTGGATTGCTCAACATTCGTACTGTTATTGCTCAGCATTGGTGCTGGTATTGCTTAGCATTGGTGTTGGTAGTGTTTTTATTTATTTATTTTGTTTGTTGGGTTGCTGGTCTGCTGAAGGCTAGTATGTATCATAGAAGACGGTGTCTGTTAGTTGGTTGAAGAGAGAGATAGTTGGCATGGTGTTCTTTCTCTCTTTGTATCTTGTTGCTCGAGAGTTTGTTGAGTAGATCCGGGAGGTGGCCCATGTTGAACAGAAAGTGGAGGCCCTTTAATGTCCTCTGACATGTATTGGTTGGTGATTGAAGGCGAAATTTATGTCGAGGATATTCCTGCTGCTGTCATCCCTTATAAAAAAAAAAATTCTTGTTTACATATTGATGCAAAAAAAAATTCTTCTAATAATCTTTTAATCAACATATTTTCTTGTTTACATATTGATGCAAATGTCAAACATGAAGAAGCTAATAACATGCTAAAAAAATGTGCATTAGCAACTACATAAGCCTGCATAACATTTGCAACTGGGAAGAAGTCTATTACATTTTCATCGGAGTCATAAGAGCTATAGAAAATAAAATAATCTAGAAAATGAATCCATTCAAATAATGACAACAATTTTTATCATTGAGGAGTACTTTGTTACTATGTAAATGTCATGTAATGATTTTAACGTAAAGTTTTGTAGGTATAATATGTATAACTATTTACCGAGACAAAAATAGATTAAACGATAATCTTGAGGTTTCAAGCACTGAAGAAATACCTTGAGAACGGAAATTCAACTTGTTGCAGTACCTTAGCTTTTGGACAGAAATCCAAATGAGAGAACCCTGAAGACAACAACACCAATCCCTTACTTATATAGGCTTACAAGAACTAAAAATCTTGAGGTTTTCAGCATCGAGTTTAATAGAGATTTGATTAAAAGAATCACATAGAACGAAAGAATATGATTGAGATAAGATATACGAATGACAAATGATAGACCTAAAACCCAATTTTATATATGGAAATAAGAACCCAGACTACATTCAAGAATAAATCATAAAAGCCCAAATAGGATCAAAGAGCCTAGCAAGTGACAGCAAAGACATGCGAATGGACTTCGTTTGACCCCTTCCCAAGATAAAGACAATGTGTCAGAGGGAGATGAAAGGACTGAGCGGCCAAATTGCTTCGCCGAATCATCCCAGGAAAGTGCCCCTACTATCAAGCGGGGATTGCCGGCAGGGTGGATTGGCGTGGTGGCTGGAAGAGCCCCCAGAAAGGGGAAGAAAAGAGAGAAGAAGAGAGAGCCAGAGAGAAGAACTTTCTCCAAACTTAGGAGAGCTAAATAGGGTTCTCCTATTTTCTTGGGCTTGGGTTCTCTAAAAGGCGTTGGGCTTGGGTTTTTAGGTTAGCATTTTGGTTTTGGGCTTAGGTTAAATTAGGTGGACCTAGGTTTATTAGGGTTAGGTTTAGATATGTGACCCTCTACTTTGTACCACCGCTAGAATCGACCAATTGTCATTCCTAAAATTGTCGCCTTAATACAATTTCATCGCTCACGCTCAAATTCCTACAAAGACATGAAAACGAAATAATTATTATAAAATATAATAATCGAAACACTAATATATATAAATTAAAGGATATATTATGTAATAATTACGTGAATATCATTATCTGCTTGGATTCGACAAGCTATTGAACACAAACTATAATTGATTAATTGAACCAACCAAGCAATTAAGTCTATGTAAAATCAACATATATGACTTAGTTAGAGATATTTTTGACGAAAAAACAATTGTTCAAATTGATTGGGTTGAACTACAAAATGCTCAAAATGTTTGTGATTGCTTAATTAGTCGATCAATTGAACAAATAATGTAGAGATACTTTGAAGAAAAAAATTAAAAAAAAAAACTAAAAATTAATAAGATCGATTTGATTGGGTTCAACCAGTCCAACGATTCTATTGAGTTCAGTTCCATTTGAATCGATTTGGAGTTCTCAATCATAGATAATCTCGACCAAAAATGGCCACAAAATCTGAAATTTATCAATTGAATCGATTGGTTGAACTAATCAGTGTAAAACAAACGAAAGAGAATATGAGAGAACTCTTGGAGGGGTCGAGAGAGACACACAGAGGAGAAGAAGCGGATTGGCATCGTAGGAGGAGGAATTCATTATGCAATAGATTTAAATCTATTTCTAAAGCCTTTGCGGATGAAGAAGAAAAGAGAGGGATCCTGGAGGAAAATACGACACAAAAATGGTTCAGTTGGATTTCAGTGGAGTCTACACAATAGAGTTTATCAATTTTTTATTCAGGTGAGATTTGGGACGGATGGACAAGAGAAGGGTCACATAGGAAACAACTGAACTCCCCATTAGGTCGCTCAATCTTGATTAGCTTCATCTGAGTGAGTTCGAAAGGGGAATAATTCTAAAAGAATGTAATTGTAGTTAGGTAGAAAAAATGGGTGTGAGTTGGATTTCAATCAAGACCATTAACGTGGAACACTCAACAAATATTGATCGACAAAAATGATTTATCTACAATCATGCATACAAAATCAGCACAAAATAAAAGAATAAGTGCACAGATTCGGCAATAAAAGCATAGCCACTACTCTATTGACATGCATAATTATTCAAGCAAGTGGAGTGCAAGAAAGATATGAGAACATAATGAGTAAACTTCAAACTATACTGAGTTAGTATTGTCTAAGTTGTATTAAAATAGAGAGAAGAAGAGGAGAAGAGAAGATGATATACCGTAAGTGGAGTCTGCTAACAGGGCCAACTTCGATCTTGGCGGGCATCGTAGGCACTGTCATCGTCGTCAACTATCTCTTTGTGCCTCAGGATCTGTTGACTAGGCAGGATGAAAAGAAAGATGGCACTTCATCTAAAAAGTAGAGGAAATCAGGTGGCGAGAGCGATTATGTCTTCAATTTTATATTAGCTTTGTGGGTGCATGTGTTTTTGTGGTTGTGTGAACAAATGTTGAATTTGCAGGCTTGCATATGAAACTTTCTTGTTGAATAAATTGGTGCTCTGTAGCAAAAAAAAAAATAAAAAAAAAACAAAAAGTTGTATTAAAATACAAAATTTCATAGTAGAAAATCAACAATATAAAGAAAAAATTTCATTATGTCCAACAATTTATTTCAACAGAAGAAGACGAGTGGGGTGGTGGTTAACTGCTTGGATTCAATAAACAAGAAGCTCGAGTTCTTCAACCTCTTCTTTTAAATGGGTTTCACATTGAGAAATCATTTTTTTCTATTTGTTTTCCGCAAAAGAAAAGGGAGGATCAAAGGAGATGCAATAGTGGCATAGTGTGGGAGGCAGGAGAACAAAAGTGAACATCACTAGCCTGTAAATAAAATGAAAATGCAGGATGTTATCTACATCCACAACTTCTCCTTGCACCACCTCACCTTGTTTATTTTTATTTACTTTTTGTTTTTATTGTAGTCACCTTGGATCGATTTCCATTTCGTATCCATGAAGAGATGAAGGGTCCGTACCTTCCATTTCATCGAATCAATTTTTCATGCATGCATTTACTAGCTAACAAAAAAGCAGGATAACAGAAAAGAAAACAAGATTGATCCTCCAATTAACATCTATTATCATTTCAAAATAGAATTAAACAATAATGAGTTAATGAGGTTTATTGGGACATAAATTTTCATGGAAATGATTATTAGTTTTTAACAGGGAAAAAAGTTGTTACCAATAAGGTTGCAATTACCAACAAAATTTTATTTCCTTGTTGTAGAAATTTCATTAAAATATATATTTTTTCTAAAAAAATATTTGTTTCTATTAGTATACCAATTTCCAAAAAAATAATGATTTATCACTATAAAATAGTTAATGAGCTTTAACGAGAAATAGATTTTCATGAAAGTTGTCACGACCCGATCCACAGAGTACTATTTTGTCTGCTTTGGACCCAAGGCCCGCACGGCTTTAAAACGCGTAGTATTTTGTATATCCAAACTCGTACATATATAGTACGTCACCCTCCCTTACACAGAAGATGTGAGACTATGATCTCCCCTTTGTAGCTTGCCAATTCTCTTGGGATCCATAGGCTCTTTGGCTTCTCCCTCATCCTCCCCCTCAAGTATGCCCACACAAGGGTATCACAAAATAATTATCACTTGTTACAAATGAAAACAATTTGTTACTAACAAGGTTATAATTATCAAAGAAATTTTATTTCCTTGTTATAGAGATTTCATTAAAAAAAGATTTGTTTCAACAAAATAACAAACGTTGCAAGTAGTATTGCAATTTTCAACGAAATATTACTTTGTTGCTATAAATTAGTGAACGAGTTTTAAAATGGAAAAAATTATCAATCATTATTAACGAAACGAAACATGACTAATAATGTGATTATTATCTAGGAAAACATATTTCCTTACTAAATAAGTGTTAATATTCGTTACCAAGGAATGTGATTTGTTGTTAAAATTAGTCTTCTTTAGCAATAAAATATTTCATTTCAGATGATGCCATAATTACCAAGGAACTAGTGTTTTTTGGTTATAAAAAATATTTCATTGGTAAATAAATTCGGCGGGAAATTATATTTGGAGGGAATGCTTCCCGCCACTTATATAACAAGGAAATTTCCCACAAAATATATTTTGTTAGAAAAAAGTAACAACTTTATGGTTGTTTCAATGAATTTTTTTTTTCATTGGCAACGATACCATATTAACAAGGAATTTAAATTTTGTTGGGAAATGATAGATTTCTTGTAGTGTTGCATGGTGGAGGTAGACGATCTTGTTGAATCACATTTTCATTTGGTTACATCAAGTGATGCAATGTTTTTTGTGGTGTTATCTATCATTTTTATTGGTTTGTCACGTTATGCACACAATGGCTATCTCTATCAATGTCTTTCTTTGTAAGCTTTATCTTATTTAAAATGTAATTAAGTGACGTTTATTTTTTGTTCTGATCAGTACTTTTGTTTTGAGTAAGAAGTGGTCCACTTTGATCGGGTGTTCTTTTTAAGTAGTTAGAAGTTATAAACAAACTTCTGAATTAACTGTTTGTTTTGCTTCTGAATGAGCTGCTGATTAGAAGCTGTAAAATTAAATGGTGTTCGTTTTTAGGTGCTGACTTGATTTTTTTTTTTTTTTTACATTTTTGCCCACTACCACAACTCCCACCGCCAACCACAAACCACCAACATTAACCCCTTCTTTACTTATTTTTTCTCCAAATACCATTAAGATCACTTTCCACCACTATAAAAAACCACCCTATATCCCTTTTTATTCCTCATACAATCTTCAATGGAGAGGAAGAAAAAGAGAAAGAGATAGAGAAAGAGGAATAGAAGGAAAATGAGAAGGAGGGTGGTGACGATAGTGGCGACACTACACGCATGATACAGAGGAGGTGGAGAATAGATGGGATGGTTGGTAGAGAAGAGGGGTAGTAGCAATCATTACAAATTTATTGTGAGGTTATTATTGGAATGAATTTTCACTAAGCACTCATTCCTAAGTTATCAACACCGCCCATGATGCTTACTCCAATCAAAACTTCAACTTCTCATCATAACTAAAAACAAACACTTTTTTTAAAGTTTTCAGCTTCTTATTAAGACTTTTGAGTCTATTTAAAAAAAGAAAACACCCTCTGAGTGTTGTGCTGGAAAAAAAAACACCCTCTTAGTCTTGCTATAGAAACAATATTAAAAAAAATTATGAATTGATAAAGTTGATTGACTATGAATTCGGTGAGATTTGATTAACTGAACATCGATTTCGGCCTAACTAATTGAAATAACCTAATATGACAATTCATTTTCAATTTTAGGGATAATTGATCCAATCATCAATATCCCGATCCTAACCCATTGAATAAGGCTAAACAAGTATCGAAACCATTTTAGCTAAATTTTGTTAATAGTTATAAGAAAGAGAATGTTTTTCGTTGTAAACAATGTTTGTTTATTAGTTGCTTCCACCTAATCAATCAATAAGTACCCATATTCAACACTATTTATTCTTGCAAAGTGGAAAATTTCTTATTACAAGAAGTATTTTGTATGTATTAATTTTTCTCACAAATAAAATCGGGAGAGAACAAAAAGAACACAATGGCATCTCTTGCAACAACAATGTCTTCACCACTTTTGTTTACATTATGTTTCACAGTTTCCATTGTTTGGCCACACCTTCAATTCTTTGGTTTGTACTGTTTATTCATCATCTCATTTACCAAAAAGACGTTCCTTAAATTATTTTCTAATTATTGTTATTGTTTGCAGTAGTATGGGCTGAAGGCAATTGTGCAAATATATCAAATATAAACAATGACTGCATTATAAGGAGATCTAACTTTCCAATAGACTTCAAATTTGGAGCGGGTACTTCAGCTTTTCAGGTTTATCTAATAACTATTTTTCTTTTTTACTTTTTTGTTATCTCTCATGAATTAAGTCATACTGTCAAACTGAAGAAAAGGTAACTTGTAATAAATTTTAGCTCAAGAAGTCATGACCTTAATTATATATATCATTCAACAAGGAAAACTAAAACTATAAATATTCTTTATTATTATGGTCCAGAAAGCATACATATATATATATTTATATATATTTTGGTCCAAACACGAAGAATTTTCTTGAAGATAAGATGAGAAACAAAATACAATCATCCCTATATCAAGGAATGCCAAGACACCATGAAGGTGTCAAAAAACAAGTCTCTAAAGGGATTACAAGCCGAACCCATATCTTCCACAACAATTCACTAATCTTGATAAAGATAGAGTGCTCCAATCTGTTAAGCCCGTAAAAACCCTCATATTTCTCTCTTTCTACACACACCACATGAGCACATGAGAAACCCTACGCCATGACCATTACGCGAGGCGGGATGGATTAGCTTGGGACCACCAAAAGAAATTAATTCAAGGAAGAAGATTATTCTCCCAAACCAAATTCTTGTGAGAGGAAATGAGAGTGGGTCTCATAATGAGATGCAGCCAGCATATCTATAAATTCTTTCACCGAGAAACCACACCTTTACCCTTCCACACCAAACTATCAGATCCCCATGAGAACATCTGAATATCCAATAGTTGCATTAATTTGGCAATTTAAAGTAAAATATTCAGCCTTTTTTTTTCTTTTGCAATTAAATTTGATTATTTCACAATGCTATCGTCGCTATGCTAATAGTGGATCACCTTGTTTATATATGATTGAAACAGATAGAAGGAGCATATGATAAAGATGGCAAAGGACCAAGTGTTCAAGACTATTCCGGCCCAAAAATAGGTTTTTTCCAATTGTGCAATTTTTTTTTATTATTACTTATCAATTGACATTGTAGTTGTCATATTATACTTTGACCCCGGACTTATGATCGTGACTATATTTCTTACCACACTATAGGGAGAGTTGATACAAGAAATGGCGTTAATTCTTATTATATGTACAAAGTGAGTACATCAATCGTTGGGATTCTGAATGGTTTAATATCATGAAATTTGGATCAATTTTAATATCTAATTTTGTTTATCTCTTGTTACAATTACAGGAGGATATCATGGCTTTGAGTTCTATCGGTTTGGATTCATATAGATTTTCGATTTCTTGGTCAAGGATATTGCCTGGTATTTTTCCTAACTACCTCTAACTTTTATTGGCTTAGATGTCATTTTTCATTTTCTACCTTCTATCTAATGCAAATTAGAAACATTCGAAAATTGTTTTCTCTTTTGGTTCAACAACAATTTTTATTCCTTTCGATTTTTTCATATATCTTAATTCTTCTCTATGTTCTTCTAATTTATGTATACTATAAAAATAGTTCCTAAAATTATTACTGACTTATGTGTTGAGCTATTTATTCAAGCCACATATAT
The DNA here is from genome assembly GCA_963556465.1 of Berberis vulgaris. Classification (NCBI taxonomy): domain Eukaryota; kingdom Viridiplantae; phylum Streptophyta; class Magnoliopsida; order Ranunculales; family Berberidaceae; genus Berberis; species Berberis vulgaris. The sequence goes on from OY747135.1 coordinate 78,266,095, forward strand.
TAACGCCTATTTCATACAACTTATTTGGCTGCAACATTATTATATCTTGTACTTAATGACTCTTGAACCTTGTAGATGGAACATTGGAGGGTGGTGTCAATCCAAAAGGGATAGAATACTACAATAATCTTATAAATGGACTTCTTAAAAATGGTACAACTATATTGTCATTAATATAAATATTGGGTGTTTTTGTCATATATTTGTTGTGGTTGAGTTCATCAAGTGGTTCATGTATTTTTTTAATGTAGGTATTACACCGTTTGTCACATTATTTCATTTGGACTTGCCAATGAAATTACAAGAAAAATATGGCGGGGTTTTAAGCCGCAATTTTGTGTAAGCATAATAATTTTCCATCTGAAAATACTTTTCATTATATGTATAAAAAAATAACATTATAAATGTTTGTATTTCTAAAAGTACCTTTGAATGCTATTTCAGGAAAGATTTTCAGGCATATAGTGAAATTTGTTTTAGAACTTTCGGTGATAGAGTAAAACATTGGGTTACGATAAATGAACCATCTATTCTTGCTAGCTATGGAGCAGAAAGTATAAATTCACTGACAGTGCCCTATATTATTGCGCACAATTTAATATTAGCGCATGGAGCTGTTGCAAAGATGTATAAAGAAAATTTCCAGGTATGTAGGATAATATTTTGTATTTATTATTATTTTTTTATTAGAAAACAATAATTATATTAATTTTGAACATGCATGTATTCATTGTTCATTATTTTTAAATTGTTGATTTCTCAGGTTACTCAACATGGAATGATTGGCATTTCACTTGTGTCAACGTGGTTTCAACCTTATTCTGAATCAAGCAGAGATATAAAAGCTGCAGAAAGAGCCATGGATTTTCTCTTTGGTTGGTAAGTTGCATTTTCTCATACAATGCAAAAACTTTGCGAGAACATGTAAATCACAGAACTCTTGATAGGTTTTTTCTTCTCAACATTTTACAGAAAATTAAAATTGAATGAGTATTACATGTGCCTTTAAATAGAAAAGGTTAGTGATTTTGAACTAAATAGATAAAACTACCACATAAATTTCTCTTTTTGTCAATTTTGGGCAAACATATAAAATATCAAAATTTTATTTTATTGTTAGTTTATTTTTTAAATTTTTGTAAGGACAATCTTCATTCCTTTTAAAAGGTGACATTATATTCAATTTAACGAATCAATATTGATGGCACTCTGAATCATTATGAAGTATAATTTACTATACATTTGTTTCATTTTGTGCTACGCATATAGGTTTATGGAACCATTCACTTATGGAGATTATCCAAGTTCTATGATATCTTTGGTAAAGGACAGACTACCAAAGTTTACTAAAGAAGAAAAACAAATGGTTATGGGATCACTTGATTTTGTTGGCATTAATTACTATTTTGCAAATTTTGCAAAAGATATCTCTATCAATGCGACGAATGTTACTGACGCTAAAAATGACCGACATGCGATTGAAGGTGATGAGCATAATAAATAATATTTTTTCCTTCTATTCATGCAAAATATTAAAGTTGGCTACACCATTTATTTAAGTTCAGTTTTTCTTCTGTGTTACAGGAAACTTTGACAAGAATAATGTTAAAATTGAGGCAAGTTTATAGGAAACGATAAAATTATTTTAAATCTCTCGTATTTAGTGGGGTTAGTTTCTAATTTTATTTTTCAATCAAGCAGGAGTACAATCACATTCAAGATATGTTGGTCTACATCAAGAACAAATACAAAAGTCCACAAATTTATATCACAGAAAATGGTATCTTCCTCACCTACACTTGTTAAAATAAAAATAGGGCTAAGGTTTATGTATGTTGTTGAATAAGTTGTATAATAAAAAAAATAAAGAAATCACTTAAAATTCGAAATTAAATAATACAAGCCCCTATGTGTGTTTTGGAAGAAACTTTGATGTGGATATACAAGTCAAAAGAATATGTTTTTGGCTTAAACATTGGATTTAGCATTAAAGAGATCATATGTAAATTTGGGTTGGAGGTTTGTTCTCTTCAATTTCTCTGTACATAATTTCTCTAATCATTCCTCGACATGCACATTAATATTATACTTGTGGCAGATGATATAAAAGATCTAGGATTCGAACCCAGCTTAAGTTTGAGTACATCTAGAGATTAATATTATACTTGTGACAATTGATTAAGTTTTAGTACATCTAGAGATTAATAAATGTCGAATAGGACATAAACAACATTGAGTTCTTATCAAAATCATAACTTATATATGTAATTATAGACTTAAATTTGTGTCTGCTCTTATAGGGATGGGACCTGATGAAAGATTCACACCCAAAGATGCCATACTCCACGATCAAGATAGAATTGTCTTCCTTCAAAGAAATTTATATTATATCCGAGAAGCAATTAAGTAAGTTGTATTTTTTTAATTATGACAATGAGAAATCAACTAACGGTATTGTTTTCTAGAAAATGATAAAATTTTATGTATGTGCGCATATGCATACGAGTTTGATGGACAAATAAAATTTACAGGTTAGGTGCAGATGTGAAAGGGTACTTCCATTGGTCCCTTATGGATAATGTTCAAGGAAATATTGGTTACAATGTGAGGATGGGGCTATACTATATAGATTACACGGACAACTTCAAACGATATCCTAAAGACTCCGTCAACTGGCTTAGAAATTTCTTAAAGGAGGATTCGAACTCTACGAAGAACTCTTAACACCCACATTGACATCTTATTATTTTGTTTTCCCTTCTAGTGGTTCTTCTTGTTTGACAAGTGTTCGATTTATGAATCATTGAGTTGGAAAACTTTGCTTGTGATTTTTATTTTAGCTACTTGATTTGGTTTTATGTGATAAACAAACTTATGTTGTAATAAAAGAGAATTTGTCAGATTTCTCTTTTCATTATATTACAAATAAATGGAATTTGAGTGTATGACTAATTTTTCCAATTCATTTTACATAAAAGCAAGTCCAAAACTTACATATAAAACATCTTGCAAGAATTCAAACATGTATAAGCTTCTCTCTAAGCTCCAACACAAAGAGTGTTATTACTTTCTTGTAAAAAAAAAAAAAAAAAAAAAAAAAAAAAAAACCTAATGTACGAACCCTATTTATTCTCAGATCACAAAGTTACTGTTGAGCACAATAATTCCAAAAGCCTCCTATCGAATTGAGACACCAGCTACAACATGCTTATTGAAGAACTAGATCATACTGCATCGACAAACCCACAAATGGACAAAAATGTCCCTTCTCAATCAACCACAATCAATAACAACTACCTAAGTCAATAGACAGTTTTGTCCATATGTTATAGATGGATGTAGATGGTGAAATAGTTCAAAGTGGTCTTGCCATACTGAGGACCTCTTGTACATATTGAACTCTTGTAACATTGATCTCTGGATATTTCCCTGACTCCTAGCAAACAATGTAAAGAAAATATTTGGAGAATTGTATTATTGTTGTGTGTATTCCTTGACTGGATGCAAGCTTATATAAGCTAATTTATACCTACCTTATGGAAACAGGAAACTTAAAACGTGCTATATAAAATAGTCTTATTCTGATTGAAGTCCAATTTGGTGAAGAAGTCATGACTGTCGAGTGAAGCTGCTAATGGTTCAACTTGAGTATGCATGATTGTCAAATTCTGGATAATTCTGGATGCTTCTAGATAATTCTGGATGATTCTGGATAATTCTAGTATGAAGAATTATGACTGTTGAGTGAACGACTAATGGTTCGATTCGAGTGGTCAGCATGACTCTCCAATTCTGGTATGAAGAAATCATGACTGTCAAGTGAATGACTAATGGTTCAATTCGAGCGGTCAGCATGACTCTCCAATTCTGCTATGAAGAAATCATAAATGTCCAGTGAATGGCTAATGGTTTGACTCGAGTCAGCATGTCTCCCCCTCAGCGTGAAGCTGAAAATTTTCTCAGCACAAATGTTGGTATTGCTCAGCATTGGTGCTGGATTGCTCAACATTTGTATTGGTATTGCTCAGCGCAAATGTTTGTATTGCTCAACATTTGTACTGGTATTGCTTAACACAAATGTTGGTATTGCTCAACATTGGTCCTGGATTGCTCAACATTCGTACTGTTATTGCTCAGCATTGGTGCTGGTATTGCTTAGCATTGGTGTTGGTAGTGTTTTTATTTATTTATTTTGTTTGTTGGGTTGCTGGTCTGCTGAAGGCTAGTATGTATCATAGAAGACGGTGTCTGTTAGTTGGTTGAAGAGAGAGATAGTTGGCATGGTGTTCTTTCTCTCTTTGTATCTTGTTGCTCGAGAGTTTGTTGAGTAGATCCGGGAGGTGGCCCATGTTGAACAGAAAGTGGAGGCCCTTTAATGTCCTCTGACATGTATTGGTTGGTGATTGAAGGCGAAATTTATGTCGAGGATATTCCTGCTGCTGTCATCCCTTATAAAAAAAAAAATTCTTGTTTACATATTGATGCAAAAAAAAATTCTTCTAATAATCTTTTAATCAACATATTTTCTTGTTTACATATTGATGCAAATGTCAAACATGAAGAAGCTAATAACATGCTAAAAAAATGTGCATTAGCAACTACATAAGCCTGCATAACATTTGCAACTGGGAAGAAGTCTATTACATTTTCATCGGAGTCATAAGAGCTATAGAAAATAAAATAATCTAGAAAATGAATCCATTCAAATAATGACAACAATTTTTATCATTGAGGAGTACTTTGTTACTATGTAAATGTCATGTAATGATTTTAACGTAAAGTTTTGTAGGTATAATATGTATAACTATTTACCGAGACAAAAATAGATTAAACGATAATCTTGAGGTTTCAAGCACTGAAGAAATACCTTGAGAACGGAAATTCAACTTGTTGCAGTACCTTAGCTTTTGGACAGAAATCCAAATGAGAGAACCCTGAAGACAACAACACCAATCCCTTACTTATATAGGCTTACAAGAACTAAAAATCTTGAGGTTTTCAGCATCGAGTTTAATAGAGATTTGATTAAAAGAATCACATAGAACGAAAGAATATGATTGAGATAAGATATACGAATGACAAATGATAGACCTAAAACCCAATTTTATATATGGAAATAAGAACCCAGACTACATTCAAGAATAAATCATAAAAGCCCAAATAGGATCAAAGAGCCTAGCAAGTGACAGCAAAGACATGCGAATGGACTTCGTTTGACCCCTTCCCAAGATAAAGACAATGTGTCAGAGGGAGATGAAAGGACTGAGCGGCCAAATTGCTTCGCCGAATCATCCCAGGAAAGTGCCCCTACTATCAAGCGGGGATTGCCGGCAGGGTGGATTGGCGTGGTGGCTGGAAGAGCCCCCAGAAAGGGGAAGAAAAGAGAGAAGAAGAGAGAGCCAGAGAGAAGAACTTTCTCCAAACTTAGGAGAGCTAAATAGGGTTCTCCTATTTTCTTGGGCTTGGGTTCTCTAAAAGGCGTTGGGCTTGGGTTTTTAGGTTAGCATTTTGGTTTTGGGCTTAGGTTAAATTAGGTGGACCTAGGTTTATTAGGGTTAGGTTTAGATATGTGACCCTCTACTTTGTACCACCGCTAGAATCGACCAATTGTCATTCCTAAAATTGTCGCCTTAATACAATTTCATCGCTCACGCTCAAATTCCTACAAAGACATGAAAACGAAATAATTATTATAAAATATAATAATCGAAACACTAATATATATAAATTAAAGGATATATTATGTAATAATTACGTGAATATCATTATCTGCTTGGATTCGACAAGCTATTGAACACAAACTATAATTGATTAATTGAACCAACCAAGCAATTAAGTCTATGTAAAATCAACATATATGACTTAGTTAGAGATATTTTTGACGAAAAAACAATTGTTCAAATTGATTGGGTTGAACTACAAAATGCTCAAAATGTTTGTGATTGCTTAATTAGTCGATCAATTGAACAAATAATGTAGAGATACTTTGAAGAAAAAAATTAAAAAAAAAAACTAAAAATTAATAAGATCGATTTGATTGGGTTCAACCAGTCCAACGATTCTATTGAGTTCAGTTCCATTTGAATCGATTTGGAGTTCTCAATCATAGATAATCTCGACCAAAAATGGCCACAAAATCTGAAATTTATCAATTGAATCGATTGGTTGAACTAATCAGTGTAAAACAAACGAAAGAGAATATGAGAGAACTCTTGGAGGGGTCGAGAGAGACACACAGAGGAGAAGAAGCGGATTGGCATCGTAGGAGGAGGAATTCATTATGCAATAGATTTAAATCTATTTCTAAAGCCTTTGCGGATGAAGAAGAAAAGAGAGGGATCCTGGAGGAAAATACGACACAAAAATGGTTCAGTTGGATTTCAGTGGAGTCTACACAATAGAGTTTATCAATTTTTTATTCAGGTGAGATTTGGGACGGATGGACAAGAGAAGGGTCACATAGGAAACAACTGAACTCCCCATTAGGTCGCTCAATCTTGATTAGCTTCATCTGAGTGAGTTCGAAAGGGGAATAATTCTAAAAGAATGTAATTGTAGTTAGGTAGAAAAAATGGGTGTGAGTTGGATTTCAATCAAGACCATTAACGTGGAACACTCAACAAATATTGATCGACAAAAATGATTTATCTACAATCATGCATACAAAATCAGCACAAAATAAAAGAATAAGTGCACAGATTCGGCAATAAAAGCATAGCCACTACTCTATTGACATGCACAATTATTCAAGCAAGTGGAGTGCAAGAAAGATATGAGAACATAATGAGTAAACTTCAAACTATACTGAGTTAGTATTGTCTAAGTTGTATTAAAATAGAGAGAAGAAGAGGAGAAGAGAAGATGATATACCGTAAGTGGAGTCTGCTAACAGGGCCAACTTCGATCTTGGCGGGCATCGTAGGCACTGTCATCGTCGTCAACTATCTCTTTGTGCCTCAGGATCTGTTGACTAGGCAGGATGAAAAGAAAGATGGCACTTCATCTAAAAAGTAGAGGAAATCAGGTGGCGAGAGCGATTATGTCTTCAATTTTATATTAGCTTTGTGGGTGCATGTGTTTTTGTGGTTGTGTGAACAAATGTTGAATTTGCAGGCTTGCATATGAAACTTTCTTGTTGAATAAATTGGTGCTCTGTAGCAAAAAAAAAAATAAAAAAAAAACAAAAAGTTGTATTAAAATACAAAATTTCATAGTAGAAAATCAACAATATAAAGAAAAAATTTCATTATGTCCAACAATTTATTTCAACAGAAGAAGACGAGTGGGGTGGTGGTTAACTGCTTGGATTCAATAAACAAGAAGCTCGAGTTCTTCAACCTCTTCTTTTAAATGGGTTTCACATTGAGAAATCATTTTTTTCTATTTGTTTTCCGCAAAAGAAAAGGGAGGATCAAAGGAGATGCAATAGTGGCATAGTGTGGGAGGCAGGAGAACAAAAGTGAACATCACTAGCCTGTAAATAAAATGAAAATGCAGGATGTTATCTACATCCACAACTTCTCCTTGCACCACCTCACCTTGTTTATTTTTATTTACTTTTTGTTTTTATTGTAGTCACCTTGGATCGATTTCCATTTCGTATCCATGAAGAGATGAAGGGTCCGTACCTTCCATTTCATCGAATCAATTTTTCATGCATGCATTTACTAGCTAACAAAAAAGCAGGATAACAGAAAAGAAAACAAGATTGATCCTCCAATTAACATCTATTATCATTTCAAAATAGAATTAAACAATAATGAGTTAATGAGGTTTATTGGGACATAAATTTTCATGGAAATGATTATTAGTTTTTAACAGGGAAAAAAGTTGTTACCAATAAGGTTGCAATTACCAACAAAATTTTATTTCCTTGTTGTAGAAATTTCATTAAAATATATATTTTTTCTAAAAAAATATTTGTTTCTATTAGTATACCAATTTCCAAAAAAATAATGATTTATCACTATAAAATAGTTAATGAGCTTTAACGAGAAATAGATTTTCATGAAAGTTGTCACGACCCGATCCACAGAGTACTATTTTGTCTGCTTTGGACCCAAGGCCCGCACGGCTTTAAAACGCGTAGTATTTTGTATATCCAAACTCGTACATATATAGTACGTCACCCTCCCTTACACAGAAGATGTGAGACTATGATCTCCCCTTTGTAGCTTGCCAATTCTCTTGGGATCCATAGGCTCTTTGGCTTCTCCCTCATCCTCCCCCTCAAGTATGCCCACACAAGGGTATCACAAAATAATTATCACTTGTTACAAATGAAAACAATTTGTTACTAACAAGGTTATAATTATCAAAGAAATTTTATTTCCTTGTTATAGAGATTTCATTAAAAAAAGATTTGTTTCAACAAAATAACAAACGTTGCAAGTAGTATTGCAATTTTCAACGAAATATTACTTTGTTGCTATAAATTAGTGAACGAGTTTTAAAATGGAAAAAATTATCAATCATTATTAACGAAACGAAACATGACTAATAATGTGATTATTATCTAGGAAAACATATTTCCTTACTAAATAAGTGTTAATATTCGTTACCAAGGAATGTGATTTGTTGTTAAAATTAGTCTTCTTTAGCAATAAAATATTTCATTTCAGATGATGCCATAATTACCAAGGAACTAGTGTTTTTTGGTTATAAAAAATATTTCATTGGTAAATAAATTCGGCGGGAAATTATATTTGGAGGGAATGCTTCCCGCCACTTATATAACAAGGAAATTTCCCACAAAATATATTTTGTTAGAAAAAAGTAACAACTTTATGGTTGTTTCAATGAATTTTTTTTTTCATTGGCAACGATACCATATTAACAAGGAATTTAAATTTTGTTGGGAAATGATAGATTTCTTGTAGTGTTGCATGGTGGAGGTAGACGATCTTGTTGAATCACATTTTCATTTGGTTACATCAAGTGATGCAATGTTTTTTGTGGTGTTATCTATCATTTTTATTGGTTTGTCACGTTATGCACACAATGGCTATCTCTATCAATGTCTTTCTTTGTAAGCTTTATCTTATTTAAAATGTAATTAAGTGACGTTTATTTTTTGTTCTGATCAGTACTTTTGTTTTGAGTAAGAAGTGGTCCACTTTGATCGGGTGTTCTTTTTAAGTAGTTAGAAGTTATAAACAAACTTCTGAATTAACTGTTTGTTTTGCTTCTGAATGAGCTGCTGATTAGAAGCTGTAAAATTAAATGGTGTTCGTTTTTAGGTGCTGACTTGATTTTTTTTTTTTTTTTTACATTTTTGCCCACTACCACAACTCCCACCGCCAACCACAAACCACCAACATTAACCCCTTCTTTACTTATTTTTTCTCCAAATACCATTAAGATCACTTTCCACCACTATAAAAAACCACCCTATATCCCTTTTTATTCCTCATACAATCTTCAATGGAGAGGAAGAAAAAGAGAAAGAGATAGAGAAAGAGGAATAGAAGGAAAATGAGAAGGAGGGTGGTGACGATAGTGGCGACACTACACGCATGATACAGAGGAGGTGGAGAATAGATGGGATGGTTGGTAGAGAAGAGGGGTAGTAGCAATCATTACAAATTTATTGTGAGGTTATTATTGGAATGAATTTTCACTAAGCACTCATTCCTAAGTTATCAACACCGCCCATGATGCTTACTCCAATCAAAACTTCAACTTCTCATCATAACTAAAAACAAACACTTTTTTTAAAGTTTTCAGCTTCTTATTAAGACTTTTGAGTCTATTTAAAAAAAGAAAACACCCTCTGAGTGTTGTGCTGGAAAAAAAAACACCCTCTTAGTCTTGCTATAGAAACAATATTAAAAAAAATTATGAATTGATAAAGTTGATTGACTATGAATTCGGTGAGATTTGATTAACTGAACATCGATTTCGGCCTAACTAATTGAAATAACCTAATATGACAATTCATTTTCAATTTTAGGGATAATTGATCCAACCATCAATATCCCGATCCTAACCCATTGAATAAGGCTAAACAAGTATCGAAACCATTTTAGCTAAATTTTGTTAATAGTTATAAGAAAGAGAATGTTTTTCGTTGTAAACAATGTTTGTTTATTAGTTGCTTCCACCTAATCAATCAATAAGTACCCATATTCAACACTATTTATTCTTGCAAAGTGGAAAATTTCTTATTACAAGAAGTATTTTGTATGTATTAATTTTTCTCACAAATAAAATCGGGAGAGAACAAAAAGAACACAATGGCATCTCTTGCAACAACAATGTCTTCACCACTTTTGTTTACATTATGTTTCACAGTTTCCATTGTTTGGCCACACCTTCAATTCTTTGGTTTGTACTGTTTATTCATCATCTCATTTACCAAAAAGACGTTCCTTAAATTATTTTCTAATTATTGTTATTGTTTGCAGTAGTATGGGCTGAAGGCAATTGTGCAAATATATCAAATATAAACAATGACTGCATTATAAGGAGATCTAACTTTCCAATAGACTTCAAATTTGGAGCGGGTACTTCAGCTTTTCAGGTTTATCTAATAACTATTTTTCTTTTTTACTTTTTTGTTATCTCTCATGAATTAAGTCATACTGTCAAACTGAAGAAAAGGTAACTTGTAATAAATTTTAGCTCAAGAAGTCATGACCTTAATTATATATATCATTCAACAAGGAAAACTAAAACTATAAATATTCTTTATTATTATGGTCCAGAAAGCATACATATATATATATTTATATATATTTTGGTCCAAACACGAAGAATTTTCTTGAAGATAAGATGAGAAACAAAATACAATCATCCCTATATCAAGGAATGCCAAGACACCATGAAGGTGTCAAAAAACAAGTCTCTAAAGGGATTACAAGCCGAACCCATATCTTCCACAACAATTCACTAATCTTGATAAAGATAGAGTGCTCCAATCTGTTAAGCCCGTAAAAACCCTCATATTTCTCTCTTTCTACACACACCACATGAGCACATGAGAAACCCTACGCCATGACCATTACGCGAGGCGGGATGGATTAGCTTGGGACCACCAAAAGAAATTAATTCAAGGAAGAAGATTATTCTCCCAAACCAAATTCTTGTGAGAGGAAATGAGAGTGGGTCTCATAATGAGATGCAGCCAGCATATCTATAAATTCTTTCACCGAGAAACCACACCTTTACCCTTCCACACCAAACTATCAGATCCCCATGAGAACATCTGAATATCCAATAGTTGCATTAATTTGGCAATTTAAAGTAAAATATTCAGCCTTTTTTTTTCTTTTGCAATTAAATTTGATTATTTCACAATGCTATCGTCGCTATGCTAATAGTGGATCACCTTGTTTATATATGATTGAAACAGATAGAAGGAGCATATGATAAAGATGGCAAAGGACCAAGTGTTCAAGACTATTCCGGCCCAAAAATAGGTTTTTTCCAATTGTGCAATTTTTTTTTATTATTACTTATCAATTGACATTGTAGTTGTCATATTATACTTTGACCCCGGACTTATGATCGTGACTATATTTCTTACCACACTATAGGGAGAGTTGATACAAGAAATGGCGTTAATTCTTATTATATGTACAAAGTGAGTACATCAATCGTTGGGATTCTGAATGGTTTAATATCATGAAATTTGGATCAATTTTAATATCTAATTTTGTTTATCTCTTGTTACAATTACAGGAGGATATCATGGCTTTGAGTTCTATCGGTTTGGATTCATATAGATTTTCGATTTCTTGGTCAAGGATATTGCCTGGTATTTTTCCTAACTACCTCTAACTTTTATTGGCTTAGATGTCATTTTTCATTTTCTACCTTCTATCTAATGCAAATTAGAAACATTCGAAAATTGTTTTCTCTTTTGGTTCAACAACAATTTTTATTCCTTTCGATTTTTTCATATATCTTAATTCTTCTCTATGTTCTTCTAATTTATGTATACTATAAAAATAGTTCCTAAAATTATTACTGACTTATGTGTTGAGCTATTTATTCAAGCCACATATATTAACGCCTATTTCATACAACTTATTTGGCTGCAACATTATTATATCTTGTACTTAATGACTCTTGAACCTTGTAGATGGAACATTGGAGGGTGGTGTCAATCCAAAAGGGATAGAATACTACAATAATCTTATAAATGGACTTCTTAAAAATGGTACAACTATATTGTCATTAATATAAATATTGGGTGTTTTTGTCATATATTTGTTGTGGTTGAGTTCATCAAGTGGTTCATGTATTTTTTTAATGTAGGTATTACACCGTTTGTCACATTATTTCATTTGGACTTGCCAATGAAATTACAAGAAAAATATGGCGGGGTTTTAAGCCGCAATTTTGTGTAAGCATAATAATTTTCCATCTGAAAATACTTTTCATTATATGTATAAAAAAATAACATTATAAATGTTTGTATTTCTAAAAGTACCTTTGAATGCTATTTCAGGAAAGATTTTCAGGCATATAGTGAAATTTGTTTTAGAACTTTCGGTGATAGAGTAAAACATTGGGTTACGATAAATGAACCATCTATTCTTGCTAGCTATGGAGCAGAAAGTATAAATTCACTGACAGTGCCCTATATTATTGCGCACAATTTAATATTAGCGCATGGAGCTGTTGCAAAGATGTATAAAGAAAATTTCCAGGTATGTAGGATAATATTTTGTATTTATTATTATTTTTTTATTAGAAAACAATAATTATATTAATTTTGAACATGCATGTATTCATTGTTCATTATTTTTAAATTGTTGATTTCTTAGGTTACTCAACATGGAATGATTGGCATTTCACTTGTGTCAACGTGGTTTCAACCTTATTCTGAATCAAGCAGAGATATAAAAGCTGCAGAAAGAGCCATGGATTTTCTCTTTGGTTGGTAAGTTGCATTTTCTCATACAATGCAAAAACTTTGCGAGAACATGTAAATCACAGAACTCTTGATAGGTTTTTTCTTCTCAACATTTTACAGAAAATTAAAATTGAATGAGTATTACATGTGCCTTTAAATAGAAAAGGTTAGTGATTTTGAACTAAATAGATAAAACTACCACATAAATTTCTCTTTTTGTCAATTTTGGGCAAACATATAAAATATCAAAATTTTATTTTATTGTTAGTTTATTTTTTAAATTTTTGTAAGGACAATCTTCATTCCTTTTAAAAGGTGACATTATATTCAATTTAACGAATCAATATTGATGGCACTCTGAATCATTATGAAGTATAATTTACTATACATTTGTTTCATTTTGTGCTACGCATATAGGTTTATGGAACCATTCACTTATGGAGATTATCCAAGTTCTATGATATCTTTGGTAAAGGACAGACTACCAAAGTTTACTAAAGAAGAAAAACAAATGGTTATGGGATCACTTGATTTTGTTGGCATTAATTACTATTTTGCAAATTTTGCAAAAGATATCTCTATCAATGCGACGAATGTTACTGACGCTAAAAATGACCGACATGCGATTGAAGGTGATGAGCATAATAAATAATATTTTTTCCTTCTATTCATGCAAAATATTAAAGTTGGCTACACCATTTATTTAAGTTCAGTTTTTCTTCTGTGTTACAGGAAACTTTGACAAGAATAATGTTAAAATTGAGGCAAGTTTATAGGAAACGATAAAATTATTTTAAATCTCTCGTATTTAGTGGGGTTAGTTTCTAATTTTATTTTTCAATCAAGCAGGAGTACAATCACATTCAAGATATGTTGGTCTACATCAAGAACAAATACAAAAGTCCACAAATTTATATCACAGAAAATGGTATCTTCCTCACCTACACTTGTTAAAATAAAAATAGGGCTAAGGTTTATGTATGTTGTTGAATAAGTTGTATAATAAAAAAAATAAAGAAATCACTTAAAATTCGAAATTAAATAATACAAGCCCCTATGTGTGTTTTGGAAGAAACTTTGATGTGGATATACAAGTCAAAAGAATATGTTTTTGGCTTAAACATTGGATTTAGCATTAAAGAGATCATATGTAAATTTGGGTTGGAGGTTTGTTCTCTTCAATTTCTCTGTACATAATTTCTCTAATCATTCCTCGACATGCACATTAATATTATACTTGTGGCAGATGATATAAAAGATCTAGGATTCGAACCCAGCTTAAGTTTGAGTACATCTAGAGATTAATATTATACTTGTGACAATTGATTAAGTTTTAGTACATCTAGAGATTAATAAATGTCGAATAGGACATAAACAACATTGAGTTCTTATCAAAATCATAACTTATATATGTAATTATAGACTTAAATTTGTGTCTGCTCTTATAGGGATGGGACCTGATGAAAGATTCACACCCAAAGATGCCATACTCCACGATCAAGATAGAATTGTCTTCCTTCAAAGAAATTTATATTATATCCGAGAAGCAATTAAGTAAGTTGTATTTTTTTAATTATGACAATGAGAAATCAACTAACGGTATTGTTTTCTAGAAAATGATAAAATTTTATGTATGTGCGCATATGCATACGAGTTTGATGGACAAATAAAATTTACAGGTTAGGTGCAGATGTGAAAGGGTACTTCCATTGGTCCCTTATGGATAATGTTCAAGGAAATATTGGTTACAATGTGAGGATGGGGCTATACTATATAGATTACACGGACAACTTCAAACGATATCCTAAAGACTCCGTCAACTGGCTTAGAAATTTCTTAAAGGAGGATTCGAACTCTACGAAGAACTCTTAACACCCACATTGACATCTTATTATTTTGTTTTCCCTTCTAGTGGTTCTTCTTGTTTGACAAGTGTTCGATTTATGAATCATTGAGTTGGAAAACTTTGCTTGTGATTTTTATTTTAGCTACTTGATTTGGTTTTATGTGATAAACAAACTTATGTTGTAATAAAAGAGAATTTGTCAGATTTCTCTTTTCATTATATTACAAATAAATGGAATTTGAGTGTATGACTAATTTTTCCAATTCATTTTACATAAAAGCAAGTCCAAAACTTACATATAAAACATCTTGCAAGAATTCAAACATGTATAAGCTTCTCTCTAAGCTCCAACACAAAGAGTGTTATTACTTTCTTGTAAAAAAAAAAAAAAAAAAAACAAAAAAAACCTAATGTACGAACCCTATTTATTCTCAGATCACAAAGTTACTGTTGAGCACAATAATTCCAAAAGCCTCCTATCGAATTGAGACACCAGCTACAACATGCTTATTGAAGAACTAGATCATACTGCATCGACAAACCCACAAATGGACAAAAATGTCCCTTCTCAATCAACCACAATCAATAACAACTACCTAAGTCAATAGACAGTTTTGTCCATATGTTATAGATGGATGTAGATGGTGAAATAGTTCAAAGTGGTCTTGGCATACTGAGGACCTCTTGTACATATTGAACTCTTGTAACATTGATCTCTGGATATTTCCCTGACTCCTAGCAAACAATGTAAAGAAAATATTTGGAGAATTGTATTATTGTTGTGTGTATTCCTTGACTGGATGCAAGCTTATATAAGCTAATTTATACCTACCTTATGGAAACAGGAAACTTAAAACGTGCTATATAAAATAGTCTTATTCTGATTGAAGTCCAATTTGGTGAAGAAGTCATGACTGTCGAGTGAAGCTGCTAATGGTTCAACTTGAGTATGCATGATTGTCAAATTCTGGATAATTCTGGATGCTTCTAGATAATTCTGGATGATTCTGGATAATTCTAGTATGAAGAATTATGACTGTTGAGTGAACGGCTAATGGTTCGATTCGAGTGGTCAGCATGACTCTCCAATTCTGGTATGAAGAAATCATGACTGTCGAGTGAATGACTAATGGTTCAATTCGAGCGGTCAGCATGACTCTCCAATTCTGCTATGAAGAAATCATAAATGTCCAGTGAATGGCTAATGGTTTGACTCGAGTCAGCATGTCTCCCCCTCAGCGTGAAGCTGAAAATTTTCTCAACACAAATGTTGGTATTGCTCAGCATTGGTGCTGGATTGCTCAACATTTGTATTGGTATTGCTCAGCGCAAATGTTTGTATTGCTCAACATTGGTCCTAGATTGCTCAACATTTGTACTGGTATTGCTTAACACAAATGTTGGTATTGCTCAGCATTGGTCCTGGATTGCTCAACATTCGTACTGTTATTGCTCAGCATTGGTGCTGGTATTGCTTAGCATTGGTGTTGGTAGTGTTTTTATTTATTTATTTTGTTTGTTGGGTTGCTGGTCTGCTGAAGGCTAGTATGTATCATAGAAGACGGTGTCTGTTAGTTGGTTGAAGAGAGAGATAGTTGGCATGGTGTTCTTTCTCTCTTTGTATCTTGTTGCTCGAGAGTTTGTTGAGTAGATCCGGGAGGTGGCCCATGTTGAACAGAAAGTGGAGGCCCTTTAATGTCCTCTGACATGTATTGGTTGGTGATTGAAGGCGAAATTTATGTCGAGGATATTCCTGCTGCTGTCATCCCTTATAAAAAAAAAAATTCTTGTTTACATATTGATGCAAAAAAAAATTCTTCTAATAATCTTTTAATCAACATATTTTCTTGTTTACATATTGATGCAAATGTCAAACATGAAGAAGCTAATAACATGCTAAAAAAATGTGCATTAGCAACTACATAAGCCTGCATAACATTTGCAACTGGGAAGAAGTCTATTACATTTTCATCGGAGTCATAAGAGCTATAGAAAATAAAATAATCTAGAAAATGAATCCATTCAAATAATGACAACAATTTTTATCATTGAGGAGTACTTTGTTACTATGTAAATGTCATGTAATGATTTTAACGTAAAGTTTTGTAGGTATAATATGTATAACTATTTACCGAGACAAAAATAGATTAAACGATAATCTTGAGGTTTCAAGCACTGAAGAAATACCTTGAGAACGGAAATTCAACTTGTTGCAGTACCTTAGCTTTTGGACAGAAATCCAAATGAGAGAACCCTGAAGACAACAACACCAATCCCTTACTTATATAGGCTTACAAGAACTAAAAATCTTGAGGTTTTCAGCATCGAGTTTAATAGAGATTTGATTAAAAGAATCACATAGAACGAAAGAATATGATTGAGATAAGATATACGAATGACAAATGATAGACCTAAAACCCAATTTTATATATGGAAATAAGAACCCAGACTACATTCAAGAATAAATCATAAAGGCCCAAATAGGATCAAAGAACCTAGCAAGTGACAGCAAAGACATGCGAATGGACTTCGTTTGACCCCTTCCCAAGATAAAGACAATGTGTCAGAGGGAGATGAAAGGACTGAGCGGCCAAATTGCTTCGCCGAATCATCCCAGGAAAGTGCCCCTACTATCAAGCGGGGATTGCCGGCAGGGTGGATTGGCGTGGTGGCTGGAAGAGCCCCCAGAAAGGGGAAGAAAAGAGAGAAGAAGAGAGAGCCAGAGAGAAGAACTTTCTCCAAACTTAGGAGAGCTAAATAGGGTTCTCCTATTTTCTTGGGCTTGGGTTCTCTAAAAGGCGTTGGGCTTGGGTTTTTAGGTTAGCATTTTGGTTTTGGGCTTAGGTTAAATTAGGTGGACCTAGGTTTATTAGGGTTAGGTTTAGATATGTGACCCTCTACTTTGTACCACCGCTAGAATCGACCAATTGTCATTCCTAAAATTGTCGCCTTAATACAATTTCATCGCTCACGCTCAAATTCCTACAAAGACATGAAAACGAAATAATTATTATAAAATATAATAATCGAAACACTAATATATATAAATTAAAGGATATATTATGTAATAATTACGTGAATATCATTATCTGCTTGGATTCGACAAGCTATTGAACACAAACTATAATTGATTAATTGAACCAACCAAGCAATTAAGTCTATGTAAAATCAACATATATGACTTAGTTAGAGATATTTTTGACGAAAAAACAATTGTTCAAATTGATTGGGTTGAACTACAAAATGCTCAAAATGTTTGTGATTGCTTAATTAGTCGATCAATTGAACAAATAATGTAGAGATACTTTGAAGAAAAAAATTAAAAAAAAAAACTAAAAATTAATAAGATCGATTTGATTGGGTTCAACCAGTCCAACGATTCTATTGAGTTCAGTTCCATTTGAATCGATTTGGAGTTCTCAATCATAGATAATCTCGACCAAAAATGGCCACAAAATCTGAAATTTATCAATTGAATCGATTGGTTGAACTAATCAGTGTAAAACAAACGAAAGAGAATATGAGAGAACTCTTGGAGGGGTCGAGAGAGACACACAGAGGAGAAGAAGCGGATTGGCATCGTAGGAGGAGGAATTCATTATGCAATAGATTTAAATCTATTTCTAAAGCCTTTGCGGATGAAGAAGAAAAGAGAGGGATCCTGGAGGAAAATACGACACAAAAATGGTTCAGTTGGATTTCAGTGGAGTCTACACAATAGAGTTTATCAATTTTTTATTCAGGTGAGATTTGGGACGGATGGACAAGAGAAGGGTCACATAGGAAACAACTGAACTCCCCATTAGGTCGCTCAATCTTGATTAGCTTCATCTGAGTGAGTTCGAAAGGGGAATAATTCTAAAAGAATGTAATTGTAGTTAGGTAGAAAAAATGGGTGTGAGTTGGATTTCAATCAAGACCATTAACGTGGAACACTCAACAAATATTGATCGACAAAAATGATTTATCTACAATCATGCATACAAAATCAGCACAAAATAAAAGAATAAGTGCACAGATTCGGCAATAAAAGCATAGCCACTACTCTATTGACATGCATAATTATTCAAGCAAGTGGAGTGCAAGAAAGATATGAGAACATAATGAGTAAACTTCAAACTATACTGAGTTAGTATTGTCTAAGTTGTATTAAAATAGAGAGAAGAAGAGGAGAAGAGAAGATGATATACCGTAAGTGGAGTCTGCTAACAGGGCCAACTTCGATCTTGGCGGGCATCGTAGGCACTGTCATCGTCGTCAACTATCTCTTTGTGCCTCAGGATCTGTTGACTAGGCAGGATGAAAAGAAAGATGGCACTTCATCTAAAAAGTAGAGGAAATCAGGTGGCGAGAGCGATTATGTCTTCAATTTTATATTAGCTTTGTGGGTGCATGTGTTTTTGTGGTTGTGTGAACAAATGTTGAATTTGCAGGCTTGCATATGAAACTTTCTTGTTGAATAAATTGGTGCTCTGTAGCAAAAAAAAAAATAAAAAAAAAACAAAAAGTTGTATTAAAATACAAAATTTCATAGTAGAAAATCAACAATATAAAGAAAAAATTTCATTATGTCCAACAATTTATTTCAACAGAAGAAGACGAGTGGGGTGGTGGTTAACTGCTTGGATTCAATAAACAAGAAGCTCGAGTTCTTCAACCTCTTCTTTTAAATGGGTTTCACATTGAGAAATCATTTTTTTCTATTTGTTTTCCGCAAAAGAAAAGGGAGGATCAAAGGAGATGCAATAGTGGCATAGTGTGGGAGGCAGGAGAACAAAAGTGAACATCACTAGCCTGTAAATAAAATGAAAATGCAGGATGTTATCTACATCCACAACTTCTCCTTGCACCACCTCACCTTGTTTATTTTTATTTACTTTTTGTTTTTATTGTAGTCACCTTGGATCGATTTCCATTTCGTATCCATGAAGAGATGAAGGGTCCGTACCTTCCATTTCATCGAATCAATTTTTCATGCATGCATTTACTAGCTAACAAAAAAGCAGGATAACAGAAAAGAAAACAAGATTGATCCTCCAATTAACATCTATTATCATTTCAAAATAGAATTAAACAATAATGAGTTAATGAGGTTTATTGGGACATAAATTTTCATGGAAATGATTATTAGTTTTTAACAGGGAAAAAAGTTGTTACCAATAAGGTTGCAATTACCAACAAAATTTTATTTCCTTGTTGTAGAAATTTCATTAAAATATATATTTTTTCTAAAAAAATATTTGTTTCTATTAGTATACCAATTTCCAAAAAAATAATGATTTATCACTATAAAATAGTTAATGAGCTTTAACGAGAAATAGATTTTCATGAAAGTTGTCACGACCCGATCCACAGAGTACTATTTTGTCTGCTTTGGACCCAAGGCCCGCACGGCTTTAAAACGCGTAGTATTTTGTATATCCAAACTCGTACATATATAGTACGTCACCCTCCCTTACACAGAAGATGTGAGACTATGATCTCCCCTTTGTAGCTTGCCAATTCTCTTGGGATCCATAGGCTCTTTGGCTTCTCCCTCATCCTCCCCCTCAAGTATGCCCACACAAGGGTATCACAAAATAATTATCACTTGTTACAAATGAAAACAATTTGTTACTAACAAGGTTATAATTATCAAAGAAATTTTATTTCCTTGTTATAGAGATTTCATTAAAAAAAGATTTGTTTCAACAAAATAACAAACGTTGCAAGTAGTATTGCAATTTTCAACGAAATATTACTTTGTTGCTATAAATTAGTGAACGAGTTTTAAAATGGAAAAAATTATCAATCATTATTAACGAAACGAAACATGACTAATAATGTGATTATTATCTAGGAAAACATATTTCCTTACTAAATAAGTGTTAATATTCGTTACCAAGGAATGTGATTTGTTGTTAAAATTAGTCTTCTTTAGCAATAAAATATTTCATTTCAGATGATGCCATAATTACCAAGGAACTAGTGTTTTTTGGTTATAAAAAATATTTCATTGGTAAATAAATTCGGCGGGAAATTATATTTGGAGGGAATGCTTCCCGCCACTTATATAACAAGGAAATTTCCCACAAAATATATTTTGTTAGAAAAAAGTAACAACTTTATGGTTGTTTCAATGAATTTTTTTTTTCATTGGCAACGATACCATATTAACAAGGAATTTAAATTTTGTTGGGAAATGATAGATTTCTTGTAGTGTTGCATGGTGGAGGTAGACGATCTTGTTGAATCACATTTTCATTTGGTTACATCAAGTGATGCAATGTTTTTTGTGGTGTTATCTATCATTTTTATTGGTTTGTCACGTTATGCACACAATGGCTATCTCTATCAATGTCTTTCTTTGTAAGCTTTATCTTATTTAAAATGTAATTAAGTGACGTTTATTTTTTGTTCTGATCAGTACTTTTGTTTTGAGTAAGAAGTGGTCCACTTTGATCGGGTGTTCTTTTTAAGTAGTTAGAAGTTATAAACAAACTTCTGAATTAACTGTTTGTTTTGCTTCTGAATGAGCTGCTGATTAGAAGCTGTAAAATTAAATGGTGTTCGTTTTTAGGTGCTGACTTGATTTTTTTTTTTTTTTTACATTTTTGCCCACTACCACAACTCCCACCGCCAACCACAAACCACCAACATTAACCCCTTCTTTACTTATTTTTTCTCCAAATACCATTAAGATCACTTTCCACCACTATAAAAAACCACCCTATATCCCTTTTTATTCCTCATACAATCTTCAATGGAGAGGAAGAAAAAGAGAAAGAGATAGAGAAAGAGGAATAGAAGGAAAATGAGAAGGAGGGTGGTGACGATAGTGGCGACACTACACGCATGATACAGAGGAGGTGGAGAATAGATGGGATGGTTGGTAGAGAAGAGGGGTAGTAGCAATCATTACAAATTTATTGTGAGGTTATTATTGGAATGAATTTTCACTAAGCACTCATTCCTAAGTTATCAACACCGCCCATGATGCTTACTCCAATCAAAACTTCAACTTCTCATCATAACTAAAAACAAACACTTTTTTTAAAGTTTTCAGCTTCTTATTAAGACTTTTGAGTCTATTTAAAAAAAGAAAACACCCTCTGAGTGTTGTGCTGGAAAAAAAAACACCCTCTTAGTCTTGCTATAGAAACAATATTAAAAAAAATTATGAATTGATAAAGTTGATTGACTATGAATTCGGTGAGATTTGATTAACTGAACATCGATTTCGGCCTAACTAATTGAAATAACCTAATATGACAATTCATTTTCAATTTTAGGGATAATTGATCCAATCATCAATATCCCGATCCTAACCCATTGAATAAGGCTAAACAAGTATCGAAACCATTTTAGCTAAATTTTGTTAATAGTTATAAGAAAGAGAATGTTTTTCGTTGTAAACAATGTTTGTTTATTAGTTGCTTCCACCTAATCAATCAATAAGTACCCATATTCAACACTATTTATTCTTGCAAAGTGGAAAATTTCTTATTACAAGAAGTATTTTGTATGTATTAATTTTTCTCACAAATAAAATCGGGAGAGAACAAAAAGAACACAATGGCATCTCTTGCAACAACAATGTCTTCACCACTTTTGTTTACATTATGTTTCACAGTTTCCATTGTTTGGCCACACCTTCAATTCTTTGGTTTGTACTGTTTATTCATCATCTCATTTACCAAAAAGACGTTCCTTAAATTATTTTCTAATTATTGTTATTGTTTGCAGTAGTATGGGCTGAAGGCAATTGTGCAAATATATCAAATATAAACAATGACTGCATTATAAGGAGATCTAACTTTCCAATAGACTTCAAATTTGGAGCGGGTACTTCAGCTTTTCAGGTTTATCTAATAACTATTTTTCTTTTTTACTTTTTTGTTATCTCTCATGAATTAAGTCATACTGTCAAACTGAAGAAAAGGTAACTTGTAATAAATTTTAGCTCAAGAAGTCATGACCTTAATTATATATATCATTCAACAAGGAAAACTAAAACTATAAATATTCTTTATTATTATGGTCCAGAAAGCATACATATATATATATTTATATATATTTTGGTCCAAACACGAAGAATTTTCTTGAAGATAAGATGAGAAACAAAATACAATCATCCCTATATCAAGGAATGCCAAGACACCATGAAGGTGTCAAAAAACAAGTCTCTAAAGGGATTACAAGCCGAACCCATATCTTCCACAACAATTCACTAATCTTGATAAAGATAGAGTGCTCCAATCTGTTAAGCCCGTAAAAACCCTCATATTTCTCTCTTTCTACACACACCACATGAGCACATGAGAAACCCTACGCCATGACCATTACGCGAGGCGGGATGGATTAGCTTGGGACCACCAAAAGAAATTAATTCAAGGAAGAAGATTATTCTCCCAAACCAAATTCTTGTGAGAGGAAATGAGAGTGGGTCTCATAATGAGATGCAGCCAGCATATCTATAAATTCTTTCACCGAGAAACCACACCTTTACCCTTCCACACCAAACTATCAGATCCCCATGAGAACATCTGAATATCCAATAGTTGCATTAATTTGGCAATTTAAAGTAAAATATTCAGCCTTTTTTTTTCTTTTGCAATTAAATTTGATTATTTCACAATGCTATCGTCGCTATGCTAATAGTGGATCACCTTGTTTATATATGATTGAAACAGATAGAAGGAGCATATGATAAAGATGGCAAAGGACCAAGTGTTCAAGACTATTCCGGCCCAAAAATAGGTTTTTTCCAATTGTGCAATTTTTTTTTATTATTACTTATCAATTGACATTGTAGTTGTCATATTATACTTTGACCCCGGACTTATGATCGTGACTATATTTCTTACCACACTATAGGGAGAGTTGATACAAGAAATGGCGTTAATTCTTATTATATGTACAAAGTGAGTACATCAATCGTTGGGATTCTGAATGGTTTAATATCATGAAATTTGGATCAATTTTAATATCTAATTTTGTTTATCTCTTGTTACAATTACAGGAGGATATCATGGCTTTGAGTTCTATCGGTTTGGATTCATATAGATTTTCGATTTCTTGGTCAAGGATATTGCCTGGTATTTTTCCTAACTACCTCTAACTTTTATTGGCTTAGATGTCATTTTTCATTTTCTACCTTCTATCTAATGCAAATTAGAAACATTCGAAAATTGTTTTCTCTTTTGGTTCAACAACAATTTTTATTCCTTTCGATTTTTTCATATATCTTAATTCTTCTCTATGTTCTTCTAATTTATGTATACTATAAAAATAGTTCCTAAAATTATTACTGACTTATGTGTTGAGCTATTTATTCAAGCCACATATATTAACGCCTATTTCATACAACTTATTTGGCTGCAACATTATTATATCTTGTACTTAATGACTCTTGAACCTTGTAGATGGAACATTGGAGGGTGGTGTCAATCCAAAAGGGATAGAATACTACAATAATCTTATAAATGGACTTCTTAAAAATGGTACAACTATATTGTCATTAATATAAATATTGGGTGTTTTTGTCATATATTTGTTGTGGTTGAGTTCATCAAGTGGTTCATGTATTTTTTTAATGTAGGTATTACACCGTTTGTCACATTATTTCATTTGGACTTGCCAATGAAATTACAAGAAAAATATGGCGGGGTTTTAAGCCGCAATTTTGTGTAAGCATAATAATTTTCCATCTGAAAATACTTTTCATTATATGTATAAAAAAATAACATTATAAATGTTTGTATTTCTAAAAGTACCTTTGAATGCTATTTCAGGAAAGATTTTCAGGCATATAGTGAAATTTGTTTTAGAACTTTCGGTGATAGAGTAAAACATTGGGTTACGATAAATGAACCATCTATTCTTGCTAGCTATGGAGCAGAAAGTATAAATTCACTGACAGTGCCCTATATTATTGCGCACAATTTAATATTAGCGCATGGAGCTGTTGCAAAGATGTATAAAGAAAATTTCCAGGTATGTAGGATAATATTTTGTATTTATTATTATTTTTTTATTAGAAAACAATAATTATATTAATTTTGAACATGCATGTATTCATTGTTCATTATTTTTAAATTGTTGATTTCTCAGGTTACTCAACATGGAATGATTGGCATTTCACTTGTGTCAACGTGGTTTCAACCTTATTCTGAATCAAGCAGAGATATAAAAGCTGCAGAAAGAGCCATGGATTTTCTCTTTGGTTGGTAAGTTGCATTTTCTCATACAATGCAAAAACTTTGCGAGAACATGTAAATCACAGAACTCTTGATAGGTTTTTTCTTCTCAACATTTTACAGAAAATTAAAATTGAATGAGTATTACATGTGCCTTTAAATAGAAAAGGTTAGTGATTTTGAACTAAATAGATAAAACTACCACATAAATTTCTCTTTTTGTCAATTTTGGGCAAACATATAAAATATCAAAATTTTATTTTATTGTTAGTTTATTTTTTAAATTTTTGTAAGGACAATCTTCATTCCTTTTAAAAGGTGACATTATATTCAATTTAACGAATCAATATTGATGGCACTCTGAATCATTATGAAGTATAATTTACTATACATTTGTTTCATTTTGTGCTACGCATATAGGTTTATGGAACCATTCACTTATGGAGATTATCCAAGTTCTATGATATCTTTGGTAAAGGACAGACTACCAAAGTTTACTAAAGAAGAAAAACAAATGGTTATGGGATCACTTGATTTTGTTGGCATTAATTACTATTTTGCAAATTTTGCAAAAGATATCTCTATCAATGCGACGAATGTTACTGACGCTAAAAATGACCGACATGCGATTGAAGGTGATGAGCATAATAAATAATATTTTTTCCTTCTATTCATGCAAAATATTAAAGTTGGCTACACCATTTATTTAAGTTCAGTTTTTCTTCTGTGTTACAGGAAACTTTGACAAGAATAATGTTAAAATTGAGGCAAGTTTATAGGAAACGATAAAATTATTTTAAATCTCTCGTATTTAGTGGGGTTAGTTTCTAATTTTATTTTTCAATCAAGCAGGAGTACAATCACATTCAAGATATGTTGGTCTACATCAAGAACAAATACAAAAGTCCACAAATTTATATCACAGAAAATGGTATCTTCCTCACCTACACTTGTTAAAATAAAAATAGGGCTAAGGTTTATGTATGTTGTTGAATAAGTTGTATAATAAAAAAAATAAAGAAATCACTTAAAATTCGAAATTAAATAATACAAGCCCCTATGTGTGTTTTGGAAGAAACTTTGATGTGGATATACAAGTCAAAAGAATATGTTTTTGGCTTAAACATTGGATTTAGCATTAAAGAGATCATATGTAAATTTGGGTTGGAGGTTTGTTCTCTTCAATTTCTCTGTACATAATTTCTCTAATCATTCCTCGACATGCACATTAATATTATACTTGTGGCAGATGATATAAAAGATCTAGGATTCGAACCCAGCTTAAGTTTGAGTACATCTAGAGATTAATATTATACTTGTGACAATTGATTAAGTTTTAGTACATCTAGAGATTAATAAATGTCGAATAGGACATAAACAACATTGAGTTCTTATCAAAATCATAACTTATATATGTAATTATAGACTTAAATTTGTGTCTGCTCTTATAGGGATGGGACCTGATGAAAGATTCACACCCAAAGATGCCATACTCCACGATCAAGATAGAATTGTCTTCCTTCAAAGAAATTTATATTATATCCGAGAAGCAATTAAGTAAGTTGTATTTTTTTAATTATGACAATGAGAAATCAACTAACGGTATTGTTTTCTAGAAAATGATAAAATTTTATGTATGTGCGCATATGCATACGAGTTTGATGGACAAATAAAATTTACAGGTTAGGTGCAGATGTGAAAGGGTACTTCCATTGGTCCCTTATGGATAATGTTCAAGGAAATATTGGTTACAATGTGAGGATGGGGCTATACTATATAGATTACACGGACAACTTCAAACGATATCCTAAAGACTCCGTCAACTGGCTTAGAAATTTCTTAAAGGAGGATTCGAACTCTACGAAGAACTCTTAACACCCACATTGACATCTTATTATTTTGTTTTCCCTTCTAGTGGTTCTTCTTGTTTGACAAGTGTTCGATTTATGAATCATTGAGTTGGAAAACTTTGCTTGTGATTTTTATTTTAGCTACTTGATTTGGTTTTATGTGATAAACAAACTTATGTTGTAATAAAAGAGAATTTGTCAGATTTCTCTTTTCATTATATTACAAATAAATGGAATTTGAGTGTATGACTAATTTTTCCAATTCATTTTACATAAAAGCAAGTCCAAAACTTACATATAAAACATCTTGCAAGAATTCAAACATGTATAAGCTTCTCTCTAAGCTCCAACACAAAGAGTGTTATTACTTTCTTGTAAAAAAAAAAAAAAAAAAAAAAAAAAAAAAAAAAAAAACCTAATGTACGAACCCTATTTATTCTCAGATCACAAAGTTACTGTTGAGCACAATAATTCCAAAAGCCTCCTATCGAATTGAGACACCAGCTACAACATGCTTATTGAAGAACTAGATCATACTGCATCGACAAACCCACAAATGGACAAAAATGTCCCTTCTCAATCAACCACAATCAATAACAACTACCTAAGTCAATAGACAGTTTTGTCCATATGTTATAGATGGATGTAGATGGTGAAATAGTTCAAAGTGGTCTTGCCATACTGAGGACCTCTTGTACATATTGAACTCTTGTAACATTGATCTCTGGATATTTCCCTGACTCCTAGCAAACAATGTAAAGAAAATATTTGGAGAATTGTATTATTGTTGTGTGTATTCCTTGACTGGATGCAAGCTTATATAAGCTAATTTATACCTACCTTATGGAAACAGGAAACTTAAAACGTGCTATATAAAATAGTCTTATTCTGATTGAAGTCCAATTTGGTGAAGAAGTCATGACTGTCGAGTGAAGCTGCTAATGGTTCAACTTGAGTATGCATGATTGTCAAATTCTGGATAATTCTGGATGCTTCTAGATAATTCTGGATGATTCTGGATAATTCTAGTATGAAGAATTATGACTGTTGAGTGAACGGCTAATGGTTCGATTCGAGTGGTCAGCATGACTCTCCAATTCTGGTATGAAGAAATCATGACTGTCAAGTGAATGACTAATGGTTCAATTCGAGCGGTCAGCATGACTCTCCAATTCTGCTATGAAGAAATCATAAATGTCCAGTGAATGGCTAATGGTTTGACTCGAGTCAGCATGTCTCCCCCTCAGCGTGAAGCTGAAAATTTTCTCAGCACAAATGTTGGTATTGCTCAGCATTGGTGCTGGATTGCTCAACATTTGTATTGGTATTGCTCAGCACAAATGTTTGTATTGCTCAACATTTGTACTGGTATTGCTTAACACAAATGTTGGTATTGCTCAACATTGGTCCTGGATTGCTCAACATTCGTACTGTTATTGCTCAGCATTGGTGCTGGTATTGCTTAGCATTGGTGTTGGTAGTGTTTTTATTTATTTATTTTGTTTGTTGGGTTGCTGGTCTGCTGAAGGCTAGTATGTATCATAGAAGACGGTGTCTGTTAGTTGGTTGAAGAGAGAGATAGTTGGCATGGTGTTCTTTCTCTCTTTGTATCTTGTTGCTCGAGAGTTTGTTGAGTAGATCCGGGAGGTGGCCCATGTTGAACAGAAAGTGGAGGCCCTTTAATGTCCTCTGACATGTATTGGTTGGTGATTGAAGGCGAAATTTATGTCGAGGATATTCCTGCTGCTGTCATCCCTTATAAAAAAAAAAATTCTTGTTTACATATTGATGCAAAAAAAAATTCTTCTAATAATCTTTTAATCAACATATTTTCTTGTTTACATATTGATGCAAATGTCAAACATGAAGAAGCTAATAACATGCTAAAAAAATGTGCATTAGCAACTACATAAGCCTGCATAACATTTGCAACTGGGAAGAAGTCTATTACATTTTCATCGGAGTCATAAGAGCTATAGAAAATAAAATAATCTAGAAAATGAATCCATTCAAATAATGACAACAATTTTTATCATTGAGGAGTACTTTGTTACTATGTAAATGTCATGTAATGATTTTAACGTAAAGTTTTGTAGGTATAATATGTATAACTATTTACCGAGACAAAAATAGATTAAACGATAATCTTGAGGTTTCAAGCACTGAAGAAATACCTTGAGAACGGAAATTCAACTTGTTGCAGTACCTTAGCTTTTGGACAGAAATCCAAATGAGAGAACCCTGAAGACAACAACACCAATCCCTTACTTATATAGGCTTACAAGAACTAAAAATCTTGAGGTTTTCAGCATCGAGTTTAATAGAGATTTGATTAAAAGAATCACATAGAACGAAAGAATATGATTGAGATAAGATATACGAATGACAAATGATAGACCTAAAACCCAATTTTATATATGGAAATAAGAACCCAGACTACATTCAAGAATAAATCATAAAAGCCCAAATAGGATCAAAGAGCCTAGCAAGTGACAGCAAAGACATGCGAATGGACTTCGTTTGACCCCTTCCCAAGATAAAGACAATGTGTCAGAGGGAGATGAAAGGACTGAGCGGCCAAATTGCTTCGCCGAATCATCCCAGGAAAGTGCCCCTACTATCAAGCGGGGATTGCCGGCAGGGTGGATTGGCGTGGTGGCTGGAAGAGCCCCCAGAAAGGGGAAGAAAAGAGAGAAGAAGAGAGAGCCAGAGAGAAGAACTTTCTCCAAACTTAGGAGAGCTAAATAGGGTTCTCCTATTTTCTTGGGCTTGGGTTCTCTAAAAGGCGTTGGGCTTGGGTTTTTAGGTTAGCATTTTGGTTTTGGGCTTAGGTTAAATTAGGTGGACCTAGGTTTATTAGGGTTAGGTTTAGATATGTGACCCTCTACTTTGTACCACCGCTAGAATCGACCAATTGTCATTCCTAAAATTGTCGCCTTAATACAATTTCATCGCTCACGCTCAAATTCCTACAAAGACATGAAAACGAAATAATTATTATAAAATATAATAATCGAAACACTAATATATATAAATTAAAGGATATATTATGTAATAATTACGTGAATATCATTATCTGCTTGGATTCGACAAGCTATTGAACACAAACTATAATTGATTAATTGAACCAACCAAGCAATTAAGTCTATGTAAAATCAACATATATGACTTAGTTAGAGATATTTTTGACGAAAAAACAATTGTTCAAATTGATTGGGTTGAACTACAAAATGCTCAAAATGTTTGTGATTGCTTAATTAGTCGATCAATTGAACAAATAATGTAGAGATACTTTGAAGAAAAAAATTAAAAAAAAAAACTAAAAATTAATAAGATCGATTTGATTGGGTTCAACCAGTCCAACGATTCTATTGAGTTCAGTTCCATTTGAATCGATTTGGAGTTCTCAATCATAGATAATCTCGACCAAAAATGGCCACAAAATCTGAAATTTATCAATTGAATCGATTGGTTGAACTAATCAGTGTAAAACAAACGAAAGAGAATATGAGAGAACTCTTGGAGGGGTCGAGAGAGACACACAGAGGAGAAGAAGCGGATTGGCATCGTAGGAGGAGGAATTCATTATGCAATAGATTTAAATCTATTTCTAAAGCCTTTGCGGATGAAGAAGAAAAGAGAGGGATCCTGGAGGAAAATACGACACAAAAATGGTTCAGTTGGATTTCAGTGGAGTCTACACAATAGAGTTTATCAATTTTTTATTCAGGTGAGATTTGGGACGGATGGACAAGAGAAGGGTCACATAGGAAACAACTGAACTCCCCATTAGGTCGCTCAATCTTGATTAGCTTCATCTGAGTGAGTTCGAAAGGGGAATAATTCTAAAAGAATGTAATTGTAGTTAGGTAGAAAAAATGGGTGTGAGTTGGATTTCAATCAAGACCATTAACGTGGAACACTCAACAAATATTGATCGACAAAAATGATTTATCTACAATCATGCATACAAAATCAGCACAAAATAAAAGAATAAGTGCACAGATTCGGCAATAAAAGCATAGCCACTACTCTATTGACATGCATAATTATTCAAGCAAGTGGAGTGCAAGAAAGATATGAGAACATAATGAGTAAACTTCAAACTATACTGAGTTAGTATTGTCTAAGTTGTATTAAAATAGAGAGAAGAAGAGGAGAAGAGAAGATGATATACCGTAAGTGGAGTCTGCTAACAGGGCCAACTTCGATCTTGGCGGGCATCGTAGGCACTGTCATCGTCGTCAACTATCTCTTTGTGCCTCAGGATCTGTTGACTAGGCAGGATGAAAAGAAAGATGGCACTTCATCTAAAAAGTAGAGGAAATCAGGTGGCGAGAGCGATTATGTCTTCAATTTTATATTAGCTTTGTGGGTGCATGTGTTTTTGTGGTTGTGTGAACAAATGTTGAATTTGCAGGCTTGCATATGAAACTTTCTTGTTGAATAAATTGGTGCTCTGTAGCAAAAAAAAAAATAAAAAAAAAACAAAAAGTTGTATTAAAATACAAAATTTCATAGTAGAAAATCAACAATATAAAGAAAAAATTTCATTATGTCCAACAATTTATTTCAACAGAAGAAGACGAGTGGGGTGGTGGTTAACTGCTTGGATTCAATAAACAAGAAGCTCGAGTTCTTCAACCTCTTCTTTTAAATGGGTTTCACATTGAGAAATCATTTTTTTCTATTTGTTTTCCGCAAAAGAAAAGGGAGGATCAAAGGAGATGCAATAGTGGCATAGTGTGGGAGGCAGGAGAACAAAAGTGAACATCACTAGCCTGTAAATAAAATGAAAATGCAGGATGTTATCTACATCCACAACTTCTCCTTGCACCACCTCACCTTGTTTATTTTTATTTACTTTTTGTTTTTATTGTAGTCACCTTGGATCGATTTCCATTTCGTATCCATGAAGAGATGAAGGGTCCGTACCTTCCATTTCATCGAATCAATTTTTCATGCATGCATTTACTAGCTAACAAAAAAGCAGGATAACAGAAAAGAAAACAAGATTGATCCTCCAATTAACATCTATTATCATTTCAAAATAGAATTAAACAATAATGAGTTAATGAGGTTTATTGGGACATAAATTTTCATGGAAATGATTATTAGTTTTTAACAGGGAAAAAAGTTGTTACCAATAAGGTTGCAATTACCAACAAAATTTTATTTCCTTGTTGTAGAAATTTCATTAAAATATATATTTTTTCTAAAAAAATATTTGTTTCTATTAGTATACCAATTTCCAAAAAAATAATGATTTATCACTATAAAATAGTTAATGAGCTTTAACGAGAAATAGATTTTCATGAAAGTTGTCACGACCCGATCCACAGAGTACTATTTTGTCTGCTTTGGACCCAAGGCCCGCACGGCTTTAAAACGCGTAGTATTTTGTATATCCAAACTCGTACATATATAGTACGTCACCCTCCCTTACACAGAAGATGTGAGACTATGATCTCCCCTTTGTAGCTTGCCAATTCTCTTGGGATCCATAGGCTCTTTGGCTTCTCCCTCATCCTCCCCCTCAAGTATGCCCACACAAGGGTATCACAAAATAATTATCACTTGTTACAAATGAAAACAATTTGTTACTAACAAGGTTATAATTATCAAAGAAATTTTATTTCCTTGTTATAGAGATTTCATTAAAAAAAGATTTGTTTCAACAAAATAACAAACGTTGCAAGTAGTATTGCAATTTTCAACGAAATATTACTTTGTTGCTATAAATTAGTGAACGAGTTTTAAAATGGAAAAAATTATCAATCATTATTAACGAAACGAAACATGACTAATAATGTGATTATTATCTAGGAAAACATATTTCCTTACTAAATAAGTGTTAATATTCGTTACCAAGGAATGTGATTTGTTGTTAAAATTAGTCTTCTTTAGCAATAAAATATTTCATTTCAGATGATGCCATAATTACCAAGGAACTAGTGTTTTTTGGTTATAAAAAATATTTCATTGGTAAATAAATTCGGCGGGAAATTATATTTGGAGGGAATGCTTCCCGCCACTTATATAACAAGGAAATTTCCCACAAAATATATTTTGTTAGAAAAAAGTAACAACTTTATGGTTGTTTCAATGAATTTTTTTTTTCATTGGCAACGATACCATATTAACAAGGAATTTAAATTTTGTTGGGAAATGATAGATTTCTTGTAGTGTTGCATGGTGGAGGTAGACGATCTTGTTGAATCACATTTTCATTTGGTTACATCAAGTGATGCAATGTTTTTTGTGGTGTTATCTATCATTTTTATTGGTTTGTCACGTTATGCACACAATGGCTATCTCTATCAATGTCTTTCTTTGTAAGCTTTATCTTATTTAAAATGTAATTAAGTGACGTTTATTTTTTGTTCTGATCAGTACTTTTGTTTTGAGTAAGAAGTGGTCCACTTTGATCGGGTGTTCTTTTTAAGTAGTTAGAAGTTATAAACAAACTTCTGAATTAACTGTTTGTTTTGCTTCTGAATGAGCTGCTGATTAGAAGCTGTAAAATTAAATGGTGTTCGTTTTTAGGTGCTGACTTGATTTTTTTTTTTTTTTTACATTTTTGCCCACTACCACAACTCCCACCGCCAACCACAAACCACCAACATTAACCCCTTCTTTACTTATTTTTTCTCCAAATACCATTAAGATCACTTTCCACCACTATAAAAAACCACCCTATATCCCTTTTTATTCCTCATACAATCTTCAATGGAGAGGAAGAAAAAGAGAAAGAGATAGAGAAAGAGGAATAGAAGGAAAATGAGAAGGAGGGTGGTGACGATAGTGGCGACACTACACGCATGATACAGAGGAGGTGGAGAATAGATGGGATGGTTGGTAGAGAAGAGGGGTAGTAGCAATCATTACAAATTTATTGTGAGGTTATTATTGGAATGAATTTTCACTAAGCACTCATTCCTAAGTTATCAACACCGCCCATGATGCTTACTCCAATCAAAACTTCAACTTCTCATCATAACTAAAAACAAACACTTTTTTTAAAGTTTTCAGCTTCTTATTAAGACTTTTGAGTCTATTTAAAAAAAGAAAACACCCTCTGAGTGTTGTGCTGGAAAAAAAAACACCCTCTTAGTCTTGCTATAGAAACAATATTAAAAAAAATTATGAATTGATAAAGTTGATTGACTATGAATTCGGTGAGATTTGATTAACTGAACATCGATTTCGGCCTAACTAATTGAAATAACCTAATATGACAATTCATTTTCAATTTTAGGGATAATTGATCCAATCATCAATATCCCGATCCTAACCCATTGAATAAGGCTAAACAAGTATCGAAACCATTTTAGCTAAATTTTGTTAATAGTTATAAGAAAGAGAATGTTTTTCGTTGTAAACAATGTTTGTTTATTAGTTGCTTCCACCTAATCAATCAATAAGTACCCATATTCAACACTATTTATTCTTGCAAAGTGGAAAATTTCTTATTACAAGAAGTATTTTGTATGTATTAATTTTTCTCACAAATAAAATCGGGAGAGAACAAAAAGAACACAATGGCATCTCTTGCAACAACAATGTCTTCACCACTTTTGTTTACATTATGTTTCACAGTTTCCATTGTTTGGCCACACCTTCAATTCTTTGGTTTGTACTGTTTATTCATCATCTCATTTACCAAAAAGACGTTCCTTAAATTATTTTCTAATTATTGTTATTGTTTGCAGTAGTATGGGCTGAAGGCAATTGTGCAAATATATCAAATATAAACAATGACTGCATTATAAGGAGATCTAACTTTCCAATAGACTTCAAATTTGGAGCGGGTACTTCAGCTTTTCAGGTTTATCTAATAACTATTTTTCTTTTTTACTTTTTTGTTATCTCTCATGAATTAAGTCATACTGTCAAACTGAAGAAAAGGTAACTTGTAATAAATTTTAGCTCAAGAAGTCATGACCTTAATTATATATATCATTCAACAAGGAAAACTAAAACTATAAATATTCTTTATTATTATGGTCCAGAAAGCATACATATATATATATTTATATATATTTTGGTCCAAACACGAAGAATTTTCTTGAAGATAAGATGAGAAACAAAATACAATCATCCCTATATCAAGGAATGCCAAGACACCATGAAGGTGTCAAAAAACAAGTCTCTAAAGGGATTACAAGCCGAACCCATATCTTCCACAACAATTCACTAATCTTGATAAAGATAGAGTGCTCCAATCTGTTAAGCCCGTAAAAACCCTCATATTTCTCTCTTTCTACACACACCACATGAGCACATGAGAAACCCTACGCCATGACCATTACGCGAGGCGGGATGGATTAGCTTGGGACCACCAAAAGAAATTAATTCAAGGAAGAAGATTATTCTCCCAAACCAAATTCTTGTGAGAGGAAATGAGAGTGGGTCTCATAATGAGATGCAGCCAGCATATCTATAAATTCTTTCACCGAGAAACCACACCTTTACCCTTCCACACCAAACTATCAGATCCCCATGAGAACATCTGAATATCCAATAGTTGCATTAATTTGGCAATTTAAAGTAAAATATTCAGCCTTTTTTTTTCTTTTGCAATTAAATTTGATTATTTCACAATGCTATCGTCGCTATGCTAATAGTGGATCACCTTGTTTATATATGATTGAAACAGATAGAAGGAGCATATGATAAAGATGGCAAAGGACCAAGTGTTCAAGACTATTCCGGCCCAAAAATAGGTTTTTTCCAATTGTGCAATTTTTTTTTATTATTACTTATCAATTGACATTGTAGTTGTCATATTATACTTTGACCCCGGACTTATGATCGTGACTATATTTCTTACCACACTATAGGGAGAGTTGATACAAGAAATGGCGTTAATTCTTATTATATGTACAAAGTGAGTACATCAATCGTTGGGATTCTGAATGGTTTAATATCATGAAATTTGGATCAATTTTAATATCTAATTTTGTTTATCTCTTGTTACAATTACAGGAGGATATCATGGCTTTGAGTTCTATCGGTTTGGATTCATATAGATTTTCGATTTCTTGGTCAAGGATATTGCCTGGTATTTTTCCTAACTACCTCTAACTTTTATTGGCTTAGATGTCATTTTTCATTTTCTACCTTCTATCTAATGCAAATTAGAAACATTCGAAAATTGTTTTCTCTTTTGGTTCAACAACAATTTTTATTCCTTTCGATTTTTTCATATATCTTAATTCTTCTCTATGTTCTTCTAATTTATGTATACTATAAAAATAGTTCCTAAAATTATTACTGACTTATGTGTTGAGCTATTTATTCAAGCCACATATATTAACGCCTATTTCATACAACTTATTTGGCTGCAACATTATTATATCTTGTACTTAATGACTCTTGAACCTTGTAGATGGAACATTGGAGGGTGGTGTCAATCCAAAAGGGATAGAATACTACAATAATCTTATAAATGGACTTCTTAAAAATGGTACAACTATATTGTCATTAATATAAATATTGGGTGTTTTTGTCATATATTTGTTGTGGTTGAGTTCATCAAGTGGTTCATGTATTTTTTTAATGTAGGTATTACACCGTTTGTCACATTATTTCATTTGGACTTGCCAATGAAATTACAAGAAAAATATGGCGGGGTTTTAAGCCGCAATTTTGTGTAAGCATAATAATTTTCCATCTGAAAATACTTTTCATTATATGTATAAAAAAATAACATTATAAATGTTTGTATTTCTAAAAGTACCTTTGAATGCTATTTCAGGAAAGATTTTCAGGCATATAGTGAAATTTGTTTTAGAACTTTCGGTGATAGAGTAAAACATTGGGTTACGATAAATGAACCATCTATTCTTGCTAGCTATGGAGCAGAAAGTATAAATTCACTGACAGTGCCCTATATTATTGCGCACAATTTAATATTAGCGCATGGAGCTGTTGCAAAGATGTATAAAGAAAATTTCCAGGTATGTAGGATAATATTTTGTATTTATTATTATTTTTTTATTAGAAAACAATAATTATATTAATTTTGAACATGCATGTATTCATTGTTCATTATTTTTAAATTGTTGATTTCTTAGGTTACTCAACATGGAATGATTGGCATTTCACTTGTGTCAACGTGGTTTCAACCTTATTCTGAATCAAGCAGAGATATAAAAGCTGCAGAAAGAGCCATGGATTTTCTCTTTGGTTGGTAAGTTGCATTTTCTCATACAATGCAAAAACTTTGCGAGAACATGTAAATCACAGAACTCTTGATAGGTTTTTTCTTCTCAACATTTTACAGAAAATTAAAATTGAATGAGTATTACATGTGCCTTTAAATAGA
The DNA here is from genome assembly GCA_963556465.1 of Berberis vulgaris. Lineage (NCBI taxonomy): Eukaryota > Viridiplantae > Streptophyta > Magnoliopsida > Ranunculales > Berberidaceae > Berberis > Berberis vulgaris. Next base: position 78,303,161 of record OY747135.1, read on the forward strand.
AAAGGTTAGTGATTTTGAACTAAATAGATAAAACTACCACATAAATTTCTCTTTTTGTCAATTTTGGGCAAACATATAAAATATCAAAATTTTATTTTATTGTTAGTTTATTTTTTAAATTTTTGTAAGGACAATCTTCATTCCTTTTAAAAGGTGACATTATATTCAATTTAACGAATCAATATTGATGGCACTCTGAATCATTATGAAGTATAATTTACTATACATTTGTTTCATTTTGTGCTACGCATATAGGTTTATGGAACCATTCACTTATGGAGATTATCCAAGTTCTATGATATCTTTGGTAAAGGACAGACTACCAAAGTTTACTAAAGAAGAAAAACAAATGGTTATGGGATCACTTGATTTTGTTGGCATTAATTACTATTTTGCAAATTTTGCAAAAGATATCTCTATCAATGCGACGAATGTTACTGACGCTAAAAATGACCGACATGCGATTGAAGGTGATGAGCATAATAAATAATATTTTTTCCTTCTATTCATGCAAAATATTAAAGTTGGCTACACCATTTATTTAAGTTCAGTTTTTCTTCTGTGTTACAGGAAACTTTGACAAGAATAATGTTAAAATTGAGGCAAGTTTATAGGAAACGATAAAATTATTTTAAATCTCTCGTATTTAGTGGGGTTAGTTTCTAATTTTATTTTTCAATCAAGCAGGAGTACAATCACATTCAAGATATGTTGGTCTACATCAAGAACAAATACAAAAGTCCACAAATTTATATCACAGAAAATGGTATCTTCCTCACCTACACTTGTTAAAATAAAAATAGGGCTAAGGTTTATGTATGTTGTTGAATAAGTTGTATAATAAAAAAAATAAAGAAATCACTTAAAATTCGAAATTAAATAATACAAGCCCCTATGTGTGTTTTGGAAGAAACTTTGATGTGGATATACAAGTCAAAAGAATATGTTTTTGGCTTAAACATTGGATTTAGCATTAAAGAGATCATATGTAAATTTGGGTTGGAGGTTTGTTCTCTTCAATTTCTCTGTACATAATTTCTCTAATCATTCCTCGACATGCACATTAATATTATACTTGTGGCAGATGATATAAAAGATCTAGGATTCGAACCCAGCTTAAGTTTGAGTACATCTAGAGATTAATATTATACTTGTGACAATTGATTAAGTTTTAGTACATCTAGAGATTAATAAATGTCGAATAGGACATAAACAACATTGAGTTCTTATCAAAATCATAACTTATATATGTAATTATAGACTTAAATTTGTGTCTGCTCTTATAGGGATGGGACCTGATGAAAGATTCACACCCAAAGATGCCATACTCCACGATCAAGATAGAATTGTCTTCCTTCAAAGAAATTTATATTATATCCGAGAAGCAATTAAGTAAGTTGTATTTTTTTAATTATGACAATGAGAAATCAACTAACGGTATTGTTTTCTAGAAAATGATAAAATTTTATGTATGTGCGCATATGCATACGAGTTTGATGGACAAATAAAATTTACAGGTTAGGTGCAGATGTGAAAGGGTACTTCCATTGGTCCCTTATGGATAATGTTCAAGGAAATATTGGTTACAATGTGAGGATGGGGCTATACTATATAGATTACACGGACAACTTCAAACGATATCCTAAAGACTCCGTCAACTGGCTTAGAAATTTCTTAAAGGAGGATTCGAACTCTACGAAGAACTCTTAACACCCACATTGACATCTTATTATTTTGTTTTCCCTTCTAGTGGTTCTTCTTGTTTGACAAGTGTTCGATTTATGAATCATTGAGTTGGAAAACTTTGCTTGTGATTTTTATTTTAGCTACTTGATTTGGTTTTATGTGATAAACAAACTTATGTTGTAATAAAAGAGAATTTGTCAGATTTCTCTTTTCATTATATTACAAATAAATGGAATTTGAGTGTATGACTAATTTTTCCAATTCATTTTACATAAAAGCAAGTCCAAAACTTACATATAAAACATCTTGCAAGAATTCAAACATGTATAAGCTTCTCTCTAAGCTCCAACACAAAGAGTGTTATTACTTTCTTGTAAAAAAAAAAAAAAAAAAAAAAAAAAAACCTAATGTACGAACCCTATTTATTCTCAGATCACAAAGTTACTGTTGAGCACAATAATTCCAAAAGCCTCCTATCGAATTGAGACACCAGCTACAACATGCTTATTGAAGAACTAGATCATACTGCATCGACAAACCCACAAATGGACAAAAATGTCCCTTCTCAATCAACCACAATCAATAACAACTACCTAAGTCAATAGACAGTTTTGTCCATATGTTATAGATGGATGTAGATGGTGAAATAGTTCAAAGTGGTCTTGCCATACTGAGGACCTCTTGTACATATTGAACTCTTGTAACATTGATCTCTGGATATTTCCCTGACTCCTAGCAAACAATGTAAAGAAAATATTTGGAGAATTGTATTATTGTTGTGTGTATTCCTTGACTGGATGCAAGCTTATATAAGCTAATTTATACCTACCTTATGGAAACAGGAAACTTAAAACGTGCTATATAAAATAGTCTTATTCTGATTGAAGTCCAATTTGGTGAAGAAGTCATGACTGTCGAGTGAAGCTGCTAATGGTTCAACTTGAGTATGCATGATTGTCAAATTCTGGATAATTCTGGATGCTTCTAGATAATTCTGGATGATTCTGGATAATTCTAGTATGAAGAATTATGACTGTTGAGTGAACGGCTAATGGTTCGATTCGAGTGGTCAGCATGACTCTCCAATTCTGGTATGAAGAAATCATGACTGTCAAGTGAATGACTAATGGTTCAATTCGAGCGGTCAGCATGACTCTCCAATTCTGCTATGAAGAAATCATAAATGTCCAGTGAATGGCTAATGGTTTGACTCGAGTCAGCATGTCTCCCCCTCAGCGTGAAGCTGAAAATTTTCTCAGCACAAATGTTGGTATTGCTCAGCATTGGTGCTGGATTGCTCAACATTTGTATTGGTATTGCTCAGCGCAAATGTTTGTATTGCTCAACATTTGTACTGGTATTGCTTAACACAAATGTTGGTATTGCTCAGCATTGGTCCTGGATTGCTCAACATTCGTACTGTTATTGCTCAGCATTGGTGCTGGTATTGCTTAGCATTGGTGTTGGTAGTGTTTTTATTTATTTATTTTGTTTGTTGGGTTGCTGGTCTGCTGAAGGCTAGTATGTATCATAGAAGACGGTGTCTGTTAGTTGGTTGAAGAGAGAGATAGTTGGCATGGTGTTCTTTCTCTCTTTGTATCTTGTTGCTCGAGAGTTTGTTGAGTAGATCCGGGAGGTGGCCCATGTTGAACAGAAAGTGGAGGCCCTTTAATGTCCTCTGACATGTATTGGTTGGTGATTGAAGGCGAAATTTATGTCGAGGATATTCCTGCTGCTGTCATCCCTTATAAAAAAAAAAATTCTTGTTTACATATTGATGCAAAAAAAAATTCTTCTAATAATCTTTTAATCAACATATTTTCTTGTTTACATATTGATGCAAATGTCAAACATGAAGAAGCTAATAACATGCTAAAAAAATGTGCATTAGCAACTACATAAGCCTGCATAACATTTGCAACTGGGAAGAAGTCTATTACATTTTCATCGGAGTCATAAGAGCTATAGAAAATAAAATAATCTAGAAAATGAATCCATTCAAATAATGACAACAATTTTTATCATTGAGGAGTACTTTGTTACTATGTAAATGTCATGTAATGATTTTAACGTAAAGTTTTGTAGGTATAATATGTATAACTATTTACCGAGACAAAAATAGATTAAACGATAATCTTGAGGTTTCAAGCACTGAAGAAATACCTTGAGAACGGAAATTCAACTTGTTGCAGTACCTTAGCTTTTGGACAGAAATCCAAATGAGAGAACCCTGAAGACAACAACACCAATCCCTTACTTATATAGGCTTACAAGAACTAAAAATCTTGAGGTTTTCAGCATCGAGTTTAATAGAGATTTGATTAAAAGAATCACATAGAACGAAAGAATATGATTGAGATAAGATATACGAATGACAAATGATAGACCTAAAACCCAATTTTATATATGGAAATAAGAACCCAGACTACATTCAAGAATAAATCATAAAAGCCCAAATAGGATCAAAGAGCCTAGCAAGTGACAGCAAAGACATGCGAATGGACTTCGTTTGACCCCTTCCCAAGATAAAGACAATGTGTCAGAGGGAGATGAAAGGACTGAGCGGCCAAATTGCTTCGCCGAATCATCCCAGGAAAGTGCCCCTACTATCAAGCGGGGATTGCCGGCAGGGTGGATTGGCGTGGTGGCTGGAAGAGCCCCCAGAAAGGGGAAGAAAAGAGAGAAGAAGAGAGAGCCAGAGAGAAGAACTTTCTCCAAACTTAGGAGAGCTAAATAGGGTTCTCCTATTTTCTTGGGCTTGGGTTCTCTAAAAGGCGTTGGGCTTGGGTTTTTAGGTTAGCATTTTGGTTTTGGGCTTAGGTTAAATTAGGTGGACCTAGGTTTATTAGGGTTAGGTTTAGATATGTGACCCTCTACTTTGTACCACCGCTAGAATCGACCAATTGTCATTCCTAAAATTGTCGCCTTAATACAATTTCATCGCTCACGCTCAAATTCCTACAAAGACATGAAAACGAAATAATTATTATAAAATATAATAATCGAAACACTAATATATATAAATTAAAGGATATATTATGTAATAATTACGTGAATATCATTATCTGCTTGGATTCGACAAGCTATTGAACACAAACTATAATTGATTAATTGAACCAACCAAGCAATTAAGTCTATGTAAAATCAACATATATGACTTAGTTAGAGATATTTTTGACGAAAAAACAATTGTTCAAATTGATTGGGTTGAACTACAAAATGCTCAAAATGTTTGTGATTGCTTAATTAGTCGATCAATTGAACAAATAATGTAGAGATACTTTGAAGAAAAAAATTAAAAAAAAAAACTAAAAATTAATAAGATCGATTTGATTGGGTTCAACCAGTCCAACGATTCTATTGAGTTCAGTTCCATTTGAATCGATTTGGAGTTCTCAATCATAGATAATCTCGACCAAAAATGGCCACAAAATCTGAAATTTATCAATTGAATCGATTGGTTGAACTAATCAGTGTAAAACAAACGAAAGAGAATATGAGAGAACTCTTGGAGGGGTCGAGAGAGACACACAGAGGAGAAGAAGCGGATTGGCATCGTAGGAGGAGGAATTCATTATGCAATAGATTTAAATCTATTTCTAAAGCCTTTGCGGATGAAGAAGAAAAGAGAGGGATCCTGGAGGAAAATACGACACAAAAATGGTTCAGTTGGATTTCAGTGGAGTCTACACAATAGAGTTTATCAATTTTTTATTCAGGTGAGATTTGGGACGGATGGACAAGAGAAGGGTCACATAGGAAACAACTGAACTCCCCATTAGGTCGCTCAATCTTGATTAGCTTCATCTGAGTGAGTTCGAAAGGGGAATAATTCTAAAAGAATGTAATTGTAGTTAGGTAGAAAAAATGGGTGTGAGTTGGATTTCAATCAAGACCATTAACGTGGAACACTCAACAAATATTGATCGACAAAAATGATTTATCTACAATCATGCATACAAAATCAGCACAAAATAAAAGAATAAGTGCACAGATTCGGCAATAAAAGCATAGCCACTACTCTATTGACATGCACAATTATTCAAGCAAGTGGAGTGCAAGAAAGATATGAGAACATAATGAGTAAACTTCAAACTATACTGAGTTAGTATTGTCTAAGTTGTATTAAAATAGAGAGAAGAAGAGGAGAAGAGAAGATGATATACCGTAAGTGGAGTCTGCTAACAGGGCCAACTTCGATCTTGGCGGGCATCGTAGGCACTGTCATCGTCGTCAACTATCTCTTTGTGCCTCAGGATCTGTTGACTAGGCAGGATGAAAAGAAAGATGGCACTTCATCTAAAAAGTAGAGGAAATCAGGTGGCGAGAGCGATTATGTCTTCAATTTTATATTAGCTTTGTGGGTGCATGTGTTTTTGTGGTTGTGTGAACAAATGTTGAATTTGCAGGCTTGCATATGAAACTTTCTTGTTGAATAAATTGGTGCTCTGTAGCAAAAAAAAAAATAAAAAAAAAACAAAAAGTTGTATTAAAATACAAAATTTCATAGTAGAAAATCAACAATATAAAGAAAAAATTTCATTATGTCCAACAATTTATTTCAACAGAAGAAGACGAGTGGGGTGGTGGTTAACTGCTTGGATTCAATAAACAAGAAGCTCGAGTTCTTCAACCTCTTCTTTTAAATGGGTTTCACATTGAGAAATCATTTTTTTCTATTTGTTTTCCGCAAAAGAAAAGGGAGGATCAAAGGAGATGCAATAGTGGCATAGTGTGGGAGGCAGGAGAACAAAAGTGAACATCACTAGCCTGTAAATAAAATGAAAATGCAGGATGTTATCTACATCCACAACTTCTCCTTGCACCACCTCACCTTGTTTATTTTTATTTACTTTTTGTTTTTATTGTAGTCACCTTGGATCGATTTCCATTTCGTATCCATGAAGAGATGAAGGGTCCGTACCTTCCATTTCATCGAATCAATTTTTCATGCATGCATTTACTAGCTAACAAAAAAGCAGGATAACAGAAAAGAAAACAAGATTGATCCTCCAATTAACATCTATTATCATTTCAAAATAGAATTAAACAATAATGAGTTAATGAGGTTTATTGGGACATAAATTTTCATGGAAATGATTATTAGTTTTTAACAGGGAAAAAAGTTGTTACCAATAAGGTTGCAATTACCAACAAAATTTTATTTCCTTGTTGTAGAAATTTCATTAAAATATATATTTTTTCTAAAAAAATATTTGTTTCTATTAGTATACCAATTTCCAAAAAAATAATGATTTATCACTATAAAATAGTTAATGAGCTTTAACGAGAAATAGATTTTCATGAAAGTTGTCACGACCCGATCCACAGAGTACTATTTTGTCTGCTTTGGACCCAAGGCCCGCACGGCTTTAAAACGCGTAGTATTTTGTATATCCAAACTCGTACATATATAGTACGTCACCCTCCCTTACACAGAAGATGTGAGACTATGATCTCCCCTTTGTAGCTTGCCAATTCTCTTGGGATCCATAGGCTCTTTGGCTTCTCCCTCATCCTCCCCCTCAAGTATGCCCACACAAGGGTATCACAAAATAATTATCACTTGTTACAAATGAAAACAATTTGTTACTAACAAGGTTATAATTATCAAAGAAATTTTATTTCCTTGTTATAGAGATTTCATTAAAAAAAGATTTGTTTCAACAAAATAACAAACGTTGCAAGTAGTATTGCAATTTTCAACGAAATATTACTTTGTTGCTATAAATTAGTGAACGAGTTTTAAAATGGAAAAAATTATCAATCATTATTAACGAAACGAAACATGACTAATAATGTGATTATTATCTAGGAAAACATATTTCCTTACTAAATAAGTGTTAATATTCGTTACCAAGGAATGTGATTTGTTGTTAAAATTAGTCTTCTTTAGCAATAAAATATTTCATTTCAGATGATGCCATAATTACCAAGGAACTAGTGTTTTTTGGTTATAAAAAATATTTCATTGGTAAATAAATTCGGCGGGAAATTATATTTGGAGGGAATGCTTCCCGCCACTTATATAACAAGGAAATTTCCCACAAAATATATTTTGTTAGAAAAAAGTAACAACTTTATGGTTGTTTCAATGAATTTTTTTTTTCATTGGCAACGATACCATATTAACAAGGAATTTAAATTTTGTTGGGAAATGATAGATTTCTTGTAGTGTTGCATGGTGGAGGTAGACGATCTTGTTGAATCACATTTTCATTTGGTTACATCAAGTGATGCAATGTTTTTTGTGGTGTTATCTATCATTTTTATTGGTTTGTCACGTTATGCACACAATGGCTATCTCTATCAATGTCTTTCTTTGTAAGCTTTATCTTATTTAAAATGTAATTAAGTGACGTTTATTTTTTGTTCTGATCAGTACTTTTGTTTTGAGTAAGAAGTGGTCCACTTTGATCGGGTGTTCTTTTTAAGTAGTTAGAAGTTATAAACAAACTTCTGAATTAACTGTTTGTTTTGCTTCTGAATGAGCTGCTGATTAGAAGCTGTAAAATTAAATGGTGTTCGTTTTTAGGTGCTGACTTGATTTTTTTTTTTTTTTTACATTTTTGCCCACTACCACAACTCCCACCGCCAACCACAAACCACCAACATTAACCCCTTCTTTACTTATTTTTTCTCCAAATACCATTAAGATCACTTTCCACCACTATAAAAAACCACCCTATATCCCTTTTTATTCCTCATACAATCTTCAATGGAGAGGAAGAAAAAGAGAAAGAGATAGAGAAAGAGGAATAGAAGGAAAATGAGAAGGAGGGTGGTGACGATAGTGGCGACACTACACGCATGATACAGAGGAGGTGGAGAATAGATGGGATGGTTGGTAGAGAAGAGGGGTAGTAGCAATCATTACAAATTTATTGTGAGGTTATTATTGGAATGAATTTTCACTAAGCACTCATTCCTAAGTTATCAACACCGCCCATGATGCTTACTCCAATCAAAACTTCAACTTCTCATCATAACTAAAAACAAACACTTTTTTTAAAGTTTTCAGCTTCTTATTAAGACTTTTGAGTCTATTTAAAAAAAGAAAACACCCTCTGAGTGTTGTGCTGGAAAAAAAAACACCCTCTTAGTCTTGCTATAGAAACAATATTAAAAAAAATTATGAATTGATAAAGTTGATTGACTATGAATTCGGTGAGATTTGATTAACTGAACATCGATTTCGGCCTAACTAATTGAAATAACCTAATATGACAATTCATTTTCAATTTTAGGGATAATTGATCCAATCATCAATATCCCGATCCTAACCCATTGAATAAGGCTAAACAAGTATCGAAACCATTTTAGCTAAATTTTGTTAATAGTTATAAGAAAGAGAATGTTTTTCGTTGTAAACAATGTTTGTTTATTAGTTGCTTCCACCTAATCAATCAATAAGTACCCATATTCAACACTATTTATTCTTGCAAAGTGGAAAATTTCTTATTACAAGAAGTATTTTGTATGTATTAATTTTTCTCACAAATAAAATCGGGAGAGAACAAAAAGAACACAATGGCATCTCTTGCAACAACAATGTCTTCACCACTTTTGTTTACATTATGTTTCACAGTTTCCATTGTTTGGCCACACCTTCAATTCTTTGGTTTGTACTGTTTATTCATCATCTCATTTACCAAAAAGACGTTCCTTAAATTATTTTCTAATTATTGTTATTGTTTGCAGTAGTATGGGCTGAAGGCAATTGTGCAAATATATCAAATATAAACAATGACTGCATTATAAGGAGATCTAACTTTCCAATAGACTTCAAATTTGGAGCGGGTACTTCAGCTTTTCAGGTTTATCTAATAACTATTTTTCTTTTTTACTTTTTTGTTATCTCTCATGAATTAAGTCATACTGTCAAACTGAAGAAAAGGTAACTTGTAATAAATTTTAGCTCAAGAAGTCATGACCTTAATTATATATATCATTCAACAAGGAAAACTAAAACTATAAATATTCTTTATTATTATGGTCCAGAAAGCATACATATATATATATTTATATATATTTTGGTCCAAACACGAAGAATTTTCTTGAAGATAAGATGAGAAACAAAATACAATCATCCCTATATCAAGGAATGCCAAGACACCATGAAGGTGTCAAAAAACAAGTCTCTAAAGGGATTACAAGCCGAACCCATATCTTCCACAACAATTCACTAATCTTGATAAAGATAGAGTGCTCCAATCTGTTAAGCCCGTAAAAACCCTCATATTTCTCTCTTTCTACACACACCACATGAGCACATGAGAAACCCTACGCCATGACCATTACGCGAGGCGGGATGGATTAGCTTGGGACCACCAAAAGAAATTAATTCAAGGAAGAAGATTATTCTCCCAAACCAAATTCTTGTGAGAGGAAATGAGAGTGGGTCTCATAATGAGATGCAGCCAGCATATCTATAAATTCTTTCACCGAGAAACCACACCTTTACCCTTCCACACCAAACTATCAGATCCCCATGAGAACATCTGAATATCCAATAGTTGCATTAATTTGGCAATTTAAAGTAAAATATTCAGCCTTTTTTTTTCTTTTGCAATTAAATTTGATTATTTCACAATGCTATCGTCGCTATGCTAATAGTGGATCACCTTGTTTATATATGATTGAAACAGATAGAAGGAGCATATGATAAAGATGGCAAAGGACCAAGTGTTCAAGACTATTCCGGCCCAAAAATAGGTTTTTTCCAATTGTGCAATTTTTTTTTATTATTACTTATCAATTGACATTGTAGTTGTCATATTATACTTTGACCCCGGACTTATGATCGTGACTATATTTCTTACCACACTATAGGGAGAGTTGATACAAGAAATGGCGTTAATTCTTATTATATGTACAAAGTGAGTACATCAATCGTTGGGATTCTGAATGGTTTAATATCATGAAATTTGGATCAATTTTAATATCTAATTTTGTTTATCTCTTGTTACAATTACAGGAGGATATCATGGCTTTGAGTTCTATCGGTTTGGATTCATATAGATTTTCGATTTCTTGGTCAAGGATATTGCCTGGTATTTTTCCTAACTACCTCTAACTTTTATTGGCTTAGATGTCATTTTTCATTTTCTACCTTCTATCTAATGCAAATTAGAAACATTCGAAAATTGTTTTCTCTTTTGGTTCAACAACAATTTTTATTCCTTTCGATTTTTTCATATATCTTAATTCTTCTCTATGTTCTTCTAATTTATGTATACTATAAAAATAGTTCCTAAAATTATTACTGACTTATGTGTTGAGCTATTTATTCAAGCCACATATATTAACGCCTATTTCATACAACTTATTTGGCTGCAACATTATTATATCTTGTACTTAATGACTCTTGAACCTTGTAGATGGAACATTGGAGGGTGGTGTCAATCCAAAAGGGATAGAATACTACAATAATCTTATAAATGGACTTCTTAAAAATGGTACAACTATATTGTCATTAATATAAATATTGGGTGTTTTTGTCATATATTTGTTGTGGTTGAGTTCATCAAGTGGTTCATGTATTTTTTTAATGTAGGTATTACACCGTTTGTCACATTATTTCATTTGGACTTGCCAATGAAATTACAAGAAAAATATGGCGGGGTTTTAAGCCGCAATTTTGTGTAAGCATAATAATTTTCCATCTGAAAATACTTTTCATTATATGTATAAAAAAATAACATTATAAATGTTTGTATTTCTAAAAGTACCTTTGAATGCTATTTCAGGAAAGATTTTCAGGCATATAGTGAAATTTGTTTTAGAACTTTCGGTGATAGAGTAAAACATTGGGTTACGATAAATGAACCATCTATTCTTGCTAGCTATGGAGCAGAAAGTATAAATTCACTGACAGTGCCCTATATTATTGCGCACAATTTAATATTAGCGCATGGAGCTGTTGCAAAGATGTATAAAGAAAATTTCCAGGTATGTAGGATAATATTTTGTATTTATTATTATTTTTTTATTAGAAAACAATAATTATATTAATTTTGAACATGCATGTATTCATTGTTCATTATTTTTAAATTGTTGATTTCTCAGGTTACTCAACATGGAATGATTGGCATTTCACTTGTGTCAACGTGGTTTCAACCTTATTCTGAATCAAGCAGAGATATAAAAGCTGCAGAAAGAGCCATGGATTTTCTCTTTGGTTGGTAAGTTGCATTTTCTCATACAATGCAAAAACTTTGCGAGAACATGTAAATCACAGAACTCTTGATAGGTTTTTTCTTCTCAACATTTTACAGAAAATTAAAATTGAATGAGTATTACATGTGCCTTTAAATAGAAAAGGTTAGTGATTTTGAACTAAATAGATAAAACTACCACATAAATTTCTCTTTTTGTCAATTTTGGGCAAACATATAAAATATCAAAATTTTATTTTATTGTTAGTTTATTTTTTAAATTTTTGTAAGGACAATCTTCATTCCTTTTAAAAGGTGACATTATATTCAATTTAACGAATCAATATTGATGGCACTCTGAATCATTATGAAGTATAATTTACTATACATTTGTTTCATTTTGTGCTACGCATATAGGTTTATGGAACCATTCACTTATGGAGATTATCCAAGTTCTATGATATCTTTGGTAAAGGACAGACTACCAAAGTTTACTAAAGAAGAAAAACAAATGGTTATGGGATCACTTGATTTTGTTGGCATTAATTACTATTTTGCAAATTTTGCAAAAGATATCTCTATCAATGCGACGAATGTTACTGACGCTAAAAATGACCGACATGCGATTGAAGGTGATGAGCATAATAAATAATATTTTTTCCTTCTATTCATGCAAAATATTAAAGTTGGCTACACCATTTATTTAAGTTCAGTTTTTCTTCTGTGTTACAGGAAACTTTGACAAGAATAATGTTAAAATTGAGGCAAGTTTATAGGAAACGATAAAATTATTTTAAATCTCTCGTATTTAGTGGGGTTAGTTTCTAATTTTATTTTTCAATCAAGCAGGAGTACAATCACATTCAAGATATGTTGGTCTACATCAAGAACAAATACAAAAGTCCACAAATTTATATCACAGAAAATGGTATCTTCCTCACCTACACTTGTTAAAATAAAAATAGGGCTAAGGTTTATGTATGTTGTTGAATAAGTTGTATAATAAAAAAAATAAAGAAATCACTTAAAATTCGAAATTAAATAATACAAGCCCCTATGTGTGTTTTGGAAGAAACTTTGATGTGGATATACAAGTCAAAAGAATATGTTTTTGGCTTAAACATTGGATTTAGCATTAAAGAGATCATATGTAAATTTGGGTTGGAGGTTTGTTCTCTTCAATTTCTCTGTACATAATTTCTCTAATCATTCCTCGACATGCACATTAATATTATACTTGTGGCAGATGATATAAAAGATCTAGGATTCGAACCCAGCTTAAGTTTGAGTACATCTAGAGATTAATATTGTACTTGTGACAATTGATTAAGTTTTAGTACATCTAGAGATTAATAAATGTCGAATAGGACATAAACAACATTGAGTTCTTATCAAAATCATAACTTATATATGTAATTATAGACTTAAATTTGTGTCTGCTCTTATAGGGATGGGACCTGATGAAAGATTCACACCCAAAGATGCCATACTCCACGATCAAGATAGAATTGTCTTCCTTCAAAGAAATTTATATTATATCCGAGAAGCAATTAAGTAAGTTGTATTTTTTTAATTATGACAATGAGAAATCAACTAACGGTATTGTTTTCTAGAAAATGATAAAATTTTATGTATGTGCGCATATGCATACGAGTTTGATGGACAAATAAAATTTACAGGTTAGGTGCAGATGTGAAAGGGTACTTCCATTGGTCCCTTATGGATAATGTTCAAGGAAATATTGGTTACAATGTGAGGATGGGGCTATACTATATAGATTACACGGACAACTTCAAACGATATCCTAAAGACTCCGTCAACTGGCTTAGAAATTTCTTAAAGGAGGATTCGAACTCTACGAAGAACTCTTAACACCCACATTGACATCTTATTATTTTGTTTTCCCTTCTAGTGGTTCTTCTTGTTTGACAAGTGTTCGATTTATGAATCATTGAGTTGGAAAACTTTGCTTGTGATTTTTATTTTAGCTACTTGATTTGGTTTTATGTGATAAACAAACTTATGTTGTAATAAAAGAGAATTTGTCAGATTTCTCTTTTCATTATATTACAAATAAATGGAATTTGAGTGTATGACTAATTTTTCCAATTCATTTTACATAAAAGCAAGTCCAAAACTTACATATAAAACATCTTGCAAGAATTCAAACATGTATAAGCTTCTCTCTAAGCTCCAACACAAAGAGTGTTATTACTTTCTTGTAAAAAAAAAAAAAAAAAAAAAAAAAAAAAAAACCTAATGTACGAACCCTATTTATTCTCAGATCACAAAGTTACTGTTGAGCACAATAATTCCAAAAGCCTCCTATCGAATTGAGACACCAGCTACAACATGCTTATTGAAGAACTAGATCATACTGCATCGACAAACCCACAAATGGACAAAAATGTCCCTTCTCAATCAACCACAATCAATAACAACTACCTAAGTCAATAGACAGTTTTGTCCATATGTTATAGATGGATGTAGATGGTGAAATAGTTCAAAGTGGTCTTGCCATACTGAGGACCTCTTGTACATATTGAACTCTTGTAACATTGATCTCTGGATATTTCCCTGACTCCTAGCAAACAATGTAAAGAAAATATTTGGAGAATTGTATTATTGTTGTGTGTATTCCTTGACTGGATGCAAGCTTATATAAGCTAATTTATACCTACCTTATGGAAACAGGAAACTTAAAACGTGCTATATAAAATAGTCTTATTCTGATTGAAGTCCAATTTGGTGAAGAAGTCATGACTGTCGAGTGAAGCTGCTAATGGTTCAACTTGAGTATGCATGATTGTCAAATTCTGGATAATTCTGGATGCTTCTAGATAATTCTGGATGATTCTGGATAATTCTAGTATGAAGAATTATGACTGTTGAGTGAACGGCTAATGGTTCGATTCGAGTGGTCAGCATGACTCTCCAATTCTGGTATGAAGAAATCATGACTGTCAAGTGAATGACTAATGGTTCAATTCGAGCGGTCAGCATGACTCTCCAATTCTGCTATGAAGAAATCATAAATGTCCAGTGAATGGCTAATGGTTTGACTCGAGTCAGCATGTCTCCCCCTCAGCGTGAAGCTGAAAATTTTCTCAGCACAAATGTTGGTATTGCTCAGCATTGGTGCTGGATTGCTCAACATTTGTATTGGTATTGCTCAGCGCAAATGTTTGTATTGCTCAACATTTGTACTGGTATTGCTTAACACAAATGTTGGTATTGCTCAGCATTGGTCCTGGATTGCTCAACATTCGTACTGTTATTGCTCAGCATTGGTGCTGGTATTGCTTAGCATTGGTGTTGGTAGTGTTTTTATTTATTTATTTTGTTTGTTGGGTTGCTGGTCTGCTGAAGGCTAGTATGTATCATAGAAGACGGTGTCTGTTAGTTGGTTGAAGAGAGAGATAGTTGGCATGGTGTTCTTTCTCTCTTTGTATCTTGTTGCTCGAGAGTTTGTTGAGTAGATCCGGGAGGTGGCCCATGTTGAACAGAAAGTGGAGGCCCTTTAATGTCCTCTGACATGTATTGGTTGGTGATTGAAGGCGAAATTTATGTCGAGGATATTCCTGCTGCTGTCATCCCTTATAAAAAAAAAAAATTCTTGTTTACATATTGATGCAAAAAAAAATTCTTCTAATAATCTTTTAATCAACATATTTTCTTGTTTACATATTGATGCAAATGTCAAACATGAAGAAGCTAATAACATGCTAAAAAAATGTGCATTAGCAACTACATAAGCCTGCATAACATTTGCAACTGGGAAGAAGTCTATTACATTTTCATCGGAGTCATAAGAGCTATAGAAAATAAAATAATCTAGAAAATGAATCCATTCAAATAATGACAACAATTTTTATCATTGAGGAGTACTTTGTTACTATGTAAATGTCATGTAATGATTTTAACGTAAAGTTTTGTAGGTATAATATGTATAACTATTTACCGAGACAAAAATAGATTAAACGATAATCTTGAGGTTTCAAGCACTGAAGAAATACCTTGAGAACGGAAATTCAACTTGTTGCAGTACCTTAGCTTTTGGACAGAAATCCAAATGAGAGAACCCTGAAGACAACAACACCAATCCCTTACTTATATAGGCTTACAAGAACTAAAAATCTTGAGGTTTTCATCATCGAGTTTAATAGAGATTTGATTAAAAGAATCACATAGAACGAAAGAATATGATTGAGATAAGATATACGAATGACAAATGATAGACCTAAAACCCAATTTTATATATGGAAATAAGAACCCGGACTACATTCAAGAATAAATCATAAAAGCCCAAATAGGATCAAAGAGCCTAGCAAGTGACAGCAAAGACATGCGAATGGACTTCGTTTGACCCCTTCCCAAGATAAAGACAATGTGTCAGAGGGAGATGAAAGGACTGAGCGGCCAAATTGCTTCGTCGAATCATCCCAGGAAAGTGCCCCTACTATCGAGCGAGGATTGCCGGCAGGGTGGATTGGCGTGGTGGCTGGAAGAGCCCCCAGAAAGGGGAAGAAAAGAGAGAAGAAGAGAGAGCCAGATAGAAGAACTTTCTCCAAACTGAGGAGAGCTAAATAGGGTTCTCCTATTTTCTTGGGCTTGGGTTCTCTAAAAGGCGTTGGGCTTGGGTTTTTAGGTTAGCATTTTGGTTTTGGGCTTAGCTTAAATTAGGTGGACCTAGGTTTATTAGGGTTAGGTTTAGATATGTGACCCTCTACTTTGTACCACCGCTAGAATCGACCAATTGTCATTCCTAAAATTGTCGCCTTAATACGATTTCATCGCTCACGCTCAAATTCCTACAAAGACATGAAAACGAAATAATTATTATAAAATATAATAATCGAAACACTAATATATATATAAATTAAGGGATCTATTATGTAATAATTACGTGAATATCATTATCTGCTTGGATTCGAAGAGCTATTGAACACAAACTATAATTCATTAATTGAACCAACCAAGCAATTAAGTCTATGTAAAATCAACATATATGATTTAGTTGGAGATATTTTTGACGAAAAAAAAAATTGTTCAAATTGATTGGGTTGAACTACAAAATGCTCAAAATGTTTGTGATTGCTTAATTAGTCGATCAATTGAACAAATAATGTAGAGATACTTTGAAGAAAAAAAAATTTTAAAAACTGAAAATTAATAAGATCGATTTGATTGGGTTCAACCAGTCCAACGATTCTATTGAGTTCAGTTCCATTTGAATCGATTTGGAGTTCTCAATCATAGATAATCTCGACCAAAAATGGCCACAAAATCTGAAATTTATCAATTGAATCGATTGGTTGAACTAATCAGTGTAAAACAAACGAAAGAGAATATGAGAGAACTCTTTGAGGGGCCGAGAGAGACACACAGAGGAGAAGACGCGGATTGGCATCGTAGGAGGAGGAATTCATTATGCAATAGAGTTAAATCTATTTCTAAAGCCTTTGCGGATGAAGAAGAAAAGAGAGGGATCCTGGAGGAAAATACGACACAAAAATGGTTCAGTTGGATTTCAGTGGAGTCTACACAATAGAGTATATCAATTTTTTATTCAGGTGAGATTTGGGACGGATGCACAAGAGAAGGGTCACATAGGAAACAACTGAACTCCCCTTTAGGTCGCTCAATCTTGATTACCTTCATCTGAGTGAGTTCGAAAGGGGAATAATTCTAAAAGAATGTAATTGTAGTTAGGTAGAAAAAATGGGTGTGAGTTGGATTTCAAACAAAACCATTAACGTGGAACACTCAACAAATATTGATCGATAAAATGTTTTATCTACAATCATGCATACAAAATCAACACAAAATAAAAGAATAAGTGCACAGATTCGGCAATAAAAGCATAGCCACTACTCTATTGACATGCACAATTATTCAAGCAAGTGGAGTGCAAGAAAGATATGAGAACATAATGAGTAAACTTCAAACTAAACTGAGTTAGTATTGTCTAAGTTGTATTAAAATAGAGAGAATAAGAGGATAAGAGAAGATTATATACCGTAAGTGGAGTCTGCTAACAGGGCCAACTTCGATCTTGGCGGGCATCGTAGGCACTGTCATCGTCGTCAAATATCTCTTCGTACCTCAGGATCTGTTGACTAGGCGGGATGAAAAGAAAGATGGCACTTCATCTAAAAAGTAGAGGAAATCAGGTGGCGAGAGCGATTATGTCTTCAATTTTATATTAGCTTTGTGGGTGCATGTGTTTTTGTGGTTGTGTGAACAAATGTTGAATTTGCAGGCTTGGATATGAAACTTTCTTGTTGAATAAATTGGTGCTCTGTAGCAAAAAAAAAAAAAACAAAAAAAAAAAAACAAAAAGTTGTATTAAAATACAAAATTTCATAATAGAAAATCAACAATATAAAGCAAAAATTTCATTATGTCCAACAATTTATTTCAACAGAAGAAGGCGAGTGGGGTGGTGGTTAACTGCTTGGATTCAATAAACAAGAAGCTCGAGTTCTTCAACCTCTTCTTTTAAATGGGTTTCACATTGAGAAATCATTTTTTTCTATTTGTTTTCCGCAAAAGAAAAGGGAGGATCAAAGGAGATGCAATAGTGGCATAGTGTGGGAGGCGGGAGAACAAAAGTGAACATCACTAGCCTGTAAATAAAATGAAAATGCAGGATGTTATCTACATCCACAACTTCTCCTTGCACCACCTCACCTTGTTTATTTTTATTTACTTTTTGTTTTTATTGTAGTCACCTTGGATCGATTTCCATTTCGTATCCATGAAGAGATGAAGGGTCCGTACCTTCCATTTCATCGAATCAATTTTTCACGCATGTATTTACTAGCTAACAAAAAAGCAGGATAACAGAAAAGAAAACAAGATTGATCCTCCAATTAACATCTATTATCATTTCAAAATAGAATTAAACAATAATGAGTTAATGAGGTTTATTGGGACATAAATTTTCATGGAAATGATTATTAGTTTTTAACAGGGAAAAAAGTTGTTACCAATAAGGTTGCAATTACCAACAAAATTTTATTTCCTTGTTGTAGAAATTTCATTAAAATATATATTTTTTCTAAAAAAATATTTGTTTCTATTAGTATACCAATTTCCAACAAAATAATGATTTATCACTATAAAATAGTTAATGAGCTTTAACGAGAAATAGATTTTCATGAAAGTTGTCACGACCCGATCCACAGAGTACTATTTTGTCTGCTTTGGACCCAAGGCCCTCACGGCTTTAAAACGCGTAGTATTTTGTATATCCAAACTCGTACATATATAGTACGTCACCCTCCCTTACACAGAAGATGTGAGACTATGATCTCCCCTTTGTAGCTTGCCAACTCTCTTGGGATCCATAGGCTCTTTGGCTTCTCCCTCATCCTCCCCCTCAAGTATGCCCACACAAGGGTATCACAAAAGTAATTATCACTTGTTACAAATGAAAACAATTTGTTACTAACAAGGTTATAATTATCAAAGAAATTTTATTTCCTTGTAATAGACATTTCATTAAAAAAAGATTTGTTTCAACAAAATAACAAACGTTGCAAGTAGTATAGCAATTTTCAACGAAATATTACTTTGTTGCTATAAATTAGTGAACGAGTTTTAAAATGGAAAAAATTATCAATCATTATTAACGAAACGAAACATGACTAATAATGTGATTATTATCTAGGAAAACATATTTCCTTACTAAATAAGTGTTAATATTCGTTAGCAAGGAATGTGATTTGCTGTTAAAATTAGTCTTCTTTAGCAATAAAATATTTCATTTCAGATGATGCCATAATTACCAAGGAACTAGTATTTTTTGGTTATAAAAAATATTTCATTGGTAAATAAATTCGGCGGGAAATTATATTTGGAGGGAATGCTTCCCACCACTTATATAATAAGGAAATTTCCCACAAAATATATTTTGTTAGAAAAAAGTAACAACTTTATGGTTGTTTCAATGAAATTTTTTTTTTCATTGGCAACGATACCATATTAACAAGGAAATTAAATTTTGTTGGGAAATGATAGATTTCTTGTAGTGTTGCATGGTGGAGGTAGACGATCTTGTTGAATCACATTTTCATTTGGTTACATCAAGTGATGCAATGTTTTTTGTGGTGTTATCTATCATTTTTATTGGTTTGTCACGTTACGCACACAATGGCTATCTCTATCAATGTCTTTCTTTGTAAGCTTTATCTTATTTAAAATGTAATTAAGTGACGTTTGTTTTTTGTTCTGATCAGTACTTTTGTTTTGAATAAGAAGTGGTCCACTTTGATCGGGTGTTCTTTTTAAGTAGTTAGAAGCTAACTTCTAACTGGAGTGAAAAGTTATAAACAAACTTCTGAATTAACTGTTTGTTTTGCTTCTGAATGAACTGCTGATTAGAAGCTGTAAAATTAAATGGTGTTCGTTTTTAGGTGCTGACTTGATTTTTTTTTTTTTTTTTTACATTTTTGCCCACTACCACAACTCCCACCGCCAACCACAAACCACCAACATTAACCCCTTCTTTACTTATTTTTTCTCCAAATACCATTAAGATCACTTTCCACCACTATAAAAAACCACCCTATATCCCTTTTTATTCCTCATACAATCTTCAATGGAGAGGAAGAAAAAGTGAAAGAGATAGAGAAAGAGGAATAGAAGGAAAATGAGAAGGAGGGTGGTGGCGATAGTGGCGACACTACACGCATGATACAGAGGAGGTGGAGAATAGATGGGATGGTTGGTAGAGAAGAGGGGTAGTAGCAATCATTACAAATTTATTGTGAGGTTATTATTGGAATGAATTTTCACTAAGCACTCATTCCTAAGTTATCAACACCGCCCATGATGCTTACTCCAATCAAAACTTCAACTTCTCATCAGAACTAAAAACAAACACTTTTTTTTAAAGTTTTCAGCTTCTTATTAAGACTTTTGAGTCTATTTAAAAAAAGAAAACACCCTCTGAGTGTTGTGCTGGAAAAAAAAAAACACCCTCTTAGTCTTGCTATAGAAACAATATTAAAAAAAATTATGAATTGATAAAGTTGATTGACTATGAATTCGGTGAGATTTGATTAACTGAATATCGATTTCGGCCTAACTAATTGAAATAACCTAATATGACAATTCATTTTCAATTTTAGGGATAATTGATCCAATCATCAATATCCCGATCCTAACACATTGAATAAGGCTAAACAAGTATCGAAACCATTTTAGATAAATTCTGTTAATAGTTATAAGAAAGAGAATGTTTTTCGTTGTAAACAATGTTTGTTTATTAGTTGCTTCCACCTAATCAATCAATAAGTACCCATATTCAACACTATTTATTCTTGCAAAGTGGAAAATTTCTTATTACAAGAAGTATTTTGTATGTATTAATTTTTCTCACAAATAAAATCGGGAGAGAACAAAAAGAACACAATGGCATCTCTTGCAACAACAATGTCTTCACCACTTTTTTTTACATTATGTTTCACAGTTTCCATTGTTTGGCCACACCTTCAATTCTTTGGTTTGTACTGTTTATTTGTTATCTCATTTACCAAAAAGGCGTTCCTTAAATTATTTTCTAATTATTGTTATTGTTTGCAGTAGTATGGGCTGAAGGCAATTGTGCAAATATATCAAATATAAACA
This sequence comes from Berberis vulgaris, assembly GCA_963556465.1. NCBI lineage: Eukaryota > Viridiplantae > Streptophyta > Magnoliopsida > Ranunculales > Berberidaceae > Berberis > Berberis vulgaris. The sequence goes on from OY747135.1 coordinate 78,324,640, forward strand.
ATGACTGCATTATAAGGAGATCTAACTTTCCAATAGACTTCAAATTTGGAGCGGGTACTTCAGCTTTTCGGGTTTCTCTAATAACTATTTTTCTTTTTTACTTTTTTGTTATCTCACGTGAATTAAGTCATACTGTCAAACTGAAGAAAAGGTAAATTGTAATAAATTTTAGCTCAAGAAGTCATGACCTTAATTATATATATCATTCAACAAGGAAAACTAAAACTATAAATATTCTTTATTATTATGTTCCAGAAAGCATACATACATATATATATATATATATATATTTTGGTCCAAACACGAAGAATTTTCTTGAAGATAAGATGAGAAACAAAATACAATCATCCCTATATCAAGCAATGCCAAGACACCATGAAGGTGTCAAAAAACAAGTCTCTAAAGAGATTACAAGCCAAACCCATCTTCCACAACAATTCACTAATCTTGATAAAGATAGAGTGCTCCAATCTGTTAAGCCCATAAAAAACCCTCATATTTCTCTCTTTCTACACACACCACATGAGCACATGAGAAACCCTACGCCATGACCATTACCCGGGGCGGGATGGATTAGCTTGGGACCACCAACTTAGCTAGCCAATCCAAAAGGGAACCTTGAAACATCAAACTCAGACCAAATTCTAACAAGAAAGTGTTCCAAATGGATTTGGAGAATTTGCAATGAAGCATCAAGTGATCCAGAGTCTCGCCATTCTCATTACAAAGCACACAAAGACTTCTTGCATGTATGGATTCCTCTCTTCTTCAACCTGTCTTTAGTCAAGATCCTCTCATGCAATATCGACCAACAAAAGAAATTAATTCAAGGAAGAAGATTATTCTCCCAAACCAAATTCTTGTGAGAGGAAATGAGAGTGGGTCTCATAATGAGATGCAGCCAGCATATCTATAAATTCTTTCACCGAGAAACCACACCTTTACCCTTCCACACCAAACTATCAGATCCCCATGAGAACATCTGAATATCCAATAGTTGCATTAAATTGGCAATTTAAAGTAAAATATTCAGCCTTTTTTTTTCTTTTGCAATTAAATTTGATTATTTCACAATGCTATCGTCGCTATGCTAATAGTGGATCACCTTGTTTATATATGATTGAAACAGATAGAAGGAGCATATGATAAAGATGGCAAAGGACCAAGTGTTCAAGACTATTCCGGCCCAAAAATAGGTTTTTTTCAATTGTGCAATTTTTTTTTATTATTACTTATCAATTGACATTGTAGTTGTCATATTATACTTTGACCCCGGACTTATGATCGTGACTATATTTCTTACCACACTATAGGGAGAGTTGATACAAGAAATGGCGTTAATTCTTATTATATGTACAAAGTGAGTACATCAATCGTTGGGATTCTGAATGGTTTAATATCATGAAATTGGGATCAATTTTAATATCTAATTTTGTTTATCTCTTGTTACAATTACAGGAGGATATCATGGCTTTGAGTTCTATCGGTTTGGATTCATATAGATTTTCGATTTCTTGGTCAAGGATATTGCCTGGTATTTTTCCTAACTACCTCTAACTTTTATTGGCTTAGATGTCATTTTTCATTTTCTACCTTCTATCTAATGCAAATTAGAAACATTCAAAAATTGTTTTCTCTTTTGGTTCAACAACAATTTTTATTCCTTTCGATTTTTTCATATATCTTAATTCTTCTCTATGTTCTTCTAATTTATGTATACTATAAAAATAGTTCCTAAAATTATTACTGACTTATGTGTTGAGCTATTTATTCAAGCCACATATATTAACGCCTATTTCATACAACTTATTTGGCTGCAACATTATTATATCTTGTACTTAATGACTCTTGAACCTTGTAGATGGAACATTGGAGGGTGGTGTCAATCCAAAAGGGATAGAATACTACAATAATCTTATAAATGGACTTCTTAAAAATGGTACAACTATATTGTCATTAATATAAATATTGGGTGTTTTTGTCATATATTTGTTGTGGTTGAGTTCATCAAGTGGTTCATGTATTTTTTTAATGTAGGTATTACACCGTTTGTCACATTATTTCATTTGGACTTGCCAATGAAATTACAAGAAAAATATGGCGGGGTTTTAAGCCGCAATTTTGTGTAAGCATAATAATTTTCCATCTGAAAATACTTTTCATTATATGTATAAAAAAATAACATTATAAATGTTTGTATTTCTAAAAGTACCTTTGAATGCTATTTCAGGAAAGATTTTCAGGCATATAGTGAAATTTGTTTTAGAACTTTCGGTAATAGAGTAAAACATTGGGTTACGATAAATGAACCATCTATTCTTGCTAGCTATGGAGCAGAAAGTATAAATTCACTGACAGTGCCCTATATTATTGCGCACAATTTAATATTAGCGCATGGAGCTGTTGCAAAGATGTATAAAGAAAATTTCCAGGTATGTAGGATAATATTTTGTATTTATTATTATTTTTTTTATTAGAAAACAATAATTATATTAATTTTGAACATGCATGTATTCATTGTTCATTATTTTTAAATTGTTGATTTCTTAGGTTACTCAACATGGAATGATTGGCATTTCACTTGTGTCAACGTGGTTTCAACCTTATTCTGAATCAAGCAGAGATATAAAAGCTGCAGAAAGAGCCATGGATTTTCTCTTTGGTTGGTAAGTTGCATTTTCTCATACAATGCAAAAACTTTGCGAGAACATGTAAATCACAGAACTCTTGATAGGTTTTTTCTTCTCAACATTTTACAGAAAATTAAAATTGAATGAGTATTACATGTGCCTTTAAATAGAAAAGGTTAGTGATTTTGAACTAAATAGATAAAACTACCACATAAATTTCTCTTTTTGTCAATTTTGGGCAAACATATAAAATATCAAAATTTTATTTTATTGTTAGTTTATTTTTTAAATTTTTGTAAGGACAATCTTCATTCCTTTTAAAAGGTGACATTATATTCAATTTAACGAATCAATATTGATGGCACTCTGAATCATTATGAAGTATAATTTACTATACATTTGTTTCATTTTGTGCTACGCATATAGGTTTATGGAACCATTCACTTATGGAGATTATCCAAGTTCTATGATATCTTTGGTAAAGGACAGACTACCAAAGTTTACTAAAGAAGAAAAACAAATGTTTATGGGATCACTTGATTTTGTTGGCATTAATTACTATTTTGCAAATTTTGCAAAAGATATCTCTATCAATGCGACGAATGTTACTGACGCTAAAAATGACCGACATGCGATTGAAGGTGATGAGCATAATAAATAATATTTTTTCCCATGCAAAATATTAAAGTTGGCTACACCATTTATTTAAGTTCAGTTTTTCTTCTGTGTTACAGGAAACTTTGACAAGAATAATGTTAAAATTGAGGCAAGTTTATAGGAAACGATAAAATTATTTTAAATCTCTCGTATTTAGTGGGGTTAGTTTCTAATTTTATTTTTCAATCAAGCAGGAGTACAATCACATTCAAGATATGTTGGTCTACATCAAGAACAAATACAAAAGTCCACAAATTTATATCACAGAAAATGGTATCTTCCTCACCTACACTTGTTAAAATAAAAATAGGGCTAAGGTTTATGTATGTTGTTGAATAAGTTGTATAATAAAAAAAATAAAGAAATCACTTAAAATTCGAAATTAAATAATACAAGCCCCTATGTGTGTTTTGGAAGAAACTTTGATGTGGATATACAAGTCAAAAGAATATGTTTTTGGCTTAAACATTGGATTTAGCATTAAAGAGATCATATGTAAATTTGGGTTGGAGGTTTGTTCTCTTCAATTTCTCTGTACATAATTTCTCTAATCATTCCTCGACATGCACATTAATATTATACTTGTGGCAGATGATATAAAAGATCTAGGATTCGAACCCAGCTTAAGTTTGAGTACATCTAGAGATTAATATTGTACTTGTGACAATTGATTAAGTTTTAGTACATCTAGAGATTAATAAATGTCGAATAGGACATAAACAACATTGAGTTCTTATCAAAATCATAACTTATATATGTAATTATAGACTTAAATTTGTGTCTGCTCTTATAGGGATGGGACCTGATGAAAGATTCACACCCAAAGATGCCATACTCCACGATCAAGATAGAATTGTCTTCCTTCAAAGAAATTTATATTATATCCGAGAAGCAATTAAGTAACTTGTATTTTTTTAATTATGACAATGAGAAATCAACTAACGGTATTGTTTTCTAGAAAATGATAAAATTTTATGTATGTGCGCATATGCATACGAGTTTGATGGACAAATAAAATTTACAGGTTAGGTGCAGATGTGAAAGGGTACTTCCATTGGTCCCTTATGGATAATGTTCAAGGAAATATTGGTTACAATGTGAGGATGGGGCTATACTATATAGATTACACGGACAACTTCAAACGATATCCTAAAGACTCCGTCAACTGGCTTAGAAATTTCTTAAAGGAGGATTCGAACTCTACGAAGAACTCTTAACACCCACATTGACATCTTATTATTTTGTTTTCCCTTCTAGTGGTTCTTCTTGTTTGACAAGTGTTCGATTTATGAATCATTGAGTTGGAAAACTTTGCTTGTGATTTTTATTTTAGCTACTTGATTTGGTTTTATGTGATAAACAAACTTATGTTGTAATAAAAGAGAATTTGTCAGATTTCTCTTTTCATTATATTACAAATAAATGGAATTTGAGTGTATGACTAATTTTTCCAATTCATTTTACATAAAAGCAAGTCCAAAACTTACATATAAAACATCTTGCAAGAATTCAAACATGTATAAGCTTCTCTCTAAGCTCCAACACAAACAGTGTTATTACTTTCTTGTAAAAAAAAAAAAAAAAAAAAAAAACCTAATGTACGAACCCTATTTATTCTCAGATCACAAAGTTACTGTTGAGCACAATAATTCCAAAAGCCTCCTATCGAATTGAGACACCAGCTGCAACATGCTTATTGAAGAACTAGATCATACTGCATCGACAAACCCACAAATGGACAAAAATGTCCCTTCTCAATCAACCACAATCAATAACAACTACCTAAGTCAATAGCCAGTTTTGTCCATATGTTATAGATGGATGTAGATGGTGAAATAGTTCAAAGTGGTCTTGGCATACTGAGGACCTCTTGTACATATTGAACTCTTGTAACATTGATCTCTGGATATTTCCTTGACTCATAGCAAACAATGTAAAGAAAATATTTGGAGAATTGTATTATTGTTGTGTGTATTCCTTGACTGGATGCAAGCTTATATAAGCTAATTTATACCTACCTTATGGAAACAGGAAACTTAAAACGTGCTATATAAAATAGTCTTATTCTGATTGAAGTCCAATTTGGTGAAGAAGTCATGACTGTCGAGTGAAGCTGCTAATGGTTCAACTTGAGTATGCATGATTGTCAAATTCTGGATAATTCTGGATGCTTCTAGATAATTCTGGATGATTCTGGATAATTCTAGTATGAAGAATTATGACTGTTGAGTGAACGGCTAATGGTTCGATTCGAGTGGTCAGCATGACTCTCCAATTCTGGTATGAAGAAATCATGACTGTCGAGTGAATGACTAATGGTTCAATTCGAGCGGTCAGCATGACTCTCCAATTCTGCTATGAAGAAATCATAAATGTCCAGTGAATGGCTAATGGTTTGACTCGAGTCAGCATGTCTCCCCCTCAGCGTGAAGCTGAAAATTTTCTCAGCACAAATGTTGGTATTGCTCAGCATTGGTGCTGGATTGCTCAACATTTGTATTGGTATTGCTCAGCGCAAATGTTTGTATTGCTCAACATTGGTCCTAGATTGCTCAACATTTGTACTGGTATTGCTTAACACAAATGTTGGTATTGCTCAGCATTGGTCCTGGATTGCTCAACATTCGTACTGTTATTGCTCAGCATTGGTGCTGGTATTGCTTAGCATTGGTGTTGGTAGTGTTTTTATTTATTTATTTTGTTTGTTGGGTTGCTGGTCTGCTGAAGGCTAGTATGTATCATAGAAGACGGTGTCTGTTAGTTGGTTGAAGAGAGAGATAGTTGGCATGGTGTTCTTTCTCTCTTTGTATATTGTTGCTCGAGAGTTTGTTGAGTAGATCCGGGAGGTGGCCCATGTTGAACAGAAAGTGGAGGCCCTTTAATGTCCTCTGACATGTATTGGTTGGTGATTGAAGGCGAAATTTATGTCGAGGATATTCCTGCTGCTGTCATCCCTTATTAAAAAAAAATTCTTGTTTACATATTGATGCAAATGTCAAACATGAAGAAGCTAATAACATGCTAAAAAAATGTGCATTAGCAACTACATAAGCCTGCATAACATTTGCAACTGGGAAGAAGTCTATTACATTTTCATCGGAGTCATAAGAGCTATAGAAAATAAAATAATCTAGAAAATGAATCCATTCAAATAATGACAACAATTTTTATCATTGAGGAGTACTTTGTTACTATGTAAATGTCATGTAATGATTTTAACGTAAAGTTTTGTAGGTATAATATGTATAACTATTTACCGAGACAAAAATAGATTAAACGATAATCTTGAGGTTTCAAGCACTGAAGAAATACCTTGAGAACGGAAATTCAACTTGTTGCAGTACCTTAGCTTTTGGACAGAAATCCAAATGAGAGAACCCTGAAGACAACAACACCAATCCCTTACTTATATAGGCTTACAAGAACTAAAAATCTTGAGGTTTTCAGCATCGAGTTTAATAGAGATTTGATTAAAAGAATCACATAGAACGAAAGAATATGATTGAGATAAGATATACGAATGACAAATGATAGACCTAAAACCCAATTTTATATATGGAAATAAGAACCCAGACTACATTCAAGAATAAATCATAAAAGCCCAAATAGGATCAAAGAGCCTAGCAAGTGACAGCAAAGACATGCTAATGGACTTCGTTTGACCCCTTCCCAAGATAAAGACAATGTGTCAGAGGGAGATGAAAGGACTGAGCGGCCAAATTGCTTCGTCGAATCATCCCAGGAAAGTGCCCCTACTATCGAGCGAGGATTGCCGGCAGGGTGGATTGGCGTGGTGGCTGGAAGAGCCCCCAGAAAGGGGAAGAAAAGAGAGAAGAAGAGAGAGCCAGAGAGAAGAACTTTCTCCAAACTGAGGAGAGCTAAATAGGGTTCTCCTATTTTCTTGGGCTTGGGTTCTCTAAAAGGCGTTGGGCTTGGGTTTTTAGGTTAGCATTTTGGTTTTGGGCTTAGGATAAATTAGGTGGACCTAGGTTTATTAGGGTTAGGTTTAGATATGTGACCCTCTACTTTGTACCACCGCTAGAATCGACCAATTGTCATTCCTAAAATTGTCGCCTTAATACGATTTCATCGCTCACGCTCAAATTCCTACAAAGACATGAAAACGAAATAATTATTATAAAATATAATAATCGAAACACTAATATATATATAAATTAAGGGATATATTATGTAATAATTACGTGAATATCATTATCTGCTTGGATTCGAAGAGCTATTGAACACAAACTATAATTGATTAATTGAACCAACCAAGCAATTAAGTCTATGTAAAATCAACATATATGATTTAGTTGGAGATATTTTTGACGAAAAAAAATTGTTCAAATTGATTGGGTTGAACTAGAAAATGCTCAAAATGTTTGTGATTGCTTAATTAGTCGATCAATTGAACAAATAATGTAGAGATACTTTGAAGAAAAAAAATTAAAAAAAAACTGAAAATTAATAAGATCGATTTGATTGGGTTCAACCAGTCCAACGATTCTATTGAGTTCAGTTCCATTTGAATCGATTTGGAGTTCTCAATCATAGATAATCTCGACCAAAAATGGCCACAAAATCTGAAATTTATCAATTGAATCGATTGGTTGAACTAATCAGTGTAAAACAAACGAAAGAGAATATGAGAGAACTCTTTGAGGGGCCGAGAGAGACACACAGAGGAGAAGACGCGGATTGGCATCGTAGGAGGAGGAATTCATTATGCAATAGAGTTAAATCTATTTCTAAAGCCTTTGCGGATGAAGAAGAAAATAGAGGGATCCTGGAGGAAAATACGACACAAAAATTGTTCAGTTGGATTTCAGTGGAGTCTACACAATAGAGTATATCAATTTTTTATTCAGGTGAGATTTGGGACGGATGGACAAGAGAAGGGTCACATAGGAAACAACTGAACTCCCCTTTAGGTCGCTCAATCTTGATTACCTTCATCTGAGTGAGTTCGAAAGGGGAATAATTCTAAAAGAATGTAATTGTAGTTAGGTAGAAAAAATGGGTGTGAGTTGGATTTCAAACAAAACCATTAACGTGGAACACTCAACAAATATTGATCGATAAAATGATTTATCTACAATCATGCATACAAAATCAACACAAAATAAAAGAATAAGTGCACAGATTCGGCAATAAAAGCATAGCCACTACTCTATTGACATGCACAATTATTCAAGCAAGTGGAGTGCAAGAAAGATATGAGAAGATAATGAGTAAACTTCAAACTATACTGAGTTAGTATTGTCTAAGTTGTATTAAAATAGAGAGAAGAAGAGGAGAAGAGAAGATTATATACCGTAAGTGGAGTCTGCTAACAGGGCCAACTTCGATCTTGGCAGGCATCGTAGGCACTGTCATCGTCGTCAAATATCTCTTCGTACCTCAGGATCTGTTGACTAGGCGGGATGAAAAGAAAGATGGCACTTCATCTAAAAAGTAGAGGAAATCAGGTGGCGAGAGCGATTATGTCTTCAATTTTATATTAGCTTTGTGGGTGCATGTGTTTTTGTGGTTGTGTGAACAAATGTTGAATTTGCAGGCAAATGTTGAATTTGCAGGCTTGGATATGAAACTTTCTTGTTGAATAAATTGGTGCTCTGTAGCAAAAAAAAAAAAACAAAAAAAAACAAAAAAAAAAACAAAAAGTTGTATTAAAATACAAAATATCATAGTAGAAAATCAACAATATAAAGCAAAAATTTCATTATGTCCAACAATTTATTTCAACGGAAGAAGACGAGTGGGGTGGTGGTTAACTGCTTGGATTCAATAAACAAGAAGCTCGAGTTCTTCAACCTCTTCTTTTAAATGGGTTTCACATTGAGAAATCATTTTTTTCTATTTGTTTTCCGCAAAAGAAAAGGTAGGATCAAAGGAGATGCAATAGTGGCATAGTGTGGGAGGCGGGAGAACAAAAGTGAACATCACTAGCCTGTAAATAAAATGAAAATGCAGGATGTTATCTACATCCACAACTTCTCCTTGCACCACCTCACCTTGTTTATTTTTATTTACTTTTTGTTTTTATTGTAGTCACCTTGGATCGATTTCCATTTCGTATCCATGAAGAGATGAAGGGTCCGTACCTTCCATTTCATCGAATCAATTTTTCATGCATGCATTTACTAGCTAACAAAAAAGCAGGATAACAGAAAAGAAAACAAGATTGATCCTCCAATTAACATCTATTATCATTTCAAAATAGAATTAAACAATAATGAGTTAATGAGGTTTATTGGGACATAAATTTTCATGGAAATGATTATTAGTTTTTAACAGGGAAAAAAGTTGTTACCAATAAGGTTGCAATTACCAACAAAATTTTATTTCCTTGTTGTAGAAATTTCATTAAAATATATATTTTTTCTAAAAAAATATTTGTTTCTATTAGTATACCAATTTCCAAAAAAATAATGATTTATCACTATAAAATAGTTAATGAGCTTTAACGAGAAATAGATTTTCATGAAAGTTGTCACGACCCGATCCACAGAGTACTATTTTGTCTACTTTGGACCCAAGGCCCGCACGGCTTTAAAACGCGTAGTATTTTGTATATCCAAACTCGTACATATATAGTACGTCACCCTCCCTTACACAGAAGATGTGAGACTATGATCTCCCCTTTGTAGCTTGCCAACTCTCTTGGGATCCATAGGCTCTTTGGCTTCTCCCTCATCCTCCCCCTCAAGTATGCCCACACAAGGGTATCACAAAAGTAATTATCACTTGTTACAAATGAAAACAATTTGTTACTAACAAGGTTATAATTATCAAAGAAATTTTATTTCCTTGTTATAGAGATTTCATTAAAAAAAGATTTGTTTCAACAAAATAACCAACGTTGCAAGTAGTATAGCAATTTTCAACGAAATATTACTTTGTTGCTATAAATTAGTGAACGAGTTTTAAAATGGAAAAAATTATCAATCATTATTAACGAAACGAAACATGACTAATAATGTGATTATTATCTAGGAAAACATATTTCCTTACTAAATAAGTGTTAATATTCGTTAGCAAGGAATGTGATTTGCTGTTAAAATTAGTCTTCTTTAGCAATAAAATATTTCATTTCAGATGATGCCATAATTACCAAGGAACTAGTATTTTTTGGTTATAAAAAATATTTCATTGGTAAATAAATTCGGCGGGAAATTATATTTGGAGGGAATGCTTCCCGCCACTTATATAATAAGGAAATTTCGCACAAAATATATTTTCTTAGAAAAAAGTAACAACTTTATGGTTGTTTCAATGAAATTTTTTTTTTCATTGGCAACGATACCATATTAACAAGGAAATTAAATTTTGTTGGAAAATGATAGATTTCTTGTAGTGTTGCATGGTGGAGGTAGACGATCTTGTTGAATCACATTTTCATTTGGTTACATCAAGTGATGCAATGTTTTTTGTGGTGTTATCTATCATTTTTATTGGTTTGTCACGTTACGCACACAATGGCTATCTCTATCAATGTCTTTCTTTGTAAGCTTTATCTTATTTAAAATGTAATTAAGTGACGTTTGTTTTTTGTTCTGATCAGTACTTTTGTTTTGAATAAGAAGTGGTCCACTTTGATCGGGTGTTCTTTTTAAGTAGTTAGAAGCTAACTTCTAACTGGAGTGAGAAGTTATAAACAAACTTCTGAATTAACTGTTTGTTTTGCTTCTGAATGAACTGCTGATTAGAAGCTGTAAAATTAAATGGTGTTCGTTTTTAGGTGCTGACTTGATTTTTTTTTTTTTTTTTTACATTTTTGCCCACTACCACAACTCCCACCGCCAACCACAAACCACCAACATTAACCCCTTCTTTACTTATTTTTTCTCCAAATACCATTAAGATCACTTTCCACCACTATAAAAAACCACCCTATATCCCTTTTTATTCCTCATACAATCTTCAATGGAGAGGAAGAAAAAGTGAAAGAGATAGAGAAAGAGGAATAGAAGGAAAATGAGAAGGAGGGTGGTGGCGATAGTGGCGACACTACACGCATGATACAGAGGAGGTGGAGAATAGATGGGATGGTTGGTAGAGAAGAGGGGTAGTAGCAATCATTACAAATTTATCGTGAGGTTATTATTGGAATGAATTTTCACTAAGCACTCATTCCTAAGTTATCAACACCGCCCATGATGCTTACTCCAATCAAAACTTCAACTTCTCATCAGAACTAAAAACAAAAACTTTTTTTTTAAAGTTTTCAGCTTCTTATTAAGACTTTTGAGTCTATTTAAAAAAAGAAAACACCCTCTGAGTGTTGTGCTGGAAAAAAAAACACCCTCTTAGTCTTGCTATAGAAACAATATTAAAAAAAATTATGAATTGATAAAGTTGATTGACTATGAATTCGGTGAGATTTGATTAACTGAATATCGATTTCGACCTAACTAATTGAAATAACCTAATATGACAATTCATTTTCAATTTTAGGGATAATTGATCCAATCATCAATATCCCGATCCTAACCCATTGAATAAGGCTAAACAAGTATCGAAACCATTTTAGCTAAATTCTGTTAATAGTTATAAGAAAGAGAATGTTTTTCGTTGTAAACAATGTTTGTTTATTAGTTGCTTCCACCTAATCAATCAATAAGTACCCATATTCAACACTATTTATTCTTGCAAAGTGGAAAATTTCTTATTACAAGAAGTATTTTGTATTTATTAATTTTTCTCACAAATAAAATCGGGAGAGAACAAAAAGAACACAATGGCATCTCTTGCAACAACAATGTCTTCACCACTTTTTTTTACATTATGTTTCACAATTTCCATTGTTTGGCCACACCTTCAATTCTTTGGTTTGTACTGTTTATTCGTCATCTCATTTACCAAAAAGACGTTCCTTAAATTATTTTCTAATTATTGTTATTGTTTGCAGTAGTATGGGCTGAAGGCAATTGTGCAAATATATCAAATATAAACAATGACTGCATTATAAGGAGATCTAACTTTCCAATAGACTTCAAATTTGGAGCGGGTACTTCAGCTTTTCAGGTTTCTCTAATAACTATTTTTCTTTTTTACTTTTTTGTTATCTCTCGTGAATTAAGTCATACTGTCAAACTGAAGAAAAGGTAAATTGTAATAAATTTTAGCTCAAGAAGTCATGACCTTAATTATATATATCATTCAACAAGGAAAACTAAAACTATAAATATTCTTTATTATTATGTTCCAGAAAGCATACATATATATATATATATATATATATATTTTTTTTTTTTTTTTTTTTTTTTTTTTTTTGGTCCAAACACGAAGAATTTTCTTGAAGATAAGATGAGAAACAAAATACAATCATCCCTATATCAAGCAATGCCAAGACACCATGAAGGTGTCAAAAAACAAGTCTCTAAAGAGATTACAAGCCGAACCCATCTTCCACAACAATTCACTAATCTTGATAAAGATAGAGTGCTCCAATCTGTTAAGCCCATAAAAAACCCTCATATTTCTCTCTTTCTACACACACCACATGAGCACATGAGAAACCCTATGCCATGACCATTACCCGAGGCGGGATGGATTATCTTGGGACCACCAACTTAGCCAATCCAAAAGGGAACCTTGAAACATCAAACTCAGACCAAATTCTAACAAGAAAGTGTTCCAAATGGATTTGGAGAATTTGCAATGAAGCATCAAGTGATCCAGAGTCTCGCCATTCTCATTACAAAGCACACAAAGACTTCTTGCATGTATGGATTCCTCTCTTCTTCAACCTGTCTTTAGTCAAGATCCTCTCATGCAATACCGACCAACAAAAGAAATTAATTCAAGGAAGAAGATTATTCTCCCAAACCAAATTCTTGTGAGAGGAAATGAGAGTGGGTCTCATAATGAGATGCAGCCAGCATATCTATAAATTCTTTCACCGAGAAACCACACCTTTACCCTTCCACACCAAACTATCAGATCCCCATGAGAACATCTGAATATCCAATAGTTGCATTAAATTGGCAATTTAAAGTAAAATATTCAGCCTTTCTTTTTCTTTTGCAATTAAATTTGATTATTTCACAATGCTATCGTCGCTATGCTAATAGTGGATCACCTTGTTTATATATGATTGAAATAGATAGAAGGAGCATATGATAAAGATGGCAAAGGACCAAGTGTTCAAGACTATTCCGGCCCAAAAATAGGTTTTTTTCAATTGTGCAATTTTTTTTATTATTACTTATCAATTGACATTGTAGTTGTCATATTATACTTTGACCCCGGACTTATGATCGTGACTATATTTCTTACCACACTATAGGGAGAGTTGATACAAGAAATGGCGTTAATTCTTATTATATGTACAAAGTGAGTACATCAATCGTTGGGATTCTGAATGGTTTAATATCATGAAATTTGGATCAATTTTAATATCTAATTTTGTTTTTCTCTTGTTACAATTACAGGAGGATATCATGGCTTTGAGTTCTATCGGTTTGGATTCATATAGATTTTCGATTTCTTGGTCAAGGATATTGCCTGGTATTTTTCCTAACTACCTCTAACTTTTATTGGCTTAGATGTCATTTTTCATTTTCTACCTTCTATCTAATGCAAATTAGAAACATTCGAAAATTGTTTTCTCTTTTGGTTCAACAACAATTTTTATTCCTTTCGATTTTTTCATATATCTTAATTCTTCTCTATGTTCTTCTAATTTATGTATACTATAAAAATAGTTCCTAAAATTATTACTGACTTATGTGTTGAGCTATTTATTCAAGCCACATATATTAACGCCTATTTCATACAACTTATTTGGCTGCAACATTATTATATCTTGTACTTAATGACTCTTGAACCTTGTAGATGGAACATTGGAGGGTGGTGTCAATCCAAAAGGGATAGAATACTACAATAATCTTATAAATGGACTTCTTAAAAATGGTACAACTATATTGTCATTAATATAAATATTGGGTGTTTTTGTCATATATTTGTTGTGGTTGAGTTCATCAAGTGGTTCATGTATTTTTTTAATGTAGGTATTACACCGTTTGTCACATTATTTCATTTGGACTTGCCAATGAAATTACAAGAAAAATATGGCGGGGTTTTAAGCCGCAATTTTGTGTAAGCATAATAATTTTCCATCTGAAAATACTTTTCATTATATGTATAAAAAAATAACATTATAAATGTTTGTATTTCTAAAAGTACCTTTGAATGCTATTTCAGGAAAGATTTTCAGGCATATAGTGAAATTTGTTTTAGAACTTTCGGTGATAGAGTAAAACATTGGGTTACGATAAATGAACCATCTATTCTTGCTAGCTATGGAGCAAAAAGTATAAATTCACTGACAGTGCCCTATATTATTGCGCACAATTTAATATTAGCGCATGGAGCTGTTGCAAAGATGTATAAAGAAAATTTCCAGGTATGTAGGATAATATTTTGTATTTATTATTATTTTTTTTATTAGAAAACAATAATTATATTAATTTTGAACATGCATGTATTCATTGTTCATTATTTTTAAATTGTTGATTTCTTAGGTTACTCAACATGGAATGATTGGCATTTCACTTGTGTCAACGTGGTTTCAACCTTATTCTGAATCAAGCAGAGATATAAAAGCTGCAGAAAGAGCCATGGATTTTCTCTTTGGTTGGTAAGTTGCATTTTCTCATACAATGCAAAAACTTTGCGAGAACATGTAAATCACAGAACTCTTGATAGGTTTTTTCTTCTCAACATTTTACAGAAAATTAAAATTGAATGAGTATTACATGTGCCTTTAAATAGAAAAGGTTAGTGATTTTGAACTAAATAGATAAAACTACCACATAAATTTCTCTTTTTGTCAATTTTGGGCAAACATATAAAATATCAAAATTTTATTTTATTGTTAGTTTATTTTTTAAATTTTTGTAAGGACAATCTTCATTCCTTTTAAAAGGTGACATTATATTCAATTTAACGAATCAATATTGATGGCACTCTGAATCATCATGAAGTATAATTTACTATACATTTGTTTCATTTTGTGCTACGCATATAGGTTTATGGAACCATTCACTTATGGAGATTATCCAAGTTCTATGATATCTTTGGTAAAGGACAGACTACCAAAGTTTACTAAAGAAGAAAAACAAATGGTTATGGGATCACTTGATTTTGTTGGCATTAATTACTATTTTGCAAATTTTGCAAAAGATATCTCTATCAATGCGACGAATGTTACTGACGCTAAAAATGACCGACATGCGATTGAAGGTGATGAGCATAATAAATAATATTTTTTCCTTCTATTCATGCAAAATATTAAAGTTGGCTACACCATTTATTTAAGTTCAGTTTTTCTTCTGTGTTACAGGAAACTTTGACAAGAATAATGTTAAAATTGAGGCAAGTTTATAGGAAACGATAAAATTATTTTAAATCTCTCGTATTTAGTGGGGTTAGTTTCTAATTTTACTAATTTTATTTTTCAATCAAGCAGGAGTACAATCACATTCAAGATATGTTGGTCTACATCAAGAACAAATACAAAAGTCCACAAATTTATATCACAGAAAATGGTATCTTCCTCACCTACACTTGTTAAAATAAAAATAGGGCTAAGGTTTATGTATGTTGTTGAATAAGTTGTATAATAAAAAAAATAAAGAAATCACTTAAAATTCGAAATTAAATAATACAAGCCCCTATGTGTGTTTTGGAAGAAACTTTGATGTGGATATACAAGTCAAAAGAATATGTTTTTGGCTTAAACATTGGATTTAGCATTAAAGAGATCATATGTAAATTTGGGTTGGAGGTTTGTTCTCTTCAATTTCTCTGTACATAATTTCTCTAATCATTCCTCGACATGCACATTAATATTATACTTGTGGCAGATGATATAAAAGATCTAGGATTCGAACCCAGCTTAAGTTTGAGTACATCTAGAGATTAATATTATACTTGTGACAATTGATTAAGTTTTAGTACATCTAGAGATTAATAAATGTCGAATAGGACATAAACAACATTGAGTTCTTATCAAAATCATAACTTATATATGTAATTATAGACTTAAATTTGTGTCTGCTCTTATAGGGATGGGACCTGATGAAAGATTCACACCCAAAGATGCCATACTCCACGATCAAGATAGAATTGTCTTCCTTCAAAGAAATTTATATTATATCCGAGAAGCAATTAAGTAAGTTGTATTTTTTTTAATTATGACAATGAGAAATCAACTAACGGTATTGTTTTCTAGAAAATGATAAAATTTTATGTATGTGCGCATATGCATACGAGTTTGATGGACAAATAAAATTTACAGGTTAGGTGCAGATGTGAAAGGGTACTTCCATTGGTCCCTTATGGATAATGTTCAAGGAAATATTGGTTACAATGTGAGGATGGGGCTATACTATATAGATTACACGGACAACTTCAAACGATATCCTAAAGACTCCGTCAACTGGCTTAGAAATTTCTTAAAGGAGGATTCGAACTCTACGAAGAACTCTTAACACCCACATTGACATCTTATTATTTTGTTTTCCCTTCTAGTGGTTCTTCTTGTTTGACAAGTGTTCGATTTATGAATCATTGAGTTGGAAAACTTTGCTTGTGATTTTTATTTTAGCTACTTGATTTGGTTTTATGTGATAAACAAACTTATGTTGTAATAAAAGAGAATTTGTCAGATTTCTCTTTTCATTATATTACAAATAAATGGAATTTGAGTGTATGACTAATTTTTCCAATTCATTTTACATAAAAGCAAGTCCAAAACTTACATATAAAACATCTTGCAAGAATTCAAACATGTATAAGCTTCTCTCTAAGCTCCAACACAAACAGTGTTATTACTTTCTTGTAAAAAAAAAAAAAAAAAAAAAAAACCTAATGTACGAACCCTATTTATTCTCAGATCACAAAGTTACTGTTGAGCACAATAATTCCAAAAGCCTCCTATCGAATTGAGACACCAGCTGCAACATGCTTATTGAAGAACTAGATCATACTGCATCGACAAACCCACAAATGGACAAAAATGTCCCTTCTCAATCAACCACAATCAATAACAACTACCTAAGTCAATAGCCAGTTTTGTCCATATGTTATAGATGGATGTAGATGGTGAAATAGTTCAAAGTGGTCTTGGCATACTGAGGACCTCTTGTACATATTGAACTCTTGTAACATTGATCTCTGGATATTTCCTTGACTCATAGCAAACAATGTAAAGAAAATATTTGGAGAATTGTATTATTGTTGTGTGTATTCCTTGACTGGATGCAAGCTTATATAAGCTAATTTATACCTACCTTATGGAAACAGGAAACTTAAAACGTGCTATATAAAATAGTCTTATTCTGATTGAAGTCCAATTTGGTGAAGAAGTCATGACTGTCGAGTGAAGCTGCTAATGGTTCAACTTGAGTATGCATGATTGTCAAATTCTGGATAATTCTGGATGCTTCTAGATAATTCTGGATGATTCTGGATAATTCTAGTATGAAGAATTATGACTGTTGAGTGAACGGCTAATGGTTCGATTCGAGTGGTCAGCATGACTCTCCAATTCTGGTATGAAGAAATCATGACTGTCGAGTGAATGACTAATGGTTCAATTCGAGCGGTCAGCATGACTCTCCAATTCTGCTATGAAGAAATCATAAATGTCCAGTGAATGGCTAATGGTTTGACTCGAGTCAGCATGTCTCCCCCTCAGCGTGAAGCTGAAAATTTTCTCAGCACAAATGTTGGTATTGCTCAGCATTGGTGCTGGATTGCTCAACATTTGTATTGGTATTGCTCAGCGCAAATGTTTGTATTGCTCAACATTGGTCCTAGATTGCTCAACATTTGTACTGGTATTGCTTAACACAAATGTTGGTATTGCTCAGCATTGGTCCTGGATTGCTCAACATTCGTACTGTTATTGCTCAGCATTGGTGCTGGTATTGCTTAGCATTGGTGTTGGTAGTGTTTTTATTTATTTATTTTGTTTGTTGGGTTGCTGGTCTGCTGAAGGCTAGTATGTATCATAGAAGACGGTGTCTGTTAGTTGGTTGAAGAGAGAGATAGTTGGCATGGTGTTCTTTCTCTCTTTGTATCTTGTTGCTCGAGAGTTTGTTGAGTAGATCCGGGAGGTGGCCCATGTTGAACAGAAAGTGGAGGCCCTTTAATGTCCTCTGACATGTATTGGTTGGTGATTGAAGGCGAAATTTATGTCGAGGATATTCCTGCTGCTGTCATCCCTTATAAAAAAAAAAATTCTTGTTTACATATTGATGCAAAAAAAAATTCTTCTAATAATCTTTTAATCAACATATTTTCTTGTTTACATATTGATGCAAATGTCAAACATGAAGAAGCTAATAACACGCTAAAAAAATGTGCATTAGCAACTACATAAGCCTGCATAACATTTGCAACTGGGAAGAAGTCTATTACATTTTCATCGGAGTCATAAGAGCTATAGAAAATAAAATAATCTAGAAAATGAATCCATTCAAATAATGACAACAATTTTTATCATTGAGGAGTACTTTGTTACTATGTAAATGTCATGTAATGATTTTAACGTAAAGTTTTGTAGGTATAATATGTATAACTATTTACCGAGACAAAAATCGATTAAACGATAATCTTGAGGTTTCAAGAACTGAAGAAATACCTTGAGAACGGAAATTCAACTTGTTGCAGTACCTTAGCTTTTGGACAGAAATCCAAATGAGAGAACCCTGAAGACAACAACACCAATCCCTTACTTATATAGGCTTACAAGAACTAAAAATCTTGAGGTTTTCAGCATCGAGTTTAATAGAGATTTGATTAAAAGAATCACATAGAACGAAAGAATATGATTGAGATAAGATATACGAATGACAAATGATAGACCTAAAACCCAATTTTATATATGGAAATAAGAACCCGGACTACATTCAAGAATAAATCATAAAAGCCCAAATAGGATCAAAGAGCCTAGCAAGTGACAGCAAAGACATGCGAATGGACTTCGTTTGACCCCTTCCCAAGATAAAGACAATGTGTCAGAGGGAGATGAAAGGACTGAGCGGCCAAATTGCTTCGTCGAATCATCCCAGGAAAGTTCCCCTACTATCGAGCGAGGATTGCCGGCAGGGTGGATTGGCGTGGTGGCTGGAAGAGCCCCCAGAAAGAAGAAGAAAAGAGAGAAGAAGAGAGAGCCAGAGAGAAGAACTTTCTCCAAACTTAGGAGAGCTAAATAGGGTTCTCCTATTTTCTTGGGCCTGGGTTCTCTAAAAGGCGTTGGGCTTGGGTTTTTAGGTTAGCATTTTGGTTTTGGGCTTAGGTTAAATTAGGTGGACCTAGGTTTATTAGGGTTAGGTTTAGATATGTGACCCTCTACTTTATACCACCGCTAGAATCGACCAATTGTCATTCCTAAAATTGTCGCCTTAATACGATTTCATCGCTCACGCTCAAATTCCTACAAAGACATGAAAACGAAATAATTATTATAAAATATAATAATCGAAACACTAATATATATATAAATTAAGGGATATATTATGTAATAATTACGTGAATATCATTATCTGCTTGGATTCGAAGAGCTATTGAACACAAACTATAATTGATTAATTGAACCAACCAAGCAATTAAGTCTATGTAAAATCAACATATATGATTTAGTTGGAGATATTTTTGACGAAAAAAAAAATTGTTCAAATTGATTGGGTTGAACTACAAAATGCTCAAAATGTTTGTGATTGCTTAATTAGTCGATCAATTGAACAAATAATGTAGAGATACTTTGAAGAAAAAAAAAATTTTAAAAATGAAAATTAATAAGATCGATTTGATTGGGTTCAACCAGTCCAACGATTCTATTGAGTTCAGTTCCATTTGAATCGATTTGGAGTTCTCAATCATAGATAATCTCGACCAAAAATGGCCACAAAATCTGAAATTTATCAATTGAATCGATTGGTTGAACTAATCAGTGTAAAACAAACGAAAGAGAATATGAGAGAACTCTTTGAGGGGTCGAGAGAGACACACAGAGGAGAAGAAGCGGATTGGCATCGTAGGAGGAGGAATTCATTATGCAATAGAGTTAAATCTATTTCTAAAGCCTTTGCGGATGAAGAAGAAAAGAGAGGGATCCTGGAGGAAAATACGACACAAAAATGGTTCAGTTGGATTTCAGTGGAGTCTACACAATAGAGTATATCAATTTTTTATTCAGGTGAGATTTGGGACGGATGGACAAGAGAAGGGTCACATAGGAAACAACTGAACTCCCCTTTAGGTCGCTCAATCTTGATTACCTTCATCTGAGTGAGTTCGAAAGGGGAATAATTCTAAAAGAATGTAATTGTAGTTAGGTAGAAAAAATGGGTGTGAGTTGGATTTCAAACAAAACCATTAACGTGGAACACTCAACAAATATTGATCGATAAAATGATTTATCTACAATCATGCATACAAAATCAACACAAAATAAACGAATAAGTGCACAGATTCGGCAATAAAAGCATAGCCACTACTCTATTGACATGCACAATTATTCAAGCAAGTGGAGTGCAAGAAAGATATGAGAACATAATGAGTAAACTTCAAACTAAACTGAGTTAGTATTGTCTAAGATGTATTAAAATAGAGAGAAGAAGAGGAGAAGAGAAGATTATATACCGTAAGTGGAGTCTGCTAACAGGGCCAACTTCGATCTTGGCGGGCATCGTAGGCACTGTCATCGTCGTCAAATATCTCTTCGTACCTCAGGATCTGTTGACTAGGCGGGATGAAAAGAAAGATGGCACTTCATCTAAAAAGTAGAGGAAATCAGGTGGCGAGAGCGATTATGTCTTCAATTTTATATTAGCTTTGTGGGTGCATGTGTTTTTGTGGTTGTGTGAACAAATGTTGAATTTGCAGGCTTGGATATGAAACTTTCTTGTTGAATAAATTGGTGCTCTGTAGCAAAAAAAAAAAACACAAAAAGTTGTATTAAAATACAAAATTTCATAATAGAAAATCAACAATATAAAGCAAAAATTTCATTATGTCCAACAATTTATTTCAACAGAAGAAGACGAGTGGGGTGGTGGTTAACTGCTTGGATTCAATAAACAAGAAGCTCGAGTTCTTCAACCTCTTCTTTTAAATGGGTTTCACATTGAGAAATCATTTTTTTCTATTTGTTTTCCGCAAAAGAAAAGGGAGGATCAAAGGAGATGCAATAGTGGCATAGTGTGGGAGGCGGGAGAACAAAAGTGAACATCACTAGCCTGTAAATAAAATGAAAATGCAGGATGTTATCTACATCCACAACTTCTCCTTGCACCACCTCACCTTGTTTATTTTTATTTACTTTTTGTTTTTATTGTAGTCACCTTGGATCGATTTCCATTTCGTATCCATGAAGAGATGAAGGGTCCGTACCTTCCATTTCATCGAATCAATTTTTCACGCATGCATTTACTAGCTAACAAAAAAGCAGGATAACAGAAAAGAAAACAAGATTGATCCTCCAATTAACATCTATTATCATTTCAAAATAGAATTAAACAATAATGAGTTAATGAGGTTTATTGGGACATAAATTTTCATGGAAATGATTATTAGTTTTTAACAGGGAAAAAAGTTGTTACCAATAAGGTTGCAATTACCAACAAAATTTTATTTCCTTGTTGTAGAAATTTCATTAAAATATATATTTTTTCTAAAAAAACATTTGTTTCTATTAGTATACCAATTTCCAACAAAATAATGATTTATCACTATAAAATAGTTAATGAGCTTTAACGAGAAATAGATTTTCATGAAAGTTGTCACGACCCGATCCACAGAGTACTATTTTGTCTGCTTTGGACCCAAGGCCCGCACGGCTTTAAAACGCTTAGTATTTTGTATATCCAAACTCGTACATATATAGTACGTCACCCTCCCTTACACAGAAGATGTGAGACTATGATCTCCCCTTTGTAGCTTGCCAACTCTCTTGGGATCCATAGGCTCTTTGGCTTCTCCCTCATCCTCCCCCTCAAGTATGCCCACACAAGGGTATCACAAAAGTAATTATCACTTGTTACAAATGAAAACAATTTGTTACTAACAAGGTTATAATTATCAAAGAAATTTTATTTCCTTGTAATAGACATTTCATTAAAAAAAGATTTGTTTCAACAAAATAACAAACGTTGCAAGTAGTATAGCAATTTTCAACGAAATATTACTTTGTTGCTATAAATTAGTGAACGAGTTTTAAAATGGAAAAAATTATCAATCATTATTAACGAAACGAAACATGACTAATAATGTGATTATTATCTAGGAAAACATATTTCCTTACTAAATAAGTGTTAATATTCGTTAGCAAGGAATGTGATTTGCTGTTAAAATTAGTCTTCTTTAGCAATAAAATATTTCATTTCAGATGATGCCATAATTACCAAGGAACTAGTATTTTTTGGTTATAAAAAATATTTCATTGGTAAATAAATTCGGCGGGAAATTATATTTGGAGGGAATGCTTCCCGCCACTTATATAATAAGGAAATTTCCCACAAAATATATTTTGTTAGAAAAAAGTAACAACTTTATGGTTGTTTCAATGAAAATTTTTTTTTCATTGGCAACGATACCATATTAACAAGGAAATTAAATTTTGTTGGGAAATGATAGATTTCTTGTAGTGCTGCATGGTGGAGGTAGACGATCTTGTTGAATCACATTTTCATTTGGTTACATCAAGTGATGCAATGTTTTTTGTGGTGTTATCTATCATTTTTATTGGTTTGTCACGTTACGCACACAATGTCTATCTCTATCAATGTCTTTCTTTGTAAGCTTTATCTTATTTAAAATGTAATTAAGTGACGTTTGTTTTTTGTTCTGATCAGTACTTTTGTTTTGAATAAGAAGTGGTCCACTTTGATCGGGTGTTCTTTTTAAGTAGTTAGAAGCTAACTTCTAACTGGAGTGAGAAGTTATAAACAAACTTCTGAATTAACTGTTTGTTTCTGTAAAATTAAATGGTGTTCGTTTTTAGGTGCTGACTTGATTTTTTTTTTTTTTACATTTTTGCCCACTACCACAACTCCCACCGCCAACCACAAACCACCAACATTAACCCCTTCTTTACTTATTTTTTCTCCAAATACCATTAAGATCACTTTCCACCACTATAAAAAACCACCCTATATCCCTTTTTATTCCTCATAAAATCTTCAATGGAGAGGAAGAAAAAGTGAAAGAGATAGAGAAAGAGGAATAGAAGGAAAATGAGAAGGAGGGTGGTGGCGATAGTGGCGACACTACACGCATGATACAGAGGAGGTGGAGAATAGATGGGATGGTTGGTAGAGAAGAGGGGTAGTAGCAATCATTACAAATTTATTGTGAGGTTATTATTGGAATGAATTTTCACTAAGCACTCATTCCTAAGTTATCAACACCGCCCATGATGCTTACTCCAATCAAAACTTCAACTTCTCATCAGAACTAAAAACAAACACTTTTTTTTAAAGTTTTCAGCTTCTTATTAAGACTTTTGAGTCTATTTAAAAAAAGAAAACACCCTCTGAGTGTTGTGCTGGAAAAAAAAAACACCCTCTTAGTCTTGCTATAGAAACAATATTAAAAAAAATTATGAATTGATAAAGTTGATTGACTATGAATTCGGTGAGATTTGATTAACTGAATATCGATTTCGGCCTAACTAATTGAAATAACCTAATATGACAATTCATTTTCAATTTTAGGGATAATTGATCCAATCATCAATATCCCGATCCTAACACATTGAATAAGGCTAAACAAGTATCGAAACCATTTTAGATAAATTCTGTTAATAGTTATAAGAAAGAGAATGTTTTTCGTTGTAAACAATGTTTGTTTATTAGTTGCTTCCACCTAATCAATCAATAAGTACCCATATTCAACACTATTTATTCTTGCAAAGTGGAAAATTTCTTATTACAAGAAGTATTTTTTATTTATTAATTTTTCTCACAAATAAAATCGGGAGAGAACAAAAAGAACACAATGGCATCTCTTGCAACAACAATGTCTTCACCACTTTTTTTTACATTATGTTTCACAGTTTCCATTGTTTGGCCACACCTTCAATTCTTTGGTTTGTACTGTTTATTCGTCATCTCATTTACCAAAAAGACGTTCCTTAAATTATTTTCTAATTATTGTTATTGTTTGCAGTAGTATGGGCTGAAGGCAATTGTGCAAATATATCAAATATAAACAATGACTGCATTATAAGGAGATCTAACTTTCCAATAGACTTCAAATTTGGAGCGGGTACTTCAGCTTTTCAGGTTTCTCTAATAACTATTTTTCTTTTTTACTTTTTTGTTATCTCTCGTGAATTAAGTCATACTGTCAAACTGAAGAAAAGGTAAATTGTAATAAATTTTAGCTCAAGAAGTCATGACCTTAATTATATATATCATTCAACAAGGAAAACTAAAACTATAAATATTCTTTATTATTATGTTCCAGAAAGCATACATATATATATATATATATATTTTGGTCCAAACACGAAGAATTTTCTTGAAGATAAGATGAGAAACAAAATACAATCATCCCTATATCAAGCAATGCCAAGACACCATGAAGGTGTCAAAAAACAAGTCTCTAAAGAGATTACAAGCCGAACCCATCTTCCACAACAATTCACTAATCTTGATAAAGATAGAGTGCTCCAATCTGTTAAGCCCATAAAAAACCCTCATATTTCTCTCTTTCTACACACACCACATGAGCACATGAGAAACCCTACGCCATGACCATTACCCGGGGCGGGATGGATTAGCTTGGGACCACCAACTTAGCCAATCCAAAAGGGAACCTTGAAACATCAAACTCAGACCAAATTCTAACAAGAAAGTGTTCCAAATGGATTTGGAGAATTTGCAATGAAGCATCAAGTGATCCAGAGTCTCGCCATTCTCATTACAAAGCACACAAAGACTTCTTGCATGTATGGATTCCTCTCTTCTTCAACCTGTCTTTAGTCAAGATCCTCTCATGCAATATCGACCAACCAAAGAAATTAATTCAAGGAAGAAGATTATTCTCCCAAACCAAATTCTTGTGAGAGGAAATGAGAGTGGGTCTCATAATGAGATGCAGCCAGCATATCTATAAATTCTTTCACCGAGAAACCACACCTTTACCCTTCCACACCAAACTATCAGATCCCCATGAGAACATCTGAATATCCAATAGTTGCATTAATTTGGCAATTTAAAGTAAAATATTCAGCCTTTTTTTTTCTTTTGCAATTAAATTTGATTATTTCACAATGCTATCGTCGCTATGCTAATAGTGGATCACCTTGTTTATATATGATTGAAACAGATAGAAGGAGCATATGATAAAGATGGCAAAGGACCAAGTGTTCAAGACTATTCCGGCCCAAAAATAGGTTTTTTCCAATTGTGCAATTTTTTTTTATTATTACTTATCAATTGACATTGTAGTTGTCATATTATACTTTGACCCCGGACTTATGATCGTGACTATATTTCTTACCACACTATAGGGAGAGTTGATACAAGAAATGGCGTTAATTCTTATTATATGTACAAAGTGAGTACATCAATCGTTGGGATTCTGAATGGTTTAATATCATGAAATTTGGATCAATTTTAATATCTAATTTTGTTTATCTCTTGTTACAATTACAGGAGGATATCATGGCTTTGAGTTCTATCGGTTTGGATTCATATAGATTTTCGATTTCTTGGTCAAGGATATTGCCTGGTATTTTTCCTAACTACCTCTAACTTTTATTGGCTTAGATGTCATTTTTCATTTTCTACCTTCTATCTAATGCAAATTAGAAACATTCGAAAATTGTTTTCTCTTTTGGTTCAACAACAATTTTTATTCCTTTCGATTTTTTCATATATCTTAATTCTTCTCTATGTTCTTCTAATTTATGTATACTATAAAAATAGTTCCTAAAATTATTACTGACTTATGTGTTGAGCTATTTATTCAAGCCACATATATTAACGCCTATTTCATACAACTTATTTGGCTGCAACATTATTATATCTTGTACTTAATGACTCTTGAACCTTGTAGATGGAACATTGGAGGGTGGTGTCAATCCAAAAGGGATAGAATACTACAATAATCTTATAAATGGACTTCTTAAAAATGGTACAACTATATTGTCATTAATATAAATATTGGGTGTTTTTGTCATATATTTGTTGTGGTTGAGTTCATCAAGTGGTTCATGTATTTTTTTAATGTAGGTATTACACCGTTTGTCACATTATTTCATTTGGACTTGCCAATGAAATTACAAGAAAAATATGGCGGGGTTTTAAGCCGCAATTTTGTGTAAGCATAATAATTTTCCATCTGAAAATACTTTTCATTATATGTATAAAAAAATAACATTATAAATGTTTGTATTTCTAAAAGTACCTTTGAATGCTATTTCAGGAAAGATTTTCAGGCATATAGTGAAATTTGTTTTAGAACTTTCGGTGATAGAGTAAAACATTGGGTTACGATAAATGAACCATCTATTCTTGCTAGCTATGGAGCAGAAAGTATAAATTCACTGACAGTGCCCTATATTATTGCGCACAATTTAATATTAGCGCATGGAGCTGTTGCAAAGATGTATAAAGAAAATTTCCAGGTATGTAGGATAATATTTTGTATTTATTATTATTTTTTTTATTAGAAAACAATAATTATATTAATTTTGAACATGCATGTATTCATTGTTCATTATTTTTAAATTGTTGATTTCTTAGGTTACTCAACATGGAATGATTGGCATTTCACTTGTGTCAACGTGGTTTCAACCTTATTCTGAATCAAGCAGAGATATAAAAGCTGCAGAAAGAGCCATGGATTTTCTCTTTGGTTGGTAAGTTGCATTTTCTCATACAATGCAAAAACTTTGCGAGAACATGTAAATCACAGAACTCTTGATAGGTTTTTTCTTCTCAACATTTTACAGAAAATTAAAATTGAATGAGTATTACATGTGCCTTTAAATAGAAAAGGTTAGTGATTTTGAACTAAATAGATAAAACTACCACATAAATTTCTCTTTTTGTCAATTTTGGGCAAACATATAAAATATCAAAATTTTATTTTATTGTTAGTTTATTTTTTAAATTTTTGTAAGGACAATCTTCATTCCTTTTAAAAGGTGACATTATATTCAATTTAACGAATCAATATTGATGGCACTCTGAATCATCATGAAGTATAATTTACTATACATTTGTTTCATTTTGTGCTACGCATATAGGTTTATGGAACCATTCACTTATGGAGATTATCCAAGTTCTATGATATCTTTGGTAAAGGACAGACTACCAAAGTTTACTAAAGAAGAAAAACAAATGGTTATGGGATCACTTGATTTTGTTGGCATTAATTACTATTTTGCAAATTTTGCAAAAGATATCTCTATCAATGCGACGAATGTTACTGACGCTAAAAATGACCGACATGCGATTGAAGGTGATGAGCATAATAAATAATATTTTTTCCTTCTATTCATGCAAAATATTAAAGTTGGCTACACCATTTATTTAAGTTCAGTTTTTCTTCTGTGTTACAGGAAACTTTGACAAGAATAATGTTAAAATTGAGGCAAGTTTATAGGAAACGATAAAATTATTTTAAATCTCTCGTATTTAGTGGGGTTAGTTTCTAATTTTACTAATTTTATTTTTCAATCAAGCAGGAGTACAATCACATTCAAGATATGTTGGTCTACATCAAGAACAAATACAAAAGTCCACAAATTTATATCACAGAAAATGGTATCTTCCTCACCTACACTTGTTAAAATAAAAATAGGGCTAAGGTTTATGTATGTTGTTGAATAAGTTGTATAATAAAAAAAATAAAGAAATCACTTAAAATTCGAAATTAAATAATACAAGCCCCTATGTGTGTTTTGGAAGAAACTTTGATGTGGATATACAAGTCAAAAGAATATGTTTTTGGCTTAAACATTGGATTTAGCATTAAAGAGATCATATGTAAATTTGGGTTGGAGGTTTGTTCTCTTCAATTTCTCTGTACATAATTTCTCTAATCATTCCTCGACATGCACATTAATATTATACTTGTGGCAGATGATATAAAAGATCTAGGATTCGAACCCAGCTTAAGTTTGAGTACATCTAGAGATTAATATTATACTTGTGACAATTGATTAAGTTTTAGTACATCTAGAGATTAATAAATGTCGAATAGGACATAAACAACATTGAGTTCTTATCAAAATCATAACTTATATATGTAATTATAGACTTAAATTTGTGTCTGCTCTTATAGGGATGGGACCTGATGAAAGATTCACACCCAAAGATGCCATACTCCACGATCAAGATAGAATTGTCTTCCTTCAAAGAAATTTATATTATATCCGAGAAGCAATTAAGTAAGTTGTATTTTTTTAATTATGACAATGAGAAATCAACTAACGGTATTGTTTTCTAGAAAATGATAAAATTTTATGTATGTGCGCATATGCATACGAGTTTGATGGACAAATAAAATTTACAGGTTAGGTGCAGATGTGAAAGGGTACTTCCATTGGTCCCTTATGGATAATGTTCAAGGAAATATTGGTTACAATGTGAGGATGGGGCTATACTATATAGATTACACGGACAACTTCAAACGATATCCTAAAGACTCCGTCAACTGGCTTAGAAATTTCTTAAAGGAGGATTCGAACTCTACGAAGAACTCTTAACACCCACATTGACATCTTATTATTTTGTTTTCCCTTCTAGTGGTTCTTCTTGTTTGACAAGTGTTCGATTTATGAATCATTGAGTTGGAAAACTTTGCTTGTGATTTTTATTTTAGCTACTTGATTTGGTTTTATGTGATAAACAAACTTATGTTGTAATAAAAGAGAATTTGTCAGATTTCTCTTTTCATTATATTACAAATAAATGGAATTTGAGTGTATGACTAATTTTTCCAATTCATTTTACATAAAAGCAAGTCCAAAACTTACATATAAAACATCTTGCAAGAATTCAAACATGTATAAGCTTCTCTCTAAGCTCCAACACAAAGAGTGTTATTACTTTCTTGTAAAAAAAAAAAAAAAAAAAAAAAAACCTAATGTACGAACCCTATTTATTCTCAGATCACAAAGTTACTGTTGAGCACAATAATTCCAAAAGCCTCCTATCGAATTGAGACACCAGCTACAACATGCTTATTGAAGAACTAGATCATACTGCATCGACAAACCCACAAATGGACAAAAATGTCCCTTCTCAATCAACCACAATCAATAACAACTACCTAAGTCAATAGACAGTTTTGTCCATATGTTATAGATGGATGTAGATGGTGAAATAGTTCAAAGTGGTCTTGGCATACTGAGGACCTCTTGTACATATTGAACTCTTGTAACATTGATCTCTGGATATTTCCCTGACTCATAGCAAACAATGTAAAGAAAATATTTGGAGAATTGTATTATTGTTGTGTGTATTCCTTGACTGGATGCAAATTATATAAGCTAATTTATACCTACCTTATGGAAACAGGAAACTTAAAACGTGCTATATAAAATAGTCTTATTCTGATTGAAGTCCAATTTGGTGAAGAAGTCATGACTGTCGAGTGAAGCTGCTAATGGTTCAACTTGAGTATGCATGATTGTCAAATTCTGGATAATTCTGGATGCTTCTAGATAATTCTGGATGATTCTGGATAATTCTAGTATGAAGAATTATGACTGTTGAGTGAACGGCTAATGGTTCGATTCGAGTGGTCAGCATGACTCTCCAATTCTGGTATGAAGAAATCATGACTGTCAAGTGAATGACTAATGGTTCAATTCGAGCGGTCAGCATGACTCTCCAATTCTGCTATGAAGAAATCATAAATGTCCAGTGAATGGCTAATGGTTTGACTCGAGTCAGCATGTCTCCCCCTCAGCGTGAAGCTGAAAATTTTCTCAGCACAAATGTTGGTATTGCTCAGCATTGGTGCTGGATTGCTCAACATTTGTATTGGTATTGCTCAGCGCAAATGTTTGTATTGCTCAACATTGGTCCTAGATTTCTCAACATTTGTACTGGTATTGCTTAACACAAATGTTGGTATTGCTCAGCATTGGTCCTGGATTGCTCAACATTCGTACTGTTATTGCTCAGCATTGGTGCTGGTATTGCTTAGCATTGGTGTTGGTAGTGTTTTTATTTATTTATTTTGTTTGTTGGGTTGCTGGTCTGCTGAAGGCTAGTATGTATCATAGAAGACGGTGTCTGTTAGTTGGTTGAAGAGAGAGATAGTTGGCATGGTGTTCTTTCTCTCTTTGTATCTTGTTGCTCGAGAGTTTGTTGAGTAGATCCGGGAGGTGGCCCATGTTGAACAGAAAGTGGAGGCCCTTTAATGTCCTCTGACATGTATTGGTTGGTGATTGAAGGCGAAATTTATGTCGAGGATATTCCTGCTGCTGTCATCCCTTATAAAAAAAAAATTCTTGTTTACATATTGATGCAAAAAAAAATTCTTCTAATAATCTTTTAATCAACATATTTTCTTGTTTACATATTGATGCAAATGTCAAACATGAAGAAGCTAATAACACGCTAAAAAAATGTGCATTAGCAACTACATAAGCCTGCATAACATTTGCAACTGGGAAGAAGTCTATTACATTTTCATCGGAGTCATAAGAGCTATAGAAAATAAAATAATCTAGAAAATGAATCCATTCAAATAATGACAACAATTTTTATCATTGAGGAGTACTTTGTTACTATGTAAATGTCATGTAATGATTTTAACGTAAAGTTTTGTAGGTATAATATGTATAACTATTTACCGAGACAAAAATCGATTAAACGATAATCTTGAGGTTTCAAGAACTGAAGAAATACCTTGAGAACGGAAATTCAACTTGTTGCAGTACCTTAGCTTTTGGACAGAAATCCAAATGAGAGAACCCTGAAGACAACAACACCAATCCCTTACTTATATAGGCTTACAAGAACTAAAAATCTTGAGGTTTTCAGCATCGAGTTTAATAGAGATTTGATTAAAAGAATCACATAGAACGAAAGAATATGATTGAGATAAGATATACGAATGACAAATGATAGACCTAAAACCCAATTTTATATATGGAAATAAGAACCCGGACTACATTCAAGAATAAATCATAAAAGCCCAAATAGGATCAAAGAGCCTAGCAAGTGACAGCAAAGACATGCGAATGGACTTCGTTTGACCCCTTCCCAAGATAAAGACAATGTGTCAGAGGGAGATGAAAGGACTGAGCGGCCAAATTGCTTCGTCGAATCATCCCAGGAAAGTTCCCCTACTATCGAGCGAGGATTGCCGGCAGGGTGGATTGGCGTGGTGGCTGGAAGAGCCCCCAGAAAGAAGAAGAAAAGAGAGAAGAAGAGAGAGCCAGAGAGAAGAACTTTCTCCAAACTTAGGAGAGCTAAATAGGGTTCTCCTATTTTCTTGGGCCTGGGTTCTCTAAAAGGCGTTGGGCTTGGGTTTTTAGGTTAGCATTTTGGTTTTGGGCTTAGGTTAAATTAGGTGGACCTAGGTTTATTAGGGTTAGGTTTAGATATGTGACCCTCTACTTTGTACCACCGCTAGAATCGACCAATTGTCATTCCTAAAATTGTCGCCTTAATACGATTTCATCGCTCACGCTCAAATTCCTACAAAGACATGAAAACGAAATAATTATTATAAAATATAATAATCGAAACACTAATATATATATAAATTAAGGGATATATTATGTAATAATTACGTGAATATCATTATCTGCTTGGATTCGAAGAGCTATTGAACACAAACTATAATTGATTAATTGAACCAACCAAGCAATTAAGTCTATGTAAAATCAACATATATGATTTAGTTGGAGATATTTTTGACGAAAAAAAAAATTGTTCAAATTGATTGGGTTGAACTACAAAATGCTCAAAATGTTTGTGATTGCTTAATTAGTCGATCAATTGAACAAATAATGTAGAGATACTTTGAAGAAAAAAAAAATTTTAAAAATGAAAATTAATAAGATCGATTTGATTGGGTTCAACCAGTCCAACGATTCTATTGAGTTCAGTTCCATTTGAATCGATTTGGAGTTCTCAATCATAGATAATCTCGACCAAAAATGGCCACAAAATCTGAAATTTATCAATTGAATCGATTGGTTGAACTAATCAGTGTAAAACAAACGAAAGAGAATATGAGAGAACTCTTTGAGGGGTCGAGAGAGACACACAGAGGAGAAGAAGCGGATTGGCATCGTAGGAGGAGGAATTCATTATGCAATAGAGTTAAATCTATTTCTAAAGCCTTTGCGGATGAAGAAGAAAAGAGAGGGATCCTGGAGGAAAATACGACACAAAAATGGTTCAGTTGGATTTCAGTGGAGTCTACACAATAGAGTATATCAATTTTTTATTCAGGTGAGATTTGGGACGGATGGACAAGAGAAGGGTCACATAGGAAACAACTGAACTCCCCTTTAGGTCGCTCAATCTTGATTACCTTCATCTGAGTGAGTTCGAAAGGGGAATAATTCTAAAAGAATGTAATTGTAGTTAGGTAGAAAAAATGGGTGTGAGTTGGATTTCAAACAAAACCATTAACGTGGAACACTCAACAAATATTGATCGATAAAATGATTTATCTACAATCATGCATACAAAATCAACACAAAATAAACGAATAAGTGCACAGATTCGGCAATAAAAGCATAGCCACTACTCTATTGACATGCACAATTATTCAAGCAAG
Source organism: Berberis vulgaris (assembly GCA_963556465.1). Lineage (NCBI taxonomy): Eukaryota > Viridiplantae > Streptophyta > Magnoliopsida > Ranunculales > Berberidaceae > Berberis > Berberis vulgaris. Next base: position 78,357,708 of record OY747135.1, read on the forward strand.
TGGAGTGCAAGAAAGATATGAGAACATAATGAGTAAACTTCAAACTAAACTGAGTTAGTATTGTCTAAGATGTATTAAAATAGAGAGAAGAAGAGGAGAAGAGAAGATTATATACCGTAAGTGGAGTCTGCTAACAGGGCCAACTTCGATCTTGGCGGGCATCGTAGGCACTGTCATCGTCGTCAAATATCTCTTCGTACCTCAGGATCTGTTGACTAGGCGGGATGAAAAGAAAGATGGCACTTCATCTAAAAAGTAGAGGAAATCAGGTGGCGAGAGCGATTATGTCTTCAATTTTATATTAGCTTTGTGGGTGCATGTGTTTTTGTGGTTGTGTGAACAAATGTTGAATTTGCAGGCTTGGATATGAAACTTTCTTGTTGAATAAATTGGTGCTCTGTAGCAAAAAAAAAAAAAACAAAAAGTTGTATTAAAATACAAAATTTCATAATAGAAAATCAACAATATAAAGCAAAAATTTCATTATGTCCAACAATTTATTTCAACAGAAGAAGACGAGTGGGGTGGTGGTTAACTGCTTGGATTCAATAAACAAGAAGCTCGAGTTCTTCAACCTCTTCTTTTAAATGGGTTTCACATTGAGAAATCATTTTTTTCTATTTGTTTTCCGCAAAAGAAAAGGGAGGATCAAAGGAGATGCAATAGTGGCATAGTGTGGGAGGCGGGAGAACAAAAGTGAACATCACTAGCCTGTAAATAAAATGAAAATACAGGATGTTATCTACATCCACAACTTCTCCTTGCACCACCTCACCTTGTTTATTTTTATTTACTTTTTGTTTTTATTGTAGTCACCTTGGATCGATTTCCATTTCGTATCCATGAAGAGATGAAGGGTCCGTACCTTCCATTTCATCGAATCAATTTTTCACGCATGCATTTACTAGCTAACAAAAAAGCAGGATAACAGAAAAGAAAACAAGATTGATCCTCCAATTAACATCTATTATCATTTCAAAATAGAATTAAACAATAATGAGTTAATGAGGTTTATTGGGACATAAATTTTCATGGAAATGATTATTAGTTTTTAACAGGGAAAAAAGTTGTTACCAATAAGGTTGCAATTACCAACAAAATTTTATTTCCTTGTTGTAGAAATTTCATTAAAATATATATTTTTTCTAAAAAAACATTTGTTTCTATTAGTATACCAATTTCCAACAAAATAATGATTTATCACTATAAAATAGTTAATGAGCTTTAACGAGAAATAGATTTTCATGAAAGTTGTCACGACCCGATCCACAGAGTACTATTTTGTCTGCTTTGGACCCAAGGCCCGCACGGCTTTAAAACGCGTAGTATTTTGTATATCCAAACTCGTACATATATAGTACGTCACCCTCCCTTACACAGAAGATGTGAGACTATGATCTCCCCTTTGTAGCTTGCCAACTCTCTTGGGATCCATAGGCTCTTTGGCTTCTCCCTCATCCTCCCCCTCAAGTATGCCCACACAAGGGTATCACAAAAGTAATTATCACTTGTTACAAATGAAAACAATTTGTTACTAACAAGGTTATAATTATCAAAGAAATTTTATTTCCTTGTAATAGACATTTCATTAAAAAAAGATTTGTTTCAACAAAATAACAAACGTTGCAAGTAGTATAGCAATTTTCAACGAAATATTACTTTGTTGCTATAAATTAGTGAACGAGTTTTAAAATGGAAAAAATTATCAATCATTATTAACGAAACGAAACATGACTAATAATGTGATTATTATCTAGGAAAACATATTTCCTTACTAAATAAGTGTTAATATTCGTTAGCAAGGAATGTGATTTGCTGTTAAAATTAGTCTTCTTTAGCAATAAAATATTTCATTTCAGATGATGCCATAATTACCAAGGAACTAGTATTTTTTGGTTATAAAAAATATTTCATTGGTAAATAAATTCGGCGGGAAATTATATTTGGAGGGAATGCTTCCCGCCACTTATATAATAAGGAAATTTCCCACAAAATATATTTTGTTAGAAAAAAGTAACAACTTTATGGTTGTTTCAATGAAAATTTTTTTTTCATTGGCAACGATACCATATTAACAAGGAAATTAAATTTTGTTGGGAAATGATAGATTTCTTGTAGTGCTGCATGGTGGAGGTAGACGATCTTGTTGAATCACATTTTCATTTGGTTACATCAAGTGATGCAATGTTTTTTGTGGTGTTATCTATCATTTTTATTGGTTTGTCACGTTACGCACACAATGTCTATCTCTATCAATGTCTTTCTTTGTAAACTTTATCTTATTTAAAATGTAATTAAGTGACGTTTGTTTTTTGTTCTGATCAGTACTTTTGTTTTGAATAAGAAGTGGTCCACTTTGATCGGGTGTTCTTTTTAAGTAGTTAGAAGCTAACTTCTAACTGGAGTGAGAAGTTATAAACAAACTTCTGAATTAACTGTTTGTTTTGCTTCTGAATGAACTGCTGATTAGAAGCTGTAAAATTAAATGGTGTTCGTTTTTAGGTGCTGACTTGATTTTTTTTTTTTTTACATTTTTGCCCACTACCACAACTCCCACCGCCAACCACAAACCACCAACATTAACCCCTTCTTTACTTATTTTTTCTCCAAATACCATTAAGATCACTTTCCACCACTATAAAAAACCACCCTATATCCCTTTTTATTCCTCATAAAATCTTCAATGGAGAGGAAGAAAAAGTGAAAGAGATAGAGAAAGAGGAATAGAAGGAAAATGAGAAGGAGGGTGGTGGCGATAGTGGCGACACTACACGCATGATACAGAGGAGGTGGAGAATAGATGGGATGGTTGGTAGAGAAGAGGGGTAGTAGCAATCATTACAAATTTATTGTGAGGTTATTATTGGAATGAATTTTCACTAAGCACTCATTCCTAAGTTATCAACACCGCCCATGATGCTTACTCCAATCAAAACTTCAACTTCTCATCAGAACTAAAAACAAACACTTTTTTTTAAAGTTTTCAGCTTCTTATTAAGACTTTTGAGTCTATTTAAAAAAAGAAAACACCCTCTGAGTGTTGTGCTGGAAAAAAAAAACACCCTCTTAGTCTTGCTATAGAAACAATATTTAAAAAAATTATGAATTGATAAAGTTGATTGACTATGAATTCGGTGAGATTTGATTAACTGAATATCGATTTCGGCCTAACTAATTGAAATAACCTAATATGACAATTCATTTTCAATTTTAGGGATAATTGATCCAATCATCAATATCCCGATCCTAACACATTGAATAAGGCTAAACAAGTATCGAAACCATTTTAGATAAATTCTGTTAATAGTTATAAGAAAGAGAATGTTTTTCGTTGTAAACAATGTTTGTTTATTAGTTGCTTCCACCTAATCAATCAATAAGTACCCATATTCAACACTATTTATTCTTGCAAAGTGGAAAATTTCTTATTACAAGAAGTATTTTTTATTTATTAATTTTTCTCACAAATAAAATCGGGAGAGAACAAAAAGAACACAATGGCATCTCTTGCAACAACAATGTCTTCACCACTTTTTTTTACATTATGTTTCACAGTTTCCATTGTTTGGCCACACCTTCAATTCTTTGGTTTGTACTGTTTATTCGTCATCTCATTTACCAAAAAGACGTTCCTTAAATTATTTTCTAATTATTGTTATTGTTTGCAGTAGTATGGGCTGAAGGCAATTGTGCAAATATATCAAATATAAACAATGACTGCATTATAAGGAGATCTAACTTTCCAATAGACTTCAAATTTGGAGCGGGTACTTCAGCTTTTCAGGTTTCTCTAATAACTATTTTTCTTTTTTACTTTTTTGTTATCTCTCGTGAATTAAGTCATACTGTCAAACTGAAGAAAAGGTAAATTGTAATAAATTTTAGCTCAAGAAGTCATGACCTTAATTATATATATCATTCAACAAGGAAAACTAAAACTATAAATATTCTTTATTATTATGTTCCAGAAAGCATACATATATATATATATATATTTTTTGGTCCAAACACGAAGAATTTTCTTGAAGATAAGATGAGAAACAAAATACAATCATCCCTATATCAAGCAATGCCAAGACACCATGAAGGTGTCAAAAAACAAGTCTCTAAAGAGATTACAAGCCGAACCCATCTTCCACAACAATTCACTAATCTTGATAAAGATAGAGTGCTCCAATCTGTTAAGCCCATAAAAAACCCTCATATTTCTCTCTTTCTACACACACCACATGAGCACATGAGAAACCCTACGCCATGACCATTACCCGGGGCGGGATGGATTAGCTTGGGACCACCAACTTAGCCAATCCAAAAGGGAACCTTGAAACATCAAACTCAGACCAAATTCTAACAAGAAAGTGTTCCAAATGGATTTGGAGAATTTGCAATGAAGCATCAAGTGATCCAGAGTCTCGCCATTCTCATTACAAAGCACACAAAGACTTCTTGCATGTATGGATTCCTCTCTTCTTCAACCTGTCTTTAGTCAAGATCCTCTCATGCAATATCGACCAACCAAAGAAATTAATTCAAGGAAGAAGATTATTCTCCCAAACCAAATTCTTGTGAGAGGAAATGAGAGTGGGTCTCATAATGAGATGCAGCCAGCATATCTATAAATTCTTTCACCGAGAAACCACACCTTTACCCTTCCACACCAAACTATCAGATCCCCATGAGAACATCTGAATATCCAATAGTTGCATTAATTTGGCAATTTAAAGTAAAATATTCAGCCTTTTTTTTTCTTTTGCAATTAAATTTGATTATTTCACAATGCTATCGTCGCTATGCTAATAGTGGATCACCTTGTTTATATATGATTGAAACAGATAGAAGGAGCATATGATAAAGATGGCAAAGGACCAAGTGTTCAAGACTATTCCGGCCCAAAAATAGGTTTTTTCCAATTGTGCAATTTTTTTTTATTATTACTTATCAATTGACATTGTAGTTGTCATATTATACTTTGACCCCGGACTTATGATCGTGACTATATTTCTTACCACACTATAGGGAGAGTTGATACAAGAAATGGCGTTAATTCTTATTATATGTACAAAGTGAGTACATCAATCGTTGGGATTCTGAATGGTTTAATATCATGAAATTTGGATCAATTTTAATATCTAATTTTGTTTATCTCTTGTTACAATTACAGGAGGATATCATGGCTTTGAGTTCTATCGGTTTGGATTCATATAGATTTTCGATTTCTTGGTCAAGGATATTGCCTGGTATTTTTCCTAACTACCTCTAACTTTTATTGGCTTAGATGTCATTTTTCATTTTCTACCTTCTATCTAATGCAAATTAGAAACATTCGAAAATTGTTTTCTCTTTTGGTTCAACAACAATTTTTATTCCTTTCGATTTTTTCATATATCTTAATTCTTCTCTATGTTCTTCTAATTTATGTATACTATAAAAATAGTTCCTAAAATTATTACTGACTTATGTGTTGAGCTATTTATTCAAGCCACATATATTAACGCCTATTTCATACAACTTATTTGGCTGCAACATTATTATATCTTGTACTTAATGACTCTTGAACCTTGTAGATGGAACATTGGAGGGTGGTGTCAATCCAAAAGGGATAGAATACTACAATAATCTTATAAATGGACTTCTTAAAAATGGTACAACTATATTGTCATTAATATAAATATTGGGTGTTTTTGTCATATATTTGTTGTGGTTGAGTTCATCAAGTGGTTCATGTATTTTTTTAATGTAGGTATTACACCGTTTGTCACATTATTTCATTTGGACTTGCCAATGAAATTACAAGAAAAATATGGCGGGGTTTTAAGCCGCAATTTTGTGTAAGCATAATAATTTTCCATCTGAAAATACTTTTCATTATATGTATAAAAAAATAACATTATAAATGTTTGTATTTCTAAAAGTACCTTTGAATGCTATTTCAGGAAAGATTTTCAGGCATATAGTGAAATTTGTTTTAGAACTTTCGGTGATAGAGTAAAACATTGGGTTACGATAAATGAACCATCTATTCTTGCTAGCTATGGAGCAGAAAGTATAAATTCACTGACAGTGCCCTATATTATTGCGCACAATTTAATATTAGCGCATGGAGCTGTTGCAAAGATGTATAAAGAAAATTTCCAGGTATGTAGGATAATATTTTGTATTTATTATTATTTTTTTTATTAGAAAACAATAATTATATTAATTTTGAACATGCATGTATTCATTGTTCATTATTTTTAAATTGTTGATTTCTTAGGTTACTCAACATGGAATGATTGGCATTTCACTTGTGTCAACGTGGTTTCAACCTTATTCTGAATCAAGCAGAGATATAAAAGCTGCAGAAAGAGCCATGGATTTTCTCTTTGGTTGGTAAGTTGCATTTTCTCATACAATGCAAAAACTTTGCGAGAACATGTAAATCACAGAACTCTTGATAGGTTTTTTCTTCTCAACATTTTACAGAAAATTAAAATTGAATGAGTATTACATGTGCCTTTAAATAGAAAAGGTTAGTGATTTTGAACTAAATAGATAAAACTACCACATAAATTTCTCTTTTTGTCAATTTTGGGCAAACATATAAAATATCAAAATTTTATTTTATTGTTAGTTTATTTTTTAAATTTTTGTAAGGACAATCTTCATTCCTTTTAAAAGGTGACATTATATTCAATTTAACGAATCAATATTGATGGCACTCTGAATCATCATGAAGTATAATTTACTATACATTTGTTTCATTTTGTGCTACGCATATAGGTTTATGGAACCATTCACTTATGGAGATTATCCAAGTTCTATGATATCTTTGGTAAAGGACAGACTACCAAAGTTTACTAAAGAAGAAAAACAAATGGTTATGGGATCACTTGATTTTGTTGGCATTAATTACTATTTTGCAAATTTTGCAAAAGATATCTCTATCAATGCGACGAATGTTACTGACGCTAAAAATGACCGACATGCGATTGAAGGTGATGAGCATAATAAATAATATTTTTTCCTTCTATTCATGCAAAATATTAAAGTTGGCTACACCATTTATTTAAGTTCAGTTTTTCTTCTGTGTTACAGGAAACTTTGACAAGAATAATGTTAAAATTGAGGCAAGTTTATAGGAAACGATAAAATTATTTTAAATCTCTCGTATTTAGTGGGGTTAGTTTCTAATTTTACTAATTTTATTTTTCAATCAAGCAGGAGTACAATCACATTCAAGATATGTTGGTCTACATCAAGAACAAATACAAAAGTCCACAAATTTATATCACAGAAAATGGTATCTTCCTCACCTACACTTGTTAAAATAAAAATAGGGCTAAGGTTTATGTATGTTGTTGAATAAGTTGTATAATAAAAAAAATAAAGAAATCACTTAAAATTCGAAATTAAATAATACAAGCCCCTATGTGTGTTTTGGAAGAAACTTTGATGTGGATATACAAGTCAAAAGAATATGTTTTTGGCTTAAACATTGGATTTAGCATTAAAGAGATCATATGTAAATTTGGGTTGGAGGTTTGTTCTCTTCAATTTCTCTGTACATAATTTCTCTAATCATTCCTCGACATGCACATTAATATTATACTTGTGGCAGATGATATAAAAGATCTAGGATTCGAACCCAGCTTAAGTTTGAGTACATCTAGAGATTAATATTATACTTGTGACAATTGATTAAGTTTTAGTACATCTAGAGATTAATAAATGTCGAATAGGACATAAACAACATTGAGTTCTTATCAAAATCATAACTTATATATGTAATTATAGACTTAAATTTGTGTCTGCTCTTATAGGGATGGGACCTGATGAAAGATTCACACCCAAAGATGCCATACTCCACGATCAAGATAGAATTGTCTTCCTTCAAAGAAATTTATATTATATCCGAGAAGCAATTAAGTAAGTTGTATTTTTTTAATTATGACAATGAGAAATCAACTAACGGTATTGTTTTCTAGAAAATGATAAAATTTTATGTATGTGCGCATATGCATACGAGTTTGATGGACAAATAAAATTTACAGGTTAGGTGCAGATGTGAAAGGGTACTTCCATTGGTCCCTTATGGATAATGTTCAAGGAAATATTGGTTACAATGTGAGGATGGGGCTATACTATATAGATTACACGGACAACTTCAAACGATATCCTAAAGACTCCGTCAACTGGCTTAGAAATTTCTTAAAGGAGGATTCGAACTCTACGAAGAACTCTTAACACCCACATTGACATCTTATTATTTTGTTTTCCCTTCTAGTGGTTCTTCTTGTTTGACAAGTGTTCGATTTATGAATCATTGAGTTGGAAAACTTTGCTTGTGATTTTTATTTTAGCTACTTGATTTGGTTTTATGTGATAAACAAACTTATGTTGTAATAAAAGAGAATTTGTCAGATTTCTCTTTTCATTATATTACAAATAAATGGAATTTGAGTGTATGACTAATTTTTCCAATTCATTTTACATAAAAGCAAGTCCAAAACTTACATATAAAACATCTTGCAAGAATTCAAACATGTATAAGCTTCTCTCTAAGCTCCAACACAAAGAGTGTTATTACTTTCTTGTAAAAAAAAAAAAAAAAAAAAAAAAACCTAATGTACGAACCCTATTTATTCTCAGATCACAAAGTTACTGTTGAGCACAATAATTCCAAAAGCCTCCTATCGAATTGAGACACCAGCTACAACATGCTTATTGAAGAACTAGATCATACTGCATCGACAAACCCACAAATGGACAAAAATGTCCCTTCTCAATCAACCACAATCAATAACAACTACCTAAGTCAATAGACAGTTTTGTCCATATGTTATAGATGGATGTAGATGGTGAAATAGTTCAAAGTGGTCTTGGCATACTGAGGACCTCTTGTACATATTGAACTCTTGTAACATTGATCTCTGGATATTTCCCTGACTCATAGCAAACAATGTAAAGAAAATATTTGGAGAATTGTATTATTGTTGTGTGTATTCCTTGACTGGATGCAAATTATATAAGCTAATTTATACCTACCTTATGGAAACAGGAAACTTAAAACGTGCTATATAAAATAGTCTTATTCTGATTGAAGTCCAATTTGGTGAAGAAGTCATGACTGTCGAGTGAAGCTGCTAATGGTTCAACTTGAGTATGCATGATTGTCAAATTCTGGATAATTCTGGATGCTTCTAGATAATTCTGGATGATTCTGGATAATTCTAGTATGAAGAATTATGACTGTTGAGTGAACGGCTAATGGTTCGATTCGAGTGGTCAGCATGACTCTCCAATTCTGGTATGAAGAAATCATGACTGTCAAGTGAATGACTAATGGTTCAATTCGAGCGGTCAGCATGACTCTCCAATTCTTCTATGAAGAAATCATAAATGTCCAGTGAATGGCTAATGGTTTGACTCGAGTCAGCATGTCTCCCCCTCAGCGTGAAGCTGAAAATTTTCTCAGCACAAATGTTGGTATTGCTCAGCATTGGTGCTGGATTGCTCAACATTTGTATTGGTATTGCTCAGCGCAAATGTTTGTATTGCTCAACATTGGTCCTAGATTTCTCAACATTTGTACTGGTATTTCTTAACACAAATGTTGGTATTGCTCAGCATTGGTCCTGGATTGCTCAACATTCGTACTGTTATTGCTCAGCATTGGTGCTGGTATTGCTTAGCATTGGTGTTGGTAGTGTTTTTATTTATTTATTTTGTTTGTTGGGTTGCTGGTCTGCTGAAGGCTAGTATGTATCATAGAAGACGGTGTCTGTTAGTTGGTTGAAGAGAGAGATAGTTGGCATGGTGTTCTTTCTCTCTTTGTATCTTGTTGCTCGAGAGTTTGTTGAGTAGATCCGGGAGGTGGCCCATGTTGAACAGAAAGTGGAGGCCCTTTAATGTCCTCTGACATGTATTGGTTGGTGATTGAAGGCGAAATTTATGTCGAGGATATTCCTGCTGCTGTCATCCCTTATAAAAAAAAAAATTCTTGTTTACATATTGATGCAAAAAAAAATTCTTCTAATAATCTTTTAATCAACATATTTTCTTGTTTACATATTGATGCAAATGTCAAACATGAAGAAGCTAATAACACGCTAAAAAAATGTGCATTAGCAACTACATAAGCCTGCATAACATTTGCAACTGGGAAGAAGTCTATTACATTTTCATCGGAGTCATAAGAGCTATAGAAAATAAAATAATCTAGAAAATGAATCCATTCAAATAATGACAACAATTTTTATCATTGAGGAGTACTTTGTTACTATGTAAATGTCATGTAATGATTTTAACGTAAAGTTTTGTAGGTATAATATGTATAACTATTTACCGAGACAAAAATCGATTAAACGATAATCTTGAGGTTTCAAGAACTGAAGAAATACCTTGAGAACGGAAATTCAACTTGTTGCAGTACCTTAGCTTTTGGACAGAAATCCAAATGAGAGAACCCTGAAGACAACAACACCAATCCCTTACTTATATAGGCTTACAAGAACTAAAAATCTTGAGGTTTTCAGCATCGAGTTTAATAGAGATTTGATTAAAAGAATCACATAGAACGAAAGAATATGATTGAGATAAGATATACGAATGACAAATGATAGACCTAAAACCCAATTTTATATATGGAAATAAGAACCCGGACTACATTCAAGAATAAATCATAAAAGCCCAAATAGGATCAAAGAGCCTAGCAAGTGACAGCAAAGACGTGCGAATGGACTTCGTTTGACCCCTTCCCAAGATAAAGACAATGTGTCAGAGGGAGATGAAAGGACTGAGCGGCCAAATTGCTTCGTCGAATCATCCCAGGAAAGTTCCCCTACTATCGAGCGAGGATTGCCGGCAGGGTGGATTGGCGTGGTGGCTGGAAGAGCCCCCAGAAAGAAGAAGAAAAGAGAGAAGAAGAGAGAGCCAGAGAGAAGAACTTTCTCCAAACTTAGGAGAGCTAAATAGGGTTCTCCTATTTTCTTGGGCCTGGGTTCTCTAAAAGGCGTTGGGCTTGGGTTTTTAGGTTAGCATTTTGGTTTTGGGCTTAGGTTAAATTAGGTGGACCTAGGTTTATTAGGGTTAGGTTTAGATATGTGACCCTCTACTTTGTACCACCGCTAGAATCGACCAATTGTCATTCCTAAAATTGTCGCCTTAATACGATTTCATCGCTCACGCTCAAATTCCTACAAAGACATGAAAACGAAATAATTATTATAAAATATAATAATCGAAACACTAATATATATATAAATTAAGGGATATATTATGTAATAATTACGTGAATATCATTATCTGCTTGGATTCGAAGAGCTATTGAACACAAACTATAATTGATTAATTGAACCAACCAAGCAATTAAGTCTATGTAAAATCAACATATATGATTTAGTTGGAGATATTTTTGACGAAAAAAAAAATTGTTCAAATTGATTGGGTTGAACTACAAAATGCTCAAAATGTTTGTGATTGCTTAATTAGTCGATCAATTGAACAAATAATGTAGAGATACTTTGAAGAAAAAAAAAATTTTAAAAATGAAAATTAATAAGATCGATTTGATTGGGTTCAACCAGTCCAACGATTCTATTGAGTTCAGTTCCATTTGAATCGATTTGGAGTTCTCAATCATAGATAATCTCGACCAAAAATGGCCACAAAATCTGAAATTTATCAATTGAATCGATTGGTTGAACTAATCAGTGTAAAACAAACGAAAGAGAATATGAGAGAACTCTTTGAGGGGTCGAGAGAGACACACAGAGGAGAAGAAGCGGATTGGCATCGTAGGAGGAGGAATTCATTATGCAATAGAGTTAAATCTATTTCTAAAGCCTTTGCGGATGAAGAAGAAAAGAGAGGGATCCTGGAGGAAAATACGACACAAAAATGGTTCAGTTGGATTTCAGTGGAGTCTACACAATAGAGTATATCAATTTTTTATTCAGGTGAGATTTGGGACGGATGGACAAGAGAAGGGTCACATAGGAAACAACTGAACTCCCCTTTAGGTCGCTCAATCTTGATTACCTTCATCTGAGTGAGTTTGAAAGGGGAATAATTCTAAAAGAATGTAATTGTAGTTAGGTAGAAAAAATGGGTGTGAGTTGGATTTCAAACAAAACCATTAACGTGGAACACTCAACAAATATTGATCGATAAAATGATTTATCTACAATCATGCATACAAAATCAACACAAAATAAACGAATAAGTGCACAGATTCGGCAATAAAAGCATAGCCACTACTCTATTGACATGCACAATTATTCAAGCAAGTGGAGTGCAAGAAAGATATGAGAACATAATGAGTAAACTTCAAACTAAACTGAGTTAGTATTGTCTAAGATGTATTAAAATAGAGAGAAGAAGAGGAGAAGAGAAGATTATATACCGTAAGTGGAGTCTGCTAACAGGGCCAACTTCGATCTTGGCGGGCATCGTAGGCACTGTCATCGTCGTCAAATATCTCTTCGTACCTCAGGATCTGTTGACTAGGCGGGATGAAAAGAAAGATGGCACTTCATCTAAAAAGTAGAGGAAATCAGGTGGCGAGAGCGATTATGTCTTCAATTTTATATTAGCTTTGTGGGTGCATGTGTTTTTGTGGTTGTGTGAACAAATGTTGAATTTGCAGGCTTGGATATGAAACTTTCTTGTTGAATAAATTGGTGCTCTGTAGCAAAAAAAAAAAAACAAAAAGTTGTATTAAAATACAAAATTTCATAATAGAAAATCAACAATATAAAGCAAAAATTTCATTATGTCCAACAATTTATTTCAACAGAAGAAGACGAGTGGGGTGGTGGTTAACTGCTTGGATTCAATAAACAAGAAGCTCGAGTTCTTCAACCTCTTCTTTTAAATGGGTTTCACATTGAGAAATCATTTTTTTCTATTTGTTTTCCGCAAAAGAAAAGGGAGGATCAAAGGAGATGCAATAGTGGCATAGTGTGGGAGGCGGGAGAACAAAAGTGAACATCACTAGCCTGTAAATAAAATGAAAATGCAGGATGTTATCTACATCCACAACTTCTCCTTGCACCACCTCACCTTGTTTATTTTTATTTACTTTTTGTTTTTATTGTAGTCACCTTGGATCGATTTCCATTTCGTATCCATGAAGAGATGAAGGGTCCGTACCTTCCATTTCATCGAATCAATTTTTCACGCATGCATTTACTAGCTAACAAAAAAGCAGGATAACAGAAAAGAAAACAAGATTGATCCTCCAATTAACATCTATTATCATTTCAAAATAGAATTAAACAATAATGAGTTAATGAGGTTTATTGGGACATAAATTTTCATGGAAATGATTATAAGTTTTTAACAGGGAAAAAAGTTGTTACCAATAAGGTTGCAATTACCAACAAAATTTTATTTCCTTGTTGTAGAAATTTCATTAAAATATATATTTTTTCTAAAAAAACATTTGTTTCTATTAGTATACCAATTTCCAACAAAATAATGATTTATCACTATAAAATAGTTAATGAGCTTTAACGAGAAATAGATTTTCATGAAAGTTGTCACGACCCGATCCACAGAGTACTATTTTGTCTGCTTTGGACCCAAGGCCCGCACGGCTTTAAAACGCGTAGTATTTTGTATATCCAAACTCGTACATATATAGTACGTCACCCTCCCTTACACAGAAGATGTGAGACTATGATCTCCCCTTTGTAGCTTGCCAACTCTCTTGGGATCCATAGGCTCTTTGGCTTCTCCCTCATCCTCCCCCTCAAGTATGCCCACACAAGGGTATCACAAAAGTAATTATCACTTGTTACAAATGAAAACAATTTGTTACTAACAAGGTTATAATTATCAAAGAAATTTTATTTCCTTGTAATAGACATTTCATTAAAAAAAGATTTGTTTCAACAAAATAACAAACGTTGCAAGTAGTATAGCAATTTTCAACGAAATATTACTTTGTTGCTATAAATTAGTGAACGAGTTTTAAAATGGAAAAAATTATCAATCATTATTAACGAAACGAAACATGACTAATAATGTGATTATTATCTAGGAAAACATATTTCCTTACTAAATAAGTGTTAATATTCGTTAGCAAGGAATGTGATTTGCTGTTAAAATTAGTCTTCTTTAGCAATAAAATATTTCATTTCAGATGATGCCATAATTACCAAGGAACTAGTATTTTTTGGTTATAAAAAATATTTCATTGGTAAATAAATTCGGCGGGAAATTATATTTGGAGGGAATGCTTCCCGCCACTTATATAATAAGGAAATTTCCCACAAAATATATTTTGTTAGAAAAAAGTAACAACTTTATGGTTGTTTCAATGAAAATTTTTTTTTCATTGGCAACGATACCATATTAACAAGGAAATTAAATTTTGTTGGGAAATGATAAATTTCTTGTAGTGCTGCATGGTGGAGGTAGACGATCTTGTTGAATCACATTTTCATTTGGTTACATCAAGTGATGCAATGTTTTTTGTGGTGTTATCTATCATTTTTATTGGTTTGTCACGTTACGCACACAATGTCTATCTCTATCAATGTCTTTCTTTGTAAGCTTTATCTTATTTAAAATGTAATTAAGTGACGTTTGTTTTTTGTTCTGATCAGTACTTTTGTTTTGAATAAGAAGTGGTCCACTTTGATCGGGTGTTCTTTTTAAGTAGTTAGAAGCTAACTTCTAACTGGAGTGAGAAGTTATAAACAAACTTCTGAATTAACTGTTTGTTTTGCTTCTGAATGAACTGCTGATTAGAAGCTGTAAAATTAAATGGTGTTCGTTTTTAGGTGCTGACTTGATTTTTTTTTTTTTTACATTTTTGCCCACTACCACAACTCCCACCGCCAACCACAAACCACCAACATTAACCCCTTCTTTACTTATTTTTTCTCCAAATACCATTAAGATCACTTTCCACCACTATAAAAAACCACCCTATATCCCTTTTTATTCCTCATAAAATCTTCAATGGAGAGGAAGAAAAAGTGAAAGAGATAGAGAAAGAGGAATAGAAGGAAAATGAGAAGGAGGGTGGTGGCGATAGTGGCGACACTACACGCATGATACAGAGGAGGTGGAGAATAGATGGGATGGTTGGTAGAGAAGAGGGGTAGTAGCAATCATTACAAATTTATTGTGAGGTTATTATTGGAATGAATTTTCACTAAGCACTCATTCCTAAGTTATCAACACCGCCCATGATGCTTACTCCAATCAAAACTTCAACTTCTCATCAGAACTAAAAACAAACACTTTTTTTTAAAGTTTTCAGCTTCTTATTAAGACTTTTGAGTCTATTTAAAAAAAGAAAACACCCTCTGAGTGTTGTGCTGGAAAAAAAAAACACCCTCTTAGTCTTGCTATAGAAACAATATTTAAAAAAATTATGAATTGATAAAGTTGATTGACTATGAATTCGGTGAGATTTGATTAACTGAATATCGATTTCGGCCTAACTAATTGAAATAACCTAATATGACAATTCATTTTCAATTTTAGGGATAATTGATCCAATCATCAATATCCCGATCCTAACACATTGAATAAGGCTAAACAAGTATCGAAACCATTTTAGATAAATTCTGTTAATAGTTATAAGAAAGAGAATGTTTTTCGTTGTAAACAATGTTTGTTTATTAGTTGCTTCCACCTAATCAATCAATAAGTACCCATATTCAACACTATTTATTCTTGCAAAGTGGAAAATTTCTTATTACAAGAAGTATTTTTTATTTATTAATTTTTCTCACAAATAAAATCGGGAGAGAACAAAAAGAACACAATGGCATCTCTTGCAACAACAATGTCTTCACCACTTTTTTTTACATTATGTTTCACAGTTTCCATTGTTTGGCCACACCTTCAATTCTTTGGTTTGTACTGTTTATTCGTCATCTCATTTACCAAAAAGACGTTCCTTAAATTATTTTCTAATTATTGTTATTGTTTGCAGTAGTATGGGCTGAAGGCAATTGTGCAAATATATCAAATATAAACAATGACTGCATTATAAGGAGATCTAACTTTCCAATAGACTTCAAATTTGGAGCGGGTACTTCAGCTTTTCAGGTTTCTCTAATAACTATTTTTCTTTTTTACTTTTTTGTTATCTCTCGTGAATTAAGTCATACTGTCAAACTGAAGAAAAGGTAAATTGTAATAAATTTTAGCTCAAGAAGTCATGACCTTAATTATATATATCATTCAACAAGGAAAACTAAAACTATAAATATTCTTTATTATTATGTTCCAGAAAGCATACATATATATATATATATATTTTTTGGTCCAAACACGAAGAATTTTCTTGAAGATAAGATGAGAAACAAAATACAATCATCCCTATATCAAGCAATGCCAAGACACCATGAAGGTGTCAAAAAACAAGTCTCTAAAGAGATTACAAGCCGAACCCATCTTCCACAACAATTCACTAATCTTGATAAAGATAGAGTGCTCCAATCTGTTAAGCCCATAAAAAACCCTCATATTTCTCTCTTTCTACACACACCACATGAGCACATGAGAAACCCTACGCCATGACCATTACCCGGGGCGGGATGGATTAGCTTGGGACCACCAACTTAGCCAATCCAAAAGGGAACCTTGAAACATCAAACTCAGACCAAATTCTAACAAGAAAGTGTTCCAAATGGATTTGGAGAATTTGCAATGAAGCATCAAGTGATCCAGAGTCTCGCCATTCTCATTACAAAGCACACAAAGACTTCTTGCATGTATGGATTCCTCTCTTCTTCAACCTGTCTTTAGTCAAGATCCTCTCATGCAATATCGACCAACCAAAGAAATTAATTCAAGGAAGAAGATTATTCTCCCAAACCAAATTCTTGTGAGAGGAAATGAGAGTGGGTCTCATAATGAGATGCAGCCAGCATATCTATAAATTCTTTCACCGAGAAACCACACCTTTACCCTTCCACACCAAACTATCAGATCCCCATGAGAACATCTGAATATCCAATAGTTGCATTAATTTGGCAATTTAAAGTAAAATATTCAGCCTTTTTTTTTCTTTTGCAATTAAATTTGATTATTTCACAATGCTATCGTCGCTATGCTAATAGTGGATCACCTTGTTTATATATGATTGAAACAGATAGAAGGAGCATATGATAAAGATGGCAAAGGACCAAGTGTTCAAGACTATTCCGGCCCAAAAATAGGTTTTTTCCAATTGTGCAATTTTTTTTTATTATTACTTATCAATTGACATTGTAGTTGTCATATTATACTTTGACCCCGGACTTATGATCGTGACTATATTTCTTACCACACTATAGGGAGAGTTGATACAAGAAATGGCGTTAATTCTTATTATATGTACAAAGTGAGTACATCAATCGTTGGGATTCTGAATGGTTTAATATCATGAAATTTGGATCAATTTTAATATCTAATTTTGTTTATCTCTTGTTACAATTACAGGAGGATATCATGGCTTTGAGTTCTATCGGTTTGGATTCATATAGATTTTCGATTTCTTGGTCAAGGATATTGCCTGGTATTTTTCCTAACTACCTCTAACTTTTATTGGCTTAGATGTCATTTTTCATTTTCTACCTTCTATCTAATGCAAATTAGAAACATTCGAAAATTGTTTTCTCTTTTGGTTCAACAACAATTTTTATTCCTTTCGATTTTTTCATATATCTTAATTCTTCTCTATGTTCTTCTAATTTATGTATACTATAAAAATAGTTCCTAAAATTATTACTGACTTATGTGTTGAGCTATTTATTCAAGCCACATATATTAACGCCTATTTCATACAACTTATTTGGCTGCAACATTATTATATCTTGTACTTAATGACTCTTGAACCTTGTAGATGGAACATTGGAGGGTGGTGTCAATCCAAAAGGGATAGAATACTACAATAATCTTATAAATGGACTTCTTAAAAATGGTACAACTATATTGTCATTAATATAAATATTGGGTGTTTTTGTCATATATTTGTTGTGGTTGAGTTCATCAAGTGGTTCATGTATTTTTTTAATGTAGGTATTACACCGTTTGTCACATTATTTCATTTGGACTTGCCAATGAAATTACAAGAAAAATATGACGGGGTTTTAAGCCGCAATTTTGTGTAAGCATAATAATTTTCCATCTGAAAATACTTTTCATTATATGTATAAAAAAATAACATTATAAATGTTTGTATTTCTAAAAGTACCTTTGAATGCTATTTCAGGAAAGATTTTCAGGCATATAGTGAAATTTGTTTTAGAACTTTCGGTGATAGAGTAAAACATTGGGTTACGATAAATGAACCATCTATTCTTGCTAGCTATGGAGCAGAAAGTATAAATTCACTGACAGTGCCCTATATTATTGCGCACAATTTAATATTAGCGCATGGAGCTGTTGCAAAGATGTATAAAGAAAATTTCCAGGTATGTAGGATAATATTTTGTATTTATTATTATTTTTTTTATTAGAAAACAATAATTATATTAATTTTGAACATGCATGTATTCATTGTTCATTATTTTTAAATTGTTGATTTCTTAGGTTACTCAACATGGAATGATTGGCATTTCACTTGTGTCAACGTGGTTTCAACCTTATTCTGAATCAAGCAGAGATATAAAAGCTGCAGAAAGAGCCATGGATTTTCTCTTTGGTTGGTAAGTTGCATTTTCTCATACAATGCAAAAACTTTGCGAGAACATGTAAATCACAGAACTCTTGATAGGTTTTTTCTTCTCAACATTTTACAGAAAATTAAAATTGAATGAGTATTACATGTGCCTTTAAATAGAAAAGGTTAGTGATTTTGAACTAAATAGATAAAACTACCACATAAATTTCTCTTTTTGTCAATTTTGGGCAAACATATAAAATATCAAAATTTTATTTTATTGTTAGTTTATTTTTTAAATTTTTGTAAGGACAATCTTCATTCCTTTTAAAAGGTGACATTATATTCAATTTAACGAATCAATATTGATGGCACTCTGAATCATCATGAAGTATAATTTACTATACATTTGTTTCATTTTGTGCTACGCATATAGGTTTATGGAACCATTCACTTATGGAGATTATCCAAGTTCTATGATATCTTTGGTAAAGGACAGACTACCAAAGTTTACTAAAGAAGAAAAACAAATGGTTATGGGATCACTTGATTTTGTTGGCATTAATTACTATTTTGCAAATTTTGCAAAAGATATCTCTATCAATGCGACGAATGTTACTGACGCTAAAAATGACCGACATGCGATTGAAGGTGATGAGCATAATAAATAATATTTTTTCCTTCTATTCATGCAAAATATTAAAGTTGGCTACACCATTTATTTAAGTTCAGTTTTTCTTCTGTGTTACAGGAAACTTTGACAAGAATAATGTTAAAATTGAGGCAAGTTTATAGGAAACGATAAAATTATTTTAAATCTCTCGTATTTAGTGGGGTTAGTTTCTAATTTTACTAATTTTATTTTTCAATCAAGCAGGAGTACAATCACATTCAAGATATGTTGGTCTACATCAAGAACAAATACAAAAGTCCACAAATTTATATCACAGAAAATGGTATCTTCCTCACCTACACTTGTTAAAATAAAAATAGGGCTAAGGTTTATGTATGTTGTTGAATAAGTTGTATAATAAAAAAAATAAAGAAATCACTTAAAATTCGAAATTAAATAATACAATCCCCTATGTGTGTTTTGGAAGAAACTTTGATGTGGATATACAAGTCAAAAGAATATGTTTTTGGCTTAAACATTGGATTTAGCATTAAAGAGATCATATGTAAATTTGGGTTGGAGGTTTGTTCTCTTCAATTTCTCTGTACATAATTTCTCTAATCATTCCTCGACATGCACATTAATATTATACTTGTGGCAGATGATATAAAAGATCTAGGATTCGAACCCAGCTTAAGTTTGAGTACATCTAGAGATTAATATTATACTTGTGACAATTGATTAAGTTTTAGTACATCTAGAGATTAATAAATGTCGAATAGGACATAAACAACATTGAGTTCTTATCAAAATCATAACTTATATATGTAATTATAGACTTAAATTTGTGTCTGCTCTTATAGGGATGGGACCTGATGAAAGATTCACACCCAAAGATGCCATACTCCACGATCAAGATAGAATTGTCTTCCTTCAAAGAAATTTATATTATATCCGAGAAGCAATTAAGTAAGTTGTATTTTTTTAATTATGACAATGAGAAATCAACTAACGGTATTGTTTTCTAGAAAATGATAAAATTTTATGTATGTGCGCATATGCATACGAGTTTGATGGACAAATAAAATTTACAGGTTAGGTGCAGATGTGAAAGGGTACTTCCATTGGTCCCTTATGGATAATGTTCAAGGAAATATTGGTTACAATGTGAGGATGGGGCTATACTATATAGATTACACGGACAACTTCAAACGATATCCTAAAGACTCCGTCAACTGGCTTAGAAATTTCTTAAAGGAGGATTCGAACTCTACGAAGAACTCTTAACACCCACATTGACATCTTATTATTTTGTTTTCCCTTCTAGTGGTTCTTCTTGTTTGACAAGTGTTCGATTTATGAATCATTGAGTTGGAAAACTTTGCTTGTGATTTTTATTTTAGCTACTTGATTTGGTTTTATGTGATAAACAAACTTATGTTGTAATAAAAGAGAATTTGTCAGATTTCTCTTTTCATTATATTACAAATAAATGGAATTTGAGTGTATGACTAATTTTTCCAATTCATTTTACATAAAATTAAGTCCAAAACTTAAATATAAAACATCTTGCAAGAATTCAAACATGTATAAGCTTCTCTCTAAGCTCCAACACAAAGAGTGTTATTACTTTCTTGTAAAAAAAAAAAAAAAAAAAAAAACCTAATGTACGAACCCTATTTATTCTCAGATCACAAAGTTAATGTTGAGCACAATAATTCCAAAAGCCTCCTATCGAATTGAGACACCAGCTACAACATGCTTATTGAAGAACTAGATCATACTGCATCGACAAACCCACAAATGGACAAAAATGTCGCTTCTCAATCAACCACAATCAATAACAACTACCTAAGTCAATAGACAGTTTTGTCCATATGTTATAGATGGATGTAGATGGTGAAATAGTTCAAAGTGGTCTTGGCATACTGAGGACCTCTTGTACATATTGAACTCTTGTAACATTGATCTCTGGATATTTCCCTGACTCATAGCAAACAATGTAAAGAAAATATTTGGAGAATTGTATTATTGTTGTGTGTATTCCTTGACTGGATGCAAGCTTATATAAGCTAATTTATACCTACCTTATGGAAACAGGAAACTTAAAACGTGCTATATAAAATAGTCTTATTCTGATTGAAGTCCAATTTGGTGAAGAAGTCATGACTGTCGAGTGAAGCTGCTAATGGTTCAACTTGAGTATGCATGATTGTCAAATTCTGGATGCTTCTAGATAATTCTGGATGATTCTGGATAATTCTAGTATGAAGAATTATGACTGTTGAGTGAACGGCTAATGGTTCGATTCGAGTGGTCAGCATGACTTTCCAATTCTGGTATGAAGAAATCATGACTGTCGAGTGAATGACTAATGGTTCAATTCGAGCGGTCAGCATGACTCTCCAATTCTGCTATGAAGAAATCATAAATGTCCAGTGAATGGCTAATGGTTTGACTCGAGTCAGCATGTCTCCCCCTCAGCGTGAAGCTGAAAATTTTCTCAGCACAAATGTTGGTATTGCTCAGCATTGGTGCTGGATTGCTCAACATTTGTATTGGTATTGCTCAGCGCAAATGTTTGTATTGCTCAACATTGGTCCTAGATTGCTCAACATTTGTACTGGTATTGCTTAACACAAATGTTGGTATTGCTCAGCATTGGTCCTGGATTGCTCAACATTCGTACTGTTATTGCTCAGCATTGGTGCTGGTATTGCTTAGCATTGGTGTTGGTAGTGTTTTTATTTATTTATTTTGTTTGTTGGGTTGCTGGTCTGCTGAAGGCTAGTATGTATCATAGAAGTCGGTGTTTGTTAGTTGGTTGAAGAGAGAGATAGTTGGCATGGTGTTCTTTCTCTCTTTGTATCTTGTTGCTCGAGAGTTTGTTGAGTAGATCCGGGAGGTGGCCCATGTTGAACAGAAAGTGGAGGCCCTTTAATGTCCTCTGACATGTATTGGTTGGTGATTGAAGGCAAAATTTATGTCGAGGATATTCCTGCTGCTGTCATCCCTTATAAAAAAAAAAATTCTTGTTTACATATTGATGCAAAAAAAAATTCTTCTAATAATCTTTTAATCAACATATTTTCTTGTTTACATATTGATGCAAATGTCAAACATGAAGAAGCTAATAACACGCTAAAAAAATGTGCATTAGCAACTACATAAGCCTGCATAACATTTGCAACTGGGAAGAAGTCTATTACATTTTCATCGGAGTCATAAGAGCTATAGAAAATAAAATAATCTAGAAAATGAATCCATTCAAATAATGACAACAATTTTTATCATTGAGGAGTACTTTGTTACTATGTAAATGTCATGTAATGATTTTAACGTAAAGTTTTGTAGGTATAATATGTATAACTATTTACCGAGACAAAAATAGATTAAACGATAATCTTGAGGTTTCAAGCACTGAAGAAATACCTTGAGAACGGAAATTCAACTTGTTGCAGTACCTTAGCTTTTGGACAGAAATCCAAATGAGAGAACCCTGAAGACAACAACACCAATCCCTTACTTATATAGGCTTACAAGAACTAAAAATCTTGAGGTTTTCAGCATCGAGTTTAATAGAGATTTGATTAAAAGAATCACATAGAACGAAAGAATATGATTGAGATAAGATATACGAATGACAAATGATAGACCTAAAACCCAATTTTATATATGGAAATAAGAACCCAGACTACATTCAAGAATAAATCATAAAAGCCCAAATAGGATCAAAGAGCCTAGCAAGTGACAGCAAAGATATGCTAATGGACTTCGTTTGACCCCTTCCCAAGATAAAGACAATGTGTCAGAGGGAGATGAAAGGACTGAGCGGCCAAATTGCTTCGTCGAATCATCCCAGGAAAGTGCCCCTACTATCGAGCGAGGATTGCCGGCAGGGTGGATTGGCGTGGTGGCTGGAAGAGCCCCCAGAAAGGGGAAGAAAAGAGAGAAGAAGAGAGAGCCAGAGAGAAGAACTTTCTCCAAACTGAGGAGAGCTAAATAGGGTTCTCCTATTTTCTTGGGCTTGGGTTCTCTAAAAGGCGTTTGGCTTGGGTTTTTAGGTTAGCATTTTGGTTTTGGGCTTAGGTTAAATTAGGTGGACCTAGGTTTATTAGGGTTAGGTTTAGATATGTGACCCTCTACTTTGTACCACCGCTAGAATCGACCAATTGTCATTCCTAAAATTGTCGCCTTAATACGATTTCATCGCTCACGCTCAAATTCCTACAAAGACATGAAAACGAAATAATTATTATAAAATATAATAATAGAATAACTAATATATATAAATTAAGGGATATATTATGTAATAATTACGTGAATATCATTATCTGCTTGGATTCGACAAGCTATTGAACACAAACTATAATTGATTAATTGAACCAACCAAGCAATTAAGTCTATGTAAAATCAACATATATGACTTAGTTGGAGATATTTTTGACGAAAAAACAATTGTTCAAATTGATTGGGTTGAACTACAAAATGCTCAAAATGTTTGTGATTGCTTAATTAGTCGATCAATTGAACAAATAATGTAGAGATACTTTGAAGAAAAAAATTAAAAAAAAAACTGAAAATTAATAAGATCGATTTGATTGGGTTCAACCAGTCCAACGATTCTATTGAGTTCAGTTCCATTTGAATCGATTTGGAGTTCTCAATCATAGATAATCTCGACCAAAAATGGCCACAAAATCTGAAATTTATCAATTGAATCAATTGGTTGAACTAATCAGTGTAAAACAAACGAAAGAGAATATGAGAGAACCTTTGGAGGGGTCGAGAGAGACACACAGAGGAGAAGAAGCGGATTGGCATCGTAGGAGGAGGAATTCATTATGCAATAGAGTTAAATCTATTTCTAAAGCCTTTGCGGATGAAGAAGAAAAGAGAGGGATCCTGGAGGAAAATACGACACAAAAATGGTTCAGTTGGATTTCAGTGGAGTCTACACAATAGAGTTTATCAATTTTTTTATTCAGGTGAGATTTGGGACGGATGGACAAGAGAAGGGTCACATAGGAAACAACTGAACTCCCCTTTAGGTCGCTCAATCTTGATTACCTTCATCTGAGTGAGTTCGAAAGGGGAATAATTCTAAAAGAATGTAATTGTAGTTAGGTAGAAAAAATGGGTGTGAGTTGGATTTCAATCAAGACCATTAACGTGGAACACTCAACAAATATTGGTCGACAAAAATGATTTATCTACAATCATGCATACAAAATCAGCACAAAATAAAAGAATAAGTGCACAGATTCGGCAATAAAAGCATAGCCACTACTCTATTGACATGCACAATTATTCAAGCAAGTGGAGTGCAAGAAAGATATGAGAACATAATGAGTAAACTTCAAACTATACTGAGTTAGTATTGTCTAAGTTGTATTAAAATAGAGAGAATAAGAGGAGAAGAGAAGATGATATACCGTAAGTGGAGTCTGCTAACAGGGCCAACTTCGATCTTGGCGGGCATCGTAGGCACTGTCATCGTCGTCAACTATCTCTTCGTGCCTCAGGATCTGTTGACTAGGCGGGATGAAAAGAAAGATGGCACTTCATCTAAAAAGTAGAGGAAATCAGGTGGCGAGAGCGATTATGTCTTCAATTTTATATTAGCTTTGTGGGTGCATGTGTTTTTGTGGTTGTGTGAACAAATGTTGAATTTGCAGGCTTGCATATGAAACTTTCTTGTTGAATAAATTGGTGCTCTGTAGCAAAAAAAAAAACAAAACAAAAAGTTGTATTAAAATACAAAATTTCATAGTAGAAAATCAACAATATAAAGAAAAAATTTCATTATGTCCAACAATTTATTTCAACAGAAGAAGACGAGTGGGGTGGTGGTTAACTGCTTGGATTCAATAAACAAGAAGCTCGAGTTCTTCAACCTCTTCTTTTAAATGGGTTTCACATTGAGAAATCATTTTTTTCTATTTGTTTTCCGCAAAAGAAAAGGGAGGATCAAAGGAGATGCAATAGTGGCATAGTGTGGGAGGCGGGAGAACAAAAGTGAACATCACTAGCCTGTAAATAAAATGAAAATGCAGGATGTTATCTACATCCACAACTTCTCCTTGCACCACATCACCTTGTTTATTTTTATTTACTTTTTGTTTTTATTGTAGTCACCTTGGATCGATTTCCATTTCGTATCCATGAAGAGATGAAGGGTCCGTACCTTCCATTTCATCGAATCAATTTTTCATGCATGCATTTACTAGCTAACAAAAAAGCAGGATAACAGAAAAGAAAACAAGATTGATCCTCCAATTAACATCTATTATCATTTCAAAATAGAATTAAACAATAATGAGTTAATGAGGTTTATTGGGACATAAATTTTCATGGAAATGATTATTAGTTTTTAACAGGGAAAAAAGTTGTTACCAATAAGGTTGCAATTACCAACAAAATTTTATTTCCTTGTTGTAGAAATTTCATTAAAATATATATTTTTTCTAAAAAAATATTTGTTTCTATTAGTATACCAATTTCCAACAAAATAATGATTTATCACTATAAAATAGTTAATGAGCTTTAACGAGAAATAGATTTTCATGAAAGTTGTCACGACCCGATCCACAGAGTACTATTTTGTCTGCTTTGGACCCAAGGCCCGCACGGCTTTAAAACGCGTAGTATTTTGTATATCCAAACTCGTACATATATAGTACGTCACCCTCCCTTACACAGAAGATGTGAGACTATGATCTCCCCTTTGTAGCTTGCCAACTCTCTTGGGATCCACAAAATAAAAGAATAAGTGCACAGATTCGGCAACAAAAGCATAGCCACTACTCTATTGACATGCACAATTATTCAAGCAAGTGGAGTGCAAGAAAGATATGAGAACATAATGAGTAAACTTCAAACTATACTGAGTTAGTATTGTCTAAGTTGTATTAAAATACAAAATTTCATAGTAGAAAATCAACAATATAAAGCAAATATTTCATTATGTCCAACAATTTATTTCAACAGAAGAAGACGAGTAGGGTGGTGGTTAACTGCTTGGATTCAATAAATAAGAAGCTCGAGTTCTTCAACCTCTTCTTTTAAATGGGTTTTACATTGAGAAATAATTTTTTCTATTTGTTTTCCGCAAAAGAAAAGGGAGGATCAAAGGAGATGCAATAGTGGCATAGTGTGGGAGGCGGGAGAACAAAAGTGAACATCACTAGCCTGTAAATAAAATGAAAATGCAGGATGTTATCTACATCCACAACTTCTCCTTGCACCACCACACCTTGTTTATTTTTATTTACTTTTTGTTTTTATTGTAGTCACCTTGGATCGATTTCCATTTCGTATCCATGAAGAGATGAAGGGTCCGTACCTTCCATTTCATCGAATCAATTTTTCATGCATGCATTTACTAGCTA
Organism: Berberis vulgaris; assembly: GCA_963556465.1. NCBI lineage: Eukaryota > Viridiplantae > Streptophyta > Magnoliopsida > Ranunculales > Berberidaceae > Berberis > Berberis vulgaris. Next base: position 78,384,301 of record OY747135.1, read on the forward strand.
ACAAAAAAGCAGGATAACAGAAAAGAAAACAAGATTGATACTCCAATTAACATCTATTATCATTTCAAAATAGAACACTACAACACAAATGCTCTTTAATAGCATTTGTTAATAGCATTTTTGCCAAAAATGCTATCTAAAGTCAAATTTTAATGACTTCAAAAATGAAAAACGCTGTAAAAAAACGCGCGGGCTTGTTGGCGCTTTTTCAAAATTGTGACTTAAGCGCGATCTTTTCTCTCCCTCTCGGCCAAAACCAGAAACAACCCTTCTTGTCCCTCATCTCTCTAATCGCTCTGCTCTCTTGCTCGCCTGTTCTTCAACTCTCCTCTTCTCTGCAATTACAATTGAAGAAAATGGTGAACACGATGTTGTTGATCTCTGCGGAGCTTGACGGTCTCACCAATCTCGAACCACAAGGAGGTTGCGATGATCCCGACTTCGCTTACTACTTCAAGGTATCTTTCCATTCTTCCTTCCAATTTCCAACACAAATCCTTCTCCATTCTCTCATTTTCATCTAGGGTTTATTCTTTACTTGATGTTTGTTTGCTAACTTGCCTGTTGAAATCTATCTCTCTCTCTCTCTCAGATGAAATGCTCCAACTGTGGCGAAGTGAGCTAGTAGAACACCTGTGTCATGTTGTTTGAAACGCTTCCTCTCCCTAACGGCCGCGGCTAGACCAATCTCGTCCAGAAAGTATGTCCCTGTGTCTCTCTTCCTTCATCTAATTCAGTGTTTTAAGTGTTCTTGATTCATTGTTCTAGAAATTTATGTGATTTTGCTTTTTCTATTTAACAGCTCAATCGCTGATTTCATCACTTTGAATTAACTGGTGCAATGTCTGATGAAATTACTGTATGGATTCTTTTTACGAAATTAATTGACAGAAAACTATTCTAATAAAGAGGATGTTAATTGTGATTAAAAGAGACATATAATGGCTAAATCACAGATGATTTAGGGTTTCGTGAACTTTCCATCAATACTTTACTTTTCCTGATTGACGTTGAGATGGGTCTTTCTGAACGCCTTTCAACCTTTGATGAAAGAGGGGAGCAAGAGATGTTTAACTCACTGATTGCTTATGAATGGTTTGTTTGTGGGATTCATATATATACTTGACATGCTACTTTGTTATATATTTTATTATAAGATGATGTGCATGAAAATCATAATTACCATATGTTTGAAGTAAACATAGACCAAATATTTTTAGGTCAAACAGTTGTCTAGGTTTGTTGACATGGAGAGAATTATAGGTTTTAGATATTCAACTAAGTCATTTGATTTTCTTTGGTTAATTCATATTACCTCAATCATCCCTTTGTTTCTTCTTGATTCTTTTCAATGAAGTCTTCATTGGGTTCTAAATTTATATATTTATAGTTTTTCCTGTCTAAATTCACATTTGGATTCTATCAGTATTTGCTTAATTACTAAATGCTGAAGGTGGTAGAGCAACCGCCAAAAGAACATGTTGTTGATGAGCAAACATCTAAGGAAAGTACGCAAATTGCGATATTAGAACCTAAGCAAAGTGAAGAGGTCGTAGTAAAGGGTTCATGATTTTTTTTCGTGGATACTTAGTTATAACATTAATGGAAAATGAAAAACTTTGAAATTTATGTGAGAAAGGTTGATGCTAAGCATGGAGTATCCGTGGATCCAATATGTCCTGCATTAGAATTTTTTTTGAAAATGAAGCTCCTTGTTACATAATTATGAATAGTGTACTATGTATCTGGTGAGCTTTTTCTTTTCATGGCATCTGTTTGGTGAATAAACGTTTCTTGTGCAGGCAGTCTCATACATCAGGACCTTGTACGCCTTCACAAATGAAACATTGGCCAAGTATTCTTATGCAACTTCCCTTCAGGCAACTCTGCGGTATGGTATACTGATAAGTCTTGTTCAAGGTCTTGGACTTGGATTTACGTATGGACTTGCAATATGTTCATGTGCTCTCCAACTTTGGGTTGGAAGGTTCTTGGTTTCACATGGAAAAGCCCATGGTGGTGAGATTATAACAGCTATGTTTGTTGTTATTTTGAGTGGCCTGTAAGTATCTCATTTCTTGTTCTTGAAACTCATATACACATGCATGCACAAAGACGCGTACTTATTCTCCATGCTTATAATCTGGAATTTCAACCTCCATTTGCAGTGGATTGAATCAAGCAGCAACAAACTTCTATTCATTTGAGCAAGGAAGAATTGTTGCTTATAGACTTTTTGAGATGATAAGCCGATCAACCTCATCTGTTAATCAAGATGGAAACACCTTGATTAATATGCAAGGAAACATTGAATTCCGAAATGTTTACTTTAGCTATCTTTCTCGACCTGAAATTCCTATCTTAAGTGGGTTTTACCTGACTGTACCTGCTAGAAAAACTATTGCATTGGTTGGAAGGAACGGTTCAGGAAAAAGCAGTATTATTCCTTTCATGGAGAGATTTTACGATCCTACGTTAGGTATTACACACTCTAGCACACTCTGTTTCCTTCAGACCTTCAAGGTGGATCTTCCTTCAGACCTTCAAGGTGGACGAAGTTGGGCTTTAATTCTGAACCTGTAGGCATTTACCATAAAATTGTTACATTCAAATATATTTGTTGCGCGACTTGTAACATCATCAATCCTGGAAAGAAATCATAACAAAACATTTGATTCTATTAACATTTTAATTAGGGGGATTTTATTTTTTTCCTTCTGGTTATGAGATTGACCATTAGAGCAAGCTGAATTTTTTCTAAAGAAAATAAAAGACAAGAAAGTTACCTTATGTGGTGAGACACTCTGCGAGGTTGGATGTATCTTTCTTGAAAATAAGATGGAAGATCAAAACTTGAAGTTGTTTGTGGAAGCTCGTGATCAACATTATGGGTGGCCCCAATTTCTTTCTTATTTTAAGAATTGAGTTCTTATTTATTCATGTGATCATGTAGATCATCTTCTATCTTACCAAGTGTCAAAATTCCATCACCGGTGGAATCCAACTTCAAACCAACTTGATCACTGTTTAACGGTGCGTCCACCTGTACCTAATTATCCCTATTTACAGGAAGACCTACTTGCTTCTCTTGATTTTAGACAGTGTTTTCAACATTAGCATTCCCATTGACTTGAACCCTATTTGGTGTCCCTGGAGAAAGAAAAAAATTACCAGACGATAAAGCCCTGTCTTCCGACAAGAATGGTAAGCACCAAGATCAGGTAGAAAGAGAATCCTTGCCATAATTTTGGGGGGCAACTACTAGATGATAAAGCCCTATCTTCATTTGTCAACTTCAATTTGTCAAACAAATTTTGTTGACTTCGTTGCTTAAACTAGACTCGAACAACTGAGAATATTTATCGAGTGACTTGTTTAGAGAATGTGTTATCTCATTCGACCAACACCATCTTTGCCAGGACTGGGAACATAAATATCACTCGCATGACTAGCTTCCGCATCCCTCACAACTTGCCTCCACTTGTTAACTATCTCTTTCTTTGTATCATTGGAATGCCTACGACCATAAGGAATTTTATGAAGGATTGTATCCATGGAAATTTGACGTCCTTCCTTCCTGCTTTTCTAATTGCCCACTTTATCTTCTGGCTAATACTCTTAAAAAGATTGCAACTAATTGATTCTCCTCTTAAAAAGTGATGGTGTTAAAAAGTAGGTTGTGGTGTTAAACAGAAATGTGAGGGTGGTGTCAAAAAGTAAAAATGATGGCATACCTTTTTTAAACACCCATGAAATAACAACGTCTCAAGATTACATTTTATAACATCCATAACCCTCTGTCACTTCTCTAATTCATAATCAATTTATAATAGGGCTGAACAAAAAATCGATCAAACCGACCGAACCGATCTAAATCGAATTCGGTTTAAATTCGGTTCGGATCGGTTTCAGTTTTAAAAAATTCAAAATCGAAGTGGTCGGTTCGGTTTTCGGTTTCTATGTGATTTTAACCGATCAAACCGAACCGACCGAATATATAATAAATAATATATATTTTATATATATATAATACAATATGTTTAAAATAGTCGGTCAGTTCGATTTTATTTCGATTTTAGTCGGTTCGATTCACGGTTTAGGTGAAAAACAACAGTTCAGTTTTCAGCCCTAATTTATAAGTGCGTCGTATTTAATAGAATTCAAATCAAGTTTGAAATGAAGAACTGCATTTAGCTTGCAGTGCCTTCACAAATGTAGCTTATTTTCTAAAGACTGCCTGAAGCCAAATATGAAAAAATAATAACTCTCTATACAAGCTCGAAATAAAAATAAAGAGGAGATTTTGTTCGATCAAGAGCCAATGACATGGCATGTCCACTTGTCGTCCTCCCATTGGACCAAACAGATCATCATCCCAAATCCGGTCCGCATATTGACCCAAATACATCACAGAGTCAACCCATTTCGTTGTCGTCGTTGCAAATCCTGTCCTGGTCCCACCGCTACCTCTCACTATTACTCTCTCACGCGAATGCGAAGCGAAGAAACGCAGAGCAAAGCAAAATGGGTTGGATTGGAGACACAGTGGAGTCCGTTAAATCTATAAAGATCAGAGAGGCTTTGACACAAGCGATCACTCTTGGTTCGTCATTCTCTCTATCTTCTTGATTTCGATTGTTTAGGGTTCGTTCTTATTTACTTTAAACATTTCTTCATTTTGAATTGAAAAGTGTTTAAGGTTTCATCGATTCGATGGTGATTTTTATTATTCTTTTGTTGTGTGTGTAACTGTTTGTTTGTTTGTAGGTATGATTGTGACATCGGCTTTGATAATATGGAAAGGATTGATATGTTTGACTGGAAGTGAGTCTCCTGTTGTTGTTGTGCTTTCTGAAAGCATGGAACCTGGCTTCAAGCGTGTGAGTTCATTTTGCTCTATCATCTTCAATTTTGAGTAAGAAAATGAGACTGATTGTTTAGAATTGCTGATGAAATTCATATATTATGAGTCATTAGAATACAAGTGGTGTAAGATTCATCTTAATTTAACCCATCGAATAAGAGCAAGGATGCATGAACACGGATACAACACGCCGACTCGATAATTTCTAAAAAATTAGGACTCGGGGACATGTCGACACATCATACTATTTTTATAATGTCATATAAATATGAATAATAATCCAATAAAGTGTCTTTCTAGAGTATTTTGAAGAAGATGACACTTTTGCAAAAAAATAAAAATAAAGTAGAGAAAAATTATGGTAAGAAGAAGTAGAGAGAATAAGCAAATAAGACAAGAAGCAAAGATTAAGAAGAAACAGAGACTACCTCTATGCTTTAATGACTTTTTGCCTATTTGTCTTAAATTGCAATTGAAAGAGTCATTCACTTCGGATGGATTAACAATCATTAAATTATGTGGTTATTTGCAAACATCTAAAAGTAACAATAAAACAAAGTTGGTTTTCTAGCCTTGACTGTGCCCTGACCAAGTTTCAGGTATATCGGAGGCGTGTCTGACACGTTGACTACATTGACCATGTGTGACACCTGCCAACACGTTGACCAAGTGTCCGATGAGTGTCGGAGGCGTGTCGAGCGAGTGTCGGTGTCGGATACGTGTCAAACACAGATACGACAAATTTTCGAAGAGTCCGTGCTTCCTTGAATAAGAGGAAACCCATTCGCATTGTTAAGTTTCTTTTAAGATATTGAGGGAACCCAATATAAGCTTTAAAGTGGGACAAGAGGAGAAAATAGCAGAGTTGTGGCAAGAAGGATATCGAATTTTGTTGTTGATTTATTTAATCCGGTCTTCTTGTTGGGGGGGAGATTGATGGTAATTACGGAGAATTACTATGAGAAACTTGACCAAGCATTTTTAGATTGGGTCAGACGGACAAGTGTATAAATTTTTCATTTTTAGATTGGGTCAGATGGACAAGTGTATAAATTTTTCTTGTGGTTAGATTAGAGCACTTTAAGATGTTACTGAAGAACTCTATCTTCATATTGGATATATTGACCAATGGAAGAGGTGAAGGGATTACATGACATGAGTACGAAGTAGTTGGAGGGATGAAGAAGTGGTTGCTTGAAATTGAATGACCTCTTACATAACAAACCCACTTGATGGATGATCTCCCTTTTTTGGGTTAGGGTTATCTCGACAAAGGATGCCTTTAAAACTTTAAATAAGATTTTAAGCTTTATGTATTTCAGTATTTGTCCACACATATACATCCCATCACTCTCCAATAGTTAGTGTTAAAATGTATAAGGTTTAGGGGCGGATGGCAGTTGAAGTGTTGTTCGACACTGACACCCATTTTTTCAGCACATCATGATTTGGAAGGCCTATCCGAATATTTATAATGTGAGATGACAATTGAAATGTTATATGCCAATTCTAACAAATGTATAATTCAAGACTCAACTTCCACTTACACATTTGTGATGAAATGTATAGTATAGAGTATACACCTAGCGGAAAGGGTTTTACATAAAAAAAATGGGTAAAATCTCTGCATTTCACTATATGCTCTCACTATTGGAGGATGGCCTTAGGTCCTGGTCAACGTTGTTCAATATGTTGTCTAATACAGGAACAAGCATTAGAAAGTATTTTTATTTATAGACTACCTTGTGGCGAATTATACCACCAAGATCTGGCCATTAAATTTTACTATGATTATTATTGTTGTTGTTCTTATGAGAATTTAGAAAAGGTCAATTTTAGTGGGCTATTATAATTTTAGGCTAGCGTTATTTTTACTAGACAACTTTTAAAAAAAAAATCAATATGTAGTCACTGCGCCAATTTTGCGTGCATAGTGAAAACCCACAACACGGGCAACGTGTGAATAATGACAATCCACTATTTATCACAATTTTTTCCTCTCTCATTGTGTGAGGATTGGCAAGTCTAATATGTTTGTTTAGTTTTCTTCTTTTGGGTGCAAAACGATTGGTTTTATGCATAACAAACCCACTTGATGGATTATCTCCCTTTTTTTGGGTTCTCTCGACAAAGGATGCTTTTAAAACTTTAATTAAGATTTTCCGCAGGGTAAATGTTAGTTTTATGTATTTGTCCACACTATACATCCCATCACTCTCCAATAATTAGTGTTAAAATGTATAAGGTTTAGGGGTGGATGGCAATTGAAGTGTTATTCGACACTAACACCCATTTGTTCAGCACATCATGATTCATAATGCTTGTCCGAATGTTTATAATGTGAGATGACAATTGAAATGTTATATGCCAATTCTAACAAATGTATAATTCAATATTCTACTTCCACTTACACATTTGGGATGAAATTTATAGTAAAGAGTATACATCTAGTGGAGAGGGCTTTAGATAAAAAAAATTGGGTAAAATATCTGCATTTCACTATATGCTCTCACTATTGGAGGAAGGCCTTAGGTCTGCGTCAACTTTGTTCAATATGTTGTCTAATACGGGTACACGCATTAGAAATTATTTTATTTATAGGCTACCTTGTGGCGAATTATAGGGGTGGGCAAGGCCGGTTCAGTTCGGTTTTTAGACCCGAACAGATTTGATTTCGTTTGCCTAAAACCCAAACCGAAACCGAATTTTTTATTTGTAAACCGATGAAATCGGTTGGATCGAAAGATATCAAAGTAACAAACAAAACAAGATATCGAAGCAACAAACAAAACATGATATCGAAACAACAAACAAGAAATCGAAAGAGATAAGTTGAAAAGAGATTAGAAGAATAAAAAGAAATTGAACATGCAAACTGCAATTACCCTTGATGATGATTGTTGAGAGAGTAAGATAAATCGAAAGAGGATGTAGATTTTTAGTGCAACAGGGTGTTTGAGTCTCAAATGATCACATCGAAAGAAGAAGATTTAGGTTTAGGGTTTGGCGGTCGTTTGGATTTGAGATTGAAAGAGAGAAACTGAGAGAGAAAGGGTTGTGTGCATTTTGGGTTTTTGTTTTTGGGAGTGATTCAGTGCAATAGGGTGCGCCGCAGGGCATTTGTTGCACCAATTAGGTGCTGGCACCTACCTATTTTTGTATTTATTTAATCGATCGGTTTAGAATCGTAGATCGATTTCGAACCGTTTATAACTGGTTTCGGTTCGGTTTAAAAGGTTTTCTTTCCACTCATATTTTGGTTCGGTTACCGAACTGAAATTGAAAACCGGTTCAATCGGTTAATTGCATTTAAATCGGTTTTTGCCCACCCCTAGCGAATTATACCACCGAGATCTGGCCATTAATTTTACTATGATTATTATTGTTGTTGTTCTTTTGAGAATTCAAAAAAATGTCAATTTTAGTGGGCTATTATGATTGTAGGCTAGGGTTATTTTGACTAGACAACCTTTTTTTTATTTTACTTTTTTAATCAATATGCAGTCACTGTGCAAACTTATGAAAACAATTTTTTATCACAACGTGTGAATAATGAAAATCCACTATTTATCACAATTTATTTCCCTTGTTGTATGTGGATTGGCAAGTCGATCTAATATGTTTGTTTAGTTTTCTTCTTTTGGGTGCAAAACAATTGGTTTTATACACGTGACAAGGTAATAAAACAAATTGAGTTGTACAAAATGGGAACCCAGTCTAACTTCAAGGGATTGATTTTTATCATGCCCTCGTACCATGCATATGACATGTGCATAGTGGATTACTATCCATACAATGTGGCACAATGGATTTTTACTATACATGATTATTTGCACATCAAATGTTCATAATGAACAGTAGTGCATGTCGGGGTTTTCACTATGCACACAATGTTTGCACAATAACTGCATATTTAGCTTTTATTCAGAAAAAAATAAAATCCAATTTGATTTTTTCTTTCAAAAGAAAACAAAATTGGGTCTTTTAAGGGAAATTTTTTTTACCCCTTGTTTACAAGTATAATATCCCACTAAAATAGGCATTTTTAAAATTATATGGGAGATTAGAAATTAGGACATTTTTAGGGCTAAATAGGAAATAGTAAATTATTGGGAGTGAGTCGCTATTTTGTACCATTCAATTTGTTTTCTCCCGTTGTCACATGCATAAAACCACCACTCACCCTATCCACACACAACAACAAAAAATAGGCATTGAGATTTGTTATATAATGAAAAATTTCCTGTGAGGTTCTAGTGGAGTTTGACAACTATATATGAACTACTTCTAAAACTTAGAATATTTTTTTGTGCCTAGCCTATGTGTGAACCAGTAGTTGAGCAACTAAGTTTCACGAGGATAGTTTCAACTAAAATTAGGTTGACTAGATCTAGGTAGGTCGCGTGTAATTGCATTGAAATCATTTGAACCATCTCAAATCGAGTAATCGACGAATTTTCATCAAGTTACACATTAGTTGCTTTCGAAACTCACTGAAAATTGATAATATGAAGGTTTTCTTTCTGTATTATTATTATTTTACCCTAACTTCGTCAATATTCAATACATACTCATATGCATAGTTATCAATATCTTACGATATGCACGATACGTATCGTATCTAAAGCCTCATCGATATAGTGCATAATATCTTACGATAAACTAGGGCTGGGCAAGTACGGGTAACCAGCCCAAAAGCCAAAAACCAAAAATCGGCCCGAGAAATTCGGGCCCGTGTTTATGAAACCCGAAACCGAACCGAGTTGACCGGGTAACCGAGGTCCCGGTTAACCGATTTACTGCCATTCTCGGTCATAAGAGCAAAAAAATATTTCATTAATACGTACAAAAATTATATCAAAAAATTAAAAAAAAAAACATACAACAAGATCTTCGTCTGTAAGGTGGATCAACAAAAAATACTTCGACTTCGACCATACAACAAAAAATTACAAAGATCTGAGATCTGATCTCATTCTCATCAGATCAGATCAATCAAGATCTGATCGGGGAAGGGAGGGGAGGGGAACTCAACAAGATCTGGATTTCTAAAATTACTTCATTAATACGAGATCTGAGAGGCGTCGGGTCGTCTTGATCAGATCAAAATCTTCATCATCTTGATTTTCATCAGATCTTCGAGAACTGAAACAAACCTATTGCCATCATCTTCATCAGATTTTCGAGAACTGAAACAAACCTATTGCCATCAGCCATCATCTTCATCAGATCTGGTCGCAGAAAACTGAAGTGGCGGGGGTGGCGGTGGCTTTCTCACTGAAGTGGAGAAGATGGGGTGGCGGTGGAGGAGACGAGATGGCGAAGTGGCAGGGGCGGAGGAGACGGGGTGGCGCTGGCTTTCTCATTGAAGTGGCGGGGGTGAAGAAATGAGGGAGAGAGGAAGACGGGGGTGGAGGTGGCTCTCCCTCCCTCTCTCGCTGGTTTCCTCGACAATTAGAATTTCTGGAGAAGAAATGAGGGAGAAAGGAAGAAAAAGGAAAGGAAAAAAAATGGAAACAGGCTCCTCATTTATTTCTCTATATGGAGTCGGGCCGGTTATCCGACGGGCTTCAGAAATGAAAACTGAGGCCCGAACCAGAAACTTCGGGTCGGGCTTTTACAATCGAAACTTTTTTAATTAATTAAAACCGACCCGATCGGTCTGGTTGTCGGTTCGGTCCGGGCTTTCGATCCTAAATGCCCACCCCTACGATAAATTGATATAGGATTATCTAGGGATGTACCTTCCTTGTATGTAGCGTGAATGAATGGATGTGATAGATAATAGTTTGCTAATATGATCACACAAGTCATAAATCAATGGAAGTGTATCTTGGGATTTACTTGTATGAATAAATTTTATTTTATACCTTTTATATGCTTAGTATAATATATACTTTTATACCTATATATTTGTTTTTCGCCATATCTTACGATATATGTTATGATACACGTATTTTAAATTTAGGTTTCCAATACACTATACGATAAATATGTTGATAACTACTATGCTCATATGACATTGTCAAGAGTGTGTGAAATAAAAAATTCAAAGAGATTATGTTTAAAAGATCGAAAAGAATAGACAAAGAAGGTCAAAGAAAAATAACAAGCAAAACTAAAAAAGAGGGAGAGACGTACATATATATGATATTGAATTAGTATTGTTACATTTTATCTTGAATTTTGAGTTTTGAAATGTAATGTTTACTACTTAAATATGCACTATTCTTCATTTTCCCCCTTGTAATACGCATATTGCTAAGATGGGCTGAGAAGGATTTTTTTTATAAAAAAAAATTCTAAATTTCTAATTAATCTCAATTTATTCTCATATCACTCTGATTAGGTTCCGTTTAATGATTTGACTACATAGTAAGTACGAATGTACGATAACTTCATAGTGTATTTATTCGATCATTTGGTGTTGGTATTTAACTTAATTGATTACTGATGTTGCTTTAACATCACCTTTTATAAATTACACATACGGTATATATATTATTAATTTAACATGTTTCTTGCAGGGTGATATTCTTTTCTTACACATGGGCGACGATCCTATCCGTGTTGGGGAAATTGTAGTGTTTAAAATTGAGGTATGTGTTTTTTTTCCCTTTGTGTCAGATACTCGTTTACTCCCGTTTTTAATCAAGAACGCATGAACAACATGATAAGGCTATTTATAGCATTATAAATTTTTTCTGAAAATGTTTTATCCTTGACACTTTAAGTACTCACTCTAAATGCAAACCAGACATCTTGGCGTGATTTGGGTTGGAATTGAACCAATCTAGATCTCATCCGAGTTAGTTTCCCTTTGGGTTAATGGCATAAAAAGGTGAGTCTAGGTAGCCATTAGAAGGCTTTGTCATTGAAGGATTTAAACTTTTTAATATATATTCTGATTACCGTGAAGATATACCATTAAATAAAAGAAAAAACAGCAAATTGGAGAAAGAAAGGGGACTGGAAAAAATGATCAGTAGTGAGGAATAGAAAATGGGTGATACTGCAATCCTAGTATAATGAGAAGAATATGAAATTTAAGTAGGAACCTACTTCCTCATTTTACCTATTGACTCAATACTGGGTTCTGATTTTGGGTTGACTCTGTTTTGAACACCATTAAGGTCCATCCGGAACAAACTTCCTATACCACTCTACTTAGAAGGTACGGAAATAACAGAAAAAAAAACATTTCAATCAAAAAATAAGTAAGAAAATTCTGTACTGGTCTCAGTTTTCCCTACAGAAACCCAGCACTTGTGGCATTATTTGCGAACCACTTATCTAAATTGCATCTGGCTTTGTCTGCCTTGTAATTTATATTTATTTTGGTTTGTCCTTGTCTCCTTGGTATATTACTTTGAACATCCCATTGACTATTGCATGAGGTATTTGTTCTTTATGGAGAAACCTATGTCTGTATCTATACTTTTTTTTCTTTGATCAATAAATTATCTATACTGTTTTATTTTGGTTTTGTTTCCTTTTTTTTTACCCCTATTTCTAGTATAATATAATCACCTTTTCTTATTGTGTTTCAGGGACGTGATATTCCAATTGTCCATCGAGTTATCAAGGTAACATATATATTGATACTCTGAAATATTTTTCCTATAATTAACCTTGTTAAGGATTATGAAAATAATAATTTGTGTTAGACTGCTATATATATTTTGATGCCTTGGGTTCAACTTCTTACTTAATTTATCATGATGCTGGTGGATTTGGGATATATGTCATACATGAAAGGCAAAAAGTGTACTTTGGGATCTCTTAACTATACAAATATTTCATAGCGATCACGTTGCTTGGGGCTGACTCTTAGATATGGGATAGATATTTTCTACATGCTTGGTTCTGGCATGTAAAGCTGGGTTAGAAGCAGGCACTATAGCAGTTAGGTTATCATGCCATATCAAAAGAGGTTGCGGAAGATGAATGTGTAGTTAATTGAGAGAACAAAACCATGTGATTTTAGCCACAATTTGAGCAAGTAATCTATAATCCTAGCAGAAGTGGGAAGATGCACAAGCCACTGGTACAAATTCTATGAGTGGGACAACCTCCCCACTCTGCATCAGAAAAAGTCAGTAATAGACGAAGAACCTTCTCCATGTTAATACTGTGAGAAGTCCAAGTATATTTTTGACATCAGCCATGTGAGTTCTTTTTGGAGCATGCATGTACTGGCACACTTGGTTTATAGGAAAAGATAGATGATACCTTGTCCATATGAGGTTTTGAAGCACACCCACAGTTATAATGTACAGGCATCTTCCCATATTGTGTTTATAGTCGACTTGTCCTGACAACTCACATCCGTGTCAGACACTAATGCCCATGTCGGTGTTGTTACTTAGGCTAAAACAAAGCCTAGACCAAGTAGAGCTTTGATTATTTCTTTGTACCAGCCTCTAGGGGCCTGCTTTAGGCCACAGAGATTTATGAAAACAATACACAAAGTAGGTTAATCAGGATCTCAATGAGGTCATTGCATGTAGACATCTTCCTTAAGATGACCATGTCAAAAAGTGTTATTGACGTCTAGTTGTTTGATAACCCTATCATAGCGATTATTTTTAGAAATAATGGAATGGAAGGTGCAGGCTTGGCCACTGGCTGATTGTGTCGTTTAAATAGATTTCTTGGTGCTGATGTAGCCTTTAGCTACCAAAACGAGCTTGATACATTTTGATGGAACCATGAGTATGGTGTTTGAATTGAAGGACCCATTTATGGTGCAATGTATTTTGAAAAGGGTTAGATGGTACAAGAGACCATGTGCCAGTCTTCTTCTGTAGCACAGTGAACTCACTCTTCTACCTCAGCTCTTCTCCAGTTAATATCTTTGAGAGCTTAGGGATGATATAAAGGGACGGAGGAATGAATAGGATAAGGTCGTTAACAAAAATTGAGTTTATTAATATGAAAGTTTGTGGTTTGAAAGGCCCTGATTTGGAGTGCATTATCAAGGAATGAATGTTATTGACAGAGTGTAGACAAGCTTGGGAAGTAGATTGCACAAAGGTTATAGGCTTTATTCAAGGAGCTTGGGGAGAATTCTTTTGAGGAGTCAGATTGACCACACCCAGGGGTAGAAATTTTGTAGAGATTTGAAATCTACATCTCAAGTAAAGAAAAGGCCACATAACATTTTTTGGGTTAATTGGTAATGTGTAATTAAAATAGTTTTAATTCTTTAGGGTGCAGGAGTTGAGAATCTTACACCTGGGTTAAGGTGGTCTCCATCCCTGTGTATGAGATTGTAAAAAGTAGTAAGGTGGGGGGAGAAGGGAGCAGGTGAAAGAAAAGTGAGCTAGGATGGTGTGAGGATTGTACAGATGCTATGGAAGTAATGATACACTTATTTTTTTTCCCTTTTACTGAAGGCTAGTAGATTGGACTCCTAACCAGATCAGCCTTCTAGGCACCGACCACCACGGGCAAGATTAGAAACCCTAACCTACACCATGAGTATGGGTATCTGAATAGCTAAGGCCAGCAGCACCTGCAAAATTTTGGGAGGAGCCACCTGATTTATGAAATCATTAACAAGGTACACGCAAGGTTGGAACCCTTGACTTGTAGTATCATCACCCACAAGCCCTTACCAATTAATTGAACCCACAACATCTAAAATGGGCCTCTTTTTTTATGAGATAGATTACTTGGTGTTTGGTGATGGATTGGCTCGAACCCTGATGAACCTTCATCATGCACAAACATATTTACCTATTAAGCTAGCTGACATCTCAAAATGTTGGTGTAAGTTTGTTTCAGTGAGATCAGTAACTCGATGCTAGCACGGTTTCAACCCTGGATCTATGGTATCATCATCCGTGAGCCTTGCCAACTAAAGGCGACATTAGCTCCCTTCCTAAATCTAGACTCAGGGTGTGTTTTATTCCAAAGAAAATTTGCCATGAGAAAATTACAAAAAAAAGAAAGGAAAATAGGAGAGGAAGTGAGGAAAAAAAATGAAAAAATCTCCATCTAGAGGTTGAATTTTTTGACGAAAACTTTCTTATCTCACCCTGAGTTTTTCCCAAATTTTGTAACAAACCAAGAAATATGTTCATCACAAAATTCATGTTCTCCATTCTCTTTTCCTTCCCTTCTCACTTGTAACAAACTAGAGTATGCCCCGTGCCGTTGGCACTCCATATAATTTTATTTTTGCTAAATATTTTGTATTGAACACCTCTTTCACTATCCCCATTTTGGCTCTGAATCAGTATTGAAGTGTAAGCTTATTTTATGGTGAAAATATATATTATAAATTTTAGAGTTAGACTCGGACAAATTTGAATCAATTGGGGAAAAAATTTAAACACCAAGAATGAGTTCTCCCCCAATTTTTTAATTCGCCAAAATATGAAGTTTAGAGTGTTTATTTAAATGTGCATTAAGATGCCCGACTCATTTTTTTCTGGTATGATCGGTCCGTCTAATTGCTTTGAAAAATATTAAAAACGTAAAATACTTTATATGTTTTTAATTATAGAATATATATATTTAAAATTTTAGTGCTCGTGTTGATCATTGATTTTGTTGGAAAGATTTTTAAAAATGCATTTCAACGATATTAACTTTACCAAAATCCGATAACGATGTAGATAGTTATGATAATTTTCATTTTGCTAAAAGCAAAACACAATATTTTCTCTCTCCGCCACATGTACATTCCACCAACTTTAAAAAAAAGTTTTTTATTATTTTTGTCATTCTACATGTTTTATATTTACAAATATGCCATCATGGGAAATGAATCTCAACCCTCAAATTCAATACATTTCCCAACTTTTAATTCAAACAATCTTTTATCTCTAATTCTTTCGATTTGACTTTGTCCCAGTTCGCAATGAATAATAAAACACCATTTTGAATTGTAATTTAGATTTTCATGGGAAACTTTTCCTCAAAATCAAACACACCGTTTGTTACAAATGGACAAGTAAAATATACATATCGTCATCATCATCAAAGCCCATTCCCGATATTTTCGGGGTCGGCTACATGGATTTTGGTTCTTCAAGCAATGCGGTCTTCCCACATATCCTCGCTTAATCCAAGCTCAATGATATCTTCATTCACCGCTTTCATCCAAGTTTTCAATGGTCGTCCCCTCCGTCTACACCCTCCATTAACTTGTCAATCTAGACATTTTCTAATTGGCGTTGTGCTTGGTCTCCTCCGCACATGACCAAACCAAGTTAAACGTCTTTCTCTAATTTTGTTCTCTATGGGTGCTACACAGAGGAGACATAGCTATAGAAAATTTCTCCTTTCTTTTGTCCGAAAAGATCCTTTGTCATTGTACTCCCTACCCATTTTGGCTAAAGTCAATTTCTCTATATGGACCACAAGCTTCAATTACTATGTTGAAGATAAATTACTTGTAAAACAAGTATTTTCTGCAAATTTTATTGATTTTTGACACATCTTTAAAATAAGCAAACGTTGGAGTTATTGTTTATCCATTGTTCAGAAACAAAAATCATCAATTGTTCATTTTTTTAAGTCATTTAAAAAAAAAGGGTATCGGGAATGGGCTTTGATGATGATGATGATGATTTATAAAAAAAAAATCAATTTTATTAGATTGGGTATGTCCAGTAGTATTGTTGAGATTTTGAAGCAATGGAACTGCCGAGCATTGTCAAAAGGCAAATGTGGGGTGGCTTGGAGGCTCATTCCCTGTGCAGTTGTTTGCAGAGTTTTGGGAAGAAAGGAACAAGAGAGCTTATGAGGGGTGCTCCATCCCTTGGGATCACATTGGTAATTTGTATGGATGTAATGGACTTTCTTTGGTACATGTGCTCTTCTCATGTTTCTTTCAAGGGGATCCGGTTCCAAGATTCATTTCTTTGTGGGACCGATTTATGGGGGCTTTATCATTGCTCAGGATCGTCACTTTCGTTTTATATTTTGTGTTTATTCTTGAAAAAAATTTGACTTCTATCAAAACAAACCAATAAATAAATCTTTGGTAGTTTTACCATTACATATTTTAGTTATAAGCATTTGGAAGATATGGTCTTAGTTGTAGTTGAGGGATGAAGTTGTGTCAACCAATGGGAAGAGTTAAAACAATTGAAATTTCCAAATTGAAGAGTCGTCTGTGCAACCAAAGTTTCTCTTGGTAAGGCACTTTTGCTGCTCCACTCAGAAGAGAACTATAGAGGGGTAGGTTTACATCACTCTTGGTAAATAAGACACTTTTACATCGAAAGTAATTTGTTGGGAGGAACATAACCCTCCTATAAGTTATAACCCTATTTTAACCTAGTGCTCACATATTCGGAAATGTAGTTGAAGTATGTGCCTCGGAGAATCAAGTTCTTTGCTAGACTCTTACTCAGGGTCGCATCCTGACAATCTATAACTTGGCTAAGCGTTGGCTTGTAGTTACCATTAGATATGTGCTGTATAGAGAGTGTCTGGAATCCATAGCACACCTGTTTTTTATAGTGTGAGTATTTGCTTAGCATCTGGATCGTCACCTTTATGTGTGGTGTTACCCCTCCTCACAGTACAAACCTTCAGCTACGGAGTTTGCAATGGGCAAAAATTCCGTTCTCAAGGACAATGGATCTAGAACCAACCCTTTATGGCATCCAATTGGGCTATATGGCTGGAAAGAAATGGCCTCATATTTAGGGGGAGGATATTCACATTCTATAGGCACATCAAGGCTTCGGTGTGGCAGCTGGGTGTTACATGGAACCTCCTCGAGATATTTGTTTTGCAGACTTGCTGTTTGGTTGGGCTGCCTTATTTAGAAATTTACCTTAGTTTGCTTCTTTTCATCTGTTGTCGTAAATTAGTCTCTTCTTTGGTGTTTTTTTGTTTCTCTGTATTGAGCTTCTCACTCAGTCTTTTCAATGTTCAATATTGTCTCTTGCTGTTTTTCCAATAAATAAATAAAATAAAATAAAAACTACCCCTGTTTTTATCCACAAGATGAGCACCAGATCATGATTGGGATCTGGTGCTGAGCCAATATTTGATTTATTCAAAATGTGGCTATGCACATCAAAACAAAGAGTCCTTGCCAAAACCTCTAATGTTGCTCGAGAGCTCAACTAATATGATGAGGAGATGATCTAAATTAAACCAAGGTTTAATTATGACATTTATGATCAAGGCGTTAAAACAACAGAACAATAACGAGCAAGTAAACAACAAATGTCTATATATATATATATGCTAGTCAGTCAATAATTTTGCTATGGGTCCCATAATTTGTCCATCCATTCTCCGTTTTACTCTACATGTAACCATGGACTTGCTCTTTGTCACACAGGTTCATGAGAAGCAAGATACAGGAGAAGTTGATGTTCTTACGAAAGGTACCACATTATTTGATGTATTGAGATGATAAGAAGTTATGATTTCATCATCATCAAAGCCCATAAGAAGTTATGATTTAATAAGAAAAATCTTATAGAATGCTTATGCATAATCCTAGCCATGCACTCTTAGAAATGACATACAGGAGCTTTGTACTTTCAGAAGAAGGGCACTCAATCTGCCGAGATCCATTGTCTATTAGTTTAACTGTTTTGATAAGCCTACTTGTGATGTCTATTATGTTTTTGCTTTCTTTCAGGGGACAATAACTTCGATGATGACAGAGTCTTGTATGCTCATGGTCAGCTATGGCTTCAACGGAATCATATCATGGGGAGGGCTGTTGGGTAAGGACATTAATAGTTAAAGTTTTGTCTTCAGCACCTTTTTTGTTTATAGACACTCCACCCCAATAACCCTACTTTCTGGATCACTTTAACATTTAGAAACCTCTCATGCACCTCCTGCATACTGATTGTTGTTTTTGGTCATTTCTTCGATCAGTAATAGGTTCTTCTTAGGATCGTGCATCTCATATTGTACACATCTACTCTAATCCCCTATTTAACCTATTCTAGATAGGTTTATTTTAATCAGCAGGTGGACTGTCGAAAATTTATTTCTTGACTACACTTTTAGAATCAGATGGTTCAAAGTGTTCCTCTCCATTTGAAAAATCGAGCATGCATTATTTTGTACCATCATAATGATTACCTGTGGTATTTTCTCACCAGGTTCTTACCATATGTTGGCTATTTGACCATTATCATGACTGAGAAGCCTGTGATCAAGGTATGTTTTTGGTCAAACTTGAACTTCACAGTTAATATCGAGAAATAGAATTTTGGGTTTTTTTATTAAATAATGTATTAGAAAAGGTTATAGGTTTTTTAGCATTTTTAAAAATCTGCACATTTTTCTTGCACCACAATTTTTTCATGTAGTGCACTTCAAAGCACAATTGTTTTCTTGCAGTGCACTATAAATAACTCTGAAATATTTTTATGAAAACCCAATTGGAGCAATAAAGTGGTAAACATTAGCATATTCAGAAAACTGGTTAATTCTGGTGAACAGGGTAGTAACATTGTTTGTGCCATACAAATTCTTCGAGACTGAAGAAGTGTTTATGTAACAATAAAAATCTTTACTGTTGTTTTCTTGTCTTGCAGTACTTGCTTATCAGTGCACTGGGATTCCTGGTGATTACCTCAAAGGACTGAAGAGTTATTCCTAGGACCAAGAGTCATTAATAATTTCTCTTGTGACCTATTTCCTCCCCTCCAACCCATACTGATTCTTCTTCGAAACTCTAGAATGAACTAAAAAGCTAATTTTGACAGAATAGATTTTGTTCAGTTGGATCAAGATACTAATACAGCTCAGAAAGAGTAAACAGTTAAATAGAAAAAACTCATTAATGGCATGGTAGACTCCAGCTTGTTTGTTCTCTAACTAGCTGTATCGTCCTGCTAAGCGGGTTTATGTTAACAGTTTTTTGTGCTTAGACAGTGTATTGAAATCATAGTGAGGCTGAAAACTTGGCTGAGTTAGTTTTTGTTTGGAATTAGTAATCTCGCAGAGATTGGTTGATTTCTAAAAGTTATACTACCATGTTGATTTCCTTCTCCCAACCAAACCCAACTATTGTCTGTTTTTTTTTTCCTATGGCATGACAACTCAACGGTTAGATCTCGGCGGATGGTACCACTAGGTCATGGATTCAAACCCAGCTTGCAGCATCTTTAGTGGGTTCTGGGATCCCATAAAAACCCTGCTTGCCTTTAAAAAAAAAAAAAAAAAACTATTATCTGTTTTTGCTGTCCAACTAAAAAAAAATGCTTTTGTTGATGCATTTCACCTGCAACAATTTCTAACCCATTTAGCTCCCAATCTTGTTAAGTGTGTTTCTTTGGTATGTTTTTCAATGAAAATTTATAATGTATATCAATATTGCTCAATCAAAAGTTTTATTCTCTTACTAGCTGGGAAACCAAGGTTTTCTAAGCTCAATCCATTGCCCTTTTGATTGTTTTGACACTAAATGATTACAGTTACATTAAAAAAAAATTAGATATTAAAATCACGCGCTTTATAGTTATGCATTTGGAAATTTGTAGAATTTTATAAATTCGAATTTTACAAACTCGATGTGACTGAATCCTGGGAAAGGGAAGAAAAGTCGAAGATGAAATGCATTAGCTCTGCTCAATATTTGTCCATGATTTTGAGAGAATATGCAATAAAGTCATCTTCAACCTATAAAGCTCATTTTTTCTCTTCCTCTATTTCTTTCCCTTCAGGTTCTTTCTTTACAACCAGACAGTTGCAACCGAGAACAGCCTAAATTTCTTGAAAGTGTTAATTCAGTATTCCATCATATTCTAGTAATCGCTGAATGATGTAAAATAGAACTTGCAACGCAGACTCTCGCAGGTTACCATGTAACCTAAACAATTAGATGGCTAACAGATTTAGAGCTCGAGTCCAAGCTCCAATATTTTAGTTGCATTCCTTGAACCCTCCTCTCTTTAGTCCTCTCCCTTAACAACCTCAACAAACTGGCCAAATACCACTGATTCCATTGAACTCCTTCGAAATTGTTGGGCATTGCAGACAAGGCGAACTCTAACCAATATTAGAAAGCAGCGTTATCAACACTCTGAACCAAGAAGTATTGGGTCAACCACCAATAAAATACCTTAAATCATTAATACCAAAATTTCACTAATACCAAGACAAGACGAGAGCTGTATGAAAACCCAAAAACTGATCTACAATCGAGTTGTACTCGGATACAATAAAAGATTATACAAAAAATGTCAACTAAACAATATATCTCTGCTAGAAGAAAGTCTCCTCTTCCCAGGATTATATGAGATAAACGCATATAAGCAAATTAAGGACTGAATGTCAAACTAACTTCGATTCTATTTGATAATTCATTTGATATCTCTTGGATGCACCTCCAGTATCCTCAGCGTCACTTTTTAGAACTGAAAAATGTTTAAGTAAATATGGCACTGATAGCTTCGCAGAACCTGCAACAAAGGGATAGCACACTCAAAATACAGAATTGTTAAAGACTATAAATATCCTTTTTTTTTTTTGGTAATGCATGACTATAAATATCTAATCAAACAGAAACTTAACGAGAACTCCATTATCACAAAATTGAACCTCAGTTCCAACATTCAAGCATACTAGCAGTTCTCACAATTATCACAACAAACTGAAAACAAAACATTGGCACCCTGGTCAAAATATTGAAAACCTTCAGTATAAGATTGTTTGATAATTAAAGAGTACAGTGAAAACAAATCACAATATATCAGATACAAGATAATTTAAGCAATACTCATTCCAAATCTCAGTTCTGATTGTCCAATAAGTAACTACTGAAATATTCGTCAGTGAACAATTACTTTTTTCTCACTTTGACAAAATTTAAACCTTCAAATCCAATAGCTAGAAACTGCAAGATGATATTGATATGTAAATCCACCATATTCAAAGCGAATCTAAGTGATGCAGGAAAAAAAGTGCTCAATGCCGCAGTGCAAATCCATCAATCATTTAGATTCTTATATATTTTTTTACCATTTAGATTCATAACAAAAATCTATCTTCCAGTTCACACATACACATTTTTAACTAAAAAGTTGTTTGGTGGAGGTGATTTGTGAAGTAGTATCAGTGTAAACCCATTTCTTCTCAGAAGTCCTGCGAGAAAGAAGGCCTTTTCTCCAATCTGAAACGCCATTAGATTCCCAAATTGTAGAACCCCCTTAACTAAATAAGCAAAGTAGGTTTTTCTTTCTTCTGTACCCACAAAAGTTATATGCTTACCAACCCGATGAAAGGCATTCAAAGAGTTTGCTTAGACAAAAGTTAGCCTTAGTGATCCAAAGGTGCCGACTGGAAGTGTCGTCGCTCAATGGATAAAATATCTTCACCAAGAGTTCACATCGTGGGGAAGGTTTGGCACCTCGATGTCGGCTCTTGGCATTAACTTTGAAAATATGTCTTCCTTTACTTGCCCGGATGCTACCTCAGCTGTTGTCGGCTCACCCTTCACTTTCGAAGGTCGAGGACAAGACAAGAGTAGGGGCAATCAAAGCAATGCCAAGCGGGGAGGCACAAACTGATTCAACATAGGAAAAAGTCAGCAGTCCAAGGGACCCGGACATGGACCTAGGGTAATGATTCCGCCAAATATGAAGAAAAAGAAGCCAACAAACGAAATTGCAAGAAGCTTCTCTCTCACATCTAAATAGACTGTTAATAAAACTAATCTGACAATGTGGTTTCCCCCTCTGCTTGCTACCTTGGGCAAGGTTTTTAAGTTTCATCACAAGGATAATAAACAACTACACGTCAACTCTTGCATTACACAGGACTGAAAGGTTTTAGTGTTCACAATGAGATCCTCCCAATGAACCAGTATATGATCAACAATAGTAATTTCATTTTTGGACATATCAAACCCACTGCAAAAACGAAAAAAATGATCCTGCCTAATTGTGACATGTTTCCATTTTGTCAATTCGTCGATGACTTAGTGTGCTTGATATTTGATAATATCTTAGTGTTGATCATATTAGGCTCAATATTTAAGCAGTTGAGTTGTCATAACTCATAAGAAAACATAATTAAATTTATTTCTTTTGTTTGTAGGTCTAGACAAAATGACACAAGATAACATCATTGGTGCTCCCACGCACTCATGAGGTGTGAGACGAGGATTGATCCCCTTGCCGTTTGAACAATCAAAGTCACTTCTTAAAACAAAAAGTTCGAACTTTTGGATCTACCTCTAGAATTGAGTTGTTTACCTACCCAGATGTTTAGGCATACAAAGGGTAGTTTACCCAATGTTTTAAAAAATGTTTTTCAATACTGAGGTGATGAGGTTTTTTCAAGGCGACACAGTGCATCGACAAGTAATGAGGTGTATGCCTCGATTTTTCAAAAAAAGAAAAAGAAAGTGATAAAAAAAATACAACTATCGGTAAGTTATAAAATAGAGTAACATATAAGTTAGTTATTATTAAAAGATGAAAAAACAAATTCATAAACAAATTAATGCAAGGACAATAGTTGCAACAAAGGGACATCAGCAACGGGTAAATCACTTTTTTTTTTCCTTCTTATCTAATTTCGTTGTTTCACAGCCACACCATCCCTCTACCAAATCGAAAGTTTAGGATCCTAAGAAAGTTAGGGTCAAATCGTAGGCATTAGATCTTCAAGCTTAAATCAGATCTAAACCAACTTATACACCTCAAAATGAGTCGACTTGTAAGCATCAAGTCGTACGAGTCACTCAATCAACTGTTTGCATTACAAATGTCCTTCAACTCGTACACATAAATAGTTTTTTAAAACATTGAGCTTACGCCACCCTTGGGAATAGTAGTTTACCCCATGTGTCCAGAGTGTGAGTTGTTTCAAAATAACCTAAGAGTAATTTGTAAAACAAATTCTAGGTCTATGCCAAAACTCTCTTAACAACAAAATCTTCTCTCTTTGTCATATACATCAATCAATTACTCTAATTGTTTTCCTAAATAAAATTGGCACTGAGATAGGATACCAAAACGACATAATTATAAGTGCGAGATTGTGGATCTGGCCTACATTTTTGAAGTGGGGTTGAAAGCAAAAAATATAGGCTGGATCGACAATCTCCCCAGAAGTTTGGTTAAAAGGCATAAAAGGTGGACACTAACAACTCAGGAAGTAAAGCCACTCCATTTAGGTCATTGCGACTGTGTCGAATATGACTCCCCAAGTGTCATTGGGCTGCCAGGTCTAAGACGCTTACACTTCAAAGCCATTTTCTCGATCAGAATGTTTAAAAAAATTAAATAAAAAATGATATACGAGGACCTCCTCATGAATCCTTTATTCTTGTCAAAAGATGAGTATGACAATATAATTGAAAGAAGATGATCATGATCATAATAATATTTACTCATTCGAGATTTATTTTCAATAATTAGACCAATACAAATGAATTAAGAATAAAACCACATAGATATATGATACATAATAAATAATAGAAATGGGACATCAAGTCCTTCATTTGCACTAATATGCATTTTGCAGGACAACTTACTAATTATTTTTTGCAGTTCAAGTCCTTGAAGCTGCAGATGTGCATTGTGTAAAAACAATTTACTTATTTATTTACTGTATTTCATAGTCTTCCACTACTCCATCTAAGCTGATATTGACTATGGTTTCCATTAGATTCCTCTATCATAATCATGAAGCGAGTGAGGGCCACCTTGCGTGTGACACAAGCCAGGCAGCCAACGCCCATTGTCCCAAACGGCTTGAAGGGGCAGTCCTTGAATACTCATAAAGATCGTTAATCAAGATATTTAATTGCGCAGACACAAACACGTATCTCAAGGAATGGCTGAGAAATGAGTTGAAACTTTAACACGTTTTTAGTATTAATTCGTAATTTTTCTCAAAATTTAGGCTCAAACGAATTAATAAACTTTGTTTGATTGTCAGGACCAGATAATAAAATTATGGTGGGTACTGTGCAGTTAAAACAACGTTATAACGCTGATGTAATTCTTAACGGAGGTGAGCCATTACGTTATGAGATTATCACGTTTTTGCATCACAACTCCGATATAACGCCGTTATATGACCGTTATTGAGATAACATTTTTTTCAATAACGCCGTTTAAACATTTTGTTCTAATATATACAAAAATTACCCATATTATTCTCGATCAAAGAAGGACCAGAGCTCGCTGATCGACATAGAACCAGATCTCGCCAGTTGACAGAGAACAAGAAAAGGAAAGAAGACGAAATGTTGATCGCACTTTTTATTGCTATCTCCCTCTTATACGAAGGGAAAATGTTTTTTTTATCAATGTTTTGATGTTTTTGAATTTAATTTATGAACTTGATTTACTTTTGTCTCTATAAAAGCATCTCCAATGGTAAAAGTTAAAATGGGGGATCAATCATCCCCCATTTTAACCAAAAGCTAAATTTAGGGATCCCCCTATTTCTTCATTACTCCAATCACATCCCATATTTTAACTTTTTCATCATTATTTAAATATAACTTACACTTTTTCATCCCCTATTCCTTTTGTTTTAAGTTTTTATTTTGTTTTTAATTTGAAAATCAAAGATTTGGAATATTTTAATGATATTTCAAATTTTAGAGGATGGTTGGTTGCCCCTAAATTTAGGGGGCATGTGAAGTCAAAATGGAGAATGGTTTAGGGGATCCATTGGAGCATGCAATTTCTCACATAAGACCCCTACAGTAGCTTTTTGGCTATTTTAGGAGATCCATTGAAAATGCTCTAATACATCAATACTTTGTGGGGTATTAAAAATGTATTTAACAAAATATTCCATTATAACCTATAACGCTCCTGGACCGTTATGGGTTCGTTATCCGTTTTAATTGTATAGGGTGGGTAGAACATGAAATTATGGTGGGTATGAATTAGAAATTGAGGGACTCCAAACCAACTCCCAATAAATATTTCTATATTTTGTTTCTTTTAAGACCTTTTGTATTTGTGTCCATGTTTTATGGTAGTGACCCTAAATTCTTGCCCGACTGTTTCTAATTTAAGACATGTTATTCTCATCCCTTTCAACTTACAAATGGGTTCAAGCCATGAGGGCCTCATACTCCCAGCAATCATTGGAACCCTGTTCTCAATAATCTTGCAACAAAATATCAACCTTAGACAATGAAGAGTACCTTGGTGAGAGCATCCCCACTTTGCCACGTAATAGTGAGTTATCAAGAATCTTGCCACAAAATAGTTAACCTTACCAGGTGAAGAAATTACCATATGATGAATAAAAAGGTACAAAAGTATAACACTATTACATTTCCAGGTTTAGTATGTATTTGGAATGGTAATGGCTAGAGTTGAGCAGCTTAGGAATAATAGTTTAAGAAAGTTACAGTTGAGCAGTTTAGGAGTAATAGTTAAGAAACAATAATAGCCCCTCCAGTTGTATAGTGGAAAATGAAAACACAAAAGATGGTGTTTCTCCCTCAAGTTTTTCGTTCTCATCCAACGAGCTACAGCAGTGTGGGGTGTCATATTTAGTGGGGTGGGGTGCATAAATATGACAGATGGCAAAAAGATGGTTGGCTTTAAAAATTAATTTAAGTAAACCCGACTCCCAACTACAAATTGAGGTGGGAGGGGACCACCTTATGGAGCAGCATAGAAAATGGCAAACTCCATTTGGGAGGGGGAGAAAAGAAAGAAAAAAACTCAAACACGAGGATTTTTCCACCTAGGCTATACGTGTGGACCATTTTTTGCTTTTCATTTGATGGTTAAAGCATCTCCAACCATTGAATAACACCCGATATACCGCCTGTCATTATCTATCACCCAAAAGTTCTTCACCCAACCGTTGTGTGTATTTGGATGAAAATGAATAACCAGGGGTGAAAGGGCCTCTTTTGGTTTTCACTTTGCCACCCAAAAGTTTTCACCCCCACCGTTTGCACTCTTGGATGAGAATGATTTTCATTTTGTGTCCTCAGCTGAACATGCTCTAAACGGGTGGAGGGATGCATTTTAGACATGGAAATAACTTTCTTCATTGAGTTTAAGGGTGTTTTAACTTTTAATAATCGAACTGCAATGACACGAGCATAAAACTAGTAGATATCACCTATTGTATCAAAAGAGGGTCAATCGCATTCTTCTAACACTGCATGGACCATTACCATTGTGAAAAATGAATTACTTCCAAACCCTTTGTATGGATTACCTAATTACGTTTTCCCTTTCCTCATAAAGAATGACTTTGTTGAAAACTTGACTTGTACGACATTATAACCATCACCCAGACACACTAGAAGGAAAAAGAGAGAGAGAGAGAGAAAGAGAAGTATAGGTCTAGTCACAATATAAACCTAGAGCACAAAATCAGCTCAGCATCATAATCATTCAACAATATACAGTTATTGAACAGGAAAAATAAATCAAAACGCAGAAGGAATTGCATATTAACTCAACCAATTTTGATTCTTATTAAGAGCATGCTCAAATCTATTAACCTGATGCAAATGTTTTAGTATTCCTAATAGCATAATGATTGAGAAGACAAAGTGCAGGCCTCAAGTATTATTTAACTACAAAGCTTGCTACACACGAAAATTTTTTCTTGAAGCCTTAAGGGCAGGGTAATGACAAGTTGACAACCTCAAAGGAAATATAGTTAGAAGACCAGACCTTGTGTTGATACATCAAGCCGCTGCTTCAAACTCTTTTAACATGTCACAATGGGGTGTCTCGCGTATTACTCCCCAATGGTACTTCTGCATCTCAACCCGACAATTTTGTGAAAGAACTGAAACATAATCTCTCTCAACCTGATTTTCGAGTGCTACCCGATTCGGACTATCAGGAGGATAATCTCTCTCAAAATTTCCTGACTTGACATAATAGGGAACACCGCCATTTCCAGTGGTGTAACGGTACTCATACTGGTATGTTCGAGTTAGCGAGTAAACAGGCTCCGAAGATGGTAGAAAATTGAGCAATATAACAAGAAGAATTGGCAGTAACTGAATCAAAGTGCGAATATTGAAACCACTTGACCCATGATCACCAGCTCTGAAACTAGGTCCTCCACCAGTCCTGAATGTAAATCCATTGAACTGTGTGGTTTGCCTGGGCATGCCACCAAAGAAGAAAGTCCTAAAAATCTCATCTGCATCAAATTCAGGACCATCATAGAACCCATTGTATCCTTGGGGCGCCCTCCTTGCCGCAGGTCTTTCCACTTCTTCTGAACCCACAAGATCATACCTTTTCCTACTTTCTTCATCACTAAGGCACTGGAACGCCTTTGAAACTAACTTGAATGCCTCCTCTGCACCAGGTGCCTGGTTTTTATCAGGATGAACTTTCAAAGACAATTTCCTGTACGCTTTTCGAACATCTTCGACCGAGCAACTCTTCTCCAACCCCAAAATCTCATAGTAATCCTTTTGTCTCTTGATCTGCCTCACAATTGAGATCTGCTCCTCAGTATAAGCAGCCGCCGATGACGAACCCTCCGATTTAGCTCTCTGTCGAACCGAAGACTTTTCCGTTGCTCGGGAACCTGTTGATGGAGCCGACTGAGGCGCACTAGAATCAGCCGATTCACCTCCAGTTCTCGACAGCAAATCCTTCACTTCCAGACTCGGATCGAGACGTTGAGCCTTCATGATGAATTTCATTGCACGAGCTCGATCGCCCACCTCTAGGGCTTCTCGAACAATTTTCAAACATTTCAAGGCCTCATCTTTATTTCCATCCATCACTTATAATTCTATCCAATCAAAACCCAATCTTAAATCGATGAGAAAACACGAAACCCTAGCCGTATACTAGGTATTGATCAGTCGAAGACAACAAACCGAACAAACCTAGGATTTCCTCATCAAATAAATTAAAAAATGAAAATTTTCCTAAATTGTCTAAACAATCGATCAATTCGAGTGAAATCACAAGCTTTGATGGATAGCTTTGGAGTAAAATAGCTAAAGTATAATACTTTCGATTCAATTCAATAGGTCGAAATTGGTGAAATTGAACTTACAGAATGAAATTGAGCCAAAATTGA
The DNA here is from genome assembly GCA_963556465.1 of Berberis vulgaris. Classification (NCBI taxonomy): domain Eukaryota; kingdom Viridiplantae; phylum Streptophyta; class Magnoliopsida; order Ranunculales; family Berberidaceae; genus Berberis; species Berberis vulgaris. The sequence continues at coordinate 78,413,165 of OY747135.1, forward strand.
TAGAGGGTTTGTAGGATGGAATGATCTTTGTTTGCGATTGCAATTGATCGATCGAGCTAGGGTTACAGATGTTCCTTGTTGAACAAAGAGAGTCCCATATGGACTTGGAAATCGAGAGAGGTCCTCGACAAATTGGGACGAAGATATGTCCAACCGTGAACCAAAAGTCTTATAATAATCAAGTCAAGAATGACATTCCACTATTCGGATTTTCTGTGGCCCAAGTCTTAGCCTTCTACCAACTTTCATTCAACCCGACCCAAACCCAGCCCGTTATTAGAGATCCATGGTTACTAAGAGCACCATATGGAGTAAACCACTAAACCTTCCATCGTTAAAGAGCCAATTTGGTATTTATAGAATACAGTATATCACGTACCTTACATCAAAATATTTTTATAATTTTTAGACCCCTCCTCCCCCTTAAGTAAAATTCATGGCTACGCCACTATGCACAACATGTATAGGATATGACTATGAGATGAAATTTATAGAAGAAAAGGGAAGGAATTGTTTGTACCTATTTTGCCACCATGTGGCGGACGTGACGACAACATCACGTGGGAAATAACCCCGTGTTGAGCACATGAAAGGAATTGCACGTGTTAAGAATGAATAATGATGAGAGGGAACACTTTCCATAAAGTTAAGATTTAGAGGGAAACGAGCATGTGATGCCTTTTTTTTTCTTATCTTCTTCTTCTCCAAGCAACTAAGGATTGAAGATAGGGGGGCATCTAATGAATAACTGATAGAATCTCTATAGTGGATGGGGTAAGCAACCATCGATAGAAAAGGAGAATTAATGAGTAATGAGGAAATTGGGTTACTCAAGGAAGAAAAAAAAAAAACCAAAGACGAACACGAAGGCATATTCGACCAAAAACCAAAGACGAACACGAAGGCATAATCGACCAAGGGAATTCGATCAAGTACATTGGATATTGATTGAAAACTGCCTACAAGTATATCCAATTGGGATTAGCCAATACGATATGCGGAATCAAGATAAATGGATGGACTTAGTTAACTAGACAAGAGAGTGACAAAAGGGGAATAATAGTGTACAACTATGTTATAGTAAATAAACGGAGCTGAAAGTAGGCTACTCGGCAACATATCATACTTTACAAGATTCTTTGTCAGGTCATTTAATGCAAGAAATAGACAAGTAGGTAAAGGAAGTAGCATAGAAGAAGAGATAGTTGGATTCTAAGGAGATCTAAAGAAACTCAATATCTGAAACTCACTTAGTTTTCTAGTTTGCTATTTTGTGTTATTCTCTTATTAGTATTCAAATGCTTTTTAACTTTAGGAGACTCATAACACGGATTTGTGAGTATTTTGCAGGGAAAAAGGCTCGGAGAGCAGCAAAGAAGAGGGAAACATTTTGCTTTAGAGATCTCAGAGGCATTGTGTGTATCTCGTTGAACTTTAGAAAGTATCTGCAAAATAGGGATCAAGGGAGGGTACATTTTTAATATAAACTTCGCTAATACACTCAAGAAGTTTTTAATGATTGTAAATGATAGAAAATGTGCCTATTGACCGATTAGCTTTTTTTTTTTTGGAAAGCGAGCTGAATTTTTACAGAATCCCGTAACCTATCAACAAGGTACAAGATTAGCTTGTTAAAAGGTAAAAATGCACGATCGAAATTTTGAACAAATGAATAGTCATGTCCCCTAAACTGACCATTCCCAAACACTGGTGGTGTATGTGAGATCCCATCCCTATTTATTTCATCAACTACCACTTCCGAATCACCAAAACCCAATCATGTCATCCTCACTCCAGTTAACCAAACCAATTCAAGAACAACCTACACACGTACACTTACTATAGGGACCGCCATACGTACTTTCTGAACATGGACGTAACTCCGCCACGTTTCACCTGCCAAATGTGAGAGAGAGATTTGAAAGAAAGAAAGAAATAATGGCAGATCAATATAACACCACCACCACCTTTCACTTCTCTTCAACCTCCATACGAAGCCCAACTCAGCGATGATGAGATCACTTTCCTCTCTTCTCTCTCGATCATTTCTCCACCAAAACCTAACCAATCATTCTCACAAACATTACGTTATCCGCCATTACTGCCATGTATCACAGTTTGCTTCATCCCAGCGTCCAGGTTTACTCTTCACTTTCTTGATTTGATATCATTAATTCATGCTTTGGACTGCAATTGTAGGCTTTGTGAGTTCGTAGATAAGATTTAGAGTAGTGATTTTGATTTGAAAGGTTCACAATTCCGAATTGTTTTTGTTTTTGTAGTCAAGGTGTTTGTTTATTTGTTTGTGTAACTCAATGGGTATTCAGACGTCAGTTAATTACTTACTATTTCTTACTTGGAGAGCTGAGTGACATAAACAACTGACTTTAATATAAAAGTGAAACAGTTGAAAGGATTGATTGGAGAACAATAAATGGAGGCGAGAGAGAATTCGATGGGTGCCCATTGCAGCACAAAACTTGTGGGGATTAGAGAGAGAGTTATCTTAATTGCTCGTTGCCGATAATTAGCTGGTTTACATGATGTCAATTGAGTTTGTGGGATTGAAAGCATCTTTGTTGCCATCAGATTTTAAATATGTTATGTATTACCTTAATCGATGTAATATTGTACGCTTCAGTTAAAGAGGGTTGAAATATGTCTTTATCTTGGTCACATTTCATCTGCATTGACATTTTTTCACTTGTTTACAACTTACAAGCTACAAATGAAGGAAGGGAAATGGTTAGTACTTAATTCCAGGAATAAATTGAATTAAACAAACATCTAGTGATAATCTGATTGATGATCTTCAAAAAAGAAAAAGAAAAAAAAGAAAAGAAGGCATGGTTTCTAAATCACTTTGATCACAACTATGGAACTATTATTTCATTTTTTCGCTATATTTGTGATGCTTCTCAATGACTGACAGTTGCTTCATGCAGGACCACTTGCTCTTTACAAAAGTATGGTTGACGAAGGGAAGCTTCGGCATGATCCTCAGCAGGAAAGGGTGGCTACTGAATTGGAAAATCTACTTGGGCGGTTGAAGCATTATGAGAAAGAAATGCAAGAATATCATGTATGATTTGGTATTTAAAAATGTACTTAGTTTATATATAATTTTTTTTTTTTTGGGGGGTCAAACATGAAAGACCCAGAGCCATACTTTTCTTACCGTTACATATGATTTTCCCTCCTTAGACAAAACTAGCGGATTGGGAAAAGAGTAGAGAGGATGAGCGGCGAAGACTCTTGACGAAGGAAGCTGAGGCTAGGCAGCAAGGTGATGTTTGGACGGCAATGAACAAAAAACGCAGTAGCTTTCTTGATAAATATATTCTGCGGTGAGTATCTTTTAATTTACAATTCACACTAATTTCACATTTTAAACTGTAAATCTAAATAACTAAATTCAAACTAGTATACATGAACCTATTAACAGACTCGTTGCCTACCTCTATTGTTTAGTCTTATACTCTTACTTATTGTTGCTTTATTAACAGACTGTTGTGACTCAGGAAAAGGAATGACTATGTAGAACCAGGAGTTGGGAAATGGGTTTCATACCTTAATCGAGAGAGGAAGTTGGACTCGGCAGTCGGCCGCCGTCCAGTTGCTCCTCCAGCTCCGAAAGGACTATATTTACATGGAAATGTTGGAAGTGGTATGATGTTGACACACAAAGCAAATGCTCATATTGTAAAGCAATTTAATTTGGTTCGTTTCTGTGAGCTAGGATGGTCTATTTGTTGTTGTTGTTTTTGTTATTTTAGTCAGCCTTCCAAGAATACCTCTTGATGTCCCTTTTAAAACAATATGTTACGTTAGACGGTTCTCATTCATTTTGACACGTTATTTGGCCTTCTACCAATCTTTGGTTTTTATTTAAAGGATACCTCTGTGCATCATGCAGGGAAGACAATGCTAATGGACATGTTCTATACTGCTACTGAGGGTATTGTGAAACACAGAAAGAGGTATCACTTTCATGAGGTAACATTTGGTTTTCCCTTGTAAATTTATACTGTTACGTGTTGCATTCATGCATTTGTAATTTATAGCTATATCTTTTCATCTTTATTTTGATAAAAAGTGAATTTTAATGTTTTGCCTATTTTTAGAGTTCCTAAAAATCTAATTTGGTGATACCCAGATGAGAACACACAGTCACTTTTTCCATGTTCACCATATTATACCTTGTACTGCAGTTTCCCCTTATGAATCAAAGCCATCGTGTTCTTCTACATAGCAATGTGCGATTGTAATCAAATACATAAACCTCTTTGGATTTACTAGTACGTGTTAACCCACATTCTCATGTGAACTAGTTCAGCCCTTATAATTAACGATAGCTTAACTGTCAAATCTTAGCTCAGCTCTTGTTCACCATAGCCCAGCTATTAGCTCATAGCTCACCCCTCGATGTTGACAAGTTAGGATGTCTTCTTACTTTGCATTTAATATATCATAAACTTGTACATATATCGTAAACTTGTACATCTATATATTCCTCCAAGAGAGAAGAATAAATCTAGGGTAATCTTGTTTTACATCCCAACAAAAATAATATAATTAACCACATTGGTCAATTGATATTTTATTATTTAACCCCAATAAACCCCCTTTAAGTTTTCTCATTTTTACTAGTTAGACCCCAACGTCACAACCTCCTTTCTCTACCCCAAAAGAAAACACAATGTCCCATTGATGAACAAAGTGTAGGTGAAAAGCTCCTCTCCCTTTAAGTGGTGGAAAATATCCTTGTAGAAAACCCTTCTAAAGATGATGGATGAAACTTTTGTAGTTGCAAAAAGTGGAAGAAGACGAGCTTCAAAAGATCTTGATGATTTCCAACTCTCAATCTTTGGACTTCCAATAGATGGCAATGTTGTACAAGATGTTTCATTTTCAAGTCAAACTGAAGATTGACATAACATGGAAATGCCAACCAAAGATATGAAATGCTCCTTTAAAAAAAAAACCCTTAATTTTAGGGCTGAACAAAAAACCGATTAAACTGACCAAACCGATTGGTTCTATTTAAATTATTTTCGGATCGGTTTCGGTTTTAAAAAATTCAAAACCGAAGTGGTCAGTTCGATTTTCGATTTCTATGTGATTTTAACCAACCAAACCGAACCGACCGAATATATATAATAAATAATATATATTTTATATATAAAAATACAATATGTTTAAAATAGTCGGTCGGTTCGGTTTTATTTCGGTTTTTGTTCGATTTTAGTCGGTTCGGTTACGGTTTGCATAAATTAGAATCGGTTCGGTTTCAGTTTGAAAATTTTAAAACCGACCTAAATCAGTTCGGTTCACGGTTTAGGTGAAAAACTGAACCGTCGGTTTGATTTTCAGCCCTACTTAATTTCAAGGGTTGAAAGGAATAAGTGTTCAAGCTCGGGCATGAATTTGTGATAATCACGATATTGTGATGGTTAAAATCAACCATGTTCCGTATTTATCAAAATTCTCGGACGTAAACTTGTGACAAACATAATTTTTTTATGGTTAAAATCAACCATGTTCCCTATCTATCAAAACTCTCAACACAAAAATGTGACGGTCACAATATTGTGATGGTTAAAATCAACTATGTTCACATCTATCAAATTCAAAACTCTCGAACACAAAATTGTTGTGACAACACAAAAAGGTTATGTTCGTAGTATTTGCAAAAATCATTGTGAATCTAACATTATCTTTGTCACAACTATTACCATTATCACCATGAACACCACCACTTTACCACCAACCTGAAGATCATCATCAGCATCAGCCCCAACTTGTTAATTTTTAAGATATCTAGGGCTTTGATAATATTTGCTTCCTTACCCCAAAGTTTCCTATGCACATTGCTTTGGATTGGAACTTGTACATTGCCTTCACTATTGATTTGGCTGCTTAAATTTTAAATATAGTTTTTGTTAAAATTCTAAATAGATATAAGAGAAATAAGGTTTGGGTTTGAAGAAGGTGAGGTGTTTGGGGTTTGAAGTTGTAAGAAAAGGTAAAGGGGTTTGGGTTTTAGAATAGTGGGGTTTATCACAAACCCCATTATTTGGGGTTCATTTTACCAAATATGCTTGGGGTTTTTCAACTTGGGTCTAAATAAGTTCACCCTAAATCAATTCATTTAGCTATAAAACTTTCATGGCATAGAGGTTCTTACGAACTGTTAACTTCTAAGAGAAGTTATGAACAAAAGTTATGAACAAAAGTTCTGTTGTTATCATATCAGTAAAATGTACATGGTACATTGCTTATATAGGCAACTTATGTATACATCTCAAGTGAACAAAAGTGAATGAATAGCTGTCATAACAAACTAACAAACAACATTTGAGCTAACAACCTATCTAGCTATTTATACTTAACATCCCCCCTCAAACTAAGTGTAGAGCTATCAACACTTAGTTTGTACGTAGCAATAGAAATCGTGAAGAACCAAGAGCATTTGTAAAAAGATCAGCAATTTGATCAATCGCTGAAATGTGATGGACAGTAATAAGCTTGCGAGCAACCTTCTCACGCACAAAGTAGATATCTAACTCAATGTGTTTAGTTCTGGAATGAAGAACAGGATTAGCACTCAGCATGACAGTGTTCTTGTTATCACACCAGATAGTAGGAGATGCACAACCAATCTTTAGTTCAGAAAAAAGTGATTGTAGCCATGTTAGCTCGGTTGTGATCGAGGCTAAGCTCCGATATTTAGCCTCAGTACTACTTCTAGATACAGTACTTTACTTCTTAGATGACCACGAAATGAGATTAGATCCCAAATATACACAATAACCAGAAGTGGAGCACCTGTATTTGGGTGTCATTTGGGTCAGATGCCCAATCAGCATCACAGTAGCCAGTCAAAAGGAGCAGGTTGGAGATGAAGTCCAAAAGAAGTTGTAGCTTTTAGATACCGTAAGATCCTTTTCACCACTCGCCAATGAGATTCAAGAGGATTCTGCATGAATTGGCAAACTCGAATGACTGAGTATGCAATCTTTGGTCTGGTTATAGTGACATATTGTAAAGCTCCAACTATACTCCGATATAATTGAACATGCTGGACAGGATCACTACCAGTAGCAAACAATTTCTCACCACCACTCATAGGAGTAGACAAACCATTAGCAAACTGCATCTTGGCACAACAAAGAAGATCATTAATATACTTGGATTGAGAGAGGAATAGACCATTGGCAGTGTGTTGAACCTGAATGCCAAGAAAGTAATGAACAAGACCCAAATCTTTCAAAGAGAACTGAGAATTCAGCTGTTGAATTAACTGAGAGATGTCAGAGGAGTTTGAACCAGTGACTAGAATGTCATCAACATACACCAAAAGAAAAAAATAGGAGATGGAGAGTGCCTAATAAAGAGTGATGAGTCTGACTTAGTAGATGTAAAACCAAACAAGTGAAGAGTATGTCTCAGCTTGTCAAACCAAGCTCTAGAAGCCTGTTTTAAACCATAAAGAGCCTTGGTAAGCTTGCAAACAACATTGGGACGGGAATGATCAATAAACCCAAGAGATTGCATCATGTAAACCTCTTCTTGTAGATCTCCATTTAAGAATGCATTGTTGACATCTAGTTGAAACACTGGCCAAGCATATGTGACAGCCACTGAGAGTATAACTCGGATGGTAGAGGGTTTAACAACTGGACTAAATGTCTCCTCATAGTCAAAGCCAACAACTTGTTGGAAACTCCTAGCCACCAAGCGAGTTTTGTATTTGTGAACCGTGCCATCTGAATTTTCATTGACCTTGAAAATCCATCTACAACCAACAATGGACCTATCATGGGGAAGATCCACCAGTGACCAAGTATTATTTCTCATCAATGCCATATATTCTTCTTGTATGGCAGAAAACCAATGAGGAGTGGCTAAAGCCTCATTCAAACTAGAAGGTTTAGCAGAAGCTATGTACACCTTGGGCTTGTAGACACCAGCTTTTGACCTGGTTACCATTGGATGACCAAGAGCAGCAGTAGGAGCAACAGTAGGATCAGAGGAAGCAGTAGTAGGATCAGTATTTGAGCTTCTATCTTGGGTGGATAAATGAGGTAGCATTGAGTTAGGAGAAGTAACCACTAAACTAGAAGGAAAAGTACTACTATCATTAGAAAAGTACTACTATCATTAGATGTATTGCTGACATTAGGTGTAGGAGAAATAGAGATAGACGCAGGGGTAGGTGCATTGGAAAGAGGAGTAGATATTGAGGAATTGGTACTCAATCTTGCATGTGGAAAGGAGTGTTCATTAAACAGAGCATCCCTAGAGATATAGATGCGGCCAGTAGGAGTTAAGTACTTATATCCTTTATGTTGTAAGCTATAACCAAGAAATGTACAATCAACAGATCTAAATTGAAGTTTATGAGAATTATATGGTCTTGTATTAGAAAAACATGAACAGCCAAAGACTTTAAGAGTATGATAATCAGGAACCTTGTGATAAAGTGTCTCATATGGAGAGATGCCATATAGAACAGAAGAAGGAACCCGATTAAGAAGATAGACTGAAGTCCTTACTGCTTCATCCCAGAACTTCATGGGAAGAGAAGCATGAGCAAGAAGAGTTAGTGCAGATTCAAGTATATGCCTATGCTTTTTCTCAGCAACTCCATTTTGCTGATGTGTGGTTGGGCAAGCTAGTCGATGACAAATACCATGTTGAGCTAAAAATTTTGAAAAAGACCTATACTCCCCACCCCAGTAAGATTGAATACACTTAATGGGAAGACCAAATTCCAATTCAATCTGCGATTTGAACTTAAGAAAAGTAGGATAAGCATCAGATTTGTTTTGTAGAAGATACACCCAAGTGAACCTACTATATGCATCAATAAAGTGAATATAATACTTGTAAACAGAGGAAGACACAGTGGATGCAAGACCCCATAGATCTGTATGAATGAGTTCTAAAGGTTTATTGTATACAGTAGAAGAACTAGAAAAGGGGAATTTGTGAATCTTTCCTAAACAACATGAAGAACACAGATCAACATTATTCTATTGTGAAACAGAAATGCTACATTTGGTAAGTATCTTTTGCACAAGTGGTAATGAAGGATGGCCTAATCGAGTATGCCAAAGATACAAAGAAGAAGATGACTTAGAAGTAGTTGTATTGACTGAAACTCTTTGATTGAAACATGAAGAAATTGTATTGACTGGAATGCTTTGATTGAAGCTGGAAGACTCTGATTTTGGAGCAGCAAGAGACATGGATGGGAAGACATAGAGCCCCTTGTTAAGTTTCCCTTCCAAGAGAAAACACAAAGTACAAATCAGGGTGAAACTCAAAGAAAACACCATTATCTCTTGCAAATTTAGAAACACTTAACAGATTCTTAGTGAGTTTAGGAACTTGAAGAACATTCTTAAGAGGCAATATTCTGGAAGAATTTGAAGATTGTAACGAAGACTGACCAATATTTTGAATTTGTAGTGCAGTACCATCCCCAACAAAAAGTTGTTCATTGCCATGATAAGGAACTGAAGATGTCAAATTTTGAGTATATGGAGTGCAGTGATCTGTTGCCCCAGAATCAGGAAACCGCCTATTATCAGATGGTGTAGATGAAGCAACACACATTTGCATCTGAGACTGAGATTCAGCTCCCCAACTAGGATGATTAGACTCACTGGAAGAAGCAGAGAAGGCATGACGTGCTTGTAGATTTGTTGTCTGAGAAGGAATGCCTAAAGATGAGGTCTGTGGAGTGGAGCTCCATGGATTTGGAACACTATTATCAAACCTGTTATAGGAATGCAAGATGTCCAAGTCTGCCACAAATTTGACACTGAAGTCTATTGGATGTATAACCAGAAGGCCTAAAACCTCTTCCAGAACCAAATCTTGCACCTCTTGGTGAGAAGGGATTGAATGGAGATCTGAACTGAGGTCTCCATCGATGTGAGTTTGACGCAAAAGATCTAGGAGAGGGTTTGTATGAAGTGTGAGCTATATTTATAGAACTAGACACATCAAGATCCTTCATATGTCTTTCAATTCTTGATTCTTGAGCAAGCAAGAGTGACTCAACCTCTGCTACACTATATGCATCTGATGTAGAGCTCACTGATACGAAAAATGTATCATATGACTGTGGTAATCCATCAAAAATTGCATTAATATGATCTTTTGGAGAAAGTGGATGCCCTACAGATGCTAATTGATCTATGATAGACTTCAATTTCAGTAGATAGTCATTAATAGAAAGATCTCTTTTCTTGAAGTTTTGTAACTGAGTCCTTGAGTCCTAAACTGAGAGATTTTGGCAACAGTTTGGGAGTTGAAGAAGGTTTCAAGAATCTTCCAAATATGTTCAGATGTTTCACAACCTACTAACCTCGTGAGCAGTGATTCAGTCATAGAAGAAAGAAGCCATGAAAACAGGAGTTGATCTTGTTGTTCCCAGTTTATAAACTCTGGATTGACATTGTTGTTTGCTTGATCTTCAGCTGATAGAAATCTTGATGGCGATGAAGCTTTTTCAATAAACTTCTGAAGTTTGTGGCCTCTGATTGTTGCCAACACTTGTTGTTTCCACAACAAGTAGTTGTGTTCATCCAGTTTTACAGATAAAGCATGAATAAACATAACAAGTTTGGACTCTGTCATGATAGAGTTGGTGAGTGACGCAGCATTTGAAGAGGTTGAATCCGCCATTAATACTACTGAGAAGGATTGAAATGAACAAGAAGATTGAAATGAAGAAGAAGAGGAAAAGAGAAATGAAATGGCTCTGATACCATGTTAACTTCTAAGAGAAGTTATAAACAAAAGTTCTGTTGTATTTCATATCAGTAAAATGTACATGATACATTGCTTATATAGGCAACTTATGTATACATCTCAAGTGAACAAAGTGAATGAATAGCTGTCATAACAAACTAACAAACAGCATTTGAGCTAACAACCTATCTATCAACCGATCTAGCTATTTATACTTAACATGAACTAACCTTGGACCTCATTCTCTATGCAACTTCTGCTCTAACTGACCACCTGCTTCTATTGTGGTTCAACCCTTCTCTAGTTAATTACCTCTCTATTTACAGTTCCCCAATCTAAACTCTCTCTTCAACCTTCTTGTCTGTTTCATTGTATTAGCTCTATTTCATCGTTATCTTCTATCCCTTCCCATGCTACCTGTCCACACAGCTCCACTCCTCTCTACCATCACTTGTCAGATGGCTACATAGAGCCTTCTGTTGAAGTTGAAGTAAGTGTAACCCCAAATCCACCCCCCATTCGTTGTTATTTGCTTTTTGAATTTACCTATCTCACCTACTTTACACACCAACATCCAGCCATAAGACCTGGAACGGTCTTCTTCTCTAATATCTTCCATCTTTTAGCAGTTCCATTCTCTATCATCATGTCTAGTACTCCTGTCTGCAACTTCCACCACCATTGATACAGTATGTGCCCCTCATATCTCCCTTTCGGTACCAAATGTTAGCCACTTTATCGAACTCACTGATGCAAATTGTATGACATGGTTGCGCCAGATGGAACCCTTTCTAAATGGACATGACTTAATGAAGTATGTGGATGGCTTTCTTCCTTCTCCACCCAAAGAACTGCCTACTACTGGTGATCAAGTTAATCCAACCCTGCTTATAAGGCATGGTATCAGGCTGATCAACTCATCTTAGTTACATCACTTCCACCTCTCTGAGAGTGCGCTTTCTGTGGTTGTTGGAACCGCCGCTTCCCATTCTACATGGGATTGTCTTTGTCACCACTTTGCACAACAATCAGTTGCTAAAGCTGTGAACATTCGCTTTCAACTACTTTCCATTACCAAGGGAACAAAGTCTATTTTGGAGTACCTCAAACATGCAAAGTCTCTCAGTCACTCCTTAGCTGCAGTTGGTGAGCCAGTGTCCAATATGGACCTCGTGCATACTATCTTACGTGGTTTGGGATCTGAATATAGTATGATTGTGATTGCGATACTGAATTTCCTCCACTTCCACAATATGAAAATCTCCGAGCTCGCCTTCTCTCATTTGAGACCCTAGTTGCTCACACTGCTACAATCTCGTCTAGTCTAATTGATTATGTTCGATGTATCAAATGTGTCAACTAGAAAACCCACCAATACAGGGACACACTTGTACATTATAATATTATTTTATTTTCAGCTATGAAATTTATTTTATTTATCATTCTTCTACTTATGGATCAATATTGTCTATATATATGACCTAGGCGTTGAGTGTCCGCTGGAATTCCAAAGAGTGTCGAGGTGTCAGAGCATCTAATATGTTCGATACAGGATATTTTCATTTCTCTTGAAATGAAGTGTTGTTGTCACAAAGAATGAAGGTGTTTTGATGCAGGCTCCAGAAAACCCAATCCTTAGAAGTTTGGTTTTGCTTTTGTTCCTGAAAAGTGAAAAGTAGAAGCTCAGCGGACATACAGCTGATTTATAGGCTGATGCTATACAAACTCATATGTTGTTTATTTTCATTTCCTTTGCAGGCAATGCTTCTAATAAATGAACATATGCATAAGATATGGAAGGAACAAGTACAGGAAAAATCTTTACAGTCTGGAATTTCCGGTTGGGTAAGGAACCTTCCGTTTGATACGAAAGTAAAAGAGTGGTTGATTGCAGAAGAAAGATACAAGCGAGAGATACAGATGAAAAATATTCTTCCTGCTGTAGCTGACAAGTTTCTTGTAGACCGGCAAGCTGGTCAAAGAGGAGCCAGCATTCTTTGCTTTGATGAGATACAGGTGTACAAAGACGAAAATCTTCAAAATATATTTTTTCTTGAAATTATTAATTTGTGTCATTATAAATCATCAGTGGCTAAGGTACTAATTTGAGTTTTTTTTTTTTTGCTTCATTTCGATTATATTGAGCAGAGTATTGGATTTCGTTGATATTTTGTGAAATGCATAGATGATAGTGATGATTGAATGATGTAAAACTAGGAAATTTCATGAAAAATATACTTTCTAGCCATTCATGTGCCAAGTTGTATTTAGTTCTTCAGATGGGGTTTTTTTTTTTTTTTTTTGATAGCTAGAAATTATTCTAAGGTCAATTTACAGTTTTGTTCGGTAAAAGGTCAATTTATGTACTTTTTTTTAAGTTGTCATGCTGTAATAAGTGCCTTAATAGTTTTCAAGAACCTATTTCAATTTTTTTATTTATTTAATTATTTTTTATTTCTGATAAACAAATGGTTTTCAACCTGTTTATTAGCATGTCAATGAGCTAGAGAACTTAAGGTAACATTATTTCTATTGCAGACTGTTGATGTATTTGCTATTGTGGCCTTATCTGGAATTGTGAGCAGATTGTTGAGTACTGGAACTGTTCTTGTGGCTACCAGTAACAGAGCACCAGAAGATTTGAATCAGGTTAGTCACCGTTTCTTTATGATCAACACAACTTTCATGTTGACTGTTATATAAGCAAGGATGCAAAATACCAATGTTTTCTATTAAACCACTCTGTACCTACTAATGTTGTTGCAAATACAGGATGGCATGCAGCGGGATATCTTCCTGAAACTGGTTGCAAAATTAGGGGAGCACTGTCAAAATATTTTTGTTGGAAGTGAGATCGATTATCGGCGCCTAATAGCAAAAAAGACAGTACTTCAGGTAAAGTTGAAAACTACTTTCCATTTATGTTAACTAGTGGAATGGGCACATGTGTTGCACATGACCAACAGTAGTATGCATTGAGATAAAACTTGAAATTCAATCGACAACCATAGCCAAAGACAACAGGTTCTTATTGTGTTTCTTGATAAGAAAAAATGAAAGAAAAAACCCTCTGTGGGTGCACGTGTATGCAGTGTTGTTAAGGCGGTCGCCTAGGCGCGCCTCGAGGCGGTTTGGCAAAGGGGCGCCTCAAACTGGGGAGAGGCGGAGCGGTAAAATGAGGCGTCCGCCTCGACCCGCCTCTTTCCGCCTCACGCCTTACCCGCCTCAACCGCTTCAGGCCTTTTAAATAATTAAAACTCAAAACTGAATTAAAACCCAAAAAGCCCAAAACCCAATAAGCCCAAAAGCCCAAAGTTTGGGGTATGTAGGGTTAATTAGGGTCGAGAAGGAGGGAGAAGGAGAATCTGATGGCTATTCTTCTCCTTCTTCTCAACGCCTCTTCTTCTTCTTCTTCTTCTTCTTCTTCTCCTTCAAATCAGCTATCAGCAAATGCAAACAGGTATGTTTTCTTCCTTTCTTCTTCTTCTAATCTTCTTCCTCTTCTTCTAATCTTCTTCCCTCTTAAAATATGTTGCGTTTTTTTTTTTTTTTTTTTTTTTTTTTTTTCCACAGAACTGTTCGCAGAGGCCGACTGGTGTTTTTTTTTTTTTTTTTTTTTTCTATGATCTGTTTTGCTACTGCGTCTTCCCTCAATCCCTCTTGAATGAAAGCTAATCTTCTTCCCTCTTCATATATGTTGCGTTTTTTTTTTTTTTTTTTTTTTCACAGATCTGTTCATAGGCCGACTGCTGCTTTTTTTTTTTTTTTTTTTTTTTCTATGATCTGTTTTGCTACTGCTTTTTTTTTTTCTTCTAATCTGTTTTTTTTTTTTCACAGATCTTTTTTTTTTTTTCCTTTCTATTTTGCTGTTTTATCTATGGTATAAAAAGAGGGGTGATTCGGGTGAACAACAATTACATCATGTAACAATGGTTTTGTGCTTGGATAGGCTTGTCTATGTTCATCATGTAACAATGGTTTTGTAACAATGTTGTAAGGCTTGTCTATGTTCATCATGTAACAATGGTTTTGTGCTTGGATAGGCTTGGCTGGCTATAATAATTCAATATTCTTGTCATTATAAAGAACTTCACATATCTAATTCAACATGTATAACACACAGAACCCTTGCGGCTCGTGACCATTATATAACAAACTACAAAGAAATGACCTAGTTTAACAGCGTCCATGTAGGGGCATGTACAAATATGACCATCACGAAAAATAAGCATGGACTCGTATCTAAAATCAACAACATTGAAAAACCTGAACATTGCAACAAATTTCACCAATTGAAGGACACAAGTTAAAATGACTTTTGAGGAGAACAACAATTGAACTTACCATTTGATAGGGAATTTTAAAGGGGTATACGTCAGTACATAGATTCATTTGTCAATACTTTTGGTACTCTGTTTTTAGTTATGTTTTATAATTTGTTTCTGGATGTTGTATATATACAAAGTTACAAACTAAAGTAACCAAACACACATTTTGTTAGTTCATAATGTGTTTGTGCATGAAACATTAAGGATGCTTAGTAAGAACACTTTTAACGTACTTCATTTAGTAAGAATAGACAGACTTCATTTAGTAAGAAAAATTAATAGACTTTATTCAATAAGATCATGCTGCCTTCTTCTCCTGTTGCCTGCACATTTGCTGCCATTTTTTCAACTGCTTTCTTTTCTTGCTTTCATTTTTTGGATTTTCCCTTCATCTACTTTCTTTACTTTATGATTGTCACCATCTATTTTCAGGAGTTCATTGGATTCCAGCTCCAGCTCGTGAATAAACTCTAGGACGTACCTGTAGAAACCAATTCTAAATAGTTATATGACTTTTTGTACATATTGGCTTATGCAAGTTATCAAAATGATGATGAATATTTTTATCTAAATATGTTTCAATTTATTATAATAAAAAAATCTTTAAAAAAATGATAAAGACCGCCTCAGTGAAGTGAGGCGTCCGCCTCGCCTCTGAGGCGTTTTCAGGCTCGTCCGCCTCCCCACCGCCTCGACGCCTTAACTACACTGCGTGTATGGTATGAGACTCTGTTCCCCCTCCTTAAAATAAAAAAAACACGCACACAGACACAAGGAAAGCCTCTAGGTTCACTGCTCTCTTTATTGATATATAACTTTAGATTATAGCACAAAGCAACTGAGAAGTTGTTGCGCTTCCCATCCCATTTCCATTCATCTTCATCAAAGCTTGGAGCTGTTTGGTTTAGTTTATCTAGGAATGCTATGACTGCCTCCATTCTCAATCGTGAATACCTCTAGAGTCTAGGCAAACAGAGATTCCACAGAGTGTTGCCCCCTTCAGATATGTTGAAGTCAGCCCTGCTCCTCTTTGCTTTCTAGATATCTAGAAAATCCCTAGTCCAACTTTCGACTTCGGTCGGCATACTTGATGCTAGTTGCCCAAGTGATACTTTTTTTTTACTCACAGGAGATTTTTTTGAGCTCTTTGGCTGTAGAGACTGGGAGATTAGTTGTGGAAATAAGGTTGACCGAGAGGCTTGCAAGAGTGATATTAATTAATTCTCCCCCTGTCATGGAATGATATTTTCTTTTCCATGCAGTCGACATTGTATTCAGTCAGTCATTGTATCCCAAGCCTTCTTATCTTTGTATTCAAATCCCATGGGCATCCCCAAATATTTGGTAGGTAGGGTATCCATTTTTCAGCCCACGATTGCAGTCTAGTGCTGCTATATCACTTTTCATGCAATACAAAATTATGAAAATAATCAGGTTTGTATAGAAAGGTATTATAATCTGAAATGACATCACCACCTTACCCTTCAAAAAAATGACATCAACACCTTTTGGAGATTCAGAAAAGATGGTGACGACAACTTGTTGTCATGAGAAACTGCACGAGGTAATAGAAACTTTACATTGCTAATCCAGTTACTGTGGAAACTGAATAAATACATAGTATATCTAAAAATACAACCTGAGAGACCAATGATAGTAAGTGCGAAAATGGATAAGTTTATAAATTACTTAACTTTATCCAATGAAATGAATTGAGACAATGACAAGTTGACAACCTTCCAGATCAAGCACTAAGCACCTCAGAGATGAATCGCTGTATCATAAAAGTGAAGAGAGGAGAGAATAGTAGACAACATAACAAAAGGAGAAAAATTCAAATCTCTGTTTTGAGAATGTAGAGGGTTTTTCAGAGACTTAAAAGAGGAGTAGTTTGGTTGTGTGAGTGGGATAAGGGTAGTTTAAACTTGAGGCTGGTATACAGTGGAAAATACAAATTTACATTCAGTGACGCCTTGCAGCAGTCTCATACTTTTGTATTATAGGCTTATATCTACCTTGTTATTTTACTTATTCACTTTTATTCAGAACTATGAGTTATTGACTTTGTATTCTGTTGTCTGGAATTACCAATCTCATAACTCTTACTGTCTTCACCTTTTTTCACATGACATGCTTTATGCATGCAGCAATCACATGCGAATTCCCTATTTTCAGTGTCAAAACCTCTTATTTCATCCTGTTAATATCTTGAGTTGATTTTGAAGCTGTAGATATCAATCCAGTTGCAGTTATTGAAAAAATGGCCTAAACCAGAAGGAGGCAAAGTTGGGCTGTTTAGTTATTTCTAAGGCTGTGTTGGGTTGAAGAAAAAGAGCTTTATGGGATGAACTTGAGGTTGAATCTTCAACTACATGTTTTCTCTCTAAAATCATGGAAAAAAACTTTCTAGGGGCCAAAGAATATTATACCACAAAAAACTCAAGAAACTTAATCATTTTCGACACCATGTGTTCTAAATTTTCTCTCATTCTTTCCTCTACCTTTTTTAATGGTTTATATAGGGTTTTTTTTCCCATCAATCAAACACAGCCCAAGGTTTATTCCCAGTGAGGCATGTGGGTTTGGGCCTGGGTTTTTAAGCTATCTGGTTGAACTCAGTATAATCTTAGTTGGCTGTTGTTATTCAACCATAATTATCACTTTGTTCACCAAAATTGCTTCTAAAAACTCACTTTTGAACATGTCGAAGTTCCACCACAATTCAAAGCTTGTTCGTTTTGATCCAATCCTGATCTGGAACTTGCCACCTCACTTCGCAGAACTGTTCCATTTTCAGCAGAAAGGCCTGAAAGTCGTCAAGAAACAAACTTCTAAAATGCAAAATTTTATTGGAACTCAAACTCTATCTAGTACCCTTGGGGAGGTACTTGGATCATCAAAATCTGTAAAGATCACCAGGTCTGTAATGGTCATGTTTTATTGCCTTTCCTTAGAAATTCTGGAATAACTTATGTATTGCTCATATTTGATCTCCATAGTGAAGGTACATGAGTGTAAGGTGTATATCTCATAGAGGAAAGATGATTTATTAGTTTTAATTCACTTTTCCCAACTAAGAGAAACGTGAAATTGAGAAGATTTTGTTCAAAATTCTTTAATTTAGTATGCTTACATATTTATTTTCTGACACGACAATAATTTCTTCATCAGGTAGTGCCACACTCATATTTGTTTGTTGAAATAATTTCTTTTACTAGTTGTTCATACAATGTCTCTTTTGAAAATATGCAACAGTATCTAGTAAATAACTTTTTCAGGTCCAGTTGTTTGTACAAGCTTTTCTGTAAGCAAATGATAAAAGTTTAACATCTTACTTCTCCCCTTCTAGTTGAAAAGTTTCGTAGGGATCTATATATTTATTTTTAAGTACCTTCAACATTAAGTGTTTACATGCAGGCTCATTATTTCTGGCCATTAAATGACCATGCTGTCAATGGATTTGAGAAAATGTGGTCTGAAGTCACTAACAATTCGGGTGGAAGGATCATCTCTGAAACTATTCCTGTGATGTTTGGGAGGTACATATCTAAAAGTAACAACATGAATCTTTAGACTAAAGAAAGATTTCTAACCATGACACTCTTTGTGATGTTTATGTAAATTAGAGAATTGGAGGTTACTCAAAGCTGTGATGGTGTAGCAAGATTCACATTTGATTACCTTTGTGGTCGCCCGGTATGTTTGGCTTTATACTTTATTATTGCAATTACTCCAATTACAAGTTAGAACATCATAGTTTATGCAGTTTAATTTCCATAGATCGTAAGGAGACGAAAATGGACCTCAAGTTTGTTCTTTAGTTAATAACTTGCTGATCCATGAGCCCTGGCCTTTGAATGTTTGAAACTATTCCTTTCTGCCACTAGACTACTAGAGGGAAGCTTGTCAGATCTGATCATTTAAGCTCATATAGTCATATCTCAACCTTTTTCTCCAATTCATTATCTGACAGATATGTGCTTTTACAAGGTGAACCATGAAATGTAACTTATTTTTTATTCAACTTAACCGGTTTTTTTTTTTTTTCATCAGGTTGGAGCAGCTGATTATATTGCTGTAGCAAAAAACTATCATACTGTTTTCATATCAGATATCCCAGCATTGAGTATGCGCATACGTGACAAGGTAATTTGCCATGTCCTTGTTGATGCCTGTCCTCTTTGCACTTGTGAATTATGGTAATATCATATTCTAATGAGATGATCGTAAATAACCTAGTGATGTTAGTTATGATCCACAGAAACATTTAGTGATTGTTGTTATATTCTTTTCAAGTATAGTTCATCTTATGGTTGTATGTGGCACAGGCACGGCGATTTATCACCCTTGTTGATGAATTGTACAATCATCACTGTTGCCTTTTCTGTACAGCTGCAGCTCCTATTGATGAGCTATTCCTAGGAACGGAGGAGGGAACATTGTTTGATTTGGAAAGGTGATGCTTGTGGCTTCTATGATAACATTGGTTTATAAACATACCCAACTAGGCACCAATGTCATTTTACACATACAAGATAAAATGGTGGTAGCTTGTGGTTCCTTTTCATGTAGGTTGGGCCAGTTTTTAATGAATTATTCGTTATTAAGAAGGCTTGTGCAATATGCCTCCACTACATAATTTTTTAAGATTTGCTCTGTTCCACCACAATGCACCCAATTCCACCACTGCTGAACTCGTCACAGTTGGTGTCAAGTTTTAAGACACCATGTTTCCTTTTGTTGCTTCATTCAAGAAAAATACCAAGCCGAAATCCCAGATAAACAACTTATTTTTTAGAATATAATGCCATTAAAAAAAAACTCAAAAAGATTTTCACGTTCCACAAATGTCTAATTAAAAATAGGCTTGTGCTAAAGTATGCTCATTGGTAGAAGTTTCTATTTCCTAATAATTATCCGTGGAATTCTTCATGTGAATTAAGAAATGTAAAATATATACATAATTAATGAAAATGAAGTATCTAGATATTAAAATGGAAACAGTGGTACAATTCTATTTGGTGGTGCTTTTGCCAAACACGTCATAATAATATATGCCACTTCAATCTCACTGTTATGTTGGCTAACTCGGAATATATGCTTTGACAGAAGTCGACCCTTCAAGCCATTTGTGTATTCAATCTTGATCATATGTGTAGATTTTGATAGAGAGGATGCCAGCATGGAGTAAATAAGTTATGAATCTTGATATAAATATGTGTGATATATTTTCTTTATACTCATTTGTCAGAAAGGATGGGGATCTAGATCGAAATTGAAATAGAATATATGCCATTGCATGCTTATATATGCTCCAATAATATATTTTTGTCAAAGGTAAAGCAACTTCCATCTAGAACCGAGTTTTCCAAATTTCCCTGATATGGCAATTAAGTTTGATAGTTTGATGGAAACAAGTATCTAAGGAAATGTTGGTTAGCTGAGGAAAGAGTCACATGGTCAGCATAGTTTTTGTTAGTATGACATAATTATTTTTATTGTTGTGCATAAACATACATGGTTTATTAGTTAAGTAAACAAATACTTTCTTGTTGGAGCTTAGCAAGGAAGAACAGACTCTTCGAAAACTTGCCATATCCGTGTTCGACATGTATTCGATACCGACACTCGATCGACACGTCTCCGACACTTGGTCAATGTGTCAGACACATGGTCATTGTGTCGAACACACCTCTAATACACTCGGAACTTGGTCAGGACATAATCAAGACACGAAAATCAACTTTGTTTTATTTTTTACTTTTAGATGAATGACTCTTTTGCTTGTGAATGACTCTTTCGCTTGTGATTTCACATAAACACAAGCGAAATAGTTGTTGATCCATTTGAAGTGAATGACTCTTTCGCTTGTGATTTCACATAAACACAAGCGAAATAGTTGTTGATCCATTTGAAGTGAATGACTTCTTCGCTTGTGATTTCAGATAAATAAGGCAAAAATCCTTAAAGTATAGAGGTAGTCTATGCTTCTTAATCCTTGCTTCTTCTTCTTCTAATCTCCTCTACTTCTTCTCTACTATACTTTTTTTCTCTACTTTATTTTTTTACTTGCAACAGAAAGACACTCTAGGAAGACACTTTATTAGATTATTATTTATGTTTATATGACTTACTAAAAAAATAGTATGATGTGTCGACGTGTCCTAGTTTTTTTCAGTGTTCTAAAACGCGCTAGGCGCTGGGCGGGCGGCGAGCAGGTGCCTAGCGCCCAAGGGCCTAGGCGGTCTTAGGTTTTTTATTATAACTTTAATAATTTACAAAAGTTAAGCATAATATATTATCAATTACATCCAATTTAATGCCAAGATACATATGCAAAATTTAAAAACATGAAAAATTAACAATCATGATCAAAATTTATTAAAACTCAAATGATGGGTACTTTATATAAAATTGAATTTGTAGACAAATATCCAAACCTACTTTTTTATTTTTCTTCAAATTGCATGAATAACCTCAGTCATGTTTGATAAAATCTACATTAGTAAAATTGGTACCGGTAGATCTTTTGAAAATTTCATTAAGTAATCATCATTTGCTACAATTAGACATATACTGAATAAAAAATAATTAAATAGTTTATTTCTAAAAAAGAGGAAAGAAAAATAAAAATAAAATAAGAACACAATCAGCCTTATTAAAAAAAAAAAAAAAAATCACCCAGACCGCCTAGACCCCACCTAGGCCGCCCATACATTAATCTGGGTGGTTTTCTACCTTCTAGCCGATTTTTAGAACACTGGTTTTTTTTTAGAAATTGTCAAGTCAGCGTGTCGTGTTCGTGTCCATGTCCGACACTACGCGCGTGTTCGTGTCCATGCATCCTTGAAGCTTAGTGATCTTTGGGTTTGGATGACAAGGATGGTTGTGAGCGCTTGTGGATTGAGGGTCGAGCTCCCCAGTGAGCTCGCGGGTTCAAGGGAAGTGCCCCAAAAGGTCCAACAATATGTTTTGGAACTTTCTTAGGCGTTAGCTCCTTTCAAAAATAGGAAGTGCTTTCCTATTTGAGCTTGGTTTCCCATAAATAGCCATATGCAAGGTGTTGGGGAGGGAGAGCCTGTGTAAGCGAGTTAGACCTGGATTGCAATTTGTAGTCTAGAGAGGATTTTGCCTCGAAAGATTATTCTTTGAGAGAGCCTTGTAATCTTTGTTATAGTAATAATATTTCCAGGGTTGGAATATCTCTAATCTTGTTTTTGTTGTTACTTGTTGCCATTCGTGGTTTATCATCAACTTATAGTATAAAAGTGGGTACTCTTTTTGTTTTTTCACACAATATAGTTATTTGTTTAGTCAAATGGCTTGTCACTGCATTTTCGTGTTTGCTCGTCTTCACTGATAATTACGAAATGAAGATATGTCCAAAATTTCCATGAAAAATTTGTGAATGCATTTTTAGGCCGACTGAAGCAGTGTATTGACAGTCAACCTTGCTTTTATTGATTTATTTGTTTCTCTTTCGTAATTTTTCCAGCTTCCAATTTGAAACTGAGACAGAAGGTTCAAAACTTCGTCGAGATGTTCTGGCGGAAGGAAATGTGAGTTCAGGTGGTACACCGTCTGGGATTGTATCCCTGTTATCTGGTCAAGAGGAGATGTTTGCATTCCGCCGAGCAGTAAGTAACTTCGTGCAGCAAAATTTCTTTTACTTCTTGTTGCTAGATTATCACACAAGGAACATGAATGCAAGCACACCACAGTATGTTACAAATTTGCGGAACATATTGCAGATAATTAATAATGTAAGCTGCATATCCTTAGGTATCACGCTTGATTGAAATGCAATCGGCTATATATTTGGAGGGAGTTTCTTCGCTTCATCCCTATTTCCAGATGCAACGAGAAGCACACAGTGATCTTGAAAAAACCTTAGAACAATCATCTTGACCCGCAATGTAAATGTGGTTGTTGTCTCCTCCTCCATACATTTGATGTGAGTGCATTCCTCCTCGTCTCTGTATTCTTATTTGCATATACAAGTGTGTGCTGCTTTTGTTTCAAAAATAACATTCGAGTCAATTGAACTTTAACTCTTGCAGTTATTATGAATAATGAGAACAGCTTTGCACAGTTCACAATGATAGAGAAGATTGAGCTGATACAGTTAGTAGAAGTTGGAAGCCATGCCTTGAAGTCCATTGCCTAGCTTTGATATGAACTGGTCATCTAAGCTGATATTTGGATATTCTTGTAGAAGATTTGTACTTCCTGTTGTAGAGTTTATTTAGCTTTTTATTATTTCTCTGGCCAAGCAGTTCAGGGAAATAATCATGGTTGTAGCCAGGGTTCAACCATGCCAAATGGGGCTGTAAACAGTGCGAGGCTACGTGCTGGACATATATGTTTCATCATAGTGGAATTGGACACATTGTTCACCTTTCATGCCCAAGAAATAATGAAAATTGGTTTATTGTGACTAGTCTTGTATGTGTTTAAACTTAAGGTAGGTTTGCATTTGTTTGTGGTAATTTGGATCATGTACTGAATGTACATATTGGAGAAGCTCATTCTGACTAAATTTCTTTCATTCATTCGTTGCATTAAAATGCGCATAATTTCAAAAATAAGGGGAAAAAGAAGAAGAAGAAGATACATATTTTATTCATCTTGACGGAGCATTGGCTGGAGTAATGTTCACAGGATGGTGTTGCCTTCGGGAAGTGCTTTGCCATTGTCTCTACAGACTTTGAGCACATGTGCTAAGCACAATATAATATGTAACTGGGATTATGTCATCTAAACACAAAATTTTGCATATTTTGAAGTGTCAAAAATCAATAGAACTAATAATTTTGACCTTTTAGAGGCTTGCAAGTTGGGCGGGTATACCCAAGCCTGATTGGACAAACCCGACATGGGTAAGGGCTTTGGCATAGTTTCATGAGCAATGGACAATACTTCGGTTTATATTAAAGCCATTCTTATGAGATTCCTTAATATCAGAGCTAATGTTGCTCTAATTTGCCTTCCTAACCTTCACGAAACTCACTCGACTTCTTGTAATCCATTGAATTTTTCCCCACGATGTCTGATACCAAGTTCACAGACGAATTATTGAGAACAGCTCAACCTATCATCAAACCTTTCCTAATCATATTCTCACTAGAATTACAAACTATTGGAGCAACAATAGTAAATGAGAACTCTCCATCCCCCAAATCCTTGGTTTCACCCACCTTACCATCTAAACTTTCATTTCTAAGCTTCATATCATCACAACCATTTGAACCCATCTCCTTACTAATGTTAACATCATCATTTCTCTCATCTACCTCTTCGCCTCATCCTCCTTCTTTGATATGGATCCCCAAGTTTTTTTTTAGTTTGAAGATAAGGGTTTGCCTCGAGATACATCATGCAAATCTTAATGTTTCCTTCATGTGATTTGCCCCATTGATTATATTCTATTAAACATTACGACAATTGGATATTTTGGTCAATGTATAAGATCAAATGAGTCGTATGCAAAGCATGTGCAACACTCCATAGTCAAGATGGTTTGATTCTCGTTGGCTTGGGGAGCATCACTAAATTTTTTTAAAGTTTGGGGATACTTTGAGTTGCACCTTATGAAGGTGTTGGGGGATTTCTTAATGTCCCATAGGGTTGAAAATCGAACCGACAATTCTGTTTTTCACCCAACCCGATAATTGAATCCAATATTAAGAAAAATCGAGTGGAACTGATTTTAATGTATGTAACTCGGAAACCGAACCAACCGACTAAATAAAACATATTATGTTATTTTTACATAAAATATATATATTATTTATTATATATATTCGATCGGTTCGGTTTTATCGATTAAAATCATTTAAAAACCAAACTGACCATATCAGTTTAAATTTTTTTAAATTGAAACCGAACCGATCGATTCGATTTTGATTGGTTTGGTCTGTTTAATTAATTTAGTCGATTTTTTTCAACCCTAATGTCCCATTTCTTTTCACAACTCACCCAATCTACAACACTTGAGATCGCGCACTCAAAGTCACAAACGTGGATGCCCTAAGAAAGTAAGAAGAATTTGGTGGGAGCACTTATAAAGTCCTCATGGTGCAAAAAGACAATTGGGGGTGCAACTCCCTCACTTTTATCTCAACTTTGTCCGCAAACCAAACCTTTTCTTCTAGGGATGGCAATGGAGCGGATTTTCACGGATATGCGCCTCACTCGCCCCGTTTAGGGCGGATTTGGTTAAGGGTGTATGGAGGTTGGGGCGGATACAGATATCTAAACTGTATCCGTTTATTATTCGGGGCGGATACGGATTTGGCCATATCCTGCGGATATCCGTTTAATCGGTAAATTTACCAAAATGCTCTTGACCTATATAACTGGATTAAACCCTATATTCAATCTCTCACAATCTGAAACGACCCGATCCGCACAGTAACAATATTGTCCGCTCTGGGCCCAACCGGCCTACACAGCTTTAAAACGTGTTGTTACTATGAGGATCCAACCTCGCACATAAGTAGCACATCCCCTCTTTCGCACCCAGGCGATGTGGGACTATGTCCCCCTTTGTAACTCGTCCAACCCCTATCGGGCCTATTGGGCTCCAACCATCACCCTCAGGTCCGCCCACTCAAGGGTCTCACAGTCTACCCCCCTTAGGGTCAAATGTCCAAGTCGGCACACTCCGGCTGGGTCAGGCTCTGATACCATTCTATAACGACCTGATCCGCACAGTAACAATATTGTCCGCTTTGGGCCCAACCGACCTGCACGACTTTAAAACGCATTGTTACTATAAGGATCCAACCTCGCACATAAGTAGCACATCCCCCTTTCGCACCCAGGCGATGTGGGACTATCTCCCCCTTTTGTAGTTTGCCAACCCTCTTGGGCCTGGGCCTATTGGGCTCCAACCCTCACCCTCTCCCTCAGGTCCGCCCACATAAGGGTCTCCACAGTCCACCCCCCTTGGAGCCCAACGTCCACGTCGACACACTTCTAGCTGGGTCAGGCTCTAATATCATTATGTAACGACCCGATCCGCATGGTAACAATATTGTCCGCTCTGGGCCCAATCGGCCTGCACGGCTTTAAAACACGTTGTTACTATGGGGATCCAACCTCGCACATAAGTAGCACATCCCCCTTCTGCATCCAGGCGATGTGGGACTATCTCCCCCCTTTGTAGCTTGCCAACCCTCTTAGGCCTGAGCCTATTGGGCTCCAACCCTCACCCTCTCCCTCAGGTCCACCCACACAAGGCTCTCAACCTCGCACATAAGTAGCACATCCCCCTTCCGCACCCAGGCGATGTGGGACTATGTCCCCCTTTGTAGCTCGTCCAACCCCTCTCGAGCCTATTGGGCATGTTGGGCTCCAACCCTCACCCTCACCCTCAGGTCCGCCCACTCCAGGGTCTCACACAATATCACTCTCACAGTCTCACTCACACAGTCGCGGCGTCGCCTCGAAGAGTCAAAGTCGAAGTCGTCGACTCTCACTCTTGTCACTCTCACAGTCTCCCTTTCATCTCACTCTCACAGTTTCACTCTCGTCTCACTCTCATCTCATTCTCACAGTCGCGGCGTCAAAGTTGAAGTCGTCGAAGCCTCTCACAGCGTCGACAACGAGCTTCCAACATAGTAGAAGGGAGATTAATCAGATATGTGGCTCGAAGGAAGGGAGATTAATCGGATCTGTGGCTTGATCTGCGATGGCTCGATCTAGTGGTTCGATTTGGTGAATGGTGGTGGCCTTTATCAAGTTTTGGTTGTTCGATCTGGTGGTGTGATTTCTTGTTGGCTGAGATTTGTTTTTGAGAAAATGAAGTGCTCGATCTGTTGGCTGAGATCTGTTTTTGATTTGTTGATATCTAAGAATGGTAGTGTGATTTGTTGTTGGCTGAGAATGAAGTTTTGGTTGTTCAATTGTTTGTGATATCTGAAATGATCTTTACTATTTGTTTTTTTTTCTTCTTCAGGTAGGCGGATATCCATCAATCCGTCCGTTTCGGGGATGGTTTTTACAAAATATGATAAACGGATATTCGGGGCGGATTTGGATATCCGTGATCTCCAGCGGGGCAGGGATGGATTTGTCCAAATCCTTGCCATCCCTACTTTCTTCACTTCTCTCTCTCTCTTTCAAAACCCTTATTTCACTTCAACACCTCTTATTCTTCTTCTTCCATATCTATTGTTCCTTCAATTGAAAGCGACTTTCAAACATAGGTTTAGGGTTTGGTTTTCGAGGGTTGGGTATTCAAATATGATTTCTCCTTCTTTGTATTAATCACTAAAAAATTTTAGTACCATATGGTCTCGTTCCGAACCCATTTTGGATTGGAAGAGGTCATGATGAAGTCTATCCCGTCTGGAAGATAAAGCAACGGATGAGATTGGGATGAATTTTTCATCTCGTCTTGTCCTATCTCGTGCCTACCCTACTTTTGGTTTTACATTATGAACTGGGGGTGTCTCTTACAGGGGGGTATTCAATTATGAATTTTAATAGACTGTGAAAATTTTTTAATCTCATGGATTTTAAAATATTTCAAAGGAGTTTACAGAATCCACTGAACTTTGATATATTTTAAGTGACTGGATATTGTGGATTTTACAGAATCCACTGGATTTTGATGGATTTTTATTATTGGATTTTCTGAATTTTATAAAGGATTGTTATTGATTTCTATAAATTCTTATGAATATTCTATTAATCATAGGAAGTTATGAAAATACATTACCTACATTGTTATCCATGTCAACACAAATCATAAAACATCCATCAAATATCAATAAAACAATCGTTTGTATGCTACGTGAATTTTATTTCAAATTAAAAAAAAATTCAAATACATTGAATATGGTCCAAAAGTAATACAAATAACTATTTTTCTTTTGAAAAGAAGAAATAATGCAAATAATTTCTTTTGAGGATCCTCACTTAATATTTTTTTTGGGAACACCTTAAACTTGTATGTGCAAGCAAAAACAAAATACAGATGTGCATATAAATAACAATTGTTGATATATTTTTTTGGCTCTAAAGCAAAATGTAGCAATGAAATAACATCAAATTCTGCTTCATAAGTATATACAACAAGCAAAATGTAATCAAAACTTTTATAAATGAATTTTGTAAACGATTACCATGCAGCAAACTTGGAGAAATTCAAAGCTTATTTTAGCAAACCAAATGTTCATTAGATACAGATAATCTTACCAAAATGTTCATTGGATACAGATAATCTTACCAAATGTTCAGAAAGAGAAAAAAAAATGAAGAGATGACAAGAAAAAGAAAAAATAAGAGGAAGAGAATGAGAATGAGAATAAGAAGAAGAATAATAATAAAAAAGAAGAACAAGAACAAAAGAAAAGAGGAAGTGCGGGTGGTGGTGCAGCCAGCGGTGGTAGGGCATGGTGGTGTGAAAGAAAGTTGTGGGGCGAGATGGTGCTGCTCTTGTGAAAAGAGAAGAGAATGGAAGGTGGTGATGTTTTTGAGCAGATCACAAAAAAAATGGGATGGTGGCGTTCTTTAGCAAAAAATGGTAGTGTTATTTAACAATATCCAATATAAATCCGTTGAAATATGAGGTGGAGAGGTTGGATTTGGAATAACTCTTGTTATATATATACTTTTCACTTACAAATCCTTCAAAATCCACAACTTTAACAAATTCATTAAAATCCACTGCTTTTTGAATACCCCCTAATTTTGGTGGACTTTTGAAAATCATGAATTGAATACCCCCTGATTTTAATGGATTATAAAACAATCATTTAAAATCTGTATTTGAATATCCCTAGATTTACATGTATTGTTTTAAATCCTTAATTGAATACCTAATATTTTAATGAATTTTAAAATCTTCTACAGTCTATTAAAATCCATAATTAAGTACCCCCTGTTAATGTGCCATTTCTTTTCACAACCCGCCCAACTTGCAGCCCTACTGATAATGCACTCAAAGTCACAAATGTGGACGCCCTAAGAAAGTGAGAAGAATTTGGTGGGAGCACTTATAATGTTCTCGTGGTGCGAAAAGAGACAAGGGGGGTGCAACTACTTCACTTTCTCTCAACTTCGTCTGCAAACCAAACCCTTTGTTGGCTTCTCTCTCTCTCTCTCACTCTCAAAACCCTTATTTCACTCTCTTTCTTCAGCGCCTCTTCTTCTTCTTCTTTCAAAGGTAGACTTCACTTGCTTGAAAGCGGCTTTGAAACAGAGGTTTAGGGTTTTTTAGGGTTGGAGATTTCTCCTCCTTTGTATTGATCACTAAAAATTAGGCCCTTTTGTTTTTTGCAGGAAGAGAAGAGCAAGCGAGCGAACAATGGAGTCTTCATCGGTGGAGGCTGAGAACAGCTATCAGATTGACCTTGGAAACCTAATGGCCTTCGACCCAACTCACCATTTCCCCTCTCTTCCATCTTCCAGGTTTTTTTTGTTTGTAAAGATATAATAATTTTTATAAGTAGATAGATACTGTATGATTTTGCACATTCAAGAGTTTGGGTTATTGAGTTTGAGGATTGTCAAGTGCGAAAGCGCGTCCCTTTGTGGGTATGATGGATGAGTATTGAGTGTTGTAGCTGTGCAAGTCTTATGGATGAAGAAAGTGGGGAAAACTAAGTTTGAATCGCATTACTTCATGAAACGAATGTTTGGGGAGAAAAATTGTAAAAAAAAAAAAAAAAAAAAAGTGTGAAATTTAGGGGTTATGGTCAAATTTACGAGCCTGAACCGATCCAATAAGTGGTTGGAGGGCATTGTTCATCAAATTCTCTTATGTGCAATGGAGTTCTGAGGAAGTAGCTTCTTCATTTGTACACACTTATACAGACAGATACTACATACAGATGTGCTGGGTGAAGAATAAAACAGAAAGGAAATGCAACCCTTCATAACCTTTGACACGTTCCTTTGATTATTGCTTTTATGTTAAGCCAACAAGAAATCGGCGAAGCCGACATGTTTTGGTTCTAAATATAATTTTTTATGAGTGGGTCCAATGTGATTTGAATCAAACTTGGATACGAAGCTTTTTAGGAGTTGGCTGAGGGGAACTAGTTAGTTGATGAAATGTACTTCTTTCTCGCATTACTAATATGCTAAATCAAGAAAGAGAATATGAAAATATCAACTGAGATGAACTGATTAGAGTATTGATGTGTCAAAACAGTTCTTTTGCTTTAACTTGCAAACTTATTTAACTTGGACCGATCAAGCATGATGCAAGTAATTAGTTGTCTAACTTGAGTCATATTTTAGGGGTAATGAAAGTAGATTTCCATGACACTGCTGAATTGAATTTTTGCGTACCTGACTCACCATGGAAGCTTAAATGTTATGAACTTATAATGCTAATGCTTTTTCAACATGTTCAGGGAAGAGCTAGTGAAGGAATGCTTAGAAAAAGGCACCCAGCTTGTCCAAGCAATTGCAAATACCCTTTTCAAGTTACCTGCAACGGAGGATCCGGATGGTCCCTTAGTGCACTTGCCACCACCAACTACAAAATTGCCTAGGGAGAAGCATGTATGTTTTCTTTCCTGCTCTACCTTATTTTCTATTTTACTTTTGTGATTTGATGTGTGCTTGAGCAATGCATCCATCTTTTCACTATTTCTTTGATCTTTAAACTCTTTGCATGTGACCAGTACCTTGTTTTTGCTGGATGGGATCTAAAATGAAACTACCTATGAATGTGTCATTTCTAAAACATTTGAGTTGATCAGATAAAATGCTTTCCTTGGTTCACATTGTTGTAGATTATGTGTGTCAGATCCTGACTCACCAATGTTGTCATTTTTCTATATTCTCGTGTTAAAAATATTAAAAATGCTTACGGTGCCTCCTGTTAACTTAGGCATAGGGAGACATGTTCTAGCTAATGAAGAATAAGTGCAGGGTTCACCCATTTCATGGTGCCTTAACATGCTGAATATAGATATTTTTTTTGGGGGTGCATGTATATGAGGTGGTAAAGCTCTGGATGATGAATTGCTACCATCTAAGATACTATGCACTATTTTCTTGACTACATTTTATTAATTCCATCTCCGTAATGCTTTATGTTGGTCATAATTTATTATTCCTGATCAAATTCGATTTCTCTATTCAGCTTCCAAAGCCTAAACCCCCTACAAAGTGGGAGGAGTTTGCTAAAAAGAAAGGTACGTGACGTACATCATTTCTTTTTCTTGCTTACTTAAGAGGAGGGATACAGGTTACTGAATATAAGAAACATGAGAAAAATAGGCAATGACCAAGGGTTTTGTTCTTGTTCTTCACATATCTTGTTTCTTTATCATTTCTTCTACTGTAGAAATATATAAGATATTAGGGTCTTTATGTTTCACGTATATTGCTTCATAAATTACATATTAGGTTTAATAGCATTAAGGCAATAACTTGAATTAGTACAAATTTTTAATTTCTTTATCAATTCCTTTATAGGTATCGTCAACCGTAAAAAAGACAAGATTGTGTATGATGAACAGACTGCTGGTTGGAAACGCCGCCATGGTTATGATCGCGTGAATGACGACAAAGATATTCCAATCATTGAAGCCAAGTTGACTGATGGTAAATACTTAATACATTAGTAATGAAGTCTATTCATGATTCTCTTTTTTTTTCTCCTGCGAGTTGATTGGGTTTTCCTCTGGTAATTTTAGTGGATGGAAATGAGATTATTGATGATCTGGAATTGTAAACTGGAAAATATAGTCTTCTACCCTGCTGAACTTTCAGTCGTCAATCATTAGTTTTAGGCTTGTAGAAATATATACAAGATCAATGGTCACACTGGACAGCATTGGGCGTTATAAAACTCTTTTCTACTACGTGAAAAGGGTAAAGTCCATCCTGTATTTTTATTTATTTTTTGAGAATGAGCTTTCAGTATTTGATTAATTGATTCAAAATCAAGGGAGAGATTAATAATTGAGTGAGACTGAGAACTTACCTTCTTGGGATGTGTTTACCCAGTGTAGGTCTGTTGTCCGAGTTCTGAGCTGATATGGATTGGCACTGTTTGACTCAAGAATTTGTTTTGCTATTTGCTACAAATTGTCTTTCTGCTTGTATTATTTTTATTGCTGTTTGTCTGAGAAATAGCAGAAGAAGAAACACTTTGAAAATTCTATGATAGTTTTGATGTTCTTGGAGTGTCAAAGTGGTTGTCTGTTATCTTCAATTGTTGTTGCTGTTATTTCAGAACCAGGAGAGGATCCTTTTGCCAAGAGAAAAGCAGAAAAGAAGCAGCGGGTTGAAAAGCAAGAAAAGAACAGGCTTCAAAATCTGAAACAAGCCTCAAAAGTTGGTGCCTTGCCAAGGTTTGCAATTTGCCACTTGACCTTGGTCATAATTTATAACTAAAAATAACTAACATATTTAACCATTAGTCCTATGCACCATATCTTTTGTCACCATCAACATCTATCCAGTTATTCATATCCAAATTTTTTTTTTTCCCAATTTGAAGGACAGACCTGTTCAAGGTTATCTGTAACCCTTGTTTTAAAGATTGTTGTTCATGAGGTTGACAATACCGTCATTGATTCTTCTCACTTGGCTTATTGTTTGTTTGTTTTGAAGGAATGTTTATCTGTTTGTGTTACAAGATAAAAGAAAAAGTGGTTGCATATTTGGTCTCTTTGTCACTTATTTCTGAAGATTATAGTAATCTGAAGCACAGAGCAATAATTTTGTATGCTTTCTTAGAAGGAACTGACCTAGATTTTATGGCAGCCACATCCAACTTGCTGCAACATCATTGCCTATTACTGGAACTAAAAGTGTTCCAAAGAAAGCTAGTAAAGGTGAGCTGGAGAATGTTGCTGGAATGGCGGCTACTGCCACAGCCAGTGGAGGGAAATTCGATAAGAAATTGGCAGGAGAGAAACCGGCAAAGCATCCTGGGAAGTACCGCAAGGTTTGTATACATGCATAGCTTACCATGCACACTGTTCCTTCGCTTTTTCATCTCTAGAAACCACATAAAAAAGGGGGTTTACTTATCTCGTTCCTCTTTTCTTTCTTATTTAGTTCCTCCCAGTTGTGCAAGGGAAGGGAATGGGCTCACAGGAACAACAACAAACCGAGAAGGTTCTTAACAAGCTCATCTCCCAGAACCCACATGAGATACTTAATGTTGACAGGGTAAACCAGCTTTTTATTGCTATCTCTGTCTTGTTGAGGCATTTTCTGATTTCTGAAACTAATATTATGAACTTTTGTTTGGGATATAGGCTGTTGACATGTTCAATGTGAAGAAGGATAAGAAACGAAGGAACAAGAACCAGGATGACAAGTCTTCTTCATCCAAAAGCAAGTTGGGCCCAAATAAGAAACCTTACAAAAAATCGTCAAAGAAAGGATTTTCAAAGACTACGTCGAAGGGACCATCCAAATCGTCTAAGAAAGGATTTTCAAAGACTTCGTCAAAGGCCACTGCTTAGGTCAAATAGTTGAGGTGTAGGCATGAATATGTTGTTTTTGACAACTTATTATTTATTTTTTGTTAGCTTGTCTAGTGGTCGAAAATTGAATATCAATAGAAAAATCTTGTATTTGATGAAATCACGGTATGTTTTTGTTCTCTTTTTCTTTTTTATGGATTAGCTGTTTGAAAGATCTTCCTGTAATGAAAAGTTTATCTTTCTCCATGAACTTGTTTCTTATTTTTACATGTCCTTGGAGTATTTGCTTGGAGTGCCTGTTTGCATAAACTTTTGAGATAATAGGCTTATCTAGACTGGAAATCCAGTCCGATCTTTTGACAACTGTACACACATCAAAATTCAGCGAAACTACTGAAATGTAACATGCATTACAACTATTTTCTGATAATCTATTGGACCTTATTTAGAAGTTTGCACCTATAGCAAAAGCAAACATCAAAAAATCATTTACCATCATACAGATTACAAAGAAACAACATAGCATTGCGGGAGGGATGAAAAGGCCAATACTACAATTTTGATTCACAAAAGCAATCCAGTAATGCAGACCCTATTCCCATAATAAAATCATGTTTATGAGCCTTCCACATAGCTTCTACCAGTTCTGCTTTGTCTAATCCCTTAGAAGAGAACTCTGCAAAAGCTCTTCAGCTCAAGAGTAGAGTTTTATATAAGCCCTTCTATGCTTTCATCTCCCATCTGCTGCAATGGCAATTGCAATGGCATGGCGGCCCTGTAGGCACCAAAGCTTGCTGCTGTAGTGGTGGGGGAGGATGTGTCTGCATGGACTGTGATCCCATAGGCACAGAGGGTTGCTGCTGCTGCAGTGGTGGAGAATGCATTGGCATTGGCATTGGCAGCATCATGGCCTGAAGGGCTGGTGGTTGATGGTGAAATAACATAGACCCATGATGAGGTAAACAAGAATCATCAGTACCAAACATCAATTCCATCATGTCAAATCCATCATCAGGCACAGCACTACCACTTGCACCATCATAACTGGTTCCCGCATCATATCCATAACAATTGGAAGGACCGAGTGTGGCCATATGGTTTACTGTTCCATCAAAGAAGAACATTGGATTGTTGGTGGTAATATCATGATCAACACCTTTTCCTTTGCTACTTGGATTCTTGATCGACTTGTTATTGAGAAATTGAATTCTTGATCCAAGTTTGTTCAACTTGTCATCCAAAGAAGCCTTCAAATCCCTCAAAGAGTTGTGTGAAAAGTCATCAAGTCGACTATCCCAACTTGGGTATAAAGAAGAGGAAGAAGACTGATCATCATCTTTGAGCTTGTTGTTGTTGTCGTTCTTGGATCCAAGAACAGACGCAATGTCTTCCTTGCGTTTATCTCTTTCATATTTGTCGACACTGTTATACCTTCGGATGACTGAAAGTACTTGCGATCGATCTTCAGGCCATGTTTTTAGTTCCCCATTGGGTCCATAACTGACCATGCAAGCATCAACATCGCACAGTTTGGACAACTCCAAAATCTTCTTGTCTAGTCCAACCCTTCTTTTCTGAAATGTCACCTTGCGAGATCTGTCGTTCCGAATTGGTTGCAAAACGAGTTTCCCTCTTGCACGACCCATCCAATCAAATCCAAGAATTACTTTCTTCCTTTCAGAACACAAACCCACTAGTCACAGAGAGAGACGCAGACAGAGCAAAATAATATCAAGAGAGTGAAAATAATATGAGACTCTCTAGTCTCTAAATCTATCTATTTATAATAGACTCACTAGAATAGCGAGTTTCTTGGGTTATGGTTTCTAAATTTTCAAATTTGTCACGATCTCAACGGTCTTCAAGAACAGCTGAAATGAGAAAAGGAGTTAAGGCGGGAAAGATGGCGCCAGTTTTGAATTTTAGAAGTTTGAATAAAGGGTAGTTTGGTAGCTTGACCAATGTCAGTTAGTAGTGCCACATGGGCTGTTACGTGTAAGCCAATTACTGGCCAAACTCAAAATTCTGTTAGAAGCTCTGAGTCTTAAATATTAGAAGAGCAGTTCTACATGGCGAGGAAACGAGCGAGGAAATGAGCGAGGGGAGGGAGGTGGCGGGGTGGGAACCGTTCACCTCCCTCGAGACGTGTGCACAAAAATTGATGGCACGCATCCCGAGGGAGGTGAATGGTTCCCACCCCGCCACCTCCCTCCCCTCGCTCATTTCCTCGCCCACTTCCTAGACATTTAGAATTTCTGATATTAGAAAGATCAGTACTTTGAGTGAGGCTAGAGAGCGAGGAAACGAGCGAGGGGAGGGAGGTGGCGGGGTGGGAGCCGTCCACCCCGCTCGGGATGTGTGCTGCAATTTTTTGTGCGCACATCCCGAGCGGGGTGGACGGCTCCCACCCCGCCACCTCCCTCTCCTCGCTCGTTTCCTCGACATTTAGAATTCCCCCAGTACTTTACAAGTTTCTTGGGTCAGGATAGATATGAGTTTCTACGGTGATTCTAAATGGCGAGGAAACGGGCGAGGGAGGGGGGGGGGGTGTGACCCTCCACCCTCTCGAGATGCTCGCCCATGTGAATCTCGAGGGGGATGGAGGGTCACACTCCCTCCCTCGCCCGTTTCCTCGCCGCGTAGCATCACTCGAGTTTCTATTTAGGGTTATAATCTCTAAATTTTTTTGAATCTGGCCTTTCAAAAAAACACACTAATTCCATTAAAACTTTCGTACTGTTAAAACTGCGGAAAATGGAATCAGTGGAAGATTCTTAATACTAGTGGCACCAAAATGTTATAAGGCTTCTATTCTATATATATTTGAAAATACTTGGGAACCATGACTATAAACTAAATATTACCTGAAGCAGCTTTGAGTCTAATAAAACGTTCTTTCATATAGTGCAAATAAACATGTTCATATCAGAAAAAACCGGGACGGGATCGAGATTGCAGGATGGGATGCCCACACCTAGTACACACTCATACAGACAGATACTACACACAAATGTGCTAGGTGAAGAAAAAAATAGAAAGGAAATGTGTTAGAGAATAGAAGTATGTAACATAGGAAAGTGTCAGAGGTAGATTTCTATTCTGTGACACTTTCCTATGTTACATACTTCTATTCTCTAACAAAATGCAACCCTTCATAACCTTTGGCACGTTCGTTTGATTATTGCTTTTTATGTTAAGCCAATATGAAATCGGCGAAGCCGACATGTTTTGGTTCTAAATATAATTTTTTATGAGTTGAATCAAAGTTGGATACTAAGCTTTTTAGGAGTTGGCTGAGGGGAACTAGTTAGTTGATGAAATGTACTTCTTTCTCTTTCTTTCTTTTTTTTTTTTTTTTTTTTGGAAATTGAGCTGGGGTTATTTTGGATCCCCAAACCTGAAAATTAGAAGATCATTACATTCTTTTGAATTGTTTCCCTATTTTATCTTAATACACAATTTTTTTCAGATCCTCAGCAAATGAACTTGGAGTAAACTCCACATATGCACAGTTAGGAAAAGAACTAGCTAAGTAGTATGCTGCCTTGTTGGTCTCCCTGAAGTGATGATTCAGCTTGTAGCTTTCCAACTGTTCCAGCTCCCTTTTAATTCTCGCATGGACATGTCTAAGGTCCTAGGACACTAGCTTCTTATTGGTCAACTATAGGAGCATCCCATGCGAATCAGTGCTAATTTCCAGCTTCCTGGTGCCATGACTCTTAGCAAGCTTAAGCCCTGCTTCTAGTCCTAGTAGTTCCAGTTTGATGACTGATTGAGCCTGACTTTCACCTGCGCATGCACCTATAACTTCCCCAGTTTCATTACGTATATGTTAGAGAATAGAAGTATGTAACATAGGAAAGTGTCACAGAATAGAAATCTACCTCTGTTACAGAATAGAAAAGTGTTACAGAATGGGTTAGGAAGACTTTCCTATTGTATTTTGGTTTCCTAAGTTTGGTTAGATTTCCTATTGTATTTTGGTTTCCTAAGTTTGCTAGGTTTCCTATTTCTATTAGGTTATGTCAAAGTTAGCTCTATATAAGCTTGTATTCTATTCAATGAATAGGGAACAATATTTTCAATACAATTCTTTACATGGTATCAGAGCTACTTTCTTTGGTGACCTAAGACTCTGGGGATTAAGCTCTTCCCCGCCTCTGACAACTATGCAAGAGGCGGGGGAGGGATGCAAGCGACAACAAAGTTCAACTAAATTGAAGGGAAATTGCACTCTACAACAACTTCATGCATATCAGCAACACGCCGCCAACCTGCAATTCAATCAAGGAAGGGGGGCCAACCATACCAAAACCTGTCTTGTCTCGACTTGAGCTATACCACTCAAATTGAGCAATACCAAAATCTATGTTGTCTCGAATTGAGCTATACCACTCAAATTGAGCAATACCAAAATCTATGTCTCGAATTGAGCTCTACCACTCAAATTGAGCAATACCAAAATCTATGTCTCGACTTGAGCTATACCACTCAAATTGAGCAATACCGCTCGAATTGAGCAATACCAAAATATGTGTTGTCTCGAATTGAGCAATACCAAAATCTATGTCTCGAATTGAGCAATACCACTCGATTTGAGCATTACCAAAATCCGTGTTGTCTCGACTTGAGCAATACCACTCGAATTGAGCAATACCAGGACTCGTCCAGCCTCGACGATAATGATTTCATCACCAAATAGGTCTTCAAAGTTTCCTCCAAGCTGCACATTTCGTCTGCATCTACATGTCCAGCTTGCGGGGGAGTGTTAGAGAATAGAAGTATGTAACATAGGAAAGTGTCACAGAATAGAAATCTACCTCTGTTACAGAATAGAAAAGTGTTACAGAATGGGTTAGGAAGACTTTCCTATTGTATTTTGGTTTCCTAAGTTTGGTTAGATTTCCTATTGTATTTTGGTTTCCTAAGTTTGCTAGGTTTCCTATTTCTATTAGGTTATGTCAAAGTTAGCTCTATATAAGCTTGTATTCTATTCAATGAATAGGGAACAATATTTTCAATACAATTCTTTACAGTATAATAGCTCCATAACCTCCCCGGTTTCCACGCAATGAGTCATCTGAGTTGAGCTTAACCCAGCCTGTATCTGGCTTCTCCCAAGCACACATGACTGGGCATGGTAATTGGTAACTGACATTCAGTCCCCATCTAGCACATAACTAACTGTCTGTTCTCCTGCGTATCTTCCATTTCACATTCCACAGTACTGAACTTGAGTCTGACATCTGTATAAATACGGTGCACAATAGACATGCCCACTGAGAACTGATTCTGGTACACTCTTCTATTTCGTTCTGCCCAGATGTGATAAATTGTAGCATTTAGAGTTACTTTCCTGAGTTGAACATTGAGTTTGCTGCCCCTGAACTTGCGGATACACCATAACAATTCTTCATTCCAACCCTTCTTTGGTCTTGCATAGCCCAGGAGATATAACATGTGTTCCCAGATAAACTGTGAGTAAGTACATTTGAAAAACAGATGGTCCTATTTCTCCGCCTCGCTGGAACAAAAGATGCACAACTCGTTTTGCACTTTCCCCCATTTCTTCAGTTTGACTAACGTTTTCATGGCTCCGTGGTTTAGGAGCCAAGTGATAAAGCTATGTCTCGGTATGTTCCCCTTGAACCAGACCACTGCAGCCCAATCAACATTGTTCCTTCTAGTTCTCAATGAGTTGTAAGTTGCTTGCATTTGAATGTTTCCATCAGTACTACTCTCCATACTACTTCATCATCCTTGCTTGTATCCACTTCTATGCTGTCTAGATAGCTAGTTATTTCAGTAATAGATGGCCCGACACTCTGGGGAATGTGCCAAGACTCATTCTGAATGATTGCACTCACCGTTGCATTCTTGTGAAGCGTAGAGTCATACATCAGCTCCTGAGGGAATCTGTTCATCAACAGACCAAGTGGGTGCCAAGGTTCTTTCCAAAAAAGAGTTTTCTCGCCATTCCCAATCAAATGAAGGGCAAAGGAGCTAGCCTTCTTCCTACTCTCTAGAACCCTTCTCCAGCACCAGGAGGCCTCCTGTGGTGTGGTCATCATCCAGAAGTCCTTACGTTTAATAAGATGTTTTGTTACCCACTGTACCCACAGTGTATTCCTGTTTGTAACTATGTGCCAGACATGTTTCATTGTTGCTGCCTCGTTGCCAATTCTGATGTCACGTATTCCCAATCCTCCTTCGCTATATGGGCAGCACACCTTATCCCATTTCACCATGGCTTTCTTGGTCATTGATTCATCCCCTGACCACAAGAAGTTGTGTAGGACTGCATTGAGAGTTTTAAGCGTTTGCTTCGGAAGGCCGTAGCATGAAGTCCAGTAAATGTGCATAGAAGCTAGGACTGACTTGACTAACACTACCCTGCCTGCATATGATAAGAATTTATTCTTCCAGGAACTTATTTTTCGTTTAATCTTCTCTATAATTGGCAAGCATTGATGGTGAGAAAGATAGGATGAGATCATGGGCAGTCCTAGGTATTTAACTGGGAGAGTCCCTATTGTGAATGAGAGATGATTCTGAATGTTATTCCTTTCTATGTCTGGCACCCCCGCAAGAAAGAGAGTACTCTTGTTACGATTCACCTCCAGGCCAGTACATACTTTGAAATCGTGAAGAACCCCTGCCAGTGCACTTGCTGACTGAGCATCTCCATGAAAGAATGCCAATAAATCATCAGCAAAGCTGAGATGTGTAATTTCTGGGTCTTTGCAATTGCATCTATAATGAAGCTTGTAGGAACCTTCCTGGACTTTCTTCCTGAGCATAGCATGCAGGAGTTCCATTATCAGCACAGATAAATAGGGAGACATGTCGTAGACCTCTCCTATCACTGATGTACCCCTTTGGTGACCCATTGATACATATGGAGAACTTTGGTGTAGTTATACACTCTGTGACCCAATTAATAAATGTACCAGGAAACTTAAGTTTGGCCAACATCTGCAAAATTGCATCCCATCTAACCATGTCATATGCTTTGCGTAGATCAATTTTAGCGACACGTCTTGGGGAGCCATGGCCTCTATGGTAGTTCCTTACCAGCTTGTGTGCTAGCATGATGTTATCTTGAATGTGTCTTCCTTTGATGAAGGCTGACTGTGACAGACTGAGAATATTTTGAACTGCATCCTTCATTCGGTTGGTGAGTATCTTTGTTATACACTTATAGAGGACATTGCAACATGATATTGGTCTGTAATCACTGAAAATAGATGCATTAATAACTTTTGGTATTATAGTGACAGAAGTAGCATTTACCTCTCCAAGCAATTTGCACCTCCTGAAAAAGTTCTGCACTGCCTTAATAAAGTCATCACCTATGATCCGCCAAGTAGCTTTGAAGAATAGTGAAGTCAGCCCATCAGGTCCTGGTGCTTTGGTTGACTCTATGGCTGAAAGTGTCTCAGTAATCTCATCTCTGGTAATGTCTTTTGTAAGTGCTGAGCTCATATTATCTTCAGTAAGAGCACGTCCTATTTCCAACTCATCTATAATGCTTGTATCAAGTTCCTCATCATGCGCACCCGCGAAGATGTTACTGAAGTATTGAATGCATTCATTTTCAATTTCCATAGGATCCTCAAGCCAAATGCCTTGACTATTGGTGATATGCATGATTCTATTCTGGCCCCTGCGTTCCTTGATGTAACCATGGAAATAACTGGTATTTTGATCCCCTACCTTGAACAATTGTGATCTAGCCTTCTGGTGCAGTTCAGATTCCTCATTTCTTATTGCTCGAGCATAATTTCTTACTGGGTCCCGCTCCTCCGTTATCATCTGTGTGCTAATAGGAAGTATCTGCATAGTTCGGTTATGTAGTATTTGCTGGGAATGCACCATAGCCTGTCTTGCAATTTGTACTTGCGTGCTTGCCTTATTGAACCCAGCTTTTCTCCATACTGTCAGTCGTTGCTTTACTATTTTGAGCTTTTGGACTAGTTGAAACATTGGGTTTCCTCTAACTCTCACTTGCCAAGCCTCCTCCACTGTCTTATAGAAGTCATTCTCTTGTATCCAGTAATTGAATGGGATGGGAGCTCTGTTCATGGATTCATAGAGTGTTAGGACCATAGGAGAGTGGTCAGATACCCCTGCATTTAAGAATACAGCCTCTGAATGAGGTGCGCTTTGCAACCAGGGTCCATTGATGAGGACTCTGTCAATTTTTGAACTAATTCTGTCATCACCTGCTTGGTTGTTGCTCCACGTCAGCTGGTTGCTACTGTATTTGCAATCATAGAGTCAAGCCTGAATAACACATTGCAACAGGTCCCCATCTCCTGCAGGTGAACTTCCAGCTCTTCCAATTCGTTCCTGGTTGTGAAGGGTCGCATTAAAGTCCCTTAGTAATGCCCACAGTTGAGTATTGTTTCCTGCAAACATTCCTATCTCCTCCCACAGGTTCCTCCTGGTTAAGTAGTAGTTACTACCATACACAATGGTGACTATGCACTGAAATCCATTCACCCATTTAGCTTCAACAAAGATGGCCTGGGCTGAATTAGAAATAAGCGAGACTGTGATACAGTCTGGGTTCCAACCAAGCCAGACCCTTCCACCTAGTGCGATGTCATTGTTATCTAGCCAACACCAATCATTCATTAGCTTTTGTTGTATATCAAACTTCTTTGCATTATTGACTTTGGTTTCCACTACACCTATCATTCTCAGTTTATTCTTCCTAACAAGCTCCTCGAGTTCCTTGTGCTTCAAGGGATCATTGAGCCCTCTAATATTCCAACATCCAAGCTTAATCATTTAGAACTTTTGTGAAGGGGCTGCTTGACCCCTATATTGTTGGTGCTTATCTTCTCCTTGCCATTCATGTCTGTCCTGGTGTCCTTCCTGCCGCTCTTTTCTTTCATGTGAGGTGCTGAATTAGCGCTGGTGTTCTGCTCTCGATTAATGTTTTTGTTACCCAATACAATGCCCAGTTCTGTGCTTGCATCTACACTAGAGTGAGGTGCCTCTACTGCCTTCACACTTGTTTCAGTGGCTCCGATTTCATGAGCAATCCTAGTGACAGGATTCTCAGGTTCATTATTTGTTTTATCATCAGCAGTCCTTGTGACAGTTCTCTCGGTCTCATTGGTTCTATTCTCAGGTTCATTTGTGCACCCGATATCCCCTGGCAAGTAAGTTTTGTCATTCTTGGAGGGTGATCTGACCCTGGCGGTGCGTTGCTTCTTGGGTATCTCCCATCCTTCTTCTTCCACGGTTTGATTTTGGCTCTTGGTGTCCTTGTTAACTGCTCGGTAGACTTTGAGAACAGGATTCTTGACCGACTTATTGCAACCTTCTGTGCTATGCCCAAAGACACTGCAATGTTTGCACCGAATAGGTTTCCAAGTGTATTCGACTCCCACATTGTGGGACCTAGTTCCATCTACAACCACCGGGATTTGAGTCTGGAACTTACTGTTAACATCAATCTCAACACATACCTTGGCAAAGTTCATGCGTAACTTGTCTTCCGTGGCCTTGTCAAGCATAAGTGGGGTTCCCCCACTGCGCTAGCAATGGCTTCAATGCCTTTAGGATTCCAAAACATCAGCGGAATGTTCCTGAAACAGATCCATATAGGGACAATGTTCAACACTGCTAGATCCTCTTCGAGGAAGGGCCGCCTTGGTCGTATAATGAATAGTCTACTAGCGATATGCAAGGATCCCATGTCTAGCACCTTCTCCCTATCCTCTGGATCCTGGAAGTGGAATACAAAGGTATTCTCACTGTGTGTTTTCATTTCGAATTGGCCTTTCGGCTGCTATGTAGGTGTCAGTACTTCTTTGACATGGCCAAATGCCAATCATTTTCCAACAACGTATTGCTCACATTCTTTTTGTTCATCAGCAAAGTCTGATGATTGTAACTGGACAATGGTCTTACCCTCAGATACAAGCGGTGGCCTGTAAACAAGTTGTGTTGTGCCAGTTCCTTTCTTTTTTGCAAGCATCTGTGCCCATGTTTGAGTGCTAGGTTTTGCATGAGGGTTAGGACTATTCACCTTTTCATTGGACGTGGTATTGTCCTGACATGCGTCGCCGCTAATCTCATGAAGGTGATCCATATTCTGACCTGTTGCGACTGGAACAATGGGTTTGCTTAGATCTTCTACGTTCCCTCCTTCATCAATGTCCACATGAGGACTAACTGTGCCATATTTCCCCTCCATCTCTAAAACATTTGAGTTGATCAGATAAAATGCTTTCCTTGGTTCACATTGTTGTAGATTATGTGTGTCAGATCCTGAGCTCATTAATGTTAATGCCTTTATTAGTCATTTTTCTATATCCTCGTGTTAAAAATATTTAAAATGCTTATGGTGCCTCCTGTTAACTTCATAGGGAGAGATGTTCTAGCTAGTGAAGAAAAAGTACAGGGTTCACCCATTTCATAGTGCCTGATTAACATGCTGAATATAGATATTCTTTTTGGGGGTGCATGTATATGAGGTGGTAAAGCTCTGGATGATGAATTGCTTGACCACATTTTATTAATTGCATTCTCCGTAATGCTTTATGTTGGTCATAGTTCATTATTACTGATCAAATTCTATTTCTCTATTCAGCTTCCAAAGCCTAAACCCCCTACAAAGTGGGAGGAGTTTGCTAAAAACAAAGGTACGTGACGTACGTCACTTTTTTTTTTTTTTTTGTTGCTTACTTAAGAGGAGTAAGTAAAAGTGGTTGTCTGTTGTCATCTTCAATTGTTGTTGCTGTTATTTCAGAACCAGGAGAGGATTCTTTTGCCAAGAGAAAAGCAGAAAAGAAGCAGC
This sequence comes from Berberis vulgaris, assembly GCA_963556465.1. NCBI lineage: Eukaryota > Viridiplantae > Streptophyta > Magnoliopsida > Ranunculales > Berberidaceae > Berberis > Berberis vulgaris. Next base: position 78,457,486 of record OY747135.1, read on the forward strand.
GGGTTGAAAAGCAAGAAAAGAACAGGCTTCAAAATCTGAAACAAGCCGCAAAAGTTGGTGCCTTGCCAAGGTTTGCAATTTGCCACTTGACCTTGGTCATAATTTATAACTAAAAATCTAAAACATATTTAACCATTAGTCCTATGCACCATATCTTTTGTCACCTTCAACATCTATCCCGTTATTCATATCCAGAATTTTTTTTCTCCCAATTTGAAGGACAGACCTGTTCAAGGTTATCTTTAACCCTTGTTTTAAAGATTTTTGTTAATGAGGTTGACAATACCGTCGTTGATTCTTCTCACTTGGCTTATTATTTGTTTGTTTTGAAGGAAAATTTATCTGTTTGTGTTACAAGATAAAAGAAAAAGTGGTTGCATATATGGTCTCTTTGTCACTTATTTCTGAAGATTATAGTAATCTGAAGCACAGAGCAATAATTTTGTATGCTTTCTTAGAAGGAACTGACCTAGATATTATGGCAGCCACGTCCAACTTGCTGCAACATCATTGCCTATTACTGGAACTAAAAGTGCTCCAAAGAAAGCTAGTAAAGGTGAGCTGGAGAATGTTGCTGGAATGGCGGCTACTGCCACAGCCAGTGGAGGGAAATTCGATAAGAAATTGGCAGGAGAGAAACCGGCAAAGCATCCTGGGAAGTACCGCAAGGTTTGTATACATGCATAGCTTACCATGCACACTGTTCCTTCGCTTTTTCATCTCTAGAAACCACATAAAAAAGGGGGTTTACTTATCTCGTTCCTCTTTTCTTTCTTATTTAGTTCCTCCCAGTTGTGCAAGGGAAGGGAATGGGCTCACAGGAACAACAACAAACCGAGAAGGTTCTTAACAAGCTCATCTCCCAGAACCCACATGAGATACTTAATGTTGACAGGGTAAACCAGCTTTTTATTGCTATCTCTGTCTTGTTGAGGCATTTTCTGATTTCTGAAACTAATATTATGAACTTTTGTTTGGGATATAGGCTGTTGACATGTTCAATGTGAAGAAGGATAAGAAACGAAGGAACAAGAACCAGGATGACAAGTCTTCTTCATCCAAAAGCAAGTTGGGCCCAAATAAGAAACCTTACAAAAAATTGTCAAAGAAAGGATTTTCAAAGACTACGTCGAAGGGACCATCCAAATCGTCTAAGAAAGGATTTTCAAAGACTTCGTCAAAGGCCAGTGCTTAGGTCAAATAGTTGAGGTGCAGGCATGAATATGTTGTTTTTGACAACTTATTATTTATTTTTTGTTAGCTTGTCTAGTGGTCGAAAATTGAATATCAATAGAAAAATCTTGTATTTGATGAAATCACGGTATGTTTTTGTTCTCTTTTTCTTTTTTATGGATAAGCTGTTTGAAAGATCTTCCTGTAATGAAAAGTTTATCTTTCTCCATGAACTTGTTTCTTATTTTTACATGTCCTTGGAGTATTTGCTTGGAGTGCCTGTTTGCATAAACTTTTGAGATAATAGGCTTATCTAGACTGGAAATCCAGTCCGATCTTTTGACAACTGTACACACATCAAAATTCAGCGAAACTACTGAAATGTAACATGCATTACAACTATTTTCTGATAATCTATTGGACCTTATTTAGAAGTTTGCACCTATAGCAAAAGCAAACATCAAAAAATCATTTACCATCATACAGATTACAAAGAAACAACATAGCATTGCGGGAAGGATGAAAAGGCCAATACTACAATTTTGATTCACAAAAGCAATCCAGTAATGCAGACCCTATTCCCATAATAAAATCATGTTTATGAGCCTTCCACATAGCTTCTACCAGTTCTGCTTTGTCTAATCCCTTAGAAGAGAACTCTGCAAAATCCAAAATTTAAAAATCCATCTTCCCATCTTCCCATCTGCTGCAATGGCAATGGCAATGGCATGGCGGCCCTGTAGGCACCAAAGCTTGCTGCTGTAGTGGTGGGGGAGGATGTGTCTGCATGGACTGTGATCCCATAGGCACAGAGGGTTGCTGCTGCTGCAGTGGTGGAGAATGCATTGGCATTGGCATTGGCAGCATCATGGCCTGAAGGGCTGGTGGTTGATGGTGAAATAACATAGACCCATGATGAGGTAAACAAGAATCATCAGTACCAAACATCAATTCCATCATGTCAAATCCATCATCAGGCACAGCACTACCACTTGCACCATCATAACTGGTTCCCGCATCATATCCATAACAATTGGAAGGACCGAGTGTGGCCATATGGTTTACTGTTCCATCAAAGAAGAACATTGGATTGTTGGTGGTAATATCATGATCAACACCTTTTCCTTTGCTACTTGGATTCTTGATCGACTTGTTATTGAGAAATTGAATTCTTGATCCAAGTTTGTTCAACTTGTCATCCAAAGAAGCCTTCAAATCCCTCAAAGAGTTGTGTGAAAAGTCATCAAGTCGACTATCCCAACTTGGGTATAAAGAAGAGGAAGAAGACTGATCATCATCTTTGAGCTTGTTGTTGTTGTCGTTCTTGGATCCAAGAACAGACGCAATGTCTTCCTTGCGTTTATCTCTTTCATATTTGTCGACACTGTTATACCTTCGGATGACTGAAAGTACTTGCGATCGATCTTCAGGCCATGTTTTTAGTTCCCCATTGGGTCCATAACTGACCATGCAAGCATCAACATCGCACAGTTTGGACAACTCCAAAATCTTCTTGTCTAGTCCAACCCTTCTTTTCTGAAATGTCACCTTGCGAGATCTGTCGTTCCGAATTGGTTGCAAAACGAGTTTCCCTCTTGCACGACCCATCCAATCCAAGAATTACTTTCTTCCTTTCAGAACACAAACCCACTAGTCACAGAGAGAGACGCAGACAGAGCAAAATAATTTCTAAGAGAGTGAAAATAATATGAGACTCTCTAAATCTATCTATTTATAATAGACTCACTAGAATAGCGAGTTACTTGGGCCAGGGTTATAGTTTCTAAATTCTCAAATATGTCACCAACGATCTCAACGGTCTTCAAGACCAGCTGAAGGAGTTAAGGCGGGAAAGATGGCGCCAAGTTTTGAATTTTAGAAGTTTGAATAAAGGGTAGTTTGGTAACTTAACCAATGTTAGTTAGTAGTGCCACAAATATGTTATTTATAATAGACTCACTAGAAGAGCGAGTTACTTGGGCCAGGGTTATAGTTTCTAAATTTTCAAATATGTGGAACAAATTAGAAACATCAATACTTTCCAAATCTGACCTTTCAAAAAAACACACACTAATTCCATCAAAACTTTCATACTGTTAAAACTGTGGAAAATGGAATCAGTGGAAGATTCCTAATGCTATCTATATTTGAAAAGGAAAATTCTAGGGGTCGAGGGAGGGGTCGAGGGAAAGGGAGCGAGGGATGGGTGTAACCACCCATCCTCCTCGCGATGAGCACCCGCATGCATCTCCAACACGATGCGCTCATCCCGAGGAGGATGGGTGGTTACACCCATCCCTCGCCCCTTTCCCTCGCTCCCTCCCTCGCTCTGTAGCAAAGCTCATTTGAAAATACTTGGGAACCAGGACTATAAACTAAATATTACGTAAGTGCGGTATAATATATTATAGGGCAGTATGGAACAAACACTCTCATATTGGTTTAAAGCAGCTTCGAGTCTAATAAAATGTTCTTTCATATAGTGCAAATAAACACATTTGTTTGAAGCAGCTCTAGTCTAGTGAAATGCATGATTTTGGACACTTAATTGGTGATAGACAGTAAAGTTGCTATGTATTAGCAAAAGTGTTGCAGAGGGCTTGGTGAAATTTTGTACATACCAGTTGGATCAGATTAGGCGACCATTAAACAAAAGCTACAAGTACTCCCCCCCCTCACAAAAAGGGTTCTAAAATTGGGATTGACTTTGGATTATAAAATTGCAAATAGGCTTATCTATAGACTGGAAATCCAGTCCGATGGTTTGACAGCCTATTCATAGTACATGCATCAAAATTCGGATGAGTATCTATCAGAAACTATTGAAATGTAACATACTTCACAACTATTTTCAGATAATCTATTCATCAACTTTAGTTAGAAGTCTGCACCTATACCAAAAGCAAACAGCAAAAATCATTTATCATCATACAGATTACAAAGAAACAACATAGCATTACGTGAGGGATGAATAGGCCAGTATTACAATTTTGATTCACAAAAGCAATCTGGTAATGCAGACCCTATTCCCATAACAAAATCATGTTTATGAACCTTCCACATAGCTTCGATCAGTTCTGTTTCGTCTAATCCCTTAGAAGAGAACTCTGCAAAAGCTCTTCGGCTCAAGAATAGAGTTTTATATAAGCCCTTATATGCTCTCATCGCAGACACCATCTTATCCATGTTTCCAAAATATGTAGCTACATAAGAGTCACTGTTGATTGACACATGATAGTCCAGTGCAGCTTTCGTGTTCCCATGCATGCTAGTGAAATCCTCACCACTGAGAAGTATAGATTTCGTATACACGTTTGTATAAACAGAAGTTAGTCCCTCTATTTCCATAAGACCATCACCAGCGGCTAGATAGATAGTAGTGTTTCTTGGAATTGCAAGCGCTTGAAGGATGAGAGCTGTCTCATTTGGGGTGAGAGGACACTTCCCACGGCTTCTCCAAATACGAGCTGTTTCTCCAGTCCATGGCCTCCGATCTCCTCGTGCTGCGTCAATGGCCTTTTTAGAAGACAAAGACAGGTTTTCATACTCACACTGGCTATAAGCTACCATGTCAGGCTCAAAACGAAGATGAAGGGACATAAATGGTTTTGGTATTGCTTCCAAAAGCTCAGAACCTTTCTTCTCTAAGTTTCCAGTCAGACGCAAAGCTCTGTAACAAGCTTGGCAGAGAGCGGCTTTCGCATACAAAGGATACCTGCAAAATCATGGCAGAGAAGACTAGATGAAATAAATCAATCATTCACATTTAAGAGGGGAGGGAAAGTATTTTATTTAGTTCACAAAGCAGGCTTAGTGACAAATGCTTAAAAAGTTATTGGAAAAGCTATCAGTTGGAAGGACCCTAATCAATCAGCAAGGAATCTACATGCCAGATTCTTGATTCCTCAACCAACCTTCATATAGTTCGAGAATGCTAATTCCCAAGCTAGTGACAACTTCAACTTAAATTAGATTTTTAGGTTTGCTCCAAATAATTATGTTCTCAGAGGTGGAAAAAGTGGACTTTGAAGGTTATCTGAAGGCACAGAGTGTGATTAAAAGAACGGTACCTGTCCCTTCTTTGGCTCGCAGCAGGTGTAATTGAAATGAAATGATGCTCCAAGAGTGATGGCAGAACACTCTCAATGTAATCAAAATGACCTTTGCGCTTGCTGCAGTCAACTTGAACCGGTTCTTTTGATGCTATTTCTGCCGGCAAGTCTTTGACAACAGTGACAAAACCTTTCATCTGTTGAATGAAGTAATCAACATCAAAGACATCTGCAAAACCACTGCATTGAGGTCCACAGAGATTAGTCTCATCAATGGCTACTGTAAAACAAAAAAAATATGAGTTCAATTGTTCAAAATCTAAAGATGCTAGAAAGTGTGGTTAATCTCTAGTATTATGTTTAATAGTAGGCGAGTTGAACCATTAGAACCAAAGGTAACAGGAGCTATAAAGCAACAAGTATCAGGAGGATAAAGTGGTGCTCAGGTAGCACAAGTACCTTTGATTTATACTTAAAAAACTCAACGTAAGATCTATTTGTCAGATTTTGATCTTTATAAAACAATTTCAAGATTTTCCAAATAAAATTAATGCCGAAAAGAAAGAGTGCATTTTGGTGTTGAAAGCATGCATTGTATGGCACGCCAACATCTGCTGCTAACAAGCATTGAAATTTTCCAAGTGTGGTTGACATGGCATATACTGATATCTTTCACTAATTTGACATAGAAAATGGAGTCCGTCAGGGTGATTTACTTGCTTACGTACTAACCCATCAAAATCAGGTTTGTATATTGCTTTAGCATATACAAACAAAACATTAAAGACTTTAACATAATATACTCAAGTGAACGTGTTAGTGCTCTTAATTGTTTGAAAAAATTCAGTTGAAAACTTAAGATTTCCTAATACGGTCAACGAGTTGCAATAGTGTATGCATTAATGCATGTTTTATTTTCCCAGCCTTCATAGGATAATAGGAATCATTCATTATCATTATTAATTACTTATTTAATTTTTTTTCAAGGTAAAATTGCATCTAATTGACCAGCGGCAAGTTGTCATGGGAAGAAGGCATCTGGAAATTAACAACAACCTTCATCAACTCATCCAATTCAGTTCAACTACCTCACCAAATCGAGTGTGCTGTGCTAACTATTCTGCTATTCTACATGAGGAATCATATTTTCATGCTAGATACCATTCTGTAACAAAATTTTGAAATTTTCATAACCTTCATATTTGGTTTTGAGAATTTACAATTACAAATTTTCATATAAAGTATGTACTTGGGTATACAAAATTCCAACGTATAAGTGCAAGTATTGTGTGCCAATGTGGATGCATTACCAATGTGGATACATTACCAATGTTGTTCAATATCGGACTTTGAAGTTATTTCATCTGTGTTTCAATCCTCAGCTTTTTAGGGACTTACTGATGTTAATAAAGGTTTTTATAGACCAAAGTCACATAAAATAAGAAGGTTGGTAGAAGAGCTTATAACATCATATGCAGCTTGCAAAACCTTAAATCTAATGAAGTTACAAGGAAGAAGAATTAGCCTCATAACACGAGTTATCTTAACAGCAATGATACTCTTCAAGCATTTAAGAACACAAATGACATTTGATTGGGAGAGAAGCTCTAATTTTAGTTAGTCCAAGCATATGACTTTTATTTGTATTATCCTTTCATTTTAATTCTCGACAGTGTGCAAACTTTTTGACGCGTGTTTCCTTCGCCAAATGTATCAATTTATCAAATTATACTCCTTACATAACATTTTTAAGTAGTCTGTTTTTTATAGTTAGCCAATTAAATATAAATGAATAAAATTTACAAATTTGAAAAACACTATGAATTCCCCGTTCCTAGCATGAGCAAAGATAGTTTGTATTACTTGAAAAGAAAGTATCAGCAATTCAATTTCAAATCATAAATATGATGTTGAATCTGTAATCCACAAATGTAACTAAGAAGTACCTCGATTCGTTCCAATAAGCAGCAACTTCAAACTTCGGCAAAACCAAAGTCGCATTCAACAAACGAGCTACACCAACACCATCACACAACTACAATCACCACCACAATAACTTAGCATAAACATCTCAACTACACAAATGGCACTACCAATAAAAAGCGCATCAAAATTTACTAAGCTATTAAGGAAGCTCACATCACGCCTCATCTGATTGAGCCCACCATAGCAATCCACTCTGATGTATCCATTACTCTGCAAAGGAAGAGCTGCAGCAATATCAACAAAAATCCACAATGCATTTTTCTGCAATGAATCCAAATCAATCAACTTTTTCAGACCAAACAGAGAGAAACCCTAATTTACACTAAATAAACAGAGTTCAACTGACCTGTTAAATGCCCTTCCAACCACCATTTACAAGGTCTCCACTCTACAAGCCTTTTCACCCCCCAAATTTCAGATCTTGCACTGCAAAACAAAACAAAACAATATTGGATTATTAGTCTTCAACTACATCAAAAATCTAACTAATAGACATGAACTTTGAAGAGATCTGTTTGACTTACTAAGAAGAACTTGGTGTAATGAATGTTTGGGAAAATGGGGTTTTAGGGGATAAGAGAACAATTACTAGAAGAAGAAATAAGAACACAATGAGAACAGTGAAAAGGGGTTTCACAAAGAAGACCCCCATTGATCTGTTTTCCTTCAAGATCCCAACTTCAAGAGATTTTCTGATCGATTGAATAAATGGAGATATGGGTTTTGAATCTGAGGTAAGGATGGATGAGGGTGTTTTAGTTCGGTTTTGTTTGCGGAGATCTGGAAGTTGTAGAAGAAGAGAAGATGCGAAGAAGAAGAAGAAGAAGAAGAGTGAGGGAAGGAAAGGCCGTCACACACTTTGACATTTTTAACCCTAAAAAGTATGTTTATTTACTAAATCGTCCTCGTATAGAAGATAGGGCGGTGAAGCTGTGTGAAGGGTGGATTGGTAGTTGTAACCCTTTTGTTTGGCACGTGCGAAGCACGTGATGGGTAAATAGAAGGATAAATGACCGCGGGATTGCGATTTTGTTTTTCAGATAATTTCATTTTAAGACCGTTCTGTATAAAAAAATTACGATAGTTTTGAATTTAACAATATAAGTTATGCATTTTAAACTCTTTGAGTATTTAATAAAAAATCTCACACAAATTTATAATGTCATACAAACTACATATTACATTGAAATCTTTCGAATAACAAATTTTTGATACTAAAATAACATTATAGCAAATTAAATATTCGAAAGTAGAAAAAAAATATTTCCTCAGGGGAATTTTTAATGAAATTTCTTTATATTTCGAGAAGTCACATTCCTTGATAAATGATGAATTAGTGATTCTTGCTAGTACTGGTGGTGGTGGTGGTGGTGGTGGTGGCTGCAATGAGACCTATCTCGCATGAATACCATGATTGTTCAATAACTTTCTGTTTTTCAGCTTCAGAGTCATTGCTAGTTGGCATTCAAAAGCAGAAGAAAATGGCAAAAGATTGAAGAAACTTGGGGAAATGGAAGGCAAAAGATGAATCCACTCTCACTGTATTTGTTCATTCTGGATTGCAATTATAGACAAAAGTTCAGGTACACACTACTCTGTAAATGGCATCACTGGGTTAAAGGTAGCTTTATGTCATTCTGTTAGATCATGGATTGTTTCATGCCCCTTTTTGGTTTATATCTAAGCAACAGATGACAAGATATAGGGTCAAACCTTTTAAATCTACCATACTTTTGCTTGGTAACAAGGTGCTTGAACTAAAACAATCTGCTGAGTTCACAATAGTTTGCATGGCATCTGAATATTGATCAAGAAATGATTTTTTCAACTTTAATACTCACCGCATCATCAATCAAAGGTCAAACTAATCTTGTTGAAGAATGGGAGAAAAACAGTAGAATTAAGATATAACTTTTCCGCCATGAGCCAACGTCTTGAAAATGGTGATGGCAGTTCTTGGGTAAGGGGTGCAGTTTCAATACAATTTCGTGTTTCTGTAGGTACTTAACATGTCATACTTCTACAATCCTGAATGAATGGTAAGGAGCTTCGTCTCAGAATTATGCTTACTCTGTGCTGCAACCTCAACAGTACTTTTTCCTTCTTCAAGCGTGTCGATGGCAACTCTTCTTTCTCATTAACTGTCCCTGATACTGACCTTGGATAACCTGACAAGCGGAACCCAGTAAGCCCGTGAATCTGTTGAGTTGCATAGCTTCTGTACTGAAAGAGGTGAGCAAAACGGTATTTTCTGAGATGAAGATGAAAGTGTTTGACAATTATCTTGCTATAGTCTACCAAGGGGTGACTCGTAGGCATGATCATCCACCAACCAAAGACCGAAATCACGGAAGCGCTTTATCTTCTTGTCAAAGCCTGTGATGTAGTTATTATGGATGATGACATGCAATCCCTTTGTTTCCTTAACCCATGTCTCATTCTTGAAGTACAACCCTCCTGAAGGAAATGCTGCCTGAGGCAGCAGACATAAATCAACCTGTAGCAAAAAAATAATTTTATTCAGTCAATCTGATATACAATAAACAATCAAATGTTCAGATAAAGGAGAAAAAAATTCATGGTTTAACAAAACTTAAAATCTTGCTGATGACAAAGGAGTCAACACTTTATGAGACATTTGGTTCATAAATTCGGTTAGTTGGGTCATCTATAATACAACAATTGCCGCATTCTGCTGCGTAAACATACTGCTAGTCTGCTATATTTGATACCATTTGCAGTTGATGAACTTCCTTAAGATCCATTGAATATGACAACTCTTAGAAGAACACAGTAAAATTCATTTATAAGCAAGTATCAAACAATGCAAAAAAAATACATTCAAAGATAAAAACGACTGAGATTGCAATATAGATAAAAGTAGTAAAATAGACATAAATAAATGAAGTAATCCCAATTTGAGGCTGATGCCCTGTTTTGGTAATTCGAAATACCTTCTCTTCAGTAGGTTTTTAAGTAAATAAAAACTAGCTTTAACTCAGTAAGAGCTAGTGTATATATACATCCACATCTATACACATCGCTTATATACACATCACTTATCATCCACATCCATACACATTTATTTTATACACATCCACATCTACATCCACATCTATGCACATCTATACACATCTATCCACATCTATACACATCACTTATCATCCACTGAGGCTTCTGAATGAAAAAAGAGCGTTTTGCATGATAATTGAAGTTGCATCATACATATAGTCTACCGTCTCTTTTACTTTTCTCCTTGCCAAAGTTTTCTCTGTTATAGAATTTCATAGTTTCATATAATGTTTCTTTTGCTTACTTGCTTAAATGCGTTAGTATCAAACCTCCCAGAAAGATGAGAAAAAAATAATATGCACCTGTCCCGCAGTTCTATTCAAGGCCCAGTTGAAAGCAGGTTGGTCATTGGCTTTCTTTTGCTTGGACCATGGTTGAACTTGGAGTTCTTCAATCCACGTCTTCATAACTTTTTTAGCTCCACTGGTGGGCCGTAGGAAAATCATGCAGCTACAGATATAGGTGCGACCCTTTTTCCCTGGAGCTGGCAAGGCCGAAGAGTGGTTCAATGGTTTCACCTGCTCATTTCATTGGAAGGAAAGATGGAAATAAATGACACGACAAGAACTGGAAGCACTGTGAAGTCCTAGCATTAATACACATCGGACCTTTCTAAATCTATCAAAATGAAAAAAATAACAAAATGATATCCAGATTAACCACTTGATTAGCTATGGCTATAATGGACCAAATTTAGATATGTTTTAATTAATTTTTATAATTTTTTTTCCAAAAGAAAAAAATTTATGCTAAACAATATATATCGGGAAGTCTATATTGATAATCATTCACTGGGATTGATTTTGGCTAAGGATATTTCAACATTTCCTACCAAATACCAGGTCAGAGCTGCTTGAATGCATAATACTTCTATCAGGAAGGGTAAAGCTGAATGTCAGACTGATATGGCCACTGAGCAACGGGGGCATACATCAATTTTTTGCTTCTAAGGTTAGCTAAGACAGTGAGGCTTGAATGACAATCCAGGGAAGATACGAGATGAACCCACTTCGTTATATGATGCCTAAATCTGTCAGGACAGCAAATTTCAGAGTTCAATTCTTGCTTCTTGAACTCTCGATGACTTGTCCCTCCAATGCCAACGAGCTATAGGCTTGTGTGCTGGATGCCACATCCTATATGTATAGGCCTTGGCTGCACAGACACAGAGAACTAACGTAATTGCTTCAACATGACCAGACCAAAGTCCTAAGATCCCTGGAATCAAAACCGTCCATCCTGAGGCACCCCCTTAGATTGTTATGGTGTTTCAACAACCTCTTAAGTGGCCATGTGCATCAGGATTGTTAACTTTTAGTCCTGTACAGTATAGCTCAGTTCATATTTCTTTTGACAAGTCACGCGGGTTAATTCACAACAATATTTCTAGACTATAGCTAGCAATACAGTATTATCTAATTGGGAGTCTTTTTTGCGAAGTAGCTAATGTTTCATCATTCTGTTGTTTGTTATTAGCTCTTTCTTTCTTTTGTTTCTTTCCAGGGGTAAGCCCCTGTGCCTTTGTTTTCTCGATCTCCTCGCTCGTTTGTGTTCTTTTGGGATCTCTTTTCAATATATTTAGTGTTCCATTGAAAATAAATTTCTATAACTTCATCTCTGAACTGATAAGACTCACAAGCTTATCAAATATGGAAATCTTTCTTGATTTAACATAAAACTCATTTTCATCATTGCATGTATAACTTTCTATCTGATACTTGACAAAAAAAACAACATTAACTAAATTAAACTGACATACCGCAGCCATATCATCAGTGAAATATACATCATGATGCCCTTTCAGATATGCTAGTGGATCGGCCAACCAGACCATATCAACATCATTGTACATAACATTATAACCAAGCTCCAGAATCTGCAGTAAGTGGCGAGGTCTGCGGGATGTAAAATTGAAAAATCCCTGCAAAACAAGATATATCAGGAGAAGTTCAAGAGTTCCACTGGTCACTTTTGGGATGTCCTAGTGTATTTGGTGCCCCATGTGATTGCTATATTTTGGTGGACTGATCCTCAACTGTTCAGGTTGTTGATATACGACCATGGACTAAGTGTTTGTCATATTTTTCCTCTCCACTTTTCGATACACCATTTTTTAGAAAGAATATTTGTCGGGCTGATGACGTTAAACCAAGCGTTCCTAGGAGGCAGCCTAGCTTTAGTTGTGTGTCTCTGCTGTTAGTCTGGATTGATTTTCGAGTACCCTATTTAGTTGTGTTTCACTCGTACTCGTTAGCTCCGTAACAATTTTGACTTACAACTTGCTTTTTTTTAGTTTTCTTTGTTTGTGTCGAATCTACAGTTTATCAATTTCTAATGAAAACTCCATGATTGTTATGTTGGTGAGCCTCGTTGATGGACGACTTCTTGGAAATTGGTAAAATCTTCACCGCGGTAATACTGTTCTAACCTCCTCTCATGTACTTACTTCATTCATTTGTCAGAATTATTTTGTTAAACATTGAGGACAATGTTTTGATTAGGTTTGGGGGTAGGTTCATGAGTCGGTGAATTTTTCATTTTTCAAGAAAATTTGGTCTTTTATGATTATGAAAATGGATTTTAAATGTTTTATGCTCAAGAAAATGCAAGCTAACTTGACATATTGGTATATTGATAAAGACTGAAAGTTTAGTATGATTCTTAAGTTAGATCTAGTTTATAAGATTTTTCAACTCGATTATCTTTGCACCATGAGCCATATTAGCATAACTTGAAATTGATGAGTGAAATATGCACTAGAAAACCTTAGAATAATAGTGGAGACTTAACCCTGAAAGTTTTGAGCCTTTCTTTTTTTTCGAGGGTTATACATAAACTCTGATTTTTCTTGAGTCCGTATTATCTCGTTGATGATCTCATTATTCTCATTTTTCTGACCAATTGCTTTGGGAATGACATCAAAATTGAATTATTACACTAGAACTTCTTGGCTTATTCAATTAAGATATCATAATACTGACCCGAACTTAGGAAATGATCTAGGCATTTTTTTTATATACCATTAACTAGCCTTTTAACTTACCCATAACATTAACCTTTTTGTAGACTTTTGAGCCTTAGAATAACTTTTATTTGTTAATCCATTAACCTTTACCCAATTTTTCTGGGAATGTATACGGATGGATATACTTGTTGTAAAAAGGGCATCAAAAAAGCAAAATATGAGATATTTCATAAATCCTCTATATGAAAAAAAGGGTTGAAGAAAAGGAAAATAGTAAAAAAAAAAAAAAAAAAAAAAAAAAAAAGAATGTCAATGAGGATAAAGATGTGAGAATGAAGAAAAATTGATGGTGCGCAACATTGGTTTATTCTTGACAGCCTTAAGTGTTCGTTTAATGGGTGTATACATTCCTAGAAACTTTTCGTATAATCCTTTGACATCCCTTATTAACCATTACCCAAGCCCCATTACAACCCAACAAAGTCCTAGTTGATCTTAGGTAAAGGTTGGTTCCGCAGATGTGGAGATTTAATAACCAAGACCTATGGTGTTTAATTCAACATTCCCAAAAGTAATTGATATTCCTATCCATGAGATCATGTTCATTCCATTCTTGAAAAGTCCGTTCTTCATATTACTATATATGAGATGATTGTTTTCTATTATTTACTCTTTTCCTCACATAAAAGCTGAGTGAAATATCAAATCTCTTAGTGCTTTATTGTGAGTGACATGAGAGGTTTGAAGTCAAAACAAATTTTCTACAGGAGATTTAGTCATTGTTTTACTCTGAAATGAAAAGTTATGTTGATAGTGCTATCCACACACACATTGAATTGAAGATGATTGTGAATTTTTTCTAATCTTTGGAGAATATTAAATTATTTGGAAATTTGTTGATACACTAAAATGACACTGTTGGTTTCTTGCATTTCTTGAAGTTTTAAAATGAACACTGTTTGACCAAGTTTTGATTGAGTCAGTAATGTTTGTGGGTAACATTTCTGGAAACCCTCACGAGACTATAACTCGTCCACTAGAGGTAATCTAGGGGTTTAAAGCCTTGTTGCACGTTTAAGGTAAGTGCAACCGATGATTCCTGCGAAAGTGGGTTAGAATTTTCTTTTTATTGTTTTACTCGAGGACTAGCAAACTATAGGTTTGGGGGTATTTGATATTCACATAATTATTACATAATATATCCCTTAATTTATACATGTTAGTGTTTCGATTATTATATTTTATAGTAATTATTTCGTTTTCATGTCTTTGTAGGAATTTGAGCGTAAACGATGAAATCATATTAAGGAACGACAATTGATCGATTCTAGCGGTAGTACAAAGTAGATGGTCACACATCTAAACCCAAAACCAAGCCCATAACTTAAATCCAAATCCAATGCTAGGCCCAATCAAACCCTAGACACATTCCCTCAATCACCAAAGATTTTGATTTATTTTTTTCCTTAAATCACTCATTGAACACTCTCCTGAACCTGTCCACATTCATTTTCTCCTAATTCTTTATAAATACAAAAATTCAATGAATGAGAAGGTAAGGAAGAGAAGGGAAGAAAAATATCAGTTGAGAATCAAATCCTCTGTCCTTCAATTGAGTGATTCTCATCACCCTCCCCATCCATCATCAGCCACACCACCAAGCTCCGCCTCCCACCATCAGCCACCCCGCACACCACAAAACAGACCGCCACCGCCTAGGGATGGCAGTGGGGCGGATTTTCGCGGATATCCGCCCCACCCAATCCGTTTGGGGCGGTTTTGGATATGCCTAAACGGATTTTGGGGCGGATACGGATATCCAAACAACATCCATTAAATATTTGGGGCGGATACGGATTTGGCCATATCCGCCCCACGGATATCCGTTTAAGTGTGGATATTACAAAAATACCCTCAACCATTTATGTGCTGAAAAAAAAAAAAACATAACCTAAACACTGCGTCACTGCCTCTCACCTCTCTCTCTGACTTTTGAGTCTCTCTCAATCACTTTCATGAATTTCATTTACTGTTTTTTCATCTCCCACAAACCAGAGCCAGAGGAGAGGAGTCGAAGTCGAGGAGAGTCTGTCCCTTCTTCTCCCCTCCCTCAAAACAGCGAGCAAGGGAGCAACCCTCTCACAATCGCTCATTTCATTCGCTCCCTCACCCTCACCCTCACCCTCACCAAACGCTCCCCTCACCCTCACCAAACGCTCCCTCTCACAGAGACAGACAGAGCACAAGCTCTCACAGAGCAGAGCAGCGTCGCCCACGGCCCACGTCGTCCTCCCTCACACCGCACACCAGTGACACCACGTCGCGTCGTCGCCCTCCCTCACGCAGCGCGGCCGCGAGAGATCTACCTCCCTCTCCCTTCACGCCGCGAGAGATCTGACTCCCTCACACCGCGTCGACCTCAAGAGGTCTGCCTCCCTCGCAGAGAGATCTCCCTCTCACAGAGATCGCCCCTTCTCCTTCTCCGAATCTCCTTCTCCTTCTCTGATCAGACTGATCTTAGATCCAGATCTTAGATCCACATCTAAGATCAAGATCTGATCAAATTTTTTCTCTGATCTGATCTGCGATCTGATCAGATCCGAGATCTCATCCGATTCCGAGATCTCTGATTTGATTTCAGATCCAGAGATTGATTTTTTTTTTTTTTTTGTATTTTTTTTGTACGAATTCTTTGTAAATTGTAATTAAGAATTTTTTTATAATTTTTTGTACGAATTCTGTGTATAATTCAGAATATTTTGTAATTCAGAATTTTTTGTATTTTTTTTTACCAATTCAGAGCTTGTTTTTTTAATTTTTTGTTATAATTTTGTGCGGATTTGCGGGGCGGGGCGGATATCCGCGCATCCGCACGGGGCGGTTATGGATTTTGATTTAAAATTGCAAACGGATTTGCGGGGCGGATTGGGGATCCGATGTTACTGACGGATTGGGGATGGATTTGCTCAAATCCGCCCCAATCCGCCCCGTTGCCATCCCTACCACCGCCACTAATCACCGTGAAACAGGGGCGTGACAACCCTGTTTCACGTTAAAAACATCACTTCACCATCACCGCACTGTTCCTCTCCCTGTCCATCATCCTCCATCCACCATCAACCACCATCTGTCCTTCCGCCACCACCTAACAACCACTGACCACCGTCACGAAATAGAGCCGCCGCCATCACCACTGTGAAACAGGGGCGTGACAACCCTGTTTCACATCAAATTTCCACCTCGCGACCCAGACAGACCGTCCACACCACCGAGTTCCGCCATCACCGCCCTCTCTTCTTCTCTGCCTCCCTCTCTTCGCCACCGTCCAGCCACCACAACCACCGCGAAACGGAGCCGCCATCACAGCGACTCTGTTCCGCCTCGCGACAGAGCCAAAACAGGTTCAGCCGCCATCTTGGCCTCTCTTCATCTCGACCTCCTTCCTGTCTCCATCCCTCACGGCCACCATCACAAGGCGGAGAGTTGCAGTGGTGCACAACCACCGCTGAAACAAGAAACGAAACAGGGAGTATCCTTCCTGTTCTCTCTCTCTGTTTGGGAGTTTCTTATTGCATCTCTCTCTTATTTTGCAGGTTTTGGAGACGTTTGGAGGACGGGACGGTCGCGAGGTGGAAATTTGATGTGAAACAGGGTTGTCACGCCCCTGTTTCACGGTGGTGATGGTGGCGGCTCTGTTTCGTGACGGTGGTCAGTGGTTGTTAGGTGGTGGCGGAAGGACAGATAGTGGTTGATGGTGGATGGAGGATGATGGACAGGGAGAGGAACAGTGCGGTGATGGTGAAGTGATGTTTTTAACGTGAAACAGGGTTGTCACGCCCCTGTTTCACGGTGATTAGTGGCGGTGGCGGTCTGTTTTGTGGTGTGCGGGGTGGCTGATGGTGGGAGGCGGAGCTTGGTGGTGTGGCTGATGATGGATGGGGAGGGTGATGAGAATCACTCAATTGAAGGACAGAGGATTTGATTCTCAACTGATATTTTTCTTCCCTTCTCTTCCTTACCTTCTCATCCATTGAATTTTTGTATTTATAGAGAATTAGGAGAAAATGAATGTGGACAGGTTCAGGAGTGTTCAATGAGTGATTTAAGGAAAAAAATAAATCAGAATCTTTGGTGATTGAGGGAATGTGTCTAGGGTTTGATTGGGCCTAGCATTGGATTTGGATTTAAGTTATGGGCTTGGTTTTGGGTTTATGGATTAGGTTTTGGGTTTAGATGTGTGACCATCTACTTTGTACCACCGCTAGAATCGACCAATTCTCGTTCCTTAATATGATTTCATCGTTAGCTCAAATTCCTACAAAGACATGAAAACGAAATAATTACTATAAAATATAATAATCGAAACACTAACATGTATAAATTAAGGGATATATTATGTAATAATTATGTGAATATCACACCTATAGGTAAGTTGAATCAGTTCACAGTCTTCTCATGAAAGTTTCAGACAGCATTAAAACTTGAGATGCAGACTCAATTTTGAAATGCAAACCCCATGCAAGTATTGTGTGTAATTTGCAAGCAATTGAGATTTGTATAAAAATGATGACATGGAGTTGACACAGATAACCCCCAACAGCAATATATTCTACTTGGTCTTAGTGATATAACAGAAGAAACAGTATTAAAAAATCTTTTGCAATGAACACCACAACCATCTACATCTATATATTCTCATTGGTCTTATGTGAAGAAGTAAAGAATTTTGTTCCAGAAATTTTAAGAACATAGATCCATAAAGAAACAACATTCAAAACTCTTTTATTTAAGCAACCATACTCCCCAAATAATGGACAAAAATCTTGAACTACCACAATCTTCATATAATCATATCTCAAGCATATGAAGTTGATCAGTTTTATTTAGGTTGCCTGATTGATTTTTTTTTTTTTTTTTGGAAGGCGAGCTGGGTTTTTAAGGATTCCATAACCTATCAAATGGGCGACCTATAGGTCAACACCCATTAGAAAGTAACCATGCCGCAGCTTTCTTATATTTGATCAATTCGTTGAGATAAACTAGGTTATTGCTTAACTAGATATATAGAATAGGTATGATCAATATACTGAAAAAACACACAACGCCTTGTTCATGCAATATCTATTGACCTAACTTTTGAATCAACCCACGATCCTTATAGCAGTAGATAATTAGCAAAAGTGGCAACTGAAATTGCACAACCTAATATAAGGTAATCAAACTGAACTCCACATGTGGTAGTAACATCTGCATAAAATGTCTAAAGTAACACAAATAACAAACTTTTCAATAACAGCAAGCTATCAATTTTCAGCTCTTTCACCATATGAATCTGCAATTAAAGTCACCTATGTCTAACTGCTACAAGATACGACCTTGTTGAACAGTCAAGTTTTTCATAATTACTGCTGTAAACTAATTAACATCTACTAGACAATTTCCTTCTACAGGCATTATCTTCATTGTTCAATTGTGGATATCCTCTATTCTACAAAGATCTGCTCTATTACAGAACATTCAATCTCATAATGCACATGGATAGTAAAATGCACTTAATTTCTATAAATTAAGCAAAACCCAGTGCCATGTTCTCGAATTTGATATTTGGGGTTCTCTCATATCCAACTACACATCCAAGTTTTAATTTCACTAAATTAAGCAAAATCGAATGTCAAGTCTTCGAAATCGATCTTCGGGGTTCTCTCATATTCGACCACACATCCGAATCCGATCTGGACACCCATAATCACCATTGTACTACCATAGAACTAACAAATGTCTACTAAACCCATTTCTAGCAACATCCAATCAATCAAAACTAATAGGTTACAAGACCAAAGATTTACCTGAGACCCGAACTTGTGAGCAGTCTGGGCATCCGGGGCGGGGGGGATGAGAACAGCATGACCAGGCCATCTCTCATTCACCTTATACAGAGTGGCATAATCCTCCGCAATCACAAGCACCTTCTCCTGATGCCTCTGCCTCGAGATACTGATCAACCAATTGCTCAAGAACGGCAAGTACGGCTGGCTCACTGCACACACTATGACCGTACCGTTCTTGGCCACGAACGAGGCTGCTTCAGCCAAGGTGTAGTCCCTCCACTTGGCAAGATTGCTCGAAGAGTTGGATCGAAAGGAGAAGAGAAGAGAGGATGTGTCGATCCAGGGGAGGAGGAACCCGAGGAGGATGAGGAGGGAGAGGAGGATGAGAAGATTGGCTCGGGTTAGGAATGAGAGGGGTCGTGAGAATGATGGGGAGCGAGGTGAGATGGGGTATGGGTTTGTGAGAAGCTCTTGTTGTTGTTGTTGTTGTTGCTGTCTTTGGTGGAGAGATGAAGAAGACATTGGAGTGTGATGAAGGAGGTGGGGTTGGTTCAGTAGAAGCTCTGATGGCGGAATTGCAGAGGAGGAGAAGAAGAAGAGATCAATTCGATCGACCTGGAGTAGAGTGCATCTAGGAGAGCAATGATTCTCAATTTGAGCTAGACACGCATAACAGTTCTGGATGCGCACAACGGTTTTGTGTGTTTAGTCCATCAAAATAGTCATTTTTTGCTACACAATAGACACACTATTTGGAGCGGCGAACTCCACCCAAATCAACCAAGCCATACCCTTTTTTTCTGAGCAATTCTTTGGATTGTAACCCTCAAACTCATTGAGCTTTGAGCCAGTAATTGGAGTGTATAAATACATAATCAAGCTTGATTGACATTTAGTGAGAACGATAGTCCAGTCTACCCTAATTGTCCCTACCTAGTCGTATCAGAGGTACTTGAGGCATTGATACTGGGTGGAGACAACCGCCTCCATGTGGTATAACCTAGGTCGGCCCAAGATTACGTTGTATTCAGAGTGGGCGTTTACGACTGAGAATTTTATCTTCATGATCTTTTGTAGGTCTAGCTGCCATGCGACTACCTGTAGTGTGATTTTACCAATCGAATAGCAGCTTTCTCCGTTGAAGCCAA
The DNA here is from genome assembly GCA_963556465.1 of Berberis vulgaris. NCBI lineage: Eukaryota > Viridiplantae > Streptophyta > Magnoliopsida > Ranunculales > Berberidaceae > Berberis > Berberis vulgaris. The sequence goes on from OY747135.1 coordinate 78,477,710, forward strand.
ACATGGCTTGATTTGAATGTGTCATTTTTCCTCCTGTCAGTTGCATTTTTAGGAATGCGTCTAGAAACAGTACGTTGACGGAGCTGCCTGTGTCCACCAGTGATCTTCTCACTTCCCAACTCACTATCCCTACTAAAATGACTAGAGCGTCGTTGTGTGGGAAGCAGACACCCTTCAGGTGTTGTTCTGTGAACGTTAAGCTCGGGTCATTTCCTTCCTCCCGTACGTGCTATATGAATTGGTGTCAGTAGTGCGATCTGACTCGCAGCTCCTGAATCAATTTCTTCTATGAACAATTCGAGTGTTGTCTATCATCGTTTGTCTCGTGGAAAACACATACCATGTCGAGAGTCATGTCTCCTACTTCCTATGTCATTCTCTCGCCTTGAGAGTGCACGCCCCAAGATTGAGGAACTTCTTCAATCGTTTTCTCTAGATCTAGTATTGGATCTCATCTCTGAGGCTCGTACAATCCTTGGTATCGTGACCTATCTCGTTGTGATAAGAACAGTGCTAACTCTTGACATGTTTTGAGGGATCTCGTTTGAGTTTTGATGGCCACTTGATGTCTGCCCATTTTTCCATGGTGGACAAAATGTCCGAGTTGAGTGGGGTGTAGTAGGGGTACCTACAGCCGTTGGGCTTGAATAACTTTGTTTGGTCGAGCCCACCTTAGTTTTCACCTCGTTTTCGCTTGAAACTGTCTCATTTCTCATCCCTGTCCTTGGCTTTGGAGGAATGTTTTGCCTTGCTTCCTTCCTTTCTAGCAGCTAACATTTTTTCAGGGTAATATACTTATCGACGCTCCTTAGCAATCTTGCCATATTCGTTGGGGCTCCAAAGTGAAGTAGTTGTAGAACTGACCTCCTTGGAGGCCAAAAGTGAAAGCAGTGACTGACGTGTCGTTACTGCACCCATCAATCAAGGTTAGCTCGTCATTGAAACGAGTGACGTGCTCCTTGAGGGTCTCGCCTGCTTCTGTCTAAGGCTCAGCAAGTAGTGAGACCCCTTACTGATTCGTTGGCTCCCCATGAATCTTGTGATAAACACCTTTGTCAGGTCCTAGAATGACTCAATGGACCTGGGTTGGAGATTGGGGACCCATGTTAATGCAACCTTCTTCAAGCTGATGGGAAAAGTTCAGCACAAGATGATCTCTAAACTTTCCTTGAGTGTCATCATGTGGTGGTAATGGCGCAAGTGGTATGATGGATCTGACGTTCCGTTATAGAACTTGAGCTTCAGTGGGACGAGCTTCCTAAGAAGAGGGGCACTTGTGATTTCATCTGAGAATGGAGGGATTGTGATATCGTATTGGACATCAGGGTCGGATGCCTTCTCGGGTGTGCTATATGATACGAGGTTCTCCAGGATCTCGATTGGCCTCAGATCACTGTTGTCATTCTCGAGTCATCCCTTCCACCACCCCCATTAAGTGGTCAGATGGAACAAGATTAGACTTATGTCAGAGGTAGCCGCTCAGCCACCTCGATCAGATCAATTCAGCTCGGCGACTGAGCTTTACCGACCAGAGCTTCGTTTGGCTTGGATCGAGATCTAGGGTTGGAGATTGATGATACATACAAACGATCACACCCTGGAGCCGTACACGTTTCATGACGGCCTCAAGCGTCAGCCCAACACTGATCCGGCCCAATTGGTTCTAAGCCAGCGAACCCGAACTCTCACAACATGCTAGGCCCACACGTCTCACAACTATCCTCAATGCCTGTAAGTCATCTTCAGGCAAGTATCTCGAAGATCATCTTCGGTCGGCCAACTACAGCTGCTCTCTGCTTCCAACTAGGAAGCAAACACAAGAGTATCTTCCACACGGGGAAACTCACGAATTGCTCTTGGATTGGAAACTATCCTGGCGTATCTAGGAGCACAGAACTAACATGGAACTTTCCTCCTACAGCATGACTCCTAATTATGGAGGGATCTCCACGAAGATCTCCTTCTTAAACTACGCCTATGATGGCCTGGTAGAACCATGACTCCTTGCACTATAAATAAGACATGAGGTTGGTAAACTGAGGTATGCTACAAATTCCCTATTACAACATTACACCTTCCTCAGAGCCCTGTCTGACTTTAGCATCGGAGTGTCATCGGCCATCCCACGGTGGTTTGTGGCTCACGTGCGTTACTTGTGCAGGTCAGCGGGACTAGGTCAAAGCAAGGAGCCGAAAAAGATTGCATCAATTTTGCGTCGTCCGTGGGGACGACATAGTTCATAACTTTATACTAATCGTCGTCTCCTATCAAAACCCAGAGAGATGGTGACCACCGGGTCACGCAACAACGGAAAACCAGGGGACACATCGAACGCTAAAGCTATCCCTATATCGCCTCATTCAGCAATTCCTATTATGCACGGGCAACCAACTCACGCTCCCACACCAACGGCAGTAACAATGGACCTAGAATCGATGTGTTGGCGTCTCAGATACAGCAGATCGCCAAGGCGGTGGAGACTCTTACGCGACATAATCCACCACCTGTTAATGGAGACCAGGAGCAACACGAACTTCCGCCTCCAAAAGATGATAGGGAGCAAGCACATGAGAGTCAGGCCCTCGCTAGCTCTCATTGGACTAAGGGAGATTGTGCAGCGAACGCTGTGTTCACCGCCAGGACAGAGAGGCTCGGCCCTGGGAACCCCCTCCGCAGAAGGGCGCATGATCCGTACGTACAATATCGCCTCTCCGTCCCACCATTTGTGGACCAAATAATGAACGAGGCCCTTCTGAGGAAGTTCGCTCCCCTGAAGCTCGACTCCTACGACGGGACCACCGATCCTTTCGATAATCTGCACCATTACCAGCATGTAATGACTCTCAAAAAAGGATCTGAGTCCGTCATGTGCAAAACCTTTCCCACCAGTCTAAAAAGCTCTGCGCTGACATGGTTTCATAGCCTTCCACCGAAGTCAATCGACTCCTTCAAAACACTGACGAAGGAATTCCTGACACATTTCATCGGAAGCCAGCGTTTCAAAAAAGGCCCACACTAGACACTCTCTTTAAGGCAGAGGTCCGACAAGACGCTCCGAGAGTGTCACGTGCTTTAACAATGAGCTGACTCTCATCGACAGGTGCAACGACGATACAGCCGAGATGACCTTCACTGCAGGCCTCAGAGAGGGAAAACTTTTCGATGACCTCAGGAGAGCGTCCAGAGACACATCACTCTGGAGGAGTCAAGGACTGCTAAAAGGGAAACCGAAGGTGACAGGAAACCCTCCTCTCTTAGGGACAAGAAGTAGGGAAATAGATGCGAGGACGAGGAACAGAGCAAAAGGAAGCGCAACAACAACAAGCCAGACCCTAATTGGCCCAAGCCGGAGAAATCATTCAACTACGTTGGATCCAAAGCCGTGACACCCCTAAGCGCTAGCCTGTCAGACGTACTTAACTACATGAAAAGCTAAGAGGGACTGAAGTGGCCCCCAAAGACACGCGGAGACCCCTCCAAGTGCAACAACGGCAAATACTGCGCGTACCACAAAGAGGGCAGCCACAACACCAACAACTGCAAAAGTCTGAGGTATAAAGTTGGAACTGGATCTGCAAAGGCAAACTGAAAGAGTTCCTGAAGTCTGAGAAACCAACGGAACAGACAAATGCAGGGGGGGTTAGTTAAAGGAATAGAAAAGGTGACTCCAGGAATAGTCTACGTCTTTCATGGAGTCGGACCGAATGAAGACGAGTCATACAGGTCTTGCAAGTGGACACTACTGGATATGTGGACACAATTCGCGGATGATGACAGACACATCTGCCACTCACGGGTTTAGAGCCCCATTCTCACCTTGACCTTTACGGATAAGAACCTCGAAGGAGTCCGAGCGCCACAAATGATGCCTTAGTCATCTCGGTCTCTATAGCAAGGTGAGAAGTAAATAGAGCTCTAGTTGACACAGGAAGTTCACTTAACGTTCTGTTCTACATCGCGTTCCGCAGCATGGACCTCAAAAAGGAAAACCTGACGTATTCAGAACACCCACTGATCAAATTCAGCGGGGAGAAGTGTTTTCCCGTCCAAAATATAAGGTTGGCTATAGTAGCAAGAGAGCCAGAGCTCAGGAAAATCCTATTTTGGACTTCATGGTGGTAGACGCACCATCATCCTACAATCTCATATTGGGAAGACCTTGGCTCCACCAGATGGAAGCAGTGGTCTTCACCCTTTACTAGTGTGTTAAGTATACTGTTAACCATTCCGAATGAACAATACGTCGAGACCAACCTACGATGCGAGGCTGCCACTTCGCCGCACTGAAACAGATAGCGTGCTCCCAAATTCAGCTACATCATGCAGAGCAGTCTGACCCAGTGCAAGGCCAAAAGACGGTGGAGACATCACTTTCAAGCAGTACAGGGGCAACAAGCTCTTCTGCCGAGCGAGTAGAAAAGACCATGGCAATCGGGAGCACATCCCCCCGACATTTCGTCGATGCGGAGATCTGCCCCTCTGCAAGGTTTACTCTTCAGTGACCTATGTAACACCTTGACAATCCTCCGAATGATCCACAAGAGTAACCCAAATCCACTTCAAGGCCAGGATCAATTTCTCTCCGTCAACAGTTAGTTTGCTTTAAGTTGTTTGTTTCTCTTTCCAGTCAATATTGACTTTTAGTTCTTAAAATACTTATGTGATTTTCAATCATTTAAGAAATAAATGAAGAATTATGAAAAACAAACTCTATTGATCATCGGAAAGATGTAACAACAAGCACCTTGAAGCAGATACAAAATACTACATACTACATACGCTCTGAGGCGGATACAAAAGACTACTTATAGCAGACATCTAATCAACATGGAGTAAGGACTTGCTTAAACTGTCGAATTACTTAAGTAACATGAACAATCCGGGGCAAGTTGCTCACAAGCGAAAGAACCCTCCATCGAACACCGCCATCAAATATGGTATGTGAGGGTACAAATCGACAAACGGGAGTCCCGCGACGAGCCACTGCCTGATACGGCCAGCTCACACGCTCGATCCGTCGGAACGGTGAATCTGAGACAAGTATCAGGTTGACACAGGTAGGGTGCATTTTTCGGCTGCGGGGATAAGAGGGACATCCAAGAGTGAATGGCCCAATCCATGGACCATGTCCAACCTCTCTTCATATCGAGATCCTGAATTCCAGCACAAAACAGGACAACGGGGTTAATCAAGAAGTGGCAGAGGCGACCACCACGGAATTGGATGTAGATGCTATCTCTAAGATCAAACATTTGGAAACAACAATAAGGCACCTGCACATAAAAGACAGACTCTTCCCTTGGGAGAGAATCATCACCACTTCTCCTTGATATGAGAAGAAATTACGAGATCTCAGCGGATCAACTACGTGCCCACCCATATCAGATGCCCGCACATAACAACAACTATCTCTATGCCTGATCAGAGCAAATGTTAGAACATTCCAAGACTCCAGAGATGGAGATTCAACTTCAACCTTTGGAAAACTCAAAGCATTTTCCTCAGCATTTGGAAAACTTTCAAGCAAGGACATCACAGAAGATAAGCTCTGTGAAAGATAGTACCTACAACGATTAGAAAACACCATTATATAGAGATGATGGTTCACCAAGTGGACACTCAAGCATTAACTATCAAGCATTGAATACCGTACGGGAAATTGAAAGACAACGGTTCCCAAGGAAACTGCATAGACCATGTCAATCAATTATTGGTGTTGCACGCAACCCCATCAATTGAGGGGGAGTAACCGATACTCAACCATCACGCAACCTACACCGTACACATGTCATCGCGTAATCTATGTTGTACACACAACGCACTATGCAGGAAACCCTAGCTCTTCCTCTACAGGCTCGTGGGCTCAACCTATTATTCAAACAACACTTTGTCACATGTTTGCACGAGCACTAGAGATCCTTGTCAACCCTGACATACGGATTATACCTACAGATCACCAGCTGATTTAAGGTAATTTCATCCACTCCATGCAACATGCTGATGGATTAGGTTCGCACGCCTCCTAGCAGGCATAACCTCTATTCAAACCAGGCAAGCTTAGTTAACAAAGACTGATGATGATGATGGTTTCTGATTCATCCTGATACCTAGTCTGCTCAGCGCGGGCATCGACGGTTTAGGAAGTAGGAGTCTAATCAACGTAACCACGTCTGGTGACAACGACTTGTCAAGGATCACTGCCCCATCCGCTGTCAGCGATCGTCGAACCTAATCAGGTAAGCCTAGCTGGTGACGACCAACAACGAAAGTTTTTGATCAAAGCCCAAACTTGTAGTCCCCACTGCGAGGGTGTAGATGGTTTGGAAGGTGGGAGCCTAGTCAATCCTGAACTGATTTTTATGGCTCACCACGGGGCCACTGCTTTTTTGCGTGGCCATCAAATCGCCAAACCTGGACTTGTAGCCCGCGTTGCGAGGGTGTAGATAGTCTAGAAGGTGGGAGCCCAGTCAGCCACAGCCTAAATTTGACGGTTTACCACGGGACCACTGCTTTTTAGCATGGCTGCCAAGAACTCCCAAATTTGTAGCTTGGTACACTCAGGTGTAGATAATTTGGATGGTGGGAGCCTAGTTAGTCATGAATTGATTCCGATGGCTTGCCACGGGACCATTGTTTTTCAGCCTGGTTGCTAGGGCTGAACAAAAAACCGATCAAACCGACTAAACCGACCGAACCGATTGGTTCGGTTTAAATTCGGTTCGGATCGATTTCGATTTTAAAAAATTCAAAACCGAAGTGGTCGGTTCGATTTTCGGTTTCTATGTGATTTTAACCGACCGAACCGAACCGACCGAATATATATAATAAATAATATATATTTTATATATAAATAATATAATATGTTTAAAATAGTCGGTTCGGTTCGGTTTTATTTCGGTTTTGGTTCGATTTTAGTCGGTTCGGTTCGGTTACGGTTTGCATAAATTAGAATCGGTTCGGTTTCGGATCGGTTTTGTTAATGGTCGGTTCGGTTTCGGTTTGAAAATTTTAAAACCGACCTAGGTCGGTTCGGTTCATGGTTTAGGTGAAAAACCGAACCGATGGTTCGGTTTTCAGCCCTACTGGTTGCCAAACATTTCTCGAATTCGTAGCCCCCACCGCGCAGGGAGGGTGTAGATGGTTCGAAAGGTGGGAACCTAGTCAGTCCTGAACTGATTTCGACGGCTTGCCACGGGACCACAACTTTGCAGCCTGGTCGTCAAACCTTTACTCCCCGAATCTATAGTCTGCTCTGATCGGACATAAATGATTTGGAAGGTGGGAGCCTAGTCAATCCCGAACTGATTTCGACAGCTTGCCACGGGACCACTGCTCTTCAACCTGGTCGCCAAACCTTTACTCCCCAAACCTGTAGTTCACATGGCTCAGACATAAACAATTCGGAAGGTGGGGACCTCAAGCAATCTGCCACACGACCTCTGCTTCCCTTCAAAACAGCGGACGCGAACATGAATCTAGCTGAGTCAGTGATTTCATGCTCAAACAGACTGACATTCTAATGTTAAGCGAAGGCCACTCGCGCCAATACAAAAATCGTACGGCCAGTGCCCAGATAAAAACTACTTAGGATGCCAACCCGAGCTTACGACGCTTAACTCGGCATGAACGCTCTGGCACGCACACTTGTCCATCACAAGTCGCTCACATCAACAGCTACAACCGACCGGTCAGACAAGCAAGGTAACCCTCAAGTAGCTTACCTTGAGGACAGTGCACAACTCGGATGATTCAATCCCCAGCTAAATTGTTCATAACATGCCCACTACTGGATATGACTACACCGTGATGACCCCGAGTCATTCACAGCACAAAGTGGTCAAGCTCTATACCTCAGCCAATGTCCTATTGATTCAACCAGCCTATGCCAAAGCAAGACGACAAGGAGAAACGAAAAACATGCAATAGACACAATAAATACGGAACAGATAAAATTGTTTTCATTAATGGTCAAAGATAAAAAGAGTATAAGCACACAAAGTTCACTCCTTATCAGAAGAGGGTACAAAAATGGAAGAGTTAAGCCTAGTTGAAGAATGAGCAGGAGTTGCGTCCACACACCATAGCCTGGACATCAGGGCTCAATTTGTCTTCCTCGCTCGATGACGTCGAGGTAACAGACAGGTCCACATACGACATCTTCTTATAACGGTTGAGATCACACTACGGATGCTCCTCCTTCATCAGCACCAGCAGTTCCAGCTGTCCATGTACAACTCAGCGAAACTCACATTTGCCTTGTTCCTGGAAAAATTCTTCTTCTCGCACTTTTGCATCAATAAGTTCACGCTCCAGTAGCTCCAACTTGCCAGTCAGCGCGTCGACCTGAGACTGCTCTGTGGCCAGACTGCTTTTCACGACACTAAGTTCATGCCACCACAATTTGATTTGGTCATCGACCTTCCTCGCTTCTCGAGCATATAACTCCACATTGGATTCCAACTGTTGTTTCTCAGCAGCCCAATCAGCTTCCTTCAAAGCACTATCTTCAGCGAAAGACAGCAGTTCAGAACTCACCTTAACCTCAGCTTTCTTACGCAACCTCGACTTCTCGGTGGATACGACTCAACTCCTGCCTAAGTCCGTCCCTTTCGGACACCGCCTCTGTCAGATTACGCTCAAGATTCTCCAGACGAGCCCTTTGAGCCTCAGCGGCCACGGTTGACCGATCCAACCGCTTCTCTTCGGCCTGCTTCTTAAGCCGCTCAATTTCATAGAACGCATCATAATACAATGTCTGTATACGCAAGAAGACGCGCTCCAAGGTGTATACTCTCTCGCGAGCCGCCTCAACTTCCATCCCAGCAACGGTCGCGTGGTTCAAATGAGACATACCCATCATAAGGTACTTTAAGCCTTTATCCATACACCCTTCCAACGAATCCTCTTCGGGTTTGGGAGCGTGATCCATCAGCCAACTGTGATGTCTGCTTATATGCTTCCTCGAAGCATACTCTACGTCCACCTCTTGGTACCAAACCTGTGAACTCGGCTTCAACAAATCTGGTGCAAACAGGCTTATCTGTGAGTTCGGATGAAGCTTTCCCTGATCAGGAACTATGCCGGCACCCCCGTTCACGGTCGCCACCATCCTCAAGCTCTCTTCCATGGCCTTTCCCTTGTCAACATCAACAACCCCTTTTGTGCTAAATGGCTCAATGGGATCTGGAGGGAGATAAGGCAACAAAGTATCCAAAAGACCCTCCAACACTTCTAGCTGAGGCCTAGAGCGAGACGGTGAGCAATGAAGACTGCAAGAGACACAGCTGGTACTGCGACCACTATCATGCGAAGCAACTATGGGGCAATCAGATTCTACCACCTCAAGAAAATTCTCACAAGAGCCTTCTGCCATTGCAACCCGCACCAGACGATCATTCAAAGCCTCGACCTGCGCATCACTAAGGTTCGACATGTCTACGGCTCTTGCCAATCGCAGGTAATCATTATCCAAGCCGAAAACATCAGTCTCCGCCTCAACAGGCTCAGCAGACTCACACTCCCCCTTCACCGGAGTGGGTCGTGCCAAAGACGACTCAGTTCTAACGCGAGACGTCTTCTTCACGAAGGAGGCAATAGTCTCAGACAACTCCTCCGCATCAAACAGAACAAGAGCTTTGGCCCCAATAGCTTTCCTCTTCTTGGAAGGGGCCCCAACTTCCAACTTAATGCGCGACTCTTGATACAGAATGAGGGTGACATGCCAGTTGTCCCACAGTCCACTACGGATGAAGTTGAAAACCCTTATGACATCGATCGCCTTTCTTTTCGGCAGGACGCATAACTTCTCTATGGTGTTTTGCTCCTATAAGGTAAGATGAGTAGTGAAAAACCTTCCTGCAAAAAAATGCAAGCGATGGTTAATCGGCCCACTATCAAGCACATCAAAGTCACAAGAAAAGAGATGAACTTACGAAGCGACCTGAACTGTCGCTCGAACGAATGACCCTTGCATTGAAAGTACTTCGAATCCGCAAGGGCCAAAAAGCAGTACTTCTTCCAGAGCTTGAAATCATCAGGCAGCTTAATGAAGAAATTCAACGACTTCATTTTACAAACAACATTACTCTTTAGCCGATGAGAGGTCAACAACTGAATCACCTGCAGAGTCACGCTAACGCCGACCTCCTTAACACTGAGCAGAATCATGAGGATGTTCCTATATCCATTGGGCTCCAACTGAGCCGGAGGAATCCCTAAGAAGTCCAAGAACTCCCAAATCACATCCAGAACCGGAAAACCCAATCCAATTTGAAGCATCCCGTGGTGCAAACAGATAAAACCAATCGGAGGTGACATTGGCGTCTGGTCGCCCGTTAGGGGATACAATGGCAGGTCCTCAGGGACACCAAATTTTGTACGGATTTCGGTGAGACCAAGTTCGGACAACAACCTGTCTTCGAAAAACTCCAGGCCCTCAGCCAAGACAACGTCATCAAAAAGGTTTTCTCGAGCCATGAAGAAGATGAACAATCTTTTCTAATCAGAGCGGTAGCTTCGAAAGCAAGGAAAATAGAATAATCAGACTCTACATAGCGGATAACCCAAATAGAGGTTGGCTTCCCGTCTCTTTTTCGCTTAACCAACGCACGTTCAATTAATGCAGCGCGTGGCTCAAGCAACGATTCAGACTCAATCATCATGAGCGGCGCATCCCTTCAAGATATGACTTAGCGAACCGATGTGACAACCCACTAACTTGGGGGGAGTAGCTGGTGATACATAGAAACAGTCACACCCCAGAGTCGTATTCGTGTCATGATAATATCGAGGAATTACGGCCTCAAGCGTCAGCCCAACACTGATTTGCCCCAAGCGATTCTAAGCCCGCCCAACTACGGTCCGCCAGGCGGACCCGAACTCTCACAACATGCTAGACCCACACGTCTCAAACTATCCTTAATACCCGTAAGCCTTCTTCAGGCAAGTATCTCGAGGATCAGCTTCGGACAGGCAATTACAGCTGCTCTCTGCTTCCAACTAGGAAGCAAACACCAAAGTATCTTCCACAAAGGAAACTCCCTTCTACGGATTGCTCTTGGATTGGGAACTATCCCCCATCTCATTCCTAAACTACGTCTATGATGGTTTGGTAAAACCATGACTCCTTGCACTATAAGTAAGACATAACGTTGGTAAGCTAAGGTACGCTACAAATTTCTTGTTACAACATTACACCTTCCTTAGAGCCCTGTCTGACTTTAGCATCGGAGTGCTATCGGCCACCCCACGGTGGTATGTGGCTCATGTGTGTTACTTGTGCAGGTCACCAGGTCAGCGAGACTAGGTCAAAACAGGGAGCAAAAAAGACTACAGCAATGACCATTTCTCAATGTTTTGTTCAGTTAGATAGAATTTTGTAGGGAAAACTTATTGTCGTCTTCTCCACAGACAGCGCCAAACTGATGCGTTCGAATTTGTCCTCGCTGATCCCAATGATATCCAACCTACAAAAATAGGCATCGGTTAAGCCCAAGACCACCGCTGTGGCAGTCGAAGACACTCCGATGCTTAAGTTAGATATCGGTTCGAGAAAGAGTGAAAACAATATGTAAATTGCAGTATGTATGCGTGAGTATCTACGTACCTTTCTTCCTCCTTTCACTGACTCTTATAGTGAGTGTTCCTTCCCCAATTGTCCCTGCGATCAAGGGTGTGAAGGAGGGAGGTGATCTCTTATAAGATCTTACATGTGCATGATTGAGCTCTTCGACACTTAGCTATGTTTAGGATCCAATGTTTGATTGGGCTAGAGCTGATTTCGTGCGAATGGATCTCTGGCCTGTAACAGCTCTGAGATTCGTTGTTCGAGGTTTATTATCCTGGGTCAAGTTCGAAGACCATGCCTCTGGAACTGACGTGTTTTGGGTCTGGACGCCTAAGTTACGGGCTAAATAGTGGTCTTGCCATGGGTCAGCTCAGGACTGCACTAAAGCCTTTTTCGTGCTAAGGTTAGTCCATGCCACATGCACGGTTGTGATTGAGTGATTATTTGATATCTCATCAGTTATAAATAAGTTATTGGCACGTTTAGAAAAAATGTGAGTTGTCTCCTTGTTCAAATTTTGTCGAAAGCTTATCTAAAGGCGAATTTGATACCAAAGCTCCTTGACTACCTGTGGGTACCATCTTTGGCACTCCCGCACAACGGGCTGAGATTTCTTGGGTCTTAGATATTTAGGTTCAAAGCTAATTATGTAATATAAGGCTCAAGTCTGTATTCAAGTATAACTTTGTATTGAGGAAGGCTCAATGGGAGAGGACGCCTACAATTGGGCCTTGGGCCTTAGACATGAAGTCCCAAAGATGAACAATGGTTAACAATCTTTCTACGTATCGAGGGAGGGAACGAGGTAGGGAGCGAGGATGCTCCCTCGCACGTCGTCCTGCGTCGTGCCTCGCACGTGATCCTGCGTGAATTAAAAAAAAAAAAAAAAAAAATTGAAAAAAAAAGAGGGAATCGAAAACTTTGGGGAGAAAAGGAGGGAACCTCTCCCTCTCCCCATTTCCATCTCCATCTCCACAGCAATCCACAGAGACAGAGAAAGAGCTTGAACCCCAAATCTCAAAACCCCATCGAATCCTCTCTGAAGGTATTTCTCTCAAAACCCCATCTCTCAAAACCCCATCAACAGAGACAGACAGAGAAAGAGAAGAAACCCCATCCCTCGCTCCCCAACGAAGACCGAGGATCACTCCCTCTCCCCGTACGAAGGTCGACAGTCCATGAGAAGACGAAGACGAACCCTCTACCAAAAGGTAAAGCTTCTACCTTTGTTTTAGTTTATTTTCCCTCACAATCTCTCCCTCTTTGTGTGTGATTTTCTGTTGGGGGTGACTACATCTAGGGTTTCTACTAGATCTAGGGTTTATTTGCTTTGATTTGGGAATTTTGATTTGTTTTGCCATACTCGTGAAGTTTGTTCATCTAGTTCTCCTTCATCATCCCAAGTATTTCCCCTGTTTTTTTTTTTGTTGTCAGTACCCTTACAAATTGAATGATTTTAAGATTTTAATTTTGAGTTTTTTTTATAAACGTGTTCAATCAGTAGATTTCCTTACTCTATGATGTTATGCAATTTTGCAAACAAATCAGTGATTTTTGCATATCAGTGAGTTGTCCATACTCGTGAAGTTTGTAAGATGTTATGCAATTTTTTTTTTTTTTTTTTTTTTGCATTCTATGATGTTCTCCCACAAGGTATCATAGCATTGGAACGAAAATTATGGATAACGGCAACCTAGAAGACTTCCATTTGTGCACTATATTGTTCAAATTACATATCATAATTATTTTTTGAATGTCATGGGAGAGGCAAACTGTGCCTTTGCTCGGAGAGTGCACTTGAATGAACACTACACAAGTTTTTGGTTTCGATGTTCATTTTGCTACTACTACTCAAACTCATAATCCATAAACAGAATTGGACACTACTTTCAGGATTTGGTTTATCACTCGAGAGTTTTTTTTTTTGCTTGTCAAGACCACTAAATTTGTAGTTGCTAATGTAGTTTTTGATATTATGTTTGGATGTATTAACTCAATTTTTTTTACTTTCTCATAGGTGGATCAAGCGGCGATAAACATGTTGTTAGTAAGCTTGAAGGTAAAAGTTTGTTTCCCTTGTAATTGTGCAATTAATGGTTTGAGCTGATGTTTTATTGTCAATTTGACTGCGATAATGACATTCTTTTGAATGAGGATTTGGTTTAATTGTTAGTTATTTGTTTCATAGACAATGGTTGTGACAAAATGCAGTTGGGATCCATGTGGTTTTTGTTCGATACTGTTGGTGCCGCTTGTCATTATTTGTTTTATGTCAATCTAGACCATCACTATAGCCCCCTCCTTTACTTAGGCGTTCGAATGCAACGAGTTAGGAGTACACCATAAAGTTCCAGTGGCTATAATAACTTAAAAGCAAACTATTTAACTTTTGTTCTCGTGTAGCTATGATTGGCAGACTTAACTTTTAATTGGTATTACCCCCAATAGGTTACCTACCAACAAATTGGTTTAACACATAGCAAATTGAAACACGAGTGCTGGGGGAGGGAGGATTATGTCTAATAGTTTCCTTTAAAATGATACAGTATGACATATCTTGCTGGCGCTCCTTTCATCCCTGAAATTTTTTCTGTTCCTCTAGTGATTTACGTTCTAGTATGGTGGCCATATATGTTGGAAGATTATTTCCAAATTCCACCATGTTTCTTTATATATTTTCTCAAGTAAGGGTTTCAAGCTATCGGTACATGATAAATGATTTCTGAACTTCTCTATTTTTCTTCAATATGTGTAGGTGATCTTTCCTGCACGTTAGAAGTTCAGAGGGCAATACCTATTCTCAAGAAAGCATATGGAGAGAACATGCGTAAAGTTTTGCATATAGGCCCTGAGACGTGTTCAGTAGTCTCTAAATTGCTAAAAGAAGAGGATATTGAAGCATGGGGGGTGGAGCCATATGACATTGAAGATGCTGATGGCAACTGCAAGAGTCTCATTCGCAAAGGAATTGTTCGTGTGGCTGATATCAAGTTTCCTCTGCCATACAGAGCTAAATCATTTAATCTTGTTATTGTGTCAGATGCATTGGATTATTTGTCTCCAAAGTACCTCAATAAAACTCTCCCAGAATTGGCCAGGGTAGCAGGAGATGGCCTTGTTATTTTTGCAGGTAAGCCCTGAAAAGATAGGTATATGGTAAACTAATGACATTTATGGTATGTACCCACTACCCATGCATTAGTTTTTATACACTACATTTAGTATCTTGTTAATTTGTCGTCTCCTGATTAGGTGATGAGCATTCTTTTTTAACTAGTTAGTTTGGCAAAGGCATGGTTCAAAATTTCAGTGTCCCTACCTCTGTACATGTAGTTGCCTTAAAAAGTTATGTTTTTATAATCGTTTGACATTCGTCCTTTTTTTTAATATTCAGAAAATGCAGTTTTATCTCAGAAAGCTTGGGCATAATTTTGCAAAACAAAACTTGAGCTATAGTCTTGCACTTAATATTTTGCTTTCATTCATTATGTTTCTTTTCTTCGACATGGAGGAGTTGTTGATCTTGGTTTTGATTGCTTGATGCCTTCATTGTGTAGGTTATCCAGGTAAGCAGAGAGCCAAACTTGCAGAGTTATCAAAGTTTGGTAGACTGGTATGTGCTTATTTTCGTGCTTGTGGAATTTTACATGATACATGCATTGCACTCGGACCGTTTTACTGTTTACTATGTTATCTGGATGTGAAGTAGGTAGTCAATCAAATTGTGCACAAGGTACTAAGCCAATTCTAAAAAATTTCTATCCTGAAATAGTTTACTTTATCCAATTGAACTTTGTTGCGCCCCATCTAAGTTTGATCTTCTAGTAGGGCTGAAACCATAACTTACATAACACCTAGGCAACAACTTTCCTTTTTAAGGAATTACTTTACAGGCTTCTTTTTAGATTGCATAATCAGATTCTAACTTTTCAATGTTCTGTTTTGGAAGGCGAAATTGCGGAGCTCGTCTTGGTGGGTAAGATATTTTGTCCAGACTGGTCTAGAAGAGAATGAGTCAGCGATAAAAAAATTTGAGCAGGCTGCAGTCAAGAAGGCATACATCCCAAGTTGCCAAATTTTCCATCTGAACCCGTACCATTGAGACCCTGCAGATAAATATCATATCGATGGGAATGCTTCAAAGAAGGGCTGAGGCTTCTGGGCACTCATCAGAAATACAGCTTGATTTGTTGTGTGATATTAATTTATTAAAAAATTTCCATTCTGAAGATGGTAGACGTTATTTTGTTTATTTATTTCATAGTGTAGGGCGAAAAGAATTATGTCCACAAAATGTATTTGGTAAATTAGTTTTCTTCTAGGCACTTTCGCTGTACCAGCAACAGACATTAATTTTTGTAAGCTAATGAGAATTACTTTAATTTTTGGATATTATTCATTTTGGTCTCATGGGGCTGCTTGACTAGGAAAGAGCTGGGCAGTTCCAGGCTGTTGGACATTGGTGGGAGTTCAAATGGCCAATTTCAGATCTTCTCCAAGTGCGAATAAATTTGTGAATCCACTTGTGCAAGTTTAGCAGGCCAATTTAGTTTGATATCTCGGAGTCCTAGAGGACAAGAACTCAATACTTCTCGTGTATTTTGGGGTTCAAGAGAAGGATTGGAGTAGAAACTGCTGTGTTCAATAAAACTGCTGTGTTCAAAAACTGCACCAAAAAACTGCACCGTTCAATAAAAACTGTTGTGTTCAATAACTTCAATAAAAATGCTATGTTCAATACAACTGTTGTGTTCAAAAAAACTACAGCAACAAATTAGATTGGCGGTGTAACAAAAAAATTGCTGTGTTCAAACAAACTGCACCAACAAATTACAGTGGCATTGTAACAAAAAAAACTGCCATTTTCAAAACAGCATAAAAATAACAAACTAGGTAGAGAAGTTGCTGCAAAAGATTGCTGACTCAACGAGTACATGAAGATGCAAATCCAGTTCTTCCTTCATATTGAGACTTTGTGGGAGGAGATGTGGCACCGGAGGTCATTTTCGAAGATCCAAATCCTCATTTTCTTCAACGTGCTTACGGACATTACCATCCACTGATTGGGCATTGAGAAGCACTTGTGTTACTTCCATAGCCATCATATAACTAGTATACAAAAAGATGCAATCAGATTAGATGAATGTACAACCTAAACAACCAAAGGTCAAATGAGGAATGATAAGCTTAATCAAGTTATTTTTAGAAGCAATAGCTCAAGAGTGATTCTAAGTGTCGAGGAAACGGGCGAGGATATAGGCGAGGGAAGTGACGTGGCGGGGTGGGGACCGTCCACTCCGCTCGAGATGCGCGCAACCAAACCGACGGCACGCATCCCGAGCGGGATGGACGGTCCCCACCCCGCCACATCACTTCCCTCGCCCATTTCCTCGCCTGTTTCCTCGACATTTAGAATTCCTGATAGTTCAAACAAGACTCTCTGCCTTTTTGATTTCCCAAGATGAACCATTTCAGAAAATATCAGTTGTTTAAGACATACCGATGACAATATCTGAGAGAGAACATTTGAAACTATGGTATCCACAGGTTGAAAGTCTGCTACAGCAGCACCAGGCTCTCCATGCTAAAATACAGATGTTTAATGAACTTCAGTGAGTTGCAGAAAATTGCAAGGAAAACAGAAAGATACAGATAGGCATAACGTGTGTTGACTGTCCATGTCAAACGTATCAAGCTAACAACTACCCTGCCAAACTTATGAAACCGAGATGTCTGAAAAACAGTATCGAACATGAGCAACTATGGTATATATATATATATATATATATATATATATATATATATATATATATATATATATGAGAAAGAAAGAGGTAACTCCATAACTTACAAATGGCACCAACAGTATCGAACAAAAACCACATGGATCCCAACTGCATTTTGTCACAACCATTGTCTATGAAACAAATAACTAACAATTAAACCAAATCCTCATTCAAAAGAATGTCATTATCGCAGTCAAATTGACAATAAAACATCAGCTCAAACCATTAATTGCACAATTACAAGGGAAACAAACTTTTACCTTCAAGCTTACTAACAACATGTTTATCGCCGCTTGATCCACCTATGAGAAAGTAAAAAAAATTGAGTTAATACATCCAAACATAATATCAAAAACTACATTAGCAACTACAAATTTAGTGGTCTTGACAAGCAAAAAAAAAAACTCTCGAGTGATAAACCAAATCCTGAAAGTAGTGTCCAATTCTGTTTATGGATTATGAGTTTGAGTAGTAGTAGCAAAATGAACATCGAAACCAAAAACTTGTGTAGTGTTCATTCAAGTGCACTCTCCGAGCAAAGGCACAGTTTGCCTCTCCCATGACATTCAAAAAATAATTATGATATGTAATTTGAACAATATAGTGCACAAATGGAAGTCTTCTAGGTTGCCGTTATCCATAATTTTCGTTCCAATGCTATGATACCTTGTGGGAGAACATCATAGAATGCAAAAAAAAAAAAAAAAAAAAAATTGCATAACATCTTACAAACTTCACGAGTATGGACAACTCACTGATATGCAAAAATCACTGATTTGTTTGCAAAATTGCATAACATCATAGAGTAAGGAAATCTACTGATTGAACACGTTTATAAAAAAAACTCAAAATTAAAATCTTAAAATCATTCAATTTGTAAGGGTACTGACAACAAAAAAAAAAACAGGGGAAATACTTGGGATGATGAAGGAGAACTAGATGAACAAACTTCACGAGTATGGCAAAACAAATCAAAATTCCCAAATCAAAGCAAATAAACCCTAGATCTAGTAGAAACCCTAGATGTAGTCACCCCCAACAGAAAATCACACACAAAGAGGGAGAGATTGTGAGGGAAAATAAACTAAAACAAAGGTAGAAGCTTTACCTTTTGGTAGAGGGTTCGTCTTCGTCTTCTCATGGACTGTCGACCTTCGTACGGGGAGAGGGAGTGATCCTCGGTCTTCGTTGGGGAGCGAGGGATGGGGTTTCTTCTCTTTCTCTGTCTGTCTCTGTCGATGGGGTTTTGAGAGATGGGGTTTTGAGAGAAATACCTTCAGAGAGGATTCGATGGGGTTTTGAGATTTGGGGTTCAAGCTCTTTCTCTGTCTCTGTGGATTGCTGTGGAGATGGAGATGGAAATGGGGAGAGGGAGAGGTTCCCTCCTTTTCTCCCCAAAGTTTTCGATTCCCTCTTTTTTTTTCAATTTTTTTTTTTTTTTTTTTAATTCACGCAGGATCACGTGCGAGGCACGACGCAGGACGACGTGCGAGGGAGCATCCTCGCTCCCTACCTCGTTCCCTCCCTCGATACGTAGAAGGATTGGGTTTATTAAGAATGCATTTGAATAATATCTTCTTTGAGCCCTTCTAGTCGTCGAGGAAAGGGGCGAGGGGAGTGGGTATTACTATTCATTTTCTCGAGATTCGTGAGGTTGTGCATTTTGAAAGCACAAATGTACATCTCGAGGGGGATGAGCGGTCACACTCACCCCCTCGCCCATTTCCTCGCCATTTAGGACATTGTTATAAAATAATTTGATAAGATATTTGTGTTAAATATTTAAGTGAACATATATCTAGCTTATATAAGTAACGAAGAACATAAGGAATGTGAGATTTAACGCAGGCGGCCGAAGAGAAGGGAAATATACCACACAATACCCTCAAGGTGAAGACATCGAAAGCTTGGTATTGTTGGATAAATTAAATTATCAAAATAGGCAAATCTGAATATCTGATGGCTTATCTAGCCCTAAAGCTTACCAAATAACAAGTATCAATCAGAGAGCGGAAAATCAACCAATTTAAAATTAGAATCAATCAACTCTTATCGAATATTGGGATACAATGATAGAAAATATTGCATGATCTACTGAACAAATAATGTTAATATCATATAGGAATGTAGCTTATAGTGCACTCAAGTGGTCGTGCCGGAGTGGTTATCGGGCATGACTAGAAATCATGTGGGCTTTGCCCGCGCAGGTTCGAATCCTGCCGACCACGAGTTTTGCATTTTTATTCATTTTATAAGCACCTTTATTCTTATCTTTGATAGCTAATTTTACTTGCGTGCATTATCATGTCCATCGACTAACAAGTACCTCTTTAAGTGTAATGTTGCTTGATTCATAATGCAAAAGGAAATAGAAGCACTAAAAATGTTCAAATTTTGTCAATTATCTTGGATATAATGTGTACTGAAACTAGTTTGGATTGACTTTATCTCTCTCCAGATAGTCCTGAGTGCATTGAAATCAAGCTACGAAGAATTCTATTCAGAAATGCAGTTAAATACTGAGGACTGAAGATTGCCACTTAATATGATTATATCACTGGAGGAGGAATATTATATTTACTTAAAAAAAAGAAGCATAACTTTCAAAGTTTGGTCCATATCGTTTTCCCCGCTGTGTACCATTTATATCTATATCTACATAAAATGCAACAGCAATAAAACCATTTATTATATTATTTAGTAAAAAAAAAATAGATAAACCAAAATGTTGCAAAGATGATGTTGGCCATTGCTAAACATTGACAAGCACAAACACAAAACCAAACAATATCGTGATGACTAAGTCAGTAATGCCAAAATTTATATATAATTTATATTTTAAATTGGCTAAATAGAGACAAAGATATACGGTTAATAACAAAGCTCATAATTTAAGAAGCACCGATGCACCAAAAAAATCCAACATACTCGTGTCAGATACACTCTCGAGACCGATATGCCACCGATACACCTTAGATACATCCAAAATATAGTCAATGAGTGTATCTCACAGTCTATAGATAAGATATGACTTCGATATGACCAAACAATTTTTTTTCCTTATTTTCTTTATTGTGAGACTAGGATGAGATATGAACATTTTTTGTGGGATGTACATATTTTGGATCCATATATTGATTAGTTATAATTCATTAGTTAACCCCCCCTGCAAACAGATGTTCATCTCCTTCCATTCCAATTACATTCCCCTTCCTCCTTCCACCATCAATTTACTTTGTACTGAGTAGATACTGCAGTTCAGCAACCATGAAAGCTTTGGACATGAACTAGAGGTCTTGTGGAGGCTTACCAACTCAAAACATCATGAGATTGATGACATCTCTTGTCCATATTAACACTCTCGATCGCCTTATTTATGTTGTGAGTATGCTGAAAAAGGGACTTTTTTTTTTGTTCCATACATTTGACAAAACCCCATTCATTGGTTTCAATTTAAATTATGTAACAACTAAACAGACATCAAACTCGTGCAAAAATAAAGAAACAAGATGATCAAACATTTGAAGCAAAACCCATATCTATAAATTGAGTATTTCAAAACTTTTATGAAACCACCAGTTTTCCTTGACAAATGCATATCTATAAACTGACGAAGCATATCCAATTTTTTCCTCGATAGATTAACTGACTAAGGTTCATATTACAAATGCATTTTTTGTCTTCCTCCCCTTTCTCTCCATAATTTTCATTTCAGATCTTAAGCATTCGACCATCTTATATATTTCCTCAGATTGTGGATGAGACATGTAATCTGAGGAGAAGCCATGCATGTACACAGAACTATTAGCAGCATCACCACCAACATCCACCCAACTAAACCCTATTTCCTTTTTCACTCCCTTGTCTCTCATTCCTCTCCTTACTGTTGCAACTTTCTCCCACTCCCCCTTCTCAGCATACATGTTAGACATCAAAACATATGTTCCAGAATCCATGGGTTCCATCTCCATCAATGCATCAGCCACTCTTGTTCCCATCTCTACGTTCCCATGCATCTTACAAGCTCCAAGCAAGCTCTGCATCGCAGATAACCCTGGTTTTGTAGGCATATTACTAAGAAAGTCCTCTGCCTCCTTGAGCCGCCCTGCGCGGCCCAACATATCAACCACACATGAATAAATCTCTTCAGATGGTTCAATTTGGTGGCCTTTGACCATTGAGTTGAAAATCTCAAGACCCGTATCAACCATCCCCTTTCGACTGCATGAAGCTAATACAGCAAGAAATGTGATTGAATCTGGCTGTATACCCTCTCGTTCCATGTTATCAAACAAACCCAATACAAACTCAAAATCCCCATGCCTAGCATGGGCTGAGATGATTGAGGTCCAAGCAACCAGGCCTCTCTGAGGTATCTCCTCAAAAACTCTTCGAGACTCTTCTATGCTCCCACACTTTGCATACATATCAAGGAGGGCACCAGAGACAACCGGGTCAGTGTTTAAACCAATCCTGATTATGCGAGAGTGGCACCGTTGGCCATATTTCACTGAGATGGGTTCGGCAGCTCCTATTGCACTCAAAACACTACCAAAGGTGAAGTGGTTTGGTTTCGATTCTAGTGTTGCTAACAAGAATGTTTCTAGAGCTTCTTGGAACAAGCCATTTTGAGTGTAACCGGAAATCAAAGTATTCCATGAAGCAATCTCTCTGGAATTCACCTCATCAAAAACCTTTCTGGATTGTTCAATGGACTTGAATTTAGTATACATGGTAATCAGACTGTTGGAAACAAGCATTTCAGACATGAAACCGGTTTTTATACAAAACCCATGAATCATTTCCCCTTCTATCACTGAATACTTGATCGGTAATGCATGAATTAATCCGACAAACGTAATTTCATTGGGACAAACACCATCCAGTCTCATCTCATTAAATAAAGGGATTGCGTTCTCTTCGCTCACAGAAATCATGGTTGTCCATGAGATCACATTGCGTTCAACCATGCTCTCAAATACCTTATTTGAATCCTCGACCACCCCACATTTAGAATAGAATGAAATAAGTACATTACACACTGAAACATGTGTACCATACCCAGTTCTTAAGATCAAACCATGAACTTGTCTGCCTATGTCCGAGCTTCTTTCATGGCCACAAGCCGCAATCACACTACTCAACGATACATGATCAAGCTTTATTCCTTCTCTCACCAATCCCACAAACGTCCACATAGCCTCTACTCCATAGTTCCCATCTTGGGCATACCCCGAAAGCATCGCATTCCAGGAAATCAAATCTTTCTCACTCATTTCATCAAACACTATTTCAGCTGCCACCAAACAACCCCATCTTGCGTACATTGTGATTAAAGCATTCCCAACATACGTATTTGATTCGAACCCAGACCTCAAAATGAGAGAATGAAGCTGAATTCCTATCCAAAGAAGCTCTACATGGTCCGAACAAATCGCTAGTGAAGTAGTATAAGTCACAGCATCAAACACAACCCCACTCAAATGCATTCCAATAGCAAAATCCATCCCCTCTTTAATCTTACAAAAATTCGAAAGCACGGTATTCCAAGAAACTATATCTCTATCCTCCAAACTCTCAAAAATCATCATTGCTCTATTCTGCTGCCCACATTTCGAATACATACTTATCAACGAGTTCGAAACCGTGAGATAAGAATCAAACCCAGACGACACAGAGTACCCATGGATTTGCAACCCAAACAATGGGTCTCCCTTACAAGCCTTGAGAGCTGTAGCAATGGTCCCTTCATTGATTCCATTAATGGGTCCTCTAGAAATCTCAGTTTTGAGGATTTGCAAAGGTTGAATGGAACGGTTAAGTAGGGAAGTGTTTCTTTGAGGAATTTTGTCAAACAAGTGGAGCTCATGTTTGAAACTAGTTGGGTTCAGAAGTGTTTGAAATCTAACCATCAGAGAGAAGCTCTTTAGAGCTAACACGTAAATTATCCTCCTTGTTTAGAGGGAAAGTTAGTTACTTAATGAAGATAAGTACTAAATTAAATTAATTGGGTGGGTTTTGCTTCTAACAACTGTCAACACTCATTGTGTTTGCTAATAACTCAATTACTATCTCTTTAAAAGTTTGTAAAATTAGGGTTTGATTTGAAGTTCTGAAATATGGGTTGTTGTTTTTTCTGCATTATTGTTTTGGGCTGAAAAAAAAAAGGAGATGAGTGAGTTTGTGGAGGATTCAGTGGACTACAATGGTTTTCCTGCTAAGAGGGCAACTACTGGAGGGTGGCTTTCCGCCGCGCTCATTTTAGGTTTGTGTTTCTTGCTTATTATTTTTTTCTATTATTAATTTTTTATTTTGGGTTTTATAAAAAATTGCTAACGAGTTCGAAGTGGAAGAACGCAAAAATTCTAGAGTGCCCAAGCACCGTCCATTCGCCTCGAGATATGAATTTTTGCATATCTCGATGGAAATGGACGGTGTCTGGTGCCACCAGGCAATGTAGTAACTCCCAAGAGAACGACTGAAGATGGAAAATAAAAAAAAGTATTTTACTTATTTATTTATTTATTATATAAGAACGAAGTCTTGAAAATGAAGATGAATGAGATTGTTGTTTCTAGGGTTAGATGGGAGAAAAAGGGACCCGGGGTGGCTCCTGTGCACAAAGCACAGGAGGACGTCTTGCGCACAAAGCACAGCCGTCGGATCTGATCCAACGGCTCAGATCAACGAATTTCAAAGCCCCCCGAATTCGAGAAAAAGAAGAATGGGTGTAATTGAGGGGATTTTAAAATGGGGGTTGAATGTAAAAATTGACATATTCGCGTTGATTAATTGCTTGTACACAAAATTTTTGACTTACTTTACTTAAAAACCTTAAAGTTCAGCGAAGGAAGAGGAAAAAGAATAGAACAAATGAAGATAATTATGCATGTATTTTGGTTTTTGCAGTCAAATATTACTTGTTTAAAAAAAAAAAAATCTCAAACTTGAATTGTCCACTTTCCTCTTTTCTATCATCTATAGTCATAATTATTTTATTATTTTAATAACAAAGATTAAGGAAACAATAAGTTGGAAAAGTTCATCGACCCGTAACAAAAAAGCTCAAAACACAAAAAAATAAAAAAATAAAAAATTTGTTTATAAAACATCAAAATTTCAAATTTCTAGCTTCCTCAAGTGAGTAAATTGTACATTTTTAAAGACTCCCAAAAATTATTTTAATGATTTTGAAAAAGAAAATGCTTCAACCTTAACTATAATAATAATCTCAACCATTGTCTCATACCAGGAACGGGAAGGAAGAAATAAAGTTCATTTATAAAAACGAGTTACTTCTTCAAATATGTACGCAGTTGATGTTATTGACGCTATATTTCATTACCTGTATAGCATTTACGAGATTACACATGAAAATGGAAGGATAATACCTAATTTTTTCATTGTAAACCCACAAAATCATTGATGGGAATCCTTGATGTGTTCATTTCTTCCCTGGGGGATCAATAATGTAAACCCTCAAATCTCAAATTCTGCATTTAACCCGTGAGCTAATTATAACTTTGGTAGCGGTAGTCTCAAGTTTATGTCTGCATTTAATCCCACTTCAAATTCTTAATTTTGGTAGTGGCATTCTCAAGTTTTTTAAATCAAAGCAAGCCATAAATCGATTCTAGAATTTGTAGCCACGTCAAGTAAGTAAAAATATACAGTTCGCTATTTTTGTTATAATCTTCTATGTGGGTAAATATGTTGTTTTTTTCTATAGGCATTGAGATCAGTGAAAGGCTCACTGCAATGGGGATTGCAGTGAACCTTGTGACATTCCTCGTTGGCACAATGCATCTCCCTAGTTCAACTTCTGCCAGTATTGTGACAAACTTTGCAGGCACTTCGTTTCTCCTGTGTTTGTTTGGAGGTTTCCTCGCAGATTCTTTCCTGGGCAGATACTGGACCATTGCCATCTTTGCCATAATCAAAGCCTCGGTAACTATCAATGTACTTCATATTTATTTCCTTGTAATTATCAGTTCTTATTCAATAAAACCTGATAGTACTGATGAATCAGGGTACTTGCCTCTTAGCAATCTTCACAGGGTTGCCTAAACTACTTCCACCTCCATGTAACCCAACAACGGATAAATGTGTGCCTGCAAATGGACTTCAAATGGGAATTCTATACACGTCTTTATATACAATTGCATTCGGTATTGGTGGAGTTAAATCAAGTGTTTCAGGATTTGGAACTGACCAATTCGATAAAAAAGATGAGAATGAGAAGGCCCAAATGGCCTACTTCTTCAACAGGTTCTTTTTATTCATCAGCATTGGAACTTTACTAGCTGTCTCTGTACTTGTTTACATACAAGATGAAGTCGGGAGAAGTTGGGGTTATGGGATTTGTTCTGCCTCAACAGCTTTGGCGGTTTTAGCATTTGTATCAAGGACTAGAAGATATCGGTATAAGAAACTCTCTGGTAGCCCCTTGGTTCAGATTGCCCAAGTCGTAGTAGCTGCTATAAGGAAAAGGAATCTCAAGTTTGTTTCTAACATTGAAGCCTTGTATGAGAATTCTGATGAAGCTTCAAGGATCCGTCATACTGATCAATTTCGGTAAGTATCATAGGAAACAATAGAAAGAGTGTATTTGTTACAGTTTATGAAGTTGTTATTAATGGTGTAAATTGAAACGTGACAGTTGCTTGGACAAGGCAGCCATAAGAGCTGAGGGAGACTATGAAATAGGCTCTTCAATACCAAATCCATGGAAACTCTGTTCAGTGACAAGGACAGAGGAGGTGAAAATGGTGACTAAGCTATTGCCAATCTGGGCTACAACTATCATGTTTTGGACAATACACGCGCAAATGATCACATTCTCTGTTGAGCAGGCCTCTACTATGAATAGATTCATTGGGAAATTTCAAATCCCTGCTGGCTCATTCACCTCCTTCTTTATCGCTTCCTTATTACTAACATTGACCATTTACGACCGTGTTATAATGCCTACATGGAAGAAAAGGCGAGGGAAACCAGGTAATTATGAAAGAACGAAAGCATAAATTACAATTTTGTGACTATGTTTTGTCTTTCATGCTTTGATATGACATGTCGTTTGTTTTTCCTACAGGTTTTACGAATTTACAAAGAATAGGCATTGGTCTCAGCTTCTCCATAGTAGGAATGTCAGTTGCATCATTAGCAGAAGTGAAGCGTTTATCAGTTGTTCAATCAGTTGGTAGTAGTACTAAAACTCTACCCATTACTGCCTTCTCGTTGCTTCCACAGTTTATCATTGTGGGTGCAGGCGAAGCATTCATGTACACTGGCCAGCTCGATTTCTTCATAACACAATCACCTAAAGGAATGAAAGCAATGAGCACCGGGCTCTTCCTGACAACCATAGCACTTGGTTACTTCCTTACAAGCTTCTTTATTAATGTTGTGAACAAAGTAACTGGAAAACACGGGCATGGATGGTTAGCTGATAGCATCAACAACGGGAGGTTGGATTACTTTTACGCGCTATTAGCTGTGTTAAGTTTCATCAACTTGGGATTGTATCTTAGATGTGCAACTTGGTATAAGCCCCACACACAAGAACAACATGCTCTGCAAGAGATTGCTGTTGATGGTTCTTCTACTGAGGAAACTCATGACTGATCATGATAGTTTAAATTTTTGATAGTTCTAAATATACTTGTTGATTTCAATATTTCAGGTTACAATGATAACTTGAGAAGTTGAATTTCTGTGTTGAGTTTGTATTGCTTCTGAAAAACACACTCCATCCATCCTCATTGTCTGCTTGATCATAGAGACATGGAGCTTGTTATATGACAACATAGTAGAAAAGGTTTATAAAGCATAAAATGCTTAACAAGATTTTTTTTTTTAATTCATTTAAATTTATACCTTAACCTCTCTCCTCACCCCGAACTCTGGATTTATGATTTCATCCGTAACAAGTCTGCCGCTGAGCTAGTGCTCCCATTGGCAGAAATTCATTGAAAATGAGCAAAACCACTCTATTGAAAATGACTATATGAATATAATATAAGTGATTAGTGATTGACATGGCTCAATAGATAGTAGGTTTTGCATATATGTTTACAGAAAATTACACAATCGTGAATTTTAAAAAAAAAAAAAATCTATTGAAAGTGATTGCGATTCATATGAATATTGACATTGCTCGATAGATACTAGATTTTGCATATATGAGACATGCAGCTTATTATATGACAACATAGTAGAAAGGTTTATAAAGCATAAAATGCTTAACAATGCCATTTTCTTTTAAATTTATATACCTTAACCTCTCCCACTCCGAATGCCACCGACAGGGTTTGAACTCTGAATTTATGATTTCATCAATCACAAGTCTACCATTAAGATGGTATCCCATTGACAGAAATTCATTGAAAATAGGCAAAACCACTATATTGAAAGTGACCATCTAGTCTATCTTACAAACAAAATGGTGTTTTAAGGAATTGGAGATAAAGATGGCTAGAATTGAAAGTTGGGAAATATGCTGAGTGTTGAGGTTCATTTTCTATAATGACATGTTTGTGAATATAACGCAATTATAAGAGTAAAAAAAATAAAAAAAATGGTGAAAAAATGTAGTGGAATGCACATGTGCAGGGAAGAGAAAATTTTCATTTGACTGAGCATGACAATAGATGCAATTGAAAGTGAAACTACTCAATGTCAAACCATCAACGAATTAAACCCATCTATGACTGCATTAACAGGCACCAAAGTCTGCAAGGATAAGATCCATAAGATGGTCTTCCAGGAATATGCATTCAAGCATAGTTGCAAAACAGCATTATAAAGCAAACAGATTGCTATATTAGGTAATTGAGACTATTAGGTTTTATTTTATTTTATTATTATAACAAAAACACCACTGATATTAGCATTCCCCACAGGAAGTACACAAATTTGTTGGGGGTGAATTAGTGGTTGGTTGAAGGAGACACAGGTTCATTTATAGGAAATCGAAGATGCCGCGGGTAAGGGCAAATAATTAGACTGAATTATTCAAAAATTATATTCAAATAACCAAGTTAAGGGCAAAATGGTCCAAACTTAGTCTTGACTAGTCAATGACGTGGATTCAACGGTTCCGTCATAAAACAAGTGTTAGACTCAATTAGTTTTCAAAACGAGGGCCAAACTAAAATATGTATAAACTAATGAGTGTCAAACTCCAAAAAACCCTTAATACAAACGCTATAATTTAAAATATATATTTTATTGCTAAATAACGTATAATGCATTTCATGTTGTTAATATTTTTCAAATAAATGAGACGGGTCGATCATCCCATGAAAAAAGAATAAGAAGAGATGAGACAAATATATTAATGCACATTTAAACAAAAACCATGAACTTCATATTTTGGCAAATTCAAGGTTTAGGGGAAAACTCACTCTCGGCATTATAATTTTTTCCCCAATTGAATCAAATTTTGACCAAGTTTAACCCTAAAGTTTATGTTATATATATTTTTAACTTAAAAAGTCTTGCACTTCAAAACTGATTGATGGCGAAATTGGGAATGGTGGCGAGGGTGTTAAGTACATAATATTAAGACAGCTGAGATTGAGAATTGAGGGTTGAGATTTATTTTCTGTAAATGTATTTTTTAAATATAAAGTATGTAGACAGACGAAAGAAAATGAACATAAACTTAAAATGAGAATGCAGAAGTATATGTGGCGGAGATAAAAAGTTTTTATGTGTTCTTTTCTAGAAATGAAAATTATCATAACTATCTACTAGTCATGGAATTTTGGTAAACTTGGTATTGTTGAAATACATTTTTGAAGATCTTACAACAAACCCAATAATCAATATAAAAACTTAAAATTT
Source organism: Berberis vulgaris (assembly GCA_963556465.1). Taxonomy (NCBI): domain Eukaryota; kingdom Viridiplantae; phylum Streptophyta; class Magnoliopsida; order Ranunculales; family Berberidaceae; genus Berberis; species Berberis vulgaris. The sequence continues at coordinate 78,506,909 of OY747135.1, forward strand.
TAAATATGCATTTCACCCCGTATGCATTTAAAAAAAGGAACAAAAAAAAAGTTTGCATTTCAAGGCATATTCACACAAACAACACAAACTCCACTTCCATTGTTTGAAACTTTTTCATATGATAAAAACTTTGACCAATTTTAATCATAATATCACTAAACACTTTCTATCATTGGCACGATGAATACCCTAGTATGAATATAATATAAGTGATTGATATTGCTCAATAGATAGTAGGTTTTGCATATATGTTTACAGATAATTACAATATCATGAATCGAAAAAAAAAAAATCTATTGAAAGTGATTGTGATTCATATGAATATTGATATTGCTCGATAGATAGTAGATTTTGCATATATATGAGATGTGGAGCTTATTATATGACAACACAGTAGAAAGGTTTATAAAGCATAAAATGTTTAACAAGATTTTTTTTTTTAGTTTATATCGTAACCTACCCACCCCGAATGCCACTGGCAGGGTTCGAAATCTGGACTTATGATTTCATCCGTCACAAGTCTATCGCTGAGGTGGTTCTCTATTGGCAAAAATTCATTCAAAATGGGCAAACCACTATATTGAAGGTGACCATATGAATATAATATAAGTGATTGATATTGCTCAATAGATAGTAGGTTTTGCATATATGTTTACAAAAAATTACACAATCGTGAACCGAAAGAAATAAAGAAAAAAAAAAAAAAAAACTCTATTGAATGTGATTGTGATTCATATGAATATTGATATTGCTCGACAGCTCAACAAATAGTAGATTTTGCATATATATGAGACATGGAGCTTATTATATGACCACAAAGTAGTAAGGTTTATAAAGCATAAAACGCTTAACTAGATTTTATTTTTTAAAAATTTATACCTTAACCTCTCTCACCCCGAATGCCACCGGCATAGTTTGAATTCTGGACTTACGATTTTATCTGTCACAAGTCTACCGCTGAGCTGGTTCCCCCATTGGCAGAAATTCATTGGAAATGGGCAAAACCACTCTATTGAAAGTGACCATATGAATATAATATAAGTAATTGATATTGGTCAATAGATAGCATCTTAAAAACCAAAAAATTGAGTTACTATCTTACTCGATAGAACAATATTGATTCAAAAAACATTTAACTCTCCATTCTAGAAACTCAAATGACTCTGGACAACCTTCAAAATGATCACCCTTCTAGGGACAACCTTCAAAATGATCACCCTTCTAGGGACAATGCTTTGGAAATTTCTATGTTGGAAGATAGACTTTCGAAACTTTTTGTGCGGGAGTAACTTTTTTGGAAGAACAAGTCTGGCCGATCCTAGCTCAGGGACGGAGATAAAAACATTAAATTTTTCCAACTCTCTGTTTTGCTCCGCTGCAAAAAGAACCATATCACCCGTCTTAAAGATGAAGATAATGTTTGGCATTCTGACATTGCTACTGTCGAGGATATTCTCAACAACTACTTTACCAATATTTTCATTTTTTCAAGCCCTAATCCCAATCCTGATATTTTGTCTTTGTTTACTCTGGTCATTAATAGGGCAGACAATAATGCTCTTATATCTATTTCAACTGAATCGGAAATCCGTCGAGTTGTTTTTGATATTAGTCACAAAGCGCCTGGTCTTGATAGCTTTCATGCATGCTTACTTGTTTCAATATTATTGGGATATAGTGAAGCATGATGTCTGTGAGGTTGTCCGACACTTTCAATACTTGTTAGATGAATCCAAAACTTAATGAGACCTTCATTGCTCTCATTCCTAAAGTAGGAAACTTTGTAACTTCGGACAAGTTTCGTCCAATAGGGCTATGTAATGTTATTTATAAGGTTATCTCGAAAATATTGGCAAATCACTTGAAACCCCTTTTAGATGACATTATATCCCCCAACCTGGGATCTTTTCTTAAATGTTGATCCATTGCGGACAATGTTAGCATTGCTCATGAAACCTTTTTTCAAATGAAGCACTTCCGAAAAAAGAAACAAGACTGGATGAAAATAAAGATTGACATGGCTAAAGCCTTTGATAGAGTAGAATGGTCATTCCTACTCCAAATTCTTGATAGGCTTGGTTTCGCTTCTAAATGGATTAAATTGATTGAGCAATGTGTTTCCACTACATCTCTGCAGGTCATGCTTATTGGTTCTCATATTTCTCCTATCAAACCATCTAGGGGCATTCGACAAGGAGACCCCCTCTCCACTTACCTTTTCATTCTTATTGCTGAAGCATTTTCCCGTCTTCTCGCTTGTGCTGAATCTGAAGGAACCCTCAAAGGCATTGTTATCAAAAGACAGTCCCCGTCTATCAACCGCTTGCTCTATGCAGATGACCTCATGATCTTCTGTCGAGCTTCGTTGGCTGAAGCTCACTCAATTAAGGATATCCTTCACCAGTGTTGTTCTGCGTCGAGGCAATGCGTCAATTTTGATAAATCCTCTGTTTATTACAACTCGAATGTCCACTCTAAGCATGCTAAAATGATCAACAGGATCCTGGGTTCTAAATTGTATAACTCTAGAGGCAAATACTTTGGATCCCCTTTGCTCTTATCCAAAAAGAAAACTAACGATTTCCAATTCCTTAGAGAAGATCACTGTTAAATTCTCTAGCTTAAAATCCAGAGTGCTTTCCCAGGCTGGCCGTACTATTATGATCAAAGCGACCATTAACTTTATCCCAATTTACAACATGCAAACTTTTCTTCTTCCTATCTCAATTTCCACTAAAACTGATAATCATGCTCGTAATTTTTGTTAGAATGGGACAACAGACAGTAAAGCAAAACATTTATGCACCTGGGATCGCGTCTCTAAGCCTCGTCACCTGGGTGGTCTTAACATTCCTCCCACTAGAAACAAAAATCTAGCTCTGATGGCTATGAATATTTGGCAAACGTTCTCCTCCCCTACAAATGTGCAAGTCTAAAAATTCAAAACTTTGTGCTTTCATACCAAGAACATCTCTCAAATCTCTATGTCATATTCAATTGTCTTCTTATCTTGGAGAGGTAATCTATTAGCGTTTGCCAAAATGAAACTCCATTTTGTTTGACAAGTTTTGTTAGGTGATACTATTGACTTATGGAAAGATTGTTGGGTCAAACCTGGATTAGTGCTGGCTGATTGCATTCTTAACTTCTAGGAATAGAGCATGCATGCAGGATCCCTGATCTCTGGACCACCTCCTCTAATCATCACCTTCACTGGGACTCGGTTCTCATTAACTCTATTTTACCTCCCCCGGTTGCTAAAGATATCCAGGACATCCTAATTAAACCCTCTGAAAGTCTTGATAAGCTCATCTGGTTGCCAGATAAAAAATGAATATTCTTTGTCAAAAATGCAACCAAAGCATTCACAAATAATCAGTTTTACTGCTTCATATCTTCTTCTACTGCTATCATGTTAAAAACCAAAATTCTCAGAGAAATGTGGAGAATTAAGTGCCTTCTGACGCCCTCTTTTTCTTGTGGAAGATCAGTCAAAACATCCTTCCCCCATGACCAATCTGCAGTGACTTCACACTCCAATCGAAGATTGTTGTATTTTCTGTAGTAACCACACAAAGAATACTACCCATCTTTTCTTGCTATGCTCGGTCATTCTCAACTGTAGCAGGTCTCTCCTATCCCGATTGATTGGCGCAATGATAATTTTGCGATGCCAAATACCACACATTTTCTCAATTTCATGTGGGATACTGCCAACCTACACAAGGATATCAAAAATGAAATGCTTATCTAATTCACCGCCTTTATCCTAACCATTTGGCATATTCAGAACAATAGGATTTTCAACAACACTAAGTTTTGCTCTTCACAGTTCCTATATTTCTTTCACCGTACTTGGAAAACCTGGAAAAATCAATGGTTTCCCACGAACATCAACTCCCCGAGTCATCGGTGTCTTTCGCCTTGTCAAGAACTAACAAAATGGATTCCATTCACCAATTCCTTTCTACAACAGTTATCGAATCTCGATTAAACCATACACCCATTACACTCTCCGAGTTGGGTCGGTCCTCCTATTATGGTCCTTTTGAATTAGCCACCACTAGGATTCAACTTCTTCATGTTCAAATCCAAACAGCCAAAAGTCATCCTCTAAATTCTAGATCCCTTAATCTCAGACCCATTCATCTCCATTAGGATCTGAATACAATTGTTGTTACTTATGATGCTAGTTTCTTTGTCTCATCTCAACAAGATGCAATTGGTGTGTCTGCGGTCAATCTCCAAGGCGAGCTCCTTGCTCAGGTGGCAAGCCCTATTGAAGGAAATGTTACTGACAGTACGATGGTTGAATGCCATGCAGCTGAGGCGTCTCTTCTTCTTATCTTAGCACGGAAGTGGAGAATATGTTTTTTGTTGGGAGATTCCAAATCTTATTTCATATTGCATGATGATTTACAACACCCTTTTGTGGACATAGACTGTGTATGATGTCCTCTCATCAGTAGTATACAACGACTACTTACTATTCATCCCCCTTGGTTCTACAAATTTATCAGTAGAGATTTCATCGATAAAAAATAAAAAAAAACCCACTCTATTTTCGATAGATAGTAGATTTGCAAATATGAAATAAAATAAAATAAAATTTGGAAATTGAACCCGACGTGAATCGAACACGCAACCTTCTGATCTGGAGTCAGACGCGCTACCATTGCGCCACGGATCCTATGATAAAACATGATGTTTTATTTATGTATTTGTAGACTTGTCTTATACAACTGCAACCTTGGATTGATGTATTTTATAATTATATTTGTTATTTTACTTATTCATTATTTTATAATGATTTTGGGCATCTTATTAAAAAATCAGAATCATCCAACTATAAGAGATCATCTCTTACAGTGCAAAACTTTAGGGGTGGGCAATGTCGGTTCGGTTTTGAGTTTCAATCCAATTTCGAATCGATTTCATTCGGTTTGCCCAAAACCCAAATCGAAACCGAATTTTGTATTTGTAAACCGATGAATTCGGTTTAATCGAATTTCGGATCGGTTCGATTGGGCCAAAATTTCATGCTCAAGCATTTGAAAGACTTTCATTAAAACATGTCCAATTTTTTTACAGGCCCAATTTTTTTATAGACTCAATTTTTAGCCCAAAATTGAAAACTTTGAGAGAAGGGGGTGATTCAGTACAACAGGGTGTACTGCAGTGTATTTGTTGCACTAATCAAGTATTGACACCTACTTGTTATTTAGTTATTTATATATATCTAATTAATCGGTCGGTTCAAAATCGTAAATCGATTTCAAACCGTTTATAATCGATTCGGTTCGGTTTAAATTATTTTCTTTCTACTCATATTTCGGTTCGATTACCGAACCGAATTTAAAAATCAGTTCGATCGATTAATCGAATTTAAATCGGTTTTTGCCCACCCTACAAAACTTTATTCACTACATTGTATCTCGATAAATTGGCTAGTAAGCGGATTTGTTGTGCAGTAGGTATCCAATAATTGATTTGCAAAAAGATATTTATGCACTGTAATATCAAATCAAATGATTGATGAATGTCGGCCAACTCTCCCCAAGTCCGGGAGAAATTTTTTCAGAAGGTTGATCTAAATGAGCCAAAAACTTTCCCTCGTAAAAGGCCCTACACATTGGAAGTACTTGTACCTTCACCGTCGTCCGCGTGTCTTGAATCATTGAGGAGAAGCAAAGCAAGTTTGTACCTTAAATGCTATTGATCTATTTTGAGTAAGGACGCTCTATTTTGAGTGATGAGGTTAAGGAAATTAGGTTTTGCAATCATGATAATGTAGCATTATTATAGAAGGATTTTTGCAACCTTAAACACATACACATTTTGAGAATTTTATCATTCTTTCAAAATCATGTCACGTCACTTTAGTTGCAAAATTTGATTGTAAAAACCTGATTTTCTAATATTTTCGATCCATCTTTATTAAGTGAAGTGTGAAGAGTTTAATCTGTTCGAGACTTTGATGCACTTCTGTGTGGCAAAGGTTTCTGATGATCCAGCATAGGTATAAATGCAAACTGTGCAGATATGCTGGGTAACAGAAATTCTAAATGTCAGAGGAAGTGGGCGAGGAAACCAGCGAGGGGAAGGAGGTGGCAGGGGGTGAACCGTTCACCCCCCTCGGGATGTGTGCCCACTTTTTGGCGCGCGCATCCCGAGGGGGTGAACGGTTCACCCCCTGCCACCTCCCTTTACCTCGCTGGTTTCCTCGCCCACTTCCTCGACATTTAGAATTTCTCGCTGGGTAATCATTCCAGTCTGCTATTTACATTTTACAACTAGCAGGAGTATCAGGCTCCCCATGCATGAAATGTGTGCGTAGATCTCTCTTGACCCGTCACCATTGTACAACATCAGTACAGTTAATGCTTGCATATATTCCATCTTGAAGTCATCTAACAGTGTAGGACACCAGCTCCGTGGTAGACTTGTGGTGGATGGGTAGAGAGGATCCAAATCTAACTCATTTCTGATATTTATTTGTTGAGGAATTGTGTGTTTGCGAGAACTACCTCTTTACTGTAAAGTCTGCCTATAAAATTTAACGGGAAGCAAGATTGAAAAAATTTAACTCTTAAGGTTTAACCATATATTTATCCTCCCCCACCCCAAGCAAAAACTCTCAAAACATGTGAAGTTTTGGTCGAACTCTCTCTCCTGTGCCCACGACATTGCTAAGTTTTCTCTTCTTCGCAAGCAAACACAGGAGACGGTAAAATTACTTTCACACATTTGGCCAAAAAAAATTCAAGATGCAGGAAGTCTTGTTTAGTCCCAACAAAAAAATTACATTTCTTAACTAATTAGTCAAGCTAGTCCTATATAACAAATGAGTGAGGCTAAGAAATCAAGTTTTGCAATCAGAATGATGTGACATCAGTAGAAAAGTTTTTTTTACAACATTGAAATACATATAAAACCTTCGAGAATTTCATCATTCTTTCGAAATCACGACACGTCATCCTAATTGCAAAAACCTAATTTCCCAACATTTTTTATAACATATATTGGAGTTGGTGTTGTATGGACTTCTACCGAGTAAATAGCCTAAAGAAAGCAAACTCACAGCTCCAAAGATGGATACTGTCAAAAACTTGCTTCATACACGTATAGTAGTGCCAACCATGTGCCTAGAGAAGAGTTTATAAACTATTGCTTGCCTAGACAGTTTTGAAGTGTTTTCAACACTTTGTGGATATTTTACACATGAGGTAGTCTAACCAGCTAAGAAAACTTCCACTGCCCAGACATTACACAAGAAGCACGAGAAGATGACAACAAACACAAGGATCTGAGAAACTCTTGGTTGCATAGATTGCTTAGGTCATTGGATTCCACTGGTCGAGTTGTGAAAAAGGGAAAAGTGAAAACACAATGATCACAGCTCTTTCCTAGACAATAATACATTACCAACCTCATTATGGTCCAAAGCAGGAGAAAGGACTGTTCAGATGATCAAGTAGATTAGAAGAAGAGGGATCATAGCAGATACAGTACTTTACTAATGCAAACACTGCTTAACCATTCATAACAATCAGATAAAGGTTGGACGAAACAAATAATTTTGCTTCATTCAGGTGTAGACACAACGAACAATCAACATCCATTTCACACGCCCGGTCTCCTCGTGTGGCAAATACTCTAGTTTTGCCTATGGGCCAGAAAACTATCCTAAGCTCTATACCGATCTACACTATTTCAGGACTGGGAGAAGAAGCTGTCACTTGAAGCCACCCAAGCAATTAAAGACCAAGGCTGGATAACACACTGAGAAACATCTAATATTTGATCAGTGAAAAACAATCGAAGAACAACCACCACAGGAATTATCTATCAATAATCGATATAGAAACTGAATATAAGTTAAAAAGCTTTAAAAAAAAAGGGTTAAAACTGAAGAAACAGTTGCAGTAAAGAAGCCACCATAAAATATGTTATAACTCTCCAGATTCGAGTTCTTTCTGAGACAAGTTGATGTTACACCACAATTTTTTTTTCGCAATTGCTGTACTTTGCAAAAGTGGAAAGTGGAAACTTAAAAATAATCTAAAATATTATACCTCCTAAGATACTTGAGAACCACTTATAACATCAAAGGATTGTGTCCCAAACTATTGTGACAGCTTGTGTAAATTGGTCTTAGTTGTTCAATAACATACACCGATATCCAGTCAAGAGCTGGATATCTTTGAAAGAGAAACAATCATGGTAAGCGATGAAAAAAACAGGTTTCTTTTTACATAAAGTGACTTTTAGACAAGGGCCCTTCTAAGGGAGCGAGGGAACGCGCGAGGGAGAGGAGCGAGGGATGGTGTATCCCCTCAAGATGAGCGACGGTGCGCATCTCGAGAGACCACCCATCCCTCTCTCCCTTTCCCTCGCGCATTCCCTCGCCCCCCTAGAATTTCTGCTTAGACAATGTGAACAGCAATGGAAAACAACTATAATTCACCAACTTTTATCATCTCTCTTAGACAGACAATTCTCCAACAAATTACCACATTCATCATCTTTGAATATTGAGCAAGGAGAGTTTTTCAATACTACTTTGTTAATGACTAATTGAACCAATTTCTCTAGTCTGTATAGTGTAAACTAGACATTGAGACAGTAAACTTTGGGAAAGTTGACAACATCGTTTACTCAAAAACTACTAATTGAGCGTTCTGAGTAAGAAAATGTAACTTGAAAGAGTCAAATGTTCATAACCAATACCATTGTTTGTCAAAAGCGCAAAGAAAGAGCACTAAATTAACAAAGAGTCAAATTTTCCTAACCAATACCGCTGTTTGTCAAAAGTGCAAGGAAAGAGCACCTACATTCGCAAAATCCTAAGCAATCAAAGTCATTCAATGTGGGGATACGGTTGAAAAACATATTCAAAACCATAAACTCACCTACTTAGTTGTGCTTGAGCAAATGATCTGAAGAAAGGTGACAACAATCAAATTCACTAACCACTGATTAAGGATGTTAGTCAACAACCGGTAAGAAAAAAGCACTGAATCTCTTGACATAAATTGTAGAAATGATTGATCTTGTTGACCCAATTTTTTTTCCTTTTTTCACTAAGTTTGTCATATGATTTACCAATACCATCTGCGTTACTCCAAAAGCACAAAACAGTGCCTAACACGTATTAGTTCAACCTCTCTACTAAAAGAATCCAATTTCATAAACCAATGGCAATAATTCAAATAAGCAACAATAAAACAGATGAGTTTCCGTAAGCAGGATAACTGAAAGTGTTTAAACTTCCACCAAAGGAAGAATCCCTACCCATACATAATAGTAATTAAAAAACAAAGAGACTTAAAAAAAAAAACATAGGATCTAAACGATTATATCTATAACTCAGCTTCGAATTCAGCAAAATAAGCAACAAACCTAGAATTCAATCCCATAAGATCAGGATCCAGGAACTACGGACACGACGCAAAGTACTTAAACAATTACCTAAAAGAAACATACCCAAATTGAAAATCTGCAGTAAATCCATTAGAATGAGTGGAGCCACCGAATACTGCAATCCATCGCCAATTGTTGTTTCCCTGATTTAAATTCATCACTTTCTGTCCATTTTTCTTCTTTAATTTCAATCTTCAAACATTGAAAACACAATTCTATCAAGAAGTTGTGGAATCAATCCTCTGAATCCAATTTCTTTCCAGACCCTGAATTTTCCCTCTCCTCCAAAAGCTTCCCAGTCTCCTCATCAGCCGCCTGCGCCTTCTTCTGCGCCTCTTTAGCCATCAAAGCTTGATACTTCAAGTAATTGTAATATGTAACACCCAAGAAAGCAATCCCATACCCGAACAAATTGATAGGTGTCACCGTGTCCTTAATCACATGCCACGAAAAGGCAATCAACAACCAATCCTTAACAACCCCAGCTACATTCATAGTCAAGGCAGACGTCTTCCCCACAAGCAAAAACACAGCCAAATTCAAAGCAAAAGCACACAACGAATTCGTCCCGAAAATCACCCAATCAAAATGAAAACTGGAAGACTCCTTCAATATGGGAAATTCAACAAGCACCCATGGCACAAACAAAAACACCAAACAACAAGGCGCAACGTAGTACAAAGAAGTAATGGGATTAAAGCTTATACCCTTAGAATTCAACAAGATCTGAATCAATACCAATCTTGTAGCCTCAAACGCCACAGCCCCAAGCTGCAAAATCACACCCCAAGAATCAAACCTAGCTTCTCCATACGCCGCAATCGCCACCCCAAACGAGATCGAAAGCATGTTAATCATCGAATTCGCCTTGAAAGTCTCTTTCTTGAAACAAACCCCAATCGAATAAACTGCAACCGGCATCAAAGCCTTGAGCATCTGAATAAAAGACACAGAAAGATATATATAAGCTGAATTGGAGAACCATAGTGAAAGGGAGTACAAAGCTCCAATAGGAACGACGGAAGAGAAATAAAGATCTCTCGTCATAGACACAGGCTCGACTAACTTGAAGACCCGAATCAGAATAAAAGCCAGAGATGAGCAAAAGGCCATGTGGATCATGGTTAGGGAAATGGGGAAAGGCCAGTTGTACATCTTCTTGTCAAGAATGTACTTGTTGTAGACAATTACAGTGAAGGAGAGGAAGATCCATATGGAAACGTATGCGTAAGAGAGGAGGATCTTCCGAATCACACCTTCGCTGAGAAAACCTCCCTTCCCCATTGATTGAAAGTTGATTTGGATGAATGGGTTGAGATGGGTTTTCAGAGAACAACCTCTCTGGAGAGAAGAGAAGGGAGCGTAGGGTAAGATCTGTGGGTGGGTGAAGGATAAGGGGAGAAGAAGGAGAAGTGTTTGAAGAGCGAGAGGAAACTGAAAACGCTGTTAAGTAGGGACGGGGCGTTTTAATGAATGTATGGGCTTTTTTCTTTAAGTAACAAAGTAAAATTGTAACTTACAAGCGATTTCAAAAGTCAAACTCTTGTTGTTGAAAAAGGAGTGTGGTGTTGAGTAATTGCTTGATAATTAAGGAGTTGAAATAGCCTTAGGGTATGTTTGGTTATCCATTTAGCTTAGTTTCGTTGTTTGGTTATTTATTTATTAATAAAAATTTATTCTTCGTGATACTTTTTTTTATTACTCGTGAAACAAGTTATGAAGTTAATTAAATGTGAGGGCTAGTTTGGTAAATTGAATGTGCAAGTATTGTAGCCTAGCAAGTAAAAGGTTAGATTAAAACTATGCAACTTCATCTTAGCCACAACACAACTTGAGCAAGAGTAATAATAATGCGAGGCAATAAAATAAAGATAATCATGAGAAAAAACTTAAATTAATATTCAGCAAGAGTATATGGGAAAGAATTATTCATTCAATATAGGAGTTCGGAGGAAATATTCCAAATACATATGCAAACTACTAAACAATGAACAATACCTAAAACTACTATACAAAAATGTCAAGTTAGATCTGACAAATAAGGGAGACCACACGTCCTCCAGCCCAAAGCCTAACCATTCCCTCTATATAAGTACTTGAACACTTTTCAAACGGAAATGTTGGTTTCGTAGACCTATGTGGCTTTTTTTTTAAAAGTGCTTAGAAGCTAACTTCTAGAATAAACTGTTTGTTTTGTTTTTTAATGGGCTGCTAATTATAAACTGTAAAATTAAAATGTGTTTATTTTTAAGCGTTTAATGGAAACTGTTTGATAATTTTGTCCCACTTAGTAAACACATACAGGAGGGGATAAATGGTGGATTGGAAATCCAACATTATACGGTGGTTTTCAATTTGTCAAAGCTTTCAAAATTACATGTTACATAATGAAAACTTGAAAATATACATGAGACGAAGACTTGGTGAGATGAAGAAAAACTTTGAAAATATAGAAAAAGAAAACAAAGATGAAAGAGATAAACGAGATAAGTTTCTTACCATTAAATAACTATTGTAAAGGTGAGTAGAACGACAATGCTTGGTAAAGAACATGAAGGTGTGTCGTCAAAATTTAGCCCTACTTGTTTTTAAGAAGATGAGGCAATAATTGTCATTATAAAATTAATTTAAAATTACTATTAGAATTATTTTATAATCAGTACTCAGTGCTAAGTTTGATCAACACTTCTTTATTGCTTAATCCAATCACAAGTTGAAAATAAACGATCTAAGTAAGGCGTCGACTTTTAATTTTATTTAAAAGCAAAAACAAACACACTCCAACAAAAATACCGCTAACAGCAAGAAGAAAAATCTTAGGGTGTGTTTGGTTGCATGGAATCCTATGTCATGGGAATCCATGAGGGGACCTTACATTTTAGGCAAAATTGATGTATCACTCCACATCCACTATTTGGTTTTGTGATCAATGGTGGGAATGAAATTCCATGAACATGATAATCACATGCCTTGGAGGACCAAGGAGTGAGATTCTCATGTTTATGAGACTTCTATTCCCACCATTGATCACAAAATCAAATAGTGGATGTGGAGTGATACATCAATTTAGGCTAAAATGTAGGGATCCCTTCATGAATTCCCATGACATAGGATTCCATTCAACCAAACACACCCTTAGATGCAAATACCGACCGAGATTTGGAATGTATCGAGCGTGGTTTGAACGTTGAAGGGGCATTCAAAATCGCGTGTTGTCACACGCCGTTGACGTTCACTTGCTATCACGTGACACGCATTCAACTCACACAACACAACACTTGTAAGTTGCTCACTGAGCCTTAAATTTGGCTACAATTCTGAACCCATAATACCTTTTTATATGCCAAGAATATCCTCAGATATTTCAGCAATGGGTTTGGTCCGGGTCATCGGTATTGAGTACCCGCCTCGTTGCCAGTAACTGTATTTTAATACCGTGGTCATATTGCCATTAATGTGTTTTGATTATGGTTTTAATTATATTTCAAGCAAGGATTGTGTTTTCGCAAAATTTCGTTTTTTTTAAATTACGAAAAGAAAAATTACATTTTTTAAGGGTTTTTTTTTTTTGTAAATTTTGGGTTTTTTTTAAAAACAAAATTTCAAAAATACAAAACCAACTACTAAGAAGAACATTTTTCAAGCGTTTTTTTTTTTTTTTTAATTTCAAGGTTTTTTGAAAATTTCATTTTTTTAATTATCATTTCTTCTAAATATTTATTGATTTTTTAAACTGTCCCCTAATTTTGTAATTATTATATCTTCCATTTATATATTAATTTTTAAAACTATCATCTGATTTTCTAATTATAGGTGTTTAGGCTTTATTTAATGTGTTTAATAGAATATTTACTTACATAGAAATTCATTATATATATTTCATGTATTCTTGAAATTTTTACGTTTTTTCTTTACACACCGTAATATTTCTTAAAATTAGAAAATCGAAATTAACTTGAAAAACGAAATCACAATCCTTGGATTCTAGATTGAGAGATGAAGAAAAATGATATAGTGGTGTTTGATTACCACATCATACTTACTTATTTTTCTTAGAAAGATTCTCTGATGTTAAACTTGACACTACACCAAATTGACATTTTTGTAAGAGTTATTTTTCATTTGACACCATTTGTTTATGTCTATTCCTATTTGACTCTCATTTGTTCTTGTATTCTAGTCTAACACACATGACCGTTTGTTTAAATCTCTTGTTGTTGAAGAAGGGAGTGTGGTGTTGAAATAGCCTTAGGGTATGTTTGGTTGTCCATTGAGCTTGGTTTCGTTGTTTGATTGTTTATTTATCAATCAAAAAATTATTCTTCGTGAGACTGTTTTCTTGTTACTCATGAAACAAGCTATGACGTTAGTTAAATGTGAGGGCAAGCTTGGTAAATTGAATGTTCAAGTATCACAGCCTAGCAAGTTGATGCGGTGCTAATAGTATGATTTGCTAGCATGTCTAAGGTTAGATTAAAACTATGCAACTTCATTTAGCCACAACACAACTTAAGCAAGGGTAATAATAATACGAGCCAATAAAATAAAGACAATCATGAGAAAAACTTAAATTAATATTCAGCAAAAGTATATAGGGAAGAACAATTCATTCAATATAGGACTTCGGAGGAAATATTTTAAATACACATGCAAACTACTAAACAATGAACATTACCTAAAACTACTATACAAAAATGTCAAGTTAGATTAGACAAATAAGGAAGAACACACGTCCTCCAACCCAAAGCCTAACCATTCCCTCTATGTAAGTACTTGAACACATTTCAAATTAAAACGTTGGTTTCCTAGACCAAGGTCGCGTCTTTTTTAAAGTGTTTAAAAGTTAATTTCTAATTGGAATTAGAAGTTCTAAATGAGCTTTTGAATAAATTATTTTGTTTTGCTTCTGAATTAGCTGCCAATTAGAAGCTGTAAAATTAAAAAGATGTTTATTTTTAGGTATTTAATGAAAATTGTTTGACAACTTTGTCCCACTGAGAAAACACATACAGAAAGGGAGAGACGGTGGATTGGAAACCCAACACTATACGGTGGTTTTTCAATTTGTCACAATTTTCAAAACTACATGCTACATAATGAAAACTTGAAAATATATATAAGAGAAAAAGTTGAAGAGGTGAGGAAAAACTTTGAAAATATAAAAAACGAAAACAAAGATGAATGAGATAAGTTTCTTACCATTAAAGAGTCATTGTAAAGGTAAGTAGAACGACAATGTTTGTTAAATATAATGAAAGTGTGTCATCAAAATTTAACCTTACTTATTTTTAAGAATATGAGACAACAATTGTCATTATAAAATTATTTTAAGATGACTATTTGAATAATTTTATAGTCAGTACTCAGTGCTAAGTGATCAACACCTCCTTATTTCTTAATCCAATCACAAGTTGAAAATAAACACTGTAAGTAAGTTATCCACTTCTTATTAAGACTTCTAATTTTATTTAAAAGCAAAAACAAACCCCCTCTAACAAAAATACCCCTAACAGTGAGAAGAAAAACATCTTATATGCAAATGCCGACCGAGATTTGGAAGGTGTCGAGCGTGGTTTGAACATTGAAGGTGCATTCAAAATCGCGTGCGTGGCTTTGCCTTCGCTATCACGTGACACGCACTCAACTCACACAACACAACACTTGTAAGTTGCTCACTGAGCCTTAAATTTGGCTACATTTCTGAACCCATAATACCTTTTTTTATGCCAAGAATATCCTCAGATATTTCAACCAAAGACAAACAGGGTTGGCAATGGGTTTGATCCGGGTCATCGGTATTGGGTACCCGCCTCGTTGGCATCCCTAATTACATTAGGAACTGTATTTTAATACCGCGGTCATATTGCCATTAATGCGTTTTGATTATGGTTTTAATTATATTTCAAGCAAGGATTGTGATTTCGTGAAATTACGCTTTTTGAAATTACGAAAAAAAAATTACATTTTCTTAAGGGTTTTTTTTTTCCAAAATGTTGAGTTTTTTTTGTAAATTTTGGGTTTATTTATTTTTCATAAACAATAAAAAACCAATTACTAACAAGAACATTTTCAAGGGTTTTTAAAAGTAAATTCGAGGTTTTTCGTAAATTTCATTTTTTTTCTTCTAATTATCATTTATTCTAATTATTTATTGATTTTTTAAACTGTCACCTAATTTTCTAATTATCATTTCTTATACTTATATATTAATTTTAAAACTATCTTATGATTTTCTAATTATATGTATTTAGGCTTCATTTAATGTGTTTAATAGATTATTTACTTGTATAGAAATTCATTATATATATTTCATGTATCCTTAAAATTTTTACATTTTTTCTTTACACACCGTAATATTTCTTAAAATCAGAAAATCAAAATTAACTTAAAAAACGAAATCATAATCCTTGGTTTCAAGAATGAGAGATGGAGAACAATGATATAGTGGTGCTTGATTACCACTTCATACTTACTTATTTTTCATAGAAACGTTATTTAATGTTAAACTTGACACTACATCAAATTGACATTTTTGTAAGGGTTATTTCTCATTTAGCCCCCATTTCTTTATGTCTATTCATGTTTGATTTTCATTTGTTCTTGTATTTCAGTCTAACACCCATGACCACTTATTCAAACATTCTGACTAATAAATTTTATTCAATTATTTAAAAAAGACAAATTTACCCCTGTGATTTTCCAACTGAATTGTTTTTTCTTTTTTATTCCCACAAACCCACTCACTCTTTCTATTTTGACAAACCCTATTTAACACCACCAAAAATATTGTTCCACACCACCATCCTCACCATTCTCTCCCACACCACCATTTTCATTAAAAAAAAAATCAACCTTTAGCAAAAACCTCTCATTTTTTCAACCAAACCCCATATTCTCTCATCAAAATCACCCAAAAAATCACATGCTAATATTATTGTTTGCATTGAGGTGTTTGACAGTCAAGGCACGTTGACTGTTAGTCTGAGAAGGAAAGTGCAATATGAATGTTAATTGAGGTCAAAGCTGAATTGACTATATATTTTAGGGGGGAAAGTGCAATTAACCTTTTTTTATATTTTTTTTTTTCAAAAGAGTCAGTGTTGGCAGGTGCCCACTTGCCCCTACATGGCTTCATGCCCGTGAATAGTAACACACCGCTCACTCTGAATTGTAATATAGATACGTCTCAAATTCAAAAAAATAAAATAAAATAGTACCATTCACATCCCTATTGTAAGATGACCTCAAGATGTATGTGAATGCATCGAATTGTATGCTAGGGTTCTACCCTAATCATTTCTCGAAACACTCTTTAACATTTACCAGCAACATGGCAATGTATTGAAATTCCCGGCCTGATGAATACAACATAACAAGAAATTTCAAAATACTTCATAACATATGATCGCCCTCTCATTTAAAGCATCTCTAATTGTGAAAAAAAAAGAGAAAATGAGTCATTTATCCACGAACGACTTAATTTTTATCTCTTGTTGGTACAATATTTACTTTATTACTCTTAAAGAAGACAAATAAACAACCTTTCCGTTCCACTTTACCTTAGGATTGGAGATACTCTAATTAGGTTGCTAAACTATTGTTTCGTCTACGAAATCGAAGGATGATTCATAGATACTCTAAATGTTGCAATTAAAATTTTGAATACCTAGGATTCGTTGTTTGTTTACTGGCTTCATATAATTTAAAAAACACTAATTTTCTCGAAGTCTCTTGCTCATATCTCTCATCAAAGGGTGATTCACCTTTTGTTTTGTTTAGCAAGTCACTGGAAATCAAATAATGGATTACACTCAAAGTGGGTAGTTGGTTGCTTTAAACTCAGATCTAGTGAGTGATTAGTTGAAGTAGAGAGCCTAGTGGGATAGTGGAGAAAGTGTTGGAAATGTGATGGATTTTGAGTTTGTTTTGATTAAAGTAGAGATGCTTTTTAATTAATTAATTAATTAATTAGTTGCCTTTGTGTGAGATGTTGGATAAGTCAACTCAAATTTACCTAATTTTGAACATTATTTCCCTTTGCATTATTGGATAATTTTTAGATTATCTTTTTTGGTATGTAATTTGTTTAAGGCTAATTCTAGGGTGCCTGGTTCAGGTGCCTGATAGCACTAGGCACCGTAGATCTGCCTGTTACCCTAGCATTACTCTGAAAATATTCGACAAAACTTGTTATTTAGAGTTGAATAAACATGTTAAATGGCTAAAACAAAGACTATGCAGATGAGTAGAAATGTTGTTAGTGGGGAAGAAGAAGAAGAGAATTTAAGTTTAAGGGGACCAGCCATGTCTATTGCCCTGTCAGGATCACAAGTTGGTCCAGAATAATCAGAGATATTTTATGGCGCCGACAAAATATAATTTCGGTCAAGAAATTACAACTATGTTCGTAACTGGAAGAAATAGTCGAGTTTGGATCGTCTGCGCCCTAGATGTAACGCAGACTCATCAAGTTCTAAACTTGCAATCTGCATTATTCTCGGCAGATTGCACAATCATCTTTGCCCAGGATTAGAGTTTCAGTTGTAGAACTCTGTACCAGGGCAAGAAATATGGAAATATACACCTCTAATGCTAATCAAAATACACTAAAGGCCAAATGTGATTAGTAATATGAGTCTTTTTCAATTTGCTAAACTTGGTGAATTTAAATCTTTTTTTTTCTGGAAAAGCGAAGTGGGTTTTCAGGATTTCATAATTTATTAAAGACCAATCAGAACTGGTTAACACACCATAAATTGATAAACATATCGCCGACTGAGTTCGAACCCATGATCCGCCAAACTTTAACCTATCAAATCTAATGCCCGGTGGCAGAGGACATCTTAATGCATCAGTAAATATTGGAATTTAGTCGGTAACCCATGGACCCTAGCGCCTTCATCTGTTTCATTACAATACAGTCGTAATAAAATAAATAATTGTCATATTAGGAGAAACAGATACTGAGGTGTCTTAGTTCCAAATACAAAAATCAAGCACTGAAAGGGGGGGAAGCTTGGATGCAAGCTGAGACTCTCCAAATGGTAAAGAGAGATATTTGTAGAAGCGGGTGGAGTGTCAAGGATCCACCCCATGGAAAAGTTGGAGTAGTTTTTATTTTTTAAGGGTCAATATTGTTCGAAGGCTAAATGTGTTCCTAATAATCGGGCAAAAAACTTACAAAATCCTAATTGACGAGTCTCGAACTCGAGATCTCTCACAAAAAGAGTGAATATCCGATCAACTAAACTACAATTGATGGACAAAGTTGGAGTTCAATATATATAAATTGATGATAGGACAACCTCATGGAAAAGTTGGTAATGACCATGTGTAAGAACAAGTCTAGAAGCTAGGCCTGGTGCATCAGATCCGCGCTGGGCTTAGCTCCCCACCATTTCACATTCTTGAGATATAGGATTATGCCCATCTCGAAAATATTAAATGGTAGAGAGCTAAGCCTGATGGCGCACCAGGCCTAGCTCTCTAGAATTGGGGCCATGTGTAATGTGTTTATATTTTGAACCCGTCTAACTGTCGAGGAAGACAGCGAGGGACCCCACAGGGGGGGAGAGAGCCGTTCATCTCCCCCGAGATGCGCGCTTGAATTTTCAACGCACAAATATTCAAGCGCGCATCCCGGGGGGATGGACGGCTCCCACCCCCCCTGTGGGGTCCCTCGCTGGTTCCCTCGACAATTAGAATTTTTCTTATATTTTTCCATTTCATATTACATTATATAAACAAAGCACATGACTTTATTTAATGGGTGGAGGCCCTATCACTACGATTCCCATATAGTTAATTAATTATTTTCAAGAAAGCTAGGGAGGGATAGTACCTAGGGAACTTTCATTATAAACGAGCCATTAATGTTTAACAATACAATATTCAATATTTTTCTAAAAATATAAAATTATTAATTACCCAATTCCAATAATAAAATGCACACCTAATACCAAAAGATGTGCGAGCCGGCTCAAATGAGGGTATACCATCCTTGCTCTTTAGAAACAGATACTGAGGTGTCTTAGTTCCAAATACAAAATTCCAAATGAACTTGCTCTTTAGGTCACCTTGCCAATAATGTTAAAGTGTTAGCTCACCTAACCTTTGTTTTGTTTCAAGACCAAAGTCCCCACTCACTCAAATTCCTCTACACCAAACACAATTCAACATCACAAATCTTTTGCACATTCAGACTCTCCTTCCATTTCTCATTTCAATTGTCATGCCAGCTTTTGCTCTTTGGTATGTTGTCACCTCACAATCACATTCTATTTTTTTACATCTTATTTGTTTATTAAAAAAAAAAAAAAAAAAAAACCTACTTCAACCGACATAATTAGGGTATCGCTACATAACATAGAAATCACACTTGAAAGAAGCAGACAATTAGTAGCAACAACAGAGGGTAAATCTGCTACACTAAAATTATATTTACCAGCTAAGCTGGTAATCCACGTTTGATATTATAAGTCCAGGTTCAACTCCTGTCAACGATATTTTATGATTTGAGATCAAATAAGAAAGTTACTTGTGGCACTTTCCTACAGTGAAAATTTTATGAAAGTGAAATTATTAGATAAAACAAATCAAAACGCCGGCAAGCATCTGCATTTTCAAGTTCTATAAAAAAAATATCAGATTATTAATTTCAAAACTGTTTATTGTACTCATCTACTTGGAAAAGCTCTGTATTCCTTAATTTGTTTTTTGCAAAGCATCCTTGATGATGTTGATGGTGTTTTATACTTGTAATTTCTTCAACCCAGATTTTCCAACCCAAGGACATCTGTGGACAAAAGAGCATTTGGAAGCCAGATCTTATAAAAGAGATTTTTTTTATGCCATTTCGTGTGTATAACATCGAAAAACTATCGTGTTATGTCCTCGGTGTGTTTTTCCACATATGTGCCTGACCATGCTAAGTCCTTTAATGCACATGACTGATTTTGCGAAATTTCACGAAAATATTTCATGTTTTGAGATCTCAAAATTTAAAAAAAAAATATATATATATATATATTATTTCGACGAGTTATTTCAAAATATTTCATGTTATTTCATAAATTTTGATATTTAACTCAAAAAGTTATGAAGCAAATGACATTTTTTCGATCAAAATATTTCGTCATTATTTTAGATTTTGATATTTTCGTAGAAAACCCAAAACATTATGAAGAAAATTATATTTACAGGGATACTTGTGTACTTAGGTTTCATTTAATATATTTAATATGTTTATTAGGTTAATTTACTTCTATGTTAATTTTCCACATTTTCACACGTAAGAATAAAACATATTATCAGAAGTAACTATCCATAGAACAAACAAAGAAGAAAAAAATTCTTCAAAAGCACACCATGAAAAGGACACAACTTCAAAAAAAAAAAATGAATTGGGTGATTTTCAACCCTACAATTTGCTAATAAAAAAAGAACCAAAAATACAATAAAATAATAATAGAGCTAATGATAAATCAAAATAGCAACTTTGTCATAGATGAAAAGCGCTCATATCTATAAATGATTGATTCTAAACAGCAGAAGATGAACTCAACAGAATTGCTAAAAGATCGTCATCACTTAGACTGATTCATAATGTGAAAAGAGGACTGTTAAAACCTTAAAGGTGTAGTAGCAGCACATCCATCTATATGTATATTTCAACAATTGTTCATGAAAGTTGTGTCCACCAATGATCAATCTATGTAGATTACTTTATATTGTGAACTTGGGTTAACTAAGAACTGAACATAGGACAAGATTATTTCAAATTAACTAACACAGTAACACATGGTATTTAACTTTATTAATCATGAAAAAAGGAGAAAAACAACGGTATCAATCTTCAAGCATGGCATCGTTATTAAGAACCAGTTGGAAGGTCAAGGGGTTCGGAGAACATACCTAGTATTGTATCTGCATCCAAATTCGCAACATGTAACTTTTAAAATGTTATGTAGCAGCGTAGAGGGGTTCTGGTCATGTTGGAAGGCATCTTGCATGATATTATAATCCAAATAAGTTATTGAAAATATTCTTGTTTATGGAGTTGTAGAATTTAAGAATGTCAACTAATGAATAACATATACGACAAACGTGCATAAGCATAACATCAGAGGCACTGTGTACACTGTAAAGACTCGAGAAAATTTGGTAGACAGACAACCACTTTGAAAACGATTCGCACTAAAAAATTATCTGAATTATTCTAGTCCATGTAAGAGACTTGTGACCTGTAATAATATGATTGTCTGCATTAGAACTAAGCATATTGAGAGGTTTACTCAACCAGTGGCTTTCACAAAAGAAAATATATAGGCCTACACAAACAGGAGTATGCATTATAATTATATAAAGAGACGAGCACGGCATGATCCGTCAGATAAAAGTGTAGAAAGACGTAAAAACAGCATGCAGGTATAAATTAAGGTCTCACAAGTTCAAACCTTTCATGGTAGGGTCGTGAAGACGGTCACTAAGTGCGCCATTTTGTGCAAATTCATATACAAGGAATAGATAATCTCCACCAATAGCATATCCTTTGAGCTCAATCTAAGAAGAGTAAGGAATAACTATAATAAGTATGCAGCAAAGCAAGTCCTCTTAAGTACTATTAAACAATGAGCAGGCCAAGAATCTTCCAGGAAAGACGAATCTACGAAACTAGATCTGACAAAACCAAAAAAAAATTGACAACACCTTGGTTTGAATGCTTTTGAAAATGATTATAACAGTAAATCTCTAGCCTTGTCATGTTTAATCCCTCTCAAACCTCTCTCCCTCAACAATAGTGATGGCATGTTAATAAAAAATTGGTTGCAGTCGACATTTAATAATTTTCTTGAAAAAAAATATGCTAGCTTAGCATTAGAAATAAGAATAAATGTCTTAAAGCTTAAAGCAAATGTTGATACAATGCTTTCTAAACAATAATAGCTATAACGTTTTAAGGTCAAGTATCATTTCGAGTTGAATAATAATAGCCATAACCTTTTAGGTTTTAAGGGTATAGCAAGATGTGAATCAGGTCTGGCCTTTGCAATGGTGATGAGCGTAAAGGTAGCCCACTAAATGCAGTATTGAAAATGTTTTTTAATTAATGCCTCGCTATTCTTTCAATGAACTTGATGATCCTTTTTGATAACTACTTGATTAATGTTTGATAAGCCAATACCATCACTGTAACGGAAACATTGTTAACTGAAGGAGAGTAGAATCACAAAGAAAATAGAATAAGAAAGGAAGAACGGAAAGAAACACAAAAGGTATAGGAAATAAATACAGTTCTATCGGGTACTAGGTTTACATTTTTATTCCAATAAAATTTTTCGTTTCCTATTAATCACTATCCATGAAATAAGTCTATGTTTTCTTCGCATTCAGTCAATTGATATGCAGTTTGAAATATTGAACAAATTTCATTAAGAGAATAGGATGTGCATTTACCAAGTTTGTATGATGAACTCTGCATAGGATGTTAAGCTCTGCCAGGAACTCCTTTGACTTAGTGTTCATCTGCTTGATGGCCACTTCCTGCACATATTTATGGAGTAGATATTGATAATGAAGTATCTCAAAGCAGATTTAACCAGTAAAGTGAATACCAATAACTCACTGCTCCTCTTAGTCGCCCAAGATAAACGGATCCACAAGATCCCTGGCCAATCTTTTGCTTCATATTAAAATGTGAATTGCATCAAGGACTTCAGTATAAGCAAAAATAGTCGATCTGTGTAAACTAAATGAGGAGGTCTCATCCTGTATGGGGCCTTCAAAAGAAAAAAACCTTCATCAGTTTCATAACAGTGAAGCAACCTGTGTCCATCTAATTGCAGTCGGTTTTCAGTTATCAAGCTCTACAGTATACAAAATTAATAGATGAATGATTCAATAAACAAGCAGAGTGAAAGCTATCAAATTAGTAGTTTTCACAAAAAGCCTGTCCGTACTTTTGCTAGATTTCCGCTTGTGGTAGAATATCAAAAGAATAGCTGAAAATAGTAAGAGTGTGCCTGCTGCAGCTGCTGCAACAGACCCCAGAATAATATAATGCCGGCGATTTGATTTCTTTCGGGGTTTTGAATCTGCATCAAAATGAGATAAAATTTTGAACATAATGCCACACTGCATAATAGAGGATAAAATATATCTTGATAAGATGAAACTATATGATTGAAATGGAAAATTACCATCAAAGACTGCGAGAGAGAGATTTGTCACTAACCGCTATTATCAGCACGCTGGATAAGAATATCAAGGTCTTTTGTCCATGATTTGCATGCACGGTATAGGGAAAACAAGTCAGCCATTTACATAATATTTTCAAAACCAAAGATGCATCAGACTTGCTTCTCATGATATCGAAATTCCAATGAGTTATAAGAAATATAAAATAGTCTGCATGTGTCACACCAGAGCATAAAGTACAAGGCAAAGATTGTGGCAACAGTTTTCAGCTGGAAAAACATCAATTCTGCTTAAGCATGTACACTGAACCAAATGAAAAATACACTGAATTTAAAGGAAAATTAGACATGATCCTGTGAGCAGGGTTCGTAAAGAAATTTAACGTGGCATATTTTATGCATCCAAGAATTCAATTCACAGGGAAAATCATCTCTATTCAATTTGTAAATTCATTATTTAAAAAGGAAAAATGGATCAATACTAAACTAGTCAGTTTGTTACTATGAAAAAACACGCTAATATTCATTTTGAGGTATGAAGAATAGTGATTTTATTACTGTTTTCCATTGGAAAAACGAGTGTAAAAGAAGGATTACACAAGTCAACAAATAGTAAGTCAATTTGAACAGATATTATAAGCTGGAAACTAATCACGACAAATGATTCAAGTCTGCCAATCATATGATAGCCAAAAACCATACCAAGCCTTGGCAGTGATATAAACCCACGATTTTACAAAAAAAAAAAAAAAATTCACTGTATTTGAGAAATTTGGTCAAGTATCATGATTTCCCGACACATCATAGATATAGCAAGGAAATATTGCACGTTTCAAAACTGATTGCATGAAAGGATGATATGCTTATAGAATCCTGTCTACTTGAAAGATAAAAAGGTACCTGGTACAGGAATGAAAATTATGTCACCAACATGAATGAGCTCAGGTTTGTCCAGCCTATTCAATTTAGCTGTCTGGTCTATGCTAGCCTTAAACCGGGAACATATCGTAAAAAGCGTGTCCCCAGCTTCGATCCGGTATGTTACAAGTTGCAACTTATCTGAACAACCACACAAGCATCTGTGATACAATCAACTGCTTCTCCAGCTTAGACAAAATAAACAATCCAAATTTCGATGAAACAACATCCCAAGAATCCCCAGCTTGCACCGTGTAATCCATGTGCCAAATGAATTCACGGTGACCAGACGGACAACTGCAAGTAACTGCAATCAAGAAACCGTCAACTCCCTCTGACCAAATTAGCATTCACACTGAAAAGAGAAGCTGTTTCTTCAACAGTTTTGGGTTGTTTACGGACAAAGTACAACGAAGCAGGACACGAATTAGTCAGAGACACATTGCATGGCATGGGTGCTGCACTCAAGCATTTGCACAAACAAATGAGATACACAAATAGTAAAATCACTCTCAAAATCACCCCACTTTTGAAACAAAGTGTGTCCATTGCATTGGTTACAAACCAAGATAAGATCGACTCAATTTTACGATCAAAATCTCTCCAAAATCATTAGTGTTGGTATAACCATGTTGAATCAATTATTTAGTCAATCAATCTAAAATAATTGAATTAGTACAACCCACAAAAGAATTGTTAATTCTTTCTCTTATAGATGATTGAACAATAAACCATTTAAAAACCAGAAAAAACGAACAGATTGACAAAACATTGAAGTGAGTAAACAAAAGAATACCAAGAAAAACCAAGAAAGGACAAATGAGCGAGATGTTTTCACCTTAAGGGGTTTGATTCGGAGCCGGTGTGATTGATCAGGACAAAGTACAAATAGAGTGGTGCCTGTCTACCTGCCTCTTGCTTAATGGGGAGTGAAAGATTCGACTGTCAACTGCAAGTTTTAGAATGAACCAGTAAAAACTTGAATTAAGAGGACAAAGTACTTATTATTGAATTTTTTTTTCAGGGGATTAGGGACTCCTCTTTAAGCAGTTCAAAAAACGTTTATATCAGTGTTTGATCAAAATCCCAATTTGTATAAATAATTACAAAAATTTCATTTGAATCTTGCAATCAAATAAATAATAAATATAGATTCATATGGACTTGCAAGTGCAATAAACTCCATTGGATCATTACTCACCAACATCCTACACATTATCGGAAACATTCTGAACTCACCACCTTAAACAAGGAATTAAGAACCTCACACATCTTTCCCCCTTGTGGGTGAGAAAGATCGCCTGCAATGAATTCATCAACAACACCATCCACCTCTATTGAACTACAACCGGGTTTCTTCTTCAAGCCCGACTCCTTAATCAATCTTCTGATATCCATCGCCTCCGATTCCCAACTAGCTTCCTTATACATGTTATACAAAATCATATAAATTCCATAATCAACAATCCCTAAACCAGCGAGCTTTTTCCAAACTCGATCTCCTACCTCAACATTCTTGTGATTCCTACAAGCACCTAACAGAGCTCCCCACACATTTGCGTCTCCTTCACCAAATCCTCCCATCTTCTCCTCTATAAACTTTTCTGCTTCCTCTACCATACCTGCTCGAGCCAAAAGATCAACCACACATGCACAATGCTCGAGCCGGGGCTTGACCTTATAGATAGCACTCATTTGATCAAATACAGTCATACCATTGGTAACTAATCCTGCATGTGTGCAAGCGTTGAGGATGGATATAAAGGTGGTCTCATTTGGTTGTGCTCCCTCAACAATCATCCTATTGAAGAGCTCAAGCGACTTCTTGGCATCACTATTCATTGCAGCACCAGAGATTATTGCATTCCATGCACCAGTGTCCTTGTTCGGGATACCTTCAAAAACCGATAACGCGGAATCTACATGCCCACATTTAGCATACATGTCTGCTATTGCAGTTGCTAATATCGGATTTGAAAGAAGCCCATAATGTCTCGCATAGGAATGAATCCACACGCCTTGCCCAAGTGCACCAACGTTAGCACAAGCAGTTAGCACACTCACAAGAACGGACTCATTGGGTCTTATACCCACCTCTTGCATTTGTCTAAAGAGCTCAAGCACCTCTTTAAATTCACTAGCACGTGAGTAAGCAGCCATCATCACACTCCATGATATCACATTCCTCTCCGGCATTTCCTCAAACAACTTCCTTGCCTTCTCCACATCACCAATCTTCCCATACCCATCAATCATCGCAGTCCACAAAACCACATCCTTCCTGGTAATTCCATCAAACAGTCTCCGTGCAGTCCCCATTTCTAGAACAGACGAGTAAAACTCAATAAGCGCACTCACAACAAAAGGGTCTTCAAGATACCCAAATTCCACAACATGGGTATGAACCAAACGACCAATTCGATCCGAACTCGGCATCGAAATCAGTGTACAAGCCTTAACTAAAGGTGGGAAAGTATAATTATTGGCCATCAAACCATAACATAACATGTCAAGATAACAACCAATGGCGGAAACTGGTGAATGGGTTTGAACATGACCTCTGATCATGGTGTTGTAAATGAAAATGTTTCGGTGAGAAAGATGTCGAAAGACAGAACAAGCGTGGGTGAATATCTGTGCATGGTGAGAGATGGAAGAGACCGAGAAGAGGAGAGATATCGAAAGGGGCGATTCGGGGAGTTGCGATTTGAGGAGGTGTGCATGGATTTCTTTGAATTGTTTGAGATTTTTGCACTTTTTCAGAAGGATTTGAAAGGTGTTTGGAGAGCTGGTGTTGTTCTTCTTCAGTATATTAACGGTTTTTTCAAACATTAGTTGGCCGAAGGAACTCCCTCGAGCCTCTTCCAACCTTAACAAGTATAAATCCTATGTTTTTTTTTTATTTGGCAACGACTACTCCGCACCACACTATATGTTGTCTCACACCATTACACGCTTTCACACCACCTACTTTATTTCTCACACCATCAATATAAACAAGCATCCACTCTCTCCCCCATTCAAAATCAAATTCTTCCCTAGATCCTCGCCTAGATCAATGCGAGGTTTTGCCAAACCGAATAGGTGAAAACATACCTTTTTTTTCAAGTTATTCAAATTGTATTTATTAGATAAGTCGTAGTACTACGATTTTCGTGTTTTGATGAGCTTGAGAATCGATCTCGATCGAGCATATAAGTTGGCTGAAAGTCAGGGACATTACCCCATTTTCATTGTGAGATAGATTTGCGCGACTTTAGTAAAATGACCATAACTTGCTCGTTTCAAAACATTTTCTATTGATTCAAATTGTGTTTATTAGATAACTCAGAGTACTACAATTTTCGTGTCTTGATGAGCTTGAAAATCGGTCTCAATTGAGAGTTTAAATTGGTCGAAACTTACCCTATTTTTATGTTACTATTTTTTCAAAAATAGCTTTTTGGGTAGTGTGGGTTAGTAGGAAAAAAAAATACATGGTGGTGTGTGGAGTAGTCGTTGCCTTTTTTTTAAGCCTGTCATTATGATCGATATATATGTGATTTGAAAGGCCAATGGGGGTACTAGCTCGACTAGTAAATTAAATGGTTTTGGAATCAAAATAAAATCTTGCTCGCATTCCAAAAAAAAGTATATTGGATATGTCACTTTTATAGCGAAGGAGTGGATATTGATAATGACAGCCAAAGTGATAAAGTATTGCATACCTATTGAAAATGCTCCATCACGACATGATATCTATGCAAGGCAAGTGAAAATATACTTACAATGCAAGTCAAATAATTAAAATTGTCCGTGATTATGAGTGATCTCATTAAATTATGCTCATAATGGATAATTGTGGACTATAAAAATAATGTTATGACTGATGCATTTTCTTATGTAATTGCCACTTCATCATAATTAAGGATCTTGAAACGTCCACAGTGGAAGAATTTATGTGTACAAAAATATGATTGGCCATCATGAAAAGTAATCCAAGTAGAATTAAATTCCCTTACGAAGCGTTAGTTTTGGAGTGGTTGTCTAAACACCTCAAGGAGGTTAACTTGGTTACGTATGGGAGGTCGAAAGGAAATGAGCGTAAATTTTTTTTTTTATGAAGCTCGACCTTTGGGTATGAATTTATCTGTGTCAAAGAAGTCATAGCACAAATTTGTTATTATCATGTGTAGATGATGTAAATCTATGTTGAAAAATCATCATATTTGAGAATTAGGATCTCGAGAGAGCTAAGTTTTCTCTATATTTGCGGCTAAAGCATAGAGCAAGTAAAACAATTGTTTGTTAGACAATGTATTTGAGAAAATATTGAAAAGGATTCAGTATAGATATATCTCAACCACTTAGTTCTCGAATGAAATTTTAATATAAAGAAGAGTTTATTGTCCCAAGGAAGCATACAAAATACTATTTTGGTTTATTATAGTGTTATTTGGTGCATTATTTCCTATGATTTAATGTACTAGCTAGCTCTAACATTTATATTCTAGTAAACACATTAGTGGACACGTGAAAACACTTTCTTTTTTATACTTTCAATGAAATAAAGGACTTATGAGACGTGTTCAATGATTCGCAGATTAAAACACATTCTAACATTTGATAATTTTATTATCTCAGATGAGTTTAAAGTGAACGAAAGTGACAAATGCATTTATTATAAATTTGAAAATGGCATTTGCACTATTATGTCTATTGTGGATGATTTGTTTATCTTTGGTTTTAATATTCATGTCGTGAATAAAGTGAAATCTTTATTGCGTGCAAACTTAGATATGAAAGACCTTGGAAAGGCAAGTGTATTAATTGGTATTAAGATTACTAGGTCTGAAAAGGGAATTTCTTTGGATCAATCACACTATATTGAGAAGATCCTAAAGAAATATAATTACTCTGACTGTAAACCTGCATGTACTCCTAATGATCCTAGTGCAAAATTGTTCAAGAACACCGGTAATGGTGTTAGACAATCTGAGTATGCAAGCATCATTGGTAGCCTACGATATGCTATTGATTGCACTAGGCCCGACATAGCTTATGTTGTGGGACTATTATGCAGATTTACCAGTAGACCTAGTATAAAACATTGGCAAGCTATTGAAAGGGTCATGAGGTACCTAAAGAGGACTAAGAACCTCGGATTACACTATCAGAAGTTTCCTGCTGTCCTTGGAGGATATAGCGATGATGATTGGAACACCCTCTCAGATGACTCCAAAGGCACCAGTGTTTATATTTTCGGTATAGCTGGTGGAGTTGTTTCTTGGAAATCAAAGAAACAAACTATTTTGGCACAGTCCACGATGGAGTCAGAGATGATAGCACTAGCCACGGCTAGTGAGGAAGCAGGTTGGTTAAGAAACCTGCTAGCAGAGATCCCTCTATGGGAAAGACCGATACCAGCTGTCTTGATCCATTGCGATAGTATCGCGGCTATTGCAAAGATACATAACCGTTATTATAACGGCAAGAGACGACAAATACGTTGTAAGCACCGGTTAGAGAGTTTCTATCTACTGGAGCTGTTAGAATGGATCATGTACGAACTGATGAGAACTTGGCTGATCCTTTGACGAAAGGATTAGCTAGAGAGAAGGTTTTCAAAACCTCGAAATGAATGAGACTTATGCCCTTAGATTGATGAGTTATTCGTGATGGTAACCCGACCTATAAAATAAAATATCTTTATTTCCCCACGTTTTCCCGGATTTTCTCTGTGATTTTCGCCGCCTTTTATGGCACATTTTCTCTCGGAAAAGATTTTCTACGAGCCTATAAATACTTGCTCTTCTCTCAGTTAAAATACATCGAAAGCATTTATTGTTATCTTCATTTTTCGGAGAGTTTAGTTTTGTAAAAACAACAATAGTTTTCAGAGTTTCAAAAACAGTCTATTCCAGAGTTTTGTTTTTGTAAACAGTTCATATTTCAGATAGTGTTTTTATTCATTGTTTTTTGTGATTCCGAGCAAAAGAAAGTATATAGTGATGCTGATTGGAACACCCTCTCAGATGACTCCAAAGCCACCAGTGGCTATATTTTCGGTATAGCTGGTGGAGTTGTTTCTTGGAAATCAAATAAACAGACTATTTTGGCACAGTCCACGATGGAGTCAGAGATGATAGCACTAGCCACGGCTAGTGAGGAAGCAGGTTGGTTAAGAAATCTGCTAGCAGAGATCCCTCTATGGGAAAGACCGATACCAGCTGTCTTGATCCATTGCGATAGTACCGCGGCTATTGCAAAGATACTTAACCGTTATTATAACAGCAAAAAACGACAAATACGTTGTAAGCACAGTACGGTTATAGAGTTTCTATCTACTGGAGTTGTTAGAATGGATCATGTACGAACTGATGGGAACTTGGCTGATCCTTTGACGAAAGGATTAGCTAGAGAGAAGGTTTTCAAAACCTCGAAAGGAATGAGACTTATGCCCTTAGATTGATGAGTTATTCGTGATGGTAACCCGACCTATAGACTGGAGATCCCAAGAAATAGGTTCAATGGGTAATAACAAGTCGTGAATGATATGAAGTGAATCATGCTAACCTTATAGTAATTCCATTCCTAGATTGAAGCATGAGTTCCTGAAGCGATAGTAGGATGAGTTAAAAACTCTTAATGAGATCTATACTCTATGTGGAGTGGAGTACCTAGCTACAGGAGTACTCTTGATAGACTCACCTAAGTGATTGTGGAAGTATGGCCGCTTCCTATGGAATTTGTGGGCAAAATTCCTAGAGCCTTCACTCTACTGGGATATACGTGCATGGCCTTAAAGCACGGGCTTTTTAGACTCCACCCTGGTAAGGTTGTGCATGTAATGTTGTTAGAGATAGAGTTCAAAATTACGAGTTACTTTAGTATAATCTAAATCATGAATACCGCAAGAGTTCAAGTTGAAAGACACTTTTGTTTATGCACAATCTTATATTTATAGACTGCTCGATGAAGAAATGTTATTTTAAGAAAATTCAAGTGGGGGATTGTTGAAAAATTAGTTTGAATTTTAAAAACAAAATGGTTTCTTAATTTTTGAAACTCTCCCTATATTGTTTAATCTCATATCATCTATGTAACTCACTGTGGAGGAGTTAATAAGAATAGTGTTTGGACTTTGGCTTGGACCCCAAGGGGTACCCACTTTAGTAAGGAGGGAAGAGTTAGACCAATGTTGGTCCACTCCACACGCGCTCGCCGCCACCGTCCATCCGAGTCGGTCGGATCGGATAGAGATGAAACCTTTCTTTTTGCTGAAATTTTATTTGAAAAATAAAATAAAATATCTTTATTTCCCCACGTTTTTCCCGGATTTTCTCCGTGATTTCCGCCGCCTTTTATGGCACATTTTCTCTCGGAAAAAGATTTCTACGAGCCTATAAATACTTGCTCTTCTCTCAGTTAAAATACATCGAAAGCATTTATTGTTATCTTCATTTTTCAGAGAGTTTTAGTTTTGTAAAAACAACAATAGTTTTCAGAGTTTCAAAAATAGTCTATTCCAGAGTTTTGTTTTTGTAAACAGCTCATATTTCAGAGTGTTTTTATTCATTGTTTTTTGTGATTCCGAGCAAAAGAAAGTAGAGGGTGAATTGATTTTCGTTCGTCAACTGTGCATGTGATTGAACGAGACAGATACAGAATTCTGGAATGTTTTATCCTGAGGACGACGGGGCTATCAGACTGCTTGCACAATCTTGGGCAGAGCCGCGAAACGTCTTAAAGAGAACAACCTAGTCCGCGACTAAACCCAAGAAAATCGGTAACTTCGTTCCTGTTTTAATTTGCAGCAATTATATTTCCAACATTTAAATAGTAAGAGCTGCAGCTCATGAACTATGCATTTCTAATCAACCTCTCAAACAATGCCACAAGTAAGTTGATCATCCTCTTGTATAAGAAACTCTCAAATTTGTGTTAAGACTCTAATTTAATTTGTATGACAACTTGGATATACGCATACTTAAATGTCATAATGGAATAATCCATAGAATGATCTGGACTTCAGTGCTTCACGGGACACACTATTGTCAAAAAATGTTTTGGCTGATGGAAATGCGTATACTGGCAATTCATGCATATGGAGTTGCGAGAGTTTTTGCTTATGCAAATCCTGGTTTCAAAAAGGATGATTTGGTTCTTGGGATGATTTGATGGGAGGAGTATAGCTTAATCAGTAATGCAAGAGGAATTCTAAATGTCGAGGAAGTGGGCGAGGAAACGAGCGAGGGGAGGGAGGTGGCGGGGTGGTGACCGTTCACCTCCCTCGGGATGTGTGCCGTCTTTTTTGGCACGTGCATCCCGAGGGAGATGAACGGTCCCCATCCCACCACCTCCCTCCCCTCGCTCGTTTCCTCGCCATGTAGAAGTACTCGTAATGCAAATATCATAAGAAAGTTGGAAGACGCAGAGTTCCCACCATCTTACCAAGTTAGAATCCTAGGTATTTATGTCAAACCGAGAACTTAGACAGTTTTCAGTTTGAGTTTTCATACATTTTGTTCATTGAAGGTCTGTATTTTGTTGTTGCAGAGTTCCCACCATCTTTTACTCTTCAATTCTACCAAACCTTCTATCAAAAACCAAACAAACTGATCAACAATCTCAAACACACCCCAAGTCCAAACTTAATTATACTATCCCTTACGTCCGTAATTAAGTTTGGACTTGGGGTGTGTTTGAGATTGTTGATCAGTTTGTTTGGTTTTTGATAGAAGGTTTGGTAGAGATGAAGAGTAAAAGATTTAATGGATACAACCCTACAACAACACAAGGATTGTGATTTCGTTTTTCGAGTTAATTTCGCTATCTTGATTTTAAGAAATATTTTGATGTGTAAAGAAAAAAGGTAAAATTTTTTAGAATACATAAAATATATAATGAATTTCGAGGGTATATTAAATATGTATACAAAAATAAGATGCAAGTAAATAAATGTATTAAACATACTAAATGAAACCAAAATACCTATAATTAGAAAAACAGGAGTAGTTTCAAAAATCAATATATAAGTAGAAGAAGTGATACTTAGAAAATTATGGGGTGATTTCAAATATTAATAAATAATTAAAATAAATGATAATTAAAATAACTCGAAATTTATGAAAAAAACCCAAAATTTTTCGAAAAAAATCCTCGAAAAATGAAATTTTTCGTAGCAGTTTTTTGTATTTTTACGAAAAAAACAAAATTTATGAAAAAAACTCCGAAAGTTTCATAAAAATCTCGAAATTTTTCGAAAAAACCGTCGAAAAAATGCAACTTTTTATTTCGCCCTTTTTCTTTTCGTAAATTAAAAAAAAAAAAAAATTTTCGTATAATTTCGCGAAATCACAATCCTTTCAACAACATGCATGTGAGATAAAAAAAAAAAGAATATAAAAAAGTAAACTGTACAAAAGTTAAGCAGATAATACAATTTATAAAAATTGTATATGATTGATGGAAATTTCAACATCCATTTATTTGTATACATTGTCCAATTATCAATAGTGAATAAGAAATAGTTTCATGTTACAACAGATTGTTCAACTTCTTTAATACAGACATCAGATTGTTTCCCACATAAATAAAGTAGAAGCAGATACAGAGGTATGATTCCACCCCTTGGAAGGGATAATGATGCCTTGAGTGATTCTGCAAACTTTTTTTTTTTTTTTTTCTTTCAAAATCTCATCTGTGAAAATTTTATGCAAAATAGCCAAATTGATCTATCAAGTTGCGTGTTCTTTCAAAGTTGTACTAACCTTTTTCCAATATTTTCACCGCGAAAAAGACCTTCAAATGCAGAGGGGATGCTTTCAACACCATTTGAGATATCTTCAAGCACATGTATTTTGCCTTGGCGGAGATAATCAGAAGTTTTGGAGATAAAATCTCCGAAGTCATTCATGTGATCACAAGCTAAGAAGCCTTGGATGGTAATTCGCTTATACACGACATCTAGCATATTGGGTGCAGCTCGCTTCTTGTTGTCAGTGTACTCTGAAATTATACCACATAAAGCAACTCTGCCGAAGGCATTCATGTTGGCAACTGCAGCTTCTAACATCTCCCCACCAACATTGTCAAAGTATATATCAATGCCATCAGGAAAGTACCTAATAAACATGAACCAAACATGCCTAAGCACTTATCAAATTCAAACATCGGAGAAACAATAAAATTCATTATATGTAAGGAATCAATAAATTTAAGGATTTAACTGTAAATGAGGGGAGGGAATGAATAACCTTTGAAGGGTTGCCTTCACGTCAGATTCTTCCTTGTAATTGAATGCATCATCAAATCCAAGCTTATCTTTAAGCAGATCCACCTGTAGTCAGATCAGTAATAAGTGAATTTGGTTGAAATTTTTTCTTTCTGGTTTATTATTACATGAAGAACTACAAAATCAGGTAAATTTTCGACTTCCTAGGAATTACATTTTCAACTTTCTTGAACCAATATATATAACTTGCATGAAAATAAATTCTTAACTACAAAAACTAGTTGGAGAAATCGGAAGGTATCAGGTGTTAAAGAAGACGAGGATGTAACCTTTTGCTTGCTTCCTGCACAGCCAACAACATAGCATCCAAACAACTTCGCATATTGTCCTACAACGTTTCCCACTGATCCAGAGGCTGCAGACACAAATACTTTTTCTCCTTTTTTCGGTTTTCCAATTTTGTAGAAGCCAACATAAGCTGTGAGACCACTAAACCCTGCAACAACAAAATACAGGCCTTCAATGAACAAAATGTATGTATACTAAAATTGAAAACTTTCTAAGTTCTTGGTTTGGCATAAATACCTAGTACTCCAACTTGGTAAGATGGTGGGAACTCTGCGTCTTCCAACTTTCTTATGGTATTTGCATTACTGATTAAGCTGTACTCCTCCCATCCAATCATCCCAACAACCAAATCATCCTCTTTGAAACCAGGATTTGCAGAAGCAACAACTCTCGCAACTCCATATGCATCAATTGCCTGTATGCACGTTTCCATCAGCCAAAACATTTTCTCACAATAGTGTGACCCATGAAGTACAGAAGTCCAGATCGTTCTATGGATTATTCCATTTTTACATTTAAGTAAGCGGATATCCAAGTTGTCATACAAATTAAATTAGAGTCTTAACACAAATTTGGGAGTTTTCTTATACAAGAGGGTGATCAACTTACTTGTGGCATTGTTTGAGAGGTTGATTAGAAATATGCATAGTTCATAAGCTGCTGCTCTTACTATTTAAATCATTGCCACACAAATTTAGTTCATTCGTATAAAAAATTCGTAAAATATACATAATTTCACAGGTAGAACTAGAAGAGGATCATTGCTTGTAATATTCCATTCATGGTTACCTGACCGGGACTGAGGCTTCCTGTGAAGAGCTGAATTTCTTCATGCGGTTTAACTGGTAAGGATCAATGGACACATAATAAATTTTTAACCAGAACAAGGTTCGATCCGGCCTCCAAGGACAGAGAAAGAGAAACCGTCTTGAGCTCAAAATCACATCCTTTAGGCACATTATCTATGTGATGCTTGGTTGTCACATATCTATTAGTAACCTCCATTGTGATTGCCCTCCTCCTTCTCTGGATCACAATACAACTCAATATAATGCCTAGAAGAACTAAGACAATGATGATAATTAAAAACAGGAAAAATGTAATATTTGCTGGGATGGAATAATTATGGTAGACTCTATATTTTTTTCATAATAAAGTGAGATTTAGAACTCAAACACACCTCAAGATAGTTCATAAGTTCGAGGTGAGATTTATATAGGATGATCAAAACCCACTTTGATTAAAGAACAAGGGGTTGGTTTGATAGTTAAAGTACTATTCTCACAGTAACTTAATCAAACTGTAAAAACAGACTAACACAAATTAGACAAGATGAGTTAAGAAGTATAGTACCTGCAGATTTCGGAAAGCCACCCAGGTTGAGCCCTTGCAAGAGTGGCTTTTGGGTTTTTTTTTTTTTTTTTTAAAGCAAGAATGGTTGGTTGAACTAAAATCTCAAACTATCCGAGGGCAAACAATTGGCAGAGAGTTACAGTTATAGTACCTGGGCTAGGTTATGGACCCTAGTCCCATTAGCAACATTCCAGAAAAACTTCCGTTTGGGATAAAGATCTAGGAATCAATCAAATTAGAGGTCCAAAATTTACCGTACTTGTAAGTGGCTAAGAGCACAAGAGAAGGGCTAGATAACAAGGATTTGATTTCGTTTTTCGAGCTAATTTCGGTAATATGATTTTGAGTAAGTCTAACTGGTTAAAATTTTGTTGTGTATAAAAAAAACTTAAAATTTTGGTTGTAATTTTTAATATAATTTAAGGTAATAACGGGTTAAAATGTACGAAAAATGATATTAGCTTAACGAAATAAATAAATATTTTGAATTTCGAAAGAAATTTCGATAATTTTAAAAAATATATATTTTGTGAAATTTCATCAAATTTCAATAAATTACGTTCCTTGCTGGAGAAACCCTTTTTTTGAAGTGGTAACGCCAGAGTGATCGAGAAATGAGGGTTTCACAATAGCAAAACACGGCAAGGGATGCCATGCGTCATTGACTGATCAATGCATCTAATGATAGGTGCACAACAGCTGGGCAAGTCCGGGTAACCGGCTCGAAAATTAAAAATCGAAAATCGGCCCGATATTTTTAAGCCCACAATCTTGGTATAAAAACCAATTCCCAAATTTGAGATCAGAAATTCTAGAGACCTCTTTCATTTCTCTTATCTCTTTCACTCACAGAGCTCTCTCAGCTTTCTCATCTCTTTCAGCTCTTTCATCTCTTTCACTCACCGACCTCTCTCATCTCTCTCACTCATCGAGCTCTCTCATTTCCATCTCAGCGACACCGAGCTCTCCATCGTGATCTCTGCCAACCCATCCATCTCGATTAAGTGATTCTTCATTGGAAACACCTGCTTATCTTACTTCAGGTTCAAATTTCAAACATCCAAACCGCTTTGTTTTATAAACCCCTCCATCTCCACATTTTATCGCTTTCACTCTCTCTCTTTGATCTTGACAGCCTCTCAGTGTCTCCTCTTCGCCACAGCGATAGACAAAACCCTGCCTTTACAATCAAGCAACAATGCTAACATCGAGGGCAAAAAACCATCGAAGAGACCTACCAGAAGAACTCCCAGCTCGAGCACATCCTCTTCCCCCCCGACACATACATCGGCTCCATCGAGCACCACTCGCAAACCCTCTGGGTTTATGACAACAAAGAGATGGTCTGTCGCGAGGTCAGCTATGTCCCAGATCTTTACAAGATCTTTGACGAGATCTTGGTCAACGCTGCGGACAACAAACAATGAGACCCCTCATACCTTTTGAGGTTTTTTTATTCATATCGGCCCAGGACAGTTACCCGACAGGTTTCAGAAAGGATAACCGAGGACCGGACCAGAAACATCGGGGCGACCGGGTTTTAAGATCAAAATTTTAATAATAAATAAAAAACTGATCCAAACCGACCCGATCGGTCTGGTCCGGGTTTTCGGTCTAAAATGCCCACCCCCTAGTTTTGACCACCTAATGATTAGGGATAGATGGTTGTCTCCTCTAGCCATTTTCTCCAAGGCTAGCTGAAATGCGTCTCTACACTGAGCTAAAGAAGGCTATTGAACATTTTCCATTGAGCTGTTCATAAAATGTTCATTTCAAAATCAGCCCTTCTAGGCGTCGAGGAAAGGGGGGAGGGGGTGGGTGTGACACTCACCCCCTCGAGATTTGTGAAGTTACACATCTCGAGGGTGTAAGTGTGCATCACGAGGAGGATGAGCAGTCACACCCACCCCCCTCGCCCCTTTCCTCGCCATTTAGAATTTTCCTTTAAAAATTTAGCATATTTACAATTGCCATTAACTTTATTTTATTTTTCCAACAAAGCACTTATTCTTTACACAAGAGCAAAAACATATTTATTTATTTATTTTTGAAGCATTATAGTGTGCTTCTAAAAATTATTGATCTATAATAGAAAATTTTATTATGCATTTTTAATTTGAAGTTAATTAACGTGGCAGAATGTGTTACATCGTTTTACAATTAAGCATTGTAATAGAGAGGTATTATTTAAAAATAAACAGGAGAAATCAAAACATAAGATTTTATAGGTATTATTTAAAGAAATGTAAAACTTAAATTTTGTTCATGTTTCCCAAGCAATCAATGTTTATGAACTTTTGCCAAAACTTTAATGTATTTTCAATCACATTTATTTTTCTCAATAACCTTAAGACAAGTTATTATAGAGGAAAATAATGTATGGCTTCTCCTTTAAAAACTTCATCTGTTTTGTTCATATCGATGATTTATTTGTAAGCATGACACTCCTCTCACGAATCTCGCATGTGTTAAACAAATTGCAGGTCCAATAACATGTCTTCAACATCATTAATCTCATATCGCGGGTCATGATAATATGTCCTAAGGTAGTTAGGGGAGTAACATATTATGGCAATGACCCGATAGGTCATCGTCGTAACAATGTAGTGAATTTTTACATTTTCGGTTACTAAGCGCATACACATGTTTCTTAGCATAATTATTACCTTGTATTTGTGGGACTTCTAATTGATTTCAACCAATTCAGCAAGTTTAAGCCAATTTTTAGCACTACTAGTAGCAAATGCACTCCCTAAATGAAACGTAAGTAGTTGTGTTTTTTTGAAGGGAAGATATATCTGCCAGTGTTCTAAAAATCGTCAATGCTGGTTTTTGAAATTTTCAGCTAAAAAAAATGATTTTTTTTAATATATTTTGCAGCGTATTTTGACATTGAATTGGAAGTAATATATAAGTTATTATGATTAAATTTTATAAATTATAATAAATAAATAAATTAATCACTGCCTAGTCCTCTGGGCGTTTGTCCCCTGCTTGTCTCTTGTCTATCACCTAGCAAATTTTAGAACACTGATATCTCCATCTAATTAAACCCATTGTGAGATGGATACTCAAAACTGAGTATTGTTGAATTGAGACACCCAAAGGTGCCAAATTTGTAGTGATAAGTTAACCTTAGGGTGTGTTTGATTACAAGGAAATTTTGTCATAGAAAATTTTCAAAAAAAAAAGGAGAAGAAGTGGGGAAAAAAAAATTTCTCCATCTTGAAGTTGAAGATGATTTCATTTTTAACAAAAAAAAAAATTAGCTCTCCCAGTTAGAAAATATTTTTCACAACTTTAACAAACCAAGACAGTGAAAATTATCGCCAAATTCATTTTATTCGTTCTCTCTTCCTCTTTCCTTCCTTCTCATTATCACTTTTGGCGAATTTCATTGGAACAAATGCGCCCTTAGGAAGATTGATTAGTTTAGTAAAAGTACTCTTCTCACTTAAATTAATCAAAACAATTAGCAGATTATACAAGATGTGGGTAAGTAACAAAAAAAAAAAAAAAAAAAAACCAAGGTTGAGCTCTTGGAAAAGTTGGAAATATTTTTGCTTCAATCATTATTATTTTTATTTTTTAATTTACATGATACCACCATCATTTAAATACTTGAAACCTACCATTTAAGTTTTATTTCAACACAATATGGAGATCTGGTCTGAAATTCAGCAAAACCACTCCTTTACTAACTTATCTGTCCTCATTTTGCCTTTTTTTAAAATTTCCCTCGACCTGATCTCTCTCCTCCTACTCAAATCTCTTAAAGCTTCACCAATTATTAAAAATAAATAAATAAAACTACTAATATAATACATAACAAAACTCGAGTATCTAACATTTTTTATTTTTTGAAAAGCAAGCAGGGTTTTAAAGACTCTTTAACCTTTATATTAATTAAAAATAAGAAGATGCAAATACAATCCCTCTCAAGAGGGAGAAACACTATTACAAGGCTTACTAATCGCATAGTTCACTAAACATTCATAAGCTAATTGCCTTTTCCTTTGATGTGAACACAAATAATTCATCCGTACTTTTTTTTCCTTTTCTTAGCTCTAATAGATCTTTGAGGACAAAGACTAAAGTCTTGGGTGCTGACGTTTTGAGAACTTCTTAAGGATAGTTAGTATGAGTTTGACATAAATAGTTGTTCTAATGGTGAGTATCAGGACGACTTAAGGATGTTCGAGTAGGAGGAAGCATCGAGTTGTGTAGGGAGTAAAGGGAGACATTGGAGATGGTTGCAGGCTGGGGTTTGATAATGATGAAGGGAGCAGGATGGTTGGTCGAAAGGTGGTTTGATGATGAGGAGGTGATTTATTGTTTGGCACTTAATAAAAGCAATCCGTATTATGGTATTAGAGGCATCACATTAAAATTTCATAATAATATGTTTTCAAATTTATGAGGAATGCAATTGATCATGCATACCTACTATCAAAATGAATCAACAGTTAGTCAAGCAACATGATTAAGAAGATGTTGTAAAAATTTCCCTTTTTTTTTAGAAAGCAAGCAAGGTTTTAAGGACTCCTTAACCTTTATATTAATAATAAGAAATCAAGTACAACACCTCTTACAGAGAGACACCATTACAAGGTTTTACACATCTCATGAATTTCTAACATTGGTAAGTTAATTATCATGCACTTTCTTTGTTTTGGATTATGCTTCATGTATTTTTTGTTACATTTTCTACGTCTATTGGATCGACGAGGGCTTGGTACATAATTTGCTTCAGCTTATGCTATTAGAGCCTTGAGACGCAACCATCCTAGTTCCAATATCATATAACTCCTCAGGTTTCACTGAATCCGTTATATCATCACTATATACATTCATTGCTTCAAAACTGTTGGAGTGGTTTTCATCATCATCTGCATTTCTATCCTAAAGAGTCTCTTGGGGGATCCATGTGCTCGTATTTGGCTCATCAAAAACCTCATTCACTAAGTGACCATTTTTTTTTATCCCTTAACCTCTTCCACCCCAGATGCCGCCGGTTGGGTTCGACCCTATGACCTAATGATACCATCCGTCACTGCTCAACCGCTCCTTAACCGTTATTAAAAATACTATTGAACCACATAGTTTGTGGAATCACATAAATGAAGTCTAGGCATGCTAAAGCCTTGGAAGCATATATGCCCACCATTCATGAATATTACACATCAAGATCTCTGTACAGTCATTGGCCATTATACTGAGACCTGTATTTCTGAATACAACCACAATACAAGAAGGATGGATAATATGCCAGTTTCCAAACAGGGATTTACAAAAAATATTCTGGCCTTTGTTAGCACTAGGCAGGCCTGTAAAAGAGAGATAAGCACTTCACCTTTGAAGGGTTGACTTGAGATCAGATTCCTCCTTGTAGTTGAATGTGTTTTGGAAGCCAAGCTTTTCTTTAAGTAAATCCACCTGCAACCACATTTTAAATGGGAATTTGGACTTTTGAGGGGGAATTGAAAGGTGAGGATGATGGTGTTAAAGAGTGGAAGTGGTGGTGTCAAAATGTCACTGGCCTATGAAAATGTTTAGGGGATGTATAATACAGTAATTTTGTATTTGAAATTTATAGAATCAAAGCATGATTACAGTCCATAATTACTTATATTAAAACAAGGGAATTGCCAATCCATGGAACAGGAAAAAAAAAAAATAAAAAAAATCGACAAGGTTCCTTCCAATAGTCAGCAGATTAAAAAAAACAAAAACAAAAAATCCCTTTCAATCGACAGCAGAATCCTCGAAGTTTAAGACATACTGCAGTCCATAATCTAATACGCCAGATAACGTGGAATAAATTCATCGAAAGGTCTATTTCTGTTTGATTCGCATATTTTACATAGTAAGCCATGTATGGATGTGTGTTGGATGGAGTGTAATGATTCATGTCTGTAACTTTTCATTTTATGAGCAATGTGTTTCGCCCCTTTCCTTATGTTTCACACAGGATTGAAGCAGACTTGCAAAATAATAACCTCAAAAGACGACCTTTTAAGACAAAAATGAGAATCAAATTATTGCATATAAATAACGTTAACAGAGTGTTCACCGATATAGAAACACAAATTCAGAGCTTTTTATTTTTTTTAATATTTTCTCAAATCTCACCAACCATGTAGGAAGCAATCCTTTATATATAAAAAAAAAAAAAAAAAAAAAAAATTTATTGACAAAGTTGATGAAATATTTATGCTGATACTAAAAGAAGACTATCATAGTGGTATTCCTGGATCCTAGGAAGTGTCGCCATGTTCAGATATCTCGGTTACTCCATGTATATCACCTGCCCTGTTGGATATCTCCCTCTTCAGGCACTGTTGAAGATGAGCATGAACCAGAGGCCATACTTGATCCTAAACCTGAAATTGATGAAGCGGAAGTATGCACTGTTACATAGATTGCACTTGGTCGGCTATCAGGTAAATCCATAAGAGGTTCGTTCGGGTTCAGGAACACTTGAACCACCTTCCGCATTGTAGGCCTAAATGTGGGATCTGGATGTGAACATGCTAACCCAATAGTCAAAGCACGATGTACCTCTTCCTGATCAAAATCACCTCCAAGCCTTTGATCTATGCACTCGTCCCACTGACCTTTTCCATGGAGACCCCAAACATGGTCAACTAAATTGTTTTGAAAGAAACCACCAGACCTCTTACCACATATAAGTTCTAGTACAACAATTCCATAGCTAAATACATCAGACTCTGGTGTAGCCTTTCCAGTATAGGTGCATTCTGGTGCTAAGTACCCAGGAGTTCCGGCAAGCATTGTTGTTGCCCCAGCTTCACTTTGGAAAAACCTAGCAAGACCAAAGTCACCGAGGCAAGCATTGAAAT
This sequence comes from Berberis vulgaris, assembly GCA_963556465.1. NCBI lineage: Eukaryota > Viridiplantae > Streptophyta > Magnoliopsida > Ranunculales > Berberidaceae > Berberis > Berberis vulgaris. Next base: position 78,550,225 of record OY747135.1, read on the forward strand.
CAGAATCCACCATCACATTGTTCGGTTTCACATCACGGTGAACAACAGTACTCCCACACTCCTCGTGGAGGTACAGTAATGCAGAAGCCAAACCCGTTAGAATCTTGTATCTTGTTGGCCAATCCAGAGCGCCCTTGCCAATGTAGCGGTCAAGGCTACCATTTGGCATGAACTCATAAACAAGTAGCAAATTGTCGCGCTCATGGCACCAACCTAGAAGTTTTACAATGTTTTTGTGCCTTAAACGTCCTATGGTGCCCATTTCTGCCAAAAATTCCCGCTCACCTGGTTTGGACAAAGAAAAAGTGTTGAAGAATCTCTTGAATGTCTTAAGCAATAGATGTAATCTGTTTTTGAATATTAAAAGCAATGATGATTCCTTAAAAGCTCAGTAGAAAGCGAAGTGCCGCACATGCCAAGGTCGGATTGCCAGACCCATTTTTGCTCACGTTAGAGGACCATTAATCTCCATATATGCTATATATCCGAAAATTTAATTATGCTATGGAAGGCACATACTGCATATCAACATCAGCTACTGACATACAAAGAATTCAATAGTGGATTTTCAAGGAAGATTCCTATACGACTTGAACAATGTTAAACTAGCTAATTCACGAGCCACCTACTAATAACCCGAAACACGAGTCTAACAATTAGATATTTATATTAATTGAACATGGACTCTTTTTTTTTTTTTTGTTAAAGTTATTTTAACATAGACTTATATATATAAGTTCAGCAAGAATGTCAGAAATGGCATTCCAATTGGTACGCTCTATGATATTTCCATAATTTTACAGAGCTCCTGATGCAACACATTTTGTGAAAGTTATATCAGTAACTTCACACAAATTCATTAAAATATGAGCCATCTTAAGTTTAGTGGGCAGGAATCCAAGTCCTCATGCTTGGCATCAAGCATAGTGGAATATGTGGTTCCATGATTGCTCCCTGCTTTACTGTTTTGCATGAAAATTAAGTCCTAGGGTTTTTCTCTGGATTTTTACTCTTATCTTCTTCCTCCGCGGTGTATGGCATAGAATATAGTATGTTTTCATGTTATGAACACTAAATTCAGGTGAACACATCATATGGCAGACAAAATCTAACAACATGTAAAATACATTTAAAAGTGCATACCTTGCTTTGAAGTTGCCGATATCTTTTTGACAGCTATAATTGAGGGAGGTTCTGATATATTGCCTCGGTAAACGCTTCCAAATCCTCCCGTTCCCAGCAGGTTCTCTTTGCTGAAGTTGGATGTAGCCTTTGAGAGATCTTTCAAATTGTAAGTCTTGGGAACATTGGCAGCAGTCCTGGACCTACTCTCTATATCTACCCCTCGGAAGTTCCTTGCACTTCTTCTCCTACATACTTTTATGGCAAGATAAATGCCTATTGCCAAGACCAATGTACCAGTGACAACCGGGAAGGCAATGATCAGAATCCTTTTTGTTTCGTCCACGCTGCTAGAACCATCATTAAGGGAGTACATTGGCAGCGGGACTGAAGTGAAAGTCCAACTAAGAACCTGATGAGACTCAGAGATAAATCCAGCCGCAGCTGTGAATCCCACATAAACTGAGCTTGGAACTGTCTTTGACATCTGGATTGAATAATTGAGAACACTAACTACAGGATCTCCAACATATGCTGCAAATATTTGGAGTTTCTTTCCCCACCCATCATAATCGATCCGGATCCTCACGGGTCTTCCCCCATTAAGGTCAACACCAATGCTATTGAGGGATACTGTAGCAACAGAGGTTATGTTTTTTGTGTCAATCCCAATATGATTGTCATCAGGATCAAACTCATTGTTGTAGTACGTATCCAACTCCACACCAAGTTGTTGCATGGCACCCCCTGTATTTGAACATTTTGAGATGAGTCAACATGTGAAAATAAGTATTTCAATGATCAGGAACACGAACTCATCTTCAACTTAAACCTTCAGTTAGTAAGTTCAACATGTTGCACATCATGAAATATCACATTAATATGATTGAAACTAAATGAAACTGAACATATGATTTTGAATTAAACAAGCATCATCTGACCAGACCCTTAAAACTTACAAAAAATTTCTCTCACACAACAATATCTTTGTGTAAGAAGTACTCCAACACTGTCGAAAGTGAAATAATTTAACTTTTTTCTTTTAAGCGGGTTTCAAAAAAACACCCAGGGCAACTTGAAAGATACATTATAAACCCAGTTGGATTGATCCCAAGGTTCTCTTACCATAGCCTAGCTTGTTATCTACCCAACCTTTTCTTTTACTATTCAAAAGATTGTAAGATTGTATCCAGCTGAATCAAGTTTGTTTGAGATCTGCCAAAATATCAGTTATTTCATAGGTTCTATATATAGCAAGAATAATCCAATTAGATCAATTTTTATAAGTAAATTTCCCAATTCACCAAATGGGTTTTGTTTGTTTACTGCTGCATGTACACCACTACTGTCAACTTGATTCTTCCACATAGTAATAAATAATACTATGTTAAAGATACAACATACAATAAACAAAACTAGAAAACGATAAGAAATTAACTGTTTCTCAAAGTTCAGAACTTTACCATCAATAGTTCGGTTGAGGAGACCTAGAAATGCGCCATAGCTGTTATTAGGAGAAGGACCATTATCCGGTGCCATAACAAATGCCATTCCATCACCTGAATGTGTTGAATTAGGGTCCTTGGTTATCCTAACAACGAAGCTGGTAGAAATGGTTGCAGGCCATGCAAGCACAGGGTACCTATATAGAAATCGACCAACAGTGTTTGCCAGTGATGGAGGTGTGGTTCCATTACTTGGCTGGGGATTAGGGGTGACATCTATGTAGCCTTCTCGAGCTATAGCAGAACCCGAACATATGAACTCTCCTCCTTCATGACAATTCCGAGGATTAAAATTATTAAACGCAAAGCTTTCGGGATCTACAGAACTTATAGAAGCTTGGTGATAAAGGCTGGAGAAAAGTAGAAGCATTAACATGGTTCTAGATGAGTAGGAGGACAGACAGTAAACTGGTTATTGCTAATATATACATATAGAAGTTCACTTGTACTCGTGTTTTAAATTTGTGAAAATTGCATGATATGGCATCAAAGGAATGAAGAGTATTTAGGAATGTAATATATCCTTAGTTTGTTTGTATAAGAAGAGTCGCTTACCTCAAATAGCAGACACCTGCAAGAGAAGAGATGCATGTTTTTGTCTTCTATTCTACAACCTGACAAAACTAATATATTAATATATCCAGGCGATTTAGGTCATGAATTGAGCACATAAGTGACAAATTTCATACCTAAAGCTTTTAAAATTTTCACCTCAAAACATCTGAAAGTCAGGGATAGAACAGTCAGTTTACCATTCATATAATGTCCACTCAACAAGAAGTGTGTATTACACACGAAACTAAGTGGCACATTCCCATCACCATTTACCAGCCCTACTCACCTGTCCAAACCATAGAGGACGAAATGCCATGTTCTCATCTCCCTTAGCTGGCCTACAAATCATGAGCATGCAACACCATTGCATAATATCTAGTCGACTGCAATATGCAGTTTATCAATACCTTGCAGACAAAAAAAACTATAACAGAGAATTTCTTTATTTTATGAATTCTCCAGTCATGGTATATGACTGGTGAGACTGATTTTCCTCAACGATCATGAACAGAAAGATCAACTTATCCATTTACTATTTGATGCAAACTGACAAAACAAAATAAAAAATGATTAACAATACTAGATCTAACATCACCAATCCTCCATACCAAAAAATCAATCAGAAAAAAAAAGGGGGTGGGGGCTAGAACTGTGTATGAACACAACAATGCACTATGATGTGTCAATCACTTCAGATTTGTTAACATGAGTAAAAAAGAAAAACTCATCTCTCCTTGGACAAGAAAGGGAAAAAATCTTGCTCATCAGAAGGTTTAAGATGTCACTCTACAAACTTTTGCTATTGTAGAAACAAACTGTTGAATATATGATACTTATACAAAAGTCAATTACTATCGTACATGGCCTGTAATTGCATTGAAGAATAGAGAGTGGTCAGCTAAAGCACTCCACCTCTAACTATTTCCATGAACTGTTTCAGATTTTTAATCATGAAGTGAACTGTCAAGATATTTAAAAATCATCATCATGCCCTCTGTATTAAGAAACTGATAAAACCTGCTAAGTGTTTGTTCTCATCCTTGCAGCCACAAACCAAGGATGACCTACAAGAAATTAAAAGAGGAAGTTTCAAAAAATATGAGTAGAAGCTAACTCTTGATGATAAGGGAGTTATGCAAATATTATGATTACCTAAAAATCTTTGGAATTTGAGGCTCAAGTTTGTAAGGCGCCAATTACTGTATCAGTTTGATGCCATAGCAGATCATAATCATTGGTGAGGTGTTTGCCCATTTAATAGTTGGTCAGGTTGATTCCTGTTGAATAGCTGCTCAGGTGGATTCCCATTGAATACGTTAGGTGGAACCCAATTGGATAGATGGGTAGGTGGGTGCCCATTGAATAGCTTGTTCAGGCCAATTGCATATCTTTAAAAAATAATATTAATTAATTAAAATGAAAATGGAAATAATTGATGTTATCTAAAGGGACCAAGTCATATAATCCAAGTGGATTTTATTGAAGCATTAAATTATCAAGAAGAGGGAAGTTTAACGTTTACCCAACAATCAAGATGACAAAAGCTACAACCCACAGCAAATATTGATAGCATTTGTGCTTGGGTTTAACATGTTTCAACGCATATCCTTCAGGAATGTATTTGCGGCTAACATATCCAAACTGGGGGCGAATCAAAAGAATAAATCCAAGGAGAAACCCTGACACGAATCCTCCAATATGGGCTGAACTGTCTATATTAGGGAGAAGACCAATAGCCAAATTGAAAGCAATCACGAGAAGGAGAGTAGAAAGTGCTGCACACTGAGCAGAGACAATAATTTTTTTTTATTTTTATCAAGCCAATAAGTCTGAAAAAGATATCATGAAATATAGAAGAATAGGTCCAAGAGTATCTAAAGTGAGTAAATTGAGTACATGGTATGTTATGAATGTTATCTAAACAGTAGATTGATACTTAAAGATACGTATATGTATAGTGAAATTTTAACAAATGGTAAGCAGATCATATGCAAATTTCCCATCAAAATTGCAAAAGGGTTCTCTAACCCTGATCATGCCTAATATGTCCAGGAACTGCTCAGACTGACCTATTCATGAGTTATTTTTCAATTCTCCAACTACAATTCTGCCTTTGAAAGAGATAAATTCAGAGCGGACCTTATTTGCATAAAGAGACCAATTCATGATCAGCTCTGATAGCATGGCTCCTAGCAGTCCAAAAAGTGCACCCGATGCACCAACTGAAATTGTTTCTAGATGCAAAGCAGAAGTCAAGCTCCCACCAAACCCGGAAAGGACAAACAACAGCCCTATTCGCCCTGCAAATTCATAAGCACAAAAGAGGCATGTAAGCTAAATTAAATCAAATCGAACTTTATAACTTGATATTTGATGCTTACAAAATCCAAACTCCTGTTCAAGGCGGATGCCTATAAATAGAAGACTTGTCATATTAGCAGCCAAATGGATGACACCAACATGAAGCCACATGCAAGTAATGAGACGCCAACCTTCACCTTTATCCACCACTAATGGTTTGTTAAGAGCTCCCATTTTCACAAGCCTACACAAATATAAAGCAACAGAAAGTAGCTAAATGCATATATATAGTTAGCTACACATGTAGTCATTCAAGATGATAACTAAAGAAAATCTAGTAAACAGTACACATATTGAACAACTTCAGAATTGGTTTCTCCTTCAGTACACAGGGTGTACTACACAAACACACACAAAAAAAAAAGAGCTGACTTGTTAATTTGGCCAAGTTGACTGATTGTTCATTCTAACACCTCTACTTATTCTTTGGTATTGGCAATTGCTTGTGTAACTGAATTGTTGAACTCTGTTTTGATAAACAGAGATAGTTTAGACTATCAAATAATGCTGCTTAGGTAACACCACGATCATCAAGAATAGTATTTCTTGCTTTGCCAAAAACTTCTACTTATATCATGGAAATCTTGTTGTGAAAGCAGAAATCTTCAAACAAACAAAAGATGGCACTGTTAAGAAAGTTTTGTTATATGTGGGAAAAAAAATTTCATTTTGAAGGGTGAGCAAGGTTTTTATTGGATCTCAAGAACCATTAAATGCCTGTGGGAGGGTTTGGAGCCTGGACTTGTGATATCATCCCCTACAAGTCTTGCCAGTTGAATTAGCACCCTTTGGCGGAAAAAAAATTGTTGACACGTCACAATGACAAATGCAGATAAGAAAACTATGCTATTTGCAACAAATGTATGTGAGAAACCACAACAAGAAGAGAGAGATCTGGGAAAAAATTGATCAATCATCAGCACAGAAGAAGGTAACTGAAGCTTACAATTTTTCATCTTCTAATCAACCACTCTCGCCCCTTTACAACAATGACAGCCTTTAAGGTACTCAAGAGTGCCCGAATAACTTAAGGGAAAAAAGCAAGAGAGAAAAATATCTATCTTTAAACTCTCAAATCTCGTATTTATCTTCTCAACTCATCACGGAGATCAACTCAAAACTCTAGAACACTTTAAATTAGTTTCAAAAAAAGAAAGGGGCAATCCTAACATTATCCAAAACATGAATGTTACACATGATGTGTAGCACTGCTATTAAGTACACAAGCCTTGACGGCTAAATTGACTATGCTACCAAGTGCCAACAAAACTATAATGCATTGTTTACTTCCATTCCCTTACCCACAAAGCCAGTCGGCTGAGAAATGTTAGTCATACTCTTCGTTTTTATACATTTTAAATTGATTGCTTGTTCTAACCCAATGATATTGTCTTCAGACAAATAACATATTGTCATCCCTAAAGTACAATTGCTTAGATGCAACTAACCAGTACATGCACCGATATTGTCCCCAACTTAACCACCCAATCCAGATTTCTAATATTGACCTTGCCGCAAAAGCCCTCAATGCAACTTAAGGGATCCTCCCATATTCAAGACTTGAGAAGCTCTCTCTTTTATTCGTGACTAATGGGTTTGGGACAATTTCCAATAATCTCTACCTTGGACCATACCCACCAAACTAGCCATCTGAGAAACATTAGTCATACTCTTCATCTTTATATTTTTTGAAAATAGAGTGCTTGTTCTAACCCATTGATATTGCCTTCATACAAATAACACGTTATCATCCCTAAAGTACAATTGCTTAAATGCAACTAACCAGTACATGCACCAAAATTGTCCCCAACTTAACCACCCAGGCCTTGTTATGTTTTTTTTATCTCAAAAGGCCTAAGTGCAACTTAAGGGATCCTCCCTCTTGATATTCAAAATTTGAGTAGCTTTCTCTTTAAGGCGGGACTAATGGGTTTGAGACAGTTCCCAACAATCTCCACCTTGAACCATGGCCCATTAGTCTCCACCCGTCTACTGTCAATGTTGATTCTTGTCTTCCTATGTTCCACCATTTGCTGCAACTCTTGAGGATCGCAATCTCTAGGAACTCGTAGCAACGTACTCCACCTAGAGGATCACCATCTCAATTGGATTGTGCATCTCGAAGATCACACACTTCGAGGATCAACGAAGGGTAAGGATCTGCATAATTGGCACCCATCCAACCATGGGCTCTGCTACCTTTTTTTTTTTTTTGGGGGGGGGCACCAATAATGTCCCCAACTTAACCACCCAAACGAGCCTTTCTAATATGGTCCTTAGGTGTGGGGTTCTATCCCAAAAGGACTCAACGCAATTTAAGGGAACCCCTCACTCGATATTCAAGACTTGAAGTAGCTTTCTCTTTCATGTGGGACTAATGGATTTGTGTCAATTCCCAACACCCAAGACATAAGGACTAAAACTTTACCTTCAAGCGCTAATCCGACCTGGATTGTTAACATCTACTAATCCTATTTAGAATAACCCATGACCGTACAAATCACATACATGTTATATCTCTTCCCACATCATACAAATTACATCCATTACTTACCTACACCAAAATTTCACCAGTCTTGGAGTTTCCCGATCTCAAGGCTCGAACCAGACATCACTTCTTAAATTTCTACTAATCCTTCTTAGAACAATAACCCATATCAACCGAAATCAAATTACCTACACCGAGTTTTTGCAAAAGTAACATAATTCATTAACAAAATTCCCAATTGAAAGATCAACCCATTTCCTAAATCCTAAATGAAAAATACCTGAAATGAAATTGACACTATAAATTCAACCCAGTGCCTAAAAAATAAAAATAAAATGAACAATAAATTCAACCCATTGCCTATAAAATCAAAATTGAACAATAAAATTCAACCCAATGCCTACAAAATCAAATTTTGAACAATAAATCAAAATGGGGTGGTCGAAGAACAAGAGAGGAGAAATGGGGTAGAGTGAGCTTACGTCAAAGGGGAAGGACCGAGGAGTGGGTTTTCTTTGAAAGACTGAAACGCATACCTACCGAGGTAGGAAGAGAATAAGCAATTGTCGAAGTGGCCAGGGCAGTCATTGACATACATACTGGCTGCAAAGGCCAATGTGGCAATAATGAAGATGGTAGGGACGATCCAGGCGAACCAGGGTTCTGGTTGGGGGATCGACATTGTTGGGTTTGGGGGTCGATAAGGTCCTGCTTCGAGTTCTGCTGCGATGGGTGAAGATAGTGAGTGAGACCAGTTTCCCATTGAAGATGGTGAAAGGGGTAGGGGAGGAGGAGATGGTGGGGGTGTGGCGTAGTGTGCCTACGCAGCTACTACGCTCCCGCACCGAGTGTCACGGTTTACTACCATTGCACCTGCACCACTGGTGGAGATTGTTTGGAGAGAGGAACAGAGGAGAGGCAGAGAGAGAGAGTTGCTTGCGGTGGTTTCGGGGAGTCAAAGATGGGAAGGGTGGGTTGTGAGGTAATTTCGGTTTTGTTTCCCGCGTATTTAGCTTCTTGCCCTTTTTTGAGGGAGAGAGCATGGTTTTGGTTTTGCTAATTTGCTATCCTCTCAAATCTTTTTTAGATAATCCTATTATCCAATGAAATGGATGGATGGCAAGTTGGGTGGGGTCGAACCGGATGCCCGACTCGAATTTTGTGTCGGATGGGCGAAGAAGCTTAACTTGGGTTTATTCTAGGGTTGAACAAAAAACTGACTTAACCAATCAAAACTGAATTGAAATCGATATGGCTGGTTTGGTTTTTTGTTTTTAAGTGATTTTAACCGACTAATATATATAGATAAGTAATATATATTATATTATATATATAAATAATATAATATATTTAATTTAGTCGGTCGGTTCGATTTGCAGTTTATATAGATTAAGATCATATCGGTTTCGATTTTGTGTTTTAATATTCGGTTAAAAAATTTTGATAACAATAAAAGTCGGTTTGGGCAAAAAAATCGAAGCAGCAATTCGATTTTCAACTCTAATTCATTTCACGATCATTTGAATTATAAAGATATGTTATCAGTTGGTCATGTATATCACTTTCATCTTCTAGCCAAATTTCTTTGTTTCAAATATTTTTTTTATATCTTTTCATTCACTTTTTTTGGTTCGCAGTAACTAGACGAGAGATAAGTCTTCTGAATGGACAATGGGTCCTATGGTCTGAACATCTTGCACCAACAACCATTTGATTTTAGGTGTAATAATACAAGTTTACTACTATATTTCCAAGTCTTGCTGAGACACATCCAATCCTCATGATTATTTGGCAAGAGTGCCTTGTACTTCACTCACAAAGTCTGTCAATCTTGGGCGGAAAATGCGGCAAATAGCACCACCACATACATCGTGGTCACCGTGGAATTACTTATGTGAACCTTGACATAAAGTTTTTTAGGTGGAGTATTCAATTCGGGATTTGAATGAACTTTGAAGATATTTAAATCTCGTAGATTTTAAAATGATTTTACAAAATCTACTGGATTTTAATGAATTTTAAATGATTGAATTTTGTAGATTTTATAGGTTTGTTATGGATTCCTATAGATTCTTATAAATTCAATGAATTTTTTATAAATGTGTTATTAGTCATAGGAAACAATGAAATAACATCACCTTCATTATTATCCATGACAACACAAATCATAAAACATCAATTAAACAATTGTTTGTATGTTATGAGAATTTTACTTCAAATTAAAAAAAAGTTACATACATTAAAGATGGTCTAAAAGTAATACAAATTAAATAACTATTTTACCTCAAATTGAATATCTAAAAATCTATAAGAGAGAAATCTAATCTCTAGCTACTTTTGTCTTCTTCTCCCCGCTTCATGAAATTCTAGAGAGTGAAGGCCCCCCATCGCTCACCCTCTTTGAGATGAGCAGTGGTGTGCATCTCAAAGAGAGTGGACGGTGTGAGCCTCCCTCGCTCCCTAGAAGTGTTGCTCCACTTCATATTTGATTCTCTCTCCTTTTCTTTATAAACAATTCAAGAAAAAGAAAAAAAGAAATGAAAAGTGGAATTCTTTTTCTCACTTTTTCTATCTACCAATAATCGAACACATTGTACACCTCACTCATTGTTAGAGAATAGAAGTCTACCTATGTTACAACATAGGAAAGTGTCACAGAATAGAAGTCTACCTATGTTACAGAATAGGTTAAGAAGACTTTCCTATTGTATTTTGGTTTCCTAAATTTGGTGAGGTTTCCTATTGTATTTTGGTTTCCTAAGTTTGTTAGGTTTCCTATTTCTATTAGGTTATGTCAAAGTTGGCCCTATATAAGTTTGTATTTTATTCAATGAATGGAAGAAGAAAAAAAACAATTACAATAATACAATTCTTTACATGTTATCAGAGCTACTTTCTTTGGTGACCTAAGACTCTGGGGATTCAAGCGTGGTGGGCCCATAACCCACAGGTCTCAGGATCGGAACCTGGCTCTGATACCATGTAAAGAATTGTATTGAAAATATTGTTCTCCATTCATTGAATATAATACAAGCTTATATAGGGCCAACTTTGACATAACCTAATAGAAATAGGAAACCTAACAAACTTAGGAAACCAAAATACAATAGGAAACCTCACCAAACTTAGGAAACCAAAATACAATATGAAAGTCTTCCTAACCCATTCTGTAACACTTTTCTATTCTGTAAAATAGGTAGACTTTTATTCTGTGACACTTTCCTATGTTGTAACATAGGTAGACTTCTATTCTCTAACACTCATCTTTCTTGACTTGTTCATCTCCTTTTTTTAAAGTTTGTCTACTAACAAAACAAATCCACTAAACTACCACTCCCTTTCAACTCCACTCATCAATAATTCATCAACAACACAATATGGAACAAACATTTGTCTATATAATCTTCTCTCCTCCTCCTCGTTTTGTATATTCATTAGATCAATTACAAGTTTAACTACTGAAATGAAAATGTCTGATACATCCTTTCAGCTATTATTATTCATTTTATTTGGGCTTCTCTTCATGGAGGTTGGTGGTAAGGTTTCAAGAGTAAGGTGCATAGAGAGGGAGAGGGATGCTCTTCTCAAGTTCAAACAAGGCATCCTGGATCCTTCCAGCCGTCTCTCTTCTTGGTTGAATCGAGATGATTGTTGCCGATGGATTGGGGTCAGGTGCAGCAACAAAACTGGCCACGTTGTGGGGCTTGATTTGCGCAACCGTTATCAGGATGAATGGTATGATGAATTTGAAAGCCTGGGAGGTCAGATAAGTACCTTGATATGAGTGGAATAAACCTGAATGGCACATTTGATTGGTTGCATGTACTTAATCATCTCTCTTCTCTATTGGAGTTACCTCTGGCAGACTGTAAACTTGGTGTCGTTTCTTCACCCATTACCTATCAAGTCAATTTTACTTCTCTCAAAATCCTTGATCTCTCAGGCAATGAACATATTGACTCTTTGGCACCTACATGGCTGCTTAATGGCATCACCAGTCGCCTGGGAGGTCAGATAAGTGATTCTCTGCTTAATTTGCAAAGCTTGAGATACTTGGATTTCAGTTCTAATTATTTTACTAGAATCCCCATCCCTGAGTTTTTTGGTTCATTAAGTGAATTACAATATCTTAACCTCTCTCATGCACATTTTTATAGCTTAGTTCCTAATCAATTAGGAAATCTTTCCAACTTGCAGTTTCTCGACTTAAACACAGATGTTCACAAGTCAACATCGGTGTATGTTGACAACCTTAATTGGTTTTCTCGTTTTTCATCATTGAAGTACCTTGATATGAGTGGAATAAACCTCAAAGGCACATTTGATTGGTTGCACACAATTAATCATCTACCTTCTCTATTGGAGTTACATCTGACAGAGTGTGAACTTGGTGTCATTTCTTTGCCCATTACCTATCAAGTCAATTTTATTTCTCTCAAAATCCTTGATCTCTCACACAATGAACATATCGGCTCTTTTGCACCTACTTGGCTGCTTAGTGGTATCACTAGTCGCCTTGTCTATCTGAGTCTATCCAGTGATATGTTACCATGTCCAATTCCACAAATTTTTAATATAACTTCTCTTCTGCACCTTGACTTGTCGAACAATTAGTTTCAAGGTCCAACTGGTGACACTCTTAAAAATCTCACCTCCCTTTAGTACCTTGATTTACATGGGAATCACTTCCATGGCTTCATACCGGATGGGCTCGGTAAAATTCTTTCTCTTGATTTCCTTGACCTTTCTAGGAATGCACTTGAAGGTGGCATACCAAGAACTTTTGGTGATCTCTGCAACCTACAAAATTTGTATTTGCTTGAAAACAAGTTAGGTGGAGACATGTCCAAATCTTTAGCAAATTTGTCGGGGTGTGTAACCAGTAGCTTACAGAGTTTCGACTTATCAGGGAACTCATTTAGTGGGTGTTTGACTAAAGATCTTAGAAATTTTTCATCCTTGGATGATTTACGTCTTAGTAGAAATCGGTTGATTGGGACCTTACCAGAAAGCATCAGAGAACTTTCACAGCTTATTTTCCTGGATGTTTCTAAGAACTCTTTGCATGGAACCATTTCTAAAACACATTTATTCAATCTCACTAGACTACGTTACCTAGACATATCCTTCACCTCATTGGTTTTGAACTTGAGCGCAGATGGAATACCACCTTTTTAGCCACATATCTTATACATGGACTCTTGTCCATTAGGGCCACAAATCCCTGCGTGGCTAAAAATGCAAAAGAGTTTACACGAGCTTCATATATCAAACACTGGAATAAAATATGTGCCCCCAAACTGGTTTTGGAACTTTTCTTCACATATGCAAGTCATGGATATCTCCTCCAATCAAATCTATGGAAAATTACCTCATTTCTCCCAAATGTCAAATCTTCCTCAGGTAGCCATTGAACTCGGTTCCAATCATTTTCATGGCGCAATACCACAAATTTCTCCAAACATTACATCATTGAAACTGTCCAATAATTCCATTTCAGGGACTATTTCTGATTTCTTATTCAAAGTAGCAGGTTTGCGAAATATGTTGCAAAGTCTTGATCTATCAAAAAATTTATTATCTGGAAAATTTTCAGATTGTTGGATGTACTGGCAAGAGTTACTAGCTCTTGATTTGTCTTACAATGATTTTTATGGTGAAATCCCTAGCTCGATCAATTACCTGAATCAACTGAACTCACTGCATTTGCAAAACAACAATTTATCTGGGGAATTGCCTTCGTCATTGAAAACCTGCACGAGCTTAATGACTCTTGACATTGGAGAAAATAGCTTATCAGGAAACATACCACCATGGATAGGGGAAAGCTTACTTTGATTGGTATTTCTCCGCATGCGATCGAACCTATTCAAGGGAAACATTCCTTCTCAGCTTTGTCTTCTAACACGGGTACAAATTTTGGACCTTGCACAGAATAATATATGGGGAATCATTCCTCCGTGTCTTCAAGATTTGAGTTTCATGGCAAAAACTAAAACCATTGGTAGTTATAACTATGGTTATAATATCGAGGAGAACTTAGAGGTCACTTGGAAAGGGAGAGATTTTGATTTCCAAAGCAATGTTGGATTAATGATGAGCATCGACCTTTCGAGTAATATCTTATCCGGAGAAATCCCTGCACAAATTATGAACCTCTTTTCGTTGAAATTCCTTAACTTATCGAGAAATCTTTTAACTAGATCCATTCCTAAGACCATTGGTCACTTGGTGCTGTTAGAATCTCTGGACTTCTCGAGAAACTGCCTTTCAGGTGTTATTCCAACAGAGTTGTCCAATATTAGTTTCTTAAGTCACCTAGACCTCTCAAACAACTTGTCAGGTCTGATTCCATCGAGTACTCAACTCCAAAGTTTTAATGAATCTGCGTTTATGGGAAATCTTAAATTGTGTGGTCCACCGCTTTTAGTCAACTGCACAGTTAATGGAACGTCTAACAAGCCTGGACCTCATAGAGCGCATGAAGATGATGAGAAGGTTCCAGGATTATACATTGCCATAGTTGCGGGGAACATCATAGGGGTCTGGGTTGTTTTCGGTTCTTTACTCTTCAGTCGTTCTTCGAGGCATGCCTATTTCAAGTTTGTCGAATAAGCTTATGATTGTGTCTTCATGATTATAGTTGTGAACACGACAAGATTGAAGATGAAGCTTGGGATCTTACAGGTTCACGAGTGAATATTGCACAAGGTACTCTCCTTCTATTACACACAAACTTAGATTATGCACTGCATGGATGGCTTGACGAACAATCCCATCTTTGTATGGGAATTGTTCGTGCAACCCCAACAAGCATGCATTAACAATACTTAATTTCTCACATAAGCTTTGGAAATTAATTCACTAAGCATGTTTTCCTATTCTTACTCAGGGGGCAACCACAACAAGCGCATTTTCTCTAATGAATTCTTTGTTCTTGCAACCAACTAGCCTGTCACTAGCGTGATTTCTTTTTTTTTCCTCAGTGTGTTACCATCCTCATAAAGCCTTAGTGGTTGGCTTGAACTCTTCTACCAGATGATGACAGTTGAGTAGCTTGTACATGTAATACTTTAATAATAGTGAGATACTTCATTTTGTTCAAACATCTTTGTATGAGCTACAAATACTATTAAGTTCTTGAAAATATATATTGTTCCAAATTTTAGTTTCATATTTTGAAATAGCGTAATTTCCACGGGAATGTTTTAATAATCATGGTCCCGAATATGTCCAATACCTTAGCAATATATGTTAACTATATATGTGTATTTTGTTTTAATAATTTCCACTGTAGTCTCACCCTTAACCCACAATCTATTCCAAGACGATGAAAACAACATAGAAAACATGAATTAGCAACATGGATTCAGTGAGGATAAGGTTGAAAGTCGAACCGACGGTTTGGATTTTCACCCAAACGACTTTTATCGGTTTCAAATTTTTTAAACCGAAATCAAACTGATATTAATATATATAAAATCGCAAACTGAACCGACCAATTAAATGTTACCAAAACCAAAATAAAATCAAACCAACTAACTAAATTAAACATATTATATTATTTTTATATAAAATATAGTATTTATTTTATATATTCAGTCAGTTCAGTTTTGTTGGTTAAAATCACTTAAAAAAAAACCGAACCGATCATATCAGTTTCAAAATTTCTAAAACCGAATCTGTACCTATCCTAAACCAAACCGACCATATCACTTATGAATTATCTATAACCAGTTCAGTGGGTTTAGTTGGTTAGTCATTTTTTGTTCAACCCTAAATGAGGAACCGAATTGCATCACAAATTAATTTGGAAATCTATATTTATGTTCGCAATATTTTTATATGATATGGTGACACAAAGTAATTTTCAAACCAAAATGTTGGTGCACATAGCAGTCCCTGTCTCCTCTTCACCTCACTCTAGTCTCTCAATTTCATTAACTGTGTAAACAAACCCTTGCTTTTTATAGGATCCCAGAACCCATAAAGATGCCGCAAGCTGGGTTTGAACCCATACCTAATGGTACCATCCGACAAGCTCTAACCGTTGAGCTGTCATGCCATTGGCCTGATACCTAATTTTTCTTTTAGGGTTGATACTCAATCTTTCTTTTAGGGTTGAACAAAAAATGACCAAATCGATTAAATTGACCGAATCGATTGGTTCGGTTTAAATTCGGTTCGGTTTCGATATTAAAATTCGATTGGTTCGGTTTGGTCGGTTTGGTTTTCAGTTTCTATGTGATTTTAACCGACCAAACCGAACCAATCGAATATATATAATAAATAATATATAGTTTATATAAAAATAATATAATATGTTTAAAATAGTCGGTCAGTTCGGCTTTATTTAGGTTTTTGTTCGATTTTAGTCAATTCGATTACGGTTTGCATAAATTAGAATCGGTTCAGTTTCAGATCGATTTTGTTAATGGTCGGTTCGGTTCACAGTTTAGACGGTTCGATTTTCAACCCTACTTTCTTTGCTTAGGAAACAATTTCGAATGTGAGGTAATTAGCCATTTTGGTTTTATTTACTTAATGGGTTTTTCTATTTAATCAATAATTATTTGGGTTTTGATTCTCCTCTTTTTTATTCCTTACTTTATCCATGATTTATCTTATCTTGCTTGTAAATATTTGTATGTTCTTAAATGTCTCTTCATGTATTCAATTATATCATTCATTTCAAGGACCTCAATCTCATTTTACAGTGTTAATTAGAAATTTCAATTTTGTTTGATCTTTGCTGAAAGTGATTCTTAATCACATCGAAATTGGTACTTCCACCAAAAAATGAAAATGTTTCCATTTCCAACATTCATTCAAAATGTCTATCATCTAAGTCTAACAGCCGATCTAGTTTTCAACTTGTCATCCCACATTCGATTTTCGGTTTAATTGAGTTTTGCTTCGGTTCGGTTTCAATACACATTTGATTTGGCTTGGTTTGGATTTTTATCAAATCGGTGGATTTGATTTGGTTTGCAATTTCATATTGAAACCAAGACATGAACAACACTAACCGCAATCATGTCATAACTACAACTACTACCATCATCACCACCACCCACAATCACTTGTTCGTTTTGCATCAATTTTCTTTAATTATCGCAAAGCGTTCGTAAAGTAATTAATTGTATTACAAATCAATGCAATGCAAACTAATGCATTTGCATCAAGCAGGTGATTATACTTTAACTCAAAGACCTGAACAACATATATATTACTTGACATTAAGCTTTAACTTGATTTGGGTACAGTTAGTTCAGTAGTTTATTGATACCCAAATTGGTGGAAATGGATAGGTTACTGGATAATAGGATGTAGTCTACCTAACAATTCCAGTTGTTTGGTAGACCGCATCTTGAATTTGACTAATGATAGCCTGGTTAGATGGTTAAGGCTGTGGTGGATTAACTCTCACGTTTTGGGTTTTGTACCCACCAACGACTCGCTTGTCTGAATTTGTAGTTGTGATGTTAGTGAAATTTGTATTTTGATGGAGAAGTGGCACGATAGACATTTTTAATGAATGTTGGAAATGGAAACATTTTCATATTTTGGTCTCACAATATATTGATTGACCACAAAAAAAGTCTTAATTTGCCTTTTGATTTCACTATCAACAATTGTTATCAATTTAAATTTCAATGGAATACAAGCTTATAAAGCAAACTCTAACCTTGTAGAGATAAGAAACCTACGACTTTTATTCTATTCTGACTTTCCTAACCTATTTTGTAACACTTTCCTATTATGTAACATAGATAAACTTCTATTCTTTAACAATTCTTGGTGGATTCCCAAGCATCACAACACTAATACTAGAGTCTTTTGGAATTCTCGCAAACGATGTGGTAATTACTTCTCTTTTCTTTCCTTCTAATCAACTTATCTAACATGGGGTTGTGAATTTTCATTTTTCTTCAATTCATTTCAGCCAAACATGCCACCTAAAAAGAGTTTATGTAGTCAAACACTATGTTCATCTTTAATCAAACACTCTGTTCTTATTAGATCTCATAGGTTTTTCTCTAGTTAAACACTTATTGATCTATGAAATGGGTATATTGGAGAATTGCTTCATGTTATTGAATTATCATGTATTTAAATCAAATTTGCAATTTTATTTGGAAAAATAAATTTTAGGAAAATTTGTCGACCATGGTTAAATCAGGGTCACAGAGTCTAACAATTAAAATTAATTATTTTATGAACTTAATTTCTTTATTATATGAAAGAGTCTCCATGCCATCTATTTTAGCTAAATTAAATTATTAAGATGCACGTGTTGGTGAATGATGCACTCACCCTGACAAGATGCCAGACACCACCAAATTATTATTATTATTATTTGAAAGGCAAGCATGCCATTGGTGGATACAAAACTCAAGATGTAGGGATAAAATCACCACAACCTTAACCATCTAACCAAACTACCATTGGAAGAGCATTTCTAGCCGGCCCGGTTTGACCGTCTGACCGACTTTTTTACACTTTTGCCCATCTCTCTTTAACACAACCACAACAAAGGAGGGGTAAAAGGAGTAAATTTGCCGGCCAGGCGGTCAAACCAGACCGGCAGACCAAGCCGGCTAGAATTTTCGCCATTGGAAACACCATCAAGTTCTTAATCAAAACTCACCACCTTATCTAATTGTCTGACCAGTTGAGTTGACTGAGCTTAAGATAACATAATATTAGTCTTTTCTATTGGGACTGTAACATAAATTATTTTTGTAGAGGAATGAAATGTGTCAGTGACAACAATTGGAGTACAGAATTCCAGGATCATTGGATGCCTAAATGATTTTAGGGCACATTTTTTGAAAGTATACTCTTATCCCTGCCATTAGATAGCCTTTTTCCCAACCCCCAATATGATTCTTTGAATCCTTTTGGCTGTCTTTGGGTTTCACTGTTTTTGTCTTAAGGGTACTTTTAAAATGAGATTTGTTTTAAAATGGATTAGATTACAATTTGGTGCACATCAAACCTTTTTTTTATTCATGATAATGTCTTATTAATTTGATACATTTTCAAAATCATTCCCTATAACGCGCTATCTTACCGTATAATGTATGTATAATTTTTAAGTAGTTTTCGATATTTTACAAGTCCTGTGGTAGGTGGGTTAGCTACCTCTAATCGAAAGCCATGATAATTATAAGTTTATTCTTTGATCAAATGTGGTCTATAAACTATCCATGAAACAGACAATCTATTGTAGAACAGGAAGAAAAATATTCAAAAATACTAGAAAATCAAGTTTTTGCAATCAGAGTGACGTGGCGTGATCTTAAAAGAATGATAAAATTTTCAAAGTGTTTATGTGTATCTCGAGAATGTAAAAAACCTCTTATGATGATACCACGTCATCATGGTTACAAAACATGATTTCCTAGCCTCACTCAAAACTATTACATCTAATAGAACTAGAAAAACAATAGAACTTGTATTAAGCACAATGTCTGGAACTTGTCATTGCCATATCAAATGGACAGAGGATACAGAAGGAAAGCAAAGATGGCCCCAAGACACCATTAAACAAGCAATAGCAAGAGCAAGAGGAAACTATGAATGTTGACAATGCACAAGAGTCTTTTAGCAGTTCTTTCAGAGCGTCGAAAGGCACTCTTTGAGCCATTGGAACCAATATGGGGATGAATGGTCGCAATTTCTCTGCTGAGGTCCTACTCCCTCCACCAAATTTTGACGAGGCTAGCTACTCAAAAGGCTGGCTGATTGGGAAGAAACGCAAACTTGTGAATGTTGATGTTGTTGAAAGTATGAGTTGAATTGCTATTCAGGAAATGAACAGGAAGGTAATGCTACCTACAATGCCACTAGGCTGCCCTGGGTTCCAGGACCAACATTCTTCTTAGGTTCCAGGGCCAACATTCTTTGTAAATGTATAGACACATTTGTTGGTTATTTGTTTGCAGGATAGGGAGATCAATGGCCTAAACGAGCAGCTAGAAGAAGATGCACGAGCCCTGAAATATCTGCTACTTCAACTCCTCCAAGAACGCAGCAAGCGTGCTGATGTAGAAAGAAAACACTCATCTACACAACCAGATCACAATGTTGATGAACATGTTGAATGAAGGGGATGATGGTGCCGATGAAGAAGGCACTGATGATTCTAGATTAATGTTCTATTTATTTTTTGGGGTTCATTCTTCTTTTTTTCTTTTTCTTTGTCATACCAGACACTTGAAAATGTACTTAAATTTCAAAGTGCTGTGAATGTATAGATATGTATCCACATTTGACAAACAAGTTTCTGCAGTATACTGCATTATGTTCTCTCCTTTCTTGTTTGACTTCAGTTCTCATAGAGCTTCAAATTAAATGTAATAAACACAATGTACTGGAAAAATAATAATCAAATATACTGGCTCCGTATGACAGGAACATAGCTCAATAACACTGCACGAAAATAAGAACAGCAACATTATACTAAAACATCTACATAATCTACAAGGATTCATCATCAAAATAAATTTCTTAACCCTCATGGTTCCTCTGTTTCAAAGCCCAACTTCCAATTTTCCAAGCATCGGAAGAGAACAAAGATTTTCAGAACACATTTTTACATGATGAAAAGTAAGAAGGCAATTATCTCGCTTGATTTTCACCATCTTCAGCTATATTGAACAAGAACTGCGGGAGAGATGTAATTTGAGGCAAATGAAGCAGAAGATCCTGAACTGAATCTTTCCTGGACATCCCTGGTTCCTGCTTGCATCCTGGCCCAATTTATTCCAATGCAGTCTCATCCTTAACCCACAATTTATTCCAAAACAATGAAAACAACATAGAAGACACGAATTTGCAACTTGGATTCAATTGAGGGTAGGGTTGAAAACCGAATCAACGGTTTGGTTTTTTGCCCAGACTGAGAACTGAACCGACTTTGATCGGTCTCAAATTTTTTAAACCAAAACCGAACCGAACATTAAGAAAACATAACCAAAACCGAACTGATCTTAGAAATATCAATTTACACTTTTGAATTAGTTTATATTGAACACCCACTTTATCAATCTGTTGCTTTGCAACTCACTAAGTAGAGCCTTAGGAGAAGCTTGTAATGAATGGCATTAACAATTTCAGAACTATACAAATTTTTTTCATGAGTTATACAGTGTCACTAAGGAGTGATACAGTTTATATTTTTTTTTCTTTTTGCAGTTATCTCAAGTTAATAAATCCTAAAAAGTAACAAAGGACATGATAGACTCCAAGCTTAAGAAGCAGTTCCCACTTGATCAAATTCCTGACATTATTAGTAATCTACAAGAGGATATTTTGGAGCAAATCCTTGTACGTGTGCCGACAAGGGATGTTGTAAGAACAAGTGTGTTATCAAGCAAATGGAGGTACAAATGGTATTCCATTCCAGAACTTTGTTTCTCTGATAACTCCATCCCTCCCTCTTCCAGAGACAAGAGGAATGAGCTTATCAACTTTATCAATCATGTTTTATCAGTTCATACTGGTCAGATTCAGAAGTTTAACCTTTCTTCTAGTTATTAATAAAGTAGACGAGAATCAAATGAAATATATTTAGTTAGTGTATTCAATTAAGGATTTAGAAGGATTTTAAAATTCAGGGGTATTCAATTAAGTATTTGAAAGAATTCATCTAAATTCAGGGGTATTCAATATAGATTTAAAATATTGTTTTAAAATCCATTAAAATCGGGAGGTATTCAATTCATGCCTTTCAAAAATCCACCAAAATCATAGGTATTAAAAAAAGTGGATTTTGATGGATTTGTTAAAGTTATGGATTTTGAAGAATTTGTAAGTGGAAATTATAAATAACAAGAGTCTCGCCTGCGCCAATGGCGCGCCATGCACTACACCAGATAACAGAGTCTCGCCTCAGCCAGCGCCCGACACCAAGGCAGTGGAAGTGGCCTCGCCCCAGCCTACGCCCTGCACCAAGACAGTGGCAGCGCCCTGCAACCCATTTATCGGTGCTACTAGCACAGAGCTAGGGGATGCTATACAGGGTCAACAAGTGCAGGAATTCTCGGATGATGATTTGCAGTCTCTGCTCAGGTTAAAGAGACATTTTGACAAATATGCTATCAAAACTTCCCCGGATTATAAAAGAGTCGGAGACAACTTGAATCAGGCTATATCTTTGTTCAGAGAAAATAGGTTACTTCGACCGCCGAAATTTGACCTCAGTACACTCGAAAGTTCTAGTGAGGATAGTGATGACGTCAACTCAGAATCTGAGCTTAATCCACAGGTAGCGAACAGTGATTTGGCTTTAGGGGCTATGTCCGACGGAAAGATGAATAAGAGGCGCCACACCAAAGATATCAGCATTTGTCCCCGAAAATCCAATAGAACTAGGACAAAAACCAAAAGGTACAAAGACTGATTTTGTCTAGGCTTGTATTGGTGCATCCTATCTTTTGTGAGGCTTTGTTTCGGCTTTTTAGTTAACCCTATTGGGTCAGTCATGTAGCCTTCGGGCGTGGATTTTTATATGAATAAAATGGGTCAACATCCCAATTTGAAAAAAAAAAAAAAAAACAAGAGTCATTTCAAATCCAACATTTTCCCCTCATATTTCAACGGATTTGTATTCTCTCTCCTTCATCTTTCTCTCTCTTCTAGGGTTCTTGTTATTTATGATGAAGATCAACAAACTCTTTCATTTCAATCTCAGTTGAACCCATCATCCACTTTTTTATTAATCTACCCCTCCTACCAAACCCAATGTCAGTGTCCAAAGGCTTTAAAATGTACGCAAGCAAAATGTACACAAGCAAGGAAAAACACTAGGAAGGGAAGGAGTAAATTTTTTTTTTTTTAGCATACATGTACTCTTTGATTAAAGGCGAAAAGATGAACAAATATTATAGTTGAATATCTAAACAGCTAGTGCACCCACTATTTCCACCATGCATCCACATTACAGTCGGACTCATTAACATCCATACAAGCAAACAATTACTACTGCATGACACATAACACATAACATTTAACATTTCAATGAAGCTTTCAGATTTGTGATTTTTTATGCCCTTTTCATATTTTGTTCGCGTTCTTTTGCTATGGTGTAGTTAAAGCACGCAATTTGTTTGATGAAATACCTCACAAAAATATTGTTTCTATCAACACAATGATTTCTGATTATGATGTAAATACTACTATGAAGAATACTTTCATTTAGATTCATGTCCATATTATTAAATTAGGTGATGGATCAACATTTGTCATTTACAACACTTTGGTTAATTCTTATTGTTAAATGTCACTGTCTTCAATTAGTTTCTCAGGTTTTTTGTTTCGATAATAAGAAATTCTCATACTTTAGCATCCTAAATATTGCTACAGTAATGAAGTATGAGAAGAATACTAAAGTTTTTTGAGAAAATTCCTTTCAATTTTTTGCTCCAAATCCATTGAATTGCTAACATTCCTATTAGAAGAAAAAAAAAATTACAAGGAGATTCATTATCTTGCACTCAAAATTGGCATAGAATTGGATTAGTTGCAAACATGGAAATGGAAGAAAGTGTTGCAAGGGAACTCTTTGAACTTGAACCCCAAATGGAATCAACTTATATATTGTTATCTAATATTTATGCTACAAAAGGGATGTGGGAAGATGTTGCTAAGGTCAATGTAATAATGTCTAGTAAATATATAAAAAAGAGCTTGGGTGTAATTGGGTAGAGGTTGATGTAAAAATTCGTATTTTTCTCTCTAGAGATGGATTGCATCCAAAGGCCGTAGAGATCTATTGAAAATTGGATAAATTGGGTGATGAACTGATTTCAGCAAGGCATGTCTCAAACAATTATTTCAGTAGGCGGTGCTCTTTCATGACTTTCTATCACAAATAACAAATTCATAATATTCCATAAATATTCGTAAGAATCTGTTAAAATTCATCAAAATTCAATCCTTTAAAACCTATCAAAAACCATGTGAATTTCGTAAAATCCTTTAGAATTCATAAGTTTTAAAATCGTTCACAATCCACTAAAATCCGTAATCCTTAACGTAGTCAAGAATTTCATTAGAGAATGACTGATCAATTTAATCAAGTAGTTGCGTAGTTTAATCGATGCATAGTAACTATTCAGTCAAGGATTGAGTATCGAGTCAATCGGGAGTATTTGATGAAAATACTACACAAACTAAATCATTGTAGCCTAAAATTTTCAATTTAATGTGTTTTCCATTGATCGAGTAAGGAATGCACACCATAAACATGAGAATATAGTTGGAATGAATCCATTTATCACAACAAAAATTGGTTGTCAATGACTACTAATTATGTAATTTATCTTATCCAATTTTGTCAAGAGATTTGCCATAACGTGTTCAACAATTTAAAATGATATATTTTTTAATTGTGCAGTTCAAAAGTTTTATACATGTTTCCTCAATTTTAGGCAGTCAGATTTTATAGCCATTTTTTTGCTATGTTTTGGACTTTTTGCATTTTTATCCCTTCTATAAGTAATGTTTGTGATTGCGTTTTAAAAATAATGGATAAAAATATTTATAAAAAAAAAAAAAAAAAAAAAAAAAAAAAAACCCAAATCAGACAAAAAAAATGACTTTAAAACCTGACTGCCTAGACAAACTCTACATGTTTATAGAATAAAATTAGTAGAAAACCTATGCAACTCCCACAAATTTTTTGAAACTCCTCCACATGATTCAATTTTTTAGCTTTGCAATAACATTCTTCAAGTTAATTAAAAATATAGTGAGTGTATCTTGAGTTATAAACTTGGTTATTTAATATCAACAAACATGGACCAGTAAAAGTTAATTTTGTCCTACACAATATGACATTTCGATCCAATCTCATCTCAGTCACCGTAACTTCTTAATTGCTTTATTTGAATTTAGCAGTTGCGATAAGTTTTGTGCATACATTCATCGAACATCTTATTTACATAGCTAATTTATGTTAAAACTTTTTGTCATAACACACTTGAAGGATATAATCTGTATTTTGTTTCATTTGGCCAACATTAATTCATCTTGTACTATATTAAGTGTGTGTTTGGTTGCATGGATCCTATGTCATGGAAATTTATGAGGAGACTCTTATATTTTAGGTTAAATTGATGTATCACTTAGGGGTGGGCATTCCATCCCGCGATCTCGTTTCCGTTCTATTCCGATTTTTTCGGGTCTTAATGGGATTGAATAATTTCATCCCGATCTCGTCCCGTCCCGATATAGAATGGAATGGGATGGGATGGGATGAAGATTTTCAATCCTGCCAATTTCGTCTCGTCCCGAGTTAATTTTTTAATATTTATTATTAATATTTTTATTTATTTATTTATTTTAGGATTGCAATATTAGTGTAATTGAAGAAAAATGAATTTAGTTGAAATCAGTGTAATTGATATTAGTCTATATCTGCAACTACTTGATATTGGTTTATTTCTAGTTTTCTAAATGAATTATTTAATTGCAAACTCTTTAAAACTCAAAATGGGATTGCTAACTACATTGGAGATTTTATTTCGTGTCAAGACAATGAATTTAATGACTGTTTTTTTTTTTAAGCAATAACGAAACATTCTTCTTAGCACCCCGCATCTACTCATCCTTTTGTTCACTATTCGAAACAGTAGAGCAGGTCCACCATTGCCATTATACTGTCCACATCTTAGTCATTCAAAACTCTACAGAAATCTTAATTACAGGGTTAATTTCAGCTATTATTTATGGTAGTTTATTATGATGTTGCATACTCAATCCAAGGCTATCATTTATGTGTAGTTCAATGAATTGCCTTTGCCTATTTTCAACTAAGCAAATTGGGTCTTGGGTAAGCAGTAATTTGTCAAAAAATGAGAGCACGCTGATCCCGTTCCGAATCCGTTTGGGATGGGACGAGGTCGGAATGAGGTTTTTCCCATCCCGTCCCGTCCCGATCCCGTATGAACGGGATGGGTCTATCTCGTCCCATCCCGTTCCATGCCCACCCCTAGTATCACTCCATATCCACCATTTGATTTTGTGATCAATGGTGGAAATAAAATTCTCATGAATATGAGAATCACATGCTTTGGGGGACCAAGGAGTGGAATTTCCATGTTCATGGGACTTTCATTCCCACCATTGATCACAAAATCAAAAGGTGATCAAATGATAGATGTGGAGTGATCGATATATCAATTTAGCCTAAAATATAAGAGTCTCCTTATAAATTTTCATAACATAAAATTTCATGCAACCAAACACACCCTAAATTCACATTAGAAAGTGTAATCCTTTATAAATTAAGACTTAAAGAGATGATGTCCATAATGATATGGGAACACGATGCTGGGATACTCTTTTTACCATGCTTCTCCTACACCCCTGTTTAATCACAATTCAGTAAAGGCATCACAATGTAAATAGTGCATTAATCTCTTTTTTTTTTTTTCTTTTCTTTTCTTTTCTTGAGCAATGTGACTCAATTAGATACAAATTTGGGTGAAATTCCTTTATTTATATTCCTAACCTCATTTTCAATGTTGAAATTTGACACTCATGGATCTGGACAAGATGAGAGAATATTGCTCCAATTCTAAGCAGTTAGGTTTTTTAGTCATTTTTTTGTCAAATTCTAGGCTTTTTACACTTTTACTCATTTTATCGATAATGTTTGTGGTTGTATTTTAAATAGAAGTGATAAAAGTGTAAAAAATACTAAATCTGATAAAAAAATGACTTTAAAACCTAACTGCCTAAACAAACTCGAAAATATTGTTATTTGAAAGCCACATTTTTTTAAGATAAAGATGGTAGGGTGATCCAGGCAAAAGCAAAACAGGGCTTTAGCTATGGGATCAACATGGTTGTTTCTTCAAAGGTATTCAATGTAGATGTGAAAGGGTATTCAAGACTTGTATGAAAGAGGACATTGTACTAAAACATTTATGTTAATCACAAGATAGTTTAATCGAACGACGATTACTGTCAAAACTGGATATCTCATCCTACTGTCAAGACTTTTTACACATTTTCATGGAACGTTTAGGTGATTTCGTAATGTTTTGGTAAAACAATACTTTATGTGAATATGAACTCTATTACTATTCCTTTTGTTAAATGAAACGTGATTTTCGTTCTAGACGATGTGCCAAAATGTCCTATATTGCCTACAAATTGTTTGGGTAGCCGCGACTTACAATTGTTTGTGTTTATTAATTTTTTTTTCCATTCTCGACATTGAATTTTGGTTATTTAAACAACTTGGAGTTTTTTTTGATCAAATAACAATTGTGTTGGAGTTGTTTCACTAAATCGAAAGTATTTTTACTTTAAAACCCTAATATATCTAACTTGAGAGATGATGTGAAAAAACAAAAATTAGAAGAAGAGATTTGAGGGATCGAAAACCACATACAGAGCCTCCATGAAGGTCCTTTCTTCATCAGAAAAATGAATATTTCTTGCAACAATAACAAAACTTGTATACAGATTTGTTGACCATTCAACATAAAAGTTGCTTTTTAAGTTGTGCTATGCATTTGCATATCTATATACCAAATCAGAATAGTGTTTTAGGTTATGGGATAAAAAATGTTTTAGATTTTTTACCAAATCATAAAGGTCTACGGATCACAAATAAGGAGATTGGATAAAGAAATTTTTTAAAATTTTATACCTCAACCAACTCTAATCATCACACATCTAAATGCTCAAATTGAATTTGAGTGTCGAATGCACGAAAAACACCCTAATTTATATAACAAATTAGATTGATGTTTGACTTAAATTTATGTTCGCATAAGACTGAAATACCCATGATCAAAGTTGAACATTATCTTTCTATCAAACAATTTGAAGGACGAAGGTACAAGGAATACCTTAGTAATTATTACAATATTTAAAAAGCCCTTGGCCCTTGGTCAAATGAAGATTTTTTTATCCATTATACCACGCTCCCACCCTAAATGCTGCCGGTAAGGTTTGTAACATGTACATGTAATTTCATCTGCCACAATTCTATCGTAAGACGGTACCCCATTGACAACTAATTGTTAAAGTAAAAATTCATTTGTAAAATGGCACTTATTTTCATGTTGGTTGTTCCCGCCGTGAGGGCAAATTCTAAATATCTATGTATTTTTTTTTTTTGATATAAATGAAAGAGAATGGATATTTGGACTTCGTGCTCGCGCAAGCTTGCCATGATTTGTTTTGTCAATTTTTTTTGGTTAGATATTAAGATTGGCAGGTCATTTCACATAACTGTTAAAAAGGCAATATAAATGAGATTGTCCCCTTCATCAAGGGCTTTACCACATCGAGAGTGACAATAACATCAACCTAGTCAATCGAAACGGATACAACGTCACAGCAATATTCAGCAATATTCTACATGCACGCATAATATTCCACGATTTTATGCACCAATCCATGCTTAAAAATGGTCGGCCAAGGGATTTTTACCAATGTAACATGCACGTCCGCTAATTCTAGAGGGCGACGGAAGGAGAGGAGTGTAACCACCCATCACCCGCACACTGTTGCTCATCTCAAGGGCTCGCTCCCTAGAAGGGCTCATGCACATCATATGCATTTCTTCGCCCTTCGTCCTCAATTGTGTAAAGCACTTCTGCAAACAGTCTAATATTTCATTTCTTCTCCCTTGGTCCTAAATTATGTAAAAATCACTTCGGTGAACTTTCTTAAGCAAATTCCAGTGAAAGACATCTGACAATTACAGCAATTCTCAACTACAACAAAAGGTTTAAAACCACAGAAGCTCGTTTGCAAAAACTTGGGACGATGGAGAGGTGCAAAATTTACAGCAACTGTTCAGAGTATTAGCAGTGCAATGCAATAGGACATAATATGCCTAAAAAGGAGGCGTAATGCATACTTTAGTAAGGATAAACAGTAGACTTAGCTATACATGCTAAATCATCAACCAGAAATTCTAGGGGGCACCCATCCTTGCTCCCTCTCCCTCACGCATTCCCTCACTCCCTAGAAGGGCTCATCATCAACAGACCAAGCATAATATATTTTCTAAAATATTCTACAATAAAGATCACATGAACAAAAACAAATGACAGGCTCTCTCAGTTGAGTTTAAATTCTACACTTTGAAGTGTCATCAAAATCATCCGCATAGTACAGAAATTAAAACCAGAAGGGAAGATTAATATCTATGTTTCTTTATCCTTCTCTTCTTCCTCTCATAATGACACCCACATCCAAACCTGGCCTTTGCACGCGGAGGACCATCTCTTTCCCTCTTAAGATACAGAGCCTGGCTTCAATTCGGGGGCAAGTTACTTACGATGGCACTGCAAATCAAGGATAAACATTAGGCTCAGCTTCAATTTTAGCAATAAAAGGTCTTAATACAAAGAAACACTAGTTTTTACTCTTTTCAATCACTGACATGCTTCAGTTGAAACAAACAGACTAGCTCGACACTTTCCAGGGTATATTGGATATATTGCCACAGAAATGCAAAAAGGATGACCTAACATCAGGCATATTAGACTGTATGATCCACAATACAATTTTCCACTTTAGCGTGAATCTCGGACCTAGCTATATCTGCTAAGAGCATCTCCAACAGCCTCCTCGCAAGGAGATCATTGTCTAGGTGGCAAAATTCTAGCTAGTAGAGGATTAAAAAACATGCTCCAAGAGACTCCCCATGAGATACTCACTAGTTAAATGTAGCTAGCAATTTTGGCTCCCTAAAATCTTTGTTTAATATTTTATTTTGTGGGTTCCAAAATTTTAAATTGTGATGAAATAAAAGGAGTAGGTTTAGGGAGTCTCTTAGAGCAAATGCAAAAAAACTAGGGCGAGGGGCTCCTTATATTATGTTATAAAATTTAGAGAACCTCATGGGGAGACTGTTGCACATGTTTTACACCTCATTGACGAAGATATCATGCACAACTATGCACACTATTAGAATCAGTCCCCATGATTCCACAGAACCTCATGTTTCCTCCATAGTCCTAGTTTCTCTAATTTTATTCTCTTAAAGACAAACCAAAAGTCAAAATACACAAGAAAAGAGCTGACATCTGGAAACACATCGATCTCATGAATATCTCCAGGATAAAAGAGAGAAAGCAGTGATTGGCAGGAAGATAGAATCCTAAATAAACCAAACAACTGATATTGGACGTACTGTAAGTAGAGGTGTCAATTTGCTCAGGGAGCTCCTTTATGTCCACCTCAAACCTCTCTTGCACCTGCAACATACAAAATGACGAACTCAGATCTGGCCATGAAACAAGAAAAGAAGATGGTAGATCTAGTCACAATACCCAAAAGCATAATAAATCTAAGCTAAGTAACCTGATTGAGAACATCAGAATCGGAAGCAGATGAAACAAATGTAATTGCTAATCCTTTAGTACCAAACCGACCAGCTCTACCAACCTGTTACAGATAACAACAATAAGGCACTCAACGTTTAAAAGAATTGAAATAACTTTATAAATATGTAAAGAAGTTGATCGATAAAAAGGTGTTGATGAAACCAACCCGGTGAAGGTACGTGTCTGCAGAATCAGGCATATCATAATTTATAACAATATTGACTCGTTCAATATCTATTCCTCTGCCAACTAGATCTGTTGCCACAAGAATCCTTTTGTGTCCCTCCTTAAAACTTTTGTAGCGAGTCAACCTGCAGAGGAATAGAAGAAAGAACGAATAATAAAAAGCATTAGTGTACATGATAAGAATGAAGACTGTAACTACATTTTTTTAACCAGGTTTCCTTGTACATTTCCATAATATTTTTTTAATCAGAAAGAAATTTTAACATTTATGGTGTTTTTCCTCTTTGGAAACCAACAAAAACAGTAGAAAGAGGGTATGTGAGAAAAAATTTCAGCTTAGGGCATTGAAGATGACAACATATCTGGTCAGAAAATTCATTATCAATTTGATTCGATAGAAATGGTCGCATCAAAAGAAATCTTCCGGGGTATAACAGAACTTCATTTTATTTTATAGTATTGAATTTTATCTTGCTATGTTACCATTAGAGATGAAATTTTGCAGTGCATGCAGAAGTTGTAGCTTATTACCCACAACATTTATAGCCACATCTAAAGTCCATCTTTGCTGGTTTCCACTCTCCAGATTCTTTTCCACCCTTATGTCACACACCAGAAGATGCAATATTCATCAACGACCCCAACAAACTGCAAATTTGTTCATCACTAACTGCAAGATGTAGTCCATCTGATTTCAGTGAGTGTACAATTCACTGGAGACATGATGGTCATGATCGTCCTAGAAATCCCTCAATTCAACCTACAATCTTGATGCTGATCCACTTTCAAGAAGACAATCTCTAAAAAATCAACTTCCTCATATAACATCTTGGTTCCAGAATCTATGATCACTATCCAGACGGTATGAATTTTCCGATCCAAGTACTTCATCACATAACTTGAACAATTAAGCATGCTGATCTCTCCTAACTCAACACCACCCATCAACTATAAAAAATAACACTCAAAACATTGTGTCAAAATTTCTCAAATTCAAGGTTTCTGAACCCTTCTATCAAACAATTCACCAAACCCATCATCTTGGTCGTAGGAAATTCAATCAATCAAGTGCCCAGATTCATCGAGTGGGGAGCCAGATATGACATGGACTTTTGCTGATTGAATGGGGTGAGGCGTAAAATTGCACCATTCCCATTCTAGTGACCTGATGCCGTCAGTGAGGACAGGACTGTAGTCTATCCAACCATACTCGAGTAAACTTGCAGAAAAAGGGAACAGCGCTCGCCACCAAAATTTTAGGATCATAAATACATGATCAAGGGGAACATAGGTTTTAAGAAAGATGTCTACCAGAACACACGTCTAAGTGGACTCCCTCGCAATGAATTGCCAAAACCTTCCTCCAAACACATTTTCTGACTGGAACCTAAGCTTGAGGGCTTCCAACTGAAAAATGATGAACCATATGCTTTGCTCGCATCCACTAATGGCAAACTTGCAGCTCTTGATTCCATATTCGTCACATTGGTAGTTGCATGAAATCAAGTGGTTCCTCTTCCCATTTAGAAATTCCATCATCCTTACAAAGTTCAACTGATTCAAGTTCAGTAAGAATTGACTTCAAAATGGTCACCATCAACACCATGAAAATCTTTTCATGGGCAAAGAATGGCAGAATTATCTTGTCATGCATGAATAACAAATATGTATCATTACTTTACTTTATAGAGAAATCTCATATAACCATGTCAGAAATGACGACTATATATATATATATATATATATATATATATGTAAATATCTTATCACATATTATTACCATATAATAAATACATATTCAATGTGATATACAGATCAATAGTCAAACTGTCAATGGTGGGTCATTCGTTCTAACCTTTCTTCTTGGGACATTCCAGAATGGATACAGATAGATGGAAAATTGCATTCCACAAGTAACTTATTCAGCTCAGCTGCTCTGCTTACACTTTTGACAAAGATGACAACTTGATTAAAGTCCAAAGCATCGAGGAGGTCATTCAACTTCCGGTTCTTTTCCAGCTCACTCAGTTTAATGTAGTGCTGCAAGAAGAATTATAAACTAAGGACCCACTTTTAACATGAAAATACAAAAGTAAGAAACGCCACCCTCCAAATCTTGACTATATACCTGTACAAGACCATGCAGAGTCAATTTGGCCTCATCGTCGACATAAATTTCCATTGGCTGAAAAAAAAAATTCAATCAACATGAGAACCAACTCAAAGCTAACCAAAGCCAATAATGAATGAATGCTAAATAGTTGCACAACACAATATTCAAAATTTATTTTGGCACGCATCCTCATATTTCTGTGAGGTGCTAGACATGAAACCCATGTAAGGTTTGCACGCACTTAACTAGACCTTGGTTAGGAATTTGGTTACGTCCTACTAACCACAACTGCATAACTAACAAATTGTTTTGGTAGTCACAGGCAAATCATCCCAAGACTCATCCCACAAGCAAATCAGTACAAGCAATCGCGCATATGTGGATTTATCTCAAATGTAGTAGGCTATGTATAGAAGAAGAAAAATAAGGAAAAAGTAAATTACGTCTTGCATAAACTTCTTGCAGACAGGGCGTATCTCTTTGCTAAGTGTTGCTGAAAACATCATGACTTGTTTATCATGAGGTGTCATCTTGAAGATCTCCTGCACATCTCTACGCATGTCTACAGAATATAAACAGACATTAATATATGAAGATTACAATAAAAAATAGAGCAACCAATGGAATTGCTTAGAAAATCATACCTAGTGACTCCAACATCTTGTCACATTCATCAAGAATAAAATGCCTCACATTCTTCAACGCTAAGTCCTTCTCCCTTGCCAATGCCAGAATCCTCCCAGGTGTTCCAACAACAATATGGGGACATTCATTTTTTAGTATATCTTTGTGGCTCTTTATATGGACACCACCATAGAATACAGCAACTTTAAGATCCGGTAGATAGGTACTGAACCTCTCAAACTCGTGACATATCTATGTTGGACAAATAGAAGCTAATAAAAAAAATTTTAAGAGTAAACATATAAAAACTAATTCAAAATAAATATTCCTAAAACAAACCTGGTAAGCCAATTCCCTCGTGTGGCACAAAATAAGAGCAGCAACTTGTCCAGCAACAGGCTCAATTTGCTGCAAAGTTGATAAAACGAATACAGCGGTTTTCCCCATTCCAGATTTTGCTTGGCAGATTACGTCCATCCCCAATATAGCTTGGGGAATGCACTCATGTTGCACTGATGAAGAAGGAAAGAAAATTGGACCAATGAACCCTCAGACAAGTGAAAAAATGATGTCCTGGATCTTTTTTATTACAAATGTTTTCAAAACCAGTTTCTGCTCCATGATAAAGAGTTTGGAAATAGTTTATTACCTGCAAAACAAACAAAGCAAACATCAGGAAAAAAAAACGACAAACTCAGATAATGGTCACTAGAAACTTTTATAACCTAACTGTGAAGGCACGTAAAATTTTATGATTAATATAATTGGAGAAAACAAATTATGTGTCATTTATCAGGAAAGTTGCGGCATTACTTCAGTGCAAGCTGTAGGAGCCAGACAGAAGCAAATTACATGGTACACTTTCATGAGTAGGAAACAGCAAAAATACATTCAAATTCTGTAAAAAAGCTTGCCTTCTGAAGGATGCTCAAATCCTGAGTCTACAATAGCTCGAAGAAGTTCCGGCTTTAAAAGAAAATCTCTGAATCCCGAACTGTGAATTCCAACATAGCCCCTACAATCAGAAAAAACATGAAGGCAAGAAAAAATAGTTAATTTAGTATAGAAAATGATCCAATAATGTCAAAGAATGTAGCAGAACGAGAGTGAACAAAAGTACAACACATGCATGATACAGATTAAAACACATCTAAATGAACAACATAAGGTATGGGCCTTTATAAATTTGAAATTAGTGTAACAAGAAATATTAGTTATGGAAAACCCTGCAGATTGTTTTTATGATGCATACTAACACTAGGGAGGAACATTTGAAAAGGGCACACGCATATATTAAAACATACTCTTAAGTTTGACGCCAATTTTATTAGTATATAAAGAACAGTAATCTTTAGAAGTTATGCAAAAAAGATAAGTCTAACACGGAGTGTACAAACAGGTAACTTCCAACATATGTAAAACTGACGAAAACTGTTGGAACCAATTGATTTGATCATGTGGGAAGGAGAATTGCAAGAAAAACTGTGGAATGTGTATAGATTGCAACTTTCCATACATCCACAGCCCCAGTACAATGAAGGTATAACAAACCAATCTCGCAAAAAAGGAACCTTCACAGATGCCAATTCCTCGTTGAAAATAATCTTAAATTGCTGATAAAACCTTTTGCAACAATATATTTCTATTGGCATCAGAGGATTACCGGTCTTCTCAAAATGTTACTAACCCCTCATTGACATCGTATGTGAAGATCATCGAAAACTTGATTCTGATAAATCAAATTATGAACAAATTTTTCAAGACAGTTTTCATTAATCCCCACGTACGGCGCCAATAATGGATATATAAAATCAAGAAAACCATGCAAACATGGAAAACCAATAAACCTTTGAATATAATATTCTCATGCTTAGGATTTCAACATCAAATTAAGAACAAAAAAAGTAAAAACCACATATTACATCACCCGACTAAGACAATTTTAATTCCTCTTACATGAGGAATCATCCTTCCTAAAACTCGCTCTTAAGAATAAGATCTTAAATGGAGCTTGTGACCTTATGGATGCTCATCATGATCTTGTTTACTAAGAAGTTGTTGAACACCCGAGACGAAAAAGAAATGAAACAGATTTCACAATTCAAATTCCCCAGCAAATCATACAATCTCAAAGAAGTACAAACGATTCGAACTTCCAACTAAAGATGGGAATCGAATACTAGGAAATCCAAATATTTTGAATTGTGGGAATCTGAATTCTCAACTCCTTTCTTTTCTACAGTACTCAGCGCCTTCTTTGTGACCAAACGATGGGAACCTACCATCTAAATAACATTCTTAATTTGTTGGGTTACCTACAGGGTCAAAACGCTATGTGAGATGGAGTACACTTAACCTCATAGTTAGCGCACGCCATCTCAGATAGCGTTCAAACCTAGCTATAACCCAACAAACTTTTTACACCAAATGTTTTCACCTCCAATTAAGAAGTCTTCCCTTTTACAATTTACTACTTTTTTAATTTCTTCACATTTTTAATTTCTTCACAGCCCAAATAGCTTTTTTACTTCACAAGACAGCCAAAATATCAAAGGGGCATTTAATCATGAACTTCATATCCATCTATTTTCAAGTCAACGTTTTTCAAGTCCACCTTTTCAATGATTCAACTCTATAGACAATTGACAATAAACCCTAGAAACGAGTACAGATTTGATAAAACGATTTTTAAAAAAAAATAAAGTAAATTTTTTACTAAAATAGCAGAATCCGATACAAAACATACAGATCTAAGGATTCAATGACACAAAACCTTCATTATAACACGCATCAAAACACACACAAAAATTCAACTTCAACACAAACGTAGTGAACGCGGTAAAAGATGAAGAGGCTTACTTCTTGACGACTTCGCCGGTGGCTTTGGCCGCAGCGGAATCGGGAGCTTTATCTTCATCTTCTTCATAGTCGAGAAGCTCCTCTTCGTACTCATTGTCTTTCGCTTCTCCCATCCTACACAACAAAACGCGATTAGGGTTAAACGTGAACGAGTGAACGAACACGAACAGATCTGTGAAGTTCGATTCACAGAAAAAGTTAAAGAAAGCGAATACGAAGAAGAAGAAGCTTACCTTGGAATCTGTAAGGACTTGGAGAATAACTAGGGTTAGGGTTTGGAGTGTGTGCGAGAGAGAAGAACTAGGAACCCTTCCGCTAGGGTTTGCGAGAGAGAGAGAGAGAGAGCGAATAGTTCGATTTGGAGGAGGATTTAAAGACGATAATGTAAAGCCACTTTCCAGTTAGTCAAACGTTAAATAAAATGAAGTCTTGGCTAGTCAACGCAATTAAATGAGGCGAACACTAATTATGAATTATTGAAGGGGAATTCTAATTGTCGAGGAAAATAGCAAGGGAGGGAGGACCCTCCATCCCCTCGCGATATGTGCAAGGGATGGGACACACACATCGCGAAGGAGATGGAGGGTCCCCTCCCTCTCTAGCTGTTTTCCTCGCTCGTTTCATCGCGAGTTAGCCAAGCTCATTATTGAAATATAAGATAACATAGTGGTGAGATAACTGTCGAGGGAATGGGCGAGGAAACCAGCAAGGGGATGGTGTGACCGTTCATCCCTTTCGAGATGCGCAACAGCACCTTTGAGATGAATAGTAGTGCGCATCTCGAGGGAGATGACGATCACACCACCCCCCGCGCTGGTTTCCTCGACAGTTAGCCTTTCTGAATCATAAATTATGTTTACTAGTTTAGCATTGTGTAGTGACCCAACAAATTGTTTTCACTGCTACAATAACTCTGCATCAAAACTACGTCGCACCTTTATCTCCATCCATTGTGTCCAAAAGATTGCCATCACCATGAAGAGAAATTGTTCCATATGTACCTTAAGCGAGTCAATATCAAAACTTGCATCAAACTATAATCAAGCATTGGTCTGCGGATGTTGTGTTGTGGGTGTGCTAAACTACTCTTGTCTGCATTCATTTGCTTGTGTTTGGTGTTGCTACCTGCTAGGAGAAAGGCCTTGGACCAGTCCCTCAGCTCGTTTATAGCAGTTAATCATGCATTGTACATTAATATGTGCATGTCTAAACAAACTATTGTTTCGCTCCTGTCAGACAATATCCATTATAGCAGCTACAATATTCGTGAACTCGCCTTTTGCAGGGCTAGCAACCTGATCTAAATGCCAGAAATAGTTAAATAAAGCTATGCCAGTAGTATGAGGGACTAATTTCCAGTTAATAGGTAATTGCGAACAAACCAAACATGGGAAGAAATTTCACATTTAAAAAAAAAGTTCAATAATTTCAATATTTTTTTACAAACAAAAGGACACTCTAAAGGAACTTGAATGTGATGTGTGTTCAATTTCAACATTGAAAAGAAGTAAATGTAAATATTTTAGTAAATGGTACGAATATCCCATAACAACATCCCCAGAGTTCAATAAGATCTTGTTGTTCATATCGAGCTACCATTTTGGGGGATAATTTATCTTCATTTTGATACTGTTTGTTTCATGGAAATTTTACATTCTAATAAACAAACAAAATCTAAAATATCTTATTGGTTACTTGTGGAAAGTAATATTTATAATGAAGTTTTTGCCAAATATTATAAGCAGGCCAATTATTTATCACCCGATTTACGAGAAAAGTGTTAAGTTATTTGGAAGTTTTATGCTTTATACATGTGTGTGTTTGTTTTAATGGGCCTTTGGTTTACACTTGGTCTACCTTCTAATATAGTACACACTGGAAATTAATTATTAATTATAATTATTATTATTATTATTATTATTCTTATGTGTGGTGGCTCAAGGAAGATCCAAATTAATATGCCAGTCGGTTATCACATGAGATACTATAAAAGTCAGAAATTGCATTCTTTTCTTTGTGGCATTATACGGAGGACTTCTATTTTATCGTTCATCTTCAAGTTTGTAAACCATGCTCATTCCAAATCACACAAAACAATATTTTAAAGTACAATGAAAGCTCAAATTCGAGCCAAGGGACCTAAAAAGTATCGAAATCAAGCAAATGGATGTGAGGAATGTTTCATGTGTGTGATGTAGAGGTGTCCATATCTTGAGAATGGTTTGTGCTATTTATTCGCAAGGAGGTGTTACATAGTTTTTTCATGGGTATAAAATCTTCTCAAGTCTTAGTGGATGTGAGGAGTATTTCATGAGTGTGATGTAGAGGTGTCCATATGTTGATAAAGGTTTGTGCCTTTTATTCGCATGATGGTGGTACATAGTTTTTTTCATGGGTGCAAAAATTTTTCAAGTCTCCCCGCCAAAGGAAAGCTTTAGTGTTGCTTTTGCCCCCTTTCACCGTAGTTGAGTAACTCACCTATATAAAACCTCTAAACTCTCCCATTTCCCCAATTTGAATCAGAGATTGTTTTCTTGTGTCTCCAAAAACTCATTTGACTTTATTATATCATAGCTACTTTTTTCAAGAGTCTTCCGAGGTAACTCATTCAATCTCTCATATAATTTCTTGATTTCTACAATTTCCAATTTGGATTTTCAACCCTCTCATCTAATTCATTCTAGTCATTACAATTCAGTTTCCAAATAGAATTTCTTATTTTTATTCTGGTTGTAGACGTGTTCTCATCTCCGTTCATGACTCGAGTGTAAATTTGGTGTTGATTGATACTTTGGTGCATTGATTGGGACGCTTTGATTCCTCTTAATTGAATAGTTTTTATTCATTCATGGAGATTAGAGAAGAAATTGATTTTGGTTTCTTGGTTGAACTTCGTTCGGCCAAAGAGCTTTACAGAAAGCATTAGTTGTGATGCGAGACTTTCTTTGTTCGTCATGATTCGAGAGGTGTCATCATCTCCGTGTTTATGATTTTGTGTGGATTTGGTGTCGATCAATGCTTTAATTCATAGATTGAAAGGCTTCGATTCATTTTTTTTTAAAGAGGTTTTATTCATTTATGAAGATTACAAAATTTCGATTTCTTGATTGAATTTCATTTAGTTGTAGTGCTTTACATAGAGCATTACAGGGGTGTATTGTATATGGATTTTTATGGAATTGATAAATAATTTGAAAAGTCCACGGACTCTTTAAATTGTCCACAGACTCTTTAAATTATTCACTGACTTCTGCTGATTTCTTAAATCCATGGACTTTTGCTACAGACTTTCTAGAGATTTATGAAAATCCACGGACTTTGTATGAACGATTTTTACAGATTTCTAATTATTTGCAAGATAAAAAAGAAGTTGGTAAATAGTGATGAAACAAAAAAGTCCATAAAATAGAGATACATGTACTAAAAAAACTAGAAAAAGAAAATGTCGTTAATTAACATCTTTAAAATAAGAAGTAAACGTCCATAAAATTGTATTATGATCATTCTTCTCCTTCATGGTCACTTTCTTCATTATCATTGTTAGCAACGTTGATGTTTGCTTGAGTTGCTGCCCACATTTGATTAGTAATACTCATTCTCTATTGATTAGCATTTTCTCTTGCTACTCTTGGATTTGAATATCATCCCATTCAAAATTATCTTCATCATTCTCTACCGGATCATTTTTTGGTTCAGGAGAAAATTCATCTGAACGACATTCTTGTCGATGAAAATTATGGGAAAACACACAACAAAATTATTATCAAGGTTTAATATACTGTTGACTAGCAAAAAATTGGTGGTTTGGTTAGGAACATGTGAAAACACACAACAAAATTATTATCAAGGTTGATGACTCCATGTTCAAAGATAGATGGGATGGAGTTGACTGCAAGTTGCCCTCTTAAACTAAAAAGATGATACAATGTCGCATCCAATTCGTAGAGTTTCATAATGCAAGATTGATCGACATGGAAACTGAATTACCTGATGCACAAGTGTCTGTGTGCAGATTTTGAGGAAGCTTGGGCAAATGAAACCTTTCTAAGTTAGAAGGTGAAGTATCTTAATTTTGTCTTGAGATATTGATGAAGCCTCACACAGTTGGAGAGCTAAATGAAGTAGGCATCTGGTCAATTTCACGGTGTTCTCCTCCATGAGAATATGTTGGGGTGTTAAATAGATGCATTATATGGTAGATGATCCTGGATCTGACCATTACTGTTCTTTTACATTTATAACAGCCAAATGCGTGGGGTCTACACTCCACCCTTATGCGAATGGTTGTTTAAGAAGGTGGGTGTTTCAGATCCTGAATTTTGAATAAAAATTGAAAGGAGGAAAATAAGAGAGTGGAAGAATTATAACAAACTGATGAATCAAGAAGAACCCTATTTGCATAATAAATGGTCCATTAATCTTATTTAAACCTAGGTACTCTGTGAAAAGAGAACAAAAATGGAGATTCAAGGCTGAAAGAAGAGTATTAATGGAGAGATAACCTGAGATTGAGTCAAACTAGTTTGGTTCTCTATTTGATTTGTTACATTTCTTTATCTTTGTTTTGGCCATGGGTATGTCTGTCTGGGTATGTGAAGAGAGTGGTGGTTGCATCCCTGCAGGGGGAAATTTACTGATTTTTATTAATGAAGAGGTGAGACCTTTCTTCATTAGGTTGTTCGAGACCTTTCTTCAATAGTTTATTTTTGGTGAGACCTTTCTTCATCAAAGTTGCAAGCGGCTGGCACAAGGAAGAACTTTGGGAGACTTTTTTTCACGTTGAAATATTTGATAGGAGGCTGGCAAATTATTGAACTTTGTTATTTATACCTAACACTACAAAGTCCATGAGAATCCATGATTTTCCAAATCCATAAATATGAATGATATTTTGAATACCCTAAAACTTTGGTGGACTTTCTGAAATCCATATTGAATACCCCTAGACTTTGTGGATTTCAGAAATACTTTTTTAAATCCTGATTGAATACCCCTAGACTTTTGTGGACTTTTTAAAATCCAAATTGAATACACTTGGATTTTCAGAATCCATGAAATTTATTAAATTGCCCACAAAATCCAGATACAATACACCCCCCTTAGTTGCAATGTGAGATTTTCTTCGTTCGTTCTTGATTCAAGAGGAGTCATCGTCCCAATGTTCATGATTTCGCGTGGGCTTATTATCGATCGATACTTTGGTTCGTGGATTGAAAAGTTTTGATTCCTTTTCTAGAAGAGGTTTTATTCATTCATGGAGATTGCAAAATAAATAGATTTCAATTTTTTTATTTTCGTTTGGTTGCAAATCTTTACAGAGAGCATTAGTTGCAATGCAAAATTTTATTCTTTCGTTCGTGATTCGAGAGGTGTCATCATCTTCGTGTTTGTGATTTCGTATGGATTTGGTGTCGACTGATACTTTGGTTTGTGTATTAAGAGACTTCGATTCCTCTTTCTTGAAGAGGTTTTATTCGTTCATAGAGATTACAGAAGAAATCAATTTCAATTTCTTGATTGAATTTCATTTGGTTATAGAGCTTTACAAAGAGCATTAGTTGCGATGCGAGACTCTCTTCATTCATTCGTGATCTAAGAGGTGCCCTCATCGCCATGTTCATGATTTCGCATGGATCTGGTGTCGATTGATACTTTGGTTTGTAGATTAAGAGGCTTCAGTCAAGAAAAATGTTTTATTTGTTCATGGATATTATAGAATAAATCGACTTCGGCTTCTTGATTAAATTTCATTTGGTTCTAGAACTTTATAGAGAGCGTTAGCTGTGATGTTAGATTCTCTTCGTTCGTTCGTGATTCAAGAGGTGTTCGTGATTTGGTGTGGGTTTTGGCGTCGATCAATATTTTGGTTCGTAGATTGAGAGGCTTCAATAAAGAAAAATGATTTTATTCGTTCATGGATATTATAGAATAAATCAACTTCAGTTTCTTGATTGAATTATGTTTGGTTTCAGAGCTTTATATAGAGCATTAGTTGCGATGCAAAATCTTCTTCGTTCATTCGTGATTCGAGAAGTGTTCATGATTTGGCATGGATTTGGTGTCGATCGATAATTTCGTTTGATTGCAAAGCTTTACAGAGAGCATTAGCTGGATTTTGAGACTCCTTAATTAGTTCGTGATTCGAGATGTGTCATTTCCGTGTTCGTGATTTCGTGTGGATTTGGTGTCAACCGATAATTTGGTTCGTAGATTTAAAGGCTTCAATTCATGTTTCTTGAAGAGGTTTTATTTGTTAATGGATATTACAAAAGAAATTGATTTCAGTTTCTTTGAATTTTGTTGGTTGCAAAGCTTTACAGAAAGCATTAGCTGGGATGCGAGACTCTTTTCATTTGTTCGTGATTTGAAAGGTGCCATCTCTGTGTTCGTGATTTCGCATGGATTCGGTGTCAATCGACAATTTGGTTCGTAGATTGAGAGGCTACGATTACTCTTTCTTCAAGAGGTTTTAGTCTGTCATTGAGATTACAGAAGAAAACGATTTCGGTTTATTAATTCAATTTCATCTTTCAATTTTTATTTTTTTTAAAGACAAGTTGAGATTTTGAGGACCCCGAACCTAATCAACCTTATCATTAAATCAAAAGCATAAAGGTACATCAAGTTTACACCACACACTTATCCCTTCATCATTCATTACACCATCACAAAGAAGGAAAAATTCATTAAACTTTTCAATCAAGCTAAGAGAAAGATCAATGAGCTTTAAGCTAAAGGTTAAACTCACTAAGTGGATTGTTGTTCAGATGGTTCCTTGGTGGACAAGCTTAAGTTCATGATCTTGGTAGGCATCAATCAATTGTTTAATCATCTTGAGAGGAAGGTTCTTCATCCCTTTCCCTAATAGATAGAAAAGGTCGGAAGGATGTTCTTGAAGCATATAGACTCGAAAAGTAAAACAATTAAAAACTAGGAATAAACTAGTTCTCGAGAGATTCCAGCAGCTGATGTTGATCTTCATCTAACTTATATTTTTTATTTATACCTTGAATTTATGGGTTTGCTTTCTTGATTCAAGAAGATCTTTGAAGTGTGTCTCCCTTTGGAGATTGGGTAGTGATTACCACACATTCGTCTTCAATAGTATTTTGACCCACTGAAGTATCTTCTTTTTCAAATAGATCTTTTTGTTCTATGAGGTACTTCTTCATCTCATCATGTTGTCGCTCTTTATTACTTCCTTGTCTGCACTACTAACTTCATTCCCATTCTCATATTTTGACCATCTTTTGATTCTAATTAGGTGTTTTCATATTTTGTTTTAACACTTTTTTTGTTTCACAAAAATGAGATTTTTTTAATGGCTTGAATGGGTATTACTTAATCCAGATTAGTTGTTTGAAGTTTTGCACTATCTGAGAATTTGTGGTGGTCTTCAGTATTTTTGTAGGGTTATGATGATTTTGTAGAAATTCTCAGAGTTTCTTGTGTACTAGTGTTTTCTGCCCTATTTTGTGGGCATTTAGGCTTCTTGTTTACTAGTGTTTTTCTTGATATAGGTTGCGATGCAGTCGTTTTTCGCTCCCTGCTTTGACCCAGTTCATGCTGACCTGTACAAATAACGCTCCCTGCTTTGACCCAGTTCATGCTCCCTGCTCGGACCACCGTTGTGGTGATCGATGACATTTCGATGTTAAAGTCAGACATGGATCTGAGGAAGGTGTAATGTTGTAACAAGGAATTTGTAGCGTACCTTAGCTTACCAACCTCGTGTCTTATTTATAGTGCAAGAAATTCTGGTTCTACCAAGCCATCGTAGGCATAGTTTAGGAAGGAGATCTTCGTGGATATCCTTTTCTAATTAGGAGTTGTGTGTAGGAGGGAAGTTCCATGTTAGCCTTGTGTTCCTAGATACGCGGGAGATAGTTCCCAATGTGAGAGCAATCCGTAGAAGGAAGATTCCCAGTGTGGAATGTACTATGGCATTTGCTTCCTAGTTGGAAGCAGAGAGCAACTGTAGTTGCCCGTTCGAAGCTGATCCTCGAGATACTTGCCTTAGTAGGACTTATAAGTATTGATGATAGCTACGAGACGTGTGGGCCTAGCATGTTGTGATAGTTCGGGTATGCCTGGCGGACTGAATTGAGCGGGCTTAAAACCGCTTGGGCCGGATCAGTGTTGGGCTGATACCGTGGCATGTAATTCCTCGAGATCATCATGACACGTGTATGGCTCAGGGATGTGACCGTTTTTATGTATCATCAGTTATTCCCCTCGAATTAGTGGGTCCCTCACTTCAGTTTGCTAATTCATCTCTTGAAGGGATGCGTCGCTCATGACTATTGAGTCTAAATCGTTGCTTGAGTCGAACACTGCATTAATTGGACGTGCGTTAGTTCGGTGAAAACCCAGCCTTTATTTAGGTCATTCGTAGTTTAGAACCTGACTCTTCTATTTTTTTTGTTTTCGAAGATATAGATCTGATTAGAAAAGATTATTCATCTTCTTTATGGCCCAACAAAACCTTATTGACGATGCAATCTTGGCCAAGGGCCTAGAGTTTTTCGAAGATAGGTTGATGTCCGAGCCTGACATTGCCGAAATTCGTACAAAGTTTGGAGTCCCTAAGGACCTTCCATTGTATGTCCTAGCGGGTGACCAAACGCCAATATCGCCTCCGGCCGGTTTCATTTGCTTGCACCGTAGGCTGCTTCAAATTGGAGTGCGCTTTCCAGTTCTGGATGTGATTTGGGAGTTCCTAGAGATTCCTCCGG
Source organism: Berberis vulgaris (assembly GCA_963556465.1). NCBI lineage: Eukaryota > Viridiplantae > Streptophyta > Magnoliopsida > Ranunculales > Berberidaceae > Berberis > Berberis vulgaris. The sequence goes on from OY747135.1 coordinate 78,595,140, forward strand.
TCCAGTTAGGGCCTAATGGATATAGGATCATCCTCATGATTCTGGTCAGTGCTAAGGAGGTCGGTGCCAATGTGATTTCGCGGGTAATTCAGTTGTTGACTTCTCCCCGGCTGAAGGGAAATGTTGTTTGTAAGATGTCATCGCCGACTTGCTTCGTTAATTTGTCTGATGGCTTCAAATTCTGGCAGAAGTATTGCTTCTTGGCCCCTACGGATTCGAAGCATTTTCAATTTAAGGGTCATCCGCTAGAGCGAGAGTTCAGGCCACTTTGTAAGTTTAACCCTTTCCCCGTGACTTTGACATGCTTGACAGCAGGCTAACTTATCATTGCTTGTGTTCTTTCACATGAAGGTTTCCTACTACTCCTCTTACCTTAGCGGAGCAAAACACCATGGAGACGTTCCACGTCTTGCCGAAAAGAAATGCGACGAATTTTATAAGAGTTTTCAACTTCATCCGTAGTAGGCTGTGGGATAACTGGCACGTTGCCCCCACTCTGTACCAAACATCGCGAATTAAGTTGAAAGATGGGGCCTCGTTCAAGGAAGAAGAAGGCTACTGGGGCCAAAGCTTTTATTGTCTGATGCGGAGGAACCATCTAAAATGTTTGCCTCCTTTGTGAGGAAGAGGTCTCGTGTTAGAATTGGGTCATCCTCGGCACGACCCGCTCCAGTAAGAGAAAAACGTGAGTCTGCTAGGCCTGTTGGGGCGGATACTGATGTTTCCGGCTTGGAAAAAGATTACATGCAGTTTGCAGAAGTTGTAGACAAGTTGAACCGTAGTGATGCGTATGTCGAAGCTCTGAACGACCGTCTGGTGTGGATTGCCATGGCAGCTTCTGCTGGTGCTGATTCAAGTGGGACTGTTCCGATAGAAGACTCATATGAAGATTCGCCTGACGCTGTAGAATTTTATTGCCCCCGTTGTTGATTCACCTGAAAGTGGTCGCAGCACTGGCCATGCCTCATGTAGTCTGAATTGCTCATCGTCTTGCTCTAGGCCACAACTAGAAGTGTGGGAGGTCATTTGGATAATTCGCTTCCTCCGGATCCCATCAAGTCGTCTCGCACTAAAAGGTCGGCTATTAGTGACAAGGGGAAGGCCACGAAGGAGAGCCTGAGGATTGTGCAATCGTGAAGGGTGGCACTGGCGTGATTCTTGATCCAGGGAAGCTTCATCCGGGTGCACGGATAAGCATGTTTGCACCGGACTTGATAAAGATGACTTCACAGGTCTGGCACCAAAAGGTGGACGTAGAGTATGCTTCAAGGAAGTATATAAGCAGGCGTCACAGCTGGTTGATGGATCATGCTCTAAAACACAATGAGGATACGCTAGAAGGGTGTATGGATAAGGGTTTGAAGTACCTTATGTTGGGTATGTCACATTTGAGCCACGTGGCTGTTGTTGGGACGGAAGTCGATGCAGCTCGCGAAAGGGTATACACCTTGGAGCGTGTCTTCCAGCACATGCAGGCTCTGTATTATGATGCACTCTATGAAATTGAGCAGCTGAATAAGCAGGTCGATGAAAGGAGGCTGGATCACTTAACCGTGGGCCGCTGAGACTCAGAGGGTTTGTTTGGAGGACCTTGAGCGTGGTCTGCAGAGGTAGTATCCGAGAAGGACGAATTTAAGTAGGAGTTGAGCTGGATCTGCTGAGAAGTCGAGGTTGCGTAAGAGGCTGCGACTAAGGCGTGTTCTGAACTACGGTCTCTTGCTGAAGAGAGTGTTTCGAAGGAAGCCAACAGGGCCGCTGAGAAGCAGTAGTTAGAATCTGATGTGGAGTTTTATGCTCGAGAGGCGAGGAAGGTCGAGGACCAGCTCGAATTGGAGTGGCATGAGCTTAGTGCTGTGAAGAGCAGTCTCAGGTCGCCGAGCTGACTGGCAAGTTAGAGCTATTGGAGCATGAACTTGTTGATGTGAAGGTGTAAGAGGAATAACTTCTTCAAGAACAAAGCAAATGTGAGTTTTGTTGGGTTGTACATGGTCGGCTGGAGGAGCATCCGGAGTGGGATCTCAGTTGTTATAAGAAGATGTCGTATGTAGACTTGTCTGTTACCTCTGTGTCATCGGGCGAGAAAGACAGTTTAAGCCTTGATGTCCAGGCCGTGGCGCGCAACTCTAGCTCATTTTTCCACCAGGCTTAGCTCTTCCGTTTTTGTACATTTTCCTGATAAGGAGTAAACTTTGTGTGTTTGTACCCCTTTTCGTTTTGACCATTAATGAAAACAATTTTATCTGTTTTGTGTTTATTGTATCTATTGCATGTTTTTCGTTTCGCCTTGTCGTTTGCTTTGGCATAGGCTGGCTAAATTAATAGGACGTTGACTGGTCTGTCGGTGATAGAAAACTTGACCGCTTTGTGTTACGAATGACTCAGGGTCATTGTTGTGTAGTCATGTTTGATAGTGGGCATGTTGCGAATAGTTTAGCTGGGGGTTTAGTAGTTCGAGCTGTGTTTTGTCCCCAAGGTAAGCTGTTTGAGGCTTACCTTGCTTGTCTGACCGGTCGGCTGTAGCTGTTTCTATAAGATAATTACGATGGTCGAGCGTACGTGTCATAGCGTTCGTGCTGAGTTGGGAATCGTAAGATCGGGTTGGTATCCTAAGTAGCTTTTATCTGGGCACTGGCCGTACGATCTTTGTATTGGTGCGAGGGGCCTTGTTAACATTAGAACGTCAATCCATTTCAGCGTGAAGACGCTGGCCTAACTAGATTCATGTTTGTGATCGTTGTTTCGAAGGAGAGCGGAAGTTGCGTGCGCGAGCTGCTTGAGACTCCCACTTTCCAAATCATTTATAATCGAGTAAAGTGGACTACAAATTCGGGGAGTAAAAGTTCGACGACCAGGTTACAAAAACAGTGGGTCCCGTGGCAAGCCGTCGGAATCAGTTCATGACTGACTAGGCTTCCACCTTTCGAAACATTTACACCCTCCCCGCGCGGTAAGGGCTACGAATTCGAGAGAAGGGTTTGGCGACCAGACTGAAAAGTAGTGGTCCCGTGGCAAGCCATCATAATCAGTTCAGGACTGACTAGCTAGGCTCTCACCTTCCAAATCATCTACAATTGTGCAGTGTTAGTGAATCGTAAATTGTATTATAAATCGTAACGTGTAAGATTTAGATTTAATTGTAAATCGTAAGATTTATATAAATACATTTGCCTTCATTCAGGAATATATCATTTTTTTTACTTACATTCTTTGTACTCTTTATAGGTTTCAAAATTACCTGGAACTCGAAGTGTATTCAGCTTGATCAAGTATAAAAGTGGGGCAATAGATGTGGCAGGTGCAAATGAGATGACCATTAGAACGACCATTGTGATTGAAGAGAAATTGTTAGAATGAAGATGAATGAATGTAATCCAAGTTCAACTTTGCTTTGTGATGAAGAATTACAAAAGAATTGATCAGTTCCAATAGATTGTAGTTTGTGCAGAATATTGCTTTTATCAAGTATTTTTGAAAATTCTAGGAAAACAAACAAAATATAGTAGAGCAAAATGGACTTCATTTGCCAAAAAGTAAAAGATTTCACTTGCCAAAAAGTATAAGACTTCAACACTTCTTGTTCATTCTATCATATACGCAACATATACCCAAGAATGTGTGGAAGCGTATACAAAATGACTCTCAAAAGGCAAAATATAAACTATTGAGCAATAATTACTATTAAATTATAAGTTAGAGTCTTTCCCTGGTTCCAACTTTGATCCCTTCATGAAGTAGTTTCATGCTCATCGATAATTGCATCAATAATTGCAATGTCTGCATTATCAATGACATCAATCTCATCTTCCAAGTCACAACCTTCTTCCTCTTCATCTTCAATGACTTTGTTCTTTCCCTTTGTCGACTTCGTTAAATTTCTTGGTCTTATTCACATTAAAGTTCAAAAATCGTAACTATAGTAAACAACTAGAAGTAAATTTGAATAAATAAAGCAAACAAGTAATAAATTATTAACTTACGACGTCGTTTCCAGCTTGGCTTCGCTTCATTCTCAACGAAACAATCTGCTATGTCCAACCATGAGGTATCATTGGGGAGTGTCGGATCTTCTAGCTCCACAATCAATTCATTGTCATTATCTAACTCCGACAATAGAATGGGATTTGTGCCTTGTGTCCTATGTTGTTGGCGTTGGTCAAGAGCAAGATTATATTTGACAAATATAAGTGCATTCAATTGCTTATGTTCTAATCGATTTCGCTTCCTTGTTTGAATCTACCATGCATATAACATATTAGAAAGTTAAATTACTAAATATCCACATCATACATGACAACTAATTAGTTAAAATATGAAATAGACAAACAATAATTTTTTGCTCACTTGATCAAATGTGCTCCAATTACGCTCACACCCCGTAGCACTACAAGTCAAGCTCAAAATTCTCTTAGCCACATTCTGCAATTCCGGACAATGGCTTCCAAAGCTTTCCCACCAATAAGCTACAATAATAATATCATAATTTTAATACGTAAAAAGACATAAACATGTAATCAATGGAAATGTTCCAGTTAAATAAACATTAAACATACCAGGTTGTTTCGTGGTCCTTGCCTCAATGGCATATTGTCTCCCAAATGTCTCAGCACCTCTTCTGAACACATCAAGTTGTTGGTCAATGAGATTCATTTATCGTCTCGATGGAATCAAATGCTCAATTGTTTCATAATAGCCATCCATGATCTCTTCATCAGCTTGAAAGTTGTCACTATAATGGAAACGATGATTAAGATAATATGCTGCCGCATGTAAATGGCGATGGAGTTGTAGATTCCACCTTTCATCAATGACATTCCATATTTTCTTGTATCTCGACTCTTTGTTCCTAAGATTCTTTGCAATTTTCCTTGGCTTGATCCGTAGCTTCATAAATGTAGCCAATGGGAGGTCTATCATCCGCATCAACTAAACGCAAAACACGAACCAATGGAGATGCACAATTAATACTATACTTCACCCCGGGCCAAAATTGCTTGTCCCCCAGTATAATATGCATTACCTCAAGTGCCTCTAGCTTTGTTGAAAAATGAGACTTTTCCCACTTCGTGCAAGTAAACATACTCCTCAAGCCAACCCTATTATCAAGAATGTTTTGTAATGTGAGGTGGGTTGTGGCAAATCGAGTGATAGCTGGCCTTGTTAACTCCCTACCATTAGTGTGCTCTCTCATGAGACTCAATACCCACGTGTGGCTATAAATGTACACCGTTACTTTCTTGGCCTTTTTAACGGTTTCACTTGGGATGGGAAAATCACCAATGCCCGAAAGTATAAGATCTATCAAGTGTACTGCACAAGGAGACCAGAAGAGGTGTGGCCTATTTTTCATAAGGTATTCCCCAGCTTTGACATAAGCCGAGGCACTATCCGTGCACACTTGGATTACATTTTCTTTACCTACTTCCTGTACCACTTCATCCAACATCAAGTACAAGCTTTCAGCATTATGAAATATGCTTGATGTATCAAGGGACTTCAAGAAAACAGTTCCCTTTGGACTATTAACTATAAAATTTGGAATTACCATCGGTCCACCCATCGGACATAATAGTGCATCCATATTTCTTCCAATCTTTCTTGTAGGCTTCAAGCTTCACATTCACCTCTTCCACTTCCTTCTTCAAGTAGGTGTTCCTAATTTCATTGTAGGTGGGAGGCTTTAATCCACTCCCAAACTTACAAATTTCATCAATCATCTCTTTAAAATATACACTTGTCACAAATGTTGAAAGGCAAAACACATCCATAAATGAACCTATAAATTTTGACACAACATTTTTCCCTATCAGCTGGTTTCTATATCTCATTTATTGTGATATCTGCGTTTTTCAAAAAAAAAAAAAAAAATTTGGGCGGGGTATACTCAGTAGAGGTGGTGGGGGCACATAGCCACCCACCCTTTAAGAGAGAACGACCCCCCTCCCCTTTCTTCTTCTCTCCCTTTTCTTTATTTCTTTTCATTCCAGTGAGCGAGGCGACGAGAGGTTCTTTCCTCCAGCAGTTTTTGTGCGGTGGTTTTGTGGGTTTTTTCTCCCCCAAGCTCACCTCCTCCTCCCCATTTCTTCCTCTCTTCTTTCCCCTCTGCATTTCTCTGTGGTTTTCGAAAAAAAAAAATCAGTTTTCATTTGGGTTGGGGTTTGATCGGTTTTCATAGCTCCGATCAGCCGTGTTGGAGCCTTGGTGGCATCCTTGGGAGCCCTTAGAACCGACATGCAAGGTTGTTTTGGGGTTGGCCGAAAATTTTTCAAAAAATCAGGGTGCATGTTTGTTTGAAGGGTTCCTCGGCGTGAATTCGGGCTTTGGGTGCGTGGGTGAGCCTCACATTCGTGACTCCGAGTGTCCTTAGACTCATTTGCGGGTTGTTGTGCAGTTTGGAAGCGATCAGACCGGAGTAGGGAGGGTTTCGGCGCATTTTCGCCCAACTTTGGGTTTCGGCGGGGTGGTTGCCGAATTTCTATTGCATGTAAGTTTTTCTTTCAATCGCGCGCCGATTGTATTTATTTATTTATTCTAGTTTTCGGCTAGTTTACTCATTTTCGAGTCCGCTTTGCAGTTTTAAAAATTTTCGTGGTCCCGCATTCGTGGTTTTGCGTGTTTGGAGCTTCGACCGGTAGGAATTGGGTTTTGAAAATCCATTCCGCTTAGGTGAGTGGAATTATAATATTTATTTTGATAAAATAATTATTTGAAATCCTGAATTGAATTTTTACATTATATACCGTCAATTGTGTATAATTGAATCCAAATCCGAAATTCGGGGTTTTCAGATATTTCGATGATTGTGTTGGTTATTTATGAATGAATTATGTGTTGGATTTCCTGAAAGCATGATATACTTGAATGAAGTCGAATAGTGAATGAATTTTGGGTGTGAATAGGTTTTGGTGTAATGACATTGGACTTGTATGCTTCGTTTTCGAGTTTGCATAGCATGTCATGTTTTATCGTGGATTGCTGAGTCTTGAGCATGTATGATAATTGACTCGAATAAATTTATCGTGGTGAATTGGGTCATGTTGGGACCCTGACATAGTCGTGGTTTTATAAAAATTTGCCGAATTATTTATGATTGCACGTCTGTTACCTTTGGTTATGTACAAACTCGTCATTTGTGCATGTGGATAGTAGTATAAGTGTCTTTACCCCGCTATAATGTCTGTTGTGCCGATGCTTAAGAGCTTGCTCGCATCGTAAGTTGGATGGTACTTGAGATGACTCGCACCTGACATTGTGGACGCTATTGCATGTGGCAAGCTTGCTGAGGTGCGGTGAGCTCCCGCACACACTTGCCACTATAGAGTGCAGTAGGACGGGTCCCGGAGGACGTGCTTTGGAGATTACTCGCTTTCCCTCCCAGCGCGCTTGAGTTTGATTGTGTTAGGTTGGCCGTTTTAGGCCAGTCGTTCGGGATGTTTGAGTTTGTATCCTGACAGATGGCACCCCATTAGGATACAAACAAGCTCGAAGTGGTACTGGTGCACGTTGTGGGATGTGTCTGGGTGAGACACATTCGTAGGGTATGCGGATACCTACGATATGAGACACTTATATAGAATTTTACAGGATGTTTGGTTTCGACCACTACACCAAAAGGGCAATTTAGCTACGCCGAGCTGCCCACTGTTCTAAATCGTTGGTGTATTTGCCACGGCAAAAAACAGTAGCTATAAGTACCAACGGCTTAAAACCGTGGGTAAAAAACAACCTGGCCACGGTTTAAAACCGTTGGTATAGTTGGCACGGCTAAAAACCGTGGCTAATAGTAGCAACGGCTCCAGACCGTGGGCATTATTTGCATCGCCTCAAAACCGTTGCAATAAAAAAATTTAGCAACGGTTCTGAACCGTGGCTAGCTCTAGCAACGGCTCAAAACCGTGGCTACATGAAAAGCTGAAAAAAAAAATTGGGCGGGCTATTTTTGGCGCTCGACCTTCCCTCCATTCGACTTCCATCGACAATTTCACAAAATCGAAGCTCCCTCCCTCGACCTGCTTCCCTCCATTCGACTTCCATCGACCTGCTCCCTCCCTCGACTCGACTTCCCTGCTCCTTCTCCTTCCTGCTCCCTCCCTCGACTTCCCTCCTCCCCTCCTTCCCTGCTCCCTCGACTTCCCTGCTCCTCCCTCGACTTCCCTCGACTTCAATCGACTTCCCTGCTCCTCCCTCGACTTCCCTCGACTTCAATCGACTTCCCTCGACTTCAAAATCGATCAGCCACTGCAACCGAACAGGTACTCTCTCTCTCTCTCTCTTTTATTTATGATGAAATTAGGGTTCATCAGGGTTCTCTTTTATTTAGGATGAAATTAGGGTTCGATGATTGTTTTTTTTTACAATGAGCATTTTGTTTGAAAATTGAATTCTTCTTGAAAGTGAATGTTTGGTGGCCTTCAAATCGATTTCACGCATCTTTCTCTCCTGAAAAAGAGTAAATGTATATATGTATTATAATTTAGAATAGGAATTGGAGTTTATGCTTGATGAAGTTCTGTATGGTATATGCTATATGAAGTTTATGCTTGGAGTTTTTCAATAAATGTATATATGTATTCAACGATGTTTACAGTTGCCTTAGTTTTAATTTGTATTGAAAATATTGTTTCTATATATTATAGTGTGAACCACTCATAAACAACAATATAATAAACTCCTAATACAGGCCAAAACTTTAATTAATCATATTTAGTAATTATTGTAATTTCAAGCATATTTCCTGGGGATAATTCTGCTAGTTGACTCCAAACTCCGTAGATCCCACCAAATTAACTCCGCTATAATAAGCATTGAGATTGTCTCAGCATATCCTGAAGTAGGTGCTATTAAACACAATTTTTTTTACGGAGAAAGTGCTGCAACCTACACCAAGTATGAACGATCTAGACCCTATATAAAACCAGCACTCCTAGAGTTAGGTTTGAGCCTTGTAAAACTTTGCTTGATTTTCTAAATCATTTGAATCTAAGTTCAAACTTTATAATTTAACTTTTGAAATTCATTTTGATTTGGAAGTAAACTGTTGGCAAGCATACACAATATGCAGCCAACTTCATGAATCATAGAATTTCTTGAGAAAGGAAGGAAGAATAGGAAGTAAGATTAAGAGCGAAGCAAAGTAAATTCAGAGCGAAGCAAAGTAAGGACGGGCCTTATAGGTATCATACCTATTGCAATCTTCCTCCCTGTATGCTTTTTCCCTGCAGCATAACCATAAATGAAACAAGGTCGGTTTACTGGAAATTCTAAACAAAATCGTCCACGCATGTATATTAGTTGGAACCTATTATTTAAATACTCAAAACAGTGTCAATACAAATATATGCATTTCCATGAATTTAAACAGTAAACACTGCTGCGTGCCCATCTCTTATATGCTGTCACTACTAAATCATCTGATGGTTGTTCAAGTTGGAGTAAGACAAGAAGGAATGACATAAATCTTAGCAGGAAAACCTCAATTATGTTGTAATTAATAAAAGGAAACAGTAATCTTTACCTTTTCTCAAACATTGGTCAGTTCTATTGATCTTATCACACAGTTTATCACGCACCATGTTATTATAAACTATAGGCTTCTTCACCCAATTCATTTGATACCGCCTCCCCTTAATCGCATAGGTGTGGTTTTTGCTATTTCCCAGTTTCAAAAAATATTGATTTTGTTCTTTATGGTTTGCCGCTTAGCATCCCTTGGAAGGAAACCAAGTTGCCACTGGTTATACCTTTTGTAACTATAATCTCATATTATTATAAACTCATTCGATAAGGGTGCAAATAACAAGGGTATGAACGTTGTTATCAAGTGTTGATATTCTATTGATAATGTGATTGCAACGTCTGTTTCCCTTTACAAATGATTTCGCTATTTTGGGTTGTTCTTGAGGCATTGCCATGTATTATTTTCATTTTTCTGTGTGATCTCAATGACCCGGTTTGGAAAGAACAAAATCTTCATCAGTGAAAAAGGATATCTACATAGAAGTGAATCCTTATTTTCTAGATAACTCACTTGATCACAGAGAAAAAGAATAAAAAAGAGATGAAAAAAACTAGTACAATTGATTTGGTCTGAATTGAAATTTGGCAGAATTTATGAGAGCGATCTCAGGGTATTGATACTAGGATTCTTCTTATTCTGCCAGAGTTTTGAGATTGTGATTCTGCTGCAAATGTCTGGTTCTGACTATGCTACAGTGTAGTGTGAATTTGCTTCTGCTGCAGAGTTGGGTCTGAATGACTTGGCTGAGGAAGTCGTGTTGAAAATGTTAGTTAGAATTCTGCGGAGTCTCTGTCCAATTCAAAATCGTATGCAGGCTGTGATTTGATCTCTGGTCCTGACTTCGTTAATAGCCACTTCGTTCACCATCAGAAAAATCTCCAATCTCTAACCATCCTTCTACTATAACCATAACTTGATTTTGCACAGAATGGTGACAGATTATGCATCACCAATCCTATCACTCGCAGAGTTAGTTCTCTGATGGATGCATTCTTTTGGTTATGTAATTAGCACTAATCCTATCACTTGCAGAGTTAATTCTCTACAGATGCATTCTTTTGGTTATCTAATTATAGTCACTGATGTATGATGCATCCATCCAACAGTAGTTCTTGTGACAGAAAAGGCAATGTACTTGTGACTTAAATATGGAATGCTTCATCCTTCATAATATGAAGAGCTTACTGGAATTTTAATTGACTATGCTACAATATTTTTTGATGCATTTCTAATGCTATTTTAGTCATCCTCTTTGGTTGAGACCTAATATTTTGTCTTTGTTTCTTATTTTGACTTTTGAGTTGGGAAAGGGAAGCTTTGTAGCTATGTATTCAGATTGGCTTTTCCAATGCTTTATAAAAATCTATTTGTGGTGATATGTTGTGGAAGGAAATTATCTATAAATGTGGTGTATATAGTTGATTCTTATTTCTTTTTGTTTGATAATGGTTAATATCTATAATGTCATTGATAGAAATGGATAGTACTCGCGACAATCTCTCCACCATTGATGTCACTAGATCTACAAATGATGACATTGAAGTTAAACAGACCATACAGTTCAACCTCCACGGTTTAGCAGTTGGACCTGGTGCTAGAAATTTCAATAAAAACATTGGAAAGCTTGTTGAAACCCTTGTGCCCATCAAATTCAAGGGTTGGCACCATGTTACTGACAACTACAAAGAGGATGTGTGGAATGGCCTCAAGGTGAGATTTTACATCATTGATTTTCATAATGTCTTATTTTATTTTCAACTTATATCTCAATGGCTTATTTGCAGCGTGAATACGACATCCCAAATTATGTGAAAAAGAGTGTGCATTTGAAAATGCCTGAATATTATAGAAGGTTCAAGGCAGATCTTAGGAAGAATTATTTGGATAAGTATCTTACCATTGAGGAACAAGAGAAGCATGTTCCAAATGGTGTAAGAGAGGAGGATTGGAAGGAGTTTGTTCGCTATGAGAGCACCCCTGAAGCGAAGGCAATTAGAGCCCAAAATGCAAAAAACAAAAAGGCTTCAAAGTATGTATGGGGGGGTGGCCAAAAGAGTGCTGCAGAAGTAGAGTATGAAATGGTAATTGAGTTTCTAGCTACTAGTACAATATTATATACCATTTAACTATATAGGCTGAGACTAATCTTTCAAGTATATAGGTTGAGAAGAACCCTGATGGGGAACCAGTCACACGCACTGACATATGGATTGCATGTCACACTGGAAAGGATGGAAAACCTACGCATGGTTCTGAACAATATATGGTATGTGCCCAATGATGTCTTTTATACCCAATTCTTAATTTACTTTGTAGTTGTTTGAATATTATTTGTGTCCTGATTTATTTTATTTTTTCATTCTTTTGAAGGAACAAGTTAAAGCAAAAAAAGCTGCCTTGCAAGAATCTTCAACTCAGGGTACCACTGACCTCACTATTGATGATGATCCTCTAAGCCAAGTGTTTGGCCAAGAAGCGAGGGGACGTACTCGTTGTGTTGGAACCACTGTCTCTAAAAGGAAGTATGATGCTGCACTTCCCGCTCGTTCATTGCTATTGGAAAAAACATTGGAAGCCAAAAAAAGGGAAGAAAAATATGAAAGATTAGAAGAAAATGTTAGATGGATACGAGAGAGACTTGAAAGTGGAACTTATGTAAGACCATCAACATGTGAGGGAATACAAGGAGTTGTTCACATAACTGAAGATACACCGTCATCCCGTGCACAATCGACAAGGCAACCAGAAAATCCATTACTTCCATCTCCATTACCACCATCTACATTACCTCCATCCCCATTACCACCATCTCCATTACCATCATCTTCTCAAGGTGTTGCGAGGTTTCCTTCTTCAAGCAATCCTGTTCCTTCAGTGTCAAGGAGATACAAAGTTTGTGATTGGGAAAGGAATGTCATTGCGATAGCATTAGAGGTTGTAGATCCTATCCATCAATTCTCTTGCGCTTGTCATGGATCTGATAGGCCCCCTATTCGATTTACGTATACTAGGAGGAAACATGCCAATGGGAAACAGCATGGGGACTGACTGCCAGAAATGCAAGCATTATCACACGAATAACAGTAGTGCAAGTTATTGCTGTTATTACTGATGAATGCAAGTGAATGCTGTTATTACTGATGAATGCAAGTGAATGCTGCTATTACTGAAGTAATGCTATTACTGAGATATGCAAGTGGATGCTGCTACTGAGAAATGCTGATGGGGACCAAGTGCTATGACTGAATACAATAGAATGTGTAGCAGAATAATATGGGAAGTAGGGACTATAAATAGTAATAGAATAGAAGAGAGAAAGGTCATTCATTGATTTGTAATCTCATTGTACAGATAGCATTAGCTGTCTAGGAGTTCTGGAGCTTCTCGAATAGCTCTACAAGGAGATTGGCACTCTCTAAGTTGCTATCTACATTGCTTGTTATCCTGCTTCTATCTTTCTAATACAATATCACTTTTTCATCTGCTTCACTTCTCTGCCTTCCATATCTGCTACTTCTAATTTGTCTGTTCCCATCTCATTTCATTGTCTACCATTGTGAATCACCAACTGACAGTATATGATCTCTGAAGTATAGTGCTGATCTTGATCAGTTGAAATTGCATCCAAGCTCCGAATCTGCAAACAAGAATCAAGATAAAGGTCAGTTCTTATCAATTGGTATCAGAGCACTCGATCTTGAGTGAATATGGCTGGCAAGGGTGCATCGACAAGTAATGTGGCAAGATTTGAGGCCATAGAAGAAAGCATTGTAAAGGTTCAAGAACATGTTCAAGAACAAGTGGAATCGTTGAGGGGAGATATTAAAGAAATGCTCAAGATGATGAAGAATCAACAAGAAACCTTAAAACCAGTCTCCACAGCAGAGAAAGATCAGATGCATCCAGCAAATGTGGAAGCACAAAGTTTGAACGGAGTAGGAGGAGTTTCTTCCTCTCAAGGTTATCAGTATGATAGAAGACCTAGAAGGTTAGAGATGCCTACCTTTGAAGGATCGAATCCAGATGGATGGATTCTAAAGGCTGAAAGATTTTTCTCCTTACAGAGATACAATAATGAAGAGAAAATGGAAGCAGCGGTTATCTCTTTCGAAGGTGATGCCTTGTTGTGGTATCAATGGGAGAGTAAACGAAGGCCAATCTTTTGTTGGGAGGAATTGAAGGGTTTAGTATTGAAACAGTTTAGATCGATGCAAGAAGGATCTTTGTGCGAACAGTTTCTTGCACTACGACAAGATGGATCGATAGCTGATTACTGTAGAGATTTCGTTTCGCTAGCTGCACCATTGGAGACTGTCACAGAGGAGGTCTACCTTAGCAAATTCATAAATGGATTGAAACCCTCCATTAGAGCTGAGGTGAGGATGCTCGATCCTGGACATCTGGGTCGGGCCATGGACCTTGCCCAACGGGTTGAAGAAAAACAAAGAGTAATGGGCTTCACCAGATCAGGTTTTCAAAGTTTCAGTAACCGGCCCATGACTAGCCCAAAGCCCTTTACAACCGGTTCACCAGGTCAATCACAACAAAACTCTTCCAGAGATTTTTCACACAAACAATTCAGATCTCAACCCTATTCACATTCTTCCAGAGAGCATGAGAGACATGGAGGCGACAAGAAAGAAACTCGACGATTCTCAGATGCAGAGTATCAGGACAAGTGAGCAAGGGGGTTATGTTTCAAGTGTGACGAGAAGTATTCACCGGGTCATTTGTGCAAAAGAAAAGAGGTGAGTGTCCTTATTGCTCAAGCTGATAGCGATGAGGATGAAGAAGGGGATCTACATGGTGATGAAAATAAAGAGGTAGAGGCGGTCGAAATGAATCAGATCATTGAGGTCTCCCTTAGTTCTGTCATGGGGCTGACCAACCCAAATACTATGAAGATTGAAGGCGAAATTGAAGAACAGACAGTGGTGGTGTTGATTGATAGTGGCGCTACGCATAACTTCATTTCACAGAAGTTAGTCGACAAGGTGATGTTACCTGTTACAGCGACAGGGGTTTATGGTGTCACAATGGGGTCAGGGGATTCGGTTAAGGGGAGTGGTGTATGTAAAGGGGTGAAACTGATGTTGCAAGGCGTGGAGATTGTAGAAGATTTTCTTCCATTGGGGTTGGGAAGCTCGGATGTGATTTTGGGTATACAGTGGTTAGAGACGTTGGGTACAACTTCTATAAATTGGAAGGATCAAATTCTTCGATTTAGGGCTGGCTTAGATACCATTACTCTCAAAGGGAATCCAACCTTGGGAAGAAGTTTGGTCTCCTTGAAAACTATGATGCGGGAAATGAAGCAGGAGGGTCACGACTTTCTTGTTGAGTTGGGCAGTATGGAGGGACATGGGAATGTCACTCTTCGTCTACAGATAGTTCAATTATACCTGTAGGAGTATCAGAGGTAATACAAAAGTACTCTATGGTTTTTCAATTACCATCTGGATTACCTCCCCGTCGAGGTTTCGAGCACGCAATTACATTGCAAGAAGGGTCCAATCCGATTAATGTCCGACCATATCGTTACCCTCAAAGTCAGAAGAATGAAATAGAGAAGCTGATTGATGAAATGTTAGAAGCAGGAATTGTGCGACCCAGTGTGAGTCCCTTTTCAAGTCCTGTTTTGTTGGTCAAGAAGAAGGATGGGGGATGGCGTTTCTGCTTGGATTATCGAGCTCTCAACAAACAAACGGTACCTGTTCGGTTCCCTATTCCGATTATTGAAGAATTATTGGATGAGCTTCATGGATCGGTGATTTTTTCGAAACTAGACCTCAAGTTAGGTTACCATCAGATTCGATTACGAGAAGGAGAGGAACCAAAGACGGCTTTTCGAACTCACGAGGGGCATTACGAGTTTTTGGTGATGCCATTCGGACTTACGAATGCTCCTGCGACATTTCAGGCTTTAATGAACTCGATCTTCCGGCCTTATCTACGTAAGTTTGTCTTGGTTTTTTTCGATGATATTTTGGTATACAGTAAGGGAGTCACAGAGCACATTCAGCATCTTGAAGTGGTATTGGAGATTTTACAAGCACAGCAATTGTATGCAAATCAGAAAAAGTGCGAATTTGGCAGCTCAAGGTTATGTTATTTGGGACACATCATATCTGAGGATGGGGTTTCGGTAGATCAATCAAAAATTCAGGCTATGTTGGCATGGCCTTCACCCAGGAATATTACGGAATTAAGGGGATTTTTGGGTCTCACGGGTTACTATCGTAAGTTCATCAAGGAGTATAGTCAGGTTGCTTGGCCCTTGACCTCTCAGTTGAAGAAAGATAGCTTCGCATGGAATGAGGAGGCTGAGTTAGCGTTCCAACAGTTGAAGCGCATCATGACGGAGGCCCCAGTATTGGCAATGCCGGATTTTTTTGAAGAATTTATTGTTGAGACCGATGCTTTGGGGTTTGCCGTGGGAGCAGTGTTGATGCAGTCCAACCGTCCGATCGCATTTTTTAGTCAAGTTTTGGGTCCAAGGGCAAGACTTAAACCCATTTATGAGCGAGAACTCATGGCAATTGTGTTGTTAGTGACGAAGTGGCGCGCATACTTGTTAGGCCGTAAATTCATCATTCGCACGGATCAGAAGAGTTTAAAATTTTTGATGGAGCAACGGATTATTGGGCCAGAATACCAAAGATGGGTGAGTAAGCTTCTGGGCTATCAATTCGAAATTCAGTATAAGATTGGAGCATTGAATAAAGCGGCTGATGCTTTGTCCAGAATATCTCTACCCCTTTCATGTTCCCAAATCAGTTTACCTACTTGGCGCGATTGGGCAGTGTTGAAGTCTGAAATTGAGGCTGATTCTTCAATTGCAGACATCAAGAAATCAGTTTTGGATGGCTCGGGTCGCCCTGGATTTACAATTATCAATGACATCTTGCATTATAAACACAGGTTAGTAATTTCTCCAAACTCATCTCTGATTCCCACCCTCTTTCATGAGTTCCATACTTCTTCTGTGGGGGGTCATTCCGGAGAAACTAAGACCTATCAGAGAGTTGCTAAAGAAATTTACTGGGTGGGAATGAAGGCGGCCATCAGAAAATTGGTTAGTGAATGTGATGTGTGCCAACGCAATAAAACCATGGCTACCAGTCCAGCTGGACTTCTTCAGCCGATTCCTCTTCCTACACAGGTTTGGGATGAGATTGCGATGGACTTTATAGAAGGTTTACCTGTTTCGGGTATGCTGGACACGATTCTGGTGGTGGTGGATCGGCTCAGTAAGTACGCGCACTTCATTGGGTTGAAACACCCATTCACTGCCAAACGAGTAGCTGTGGTATTCAGTAAGGAGGTTGTCAGACTTCATGGTATGCCATTGTCCATTATCTCGGATAGAGACCGCATTTTCCTTAGCAACTTTTGGAGTGAATTGTTTCGGGTTCAGGGCACACATTTGAAACACAGTACGGCCTATCATCCACAAACAGACGGTCAGTCTGAGCGTAAATCGCTGCCTGGAGACCTACTTGCGGTGCTTCACTTCTGCGAAACCCAATTTATGGTCTAAATGGCTTCTGTGGGCAGAGTATTGGTATAATACTTCTCATCATTCGGCCACGGGTTTTACGCCTTTCAAAATTTTATATGGTAGAGATCCTCCTGCTCTGCTGCGTTATAATACAGGGAGGACGGCTGTGTCTTCTGTGGAGCTAATACTATTAGCCAGGGATGAAATTCTGGAGTGTCTACGGGAAAATTTATTGCGCGCTCAACAACGCATGAAGTGGTTTGCTGATAAGTCTCGGCGTGAGGAGGTTTTTGAAGTAGGGGATAAAGTGTTTCTAAAAATCAGACCTTATAGACAGCGGTCACTGGTTCAGCGCCATAATCAGAAGCTTTCTCCCATATTTTATGGGCCTTTTGAAGTGTCGGCTAAGATTGGTGCGGTTGCTTATCGGTTAGCCCTGCCTTCTTCTTCTCAGATTCATGATGTTTTTCACGTATCTCAGCTCAGACGGGCCAAGGGACCTTGTTCGGTTAGTTCTTCCCTTCCCTCCCAATTAACTGATGACATGGAGTTAATGGTTCAGCCTGAGAGTTTGTTAGATGTCCGACATGCTGTTAAGGGGAACTCGGAGAAAGTGGAAGTCTTAATAAAGTGGCAGGCATTACCTGCTTATGAAGCTACTTGGGAAGATTTTGATTTGCTTGCTCAACAGTTTCCTTCATTCCACCTTGAGGACAAGGTGCGTTATTGGCGCGGGGGTATTGATAGGCCCCCTATTTGATTTACTTATACTAGGAGGAAACATGCCAATGGGAAACAGCATGGGGACTGACTGCCAGAAATGCAAGCATTATCACACGAATAACAGTAGTGCAAGTTATTGCTGTTATTACTGATGAATGCAAGTGAATGCTGTTATTACTGATGAATGCAAGTGAATGCTGCTATTACTGAAGTAATGCTATTACTGAGATATGCAAGTGGATGCTGCTACTGAGAAATGCTGATGGGGACCAAGTGCTGCTGCTACTGAGAAATGCTGATGGGGACCAAGTGCTATGACTGAATACAATAGAATGTGTAACAGAATAATATGGGAAGTAGGGACTATAAATAGTAATAGAATAGAAGAGAGAAAGGTCATTCATTGATTTGTAATCTCATTGTACAGATAGCATTAGCTGTCTAGGAGTTCTGGAGCTTCTCGAATAGCTCTACAAGGAGATTGGCACTCTCTAAGTTGCTATGTACATTGCTTGTTATCCTGCTTCTATCTTTCTAATACAATATCACTTTTTCATCCGCTTCACTTCTCTGCCTTCCATATCTGCTACTTCTAATTTGTCTGTTCCCATCTCATTTCATTGTCTACCATTGTGAATCACCAACTGACAGTATATGATCTCTGAAGTATAGTGCTGATCTTGATCAGTTGAAATTGCATCCAAGCTCCGAATCTGCAAACAAGAATCAAGATAAAGGTCAGTTCTTATCAGGATCATTGAACCCTGCAACAGAGATCAAACTTTCCTTATGCTTCAAATTCAGGACTGGGGTGAAACTTTACAAAAGTGATCCAAAAGGAGACAAGATGGGGGATTTGGACGTTGGTGATTTCTTCGTATGGTGTAGAACTCATGTGGAACTTGATGATTGATAGTTACAACTATGTTGGAAGCAATGTAATGGTGGCAGCAAAAGAGGAGCTGAGTAAAATACACTACGGGCACGTGATTGTTCATTTTAAGGTAACTAGCTGAAGCTTAAGTGCAAGTATCTATAGACTTAACCACAAAATGACTATTGCTTGCCTCATCCCATTTGAAACATTGTTTCTTCTATTTGAATTCTCATTCGCAACAATTGGTATGACCTTAGTTCATCTTTGATTGCTATGGTGCATATACTACAGTTTGCTTTGTTCTCATATTTATGTCTATTGCTTTTGATATTGATTATGATGTCTTTCTTTATACAGGAGTTCTATTTTCTACACAAAAACACCCAAAAACCAAGAGTCTAATGGTGAATTTTCTGACTATATTTACTTTTTAATGTTTATTTATGTTTACTTTTTGATTATGATGTCTTTCTTTTAATGTTTATTGCTGTACGTGCTGTTTCTGGCCGCAGCGGGTTTCAGCGTGTGCGGTTAGCACACTGGTTTTGAGCTGTGGTTGAGGTATTCTCCTTACATGTGGTGGCCATCTAACCTAGTTCAAGTATTGTTCTTTATTGTTCTTTTCTAGCTCTGTAGTTTAAAATTTTGAGTGATTTCTCTCATCCTCAAATAATGATAGAAATTGGTCTAAGAAGTTAATTAACATTCAGCTTGATTTCTACTCTTTGCAGGGTGTCTTTTGGAGAAACTGGTGTAGGTGCTGTTTCACAGCAGCTTTATTCGTCACTTACGAGCATCCAAATGGGCCTCGCAGAGGACAAACATGGTTGGACTCTCACATTAGACTAGATAGATTAAACCAAGCATGTATTGTCCCAATTTGATTATTGAATACCAATTTGATTATTGAATACAAACATGGTCTGTTTATGGCTTTGCAACATTTTAAATTGTGATTAATGTGGGGGTTAGGGTGCTAAACAAAGATGGAGTTTCTCTTATCTCTGTGGCTCTTTCCTCGTTCAATTTCAGACCCTGTCAAAGTTGATCACCTTAGATGTTGAGCATAAGACAAACCAGGGGTTGGAAGGAATTTCATTGAAGTCTTATTTCCGTAAACTAAGCAAATGTTCAACTTATTTAGTTATTTATTCATTGCCATTCTTTATTTATTTACTTACTAATGGACACACAAATTCAGCATGAAAACACTGTTTTGGATGGGGCATCTAAGGTCTATATTTTCTGAAATACAGTGGTGATGGACAAATTTCTGGGCAAGTGTTAGTCTACAGGCATCCAGGGTTGCACTTTGGTGATGTACATGTCTTGAATGCAATATACGTCAAAGAGTTGGAGAAATTTGTTGGCAATGCCAAATACGCTATTTTCTTTCCTACTAAAGGCCCACGCTCCTTGGCAGATGAGATTGCAAATGGTGATTTTGATGGTGATATGTATTGGGTGTCAAGAAACCCACAGGTCAGTGGTGATGGATAATGCAGCTGCAGATGGGATAGGTATGACTAGTCGTTCTTTGTTTGATTCAAGTCTTTTGATTGCTCCTTCCTCCTTTTGATTGCCTCTATAGTTCACTAGTTCAGTGCCAGGAAAATTTTGGTTTCTTTGTTCATTTAAAATTTTTGCATTCCCTGTTATAAGAAAAGAAAAAAATAGATTTGAGTTTGATACTTCTTTTCAAATCCATTTATATATTGCTCACCAGTCATAACTTCCATGTAGATCATCTCTTCCATGTAGATCATCTCTGTCTTCTCCATGATTCAAGCTGGCATTTTTTCAATGTTAATCCAGAAATGGATCTTGCATTGTAGTCTATTCGATTTATAACGTAATTTTCTGCCTCAAGCGCAATTTTTTTTTTAAAATCATGCAAAACTTTCTGGTTAATCTGATATGATTCACTGTCCTTTCAGAAACAATCATACTTAAGTTTAAATAAACTCAAAACACTAGCAGAGATAATATGGTTGTGATGTGCACAGTTACAGCATAAACGTGGCTTTGCTCTTTGTTATACATGTGCTGATCTTTGAACCCAATGCATTCTCTTTCAAAAAGTCCTATTCCATATTTTCAGATCCATGTAGCATGTTTCTCATTTGATGTAATTATTTGGCAGCTATGGATACAATTTTGATTCAAATGACTGGACTACTGTGTACAAGCACACAATGGGTAAAGACCTCAAATTTAAAGCTGGTTATGATTCAGAGGTGCGGCTTGGGTGGGCTTCTCTTTGGGTAATTTCTCTGAACACTGTTGTTAGCATTTGTTCTAAAGCAACTATCAGAAAGCCAATTAGAGTAAGCAAAAACACAAAATATAAAAACCTTGAACTGTGATTCAAGAGTTAATAGATGGTCTGATTGATGCACAATTGAAACCTTGCAGCATTTTACATATCAGAAGATGTGGTAATGCAGCATTGTTTTGTCTGTAATATTCACGAAAGCCCAGTCAAATCATAATATTCAGGTATTTGCTGTTTAAAACTATGCTTTTGTTTGTCTAAGAAATTGTCTGTAAATGCTTGGATATCTTTTGGCAGTTACATATATTTTGAAAAGAGTAAGAATATTCAATTGAGTGGATCAGATAGTAGAATAATGTTTTGGTTGCAGGACTTGTTTTCTGTTTGTTGTTCATGTATGTTCCATTTCTGGCTTCTGTCAATTTAGGGACACCAGGTGTAATCTAATAGAAGCTGAAGTAGGGATACCATTGTAGATAGCATTGTTGCCAATACTAATTTCAAATTATATATTCATAGATGCTAGTATGATAGTAGTACTAGTAAACAATATCTGACACAGAGCTGCAATCAATCTCTCAACAACAAAAATCTATATTACTATTTGAAAGCATGTAATTCTCTACCCCGGGTTACACGCACAATCACTATTTCTATTTCTGTCTCTTTTTTGTTTCATGATTTGTAAAATTTGCATTTCAGCTTGCCTAGGAAATCAATTAAAACTTAAGATATTGGGCTTGCATAACCTGTACAATAGTCACTGAAAATAACAGACCGTTTATTATTCCATTAATTTATTTAATTTTTCCCCCTCTGCAACTTGTATACATCTTGTGAATTTTCTGCAATTTCAAAGAAGACCTGGAGAAATTGCCACATCTAAATTCTAAAAGATATATGAGCACAGTCGTGTTTGTATGAAACTTTATCAAATAATTGTTTGTTATTTCTTAAATCCGTGGTCGTACGATGTTTTTATGGGTGAGATTCTTCTGCTAATGCTTTGTATATATAATATATGTCTGCCCAAGATCTCTTTATATGCCAATATGTTTTGACTGTTTCAGCTGCTGTTTCATTTTATGATGTTTTTGTACTTTATTCCCTTCCTTCTAGAATGCAATAGTTGTCGTTTCATTTTGATTCTACTCGATTACCAAATAAGCTCATCAAGGGCCATGTATTTTGGTGGCAATGTCATGCACTCTGGTCAGCTCAAAACATTGAGCTCATTCAACTCTGTACCATAGAATATGAATCCTATGTTTTATGTCATCATGTACTTATGCTGTTCGTTATTTATTCTAAATTTAGAACACTCATTTCAATTTCCTATTATGCAAAGCCTGGCATTTCCATGCAACTCTAATGCCCTTGTCTTCATAAATTTCTCTGTTTTCCTCTTAGGGATGGAGTGAGCGAATCTCAATTTAACCAAGTTCTGAACATTGAACTTGAACAGATCATAAAGGTAATTGGCACTATTTTATATTTTCGATCTCTATTGATGGCATATAAGGTTCCTTACAA
This sequence comes from Berberis vulgaris, assembly GCA_963556465.1. Taxonomy (NCBI): domain Eukaryota; kingdom Viridiplantae; phylum Streptophyta; class Magnoliopsida; order Ranunculales; family Berberidaceae; genus Berberis; species Berberis vulgaris. Next base: position 78,617,563 of record OY747135.1, read on the forward strand.
AGGGCTTCAGTGTGCTTTAAAATCTCTTATCCATTTAATTGATCAACATAAACAGTGTAAACCCCACAAATAGTGTGGTTCTTTTTTTGATGATTCTCTTGGTAACAATGAGATGGAACAGCTGCGAGGAACGACTGCAGGGCCGAGACAGACCCTGGAATAGCTGCAAGGAACGACTGCAGGGACAGTCGTGGTGTCGCGAACAGGGCGAGGCGGTGTTTGCTGGCTGATGGCCTGTTGCTGCGAGGCAAGTTGCAGCCAGACGTCAACATGCTGCCTGGGTACTGCAGGGTGTGCTGCTTAGTGTGGCAGTGCGAGTGCGGGCTGGGCTTAGTGTAGGGAACTCACAGGCTTCTGCTGGAAGTTCTCAAAATAGGTTCATGTTTTCTTTTTTTTGTTTTTGTTTTTGTCCAATCAATGGACTCCATTTCATAACTTATATAATATAGAAAAGTTGAAGCTTCTGATGAATTCATATGAGATTTGTATTGATCATAGCCACTTCATAAAAAATTATTTATTTGTCAAGCTTCTTGTTGTCTAACTTCAATCCACAGATTCATTTATTTTGTTTCATGTGTTAAATCTGTTGTAACTACTGTTGGCTGCTATCCAAAATAATTGAGAATGACATATAGAAAGCTTGCTTTGTAGATAAACTACTTTTTTCTGTTCCTTGTGACTTTCCAGTGCTAACATTAAGAAATAAATATTTTTCCCTCGATGGTTAGATGTATGATCATGGTACTGAATCTCTTATCAGGTCATCAAGCATTTTGACGGGTGTAAAGCTGATCTGGTTGTCTGTGATGGTGCTCCAGATGGTTAGAAGAAATTTGATTTGGTGTAAAGCTGATCTGGTTGTCTGTGATGGTGCTCCAGAGGGTAAATGATTCTTTACAACATTTTGTTGCTAAATTTTGAATTTGTTGGAGTTATATGTCTCTTTTTTTTTGTTCGTATTATTTGCTACTATGGCCTAATTGTATGAAATTTCAGGTCACTGCAAACAGCTGGGAAAGTGGGTTATTTATTTTATTCTTAGTTGTATTTGCCCTCATTGCTGCTGGTTATGTACTGAAGAAGGTATAGGGTTTCTTAGAAAGTGTTATGGAAGTTTCACTGAAGTACCATACTTGGTTTTTTTGTGTGTTGTCATTAGTTGCGTTTAATGTCTACATCTTTGATATAGGGATTAGAGGATCCAACAAGGAGCAAGTACAAGCTTTTCTTGAGCTGTTCATTGATTATTACGTCTGTGATCCCCCCTGAGCTACCAATGGAGTTATCAATAGCTGTTAATACATCTTTAATTGCACTAGCACGGCGTGGGATATTCTGCACCGAGCCATTCCGAATTCCTTTTGCTGGGAAGGTTAGTATTATCGACATTTATGATTCAATCTAAGAGCCTTTGGTAAATGTCACACCTTTCTAACATTCGCACAAAGTACTCTTTTTCCTGCATCATCATTCATAGGTTTCAATTCTTTGTAAATATATTCAGTTTAGCAAGCTAGTAAACTTATAACCGGAATCAATATGATGAAAAAATTGAAGTGATAACTGAAAAAATAATTATCTAATGTAGTAATGGTGCCTGTATTGGTGGATTTGTGGGTTGACGTATCTGGCACCTCACACCTGTGTCGGACACAATATTCATTCCCTTGTCATTGTTATATTGGTGTTTAATTATTACATGTACTCCTACAAGTTCCTTTAGTTCTTTTGTGTATCAATGGTTAATTTGCTTTGAATTGATGGAAGAAAAAAAGCCTTCGTGATCGAGAAAGTCTAGCGAGAAGTTGCTTTAGCTCATGTTAACATTTTTTTCCCTTCAGGTGGACATATGTTGTTTTGATAAGACTGGGACTCTTACATCAGACGACATGGTATGTTATGATGTCACATGATCAAGTTTTAGCTTATGTAATTGATGATACTGTGATGGATGTAATGGATATATGGCAATGTTTTTTAGGAGTTCCGTGGAGTTGTTGGGCTCTCTGATAAAATGAATATAGAATCTGATCTGATGAAGTGAATATAGAATCAGACAGTAAAGTCCCTGTCCGTACAATGGAAATTCTTGCTACTTGTCATGCACTGGTGTTTGTGGAGAACAAGCTGGTAAGTAATTGGTCTTGGGCCCTAAGAGCATATAATCTGGTCTAGTAGAATTTTTTTTTCAGCATGAAACCTATATGTTGTTGATGATGATACTTCTACTTGTGCTTTTGCTACAACTTATTGTTACACCCAGGTCCAGATTATATGCAATAAAGCACTTAAAGAGTATCTATGTTGTCTTGTTTCAATAACTGTGCAATTATAGGTCATGTTTGTCTGTCATTGGTTTATTAGGAATCTTTATAGGTCATGTTTGTCTGTCATTGAGTACTGACTAATTTTTATACTGCAGGGCTCTGAAGGTCTGAGCCAGTACGGGCAGCAGTATGTTGGACAGGAGAATGCGCATACATTGCTTGTTTCTGGGGTGCAAAGTGTGTCGTTGTATCAACCATCACCGGTGCCATATACAAGCAACTACCAGGTGCTGCATTCTCATCATTTTCAGTATATTGAACAAGCAACTACCGAAAGAAATGGGGCCTGTTCCTAAGGGCATCAATGTATTTTCTTACATTATAACTAGGTGGATTTGTATTGTTGGAAAAAACATAGAGAAATTCTTTTGTTTTAGATGCGAGCGTAACATGATATAACAAGGTTCCATTTGTTCAGGTTAATCCTGTTATTGTACATTAGTGCTATTTGTTTACATGTTTTTGTTTGGCGTCAAAACTTGACAAGTTCCTTTTTACGGTTGATTTTGTATTTATCTAGCATATAGTTTGGTGGAATCTTATTCGTGCCGGAGGCATGACACAAACCATAGTAAGGACTGATTTTGCAGGTGCCACGGCTGTGATTTTGCTGCAGCAGCAAAAAAAAAATATAAATTTTTTTTTCGATTATATTAATTTGCAACGGTTTGAAACCGTTGCAACAAAACAAATTTTTTTTTTTTTTTTGAATTTTGTTTTAATTGCCAACGGCTTACAACCGTGGTTGGAGCTTGCCACAGCTAGGAACTGTGGGCGTTCTTCATCAGTTGCTACGGCTTAAAACCGTGGCCAAGGTTAGCCACGGCTTAAAACCGTTGCTATCACGTTTGCCACGGTTTATTTCTAACTGTTTAGCCACGGCTAAAAACCGTGGCCAGGGTTAGCCACGGCTAAAAACCGTTGCTATCTTGTTAGCCACGGTTTATAACCGTTGCTAATATCTACACCTTGTCACGGCTTAAAACCGTGGCTATTTTGGCCACGGCTAATAACCGTTGCTATTGGTCTTGCAACGGTCTAGAACCGTGGCTAAATGCTAAAAATCACTTCCCCCATTCAAGCATAAAACCGTTGCTACAATGTTTAGCAACGGTTTATAGCCGTTACAAGGAATTTTGCGACGCCTCTGTAGCCCACGGCTCTTAGCCGTGACAATGCCTTACGCCCACGGTATAGAACCGTTGCTAATGGGGGTTTTTGGTGTAGTGGACCTGATTGTTATACCTAGGAGACTAGGAAGAATTATGATATTGTCTTTATTTCCATCGCTTGATATTTACCATGTTTGAATCACGTGTAATGATCGACATAGATTGTAAACTTGTAGTTATTGTGGAATCTGAAATGTGGTGTTGTTGCTTGAACTTAGAAACATTATCCTTAGAGACACGGTGTGATTTAGACTTTAGAACTTGTTGCTTGTTCATTGTTGTGTGGCATGAATTTTCCTTGTTTATTATTCCGTTATTTGTATTTAGTTCGCTCGCACCAGCTAGCTTTGTGTTTGCTGACCCCGCAAGGGGTGTGCTTCTATTGGAGTGCAAGCAGTGTTGGAGTTCCTGCTGATCGTAGCACGTAGGCCCCGATTTCTGTTGTAGGCGCATTTTGTGCTTTTTGGTTGTGTCCACCCTGTACGGGTATGTTTTGCTTTCTGTGTTTCAGATGTACTATATTGCTATACTAGATATTTGTATTCTGGTTTTGTCGCTATGACTCTGGCGGGGCGAATCAAATATATTTATTTTGTTCAAACTTTAGCGTAGTTTTATTTCCGTTTGATTATCGTATCAAGAATGTGTTATATTATGATGTTGTGGCCGGTTACGATCCGCCTGTGTACGTGTTAGTTCACGCATCGGCACGCTGCGATTTCCGTGGTGGGTCGGGGCGTGACATTCATGGTAGTTTGTTTTTTTTTCACCTCCATAATCAACTTTGCTTCCACCTACATTTCCATCATCCCCATACATTGGAGCATTCATTTCCCTCCTTTCAGCAATCTTTGCAACCACTTTATCAGTACACATCTTCTTGAATAGTAAATAATTCTTATCTGAATTGCTCAAGCATGGTGAAGTATCCTTGTTTGTTCTTCCAAGATGATTTTTCATTCGAAAAACCCCTCCCCACATCTCTTTTCCACAATAATTACACTTAACATGTTGTTTATTATTATTCATAGCGACACAATGTTCCCAAGCTACATCTGGCATAGTGATAATAGTAAAGTAATCTAATGAAAAATATCAAAAGACAATGAGAAGTAAACTTTTTTACCTTTGGTTGAAGCAAAACTTCATTTGTTTGGAGAAAACACTTAATGTATGAAGTAAAAGACTTTGGAAGAAGTTAAAGAAACAATCACTTGTTGGTGGTAGCCATTGAAGAACATTGAAATAAGAGATTTTTCATAGAAAAATGAAGTTTGCAAAGGTAGGGTTTTCTTTACTTTGGAAAAGTTGGGTTTATAAAAGTTAATTGGGGATCGATTTTGCACTTTAAAGATGAAATACACTCTGTAAAATAAGGGTGCCTCTGGTATATTATGTATCTTTGAGGGTTTAAGTATAATAATTAATAATAAAAATTTTTATTTAGGGGACCCTGACTCTGACCTTCATACATAACGAAAAAAAAATCGTTTCATTAACAATTGCAGAGTCGAGAAAAAATTGGGGCAGAGAGTCGAGAAAAAACTCAAAATCGCCTTCTTCTTCAACATGGAACATGAAAAAATCGACAAAATCGCCTTCTTCTTCAACAATCGACTTGAAACTTCTTCAACAGATCCTTCTTCTTTTTCTTCAACAATCGAGCCGAAACGACTTATTCGAACAAATCTGAGCCGAAAATAGCTCGAGAATGAGCGGATCTGAGGGATTGGCCTTGAGAAGCAGCGGATCTGAGTCGGACTGAGGGAAAGAGGTCGTGATGGAGCGAATCTGAGAAGGTATGTCTCTGATTTATTTTCTCAGACTCCTATTGTTCTTCTTCTTCGCTGTTTGTTTCTGTTTTTTTTTCTGTTGGTATTCTCCATTTTGTGCGAAGCATATAAATCGGACGTTTGTTCTTCAATCGCGATGTAACGATTTCACCACTGAATCGGTGGCGATTCACTCCGATTTGGATGAAGTCCGATTTTTTGGACGATTTAAACCGTTTGCATACCGAGTCAATTCATATCGGCGATTTGAATTGCGATTTTCACCGATTCGTACAACACTGCACCTGTGTGCATCAAACTACAAATTTGGGAGTTTTCGGTGGCCACGCTGAAAAGCACTGGTCCCGTGATGAGCCGTCGGAATCAGGTCGCGACTGAGTAGGCTCCCACCTTCTAGATTATCTACACCCGCGTAGTGGGGGCTACACGTCCAGGGTTGGTAATTCGGCGGCAACGCTAAAAAGCAGTGGTCTAGTGACGAGCCGTCAAAATCAGTTTGGGACTTATTAGGCTCCCACCTTCCAAATCATCTACACTCGCGCAATGGGAGCTACAGGTCTGGGCTTTGATCAAAATCTTTCATTGCCAGTCGTCACCAGCTAGGCTTACCTAATTAGGTTCAACGATCATTGATTGCGAAGGGGGCAATGATCTCTGGCAAGTCATCGTCACCAAGCGTGATAACGTTGATTAGACTCCTACTTCCTAAACAGTCGATGCTTGCACTAAGCGAACTAGGTGTCGGGATGAACCAGAAGCCATTGTCATCAACCTTGGCTGACTAAGCTTACCTGGCTTGAAAAGAGGTTCCGCTTGCTAGAGGGCGTGCAAACCTGGTCCATCAGCATAGTGCATGGTGTGGACGAAGGTACCTTAAATCAGCTGGTGATCTGTAGGTATGATCCGTATGTCGGAGTTGACTAGGATTTCTCGTGCTCGTGCCAAACACGTAACAGAATATTGTTTGAATAATAGGCTACGTCCATGGGCCCACAAAGGAAGGGCTAGGGTTTTCTGCACGGTGCGCTATGTGTACGGCGTAGATCACACGATAACACATGTACGGCGTAGGCTGAGTCGGTTGAGTATCGGCTATCCCCTTCAATTGATGGGGTTGTGTGCGGCGTCATCAATTTGATTGACGTGGTGTGCGCAGTTTCCTCGGGAACCGTTGCCTCATCGTTTCCCATATGTATTTAATGTTTGGCAGTTAATGCTGGAGTATCCGCTCGGTGAACTGTCATGTCTATAGAATGGCGTTTTCCAATCGTTGTAGGTATTATCTTTAGCATAGCTTATCTCCTGTAATGTTCTTGCTTAAAGAAAACGCTTTGGATTTTTCAAAGGCTGAAGAAAATGTTTTGGGCTTTCCAAAGGCTGGTGGTGGATCTCCGTCTCTAGAGTCTCCGAATGAAAATGCTTATGATTTTCCAAAGGCTGAAGGTGGATCTTCGTCTCTGGAATCTTCGAATGTTCTGACATTTGCACTGAACAGGCGTAGTGATAATTGTTGTTATGCGTGGTCACCTGTTATGGGTGGGCACGTAGTTGATCTGCAGAGGTCTCATAATTTCTTCTCACATCGCAGAGAAGTAGTACGGATTTCCTACCAAGGGAGATGCTTTGGTGTTACACCTTACCACTTGTGCCTTCGTGTGCTCGACTTTCGATGTTGACCAATGGTTGATCGAAGTGTTGGTCAATGTGTGATGCTTCCGGGAGTGGTATCGTTGCATCGCTGCTTGTGGCCATCCTTCCAAACTGTTTGAGGAAGTTGGAAGGGGGATGGGATGTCTCTTGAGGAAATCAGCAGCCCGTTGTGAGGTATACAACGTTGTAGTATGAACACTTTCCTGGAGTGATTTGACAGAGCAATCTGACTATTCTGTCCTTTCAATCCCCTCTTACACCTCGTATTTATCTTGGAAATGGGTCGAGCGAATTCCATTCTTTGCTGTCATTTGCAGAATGCTCGCTTCGGAGGGTCTACAAATTTCCTTCGGATACTTATCGTAGTAGAGTTGTCTAAACGAGTCTTTTACTTCATGTCGCATTGTACTCAAATGCTTGTAGTATATAGTCTTTTGTATCTGCCTCAATGTGCTTGTTGTTACGTATTTTCGATAATCAGAGTTTGTTTTGTAATTCTTCCTTTATTTCTTAAATGATTGCAAATTACATGCCTTTTAAGAACAAAAACTCAATATTCACTATGGAAAGGAAAACAAATGACTTAAAGCAAACTAATTGTCGACGGAGAGAAATTGATCATGGCCTTGAAGTGAATTCTGATTGCTCTCGTGGATCATTTAGCAGCCTGTCGAGGCGTTACATATGTTACTGAAGAGTAAACCTTGTAGAGGGGCGGATCTCTGCGCCGACGGAATGTCGGGGGGATGTGTTCCCGCTCACCATGGCCTTTTCGTCTCGCGAGGCGAAAAATATATTGTTTCTGTACCGCTTGAAAGTGATGTCTCTGTCGTAGTTTGAGCTGGCACTGGGTCAGGCTGCTCTGCCGGTTGTAGCTTAATCTGGGAGCATTTTATTTGTTTCATTGCGGCGTAATGGCAGCCTCGTGTCGTAGGTTGATCTCCACGTATTGTTCATTCGGAGTGGTTAGTAGTATACTTAACACAATGGTGAAGGGTGGAAATCACTGCTTCCATCTGGTGGAGCCATGGTCTTCCCAGGATGAGATTGTAGGATGATGGTGCGTCTACCAACATGAAGTCAAGAAACAGGACCTTCCTCATCTGCGGTTCTCCTGCCACCGTAGCTAACCTTATCTTTTCGATGGGGAAACATTTCTTCCCACTGAATCCGATCAGCGGGTGTTCTGAAGACCTCAGGTTTTCTTCGTTGAGGTCCATGCTGCGGAACGCGTTGTAGAACAGAACGTTGAGCGAGCTTCTTGTGTCCACTAGAGCTCTCTTCACCTCCCACCTTGCTATGGAGACCGAGATGACTAAGGCGTCATTATGTGGCCCCCGAACTCCTTTGAGGTCTTTATCCGTGAAGGTCAAGGTGGGAATGGGGCTATGAATCCTTGAGTGGAAGATGTGTATGTCCTCATCCACGGGTTGTGTCCGCATATCTAGTAGAGTCTGCTTGCAGGACCTGTACGACTGTCCTTCATTCGGTCTGACTCCATGAAGGACGTATATTATCCCTGAAGTCTCCTTTGTTATTTCTTAACTGACTCCCCTTGTCCCTGGTTTGCTCTGGTCGCTTTTCAGAGTTCAGAAATTCTTTCTGTTTGCTTCTGCGGATTCAGTACTCAACCTCATACTTCAGACTCTTGCAGTCATTGGTGTCGTGGCGCCCTCCTTGTGGTATATTTGCCGTTGTCACGTTTAGAAGGGTCTCCGCATGTCTTCGGGGGCCACTTCAATTCCTCCCAGCTTTTCATGGAGTTCAATACGTCTGACAGGTTAGCATTTAGGGGTGTCATAGCTCTAGATCCAATGTAGTTGGATGATTTCTTTGGCCTGAACCGACCAGGGTCCGGCCTGTTGTCACTATGCTTCCTTTTGCTTTGTTCCTCATCCTCGCATCTTTTTCCCTCCTTCTTGTCCCTAGGAGCGGATGGCTTCTTCTCGCATTTGATTTCCCTTTTAACGGTCCTCGACTCCTCCAGGGTGATGTGTCTCCGGACGTTCTTGAGGAGCTTTGTCATGTCCAGAGGGGGCTCCAGGGGTGAGGTCATTGTAAAGCTTACCCTCTTTGAGACTTGTAGTGAAGGCCGTCATGGCTGTATCATCGTTGCACCCGTCGACGAGGGTCAACTCGTTGTTAAAGCGCGTGACATACTCTCGGAGTGTCTAGTCGGACCTCTGCTTTAGGAAGAGTATGTAGTGTGGGCCTTTTTGGAAACACTAGCTCCTGACGAATTGTCAGGAATTCCTTTGTCAACATTTTGAAGGAGTTGATCAACTTCGGCAGAAGGCTGTGGAACCACGTCAGTGTTGAGCTTTTCAGACTAGTGGGAAAGGTTCTGCACATGATGGACTCAGATCCTTCTTTAAGGGCCATTACGTTTTGGTAATGGTGCAGGTGGTCGAAAGGATCGATGGTTCCATCGTAGGAGTCAAATTTCAGGGGAGTGAACTTCCTCGGGAGGGCCTCATTAATGATTCAGTCCACAAATGGTGGGACGGAAAGGCGGTACAGTACGTCCAGATCGTGTGCCCCTCTGCGGAGGAGTTCCTAGGGTCGAGTCTCTCTGTCCTGGCGGCGAGCTCAGCGTTAGCCGCGCAACTTCCCTTAGTCCAATGAGAATTAGTGGGGGCTTGGCTCTCCTACGCTTGCTCCCTATCATCTTCTGGAGGCGGAGGTTCGTGTTGGTCCTGGTCTCCATTGGCAGGTAGTGGATTTGGTCGCGTGAAAGCCTCCACCGCCTTGTCAATCTGTTGTATTTGAGATGTCAGCCTATCGATTCGGGGTCCGCTATTGTTGTCATCAGCGCGAGGGGCTTGAGTCTGTAGCTTGTGTATGACCAATGCTGCTAAAAGCGACGGGGTTGTGCCAATCGGAGAGTTTGATGTGTCCGCTTGTTCTCCGTTGTTGCATGACCTAATGGTCACAATCTTTCTGGGTTTTTAAAAGGAGACGACGCTAATGAAAAGTTAAGAACTCTGTCGTCCCCACGGATGATGGCAAACTGATGCAGTCATTTTTCGCTATCTGTTTTGACCCAGTTCCTGCTGACCTGCACAAGTAACGCACGTGAGCAACGGACCACCGTTGTGGTGGCCGATGACACTCCGATGCTAAAGTCAGACAAGGATATGAGGATGGTGTAATGTTGTAACATGAAATTTGTAGTATACCTTAGCTTACCAACCTCATGTCTTATTTATAGTGCAAGCAGTCCTGATTTTATCAGGCCATCGTAGGCGTAGTTTAGGAAGGAGATATTCGTGAAGATCCTTATCTAATTAGGAGTTGTGCTGTAGGAGGGAAGTTCTCTGTTAGCCTTGTGCTCGTAGATACGCGGGAGATAGTTCCCAATGCAAGAGCAATCCGTAAAAGAAAGATTTTCAATGTGGAATGTACTCTGGCATTTACTTCCTAGTTGGAAGTAGAGAGCAGCTGTAGTTGCCCGTCTAAAGCTAATCCTCGAGATACTTATCTTAGTAAGACTTATGGGTATTGAGGATAGTTGTGAGACGTGTGAGCCTAGCATGCTGCGAGAGTTCGGGTCCACCTGGTGGACTGAATTGAGCGGGCTTAGAACTGCTTGGGCCGGATCAGTGTTGGGCTTACGCTGAGGCCTGTAATTCCTCGAGATCATCATAACACGTATATGGCTCAGGGATATGACCGTTTTTATGTATCATCATGTTGTAATTTTTCTATGTTTGCCCTCAATTTGAGATTTTGATAGTAATAGCATATATGGGTTGATGAGTATTTCTGATATGAAAATGCATTGAAGCCACTTGGAATATTTTGTTTATTCTAATTGGGGAGGGGGAAGGGGAAGGAGAGGGGGAGGGGGGAAGGTGGGAGAGAGATATTTCGGTATTCATGTCATATGAAAGTGGATGTGTCCAAATTATAAAACTTTATTTTTGTATATCCAAGATGATCTATGGCTCATCAATCCACTCTCTTCAACAAAAATCTTAACTCTGTCACTGCCTGTCATCAAATAAGATTAGATAAGTTGAGATTTGATTACACGACTCTAGCGTTGATTAAATCAAATTCAACATTTTCTTATGTCGATTAAATCAATTTAACTTTAGCTCAATCTGGGCTTATTGATTGTTGTGCCTTCCAGGACGAAGATTCAGTGATTGAGCATGTATCTTAGATTCAATTTTGTAAGAATGTATGAGATTATGATGTATATATATATATATATATATAATTTTAATTGGCGAGGAAACGAGCGAGGGAGGGCGGTGCAACCCTCCATCCCCCTCGAGATGTGTGCCTTCGTGTATCTCGAGGGAGATGGAGGGTTGCACCCCTCCCTCGCCCGTTTCCTCACTAATAAGACAAGCCCTATATATATTTATTTATTTTTTCTATTCTTTTCTTTCTATTGTTTGGTATATGTTGTAAGTTGTTTTGTAAGCCGAACTCCGAGAGGCATTGTATCTGAATTTTATTTGCAAATAAAGCTTTTATCATGTTTGTAGAGTAGGATCTAACTTTCTGTATTAATTTGTAGCATGAAAAGAATATGTTTTTTAGGGAAACATCAACTAAATCACCTGCTCAACTATGACCTAAATAAACAACAACAACTGAGGCTCAGATTCTATCGAGGCTTGAGATAAAAAGAAACCAAACAGAAAGTGCCATAAAAGTAACTCCTCAAGGTCAAATATTATGCGTACGTCAAAATGAAAAAATCTTTACTATGATCCGCAATCTCTAAAACAATAAGCTAATGGTCGAATAAAAAATCATGAATTAAAGCTCAGATTGATGTAAAAGCTTTCTTTCCACCAGAAGAACCAGCAGGAATCACTTTTAACACACTAACTGGAATCACTTTTTAACACACTAACCATTTAGTCATTCCAAAAATCGCAGTGACTTAATTTCTCCAACAATGAGGATGGTGAAGGGGGGACTAGGGGTAAGAAGCATTCTGCAGAACAAAAGAAACACCACTCATGCTCATAGGACTTGCTCCAACCTCCCATTTACCTGCGAAAGGAAAAGACAGCCACATAAATGCAGGTGATGGAACGGCATGCACTTTTACAGCACTAATCTTTTGGATAGTAGTAGTGTTTATGCTTGATTACATGCAAATGTAACTTGTCAAGTATCCCCATCACCCATCTAAATGTTAAGCTACGGGTATGACAATCAATCAAAAACTCAACTTGAACTTTCCTCTCTTGATCACACTCTTGAGAAAAAATTGAATACACAACAGCTATGGTAAAGCTAAAATAAGAGTACCTTGGAGTCTTCGAATGTATGCTTTCAGGAAAAATAGCACCACCAAAACGAACACTTACGATTACTTGGGGCCACTTGTCTTTGAAGGACCAGCTCTTTCCACCATTACATCATAAAGTTGCCTCCCGTTCTGATATATAACAAATTAAAAAAAAAATGGGAAGAAAAATAACAGACTTGTTATCTGCACATATGAAAAATATCTCATGTTAAGATCTGCTTCTTGGTACTTACGAATATTACAGGAAAGAAATGGATTTGTCCTTCTGGCTTTGTTTGTGTCTCCTTGAAATACACCAAAATTGGGAAATTTGGCCACCAGAGCTCCCAATTCACAAACGATGAATATCTGTAAAGAAAAAAAAATGCATAGTTAATCGTACTAGTTTTGCTTTCAAGTTAACCTTTATTGTGAATGTAAGGAATACTCACTTCCAGCGGTTTTTGCCACCAACAAACACATTTTCACCCGACTCCTGCAGTTCCTCTCCTACTTTCACCTCCTAAATGCGCCAAAGCGTAAGTGGCAACGACAAAAACATGAAATAATTGATAGATTATAATATAAAAGCCGAGACCTCTGTGAAAATGACTGAAGGCTTGACAGATCAACCTCATCAGGTATGTATGTATCAAGTACGTTCTTCTGGTACAGAAGGAAATTTGTATAAAAAAGAGAATCAACAATGTTGCTTTGAAGAAGTTTGTCGTGACCCATTCCAATTAACATCTCAGTGAGGAGCAATATGCGAAGTATTTTTAACCAAAATCAAAACTTTCTGAAATGTTATGTTATGGACCTAATGATAAGGCCTAAATTTTGTATAAATTCTCAAGAGTTTCAGAGTTCATGGTCCATACCAATCTTAACCTGTTATAGAGGCAACAAAAGTCCAAAAGTTCATCCTAATGATTTATCACTGTTGGATATACTATATGCGAATCAGTTGTATGCATGAGCAGTTCATGTTATTGGTTCACGAAGTTAATATTCCATAATATACCCTACAAAAGATTAGCATACTACATCCTACTCTGACATATCAACAAAAATAGCAATATATGAGGCCAACAATCTTCAAATTACTTTTAATTTATAAAAAAAGTGGGTGGTGCAGCATCGCACCAAATCATTGAAAAAAAATATTTGCTAAGAGGGCCTATCTTTACTACAACACAGTTAGATGCATACTCTTGTTAGGGCACTTGGATGCACGACGTCATTCAGTAGAAACATTTAAGAGACTGGGGATTCATAATGTGGTCTACAATCTGATACACTCACTATCACGGTGTTAACATGATAGTCACATGCATCAAGTAGACCAATCTAACTACTGGCGTATCTTGATGCAAACAACGATTGAGGATCTTAGGAATGGTCCCATGTCTGCCTATGTAACACATCACAAGTCAACCTGAGACACATGGGTTATCCTATGAGAAGAAAGGATCTTACTAAAATATCACATCTTACTGCAAGTAGTAAAAGGTGATGCAAATGCAAAGTAACTGAAGAATTGTCACTTCTCAATTCTTCCGTTTGTGGGACGCTGGCATTCTGTCATTCTTCTTTGTCCCCCACTCTACACTCCTCCCTTGAGCATATTTTCCTCTTTGATTCAGTTCGGTGCGATTAGTGGGATCCTTCTTAGACCTTCAGGAGTCGCTGCCTTCCTCCCTTCCTAGACATCCACACTCCTATTTCAATTTGATAGGCTACCAAACCCTAACAAATAGTGGGTACCAGGTAGCCTAATTTGTAGAAAAAAGGATATCCACTAGGCATTTCCCTAAATATGACTGCTCACAAGCAAAATCATCAAATAGGATCTGGAAAAATTTCACGCAAAATAGACCCTTAACCAATTAATTGATGAGAATAAAAAATGATAGGCATTTCAGTAAGTCAAGGAACCAGGATCTTCTAACTGTAAAGGCAGTTCATCTCATAAACATCAATATTCTCAATTTCATCAACAGCTATATAACACAGTAAGATATGCTTATCTACACATAGTATGCTTTCAACTTTGATGTACTTTCTTCTAAATACTTGTAAGCACTGGTCTTATTTTCGAGAGGCTAGAGGACTAACCAGGGCATCTTTGTCAAACACAAACCTGACTCTTGTTGTCTGTAAACATGAGATAAAAAAGTCAGTAGATTCAAAAAGAAAAAGCAAAAATGCTTAACTTTATCTATAAAATGAGGCATAAAATTGGCACGCGTCAACAAATAAAGAAACAACCATGATAATACTTTGTTTGGAGATATGAATATCGCAGAATATAAATCTCACTCCTTACTAAATACAATGCCAGTGTATGTTAATAATTAGGTAACATAAAAGTAATAGCATCAAGATAAAAAGTATGTATCAGAAATCCGAGCTTTTAGCTACCGAGAACTAACAATGCTAGCAAAGCCACAATGCAAGTAATCATATTATATCAGGGAATGAAATATGCATCACAAAGCTTAACACAGTATTTACTTCAAATTTATGACTACACAATTTTCTCCATTCATAAAGCATCAAGTTCAAACAGGCAAATACACCACTTCAGTTGCCTCGTAGAGAAGTAAAAGATGGAAGCACATGTGATTTTGAATTTCTTCCAACATTGCATTTCATCATCAGAAGATAATATTCCATAGTTAGAGAGTCAGACCAAGTACCACAGTCTATGACTGAATCACTATGTAGTATTGAGGATGACTTAGATGGGGATTTCCTTTGCATGTAAACGCAGTAATGGCATCCTGTACGAACTTGCTAGGAATGTTTTCGGTAGGTCACAAGAACATGTCCCGACAGTGAATTACTTGCAGGTGTTCATGTATGAGAAAAGCGTTCAGCTAGTACCTTGTACACAAATAGTAATATACTAACTTCATAATAAACATAGAATTTGTAATTCCCTTAATGTACATACAACTTGTAACAAATGCACACCAAGGGCACATCCGCAAAAGTAAATCAACCATCCAATCTCATTTTCCATATCAATTCCACCAAAACACTAATCCAACGGTTTCAGCATGACTTTCATGTATGCCGCACTACCAATCTGAACCGTTATTATCCAACCAGTTACAATCGCTGTGAACGAAAACTTTCAGTTTTACTTACCATTTTCCTATTTTGACCTTCACGTCGTTCTTTCCGTGTGACATAAAATGAATTTTAACCAGCAAATATAGAAAAATAAAAATGGTTTAGCACATAAGGTAAGTGACATGAAATACTTTTTTCGTGTCTCTAGAAACTTCCGTAAAAGCACAAATCGAATGATCTCAATTCACAAGAACAGATCCAACAGCCTCAAATCACATTTTGCCAATTCCACGTCATCAATCCGACCCCTTGAATCCAATCAATCAAAACACACCCCACATCTTTAAACTGCCCAAAACTCTCCTATAAATACCCACCAAATCAGTTTCAACAATCACACTCATTCTCATTCTCTCATCAGACCTTCTTCTTCTTCTTCTTCAACAAAACAATGGCGCCGCTCAAAGCAGGAAAGAAGCCAATTGCAGAGAAGAAACTGGTCGCAGAGAAGAAGTCGGTGCCCGATAAAGCCCCCAATCTCTCAAAGGAAGGAGGCTTGGCTTCAGTGGAGAAGAAGAAAAGGAAATCAAAGAAGGCTGTGGAGACGTACAAGATTTATATTTTCAAGGTTCTGAAACAGGTCCACCCGGACATTGGTATCTCCAGCAAAGCAATGGGGATAATGAACAGTTTCATTAACGATATCTTTGAGAAACTGGCGCAGGAGGCTTCAAGACTTGCTCGTTATAACAAGAAGCCTACCATTACTTCCCGGGAGATTCAAACTGCTGTGCGTCTTATTCTGCCTGGTGAATTAGCCAAGCATGCGGTTTCTGAGGGAACCAAAGCTGTGACCAAGTTCACCAGCTCCTAAGGGGCTTGGGGTGGAATTGGTAGTTGATGTGGTTCTGATCTGATCTGGTTTCTTTCTTTATGGAAATAAATTTCAACAGCTTTTAGTTACAGAATTCTGAATTTGTTTTTGTTTGTTTTGGTCTGAATCATTTGGGATGTTATGTTTTCTCTAGATGAGATTGGATTTCCTGAAGATTTTACGTGGGATGGAATGGACTCTCAAATGCGAGACAGCCCTTGTCAAGCCATCAAATGCGTCCTCTAAAATGAAAGGCAACACTGTAACTTGTGAGGGGAAACGGGTGGGCTCTCTTTTGAGGGATTAATTAGATGTGGTCTTAATAGTCAGAGAAATAGAATGAGAAAGACCAGGTAAAATGGTCATGTAACTAGAAAATGGTCTACTTGCAAGAATCTTAACCCAAATTGGATTCAGTCCAACACACACACTCGACCAACAACAAAATATCATATTTAGGGGCTTTCTACACCAATCCTTCTCTGTTAAACCTCATTTAATTTTAGACTCTTGTTCCTTGAAGACAACCTCAAACTAGGCTCTCTCTTTTTTTTCGGGGAGGGGAGAGGGGGTCTTCTTTCACAGTGTCTTTCTAATTTGACAACAATTTAGCATTCCAAGTTTTTCATTCGAATGGTAGTTGATAAAGTACCTTAGAAATTAAGCAGCTGGAACAAAAAAAAAATCCCCAAATTATGCCTTGCGATTCATGTGTGCCTTTAATTAGCACTAAGCTATTCAAACAAATGATATCATCCATACCTATGACTCTCCATCAAAATATTACATGTGCCTATGACATTCTCCAAAATATTACTATGCATATGCACATCTACAATACTGAGCAGGTCAAAAGAAACTTAATCGTTACATTGGCTATAGAAAAGAACCAATAAATAAGTTATTCTATCTAAAACCATGTTCTTTCATAAAATCTGAATAAGGGTATTTGAAAGCCCAATTAAAAAATGTTTGATGCTGCAAGGACAGAGTTTAATGAGGAGCCACTTAACGATTGCGTAGTGAAGTATGGCAAAGTTCCATTACCCATGGCCACAGATACCATCGGGAATAAGCTTTTGAGAACTGATTTATAAGGTTTCAAGAATGATAATATGTTATAACAAGTCCTCATACTGTTACCTGAACCAATAGCAGCAAGCCAATCAGACCAACTGGCACAGCAGCAACTAGATTATCTGCATATGCTAATCCACCAGCTAAGCCTGTTCCAGTTAACACCAATCAAATACAATATGAGCTACCAATTTGTTAGGCAAGTGCGACGATAACTCATCATGCAACAAGATCTATCGAATCTAGGTAAGATATAGTATACAATTTGAAGTTAAGAATATAGGTAGGCCTGACCAAAAATTGGTAAAACAATGGACATGACTAAGGGTGTACTTGTTTTGTCTCTTAATCTAATTTGAGGCCTGAATAATGTGATACATATCACAAGAATTCCAACCTCTAACTAGATTTAGGGACAACTACCCAAACTCCCTAAACCAAGTTCATTGACTTAAAGAAACATCATGTATAAAAAGCGATGAATTCAATTAGCATCCCTCAATTCTTTTGTCTTTATTGCCTTGTGTGGGTGAGTATCCTTTGAGCAAAGTTACAATATCCGGTTACTCAAAAAGATCAATTTTTTTTTTAAATGTGTGAGATGATTCCAGATGAAGTGAATAAACAAAGGTAATACTGCTTTAAAACATCTATATATGCCTCGACTTGAAAGAAGACAACAAACAGTGGGTGCAATACTCACCTAAGAAGGTAATTGGTAACCGATAATCCGGGTCAGGGATCACTGTTTCTATTTTTTGCACCTTTCTTCCAAACTGCCAATCATGCAAAAAGATTTCAAAAACTTGAAAAAGTAAAGCAATGTCCCCAGAGAAAATATTTATGTTACTTCCTAGTATGAATCCCACATATTAATTAGTTCCACTGTTTGTTGAGGATGTGAGACTACCAATCAAAACAGAACAAAAACACAATGCAATTGGAAGAGGGAAGATTTATAGACCACTGATGTAATAATGGTAGAGCCTCTTGAGCTGCAACCAGTTTCTCTTCTTATCCATGTTCTATCATCGATTACTTTACCCATGGATAAGCTCCGCATACCTCTTCGAAAACATTTCACTTCTTTATCTGTTAGGATTAAAAGGTAGTAAGCTTCAAAAGGGTATCAATTTCTCAACCCAAAAAGACTAAATCCACTTTTTTTTTTTTTTTTGAAACAAGATATTCCCTGGCAAAGTTCAAACTTGAAGCCAAGATTTTGAAAAATAAAAATAAAAATTGTTGCAGATTTCACGCAAAATTGAACAGAACATACAAATAAGATGAACCCATTTGTGGGAATTCAACAAATTTTTTTACAATATGTCCAGTAGTTTTGATTAAAAAAGAGCAATATGTTTCAAGAACTGCAACACTCAAAAAAACAAAAAAAAAATGGCGACCCACACAGGGAATTCACAAGTAGAAGGTGAAAATAAGCTTACTTGAAGAGATGAGAAGAGGTGAAGTCGAGAGAAGAAGAGCGTTCGCCATCTGTCTCTTGTATGGGCTTTCAGTTCAGAACCAGGAATTTGTACCCCTTCTTAAACAGTTAAACCTGTGGCATAGGGCATTCCACAGTAGTTTGGAGCTTTGGATTGAATTGTCCAAATTTACATAACCAGAGGCTAAAATTTTTGTAACACTAGGTTGAGGTGCGGGTTGGCATTTGTTTTCGCCCGTGACAGGCAAGATTGGATTCCATCCGCTATAAATCTATCACTATCCCATTGACATAAACTTTCATCTAACATTTTTGCTTTTGTATTTAAAGTACCCGACTTCAAAAGCGCTTGATTTAGCTTTTAAGCTGCAAAAGTTAGCAATTCAGTCTTTTTTGGTGACTTTTTTTTTACCTTATTTTGGTATTTTTACACTTTTTGTAAAAGACACAACCAACATGTGCCCCCTTCCCTTCATTCTCTCATTTGATTTACAAACATTTTCTCAATCCATCCACCAAGCCAATGAAGTTCAAGAGTTCATTTCAAACTTGGAATGGCCTTAATTTTGTTGCATTTTTTTATAGAAAATAATTATTTTTTTCTTTCAAAAATATAAACTTCTAGTTAGGAAAAATGAACAATTTTACATTGGTCAAATTGGCTGGAAAAAAAAATCTGATTGAGGATTTAATGAAGTCATGGAATATGTTTATTTATTATTAGGCTATTTAGGTAAATTCCTGACAACTATATTTTTGTCCAATCTGAACAACATAGTCTTATCTTTCCCCTCTCATTCCCTTAGCCACTCAACTGAACCAAAGTTTCAAAGCTGCTCTCTCAACCTTCTGATCAGCTTAGCTCCTCACAAATAATCGAACAAGTAACAATGGCCAACACTCTATGCTTCAAACCTGTAATTTCTTTCAATTCTACAAACAAACCAGGTAACTTTTCATGCAATTCATACACTTAAGAATCTCTGCATGGAATGGAATTCAATTCTTCACTCTAACCTGTTTTCAATTGTTTTCAGCTACTTTAATTGGTACAAGTAAGGCTCCATCAACTATTCGACTCAATGACGACATCTTTAGGAGCTCTAGCACTGTTCAGTCAAATTCTGGTACAGTTAAGGTCAGGGGTTTATCTCTTTTTGACATAAAATTTTCCATCTTATAATTTTGCATAGATAATATGTAGCAAAGGTTTAAGTTTATGAATAATTTTTGTAGGTTGAACTTTGAATTGGAGTTGGTTTACAGCTCAACTGACTGATTCTTTCCAGCTTTAAACACTAACAAGTAATTGAATGTGTGAAACTATAAAGATTGTGGATTTGCTTTGCAGGCTACGGGAAGTACTCCTAATCCCAATCCGAGCACTAAACTGAATAGCTTAGTTTGCGACAATTGTGATGGGAATGGTATGTCAAATTGAATTGCTAAATGAAGTATCTATGATGATGTTATGTTAAGGAATCAGTGTACCAAAGTATTTGATAGTGAATTTTGATTGTTGCGTCTTGCGTGATTGATTGAGGCTGCGATTTCCCCTTTTATTTTGGATTGGAAAAGCACAAGTGAGTAACGATTCATAGACTTATTAATTTTCCATTGAACGTCCACAGGTGCTGTGCTGTGTTCGCAATGCCAAGGTGCAGGGGTAAATTCTGTTGATCATTTCAATGGACAGTTTAAAGCTGGCAGTTCATGTTGGCTTTGCAGGTTATCTCTACTGACTTCTAAGATTATAATCGAACTATGTCTTTTGTTGTTGTGGTTGTTACTCAAAACAGTCAGTTGAGTTTTCTTACGATGTTCCATTGACTAATAAACTTGAAACTGCAGAAGCATCTGCAATTTTGATTTAATCGCTTGTTAATTAGAAATCGTCACATGGCCCTTGTTGTTACTTCTCGACATCATTGTATGGTAGTAGCATGTTTATACTTCTGTTCTTGTCCACTGCCATTGTTTGGAATACAATTTCTGTTCACCTGGAAATATATAAATTTCCTGCTTCACTTGTCCACTGCCATTGTTTATACTTATGTTCTTCTCAACATCATTGTATGGTAGTAGCTTTCGTTCCTCTTTTCATTTTCCTCATGATTTCTCTGTTATTATTGAAGATTTCATTCAACTGATCATTCTTCTTGTCATGCCATGAGCCTTCACTTTTGAACTGTAAACACAGCTATGAAAGCTTTGAAGACTAGTGTTGGCAAGTGTCTGAGTTTTCTGTTATGCATTCTTCTTGATTTCAAATTGTAATGCTTAAAAAAACTCAAACACTTGCCAATACTCCTAGTTTTCATTACTGGATTATACCCAAGTTTTTACTGACATAGCTAGATGAATCAAAATTCCCATCATAAAATCAGCTGTTTGATGACTGCTGCTTAAACTTTTTTAACTTGTTTTGCTTGCAGAGGTAAGAAGGAAATGCTATGTGGGAATTGCAATGGAGCTGGCTTCAGAGGTGGTTTCATGAGCACCTGAGATGAATGAAATTGATTCCAATTGCTTTTGCAAAGTGATATTAACTACATCAAGCTTTATGTTTTCTGAGCTTGTATTTTTGCAATCACATTTGTTAGACTTTCATTTTACCTTCAAATTGTAATGCTTCAATGCTTTTTAAGCTTTTGTTTTTGAGCTTTTTATGACATCAAATAAGACTTGAGTTTTAGTATTTTCCGCAGTGTTCCAATTTGATATACTGGACAACTAGCACATTAATGTTTCACACGCAGACAGGCACACAGACACAGATAGACACGACTGTGACACGGACACACTCACAAGAAACACATAGATCAATTCATCTAGTTCATACCCATATAGATATATGTCAGTGACGGTTCATGAACTCGCTCATCTGATATTGTAGCAGACGAGTTGCCTCAGATTCTGGATGAAACACGTGATACACGTGCGACTCTTCTTCAGCTTCCACCAGGATCACTTCCACCCCTTTCATCTTCAAGAACTCTGCATATGTAACACCTCGCTCCTTCAGGAAATCCAAGCCAGCCACATAGACTACCACTGCTGGTAATTGATGCCACTCCAGCTCTGATATCTCTGCCATCTTGAAATTGCACGCAGAATGGTCACGTGTTGATCCTTCTGGCAAGCTCAGTCCCCAGAACATGTCATTAGATTTAACATCCCCTTCAGCTCCATCTTCCATCTCCTTTTCAGTTCTCTTCTCACTGCCAAAGTATGGGTGAATGGGCAATAAACCCCTGAGTCTCACTTGGTGTGCTCTGTGCTTAATCATTCCAAGTGCCACGTTATGAACAATGTTTCCTCCTGCACTGTCCCCTGATAGGAACACACGAGAGAGATCAGCTTGCTTGAGCCACGAGTCACTTTCGACTTGGCAACTAAGCCAATCAAGTGAACTGAAGCAATCCTCGTAGGCTACGGGCAGCCGATGCTCTGGTGCAAGGCGGTAATCAATTGACACCACAATGCACTGGGCTGTAGCACTCAAATCACCCAAGAAATGGTGGTATCCCAACCATGTTGTTGAGCCTATACAAAATCCACCTCCATGGAAGTACACCAACACAGGAAGGAGAGATGTTAACCCTGCTGTATCAGGAAGAAATATTCTTGCAGTAATAGGTTTCAATGAGTCGATAATCACATCCTTGGATCTGTATCCATTATTAAGTTCTGACGAGGCAGCAACAATTGGAGGGTTAAATCTTTTCACCGAGCCATCAGAAAAAACTTGCAGGAAATCTGGAGCCTCAGCGATGATTGACATCTTCTGATCAGAATACTTTTAAGGAAACTTACCGAAAAATGTATTGACTAAATTTTCTTGTGCAGAAATGCAGTGCGGGGAGGGTTTAAATAGGTCTAATACGAGATCAGTCGAGAGAAACAAATACTATGTTCATGAGGTTAAGGTGAGAGTTAGATACTTAGAACTTAGGTTGTTCATGTGAAGGTTTTTGTGTTTCTTTTAAATTCAAGAGAAACCAATACACTATCTTAATGAGGTAAAGGTGAGAGTTTGATACTTAGAAGTTACGTTATTCATGAAGGTTTTTATGTGACTCAGGCTTTACTCAGAATTCTGAATGGTGCTTTGGTGGTTTTTAGGTGACTTCTTGGTTGTTCTGCATGACATTCTGGGTGTGTGTTTTCATGGTGTTCTGTAATCTTCTTAATGTGATATATATTTTATTTTTCAAAATTACCCAAAAACTGAGTCCTCTTTGATAGGCAGACCGTCATGGTCTCATAGCTAGAGGCCTGCTTCAAACATCCTGATGTGTAATGCCTAGAAGAACTCTCTTCAAAACCCCAAAAATGGAAAAGCAACCTTAAATCAAATTGCAGAGCTCATCAACTCTTTGACACACAAATGAAACCAAATCCAAACGCAAAAAACTTTCCTTTTCCCATGTAAGCATCATAGGCCTAAAGTTTTAAACATATTTTTCATTCTAAATTCGTCTCAATGTACCAAACCAAATACAGCCTCAGATTAAATTCATGGAGATGTCTCAATGTACCACTATGTCTGGCACCCCAAATGTACCAAACCAATACAGCCTCAGATTGAATTCATGGAGATGCCCTTATTACAAAGGTGGTCACTTAAAGACATTTGGACCTACCTCTTCAATGCTGTTTAATATTTTTTTTCAGTTCATATAGTGAAACAAAACATTACTCACCATTGATTTCACTTCACAATTTCAGCTCAAATTCAAAAAGCTAACTAAAATATCATATCAAAAACAACATAATCTTGATAAAGCTAAAACTACAAACACTCAAACCACCCCAAACACCAATCTAAATAGCAGAGCTCATGACCTCTCCTACCCCATTATTATTACAGAAATTAAACCCAAACCAAACACCATAAGGAACAAATGCATTATATGTAAAGGTAGCAGTCCCATACTTAGGCTCAAAGATCTGGACATACTCTGGCTTCCACCCATCAGATCCGACCCGATACAAATACTGATAACATATTGCATACATGCATGGCCCAGTAATCTGATAAGTGTCTGTGGAACATCTCTCGAAAGCTCGGGAAGAAGGGTTGTCGATCCTGGGAGCAAAGACTTCGTTGTGGTACGCGTCGCCGAATGCTAGGCTGATTTGGTCCCTGGTGAAAGATGGTGAAGAACAGCTGGTCTTGATTTTGATTGAATATGAACATCTAGATGCAACGTTATTTGAAGAAGATATTGTTTTATTTTGGATTTTGAAGGATGGGTATTGTTGTGGGGAAGAGATTGCTGTGGAGGAGAGGAGGAGGAAGGTGGTGGTGATGATGATGAGGAGGAGAGGGAGAGAGATGGGGATGACCATCACCATGTTTTTTGCTTGCTCTCTCTCCAAGTCTCAGAAAGAGAGTGCAAAAGTTGGGATAGGATCAAAGGAATCGGTGGAGGTGTTTTCACTAGTTGGTGGATTGCATTTGCATTTACTTGGAAGGTGCGACGAGTAGGGTTTAATTAGGAGACTTGAAGTGATCTTAAATGGACGTTTGTAGTCACGTGATTCTCTTGGATTACTGTGATGGGAATAAGCATCTTCTTAAATGAGGCTTATTAATAATAAATAAATGAAGGTATCAAGCTTTTTGACACCGACACTTTTGTTGAAGAATACCACCATACCTTTTTGAAGCACACTATCACTTACTGAAGAATATCACCGATATAAACAAAAATAAAACTCATATTCGGCTCTTTTCTCTCCATCTATTCTCCTTTCTTTTCTCTCAGGGAACCACTGCACATACTCGCCCTACCACCACCACCATTGCACTGCATCGCCTCGCCTCATTCGTCGGCTGGTCACACCTCTCCTTTCCTATCTTCTTCTTTTTAGAGTTCTTATCCTCTGTCTTTTTCTCTCTTATCTTCTTCTCCACTACCAGTGGCACCACCCTCCCCCGCCTCCTTCTTCTTCTAGTTTTTTCACCTTCTTCTTTACTTTTTCTCTATTTTCTTTTTACCCTCGAGTAGATTCGTACGAATGGAAATTCCCCATTTACATGAACCTGCGAGAGCGTCTCCATTTGCACAGGCTCCTTCAAGTAGGGGTTCCCCATTCGCAAGAGCCTGTGTAAAGGCCAATTTTTTTCCCTCGCACGGGTTCGTGCAAATGAAAAATCCTCATTCACACAAATTTGACTGAGGACAAGAAAAAAAAACAAAGGAAAAAAGGAGGCGAAGCGGGGAAGTGTCGCCGGCGGTGGAGAAGATAAGATAAGAGGAATAGACGAGCATTAGAAGAACAAAAAAGAAAAAGAACAAAGGAGAAAAGGAAGAGAGGAAAGGTGTCAATGGCGTTATGGTCTAGTGGTTGGGCTGTGTGAGTTTGTCCCCCACGTCCTAGGTTCGAGATCCACCTGCGGCATGATTTCTTTTGTTGACCTGTAGGTCACACCTTGTTGATATGTTGTGGGATCCTTAAAAACCCAGCTCGCCTTCCCAAAAAAAAAAAAAAAGGAAAGGTTGTGGCGGAGTGGTATTGCTCCGTCGTTGCTGTGAAGAGATAAGAGAATGTGGAAAAGAAGAAGATCAATAATGAGAGAGGGGTTTATATTAGTGATGTGCTTCATTAAAAATTAAAAAAAAAAAAAAAAAGGGAGTGGGTTGAGCAAAAGTAGTCGCTACCATAAATAAAATGTAAAAAACAAAATTTTTTTGGAGGTAAGCGGTTCTCAAGATTATGACAAATTTGACAAAATGAAATTGAATATTTGACAACCTCCCCCTCCTGCTTGAAGGTTCCCAAAATAGAAAGTTGCTAACAAACCATTTACCCAGAATGGTAAAGGTATTTGAACCATCGGCATGTGGTGTGTGGTATGTTTAAACCATACCACGCTGGAGTAAGCTCTTACAGCATTTCACTGCATGTATCAGACTTCTTTATGATTTTAGAATAGCACCTCTGAGTATTTGAAAGCACAAATTACTTGGCATTCACAAAATTTCTTCTTCCATTCATCATTGAAATCGACTTCTTTATGATTTTAGTCTTAGTACCACTTCATCTGTGGACTGAAACAGAAACGAATAACCAAATCCAGAATTGGCTAAAGCTAAAGCTAGAGATCAATTCAAGTTGATAGTAGGTTATAAATATTGACTTTTTTTTTTCTGTACTACAGCACACATTTTGGAATATGTATCGAATGTTCAAAAAAAATGATATCCACAAAGAAGAGTTTTTCATGGTAGTGAGAATTACTTGAGATGCCTTTTCTAATCTAATGTTATAATGAAAACAACCAAATAAAAGAAAATTTATATCGTCAATGGCATCACTAGAACATAACCTGCATAGCTCACAGGTCTATAATTACAATTCTTTTGAACCGCCATATAAATTTGTTGGGAAAAAAAGCCAACTAGGATGGGGTTCATAAAATATACAGAGAAAAGCCAGAGTTTGCTGCATTCAGTATTTTACACTTGATGATCATGTAAACAGGTGACGTAGGATCTGACCTGAGTACTTGAATGATAACTCAGTTTCCTCCAAACAATGGTTCTTCTCTTCTCGGGACCAGCTCTGCATCAAACCGATAACTTTGCATTACAAATTGAACTCAGAAACTCAGATATAATACATATAGCTATGTGTCATCTTGATGAGAATTATGAAGGTCTAAACCAAGGATTGTGATTTCGTTTTTTGAGGTAATTTCGATAAGTTGATTTTAAGAAATATTTCATTGTGTATAGAAAAAATGAAAAAATTTTGATTATAATTTGAAGTTACCAATCTAAGTTAAGCATTTTAAACTCTTACAAATTACATAAAGAGTACCACGAGATTCGTAATGTCATACAAACTACATATTGCATAAGAATCATTTATATAACCAATTTTTAATATTAAACTAAAATTATAATGGGTTAAAATGTACCGACATTGGGATTGACCTAATGAAAAAAAGTAAAAATTTTGGTAACTAAAAAAAGAGAAATATTCGGTGAAATTTTGACATTTTTCAAGAAATCACATTCCTTGATTTAAACAGGCAATCAGACAATGGTGTACAGTGGGTTAACGAGAGAAGAAATGAACCAAAGGTTCAGAAAGAGACTAAAAGCTTACTTCAGCAACTTTGTTGAGTTTCTCCCTGACATTCTGCAAAAGCTTGGAAAGGTCACCATCCCACTTATAGAATGCCAGCTCTTTCTTGTCAAGTATCTTCTCAGCTACCTAGAGTAAGAAAGACAAAATCATGATAATTACACGAGGAAACCATAGACTGTTGGGACTTGGAATTTCGTCTTCAACTTTGTTATATAGGCATTTGTTTGTTGCAGACAAGTATCATCTATTTCTTTTTTTTAGCTAATATACAAAAAAAAAAAAAAAAAAAAAAAAAATGTCAAGAATTACAGATACACGCTCGAGACCCATTCTTAGTGGGACACAGGATGCTTGTCTCTTATTTTCTCAAAATTAAGTTATTTTGATACAAAATGATATATCATAAAACCATTAACTGCTTCATTGTGCTCTTCATCTCTTATTCATCCCAGTACAGAACTCTAAATATAAGATACAAAATGATATCACACAAAAACCTTAATTGCTTTAATGCACACTTATTCGTCTCAGTGCAGAATTCTTAAGATGAGATACATAAGTGGTCACATTCATTAAGCCTATGGAGCAAAGCTTCAGTCCTAAAATTATCAGGAAAAAAACTCTTTAGGCCTCGCTATAAAAATTATGGAAGAGAGAAGGTTCTCAGGTCTGAAATCAAGCCAAACCACTAGGAGCATCCACTATCGATCCCACAGTTATTAAACTACAGAGCATTTGTCCCAAAATTACCTATAGTCCACACAAAAAAAATCCTAATTTTTAAAGAGCACTAGCATTGAGTCCCAATGGCCATGCATACGTCGTATAGCCTTTGAAAGGAAGTTCAGAATATATACCAGATTGGTTACAAAAAAACAGCATATAAGCTGATTGGATCTGTCAAAAAGTAACTTCGACTAAAATAGTCCCAATGGCCTCGCAAGACCATACAGCATGACACAGGTCATTTCAACCTCTAACTTTTACATCCATTGGGTCAATAGTGGATGCTCTAAATGCAGAGACGGTAAGCTTCTACACACTCCTAAAATACAATGTTGACCTCAATTAGTTATTGCCATCTGGAACTGAGAACTTAGGGTGTGTTGGTTGCAAGGGAATCATCGGGGCCCACTTGAATTCTTGTTGGAGACCACTTGTGTTCAAGGAAAATTTTGTCAAAAGTATAGGATCAATTATCATGAATTCTAGATACAATAAATCTACATAGCCTGGTGGTTGTGCCTAGGAAGGTGTCCAACACGTGACTGCTGACGTGGCGGGGTTAGTAGTGGAAGAGTTAGCAAACTAGGAGGAGCCCCAACCTTCTTTCCAAATACCCCTCACCCTAAATCAATTATTCTCCTCGTCTCACCATTAGGGCTTCTTCCATCTCTCTGCAATTTCTCAATCTCTTCCTCAAAGCAATGAGAGAAAGCACCAACAAACCAGTGACTTTTTCCAACTTACAAATGCAAAAAAAAAAAGAGTTGCGGGTTTTTTTTAATGATTTTTTCTCCATTCTCTCTTGTTTGCTTCTATGTTAAGACTGAAGGAGGAGAAGCCATTGGTTTGTTGGTTGCTTTATGTCCTTGATTTGAGAAAGAGAATGAGAAATGCAGAGAGAGATAGAAGACCTAATGATGAGATGAGGAGAAGAATTGATTTAGGTGGAGGGGTATTTGGAAAGAAGGTTAGGGCTCATCCTAGTTTGCTAACTCTCAAGTCTCTTCCACTACCTCCCCTGTCACGTCAACAGCATGACATGCATAATCATCAGGCTCTATAGATTTGTTGTTCTAGATAATGATCGATCTCCGATAACATGGGAATCCAATTCTTTGGGGTGAGGGTTTTCATGTTTCATGAGAGTTCAACTTTCACCTTTGATCAAAATCTAGACTCCATGATAAGTGGTCCACCACATTTTGATCAAATATGTTTAAAAAACGTGTTCCCCCATGAATTCAATGCAACAAAATAACTTTGAGGTCAATGTCCAAGCTCCAAGGATTATTTTCAAGAGACGTTCTAGAGATTCGTGCTCTAGGGGTCCATCCAACACATCCCAATGACACATGTCCTAAACATAATCAAGAAAGGTTCCCTTCACTCAAAAGCAACTCTTACAATAGGTGAACTCCAATAAAATACATAAGAATAAGCCTCGCCATTGAAGGGTTGATCTCATACCAAAAACAATCCACTCATTCAGATAGCTAAATCACCCAAACCAAATCTAAAACTAAATTGGCAAGCCATGAAAAGAAGCATATGGAGCAAGCAAGTTGAAGAAGCATTAAGGCATGCAATTCAATTCAAAAGAACATCTCCTTACCTTTCTACCAATCATCCGACCCCCTGCAGAGTGTGCGAAATAGACATTGTAGAAATGACACAAAAACGCTTGGGGATCCTTTTCCGATAATTCCTCAAGGTAACGAGCATAGGAAATCCCTGGCTCAGATGGTTCCGGGATGGCATGACCTTGCTCCTTGAACCATTCCAAATCTTTAGCTAAACTTTCCGACCTTTCTAGCCCGGTATTCAAGAACTCGGCATCTGCAACAATGGATAATGTTACACTGTCATGGATGGAGCGGAAAAAAGACTACAAAACATATATATGTAGGTGTGTGTGTGTTCAGCCTATAATGTTACAATCTGCCTCTCTTCATAAGATGGATGAAGAGTGGAGTACACATTGTCTTCGAATAATGATATCTCAACCTACCCCACACATGAAGACCACACTCCACATATTCGAGACCAGATTTTGGGAAGGAAAAAATAAATATAAATTAGGCGAAGTTCGAATGTATTAGTAGCTAAAATTGCGGCAGGATCCTAATTTACATCATGCTGAACTTATTCAATTAAACATTTTTATACATGTCCTGTGTGAGTGTTTACATTTGGGACATGTGCCTGTCTCTTCATAATGCAGATGCACACAACACATGGTTTACTGGTTAGATGTTAATGTCAACCATTAAAACTGAGCATTATCCAAGTTCATATCATTTACCTCCTCATAACTTACAGGCCTTATTAAGCAAAAAAATAAAATAGGCAAAGGTCACCAAAATAGATGCAAGATCATATCTCAAAACATGCAACTGACGGGCTAGATCTTGGATAGCCTGTGTCATAGAGAATGTATTTTTTTGGATGTATCATGTATGTGCTCAATCACATTAAAAATTATGAAATGTATGCACAAAAAGGCTTTAGCTAAATGATTTGCAGAGTGAGTATGCTAGATGCTTAGCTTATGGACATATTAGGAATATGAAACAATGTATCTCGGTTGACCCATTTATCATTGTTTGGACCATAATTTCCATGGCACACACTCCTCACGTGGTGACAATAGCACGTGAAGGACGCGTGAAGAGGAGTCTCGTGCTCTGCACGTGGAGGATATAGCACGTGTCGGGCACGAGAGACCAAGGGCGGTTGGAAAAACTGTACTGCTGAGGAAAGTTTTTGGAGGGAAATCCACACCACATGTAGAACTAAGGGGAAGACAACTAAAGAGCGTTTGGCTTGGTCTCTCTAACAAAGTGAGGTAAGCAGCAGTCAGACACCTACAAAGGGAAGAACCAATAGGAAGTGAGGAAAGTGGGGAACTCAAAGGATGGATTATCCAATCAGAGGATGGATTACCCAATCAGAGGCAAATGCGAAGATGTTTCCGACAATGGGTATTCAATCAACCATGTCGGATGGTGACTATAAACAATCAACCATGTCGTATGGTGACTATAAACTACCTACACTACATTACAACACATCTGAAGACACCTAAAACCAAACCCAAAGCATAGAAACTAACTATACTGATACAACAGATGATCAAAAAAGGATTCAGCACCATAAAAGCTCAAAAAAGGATTCAGTACAACTAAAGCTCTGAAGCGCAACAATAGCTCTGAAACACACAACAGATGTATCAACCCTCTAAAACACCCCAAGCCCCCACAAACGCACTCATGGTGGTAGTGGAGGAGGGAATATCTCACAATGGAAAAAATCAAGAAATGCACTCGTCTTCAACGTCACCTGAAACTCAAGAAACAATCAGCTTCAATATCACATGCGCAATGATTAAGCGGCCTAAGGAGTGGATTAAGCTTAATTCTGAAGGACCTCTTTCATTTTCATGTGTATTGGATGGATTTCCAGTGGCAAGAGCTAGTATCCCAAATGCCGTTTCTTTGATACTTTATGAAATGCAAAAATGTTTAAAAAGGCATTTTTCAGTTCCCAGAGGAGGGGGGACAGTCATCTATGCCAGAGACAACATCCTCTTAATGCCAACTGAAAATTTTGTCATCATAAGTAAAGGCTTTGTCCCTTTTAGATTTTGAAATCCTAAATAACGCCACTGAATTTCCCATAATAAATGTAAGGAAAAATGGTAAAGGCATTGTTTGAAAACTGTCATCGAAGGAAACTATTCTTTGGCACTTGTTACAAGAAAGTTGATGCATAACTTCATGCACTTCAGGGACCACCACAATCTTGAGATCGAGGATTGTCGTCTCTTTCATTAGTTTAAAAGCATATGGTAAGCTACTTACTGGCTGAAATTTTTTGAAGCGCGACTATGCTTGATAAGGAGTCCGTTTTTTAAAATGTAGTTCACCACGATGTTCAGGACAAAGAACAGAAACTCAAGTGATATAAAAAACTCAAATGAAGGGAGTTTGAACGTTATTAGGGTCAAGAGGCTATGAGAGAGAACTCTACATTAGAATCCAAGTTATACTAAAGGCGTCTTAGTTAATGAACAATCAATGTATCGAACAATTCTAATCAGTGAATTTGCATTTGGAGCAACAACTCCAATGAGTATTTTTCAAATTTATATAAATGGGTGAAAGACGAACAACATACAAGAACCACAAGGACCATGAGGATGTTAGAGATCCATTTCATAGTAGTCCGAATTTGAAATGAATATACTCAAATCAAACACCCTTAAAATTACAATGCCCCGTACTCCAATACTAGCAATAATCTCTCCGAATTACTTGTGTTAAATACATTTCAAGAAGATTGTAAAGCAATCTTCTCATTAAACGGTAGAACTAGGACATAATTTCATTTATTGATGAGAAAAATTCAATTTTCTCATGGACCTTTTCTTTACTTTGTATTCTGAATGCTAATCCATTCCCCTCATTCAAATAACCAATGTGTTTCTTCTAGTTCACTGATAGTATAAAAGCACATATAGACTTAACAATACACATATCATAAAGAAATATATAGGCAACTACTTAGAGGGTGTTGTTTTTTTAAGTGGTTAGAAGTTAACTTCTAACTGGAGTTAGAAGTTATGAACGAGCTTCTGAATGAGTTGTTGATTAAAAGATGTAAAATTAAATGGTGTTTGTTTTTAGGTGTTGACTTGAAGTATTTTTTACATTACCAGAAACCATCGAATATCCTTCTCCATTCTTCATACAATTTTCAATAGAGAGGAAGAGAAAAAGGAAGAAAAAAGAGGAATATGAATAGGAGCAAGAGGAGGAGGAGGGGAGGCCAGAGAGGGTGGTGGAGGTGATGGCGGCATTGCTCCCATGATAAAGAGGAGGTGGAGAAAATAAGAGATGGTTGGTAGAGGAGAGGGTAGTAACAATCATTATGAATTTATTATGAGGTTATTGATCACCATGGGGGTGCTTACTCAATCAGAACTTCAACTTCTTATCAGAATTAAAAACAAACACTCTAAACAATGTGTCCTACTTCTTATTAAGACTTTTAACTCTATTCATAAGCAAAAACAAATACCATCTTAGAATCACTCAGAACACATATTTCCATCTGTTCCTGATGTTTATAGATAAAATACAGCCATACGGCTATAAACAACTTAATAAGTAGTACTTAAATATAGCTAGAAATCCAATCCTACAATCATAATTTCACAACAACAGAACAAGCTCACTGATAAAACAATCAAAACTAAGAGATGGGTAATTCTAAAAAATCAATATTGAACAAACCCATTGATAAACAATCAAAATTAAAAAAATGGGTAATTCTAAAGAAACTCAAATAAAAGCTTACAGGGGGGATAAGTGGCCTTCTGCACAATGGTCTCCAGTGTGTCGTAAACCAACTTACTATCCACCAAAAACCTCAAATACCCTTCAATGGTGGGTTCCCATTGCTTCATGGGAGGTCCTTCAGGCTCCTTCTCACCCTCTCTAGACTGATCCTTTGTGTGCAACTTCATGGCCACAAATCTCATTTCCTCCACAAACCCCTTTGCCTCTCCTGGGTACTTTTTCTTCTGCTTCTCAGCAGCAGCAGTGGCATACACAACAATAGATGACTTAAAGGGCATCTTTCGACTGATCTGAAGAGACCCCTTTGTTGTTGTTCTCACAAAACTTGAGGTCTTGAGAGGGATGGAGAGAAAGGGGGTCTTTGTTATTGGGGTCTTAAAGTGGGTTTCACTTGAGAAGACGTGGGATTGGGATATTTGTATTGAAGACGAAGCCATGGCTGACGACTCTGTTTGTTTGGGAGATAAAACTATAGGGGGGGTTTTGGAGAAGAGTACAAGAAAGAGAAGCAAAGAAGGTAAGATAGAGTTGCCTTTGAGTGTACGTTACAGAGATCAATTGAAGGAGGAATAAATGGACTCTAGTTTTGTATATTTGTGAGAGAAGTCTTGGGAGAATAAAATCATAAATTCTAAGATGGTTTGGGAATGGGAATGGGAATGGCAGAGAAGATGCACAGACGGTATGGGTTGTCTGGCTCTCTTCTCTTGTAAAAGAGGAGTTTCTTTACGTTATCCAAGCTTGTAGATGGAATCTGATTTTTAGAATATGTCGAAATTTCGTGAAATATTTCTTACTCGCCGCACTTGCGTAATTCACCGCTGTCTTGTTTGGTCTCGGTTCTTTTGTGCCTTTTTTTAGAGGGGGTTTTACAAATTTTATGCATTCTCTTTAAAATACAACCACAAATACCATTCACTGAAAGGATAGAATTGTCAAAGAATTTCAAAGAGGGACTCAAAGAAGGCATAGTAGAAATTTTCTTTCTATTTTAGAGTTACCAAAATATTTTTCCAAACTTTAAATATTTAATTTTTTTCTAAAGAAATTTTTTTGAAAAGTAAATATTTTAATCTCCATATATTAACTTGTTATTTTTGTATCAAAAGTTTGTTATGCGAGTGATTATTATGTAATTTGTATGACTCTAGAATTTTATATAGTATTTAAGAGTTTAAAATGCATAATTGATATTTTTAAATTCGAAATTAAATCAAAATTTTCACATTTTGTTTTCTATACAAAACGAAATATTTCTTAAAATCAAGAGATCGAAACTAACTCGAAAAATGAAACCACAATCCTTGGCTAGGGGTCAGTTTGGGTTTCGGTGCGATGATTTTCTAGTTTTTTGTTTACCAAAGGGGATTTTTTTTCTTAACCCTAACTCCTTTTGGTGCTTTTTGAAATGTTTTGAATGTGAAACATGCTAAAAAGTTTTGATTAGATATAATAAAAAAAAAACATCGCTTAATCATAACTTTGACAACCTATTTAGTGTAGGATAAAACAAGTTTTTTTTCAATAGTTCCATAGAAATTGAAGATCCAAAAGATGGGAGAGTATTTAGAGTAAATGGGCAGCGTTTGAAAGCACTATGTGGAGCGGGTAGAGGTGCCAGAGGAAATCTCTCTGGTTGCCCCTGACTACTTGATTTGGTGTTCTCCACCCTATATTAAGTTTAAGTTTTTATTTTATTTTAGTTTAGGATTTTGTTTTTATGTTTTTTTTTAGTGTTTCAGGTTATTTTAGGTGTTGCTACTGGAGTCACTCAGAGCCTCTCATCCCATGTATTCATTTTTCCCGTCGGTATGATTTTCTTATATTTTGGTGACTGTGAGGATATTGTCTATTTGAAATTGGTAAAGCTTCACCATGGTAATATCACTTTAACCCTTCTTTTTTTTTTCCTTCATTTGTCATGATTATTATTTTATACATTGAGAACAATGTTTGGTTTAGGTTTTGGGTGATGGTGGTTTACTAGATTTTTTTTTTTTTTGTGCAATTGTCAAAAATCTTTGAGCTTAAAACGTATTTTACAATTAAATCGGGTCATTTTTTTTTGTTCTACTCAATCTCCATTGAATACTTAGATGATTACGGTAATTGTGCAAAATCTTTATGAAAATGCATTCGAAATCTAAACTCTTGGTGAATTTAAAAATTAATAATAATAAAATAAAAAATAATAATAAAAAAGGGGTTTTGAGTCTTTTTTTATTTTAGAGAATACTTTTGTTGCCTTTAATTTTGAAAAAAAACACATAATAACACGTGTCACATAGTTATATTAATAGAAAACATGATATTTGATATTATTCTTATGTTAGATGTATTTCGTTAAACTTTTCAACTCGACTATTCATGCACTATAAGCCAAATTAACATGATTTGAAGTTGATTAATGAGATATTGAACTAGAAAACCTTAGAATAATAGTGAAGACTTAACCTTTGTGAGTTTTGAGTCATTCTTTATTTCTTGAGGGTTATTAATTACATTCTGATTTTTCTTGAGTTCACATTATTTCGTTGATGATCTCATTATTTTTTACTTTCTTATTGATTGCTTTAATAATGACATAAAAATTGAATTTTTTACACTAGAACTTCTTACTTTATTTAGTTGAGATGTCCTAACCTAATACCAACTAAAACTTATGAAGTGATATAGACATTTATTTCTTTAAACCATTTTTTAGCCTCTTAGCCTACCCAATAATAAACATCCATTTGCAGCCATTTGAGCATTTAAATAGCATTCTCTTTGTTATCCTCATTCCCATACCTACTCCAATCAAGGAGTAATACCTCTATTATTTTATCCTTACCCAATTTTCTAATAATGTATACGGTGAGATATATTTATGGAATGGGCAAATAGAAAGAGTTTAAAATAGATATTTCATGCGCCCTTGAAATAAAAGTGTTTGATTGTATAAACGGGTAAAAACATGCAGTAAAAATAAATTAATTAAAGGTTGAAGAAGAAAACAATAAAGAAAAAGTTAATGGTGTACAATATTGATTTGTTCTTCAATGCCCTATGTGCTTATTCAAGGGTGTAGCCATTCTCAGGAATTTTTTGTATTTTTTTTGTCCATTATTGTTTGCCATAATCCAAACCTCATTACAACCCAGTAATGACCTAATTGATCTTAAGTGAAAGTTGATTTATTAGATGTGGAGATTGAATAGGCAAAAACTATGGTGTTTGATTCAATATTCTCAAAAGTAATCAATATCCCTGTCCATAGGATCATATTCATTTCACTATTTGAAAATTTCGTTTTCATGATAATTATATGTGAGACGTTTGCATTTTCCATAGTTTATATTCTTTTCCTCACATATAAATTGAGTGCCCAATCTCTGAGTGTTTTATTTCCGAGTGACATGAGAGATTTGTGGTCGAATCACACTTTCTAAAGGTTATCTCGTCACATCTTTACTATGAGATGAAGAGTTACGTTGATAATGTTTCTCACACACACACTTTGAGTTGATAATGATTATGAAATTTATTTAACCTCTAGATACTATTAAATTATTGTACTTTATTGATATACTTTTGTGACATTTTTAGTTTGTTGTTTTTCTTGAATTTTAAGCAAGTAGAAAATTACTCTAAGGAAAATAAAGGGGAATGCCCATGTTTTTGCATTATGTTTTTAGAAAATAGATTTTGTTTTATTGAGTCAGTAATGTTTTGGGGTAACATTTCTGGAAACCCCCACGAGACTATAACTCGTCCTCTAGAGGTAATCTATAGGTTTAAAGCCTTGTTGCACGTTAAGGTAAGTGCAACCGTAATTCTTACGAAGTGAGTTAGGATTTTATTCTCAATTTTGTTTTGCTCGAGGATTAGCAAAATATAGGTTTTGGGGTATTTGATGTTCACATAATTATTACATAATATACTTCATAATTTATATTTGTTAGTGTTTTGAATAGTGAATTTTAGTTTAATTATTTTATTTCTGTATCTTTGTAGGATTTGGAGTTTAAATGAAAAAAGTGCATTAGCGTGGAGAACTTGGAAATTTATAGACAAATTGACGAAGTGGAGCGGGAGACACTTAAGCCAAAGATTAAGAGAACTAAAGAAAAAAAATAATAAAGGAAATTAATTTTGAATTTTGGTGAAATAAAGAAGTCATGTGGATGAACATAGCTAAACCCATTATTGATACATAATTTAAACAAAGGGGCCCACCTTTTTTTTTGTTGTTTTTTTTTTTTTGTTTTCTAATTTCATTGGGCTTGAGATCCACCAATAGGGGAAAATTATGCAAGAATAGGAACACAAATACAGGGGGGGGGGGGGGGGGTTTCCAAAAAAAAAGAGTTTTGGTTTCTTTTAACCACAAGGAGAACGCAACAGAGGGCAGCAGGCAGCCAACACGCTGTCCAGCAGCAGCAGAAACGCAGGAAAAGGGAGTGCGCAAGAACAGGGAATGCATCGCTAATCCACCACGCGCTGCCATGGTGATGAAGCTCCACACCGCCATTGCTATCATCACCTTCACCATGTGTTACTAAACTCCACGCAAGGTGAAAAGATGAACTTCTAGATGTAACACACTTAATTGGTATATGATTCGTTTTATGCTTTCACGATGAATAATTGTGTTTATGATTTTCACTTTTATTTAATATAGGAGTTTATGTTATTTTAGTGACAAAAATTTCATCAACTTTTTAGTAGATTATTATTCCGGTGATTGTCCTTTTCTTCTCCATATAAGTCTAGTCACGCTTTTCTTATGTGTGAAATTTTAAAGATCAATTGATTCCTCTAGGTTAGTTATATGTGATCGTCTTTTATTACATTATTGTCTCCGGATATATCGTAAATTTATGATATAATATATGACAAACCTTTGTGCTTTCTACAAAAAGTGAAACCTAAAATCCATTTACATTATAATATATTGGTGCATTAAAGACTATTTTTCCGATTATGTTGTTTGGGATGTGAAACACGTAATTGAGTTATCATAGCGAATCAATACTAGTTGGCGCGTGAAATCTATGAGGGATTATTAGAACCTTGTGATTTTTCTAAACATGATTTTCATTAAACTAAATTCAATTTCATATTTTAAAATTGCTAGAATTTCTTAAATTTAGTTTCGCATAGTTCTTCTTCCTTGACCTTGTTTTGTAGATCGCTTTTATTCGTAGGATCGACACCCCAATCTTTACTGCAATTGACCGCGTGTACTGTTTGGGCGTAATCAAATTTTGCATTTTCATAGGGTGTCAACGTTTACCAGTTTACTCTACAGAACTTATGTAGAATAATTGACTAATAACTTCTTTGTAGTGTTCCCCTAAATTATCATATCTTTTTGCCTATAGTTCTACGTGAGGTTGCATCTAACACAGTCGAAAATAATAAGTAAGCATATCGAACTAATTATGTAGGATAAATTGACTAGTAACTTCTTTATACCGTTCTCCTAAATTACCATATCTTTTTTCCTATTGATTTTACGTGATATGTTTTTCTCTACATCTAACATAGTAGACAACTTTATGCAGTTTTTAGCTGTTGGCCAACATTATCACCAACTATCAAACTTTGATTGATATCTAGTAGAAATGTCGCATGAGTTTCAAGACTTTGTAAAATCCTTCTCACCGGCAATAGGTTGCCGCACTTTGGAGTTAGAATCCTCCACGCTAAGAAGTCGTATACATGATGACTTTAGATTTGGAGTTTTAGCATTGAGAACAATTTTTGGCTATTACTTCTATTTTCCCATTCCTTTAAGAGTACCTAAACGATTTAGTTTATCAAAGAATCATATAGAAATAGTTCTACTCATAAGATAACAATGATAAATTGGGATATGAAGCGAAGGATTTTCATATAAATTTGAAGTATAGTTTTTTTTTTTTTTTTTTGGATATAGCATTATGCATTACTAAGAACTAGAAGATAACAAGGTGCCACCCGCTATAGTAGCTAGAGCATGGGCCTCAGTATTGAGGTTCCTACTTATATACATATAATACTTGTTGCTAAGTAAAAAAAGAAGGTGATTAATATTAAAAAAAAAGGGAATGCCAAACCCAGTCTAAAGCAAAAGATGAACCGGTGTTGTGATCCGGTGAAAACTTGTTTATCATTTTATATTTGAAACGGTTAAAAAGACAGGGGTCTTGCATAATTATTTATTACATAATAAAGTTTAACCAGTTAGAAATTATACGTAATTTTGTACACTTTAATTTCTTATTAACACATTTCAATCATCTCTTGAGAATGCTTAAACAAACTAAAATTTCAATGTCAGTCTAACTTTGTAGGTTTTATATTTTATGGTTGCAACCAAAATTCTGTAGACTCTGTACATCATGTGATACGATAGATCCTCTTCCAAAACACTTTCTCCTAAAAATTCCTTCAAAGAGACAACATTATTTGGGCAATCAAGCATGCCTTCAGTGGAGTATGAGTTAAGTCATGTATAAAAACTTATTTTATTATCCACTTGGAAGAATGGAACTGACCACTCATCCACCACCTATGTCACATCATCATCGAGCTTTAAAATCCAAACATTGATAATATATGAAAAGTGGATAAAGATAGGTTTTGATAATCTATGAAAAGTGGAAGTTAATTCTATTTGATTTCTATCAGGTGGATAAAGAGCACATATAGCTTTTCTGTCTATGAAGCAAATTATTATCTGGTGTGGAACAGAGTTGGAACAAAGTGTAGGTTATATGTGATAACCCTTTCCTGCAACATATCAATGTACCTACAGATGAGATAGAAGATCAAACCCTACTGGATATATTGGAGCGCATCAATACCTGAAAAATTATGTATTAGAGTTTGATTTTTTTTTTTTTTTTTTTTTCACTTGTCAAATGTCATGAGCTTTTGGATGTATATAAGTTTGTTAAATGTGTGTATAAGAAACACCCAGCTTTTATGGATGTTGGAATGCTTCATGTATTAGTTCTTATTAGTTGTTTTTAATATAAGTTTACTACAAGTATTATTATCGAGAAAAAAAAGAAGAAGATAACTTATTAGTTATTACTCGACTTGTCAACCATACATTTGAGTAGAGACAATTCTTTTACCAAAAACTCTACGATGCCCCTTTTTGGTGCCTCTTTAGGGTTTTTGACACTTCTACT
Organism: Berberis vulgaris; assembly: GCA_963556465.1. Lineage (NCBI taxonomy): Eukaryota > Viridiplantae > Streptophyta > Magnoliopsida > Ranunculales > Berberidaceae > Berberis > Berberis vulgaris. The sequence continues at coordinate 78,657,602 of OY747135.1, forward strand.
CTTTTTGTTGATGGTGTTTTTAAAGATAAGAGGTAAAAAGTTTAAAAAACCTCAAAGAAAGACAAAAAATGTACCAAAAATGGGCACCATAGAATTACTCTTCATACCCTTCATTCATTCTTTCTTTTTTTGGAAATATTTCTTGTGAATTTTCAAAAAGAAATATAATCCCTGAAGTGATTAGTTTAGGTTTTGAATTGATCTCATGGGCATCTTCTTTAGCACAAATGGAAAGATTCTTGTTGTAACACTCCAAATCTATCAATTTTTAAAGACTCCAAGATTGGTCACTAAGCTATATTTTCTTTTGTCAACACTTCATCCATCAACTATGCAGTCTCAACTCTCATGTCTGAAAGCATATTTATGACCTTTTTCATGTTATTGATATTAATAGATGTTTCCATAGATTTTGACTAATTAACTGAAACTATACATGAACTTAACTATGTCAACAAGAGATTACTTTCTCATGTAACAGCTTACATGGCTTAGTTGAAACTTTGAACATGTCTTTCTAATCTCTCCTTGTGAGCCTGTGTCTTCACTTCAATACCACTCATCTTGATCATAGCTTTCAAGAATTCGCGATCAAATCTGAAACCCAGTAATTCTCTAATTATTCCTGCGTAACTGAAACCCAGTGATTACAGAGAATTTAATTACCCCTCTTGCGTTTTTTAGTGTTTGGGGATCTTTTGGCTCAAAGGGTAACTGATGGGTGGGAGTTAGAAATCATTTAATGGCATTTCAGTTTGGCTTGATTGAAAAGATTTTTTTTTAGGCTAATTTTAGAGAATGGGGTTTACTAATTTTAGAGAAGGGCCTAATTTTTATTTTTTTTTAGATCTCTTCTCTCCTCACTCTCTCATTTCATTCTTCGATTCGGTGGAGGAGAGGTGAAGCCGAAGAGGAAAATGAAGACGCCTTCGCAAATAGAGCTGGTGAGTAATTGATTGGTTGAAGATTTTGTTTTGATTTTGTGTGTTTTTAGGTTTTTGATTTGATTGTTTGTTTAAGGTTTTGATTTGTATGTTTGTAATTGGAAACAGTGGAGACTTATCTGCCAGAATCGTTGAGGGTGGAACTGTCGGTGAAATTTGGAAGCAAGAGCTATAGAGTTTGTTGATGCACAGTCAGGGGAGCGTGTTATAGAATTTGGGCCGATACTTAGGATGGAGTTTGATCCATTGCCACCTGGTGCTTTTGGTGCACCAATAGGTATGACACGACAATTTTTATATTTGAGTTGTTTTTCTTATTGATATCATGCAATGCATCTTTAATATCTATAGCGTACTGGGTATCGTAGAGATTAATTTGGAATTGTTTTTTTAATGGGTTCAAAGATATTCAATAGTCGTAAGATTCATGCAGCGTCTCTCAATCTCCAATAGTCGTATAAACCCAATTGCAATTATTCGATAATTCCGTGAAATTACAAAATTTCGATGAAAATTTCTAGTGGAATACCCGTGCCGTTGGCACTATCGCAGATTACATCATACTTAAACGGCTATGTTGAATACTCAAATTTATGGTTTTATTAAATTTATAAAAACACTTGCATAATTGTATATTACAACAATTATGATGAATTAATTTTGTAAAAAGTTAATACTATTGAACAGTAAAACAATGTTAATAAATCTGATCAACGCAACCTATGTGCTAAGGAATTTAATCTCCACCAAATGTCAGCTTAACTAAAAATAAGAAGGAAATATCTCATGTTTGTCCAAGTGAGTATTGGCTGAAATTGATGCCCAATTTAGTAAAGCATCAGTTGAAGAAACATAATTTAATTAATTAGGACAAACAGAATGGCATAATCGATTAAGAAGAATATCAAGATGAATATTTAACAAAAATTATAAAATATTAAAAATTTTGATAGAGCTTCCCATTTTGAATTATTTAAACTTGTCATAAGCATTTGTACCTCACGTAATTTGGCATTCAAAAAAACTTGTTGCCTGAGCGCAATATATGTTCACCGTTTTCAGTATATTAAAAGTGTTTTTTTGGCGGTCGAAGAGACACGCACACAAAATCATTATATCCAAAATGACAATTTTATGAATAAAGTAATTTATCTGAACATGTCATAAGAAGTAAAAACTCAAAATTTCGACAATGTCCCTTGTATTTTTCAATATTGAAACATGTCTGAACCTGTCATACAAATTTATAATGGCAATCAATGCCATAAACACAAAATAATATATCCACACGCCAAAATAATATAAAAACATTTAAGTACATCAAAGCCATACATTGTTTATACCTATACACATTTAAAGAGCATGGTTTCCACCATTTATCTTTTCAAAAAATGAGAACAAAAGGAACCCACAATATACAAAAATGAGTTAAACTGCATATGTACATCAAAACTATGTATCAACAACTGCTCCAAACATATTCTGCATCACATTATCAAATGACTCGGCGTCTATATGCACCAACTTTGAGCAAGGAGGGAATATGACTGAAATCTACAAATTTATCACACACAATATTAGAAAAAAAAATGTTAATAAAATAAGCTATTTTCAATCATCTTTAGAGATAAACTACCTTATTTGCCAATTTCCAATGACGCCCACCATTATACTTTTGTTTTTAATGGTTTTTTTTTAACTCCTCGACAATGATATCCCAATTCTACAAAAATGTATAATCAATATTAGATTCATATCGTATGAAAGCAAAATATAAATATCAATAGAAAATTTATTAAAACATACCTTTAAAAATTCTTACAACAAAACTTCTGGATAAACAATATTGGTCGTAGAATCCAGCCCATCTTGAGGTAAAAGGACACTTATTCTATTAGAAGTTGTGCATCTAGATAATGCAACATAAAGTTGGCCATGGCTGAATACCGGTGTTCATAAATCAACTCCAACGTATTTCACAGATTGACCCTGCGACTTGTTTATCGTCATTGCATATGCCAACCGCACTGGAAATTAACGCCTTTTCATTTTGAAGGGAAACTCGGAAGATGATGGCATTAAAGAGATTCTAGGAATGAAAACTAAATTGCCAGCCTTATCCCCATTTAAGATTTTTGCTTCAATTATACGCTTTGCACAACGCATAACCATAAGACGTGTTCCATTACAAAGTCCATCTTTAGGTGCGATGTTTCTCAGCAACATAATTGGACAACCTACTTTTAATTCTAACTTAAATGGCGGTAATCCAGAAGGATTAAGCGAGTTCAAATACTCAGTTGGATAACGGTTGGCAATGGAATGATCATTTTCAAAATGTTCCACCATTTTATCTGCTGCAAAATAAACAATGATTTCTCCTGGAAAATCAGACAATGCAGATTTGTTAATGTCGCAGACATCGTCATTTCGTGCTGAGAGAATTGTTCGCTCAGTCAAATAATTCGGAGACGCTGTGCCTATTACATTTAGTTGAGGATAAACCAAAGAAATTAGTTCACTTAAATCTTTGCACTTGTGCAACGTTGTTGGAATACGAATAACATCTTGTGCGGTGCTTCCAATCTATATAAAATAAAAATAATCAGTAATTAAAAAAATAGCAATGTAGTAAAATGTAGAATTGTTTACACAAAAATAATACCTCAGTCAAAAACTTTGTAAACCCGTCATTGCCTACCCCATTGTCCAACCGCATATTCAAACTCAAAGTCAGAACTTGTATGTTTAACCAAAGCTTAGAACGCCTCAAAGATGCAGCCACAATTTGCTCGCGGACGCCTTTGGGTATCACTGGCAATATCTGTCGAAAATCACCCCCAAGAACAACAGTAATACCACCAAATGACTTATTGGTGCTGTAAATGTCTTGTAGTGCACGATCAACTACTTCAACACAATATCTATGTTGCATCGGAACTTCATCCCAGATAATTAGTTTGGTCTCCCTGAATAACTCAGCATGCAATGACTGTTTACTAAACCCACACACTGAATTTTCCATGACATCCAGCGGAATACGAAACATTGAATGAGATGTTCTACCTCCCACTAATAGTAACGCCTCAATACCAGATGATGCAACGGTAATGACAATGTGTCCAAGGCTGCGACATTTTGATGCAATGGCGTTGTATAAAAAAGTTTTTCCTGTTCCTGCACCTCCATTCAAAAAAAATGAATTCCCTTATTTTCAAGAATTGAAGTTACTATTGCAGTATAAGCAGAACGTTGTGCCTCATTAAGACGATCGACAGATGATTGTGCATCGGATTCTTGACCATCATACTGAAGTTGTCGGTGTTCCCATATGAGTCTGTTACCAACTATCATGTCCCAATTTTCAATTGGCAGGGGCATAGGTGGGAACTTCGTTAAATTCTTCCCTCCTTCTTGAAGAAATTGATTTATGAGATATAAACCATAATCTAGAGTCTGAGCATCTGTTGGATTTGAAATACCGAACCTTGTTCGAAGTTGGTGCGAAAGATCATCGCATATATTCACTGAGAACCTTGTCCATAGCAAATCTGGGTGAAGTGGATGACATTCCATTAGAATCACACTAAACAATTTTCTCAACTGATTCCCAGTTTTCATGATCGCAGCCTCTTCAAGGCACTAAATCCATTCATCATCATCTTCTAGGAGTCCTCGTGAGGTGCAAGCTAATTTGAAAGTGTCGTGTAAAACATTGTCATATGTGCGCAAATGTTCAAATGATTGTGACCCTTTTACAACCGTTAGAAGCAGTCGCAAATAAAACCTTTCACCTTCATGAGGACTGGCAAAGTACATTATTCCAATTGCATAGCCCATTTTTCTTTTTGTCCACATTTTTTGTGATTTCTGCCAAACAAAATGTTGGGGGAATTGTTGGTAGGTAAATGTATGTGCAAACGGATCTACAACACAACATGAAAAAATGCAGTTAAAGTCGACATTTGGTGTCTAGCTCTAAGTAAAATTGATTGTGCTTTATCTGTAGGATTGAACACAACATGATGCATTCCAGGTAAATGAAGCGCCAATCGAACCACTGTAGGATTTTCTTCGTGTAAAAGATGACCAAATATCCGCCAAGCAGCTTCTGGCGGACCAATATATCGAGCATCAAGATATTGTTGGATTTCATCTACTCCCCCTAGTACCATTGTTGTTCTATCATGACCTTTATAAATGTACTTGTTTATGTATTTAACACATCTAATTCCCTCACACACTTCCACATTAATATGACAATCAAACATCCTTGAAAGATATGGATTATATGGCACCACATCTCTATTATCAACTGGTTGACCCTTCACATTATATACTCGGCCAGTATTGCGGCGTCGATAAATAGGATATCCATCTTGGCCCATTGTTGTTGTTTCTGAATATTCGCGAGGATATCTTTTTGTGCACCTCCCATTCTCCATACACGGTGCTCCAGAATTTCGAATACCACACGGTCCATGCACCTTACAATGTAAAACTGTTTGAAATAGCATTGGATCTTTATCCAGGTCAGGAAATTCTGCACACACGATCTTATCAATTTGAGTGGTAGTGCGAATTTTTTGTAAATGGTCAAGGAATATAAGTGCGTGCATATGAGGTAGCCCACGCTTTTGAAATTCAATGGTAAAGACATGAGCTACAACATCACCGAATGTGCCTCTTTTGATAATCTTATCCATTAGACATTTTCTTTTTAACTCAAAAACTCGAGATACTAAATCTGGGCGATCCGTAGGCTTTTGGTGAGGTAACAGAGGTCTTAACCCATTGGGCCCAATGTCCGTAAGACTTTCATAGAGCTCAGCCCTGAGCTTTGTTTGATTGTTCCTCACATACATTAATCGATTTTGCTCTGTTGAAGCCCAAGCATCTACTAAAAACTCCAGGAGCAATTTGCCACCTCTCAAAATTGTTGAGTACTCAGTTGGTCGTTCGAACAAATGATAACTGCAAAACTCCATCTGAGTAAGTCGTTCATTTGAACACCTATTAGTTGTAACAACCCACTGAGTTAATTCAGGTTCCCAACCTAAGTCGCCATACGGAAATAATAGCACATAATGAAGCGGTAAGTAAGCTGGGTGACATTCATTAATTTTCATCAATTCTTGATTTCCTCGCAAATATACGACAATATCTCTGGTTGTGTTTACTTCAGGGACATCTCCAGGCAAAATAATTACTATTTCATTTGATGAAGGAAGATTGTAACGCCGCCGATCTTTATGACAACTATAGTGTAAGTACACAGGTATGTTTTGGTCAACAGAATTTGTTTGATTCAGAATCTCGTATGCTTGACGGTATTTCTCCACAAACACATTATACTGCAACAAAGCATCTTGAATGATTTTGAGCACATCTAATCTCAAGCGTGGATTTCGACGACTGCGGGTATGTAATGCTGAATCGGGATCATAAATGTAAAGCTGTGAATGAACTGCATCTTGGCCTAGTTGCGGAATTAACGCTCCCGTTTGATGTCGTAATTCTCCATGAATAATAAAGCTTGTGGGACCCCTCCCATTGAGTACCCTTGGCTCAAATTTAGTACCAAGACTCGTAAATGCATTCGCAGCATTATGCTCGCGAATATGTGTACGAAAATTATTTGATTGAACATCATCTCCCTTATACAACACTTGAAGCAATGGTGGAGGGGTAGATAATAGTGGCAGCTTCACCTTTCCTTGCAAACAACACGTCCCGAAAAAAGGATTCCTTAACGAAGATGCCTTCAATTTTTCATCATTCCAATGTAGTGCTGAGCAATGAGGACACAAAAAATTCATTTTGCCTAAGAAATGACGTGTTTCTTCTTGATGAGCTTGTGAGTCAATTTCATGCCGGAAATCCAAACCACTATGACGGGAAGTATAGTCATTAGGAAGTCGGTCATTTGTAATTGGCCTAAACAAATTGTAAGATAGATAATGAGTTAAAATTTAGAAAACTTGATAAAGTTAAATAATATGAGAAAATAGAAAAAAAGAAGTATACATGTTTGTTGGTGCATTTGGGGATGCGTTAGGCGTAGAAAATGAACACCTCATTGGTTGTTGTGGTGGCAACACATTTTGATCTAACACAGTAAAAAATTCATAATCCATGCATCGGGGAGAGATGATATTGAGCATAGCCGTTCGTGATTGTTGCCGCAGCTTTTGTGGAATAGCGCGATCATTGGGTGTGAATGAAGGAAAAAGTATTTGAACAAGAGGCGTCCTACATAAAATTCCCTCTTTTTCTCGACGCAAACGTTGTGCGGATGATCGTTTTGAATTATTATTCTGAACAATGTTGTTATCCTAAAATACATTTAAAATGGTAAATGATTACACACTAAAAAAATTAAGGCATGCATATAATCTAAACAATGAAAACGTGCATAGACAATGGGAAAATAAGAAGGGGCCTATATAACACATACATGACATACTTTGAAATAATAATAAAATAATAATAAAGTTACGCACTTATACATACCTGAATAAATACAACTTTTCGTTTACCCTTTTGAATAGAGCCGACATTTTCCTTTCCCTTGCATAAAAAACTTAAGCAAATAAGCATAAGACAGTAAAAACAATTAATATAAATAATGCATTACACAGATCAGCACACGCATTGAAAGTTAAGAATGTTGTATACACCCCAACAAATTTGCTTTTCCCCTTTTCGGCAATTGTGGCTTTTGTTTTTCCTTTTCCCTAGAAAGAAACACATACAAATATAAATTTAATTTTTGAAGGTGTAAGGTTAAAGAAGCATATGTACATACTTATATAAAGAAACAGACACCAATATAAATTTTGTTAGGAAAAAACATATGTACATACCCCAAAGCATTGGAGTTTGGATATTCTCTATTTTGTAGTATTCACATTAGCAGTCAAGGTAGTGTCTAACTTAGGTTGATTTTTTTCTCTCTCTCGACGCAAACGTTGGCCTAGCGCACGCTTGGAAACGTTACTGTCTATAGGGACATTTTCTTTTCCCTTTCCCGTATCCATAATTCGCTTTAACAAAAAAAAACAGATAACTTGGTATAAATAAATATGTATCTATTTATTGTTAGAAATAGTGAAAAAGAAAAAACATATAAATAAATAGAAATAATACCTGTTGATTGGGAACATTGGACCTGAGGCCATTGTCTATAAGAAATTGCTCCTAGTAAAAGGATGACATGTTAAAATCTTTGGCTAATTTATTAAAAACTAAGTGAAAAGAGAAATTAACAAAATTTCTTACTATCCTCGACAAGTTTGAATCAACTTGCTCATCACGAACTGTAACCGTGACGCCTTGTTTTTTTAGAAATTTGATCTATGGCAAACCTATAAGTAAGTGAGTAATTTTAATGTGAAAATTGTAAGATAGATGGCGGAAAAACTATGCATTTTTCTTACAGTTCCTTCTACAGCTGAATCCACCTGCAAACAAAGAAGGTGTCATATATATGAGACAACCAATTCAAAGTAAGATGTAGTAGTATCAACCTACTATAGTACCTGTCCGAAAATCATCATTTCGGAGTAGGGTGGATTTTGAATTAAGTGGTCCATAATTACACTCAAGTACAATGAAAAGTTAGGGATACCCTGAAAAGAAAAAGAAAATGTTTTTATATTGCAACAAAATCTTTACAATTGAGCTATATTTTTGGAACAACCATCAATTCAATAAGCATCAACAACATATTTCTTGAATGGGAAGTTGATTTAAAAAAAATGATTTACAATCAAAACGGGGGTACATGACGACTTTACCCGTAAAAAAAACAAACGAAGTTAAGGATTTTGCCCAAACAAAAAAGACCGCAACACTGTCCTCGAAACATGACTTGAGAACTAATAAGCCACTACTCAGCACTTTAAACAAAACAAAAAGAAAAACACAAATTGCATAAGAAAAAAGAGAAAAACAGCAAGCAAAACTGAGACAGGGTAAGCAGCACCGCACCCCCCTGTCCAGACTGCAACCTCGCGCCTGCAGCACCTCCCGCACCAAGCATCCCACCGCTCCCTGCCTTAGCCAGACAGCAAGGGCGAACCTGGCTGCTCTTGCCTCGCAGCCGAACCGCCAGCCAAAACCCGCCATTCGCAGGGCCTGGCTCAGCCTAGCATCCACTGTTTTACAGAAAAACAGGGAGCACAAATACTATTCCTGCAGATAGCACCCAGTCCCAGACTGCACTCGTCTTGCGCGCAAGACAGTCCAATCTCCAGCGAGACTGACCCAACTGATAGACCACAACCTCAGCAAAATCAAAACCGGTGCGCTAACCGCACACGCTGAAAAACACGTTGCGGCCAGAAACAGCACGCACAGCATACCACGCTGAAATAGCAGCGCATTCTGTCTGCAACGCAGACCACGCTGAAATAGCAGTGCAATCTGTCTGGGAACAGCAGCGCACTCTGTGCTGCAGTGTGCTTCGCAGACCACGCTGAAGCAGCACCGCACCCCCTTAGAACCCTGTCCTTAGAACCGTTGCAAACTTAAAACACCAAATGGAGTCAACCCAAGCAGCCAGCTCTCAGCAACCCGGACAGCAGCTTGAACCGTATCAGCGCAAGCTCTGTTTCGCAGCAACGTGCAGAAAAAGAACCTCGCAACACCAACATCACCAAGCCTCTCAGCAGACCTCAACCTCAGCAAAATCAAAACAGGTGCGCTAACCGCGCACGCTGAAAAACACGATGCGGCCAGAAACAACACGTACAACAGACCACGCTGAAATAGCAGCGCACTCTGTCTGGGAACAGCAGCGCACTCTGTCTGCAACGCAGACCACACTGAAACAGCAACGCACCCTGTCTGGGACGCACTCTGTGATGCAGTGTGCGGATCATCCGCAAATAGCAACTTTGCCAACGCAGCACACACCTGTGATTCATCCATTCCCGCGTTCCTGCAATCCAACCAAAGCACAGTCTGCAATCTCGCCCCATGGCAGAACAACAGAGTGAAAGCAGCAAATTGCTTGGTGCAACAGCAGTGCAGCCCATAACACGGGAGCGTCCCTGCAGTCCAAACCAACAGCAGCATGACACAGCGAGCAGCGGGACGCAAACGTCCCACAGTCCGCATACTCGCCCCAGCTGAATGCCTCTACATTTGTCTCAGCCGGTGTGCAAGATCAGGAAGAGCCGCGAATGCCCGAAAAAACTATCTCTACGCATCCCCATGATCAAGCCTGCCAGTCTCCTAGGAAAATCAGTCCCATCGAAAGAGGACGGGGGATTGTGTACCCTTCTATTAACATAATTTCCATGGCGCACGCAAAAAATTTCTCAATGTTTTAAAATGGATAAACAATAGGACTAACTATCACATTGTCCTAATCCAACACATTAGAGAAAATGCCTATTCAAAAAATAAAAAAGTTGTAAACAAAACCATAACCCTTTGATAACAAAGAAGAATTGTATATCATACTCAAATTTGAGAACTTTATTGATTGATTATTCAAGATCAAACTTAAAGTCGGAACAATTCCCCTTGATCCAGAACCGCCTCTAAATAGTGACCCTTGAAAATTAATATATTCATCAGGATTGTCCCTTCATTTTCCATAATCGTTCTACTTCTTAAACTCAACAGTCTGATATCCAGGTGCACACATCAAAATTTCATGGTGGTTGAATACAAATCCTTTCCTCTATTAAACAAACCACTAAACGTAGTTTTGCTCTCTTGTGCCATGGATGGATTGAAGGTTGCCTCGATGAAGAGAGTGTGCATTTGAGCGAATCACTGCACTAAAGTGAAAAGTTTCCTTGTTCTGAGTTACGCGGGAAGAAGAAACCAAAACTCCTCCAAACGAACTTAAAAGTCTTTTACCTTCCATTGAAGTGTTCTGATGCTTGCAGGCAGACAGCTTGCTTGGTTGCATGCAACATGCTTGCAGGCAGGAAGCTTGCTCGCTTGCAGGCAGCATGCTTGAACAGGCAGGTAGGCTTAGTGGTCATTTTTTTAACGAACTTATCATCATCATCATCCTCAAAGCCCATTCCCGAGATTTTCGGGGTCGGCTACATGGATTTTGGTTCTCCAAGCAATGCGATCTTCCCACATTTTCTCGCCTAATCCAAGCTCAATGATATCTTCATTCACCGTCTTCATCCAAGTTTTCAACGGTCGTCCCCTCCGTCTACACCCTCCATTAACTTGCCAATCTAAACATTTCCTAATTGGCGCCGTGCTTGGTCTCCTCCGCACATGACCAAACCAAGTTAAACGTCTTTCTCTAATTTTTTCCTCTAAGGGCGCTACACCTAAGTATCTCCTAATTCTTTCATTTCTAATTTTATCCTTACGAGTTTTACCACACATCCACCTTAACATACGCATTTCTGCTACTGCCATCCTATGCGTATGTTGTCCCGTAGTAGCCCAACATTCTGAACCGTATAGCATGGCTGGTCGAACAATTGTCTTATAGCATTTCCCTTTTAGCCTTGCAGGCATCCTTCTATCGCATAATACTCCTGACGCCATTCTCCATTTCAACCAACCAGCTTTAATCCTATGGTCTACATCTTATCCTAGATATCGAAAAGCCTCACACTCTGGGACCTCGACACCTTCGATCTCAATTGCATTACTTCTCCCTCTTGGTTCACACCCAAAGTTGCACACTAGATACTCCATCTTCGAACGGCTAATTCTAAAACCTTTACTCTCTAAAGCCTCCCGCCACTTAACTAATTTCTGACCTAAACCTGCACTAGTCTCATCCATTAAGACAATATCATCTGCAAATAACATGCACCAAGGTACATCTTCTTGTAGATGTCTCGTCAACTCATCCATGACCAAAGCAAAGAGATATGGACTTAACGCCGACCTTTGATGTAGTCCTACTGACACTGAAAATTCACTAGACATCCCACCTACTGAGCGAACACTTGTTACAACCCCTTCATACATATCCTTAATGATAGTACATATCATTTTTTTAACGAACTTATATAGTACTAAAAAAATTTAGCAACTTCATGGAAGGGACAGTGAATTTAAAAGTCTGTTACCTTCCATTGAAGTGTTCTGATGCTTGCAGGCAGCATGCTTGAACAGGCAGGTAGGCTTAGTGGTCCTTTTTTTAACGAACTTATATAGTACTAAAAAGATTTAGCAACTTCATTGAAGGGACAGTGAACTTAAAAGTCTTTTACCTTCCATTGAAGTGTTTTGATGCTTGCAGGCAAGCAGGTAGCTTGCTTGCTTGCAGGCAGCATGCTTGCTCGCTTGCAGGCAACATGCTTGAACAGGCAGGTAGGCTTAGTGGTAATTTTTTTAACGAACTTATATAGTACTAAAAAAATGTAGCAACTTCATGGAAGGGACAGTGAATTTAAAAGTCTGTTACCTTTCATTGAAGTGTTCTGATGCTTGCAGGCAGGCAGACAGTTTGCTTGCTTGCAGGCAGCATGCTTGAAAAGGCAGGTAGCCTTAGTGGTCCTTTTTTTAACGAACTTATATAGTGCTAAAAAGATTTAGCAACTTCATGAAAGGGACAATGAACTCTTAACATATCTGAAACATTGAGAAATTTTCTAACTCCCACCCATCAGTTACCATTTGAGTCAAAAGATCCCCAAACACTAAAAAACGCAAGAGGGGTAATTAAATTCTCTGTAATCACTGGGTTTCAGATACCAGGAATAATTAGAGAATTACTGGGTTTCAGATTTGATTTCGATAAATTCGATAAATTCTCTGTAATCACTGGGTTTCAGATACGCAAGAGGGGTAACCACCCATCTTGATCATAGCCAGAATTCGATAAATTCTCTGTAATTTCAATATCACCTGTCTTGGCGTCTCCCCAAAGCCTTTGGTCAGACTCTAGAACCCAATATCCATCCCTTATGTTCTTGAAGAAACTAACGTCACATTTTGAAGGGGTGTCCTTGTCTAGTGCCACGGGCTTGGAACCATCACCACTGGGGGCACAGGTAGATTGGAGTTGTGACGGGAACATTTGGTTTATGCTTGGATCTGCATTTCCAGTTGTTGTGAAGTTGTACAATCTGCAGCGAACTAACAAGCAATGTGCTTGACCTATCGTATGGGCCCCTACAAAAATATATGTTCATACAAATATATCAAATACATAAATAATAGGAAGTGTTCCTTGTGATAAGCATCATTTTAGCAAATATCTCTGTTTTAAACACCATTTTCCAGGGGCTTGAAATAAACGAGATGGAAACTAGAGTGACAAGATCATTATCATCCAAGCCTTTGGCTGCAAATTTTTCCTCAGAGCATTGATAGTGTCAGGGGGAGATGGTAAGTTTGCAGCATCAGATGAAGATGAAATCCTACCATCTCTTCGTGCTGTAGGTATGGACCAGCTTGGACCGTCGCTCTTACATATTCACAAACTCAACAAACCTCAGCAACTTATATCAAATGCAAACCATAGATAACCTATATATACATATAATATATCACATTCAAGTAAAGAGAATCATAGCTAATACAGATATAAATCATATATTTGACTTTAGCTAGACTTTTAACACACATCTTCTGCTCCTATAGATTATGAATAATGTTCTTCTACTTCACTTGTTACTGATATTTGTCATGATCTTCATATTTCTGCAGAACTTGGTATGTGTTTATAAATGTTTAGCTTGGGAAAGGGAGTGCATCTATATGATTTTGGTAATTCATTTATTTACCAGGTCGACGGAATCTGTGCAGCTAATGCCAATATATCAGCACAAGAAACTACTCCAGGGCATAAGCCTTGCGGTTTTTTTTGGCATCATCTATTACTTCAAAACCTCTTCATCCCCACCATTAGCCAACGCCTGCCTTTTCCGCAGAGTTTCCTTCAATCAAAACTGATCCATCACAACCCTGTCCAACATAACATAATATATTCAAACAATTTCATCATCTTTTCGCATTAACATCAATATCAAAGAAAAAAATAAAATTAGAAACCAACCTGAACAAAAGTCATGAAAATGAAGCCTTAACAACCCAGCAGCAATACTAGGATCTCTCTTTAAGTATGTCTCAACAGTAGATCTCACTACAGCTTTAACTTTTGGACAATTAGAAGAATAAAACCCTGTTTTCAAGTCTCCTTGACTATTAACTGACAAACACACTAACATAAACACTAGAGACACCGAAACCATGAGTGCCATTTCCACTACAAGCTACTTCTTCTTTGCTTAGACTACACACATGTAGTTAGCAGTATTTATAAAGTTTTTGCTTTGGCCAAAATTCCTTTTGTAAAAATGGATTGTGTAATAATGTGTTGGCCACTGTCATCCATTCTTGACTTCGGGGTTTTTTGTAATAGATTTCATTGTTGGAATTCATGATAACAGATGATATATGGCTTATCTTCGATATTTTTGCTTTACTTAATTTCCTTAACGCGTAAACATGTTCCTTCTTTCATTTTCTTCTTTTTCATTATCAGTTTTAATGATATGATCTGTACACAATAGGATTCACTTTTTGTTTCGTTCCTGAACGTAATGAAGTTTTCAGCTAAACCCTAATGATTTTCTAGTACTTGTAGGATTCAAGTGTTTGAACAAACAAATCTAGAAACGCCCTTCAACGTTGAATAATTTTAATGTGGGTTTATTCAACACCCAACTCATTGTTTATTTCATTCCATTTGCTTCTTTGCCTCACTCAACCTAGACTACTGACTCAGATCAAAACCAAAAGCTCATCCATGCAGTATCAGGACAAACAAGGGCATTTACTAGTCATTTGATCCCTCCAAGCCACAGCAAAGCAAAACATTGTCAGAAAGTGCTAAAACATATGATAAAAGTTCCAAAAAAAAGACAAACTGTAGGCTCGCCTATTTGTATGAAGATTCATTGCACTATCCAATGAGTACTAAGATTATGTTCAAAGTTTACAGACTAGCATTTTATGATTAGCAAAAGATTCCTGGATCCGTGTTTACTGATCATTCGTGTTTTGGACGTCAGATTTCTTGCAAAATAGCCACATAGTATAGCTCTCATATCAAGTACATTAAAGGAAGCTTCGGAAGAAGCTTTATGGTTGAATGGGCTGATGACCAAACTCGGGTTCAGGCAGACCCCTAAGGTGACAGAATCATGCAACCATAACTTATTCGATCTTGATAATTGTTCGCCCAGGTACAGTTTTCCACACAATAAGTAAAACCATTTTATAAAATTTTAGATCACAATGAATCAAAGAACTTCAGGATTCTAAAATTTCAAAGTAACTACAATAACAAGCCAGGAGAACGAGAAAAAGAAGACCCTGGTCCAGGCGACAGAGTTAGGTAGGTAACTAACCAGCATCCACCTTCCACCCAAAATATTTTTTTCCAGGTTGATGTGGCACTCAAGGCACCTGCACCACAACCAGAACAAGAAATTTGTATATAAGCTACCTTTCTATGAAGAATTTAGGAGTCTCATAATCGCAATAATCAGGTTATTCCATAAGCAAACATCATGATCCATGTGAGATAGCAACATACCACATGCAGAAACAAAATAACTTCCTCCACTCAGACTTGAGTTGGATAACTAAGTAACTAACCGGCATCAAACACCTTAGTTCCCTTTTCCCAGCCTGAATAACCATTACCAGCACAAGCACAGAGAAATTGAACACAGTCAATCCCTTGAAGCTACTCTAACTAATGAGCTTATTGATTAAGCTTCCTAGAAGACTTATCATAATCCACAATAATCAGGCTGTTTATTAATCACTTCAACCTAAGTCTTCAGAGAAATATCCAAAGATCATTTATCCACAACCATACCACAACACAAAATTTTAGATCATATCATGTAGCAACAAAGTCAAACTACTGAAGTTTATATTTACCACAACATAAAATTTTAGATCATATCGTGTAGCAACAAAGTCAAACTACTGAAGTTTATATTTGTGTTAGTATTTAGAACATGTAAAACTTTTAAGAGAAAAGAAGTGCCACTGACATCTATGGCTCAGCCAAGCAACTCGAGAAGATATAAAGAAAATGGTACAAAGCATAAAACTATCTCCTAAGATCTTTTTGTGCAGACAATTCCACATTTATTTGGCGACCTGTTCTAGGATTGGTACTTGATTCCAACTCTCGTCTACTCCAGTAGTATTCTGCATCGGCGGCAATGAAAAAACACTAACAGTTGAGCTCCGGCTGCGTATCTCTTTCAAAGCTCGCAAAGCGGATACAGTGCTTTTCATGTACAAATTTTCCATATACTCTATCTCTGCAAGATCCTTGGGCCCTCTGAGTAGCCCATTGTTGCTAGATTCAGCTGGCTCAGAGTTGCAAGCTTGGTCACCATTAGGAACTTCAGTTGGAACTGACAAATCACTTATGGGGAAGAGTTGGTCGAGCATAGTTTCACACTCCTTCACAAGCTTGGAAAGCAAATCTGTAGTATAGAAGGGCTGCTGCAGCAACTTTTGAATGAAGGGTAATCGAATAAGTGACCCTGTTCGCTTATCATACTTCTTCAATATCTTCACCAAACCTGTTCAAATCATAATTACAAACAAGAATTAGTTCTAGGCTCATAACATCTACAAGACTAGTCATTAGAGCAGCTGTAGTTACATGAGATCACAGCATTACAGGACCATAGCAACAAATTCTTGCTGTCTAAAAAGTGGCACAAAAACAAAAAAATATCAATGATAATATATTGGAGTAAAATAACATCATTTAACAACCTCACCACCATTAAACTGGCTGCGGAAAAGTGCAGCACTTTAACATCACTATTTTTTTTCCCTCTCATTTCTATTTCCACAAGCAATATTAGCCCACCAAAATGTTTCTGTTTCACTTTGCAAACTATCTTTAACAGTTAATTTGAGCAGGTGTTACAGGTCCCTTCTCCTTTTCGTTTTGACAAAAGGTGTATGATAAGGAAGCAGAACCTTGTTTATGAGGTGGAGGTAGAATTATGATATGCAAAATAGATTATTTGCCAAGAAAGCCATTCAATCAGATTACAATTCAGTACTTCAGCAGTGAAATGTATGTAATCCATAGAGCAAACTAAGGAGATTGAAAACAGTTATCCTATTTGAATAACGCCTGCTCAAAGCACCCATTAGGTACATGCTGTCATTGACGGACCAGTGGATAATCCTGAGCGATGACACTGGTGGAGCAGATCTTTCATTTCAATAAAACTCTTGTTATCTTTTCTCTTAGATTTTTTAACGCAAACGTAGGATCTTGGCTCCTCAAGTTTTGAAATTCCTTTTGATTTATAGGAAATGCAATTTGGACACAAAAAGGTAGAGAAATTTCTGAAAGGTAGACAAGTCCTATGTTGAAGTGGTAGAGACCAAACAACAAAACGTGCTCCTTTTTTATTGCCTAATCTTGTTAACTAGTTGTTTCATGTTTGCTAGTCTCCTCCTATGAATCTTTTGCAAGTTATTCCAACATTAATCTTAACTACTTTTTATGAATTGATATTGAAATTTGAATAGGAAATGGCAAACCGATAATTGTTTTAGTTATCAAAGATTAAGGGACCCAGATAAGGAAAAACTATTGCATTCTAAACTATCTTCGCAAATATCTTACATGCTTAAGCCAACATGATACGACACCCAGATACTTCATTGACTATTCTCTTTAACAACATGATACGACAGCTGGATACTTCATTGACTATTGTCTTTACCAACAGAACAATTCTAGGCAGCCAGGGCTGCTAGCCACCTTTGGGCCAGGGTTGAGCTTTTTTACCCTTCTACCCCTTTTATACATGATTTTTATACATAATGTCTGTGTTTGTGTTTTAAAGAGAAGGGGTATAAGGGTAAAAAAGCCCAACCTTGACCCAAAGGTGGCTAGCAGCCTGGCTACCTATAATTGTTGTTACCAACATGGTACAACACCCAGATATGCTTCATGGACTAATAGCTTTGACCAACATGATACGGCACCCGGATACTTCATACTTCAATGACTATTGTCTTTATCGACTAGATACGATAACGGATACTTCATCGACTATTGTCTTTACCAACATGATACGACAGCGGATACTTCATTGACTATTGTCTTTCCCAACATGATACGACAACGGATACTTCATTGACTATTGTCTTTACCAACATGATACGACACCTAGATATGATTCATGGACTATAGCTTTCACCAAACATGATACGGCACCCGGATACTTCATTGACTACTGACTTTACCAACATGATACTTACTTTACCAACATGATACGACAACGGATACTTCATTGACTGCTGTCTTTACCAACATGATACTGACTTTACCATCATGATATGACAATACGGCACCTAGATATGCTTCATGAACTATAGCTTTGACCAACATGACACGGAACCACCCAGATACTTCATTGACTATTGTCTTTATCGACTAGATAAAGACGATTACATTATTATAATGCATTCACTACTAACAACTATTTTATTAATTCTATATTGACTTTAATTCTCCATTTTCCAATGAAAAAACAACTTCGACAAACATCACACACATTGTTAACTTGATTTTGCCTAGAGAAAACTCAAACTCGTTTAATTTCAACAATTTGTGCCTGGGAGGGTGCAGCCGCACGCCATCCCGTGCTGACAAAACAGTGCTTTGGGACGAGGCTCTCTAGAATTTTTCTTAATCCAAGTAATGCTGAAGTTCTAACTTCTATCATACCAAAAGCACAATTCCACGATTAACCGATACATTGGAATGGTTACATTAAAATCTAGCAAAGATAGCAAAATTACCTGTATAGTTCAGGGCACTGTAATTCTCCAACAAAACCATCTCCCCGTGAAAATCCACAGTGTCCTTCCGCACCTTTATGAACTCTTCATCCGATTCGTCCGCCTTTTTCTTCCTAACCTGCAACTCCTGCATTACCATCCAATATCACTTAGCTCAAATTTACTGAGCACTATCGTGCATATGTCACAATTCACTATTCATCAACTATCACTTAAAGTCAAACCACAAAAATGAACAAAAAGTTAAAAAGCATCAATCAAACAGACTAATCTCAAATTGATCAAAAATGCCGAAATGATTTGTTGATAGTATTATATTAGTTGTGAAATTGACAAAGTTTTCAAGTGACTATTCGAGCATGCATAACTCAAAATTATATTGATATGACCGCAAAATAATAAAAATCAAAGATTAAAAACCCTAACCAAAACAAAATTGTAATCAAAATTGATCAAAACAAAAGGCAATTTCATCATCATTCAAGATGAGTAAACCAAAGCACAAAAGTACCTTTAATTTGATGATGTATTCTTCTTCTTTATCAACAAAAAACCCATTAAACTTGTCGATCTCCGTCTCCAACAACCTAATAAAATCATTCTCCTCACTCGTCATATCAATTACCACCACATCCTTCCCTTCCTCCTCCAATCTAGGCCGCTTACTCGGCTTCTCACCTCCACTCTTCGCCATCGGATTCAATCTCTTCTTCAGCTCCTTGTAAGACAGAAACTTATCCCTCCAATCCGGTAACGTCTCTTCGATCTGATTGCTCAGACTCTTCCCAAACTTCATTTCTCCGAGTGAATTAACTCAAATATTAAATCAAATCAAAAAAAAAAAAACCATACAAGAAATGCAGTAAGAGGGATTGGAAAAATGGTGATGAGACGATGATATAAATTGATCAGGGAGAGAATATTCGGAAGAGGAATAATGGAATATCCGTATTATCATGAAGGCATATCTTGGGTTATATTCTCTCTGTACGGAAAAAAGTGATGGGGTTTGCAGTTTTCTTTTTCTGGTTTTAAAAATTCGAGGGGCCGCAACGTGTTATCTATCTTGAATTTTGGAGCGCTGTTTGATTGCTTTTTTGGAGTTTGGATTAGGTAATTTACTATAAATTCTTTGTCACGTTGCGGCAAATAGAATGATGGATAGATGAACCTTTCTTATTGTCGAGGAAAGGGGCAGGGAAACAGTGAGGGGAGGGGTTTTACCACTCATCATCTTTGAAATTTGTGCTGTTGCGCATCTTGAGGGTGAAGTCGTGCATCTCGAGGGAGATGAGCGGTCACACTCTCCCTCGCTGGTTTCCTCGCCATTTAGAATTTTTGTGGATAGATATTTGAGGAGCCCTTCTAGGCGGTGAGGAAATGGGCGAGGAAACCAGCGAGGGGACCTTCCTCCCCTTTGAGATTCGTGAATGCGCGCATTTCTAGGGAATGAAGGGTCACACTCCCCTCCCTCGCCACTTAGAAAAGGCGATATTTGAAATGGCCTTTTTGAACCTTTCTAGGGAGCGAAGGATGCCCCCACCGCCCACAGGTTCGGCCTTTTTACACCGCCAACTATCACAATTCATATTTAAAAAAAATAATAAAAAAAACATTACTACTACTTTTCTCTCTCTATATTTTTTTTGTTTTCTTTTACGAAACAAGACCCAATGCACCGCCTCATCTCACCAACACCGCACCACCTCACCACACCACCGCTTTCTATCTTAACCACCTTGACCAACTTTTCTCTACTTCTTGTATTCTTCTTCTCCTTCTCTGTTAATCTTCTCATCTTTTCTTGTTCTCTATGTTCCCCAACAGAAGAAGAATAAAGGAAACGGGGGTAGGGTGTGTCACCCGTAGCGGGGAAGAAGAGATGAAATAAGAGGTAAAAATAGAAGAAAAAAAAACATATAAGGAAAATAAGAATAACAACAACAAAGGAGAAGAGGAATAGAGGAAAGGTGGTGGCGGATGGTGTGGCCCAACGTCAGGTGGGGTGGTGTGGTCGGCGGCAAGGCTATGCGGTGGTGTGGTTGTTGTTCCTGAGGGAGAAGAGAGAAGAATAAAGAAATATTAGAGGAACAATGGTGAGATACGGGTCTATATTGGTGGTGTCCTACAACACGTCCAAAAATTGGTGGTGTCAAATAGTCATTGCCCTCTTTGACGCCATCACTTTTTACTTCTTTTTTTTTTCTAACACCACCACCTTTATGTGTGACACCAACACCTCCTTTGTGACACCACCATTTATCTTTTATTTTTTTAAGAAACAATAAACAGTCATTACCGCGTGTGCCGCCTGCTACCGCCTTTTCTCCTTTTTTGTTTCCTTTTATTTTTTCCCTTTCTTTCTCTTATCATTTACCCTTATCATTTCTTATCAACTTCTTCTCGACACAAGTAGCAACACAGCCCCCTCGCAGCCCACCCGCCACCTCTTTTGAGAGATCGAAACGGAAAGAATAGAGGATGTAGGGTGTCGGCCGGTGGTGAGGGGCGGGGCAAGGTGTTGACAATTAAGCAAGGCAGGGTGTCAGCGACTAGGCAAGGTGGGGTGTTGGCCGGCGGCGAGGGGGCGGGGCAAGGCGTTGGCAATGAAGCGAGGCAATGCATGGTGTCAGCGACGAGGCGCCAATAGCCAGCGACGCAGTTGCCTTGTTCTTACTATTTTTTGAGAAAAGGATGGATGAGGAAGAAAAGTGTGGCAGGCGGCAACGAGGCAAGTTATTGTTGTTGTTTGTTGTTGTTTATTGCAGTATGAGAGGGAGGGAGAAGATAAAAAAGAAAATTATTATAGTGGTGGTGTCACATTGTACATAATTTTGTTTAGGGGTGGTGGTAACAAATAGGGGAATTGGTGGTGTCAAAAGTCACAACCATTTGAGATTAAGAGGAAGAGTTTTTGGAAGAGTGTGGAAAAGTGTTGCTTTTACAAACTAGAAGTGATTACGTCCACAGCTTTGCAACAACGTTGGGAACAATACCCACTGCACCACATTGCCACCACCACCACATTGCCTCGCCCTGCCACCACCTCATCACCTCGCCCAGCCGGTCCGACCGCCTATTCTCTATTTCTCTTATCTTATTATTATTATTATTATTATTATTATTATTATTATTATTATTATTATCCTTTGATCTTTTTTTCTTCTCCTCTTTTCAGGTTTTCTATGTTCCCCCGACAGAAGAAGAAGATAGGAAGAAAATAAGCAAGCAAGGCGGGGTGTGTCACCGATAGTGAGGAAGAAGAGAAGAAAAAAGAAGAAGATCAATGAAGAAAATAAAAAGAATAACACACAACAAATGAGAAGATGAAGAGAGGAGAGGTGGTGGCGGGTGGTGTGGCCCGACATCAAGAGAGGTGGGCCGGCCGGCGGCAGGGCTTGCGGTGGTGCTGATTGTTGTTCCTGAAAGAGAAGAAAGAAGAAAATAAGAAGAATAAGAAAAAATAGTGGTGAAAAAGGGGGTTATATTGGTCGTGGCGTTTAACACATCCAAAAAAGGTGGCGGTGTTCTTCAGCAAAATCGGTGGTGTCAAATAGTCACTGCCCTCTTTGACGCTATCACTTTTTACTTTTTTTTTTCTAACACCACCACCTTTATGTCTAACACCAATACCTTCTTTTATGATACCACCATTGAATTTTTTTATTTCTTAAGCAACAAAAAAGTCGTTACCACCTGTGCCGCTCATTGCCGCCTCTTTTCCTTTTTATTTTTCCCTTTATTTCTCTATTCCTTTCCCCTTCTCATTTATTATCAACTTCTTCTCAACACAAGCAGCAACGCAGCCCACCCGCCACCTCTTATGCGAGATCGAAATAGAGAGAAGAAATGAGGCGGGGCGTCAGTCGGTGGCGAGGGGGCGGAGTATGGAGTTGGCAATGAAGCGAGGCATACCAGGGCAGGGTGTCGGTGACAAGACGAGGTGTGGCGTTAGCTAGCAGCGACTAAGCTGCGTTGTTCTTACTGTTTTTGTTGAAAAAGGGAGAAGGAAAGAAATAAGGGGAAAATGAAGAGAAGTGTGACGGACGGCAGCGAGGCAAGTTGTTGTTGTTGTTGATTGCAATAGGAGAGAGTGAGGATTTATTATAGTGGTGGTGTCACATTGTACATACGAAAAATAAAAATAAAAATTGAGGGTGATGGTGTCAAATAGGGGAATTGGTAGTTCAAAAAGTCACAACCATTTGAGATTGACTGGGAGAGTTGTTGGAAGGATGAGGAAAAGTTTTATGTGCGCTCGACAAATGGGGTAAGCGCATACTAGAAGAAGGATTGTTCCACAACTTTGCAACAACGCTAGGCCATAACTGTTTGTCATATTTTATCATCTTCTAGTGTTCAATACCTGACTAGGTTCATGGTTTAATTCCATGAGCCATCTTCTCTATTACGATATAAGTTTATGTTGAGTTTGATTGTGAATTTGGATTTAGGGTAAAATCCTTTTTTAGGTAAAATCTTATATTTCAATGTTTGATTTTCCAGATTCACTTAATTTTTCTTTATTATCATGATTTGTTTTCCGGCCTCCCCTCATTTCGAGTAAGCATGGAATTATACAAAACAAAATTTTGTTAGAAAAACTCTGAAACTCATATAGAACAAAACTTGATTCAAGACTATGCAATATGAAATTACCAATAAACATATGAGAAAATTATTTTTGAGTCTAATTTTCTGGGTGCAGTTAAACACTAGAAAATAATTTCCTAGTAAAATAATTTTCATAGAAATTCCATTAAAACTCATTTTTCCTATAAAATATTTTTTGGGCTATCAAACACACCCTTTGGTTGTCATTGGCACATGAAGGTTATATTGTTAAAAATAATATGCAACGTCTAAAATAAAATGAGTAGTGTAAAAATTAAATGTATCCTCGTATGTTAGTGTGTTACTCGTGCCTTCGATACAAGCATAACACTTTATTGGTTTTCACTTGTGATATTCTTTGGCCACTTGAATATTTCGGTCATGCCTTCACATTCAAAGTGAACATGGGAAAACTTGCCTTTAAGATTCAATTCCTTCAAGAAAGAGAAAAAAAAAAAAAAACTTATCAATACATAATGACTGAAGCTGGCTTTGGTTGGTTAATCCGATCAATTCATCGATGGTCGGTAAGGCTATTTGACTTTGGGGTCCATTCGGCTTATCGTAATTGAGTTTGA
Source organism: Berberis vulgaris (assembly GCA_963556465.1). Lineage (NCBI taxonomy): Eukaryota > Viridiplantae > Streptophyta > Magnoliopsida > Ranunculales > Berberidaceae > Berberis > Berberis vulgaris. Next base: position 78,681,549 of record OY747135.1, read on the forward strand.
TATCCATTTTAAGAATTATTTCAGTCAGGGTCCAAAATGACAAAGTCAACCTAGTTGACTTATTTTGACTAGCACATAAACAAATTACCCTTACAAAATATACCCTAAACCAATTATGATAAACCAAATGGACGCAAAAATCAAAATAACTCTTAATTTTTAACATTTATAGGTTGGTCAACATGAGTCAACTGAGATAATTGTGCCATTTGGATTTAAGCTGAAATAGTTTTCAAAATAGTCTCCAAAATCAATTACAATAAACCAAATGGACCCCAAAGTCAAAATAACCCCAAAAAATAAGATAATTCAACACAAATTGTTGACTTGCTATGTCCCCTACTTTGTTTATTATTATTGTTATTTTAACTATTAACCATTACATCAAAGCATAGTCCTTCATACATTCATAACCCCATGATGGATATCAACGATCGAGCCAAATTACTTACACCATCTCCAATGCCGGTGGATAGAGATTAGGCTTAGCCATTTTTTTTTATCCATTTCGGTGCTCCAATCGTATGGATAAACCTTATCCATCCGGCCAAAATAGATAAATCTATTCATCTTTACTATCCATGGTTAGAATATGCGCCTGGGTTCAATAATTGTCAGACTTTCACAAACCGCATGGCCTCTAATAATAACAATTTGAATCAAGCTACTTGCCTCCTTACCCTACCTTGCTAACATGAACAGTCTTAACAATGTGTTTGTTTATAATTTACTAGTCGTCAACGCACGCTAGGTGTGCAAACCATTACTTGTTTTAGCTAATAAAGCAACCCAATTCACAAAAATTGGATGAAAATAATCAATGAAATCATAAAAATCAACTTATTTACTATCATTATTGTCACGCCCCGATTTTCGAAGAAAAACGAAAATCCCAAAATCTACGTAGGATTATCCGTTTCCCCCAAAACTCGGGACGTGAAAATTCAATAACAACAGAAACAAATAGCAGCAACAACTAAACATGATTAAATTACTGAAACAAATAAAACTCTAACCCGGAAAGGACTGGCGTGACTAGCTCACTAGCGGAACTCCAGTAATGCAGCTCAAAATCTCTAAACGTGAAAGGCTAATCGGCTACATTCCAAAAGGAATGTACCCAAGAAGCAAAAACTCACTTGGGTCAGCAATAAAGCTGGTGTGAGAAATCTTCATCCCAAAATCAATAAATCCGCACATGACAACATCAAAATAAACAAAACAATAACCAACCACACCAACAGGTAGTTCCTCAATGAGGCAAAGGTGTCATCATCCTAATAAATAAATATGCATTATTTATTACTAATAAATAAAATTTATGAGTTATCAATCCTCATAAATGCAACAACAATACAATTCATAATCATATTAGACTATTATTGAAATATTAACAAAACACATTCTTCTACCTTTAGGAAGACATGTAGTTCTCATTCAATGGTTGAATGAGCATTTAGTTTCTTCCTTTAAGGTAATCATGCACATACACAAAAAAGAAATCTCGCTTCTTTTCCACAATCGCACTATCCTCCATGTGCCGAACACACCTTACCCAAGTGTGCCTCCCTTGCCATCGAAGCCACTCGGAGCGTACATGACCCAAGTGGGGTGCCACCTCGAGTGTCATGTCATCTCACCCGGAGTTCGATCACTGGCAAGTATTCTTCCTAAATCTACACATACAACCGAAATCACATGGAACGGTGCACCGATATGCAAGCAAATATGCATACCCATAATAATATCACACGTATACAAGCAAGTCTGTATACAAAAATTTCTTTTCTTTTCACATTTTTTTTTCTTCGGAGTTGTGGAAAAGAGCATAAAAAATATCACCTAAAACTCAAAACTCTTTTATGGTGACACTTTGTCAACCATAAGTAAATCAACCACAGTATCCACCATTCTTTTAGGGAACAAATAATATTTGACACATTGCCAATTCACACATCTCATCTCTTTTCATCATATAAAAAAAACAATATGCATACCAATTCGCATAAAAATACAAATACTCAAGCTAAAACAAGTGCTCAGTTAAATTCCAGCTAATATCAAAATTTTCTTCTAGACCTAAACTAAATAAGGGTTTAATCATACATAAAACTAATACAGACAAGACATTATCCCTTAAGCTACCACTTCTAACAAGTTGCAAAGAATGACAGGGGCAACAGATGATTTCTAAAATGAAATATTGAGCTTACGAGCGCTACCCAAAAGGGTAAAACACTGCTTACAATGTCAAGTTGAAGTTCAGATAGCCATATCAAAGTTTTTGTAGATATTTTATACTACATAATCAAATGAGAAAACAACAGTTTTTATATCGTACCCTAGTTGGTTACAAACGATGAAACTATGATGGGACCTTGGCAACTAGGTATACTCCAGGATGCAACATGGAAAAGCTCATTAGGCAAACAATTCATATGAATTTGTTGGATGAACTATCAAAAGAGAATACATGCTAAGGTAGTTCACAACCACTAACTATACAAATACCTAACAATGTTCAATAAAATGCTTTCCTAATGATGATGATGACCTGGAATACCCCAAATGCATTGCAATTGCCTAAAATCTATGTGAACTACAATGGGTATCCATTCATTCATTCATTCATTTAAATCAATTAATCAAAGTAATCAAATCCCATCAATGTAATCTACCAAATTAAGGGAAAAAATCAGGAAGAAAGAAAATGGGGGTCTAATCAAAGTAAATTAACCACACAACACATAACTATCAAAACCATCACATAAAACAAACTGAAAGGGGTAAAAGAGAACTCACAGATTCAGTCTCTCCAAACGTTCTCTTTTCAGGGAGGCCGTATCCTCTGAGCTTTGCTCAACATCAATTTCATTACTGTCCCCATCTACCAAAGCAGCGAACCTATTCCTCATCTCCACGGAGGTCCTATTCGGCCGCACAACACCGATCTTGCCATCAACCAATTCAGCCTCACGCACCCTGCTTAGTACCCTGATTTTTAACCCGAAAATTACCCTGATTCATGCCCCGAATTGAAACAATTTTAGCTGCCATGTTCTTGAATTCAGCATGATTAAAACCCTTCTCGGTCCCCTGTTTTAAATCAGCAACTACACCTTCTAATTTAGCCTCCATGTTCTTGATTTCAGCAGTATTGCAATCCTTCACAGCAATAAAATTGTACCTACCTCAATATTGATTGATAGGGAGATGGTATTGTACTATAGTATCAACAGAGATGTGAGACGACACAAACAAGTTTCACCCCTGATGATATTTTCTCTTGGGATTCAAGATAAGCACAATAGGGATGTCAATGGACATCTACCTCTTTAAGACTCTTGACTTCAGTCATCTAGCTACAACATCTACTAGTATGGGAGGAGTGGGCTTCTTGATGACCTCCTGTGACCATGCCTGACAGGGGAGCGAGATCTGCTCCTATCTCGACCCCTTTCACGTTGTGCATCTATGCTTCCAATCCTGTCACGGTACCTGTCCCTGCCCCAGTCTCTCCCATGCCTTGGACCCCAACGTAAACACGAGACATAATTGATCTTGCGGAGTGAAGAAGAAGAAGAAGAGACCGATCTGGTTCGAAGAAATAGTAGCTGCACTGCGTTGCGCTGCTTTCACCTTTCCCAAATCCCGCGCGCCAACCTCACCTCTAAAACCCTAACTCTATGTGAAGAACCAGAGAAGAAAGAAAACAAAGGGTTTTGGTTTTATACTATGGGTGGTTATTCGCCCCCACTAAAATTCTGAAAGCACCCACCTTCTAAACTCACAAAATAAAACCCTAATCATTAGTTTAACAAAAGCCCAAAACCAAGCCCAAATACAATTAGGTAACAACTCATCAACATTAGGGTTTACGATTTTATTTTTTTTTTGACTAAATACACACACACACTTTATTTTATTTAGTAATGACAAACAAAAATCTTTTTCCCAATAAATGAGATTACAATATATGCCATAATTAATAAATAAGAAATTTTTATATTTATTTAATTAGGCGGGTATTACAGTTATCAAATCAATTCAATCTTTTTTCATGTTGATTCATCGACATTTCGATTTAATTGGACAAAGATTAGCAAAGCCAATGATCAGATTATAAACTTTGCTGATTTTGAGGATGCATGTTAGCTGATTTTGATATTTAGCAGGATTAATAAAACTCAAAATTCGTCAATCACTTGCAGCAAAACAAAACAAAACAAAACAAAAAACTTACATAAATCTATTATGAGAGGGGTTACATGAAGAGGGATTGGATGAGTTTTCCTCTCGGAATGAAATTTGATAGATTGAATGTTAGAAGATAAACAACAAAGCAAGGGGGAAATCAATCATCGATTCAATAGTGGAAGTATGTGTGCATGAAGAACAAAATGATGAATCAATGAAGCCTGGCCTAGCACCAAATTAAGGATTTCATTTGATTTTCAGTACAAACCCGACTCGAACTAATGATATCAAACCAATTAAAGATTGCAACTTTCCATCAACCTTGATTATAAAAAGAGGTATCTTCCAATATAAAGCATCAATCTTCTGTGGGGATTTAGAAATCCCTGAATATAAACCTCCAATAAACCCCTAAAGAAAAAAAATTCCCCCTCCTCAATGCTCGAATCCCTGTGACAATAGCATAAAGTAGAATTAGTTTCTGCAAATCCAGAAAGCAATGAAGTTATGATTAAAACCCAGTTCTATTCTATTATATTCATGGAGAAACACACAATATCAAATTTCAAACTAACCATTGTGATTGCTTCCTTGATAAACAAATTTGTGTAGCCGACATACTTGGCCCAAGTGAACCCTAACAGAGAAAGGAGGCAATGGGGAGGAAGAAAAAAGGAAAAGAATATGAGAGATACCCAAACCCTAAGAAGTTGAAGAAGGAAGAGGGAGGGGAATACACGTTCTGACAAACCCTTAATTGTTGGGCTAGAGAAACATCACTGAAGAGGGAGTGAGAGGGTGGCAAAAGAAATACGGGGTTCTGTTTTTGGCAGCAACATGCTATTGGGTGGTGGTCCCGCTTCCAATAATTAGTCACTTCAACGGTCTTCGATGGTTATATGGGTATCCAAAATTTTATCGAATTACCTAGTTTTTTTGCTGTGTGAGGAAGGGGAGGGGTGGGAGGCGCTGGAGATGTTGCCGTAGAGAGATCGAATGCGATCGAAGGGAGGGAGGAAGGCTGGTGGATATCGAAGAAGTTGCAAGGTGCTATGTTCTCAAACAGAGCGAGAGAAATGTGTGTAAGAGGGAGAGAATACGTGCGGGATATTATGATTTGGACGAGGGCAAAAAAGGCAAACCATATAACAGGACGAAATCAACGAAATCATTGTTCACAAGGGCTGCGTGAGTTATAAGTGGTTGAGATTGTTTCAAAATAAATTTGAAATTTATTACTTCGATTGTTTATGGAATAGGTGGTTCATCGAATTTGCATAGGATGCAATAAAAATAAACTAATCGACAACTAAAACATGATTTGATTGAACATATATGGAAAATTTATGGGAACACTTAGGTATTGTTATATTTGTTTTGATTGTGTTGTTGTGTTGTGGAATTTTAGTAGTTTAATTTGATTAGATTTTGTTGTATTTGCTTTAAATGGAATAAATAAGAAAATTTGTTGAAATTAAATACATTTAATAAAAAAAAGTTTTATATTACATACCTAAATAGACCATATGCCTTTCTTGATAAACAAACTAGGATTGGGCATTTCAGACCGAAAACTAGGGTTGAAAACTGAACCGACGGTTTGGTTTTTCACTAAAACCGTGAACCGAACCAATTCTAATTTATGCAAACCGTAACCGAACCGATCCGACCAAAACTTAACTAAAACCGAACCGACCGACTATTTTAAACATACTATATTATTTATATATAATATATATTAGTTATTATATATATACGGCTGGTTCGATTTTGTCTGTTAAAATCACATAGAAACCGAAAATCGAACCGACCACTTTGGTTAAATTTTTTTTAACCGAATCAAACCGAACCGATCAGTTCGATTTTGATCGGTTCGGTCGGTTTAGTCGGTTTTTTGTTCAACCCTATTGAAAACCTGTATTAAACCGGGAACCGGACCAATCGGGTCGATCTGGGTCCCTTTTTATGAATAGTATTTCAATTTTCGGGCCTAAAATCGGATCAGACCAAAATATTCGGGCCTATCCTCAGTTACAATTCTCAAAACCCGTCGGTTAACCAGCCCAACCCGAATAGTGTTTTAATCAGTTATTTTCTTAACTTTAAAACCCAAGACCCCTCCTCCAAGACCCAAGCCCAAATCCTTTACTCTCACTCCTAACCTCTCTTTCATTCTCTCCCTCCCTAAAAAACAGAGCAATACACAGATTCTCCTACAAACATGCATGGGAGCAGGGGCAGAGCTAGGATTGCTGACAAATGGGGGCAAAAAAGTTTGAAAATACCAATTTACCCCTAAACGTGGTTTTCCGAACCGAACGAATATTTTTTTTCCTTTTTTAACTCCTAGCAAACCCATCCTCACCAACCCTCTCACTCTCTCATCTTATCCTTCTCCTTCTCTTATATTTTCTCTCCATCACAAACCCTCTCTCACTTTGTAATATTTCAACTTCGCCTTTCATCTCACTCCCAATTCGCTCAACTTTGTAGCAGCTGACTATATCGAATCCTGAAACGCGAACATATCGGTAACAGAGATTTGTATAGAAATGGGGGACCTAAACTTTAAAAATACCCATAATATAATTTTTAGTGGAGTCCGGAGTCAAGATTGTATACAAAAAGGAGCAACCTAAACTTTTAAAAGGAGGACAATATAAAAAGATTTGAGTAATTTAGTGGAATGTTTCATAAAGATAAGGGAGGCAATTGATCCCCTTAGCCAAAGGGTAGATCCGTCGATGCATGGGAGAACACTCATTGTCATTAGAAAAAGAACAGAAGAGAAAAATAATGTCTGGGGGTGTGGCAATAAGGCAATAGAAGAAGGTGGAAACTGGAAGATCAAACTTTGTTTGGGAATGCACTTTACTCTTACACACCTTCACGCAAGGTGGGATGGATATTCACCAATTTCAGTTTTCCCCTTCTGAAAACAACTGCAGAAACCAACCATAGAGCTTGTTTATGAAAGGTGGTGAGTATTTGTGGGTTCCCCTCTTCTTTTGGTTCTCATTGTAGATTATGAATTGAGATTGGGTACCACATACAAATCATCTCAAGTGTGTTCTTTATCAAATTTTCCAAGGAAGCACATATGTCACTTCTGAGAAAAAACCTGGTCCACTTACATCCTTTCACAGAGCTCCCCCATCTCTACTCGCTTCAATCATCTTCTCGAAGAGCCACTTCTAGTAATGTTTCTTTGTTGGTGTTGATTTGATTGACTTCAAGTGGTAGTTTATTTGTTTGGGTTGGTTTGATTTAGTTTCAGTAACCTTTATCTTTGTTAGGGTTTAAAAAATCACCTAAACAATTTGTACGATCGGAGAGGAATTGAATAGCTGCACATGGACCATCTCTGATATTGTCTTCTGCGTCGATGTTGAGTTGGTTTCTCAAAAGGGCTCAGTGAGTAGATAAAAAAGAGAGTCTATTATGCTCGTGGGCTCAAAATTTGGGCTTCAAAAATTTGGATTTTCAGGGACCAAGACTGGCTCGGTCCGGGCTTGGTCCCTGAAAATTCAGTCCGGTCTTCAGTTTAGGCTTTTTGGGTCGGTTAACCTGACCAACCCAGCCCTAAATAAACCTAACAGACAACATGTCTTCCTAAAGACCATCTACAAAACTCTCCATCTATCGGGTTATCTGTAGAAGAAGCGGTTTGTGTCCTTGCATGACATTTTTCGAATATCTCATGTTGTTTGTCGATCCACTATTGTTGTTGAATTGGATTGAAACCACTGGGATCCATCATCATAATGTTGTCTTTTCTATCTCTTGATTGGTTTTTTGATTCAATAACTTTAGCTTGTTATTTCTTTTTTGCAATTGTGACCGTCATTTCCAATATTTTCCATGCATGAACGAGAAAATCATCCATGACAAGATTAGAAAAAGAACCACTACACCAATTGGCATTTGCTTGGTTCTTTTTAATTAGCATAGTCAAATGATCGTATTTCAGTACAAACAGATCTAGGTAATCATTCGCAACTAGAGGTAAAATAGCATTTGCATCGAGCTCTCCTATGTGAACTCCGACATTTTTCTTGTTGGCTTTCTTTACTATATTAGTCACATCAACATTCCATTGATGCCACTTATGAGTGTCTTCGAGGATATCAAACTTGAACGTCCTATGGTTTAGTTTGCTATAAAAGCAATTTTGCTTCATTAAGCTACATAAACTAGATAAAATAATATGAAAAAATAAATCAAACATCATTTTGAACAAAATAAAATTTTTTGAGTTGCAATTTCATTAAGAGTTTTTTATTTGCTTTCAAGAAATCAACATGTTCTTATATATGTAAGCATTAAAAGCATCTTCAAGAGACAATATCAAAATCCAAATTTTTGAGTTTCAATTTCATTAAAAGCTTTTTTTTTTTGCTTTCAAGAAATCAACGTGCACTTATTTCCATGTACATTTATATTTGTTAATATTTAATTTCACGAAATGTGACATACCAAACCCTCAAGAGAAGAATGTGACATACTAAACCCTCGAGAGGAGACTTGAGAAGGGCAGAAACTCAGAGCCGTGCAAAGCCTAGAGATGATGCAAGTGTCAGTGTATTACTGATTTACATCATTGATTTTAAAATAGCTAGTAACTTTCGAAAAACAAACCAATGAGAGAGCATCACGACATTGTAATTTCAAATATAACATTAAATGTCTAAGTATAATTTTATTTGTGTTCATATAGTGTATTTTTTTTCCGCTAACATATATATACTATATTCTATACTATCATGGAAGTTTTGTACGGTAAGAGATGTTTTTTTTTCTTTAATCCCTTAACCTCTCTCACCACAATGCCATCGGTAGGGTTCAAACACTAGACATGTAATTCCATCCACCATAGGCATATCACTGAGCTGACACTCTATTGGTCGGAGATGCTAAGTAACTCAATCCTTCAAAAGACAGAAGGGATAGTTGCATATCTTGGATGATATATCATATCTTTGATGATCTTTCCTCAATCAGGGAATAGGGATTATATGAGAGTCGATGTCTTTGCGTTCTCTTGCTACAACTATCTCAGCCAGAGAAGAAAAAAACTCATCAAATCATTGTGAATGAAGGTTTTGTTGGGCTTGATCTTGGGCCTAATAATGACCCGGTCCATTAGACTCTGCACTCTCATGGATCCTGGCGACGACTTCACTAGAAGACTCTCTATCTCTCTCCCTGACACGTAAAAGAGTGTGACTTGGCCGCACCTCATTGGTTCACATGCGTTGTTTTCCCAACTCTCTATATAAAACCCAAACCAGGCCCATTCACTAAGCCCAAAACCCTTCTCTTCTTCTTCTCTCTCACCTCCCTAGATCGCAAGAGCTCCTCTCGCTCGCTCTTCGCTTCCATCTCTCACTCATTTGAAACCCTAAAACCGCCATTGCTTCGCTGCGGATCTGTCTGGTTTCGTCGATTTCATTACAATTTGATCTCTTGATCTGAATCGAAGGTATGTAATTGTTTCTATGTTAAATTGTTTGTGTTTGGAGAGAATTTGTTACTAGTAATTGTTACAATTTCAATGAGAAACCACTTTAATTGATTTGATTGCGATCTCTTAAAATGAATTTGGTCTAGGCCTGCTGTATTTTGGTTGATACAAATTTTGAATCTAGCTAGATTATTACATGGTTATTATGGCGCGATAATTTCATCGTCGTGGACCTGGTGAAGTTTTAATCCGTTGTTCTCATCACAGTGATGGTGATTATCACAAGATTCTTACAAGGAAATTATAAAGTCAGCATTGTATGTAAGTTCAAAGTTAAAAGAATATGGAGATTTGGTTATGGGTTTTGATTGGCTATATGTCTCCGAGGAAACTGGGAAATAAGAAGAGATGTTAGAAGTTGAGGACTTTGAATTGTTTTAGAGTATGAGGTTGGTTGGCTAGTATAGTTTAGTTGAATATGGGATGATGTGTGTACTTGGGGTTTGGTCGAATTGGCTTAGGCATCGGAAGTGTTTAAGTTAAAATGGGGGCAAGTTAAAAATAAAATGATAGCCCAACTTTTAGTTTTATGTTCCCTTCAATGAAACACAATCTTAGCTTAAACTTTGAATGTAATAAGCTAAATTATGTTCTTACTTCTTAGGTGATACTAGTTTTGGCTAAGACCTGGTGGAGAAGGCTTGCTTGAGTAAAGATGAAAACCCTAACAAGATTTTGCATTAACACTATAGTAGGCTTAAGTGAGTTGCAAGCATTTTGCCCCACTGTAAAAAACTAAGAAATTCGTTGGTTGGAGCTAATTCTTGATCCTGGAACCATGCATACTGATCATCAAGAATGCGAAACCTGCACTCCACAGAACTTTTCAACTCAGAAATGTAGTGTACCATAATAATATCAAAATTCATATGGACATTTTGGGATGGGATGGGTTTGTCTCGCCATTGAGAAAATTACTTGATTTTATGGATATATAATGATTGATTGTGTATTTGTGTCTATATTCTGACATTCTCTAAATTTGTAATGTTCTCTTGAATATATTTTCAAATATTGATCTTGCGCTCTTGTGAACATTAATGCATGTAAGGATTATAGACGTTTTGGGATTGGTTTGTTGTGAAAGTGTCTTTTGAGAAAATTTTGTGGTTTATGTATGATTGATCCTGTCTAAATATTCTGACATGTTGATTGATTTATTAATTTTTCTTAACATGTGATGTAGTGTTATCTTATATATATTTTTGAATATTAATCTTTTCCTCCTACGTATATTATTCAATCTTTGAAAAATATTGTCATTGATTTTATGTTGTTCTATCTTGCAGCTTTTTAGACCTCCGTCGATCTTCATTGTGTGATCTGCCATTGACCACTTCAGCAATCTAGGGTTTTCTCTCTGAAAACCCAGAAGAAACCTAAAATGTTGGTCAAATTAGGTTTATTACTTTCAATTCTTTCAGTCTTTTTTATTCATTCCGAATCCGCAGCTGTTAGCAGCATAGATCTAGGTTCAGAATGGATGAAAGTAGCCGTAGTGAACCTGAAACCAGGTCAGGTTCCAATTTCAGTAGCCATCAATGAGATGTCCAAGAGGAAATCCCCTGCTTTAGTCGCATTTCAATCCGGTAATCGTCTCTTGGGTGAAGAAGCAGCTGGTATCACCGCTAGGTATCCCAACAAGGTCTACTCACAACTCCGTGACATGATCGGTAAGCCCTTTAAATATGCGAAAGATCTCGCAGATTCGTTGTATCTTCCATTTGATCTAGTGGAGGATTCAAGGGGTCAGGCAGGCATCAAGATTGATGATGGGGTTACAGTGTATTCCTTGGAGGAATTGGTGGCAATGGTTCTTAGTTATGGCATGAATTTGGCGAAATTTCATTCAAAAGTGCCTATTAAGGATGCAGTTGTGACTATTCCACCTTATTTTGGGCAAGCAGAAAGGAAGGCATTGCTTCAGGCTGCTCAACTCGCTGGTATCAATGTGCTTTCGCTGATCAACGAGCACTCTGGTGCTGCACTTCAGTATGGGATTGATAAGAACTTTTCAAATGAGTCTCGACATGTTATATTCTATGACATGGGTTCTAGTAATACTTATGCTGCTCTTGTTTATTTCTCGGCCTATAATACCAAGGAGTTTGGAAAGACAGTCTCAGTTAACCAATTCCAGGTAACTCTTTGATGTTTTGAGATATAGTTTCTTTAGTACAAAGAGAATTTGTGGTGTGAAATTATGGTTTTTTTTAAAAAAAATTTAATTAATTTTTTTTTTAATATTTTAATTGAAGAAAAACTAAAGCTTGGTGCATAACTTAGTCAAATACGAGTTTTGGAAGAATGGACAGTTCTTTTCTTTGCTCTGTTTGTGCTATTAAACTTTGCGATATTAATTAATTTGTCATGTATCTGGTCTATGTAAATTATCAATTATTATTATTGTTGTTGTATTAGGTTTGATTTTCATAACCATGGAGATTGTGAATTATATTCTTGATTTTCCATGCTTGCATTCGATGTTTGATCCCTATTACTATTTGGTCTATAATGGCAATTATAGAAATTATGAATTATATTCTTGATTTGTTTTTTACAGGTCAAGGATGTTAGATGGAACCCAAAGCTTGGGGGTCAAGATATGGAAAAGCGTTTGGTGGAGTATTTTGCTGATGAATTCAATAAGCAATTAGGAAATGGGGTAGATGTGAGAACTTCTCCCAAGGCAATGGCAAAATTAAAGAAACAAATCAAACGTACCAAAGAAATTTTGAGTGCGAATACAATGGCATCAATATCAGTTGAATCTATCTATGATGATAATGATTTCAGGTGACATTGCTAGTTACTTTATAATTTTATTACTAGTTAAAATCATCATTGTTTGATAGGTGTGTAGAATTTTACTGAAAGGAAATAAGCATTTGGGAGGAGACTTTCAGGCCAACTTAGATGTGGTGGTTAAAAGTTTCTACCATATGGGCACTGAAACAAAAACATTTTTTCCTTTTTTAGAAAAGTTCAAGTTCTGCCTCACTATTATCTCGCTGATGTGATTAGCAAAGATGTGCATATGGTCTTGAGCGCTTGTATCGCAATTAACATTTAGCAAGATGGTATTAGGACTTTAACCCTAAACAAACCGCCTAAAAAATCTTTCATCTATGACACTGAACAATCTGAATAATGAATAAGTGAATAACTTAATTTGGCTTTCTGGACTATCAGTTCAATAGAACGTATTCTATTTCATATTTTGTTCTAATACGTTGAATTCTGTTAAGTTGTCCCAGTATAGTTTAACATCAGAATAATAATAACAACGTAAGTAATAATTATCAGCTGGGGTCAGGGTGAGCTAGCCAACCTGCCAACCCTACCCTGATCTCGGTTCCTAGGTCTAGCTGCCACCTAGAAGGCCGGTATACTCTTTTATACCATTTCTCTTTGATCCGTGGTTATCTTTCCCAATTGGTATTCGTAAGTCGTAACTTCTATTTTTCAAATATAACAACATTTTTTTCCATCAAGGCCAAAGTATCATGGACACTAGCAAATGTATTATGAACTTTTGATATACATGATATAGTAAGGTGATGGGATGTTCAAATTTAGTCTCTGTAGCATGGATGAAACTGAAATTTGTAGGTTTTGTTGTTTAATAACAACAAAGATGTTAGATTGAAATTTTCATCTCACATTATTTTTTTTTTATTTGCTTCAAGGAGCACTATAACTCGTGAGAAATTTGAAGAGCTCTGTGGAGATCTGTGGGAGCAATCTCTTATCCCTCTCAAAGAAGTGCTCAAGGAATCTAATCTGAAAGTTGATGAGATTTATGCCGTAGAGTTGATAGGTGGTGCAACTCGTGTCCCAAAGTTACAGGTTTGTCTCTGCACTTTTTCCTCTTTTTGTAATTCAGATTTGGATTTTTTTTGACCCGTTCGTGTTTTCAGTTAACATGGGGTATTGTCATGAGTATTGATCATTTTTTGTTAGAGCATGCATCAGAGTTCTAATTTTGATTTATCCTTTTAGGCCAAGCTCCAAGAATTTCTAGGGAGGAAAGATTTAGACAGACATCTAGATGCTGACGAGGCCATAGTCCTAGGTTCATCGCTTCATGCTGCAAACCTAAGTGATGGTATCAAGTTAAATCGCAAGCTAGGAATGATTGATGGTTCTCCCTATGGTTTCATGATCGAGTTGGAAGGAACCGAGCTATCTAAAAATGAGAGCACTAAGCAGTCACTTATACCACGAATGAAGAAACTTCCTAGTAAGGTAAAAATTCGTAATAACAAAACATTGATTCAAACTTACAGTGTAGACCCTTATTTTCTGGCTGATTGTTTTTTCGTTATCATTTACTTTACAGGTGTTCAGGTCCATTAGGCATAACAAAGATTTTGAAATTTCACTTTTTTATGAGGATGTCAATGCATTGCCACCTGGGATTTCTTCTGACAAGTTTGCACACTATGTTGTGTCTGGATTGACGGATGCCAGTGCAAAGTAAGAAAATGACTTTTTAGATCATAGTTAGATCTGAATTCTTGATATTATTAACCATGTTAAAATTGTAGCTCAATATTTGAAGGTAGCTCTTATGTCATGTTTTCTTCTTTTGCCAGGTATTCATCTCGTAATCTCTCGTCTCCCATCAAGGCAACTATTCATTTCTCCCTCAGCAGAAGTGGAATACTCTCTCTTGATCGTGCAGATGCTCTTATTGAATTTTCGGAATGGGTAGACGTTCCAAAGAAGAACTTGACTTTGGAAAATGCAACTAATGCCAATATTAATATATCAACTGAAGCTGGGCAAGAAAACACTTCAGAAGGGACCTTGGGGAACCTTAACCCTGAAGGAACTGATAACAAATCAAATTCCACTGTGGCAGAAAACAATGGTGTGGATTCTGGTACAGAAAAGAAGCTGAAGAAGCGAACCTTTAGGGTCCCTTTGAAGGTACATTTTTGCCGACAAAAGATTTAGCATGATTTATTCTATTTATTCTGCCAACTAAATTCCAAAGTTGACTCTCCTTTTTATGCATCACTGTTGTATGACTATTTTCCATTTTGTGACAACTGCAGGTAGTTGAGAAAAGTTTTGGTCCTGGAATGTCTCTTTCGGAGGAATCTCTATCTGAAGCTAAAAATAGATTAGATGCCTTGGATAAGAAGGATGCGGAGCGCAGAAGAACTGCAGAGCTAAAAAATGACTTGGAAGGATACATATACGCTACTAGAGAAAAGGTATAGAATCCCTGCAAAATCACAACCATCATAATCTTGCTACTAACTATTGTTTATGTTGGAGTTCTTCGAGTCTGTATGCATTATGTTAGTTTTACTATACTTTCTAATGTTAGGCTAAGTGTTGGACTTCTTTTCAACGTATACCAAAAAATAATATCCAATCACGGATCTCATCTTCTTTCCCCATTATTTGACATATCTGTCATTTTGTGCTGATAGAAATATACTCATGTGAGCTTCCTTTGTCTATGTTGTGGTTTATACCAGCTTGAATCATCAGAGGAGATCAATAAGCTTTCAACTGAGCAAGAACGTCAATCATTTGTTGAAAAGCTTGACGAGGTTGGAATTCATTTGTTCCTTCATTAATCTAGTCTCCTTGGTTGTCTTTACATTTTGGGTTTGACTTTTGTTCAATAATTTAAGGTGCAAGAATGGCTCTACACTGATGGTGAGGATGCTTCTGCAACTGAGTTCCAAGAACGCCTTGATTTGTTAAAAGCTATAGGAGACCCAATATTTTTCAGGTTAGTTCCTATATCCATAATAGGAATGGCATTGGGTTGGGTAGTGTCGGATTTGTCTAAATGTCATGGTGAGTTGACGGGTCACCTGACTCAAGCTGTCCATAGAATTAGCAAGTTATTTCAATGAGCAATGTTTTTAAAAAGTTATTTCAATATCACTGTTAAAATTTCCACTCATTTTAGTGAACGTAACAAGCACATAATATGGACTCAATGTAAATCCAATGGTCTAAGCAAACTGAAGTACCTTAGCCAATAAATATTGCCAGGTCCATAAGTGAGTGCCTTGTTACTAGTTTCAATGCCACTGCCTCAATCAGTTATAACCTTGGATCCTTCTTTTGCTGGACTAAGTTCATGACTTCATGTGGGCTATTACCCTATTAGTATATGTTGTTTCAGATAGCCAAGGCTGCTTTATTCCTGACCTGTGCAGTACAGCAACGCGAACCTCGCCATATATCTTGTTAGTTATTGTATCTTGTTAGCTAAAGCTATTAAATCCCACATCGCTTGGTAGACAACCTTTTCTGTAAACATGGGCGGACCTATTAAGGGGCAAGGGGGGGCAGCTGCCCCCCCTCAACTTTTAAAATATTTTTAGTATATATATTTTAGTCTTAAAAAATCGATTATATAATGTAGAATACAATATGTTAATTGTTTATGAAAATATTCAAACATGTCTTTGTTGGTGTAGTGGTTGGAGGTTTATCAATTTTAGTAAAAGACCTGAGTTCGATACTCTTTGAGTGCATTTTTTATTTTATTTTCAATGCAATTTTATTAGTAATTGCAAACATTAAAAAATATATTTAAAATTAATATCTAAAATAATAACGATAGAATTCAATGAAAATATATACCATTAGCCAACTCGTATAAAATTTGAGCCTCATATAAACTATTTTTTCTTTGAAATTGTATTATGATCATATTAGATTCGTAAATTTCAAATTTTTTTGAGCTTCACCTAGAACTTATCCTAATTATTTTGTGATTCTCAATTCTAGACAACCAGGCTTTATAGCCACTTTTTGGTTAGGTTTTAAGTTTTTTACATTTCTATCCCTTCTATAGATAATGTTTGTGATTGTATTTTAAAGAGAATGAGTAAAGGTGTAAAAATGCTCTAGCCTGGCAAAAAAATGGCTTTAAAGTCTGGCTGCCTAGACAAACTCTTTTGTGATATTAGTTATATATTCTAGTTATTATGCTTGTTTGCTCTTTGCTAAGGTTATCAATAGTGGCCTTATTTTGGCTTAAAATTGACTACACTTGGATCCAATTTGATATATGCATTGTATTTTTTATAGTTGAATTTTTTTTATTAGTTACTGGCTTCGGTAAAAAAAAAATTGGCTTTACCATTGATAACTACTATTATCAACTAATAAGTATTTTCCATTTCGCCCCCCTCGACTAAAATCCTGGGTCCGCCCCTGTCTGTAAACACCTGCTTATACAAATCAACACTCCTGCAATGTGCCTTTAGTAGATAACCTTTTGGTAGACCAAAGATGTCTCTCGTGTTCGACCTTTTGGTAGACCAAAGATGTATCTCGTGTTCGACTCAGTGACTGTGCCTTTGGTTTATGTAAACCAGAAGGCTAGTTAAATCAGCCAATGACTCGCCTTTGAATCGGTTTATGTGAAATCAAAATTTAAATTTTCATGTATCCAAGTTTATTACTATGACTTGGTGTGACTGAACTAAAAGTAAAATTATATATTTAAACGGGTTAGCGGCTTGACACAAAACCAGTGAAACCATGACCCAACTAGTTTATAGCAGGTCGGTTTTGTGTCGGCTTTATGGGTTTGAGACCAATCGCCACTCTAATCCATATTAGGAGGATATGTAGGCAAGAAATACATCTCTGAATATTGAATGTATGCAGATTGGAGGAGCTTACAGCAAGGCCAACAGCAGTTGAGTATGCACAGAAATATCTCAGCGAGGTTCAACAGGTACTCACACGATAGGAACACTGATAATTTTGAGGACATGTTATCTTAGTTATCAAAATGTATTGTACCGTATCGTATCGTATCCCTGTTGATTGAGAACATGAAAATATTGCATCACTCGTCTTCGATGGTTGGCAGGAGATTTTATAGATGCATTGGCACTAGTTCCCTGACTCAATTTTTGATGTGTGCAGATAGTAACTGGTTGGGAAAAGAACAAGTCTTGGCTTCCCAAGGAAAGAATTAGTGAGGTTAGCTGTCATTACTACATGACTAAGTTGTTTTGGTCTCCAGATGGCCAATGGAATTACTAAAAGTTCCACTTACAATTGTTATTTCCAGGTTCTAAGTGATGCGGACAAGTTCAAAAATTGGTTAGATGAAAAGGAGGTTGAGCAGAAGAAGTATGTAACTCTATCTTTATATTTATGCCTACTTTTTGTTTCTGTTATGCAAAATTTGAAAAGCATCTTTTTACCGGTTGACCCCTTAAACTCGTATAAATCATAGGGTCCTGGAATACCTACCTCACTCTTATAAAAAAATTGCTAATGGGATTTTTTTTTTCCCCATTTATTTGTTTATTGTTTTAGTGAGCAGCTGTGTTTTCCGAAAAGATTTCCCTGTCCCGCAAATTTTTTTTTTTGGGAAAGAACCAGGAGATCTTCTTGTCCTGTGTCCTCTCTCCCCTCGCTGAAGTTTTAGAACCGAGTGCTAAGATGTGGGGGTTACAGAACCATGTACCGCTAACCATTCCAAGTCTTGTGTTAACACAAAATTTGGGCTGATTTGAGGATTTTCTTAAAAAAATTACCTTAACTTTTGGTATATTGATGAGGCTCTCCTTCAAAGTTTATTCTCTTTTATGAAATTAAAAGGAACAAGCAAACTGTTCATTGAATGAGTTTGTTGTCACTTGTTCTGGGTTCACTTCACAACGGCTTCATCAAATTCATCTCATATCATATCATCAAGACATTCTTTAAATGGTAAACTTCAAGGTAATCATTCAACATCTCTAAGAGCATCACAGCGGTGCCTCTAAAATCAAATCTCTCTAAGTGTAGAATTCAAATCTCAAAACCTCCATAGTAGGGCTTGTATAACATCCCTTTGAAGTGACCCAGATAAGGATATTCTATCTGTAGAGAATCCTTAATATGCGTACACATCATCTTGTGTTCGCAGGTTGGAAGTAATGTTATTTACCCTACTGTGGGTGCTCCAACACTCTGTGCTAGCTGAAAATAAATCTAAAATGCTCTTACTGGAAGATACTTTCTGACTTTGAAAGCTGTTTCCCACAATTAAAATAGTTTAGCAAAACAAGGGTAATGTGGGTATTTCGTACATTTAAAGAAGGGATAAGGTTATATTAGCAGGTTGGGCTGAGGCTCATGTGATGTCCATTGACAAAGACAATCTAATGTTTAGGTGACTGACTGATTATGCAAGGGCAAATGTTGGTAGTTCTTAATTTGTAACTGGGTAGAAAAATGAGGTTTGTGGAGACTTAAGTTGTGCCATAACTTTGGTTTTATGCAAGTCAAAATTTCAAATTGTCGTTCTTTTGTGAGAGCTTTCCACCAAAATGTTTCGAGTATCGTCTATGGTGTATTTGAATTGAACTGCTCAACTGTAATTTTCTTAGTAAATCATCTTTCTTTTCTTTTTCTTCCTGAAATAAGAGTATGCTTGATTTTGTTTCAATTTTTTAACTCTTGTTTTTGGACAGTCTTTTGCGATACTACATTTAGTAGTCATCTGAGATCAATTTTGGGCTTCCCAATGAATAAATAAAATACTAAAGAATAAAGCCATACCTTGTGTTTCTTTAATTGTCAGAAAATGACAAGGTTTTAGTTATAGGCTAATCTTCTTAAGTCAGTTAAGTTTTGTTGGCTCACAGGAAGGGGCAAATTTTTTGATAAAATAAAATACTCAAAACTGTTTCCTTTCATGGGAATGAGTTTGTTTAGCTTTGCACCTTTTATGTCCTCAGGACCTCTCCAACCAGCAAACCAGCATTCACGTCTGATGAAGTGTATGACAAGATATTTGATCTTCGGGAAAAGGTAAGTACAAAATATCTTCCTTGCATGTAAGAAATAAACTAGTTCCTTCAATATTTTGGCACTGAGTTGCATCCATACAGGTTGCTAGCATCAACAAAATCCCAAAACCCAAGCCAAAGGTTGAGAAACCTCCAAAAAATGAAACGGAGAGCAAAGAAGAGAAGGCGAACACCTCCAGTTCAACTGACGAGGACAATTCTTCCCAAACTGACCAGCCTACAGAAGGTTCTTCCGAATCTGCCAAAGAAGATCAGAAGACTGAATCTCATGATGAGCTGTGATTAGACCTTGAGGTAATATGTTTGTGAAGATCCTTATCTGCATTTTTGAACTGCTGACCCGAGTCTGACAAGATGGGAGTGGTGGCTACTTGTGAGAATAGAGCAGTTTCTGCGTCGGAGTATCAAACTAACTATACCTAGCATGGGAGGCTTCGTTATTTAATATTCAAGACTGCACATCTTCAAGAGCATTAAATATGGTCCCTCCATTTTTGTCTGCATTTCGAGCTGTGATTTCTCATGGACACCACTTACATCAGGGAATATATATCACGCACTGGAAGATATACTTCCCTGAGAATCAGGGTTTTGTTTTTTTTTTTCTCTGTTCTTGTCTTTGTTGTGAACTGTTATTTATTTATAAAAAAATTAAAAATATAAAGTACATTTTCTTTTTCATCCTGAGTTTTATGTTATATCTTTGATGTTCTAAAGAAAGCAGTGCAGGTTATGATAGTATAGATATTCCATAGGTTTTTGCATGTCTCTACATGCTCTAAGGGAAAAATTAATTTCAAATGTAAAATTATTAGTGGACAAAAAATTTGAGCTATTTGCTATTTGCCCCTATAAAAATATCTAATTAGATGTTACTTGCCACATTAATCGCTATTGCAGTCTCTTCTAGGACTAGCAGTCATCGTGTGTTGACTGTCAAAAGGCTCACGTGGATTATCAAAATGCTCTTCAAACAATAACTCATAGATGAATCTCAAGACACAAACATGTATCATCATCATCATTAAAGTCCATTCCCAATATTTTCAGGGTCGGCTACATGGATTTTGGTTCTCCAAGCAATGCGGTCTTCCCACATGTCCTCGCCTAATCCAAGCTCAATGATATATTCATTCAAGTTTTCAACGGTCGTCCCCTTCGTCTATACCCTCCATTAACTTGCCAATCTAGACATTTTCTAATTGGCGCCGTGCTTGGTCTCCTTCGCACATGACCAAATAAAGTTAAACGTCTTTATCTAATTTTGTCCTCTATGGGTGCTACACCTAAGTATCTCCTAATTATTTCATGTCTAATTTTATCTTTTACGAGTTTTACCACACATTCACCTTAACATACGCATTTCTGCTACTGTCATCCTATGCGTATGCGTATGTTGTCCCGTAGTAGCCCAACATTCTGAACCGTATAGCATGGCTGGTCGAACAATTGTCTTATAGCATTTCCCTTTTAGCCTTGCAGGCATCCTTCTATCGCATAATACTCCTGACGTCATTATCCATTTCAACCAACCAGCTTTAATCCTATGGTCTACATCTTCTCCAATAGCCCAATTCTTTTGAATTATAGATCTTAGATATTGAAAAATCTCACACTCTGGGACCTCTACACCTTCGATCTCAATTGCATTACTTCTCCCTCGTGGTTTAAGACACAAACATGTATATTGAGGAAAAATTAATAGATCAAAGTTTTTATGTATCTCCAGAAAAATCCTATGAATAAGATATAAAAGTAGACCTCGAGATGCGAATTCATCTCGAGAAAGTACTTCTTTCTCAAAACAAGTAAGAGGGGTTGGAGTTGCTTGTGGCTGGTAGCGATGGTGGGAAAGAAAACTAATAAATCAAGCAGAGAGGAGGCGGATCGATTACCGCCTCGTAGTAAACAAAAAGAGGGAGCATAAGAGAAGGGGTAGGGTGGGCCGTCAGCATTGCAGAGAACAAAGGGAAAGAGGAATGGATGGGGCGAGACTGCGTCGTAGGGATGGGCAAATAGCAAATAATCGGAAAAATTCAAAAATCAGTGGGGGCACATAAAGATCCGTCCCCGTCCCCGTGTACATGTAATTGTTCTTCATCAATTTGCTTCAATGACATCCTACATTGTGGTTTTAAAGAGTAGATAGAGGGGTAGAGAAAAAACCTATTATGGATGGATCCTATAGTGGCTGCTGTGGTGAAGTTAACCCATTGTTGTGGAAACCTGCGGTATTACAAGGTCGATCGATCTTTCACATAAATTGCAATGACTTTTCTCTCACTGATTGCCTTGTGCAGTTTCCTCTCATTGGGAATGCTCTTAACCAAAAAAATAAAAATAAAAATAAAAATAAAAATAAAAATTAATTCAATTTAATTTGATCATCAACTAGCTAATGAAAAACTAAACCCTGCTCTGTGAGACCTTTTTGGAACAGTCTGTGGCTTATCTACGATATCCAAACAGTGCCCGACTTCCTTATAGGAGATCTTTAACTCAATCTTACATTTTCTGATGACAAATTAGGGGGCAAAAAACCTACCCAAACCAACTTGAAACTCCTTAGGAATTTTGTTGAAAAACACAGTCTCCTGGATCTTCATCTCAATGGTTCAAATTTTAATTGGACTAACAAAAGAAAAGATAGATATGGAATCAAAGATAAACTTGACAGAGTGCTAGTGTCTACAAACTGGTTAGAATGCTTCTCCTCGGCTGTGGGCCGCACTATTCATACTTACACTTCTGATCACCGAGTCATCTCTCCTCAACTTATATCACATGTCAATAGGGGACCTAAAACATTTAAGTTCTTTCACATGTGGGCTAGGGACCCTCACTGTCCCCTCTCATCAACTCCACATGGACACCCCGACATCAACATCTCTCTACTTATAACCTCTCAAAACAAAAAGCTTAGCCACTGCCTCACTAGATGGAACAAAAAAGATTTTCGCAATATTCAACAATGCATATCTGACACTCAAGCGACCATAGATAACCTCCAAAATGAACCCCCTTCTGAATATAATGCCAACGCCATTACTGTTCTGGAGGATCGTCTTTCTCAATTATTCATCCTTGAATAATTATTCTGGCGTAATAAATCGGGGCAGTCCTAGCTCAGAGACGGAGATAAAAAAACACAAAGTTCTTCCATCTAACCTCCATGCTTAGAAGAAAAAGAAACCTCATTCTGGGTCTCAAAGACGCGTCTAACAATTGGCATTCCAACTAGGAGTCGGTAGGATGGGTTTTAACACATGCCCTGACATCCTTTCTCTTTTTGAACCCACTATCACCTCGGAGGACAATGCTTCCCTTATGACTATCCCAAATAAAGAAGAAATTCGTGCAATCCATTTTGGTATGGAAAGTCATAAAACCTTCAGACCAGATGAATTTCATGCCTTTTTTTTAAGCACTACTGGGATATTGTCAAGTAGGATGTGATTGACGTGGTGGTCAATTTTTTCACTACCAAAAAGTTAGACCCCCATCTCAATGAGACCTTTATAGCTCCGATTTCCAAAGTTTCTAATCCCACAACTCCGGATAAATTTCATCCCATCAAGTTTTGCAATGTCATCTATAAAATTATTTCCAAAATCCTAGCGAATCGCTTGAAACCTCTTCTTGACAACCTCATCTCTCCCAACCAAGGTGCCTTTATCAAAGATCGATCTATTGCATACAATGTCAGTCTAGCTCACGAAACTTTTTTTTTCAGATGAAACATTGTCGCAAAAAGAATCAGGGTTGGATAACTACACCACAAGTCCTCTTTAATAGCATTTGATTATAGCAGTTTTTACACATTTGCTATGAAAAATGAAGTTTTAGTTACTATTGAAATAAAAAATGTTGTCTAAAATTGAGCGGGATTTTAAAACGCAATAGCGCTCGCCCAAACATTTAACGTAGCGCCATTTTTTCTCTCCCTTATCAAGCCTTTGCTTCTCTCTCATTTGCTTATTCTGCTCGCCTCTCTACTCACTCTCCCTGCACGCCTCTTTCGCTCTCTGCTCGCATCTCTACTCACTCTCCCTGCACGCCTCTTCCGCTCTCTCTGCTCGCATCTCTACTCACTCTTCTGCTTGCATCTCTCTAGTCGCCTCTCTCTGCTGGATCTCTCTGGTCGCATCTCTCTGCTCGCACCAAGGTTTGCTCTCTCTTTCTTCTCACACTAATTTTATCTATTTTTCTTTGGAGATTTCGAGGAATTGACTCAAGAAAACTTATTTCTGACTTATTCACACCCAATGGTGTTGGAGCTCAATCGGCTATAGAACCATCTCAAAGGTTTGTTGTTTGGTTTGGTCATCAATGGATTTTAGATTAGTTCATGATGTGTAATGGGTTTTTTTTAGATTTGTGTTTTGTTTTGGTACCATGCATTGTTGAGATCAGTACAAGAAATCTGGTTTGGGGTTTGTTTTTGTAAACTTTTGTGTAATCGATTGTGATTCGATTGTAAACTTTTGTGTGTTTAGTATAAAAAAAAAAGTTGGGTTTTTTTCTTCTAAAATGAAGTGAATCAAGGTTGATTTTGAGGTTTGAATTGTAGATTGTGTAATGAAGCCTTAATGCCCTAAAATGAGGTTCTTATGGTTTGAATGATTGATTGTTCTGCCTCTCTAATTTGGATTGAGTGATTGATTTAGGGGGTTTTAATTCAATTGTAGATTAGCGTAAATGGGTTTGGTTAAAATAAGTTTAGTCTCTTCAATGTTTGTTCTGTTGATTGTTGCTTCTTCTACATTTTCAGGTTGCATAGTTGTCATCAAGTAAAATGGTTGTTAGCTTCCTCATTTTGTGTTTGCTAACAGGTTAGTAGTCATTGCTTTTATCCATGTAAATAGTAAATTATTTTGGAAGAACCACACATGCATTTCATACTCTACACTGTCCATTACGAAGTAAAGTATTTGTATTATAGCTCATTCATTTTAGACTAAGCAAAATATGTGATTTCAGAGTTTATATCATAAGTGGTTTTACATTATTGTCATCATTCTTGCAGAAAATCATAGTACCAGTGGATCTTTTGGACTGAATTTTAAAGAGGTCGCTATTGTGAAAGATTTTGGAAGTCAACACTAGCTTTTTTCATTGAAGACATTGTATCGCAGAAAGCTGCAATTCTTCACATCGTCTGAGAAGCTATATGCCATTACAGGAGGGGAGAGCACTACATACTGGGTGCTATGTAAGGTATTCCTTGAAGAAATTTCATGATGAGAAGCCTTACAAAGAGGTACATGTAAGTTCTTTATGGAAGTTAAATTGAAGCACAACTAGAGCAACCAAAACTGATCTATTAAGGCTATTTTTTCGTTGGTTTTTGTGAAGTAGACCTCATCTTTAAATCCAATCATAACAATCAAACCATTATAGACTGCATTTTTTTTGGGTCGGGTGTATGATTGATTTCTGATTATATAATTTTTTTATTTCATTTTCATGCTTTTGATTTAGGATTTGGATATGCTATCATGTCAAACACTGTTTGGATCTATGAATAGAGGGTCTCCTCATTACATAAAGAGACAGGGCAAAAAACTTCACCATTTGGATCTCATGTTTTTGGGGTTTGTTGTGTGCACTAGCCACCACAAAAATGGACAGAGAGACAGAGAAAAATTATTGGATTTTCTATGCTTGTCTAGCAAATTGAAGAAAGAGTACTACAATAGAGGTTCAAATCAAAGAATGGAACTCATTCAGAGACTCTTAAACTTTGTGATTGATATGGTCCAGAAACTGATGCACATAAGCTGCAAAGAAAGAAGTAATTAATGGGATGATCTGATGTTTATGGAAGAAAAAACGGTTATAATTCTAATCCAATATTTTTTTCTCTGTCTGCTCTTCTTTGCTGCTTCTCTGTTTTGAACTAAGCCTTCAATGTTTGAACACCAAGATTTCCAAAACATCCAAAATAAGAGTCTTTTCTACCATAAATGTTTCATGTCCAAATGGGTTTTGATTCATTTCAAATATTTAACAAGACTGACCTTTGCATCCAGTGGTCTCTGCAACAGTTGATTAAAAAATGTCAGAAGTTTCAATTAGGAATTGTTCCTTCAATAAGAAAGAATCGTTCAGTTCTTCTTTTCTCTCCTTAATGGGTAATTCAGTCTTAAGTGTTTTATTCATGTGCCAATTAACACTTTCAACTTCAATCAGGTGATCAATTGGCAATAGGAAAGGAAACTGGACGTCGTCTTGGGATGGGAATCAACATGTATCCCTCATCTGCTTTATTAGGCCAGACCAAGGATGTGTCAATTGCAGCCCTGCCAGTTGATGATCTTATAGAGAAAGCTGATGGTTTTGCTGGCGTTTTCCCTGGTATGGTTATGATATCAAGTTATAGCTAGGTTCTAGTGTCCATGAGAGGGAGGTTGGTAGTTGCTGCTAGGTGCTTTTACTTAGAATATGCTTTTTCATCTTTCCTTGCTTCTTTTAACTGTTGCTGATGCAACGGACGCATCTCGCAGTGCTTCTGACATTGTTTTGACCGAACCTGGTCTTAGTGTCATCATAAGTGCTGTATTGACCAGTCGAGCCATCTTTCAGAGGATGAAAAATTATATGGTAATGTGCCTGGAAACATCTGATCGAATTTTGGTTATAGATTACTTAATAACCATTTAATAAAACTGGGTCTTGCTTGATGTAGCACAGTTATTGACACGTATGTTTTCTTTCATTTTGCAGATCTATGCAGTTTCTATCACAATCCGTATTTTGCAGATCTATTCAGTTTCTATGCAGTTTCAGGGAGCTGTGATTGATTGATGCCAGCAAATGCCTGTGTAAGAAAAAAACTATTCTCGAGTCAATATAAGAAAAAATATTTGGTTCTTATATAGCTACAATATATTCTACTTTTTTACCTAGTAAGAAAAAATCTATTCTCGGGTCAATATTTGGTTCTTATATAGCTACAAGCCAGCAAATGCCTGTGTACAATTATCAGTTCTAAATATAGTTATAAAGATTTAGCAATATCTTCATTTGCAATGCTCCGTGTCCACGAAAAAGATGTTCTTCAAGGTCAAGGCTTGGCGAAGGTTTCCCTGACAATTGCTGGTTAACATCTTTGCATATTTCTCATTTGCGATTCTAATGGAAAGCTTAACCAAGTCAAAGATGATCAGAGTCTGTCAAAATTATTCAAAGCATGTCAAAAAAGGTCAAACAAAGTCAATCAGACACGAATGAAGTTTTCCTGATTGGGGCAAAGATTTGTAAGATTGATCTGAAGCCTAGATACACGCAACATAATACTGAATTAATAGTTTCTATTTTGTATGTATTATACTTGGATCTCCATGGCTGTAAGAAATGGCCTGCATCATTCAGATGTTTTCAGTGTGGAGTATTTGCAATCTTATGGTTAGGTTTTATAAATACCATTCTAAAAGGTGCTAAGTTTTGTTTGATAACAAAATATCGTATTATAAAGAATCTATTGGCTTTTGATACTCTATATTTGGATAAGCTTTATCCAAATTAACTTTACTCCTTCCTGTGGTTACATATCATGAAATGTCTTAATGCTATTATTGCCTTGAAGGGTTGAAAAGGATACTTACTAAATGTTAGGCGTCTGAACATATTTCAATTAACTAGGAATATTGGATAGACTGACTTTCCATGGTCTCCATGATGAAATTGGCTATTGATTAATCTCCATGTGATTGAACCTCGTGTGAAAATTGTAACAATGATCTTGCATCCTGTATCTCCTGTGCTGCCATTATATGTATCTGTCCTGGCCATTATGCATCTGTATATAGTCCCTTGTATTGGCACCATTTTTTCTATATTATGTTTTCTTAGTCATGAGCTCATTTTGTAGCTTGCTTCTTACATTTTTTTTAAAAATTAATTTGTAGCTGTTGCAAAGGCGTTAAGACGGGTAGCTGAAGGGAAGGCTTCTGCTCAAGCTGAGGCAGCTGATTGGAAGCGGAAGTATGAATTAGAAAGGGCACGTAATCTGCACCAGGAACATAAAGGTTTGAAAAAAACATGATTACTTTTCAGTAAATAGCTCATTTTCGGTGACAACCAACTCTCAACTTTTAGACTGTTACAATTCTGTTTGGAGTAGACGATCTCTTTATTCAAAAGTCATACAAGCATGAACTTGGCATTGCCATCAAGTGTGGATGAGAACATGCTGTGGATTTATCCATTCTTTATTGTCATTTGTCCTAACCACAGTTTGCTTCACTATCCATTCTCATAACTATCATTTCAAGTTTCAATCTTGCACTGTCAATTATCTCCAAATGCATTGTTGTTGTATGATATCTATTTGGCAGAGCTTGGTTTTAGTCTCCCATAAACTCTGAGCTCCCAGGAATTTTAATGTTGGATATTGTAGTTAGGTAGTGGTGGTGTTGTGTTTTCTTAACAAGTCAAGTTTATGAATTTTTAATAGCTTAAAAACAGCAGAGAGAGGGGATTTGAGCTAAGCATTTAGCATCATTTTCAGATTTCACTAACACTGGACAGCAAGCTCTGTTTTGACGGAGTGCTCTGTCCTGATGCCCTCTGTTGCTTGGTTTTTTTTTCTGCTGTTAGTGTGATGGTGTGCTGGAATTCAGCAGGGGATTGGGCTAGAGTCAGCTGGGTATGGTGTTTTTATTGCTTACAAGGTCAGCCGGGTATGGTGTTTTTACTGCTTACAAGTATATGGTTGCAACTTGGGATGTTAAGGCAAATCTACATACAAATCTATTGGTATGATGAGTATTGGTTTTTCTGCTCTTTTTTCACATGTATAGAAATTGTGACTTACATGAATGTTTGGTATCCATTTCTATTGGTATGATGAGTATTGGTTTCTCTGCTAGATGTCAAGGTGTCGGGACTCAATATGGCAAGTCAAGAAAATTTTCAATTGATGCACATGGCTAAGATTCAAAAAGTTTATGATTTCATCCAAATGCACTAGAACACCGATATAATCGTGGTACTGAAAGTATGTGTTAGTTTTAGGCCAGAACATAAAAAAATTTCAAATTTTGATCATTTGCAGAGATGTTGAAGGAGCTGTCAAGAAGAGAGGTTGCTTGCTGCTGCTGCTGCTGTCTATAGGAGCTGTTAATACCATCATCAGGAGACCAAGTGATGGGAAGTTAATTGGTTACAACACAGACTACATTGGCGCTATTTCCGCAATCGAGATTGGACTTGGAGGTTTTTCAAACGCATTGTAACCTATGCCTAATTTTGTTTGAACATTGTTTGCTTAAAGGCACTTTGGGCCACACTCCTCTTTTACAGGTTCACAGAACATAACCAATGGGACTACTTCACCTTTAGCTGGTAAACTATTTGTAGTAATCGGAGCAGGTGGTGCTGGCAAAGCACTTGCTTATGGTGCAAAAGCAAAAGGAGCAAGAGTGGTCATAGCTAATCGTACCTATGGTAAGATTCTGTTTTCTTCTCATGAAAGATCACTATAGATTCCGTGATGTGATTTGTTTATCTGTTTTGACACTAATTGTGCACGCTGTAATATGCACGCACATGATAAAATTTTATTTTGTTTGAGCTAAAAATTGTTTGAGCAAGTACATTTTCCAGATCTATTAGATTCCATTCTAATCTCCTCCACCACCATTTTCACAAAAATAATGATCTATTTTTAATGATGAATATATTTTTCTCTTTGAAGCTCGAGCCAAGGAGCTTGCTGATCTGGTTGGAGGGGAAGCAATAACTCTTGATGAATTAGATAATTACCATCCTGAAGATGGGATGATCCTTGCTAATTCAACATCTGTAGGAATGCAACCAAAAGTTGAAGAGTCACCCATAGCTAAGGTTTGTGTCCCCTTTATTTCACATACTTTCTAATAATTCAGTCCTGTGTCTTAAAGCCCCGTGAAATTTAGTTGAATTATCTGTCTTTCATTTGGATCAGTTAGTGCTTGAATAATTATTTTTTAATATGAAATTCACTAACAAGTTAATTGTATTTTTGTTTTCAGAAAGCCTTGAAAGGGTACGCCCTGGCTTTTGATGCGGTTTATACACCTAAAATGACCAGACTCTTGCGTGATGCTGAAGAGGCTGGATGCATTGTTGTCACTGGACTGGACATGTTCATACTTCAGGCCTACGAACAATACGAAAGGTTTACAAATTTGCCAGGTAAGATCTTTTGCAACAACTTTTTTTCACTTTTAAAACTTCATTGGGTTATCAGATCTTTACTTTTTTCTTTGGTCCAATTTGCAGCACCCAAGGAACTCTTTTGGGAAATCATGTCAGGGTACTAACAGTTTTGCAAAACCTCTCATTATTGGGACTGTAGGTTATGTTGTTGTAATTGATATTAATTTAGTGACTGTATATTTCTTTTATTGTTTCTATTCTATTTGTATTGAGGGCGAACTTTATTTAGAGATGCAATAAAAACATTTTCCAGATCTTAGATTTATTATTCTTCTTGAAATGGTGCCAATTCAGCCACCAAATATCTTTGAATTTCTTCATTGGTTCATTTCCCACTGAAATCCAGGGAAAGTAAAGCGAAAAAGATGAACATGGAACGTTTCAGTTCATGATCACTTGATCAGATATAGGAATCTGGAGATTTTTGAAAGAAGTGAAGCCTCCATCCACCACCAGATTATGGCCGCTAATGTACTTGGCATCATCGGAAGCTAGATAAAGTGCAGCCTTTGCAATATCCAGTGGTTCACAATGTGCCCCTTCACAATGTGTAATAAAAAGTCATTTGATAGTAAAAAAAAAAAAAAAAAAAAAAAAAAAATTGCTATGTATACTTACCATAGCGTTTTTAAAACGCTATGGAAGAGGCTACCATAGCGGTTTTAGAGTCTACTATAGCGTTTTTAAAACGCTATGGTAGAGTCTACCATAGCGGTTTAGAGTCTACTATAGCGTTTTTAAAACGCTATGGAAGAGGCTACCATAGCGGTTTTGAAACGCTATAAAAGCCGAACTTACCATAGCGTTTTAAAACCGCTATAATATCCCCTGGGTCTATTATAGCGCCGGCTGTCATAGCGGTTACTAAACTGCTATGGTAGCCTACCATAGCGGTTTTT
The DNA here is from genome assembly GCA_963556465.1 of Berberis vulgaris. NCBI lineage: Eukaryota > Viridiplantae > Streptophyta > Magnoliopsida > Ranunculales > Berberidaceae > Berberis > Berberis vulgaris. The sequence goes on from OY747135.1 coordinate 78,712,172, forward strand.
AAACGCTATTAATCACAATTTTTCTTGTAGTCGATGACTATTAAAATTGATATGGCCAAAGCTTATGACAAGGTTGAATGTATTTTCCTGCTCAAGCTTTTTGAAAGATTAGGCTTTGACAAAAATTGAACCCAAATGATTGAACAATGCATTTCAACCTCGTCCCTTCAGGTCATTACTTAATGAATCTCATCTCCCTATTATCAAACCTACTAGAGGTATTAGACAGGGAAACCCTCTCTCTCCTTGTTGCTTCATCCTTTTGGCGGAGGCTTTATCCAGATTACTAGCCAAAGCAGAGAACAAGGGCATCATCAAAGACATCCATATTAGACACCACTCCCCTTCCATCATCCATCTTCTGTATGCGATGATCTCATGTTGTTCTGTCGAGCATCTTTGGCGAAAGCTCACTCCGTTAAAGACATTCTCCAACTTTATTGCTTGGCCTCCGGTCAAGCTGTGAGCTAAGACAAGTCGTCATTTTTTTACAGCTCGACTGTTCACCTGCACCACTCCAAAATGATTAATAAGATTTTGGGCTCTAAATCTTACAATCTAAAGGAAAAATAACTGGTTTCTCCTTTGCTCTTATTAAATAAAAAAAAGACTGACTTCCAGTTCCTTCTTGATAAAAGTCAGTGCACAACTTTCTAGCTGGAAAACTAAAGTTCTCTTCCAAGCTGGGAGGACGATTATGATTAAGGTGGTCCTTAATTCTATTCCGATCTATATTATGCAAACCCTCATTCTCCCTTGCTTTATTACCACCAAACTGGACAACCTGGCTCGTAACTTTTGGTGGAACGAGACTCCAGATAGTAAGGACCGACATATGTGTACTTGACATTCTCGTCAGACCTTCTGTGAACTCGGACAAACTCATTTGGCTGCCAGATAAGAAAACGCCTTTTCTCTATAAAAAAAAAAAATGCCACTTGTGCCTTCACAAATGATTTTTTTCAACCTTCCTCTTCCACTACTCCCAATCGTTACCTATCAGCGTATTTGTTTCGAGAGTTGTGGAAAATTAAAGCCCCCCAAATGCTCTCTTCTTTCTCTGGAAGCTTAGCCAGAATATCCTCCTGACCATGACAAACTTGGTCAAACATCATGTGCACGTTGACAACTGTTGTATTTTTTGCCACAAGCACACGAAAGAGGCTTCCCACCTTTTCTTCATCTGCCCAGTCACGAGTCATTTTTGGTTCCTCTCCCCCTTGCCTATTGACTGGATCAATGTCAATCAAGACTCCACCACAACCCCACAACAACAACAATTCTGTTACGAGCCCACCTCCGCTGCAGTCTGAGCCAAGTCCTCGGAAGCTCAAACTCAGCCAATCTCTTCATTGGATTATCTGACAACAACACACATCTCAACTGGGATGACCAAAACCATATCCTTCATCATAGTAATAATCACCACCAATTACCAACCATAGACGATTGGGATTCAATGATGCTTGGCTTGGAAGAACACCACGACGACGACGACAACAATGGAAAAGACAATTCTACCTTTCCTTTCAAATACCCTCCACAATTCACCACCACCTTTGAACAACCCCATATTCCATCTCGAACAATTCTCAACAACATCAACGATTTCAATCAAAACAAATTCTCTCCTAAACACATGCTAAAGAGCAGCTCCTGGCGATAGGGCCGACTGTCTATACTTTTTGCCAGTTATATTTGCCTCAGGCTTCAAAAAAATAAAAAAAAATAAAGAGAGAGAGAGAGAGAGAGGCATCAATTCAATTCAATTCAAAGTGCACTTTCCTACTTCCCACTGATTGGCTGATGACACAGAAAAGAAGACAGCGTTTCTAGTAGACGTCAATTCAGGTCTTCTAATTATCTTATTTGTATCAACGACATTTCCTTTCTTCTTCAGCAAGAAAGAAACCAAAAGCCCCACTCACCACTCAATATACTTCACTCACTTTCTTTGCACTCTACTTTGTTGGAACATTTGTGGATTTTAAAATAAAAAATTCTTTATACGAATTTAATATGCAGTGGGCGGCTCCCTGTTTTGTTCCGCGAATCCCGCCATGTTTTCAGCCATAATGGCTCCTAGTGGTCAGCCAACGGCTCCATGTTTTCTTGTCGGTTTTCTCTTCCAATAAATGCAATCTCTATTAGAGCATAAGGTAAGCAATTACAAAAAAACAAAACAGAGCAGCAGTTTTGCTTCTTCAAAATGAGAAACACTCAGTCTTCTAGTTTTTTCCTGCAACAGAGCAGAGAATGAAAACCGAGTTTTCTTCCAGTTCTTGAAACGAAAAAAACAGAGTATTGTTATCTTCATCTTCTTCCAGTTCTTGAATGAAGAAAACAGTCATTGCAAAATCGTTCTTCCAGTTCATGAGATGAAGAAAACAGTTCATCTAAGCTTGAGAGAATGAAACGAAAAACAGAGTTTTGTGATCTTCTTATGAAACGAAAAACAGAGACAGAGTCTTGTTATCTTCTTCTTCTTCCAGTTTTGAACCTGCAAAACAGAAACAGAGTTCTTCGAAATCTGATTTTGCAGATTTTAGCTTCTTCGAAGAACAGAGCTTCAGTTCTTAAAAACAGAAACATGTTTTTGCAATCTGTTTTTTATTCGAAATCAGGAAGTGATTACAGAAACAGAGTTTGTAAAACAGTAATTCGAAATCAGAAACTGTTCCTGTATTTTTGCAAAAACAGTAGTGCATCCAGAACGTGTTTTGAAAACAGTGTTTCTGTTTTTGCCGATTTATGATTCCGAGCAAATGATGAGAGGGTGAATAGTATACCGTTCATATATTGTGCGTATTTGAACGAGACAGAGAAGATTCTGGGCTGTTTTATCCTGGGGACGGCGAGGCTATGAAACTGCTAGCACAATCTTGGGCAGAGCCGCGAAACGTCTTAAAGAGAGCGACCTAGTCCGCGACTCAACCCAAGAACAAAATGGTACATTTTTATCTAACTGTTCATTTGAAGTGTTACAGCTGTTGAATCTTATACGGAAGTTACACAATCAGGTATGAATTTATTTCATAGATTGAATTTGTGTTTCAAAGAATGTTTGCTTACATGAGTATGTTTATATGCATGTGCTATTGTTCGTATGTTTAATATTTGGATGGAATTTATGCTTTATATTTGTATATTGGATTTGATTGAGTAAAACATCCAATACATTAAACTAGTAATCATAGTCAGTATATGAGAAATGTCTTATTGTGACATAATATGTGCTGATCCATGTAATGTGCTCCAACATACTTTATAGCTCATTTTCTTGTTTAAGCTGAGCTTCAAAGACAGTGAGCTTCTTGACTACCAACTGAGTGAGACCGATCTCTAAAACATTTTGGTTTTCTTGAAGAAGAAGGTCAGTAGTTTTGAAACTATTTTCTTGATCAGTTTCTTATTTATTTAACTTCCGTTTAAAGTGTAAAGTGTCATGAAATTTGTTCAGTGTTAGTTTGATCGGACTGAGATTCAGATTGTTGGTTTCATTTGAGGTTTTCTTGTAAATAAAAAGAAAGAAAGAAAGGTCAATGTAGTGCACTGTATTCTCACTGTCTTTCACAAACAAACATAGAAGGTTTTGCTTTTGCATTGATTTAAGGGATTGCAGTCTGTTTCAGATGTGAAAATTGAAAGCGATTGCTTATTGGATTGAATCGGATTAAGATTTTGTTACATATGATTTGATAAAAAAAAATAAATTTTTTTTGGGGCATTGGGAGTTTAGAGATAAAAATGGTTTTTAGTAATCCTGGAAGACCCTCTTAGTTTTCATTGTAAAACTAATGACTCATTTAAGTTAAATAAATTATTTTTAATTAGTTTGAGCTAAATTTTCAGGAAAAAAATTACAAATTACCGTTTTGACATTGTTCATCGATATACGTTTCAGGTCTCTGCCATTAAATATCTTGATAAACAGTCTTTCTGAGTGTTTTAAGGACCATCCTTTCGGGTGGTCTTGGACAATGGGCGGTAGCTAGCTTGTGTCGCATCCAAGGTAGGCCATCACTAGCCTTGTGATATTAATAGATAAATTTCTTTTATCCCACTTGGCATAGATCTTGAGGCATACATGCTGAAACGAGTTGTTTCTGTTGTTGGTCTTTAATTTTTGTCAAAATTTAAACTCAAAACAAAGCTCAAATGATATAGTTTACATTTAGTCATGTGTCTTTGAGGTCCTTAATTTACAATAAAAACTAAGGGGTCCTTCTAAATTAGTAAAAATCAGTTTTTGTCCCTAATGTGCCAATACCTATATATTTTTTATTGTTTGGTTCCGAATTTCATAAGTTATGTGTATTAATATTAAAGACGAAGTTCTTTATGGTCATTTTACCACCTAGGTATCAAACAAAGTCTAAGATATATTACACGTTAATTTGGATTTTTGATCAAACTTGCAAACTTAAATTTTTAAGATTGGATAAGATTTCATGTGTTCTTAGCCAATTCAAATTCAAATTTCAGACAATCCGACTCGAATCCTATACAACGATGTATGCCTTGGTACTGAAGAGTACTAAAGAAGTAAAGGCATCCTCGCTTGAGGCATAGTCTCCAATGCTAATGATACATTGAAAACATTGTCTTTGATGGGAATTAAGGAAATTTAGTTTTTATTGAAAACATTGAGTCTATTTTTTGTTGTGACTATGAAGATGTCAAAATTAATTGGTGAATTTTTGGGATGACTGAATCGAAATTTGAATTGATGGAGAAAAAAGATGGGAAATGGAGATATAATTTCCTTGAGTTCTACAATGCAAATCTCAATGACAAATAGGTAAACAATAATCAAAACAGAACCAGAGATAAACGAAAATGAGTAAAACAGGCTGTCACGCCCTGATTTTCGAAGAAAACGAAAAAATCTCAAAATCCATGTAGGATTATCTGTTTTCCCAAAACTCAGGACATGAATTTCATTCACTAAAAGTAACAGTTGGCATCTAGGAGAAATAATCAAATGCACAATTTACCAGATTAGAGGAAAATAAAACAACTGATCTAAAAAGCCCATCAAAAGGAAGGAAAATATATTAAATCTCGTAGAACCAACTCTAAGAAGTTCAACTAATCACGAATGTATTCCCAATAAATCTTAAATAAAAACTCCAAGTTCTATTACAAAAGATTAAACTATCACCTAACAAACAAAATGACCTAGACTCTCGAACAACGTGCGACTCCCCAACAATGCTCGTCACGTACGAAACGAACTGCTCTAAGCTTGCCCAAAATTACTAAATCCTGAAACAAGCTAGTCGGCTACATTCCCAAAGGAATGTATCCAAGAAGCCAAAGCCCACTTGAATCAGCAATTAAGCTAGTGTGAAATTTCTTTGTTCCCAAAAATCAATAAAAGAAGTAGAGCATGGCATGACAAAAAAGTGAGATTGGAATGATATGGTGGTGTAGACTGAAAACTTCTTCGACTCCTCGTGATTCCTATCCATGTTTTGACGTTGTAAATACGTCAAACATCCGGAGATCAGATGATTATGAAAAAGGTTGCGCCTCATGCTTTTGTGCATTTTGCATCTCCAAAGGCAGTAAAACTAGCGATGGAAGCTGCAGGGCGCTGTGAGCTTGTGTTTGGCGAGAAGCCTTTACTTGTGAATTTGGGTCCCGAGAATACATTCCACAAGAGTCAGAAGAGGAGGACAACAACCCCATTCAAGTTCTGTGATGCTCGACACCAATTTTTGGCTGGCTGGAAGGGGCCCATTTCTGGGGCTGGTTTTGTCATTGGCCCCTTTGATGGCTCCTGCAAACTTATGTTTACTATGGATACCACTTTCTCATTTAGAGTAATGTTAAAGCATACAGTGATAAAATGCGATTTCAAGGTGGAGTTTTTTGCCAAAGAGATCACTGCGGTAAAACTGTACCAGGAAAGGGATTCATTGATAATGTTGTTACAGTTGGCATCGTCTTTCTGTATCTCATACAGGACTGCTGATGATGACATCCATGTTTCTGTTCCATTTGACTTGCTGGATGATGATGATCCCTGGATCCGGACCACTGACTTTACCCCTGGTGGAGTTTTTGGCAGATGTAATTCATACAAGGTCTCTTTCTCACCTTGTTTTGGACCTAAACTGGAGAGGGCAGTGAAGTACCTGAAAGAATGGAGGATAACAGTGGATGATTATCGGACTGATTGTCTTCAGCAGAAGCTCAAACTCCAAGTCCAAGATGAACCTGATTATGGGATGCCAATCTCAGATTCTCTCTTCTGTATTCAGTATGAGAAAGGAATAGGCTTTGAGACTACTTTCCTGGTCAATGCCATTATGCACAAGGGTATCATCAATTAGCATCAATTATCAGAAAAATTCTTTGAATTACTGCAATGCCAGGAAAGTAAGGTGAATGTTGCAACACTTAAACACATCTGTTCGTATAGGCGGCCACTATTTGATGTATGTAAGAGATTGAAACTTGTCCAAGAATGGATATTTAAGAACCCGAAACTCTTCGAAAGCCCCAAGAGTTTGGATTATAATGTTGAAGTCAGGAGGTTAGTGATAACACCAATCAAAGCCTCCAAAGCCTATTGTCTTCCACCAGAGGTAGAGTTCTCTAATAGGGTCCTCACTCCTCAGGAAGTATAAAGAAGTGCAAGATAGATTCTTAAGGGTTACATTCATGGATGAAGGTATGCAACAACTTAATTCAAGTGTACTCTCCTTTTATTCTGCTCCAATAGTTAGGGACATTACAAAAAACTTTTATCCCCAGAGAACCAATGTCTTTAGAAGGGTTAAAACCATTTTGAGTGATGGATTTTACTTGTGCAGTCGGAAGTATTCTTTTTTTGGCCTTTTCATCTAATCAGTTGAGAGATCGTTCAGCTTGGTTCTATGCTGACAGTAAGAACATCAGTGTGAATGATATTAAGAGTTGGATGGGGAAGTTCACTGATAGAATTGTTTCCAAGTATGCAGCTCAAATGGGTTTGTGTTTTTCGTCCACTTATGCCACAGTTGAGGTTCCAATGAAAGAGTTCAATACAAAGCTTCCAGATATTATAAGAAATGACTGTTTTCTGATGGGATAGGCATGTTAACACCCGACCTTGCAAGCTGCAGTTGACTGCAAGACCATCTTCTGCTTATCAAATCAGATTTGCTGGTTGCAAAGGGGTTATAGCATGTTGGCCGGGAAAAAATGATGGGGTCCTCCTATCTGTGAGGCGAAGCATGATTAAGTTTGACTCACAGCACACCGTCCTTGAAACAGTATCATGGACTAGGTTCCAACCTGGCTTCCTAAATAGGCAAATAGTGACTCTGCTTTCTGCCTTGGGTGTTCCAGATGAAGTGTTCTCAAGAATGCAGGATTCTATGGTTCATAGACTGGACCAAATTCTTGTGAATACTGATGTTGCATTTGAAATCCTTACCTCGTCATGTGCTGAGCAAGGTAACACTACAGCCATGATTTTGAGTGCTGGATTCAAGCCTCAAATGGAGCCTTATCTAAAAGGGGTGCTATCTTCCATAAGAGCTGCCCAGCTAGGGGACCTTCTGGGTAAAGCAAGGATTTTTGTCCCTCAAGGAAACTGGCAAATGGGCTGCTTAGACGAGTTAGGGTTACTTGAACATGGACAATGTTTTATTCAAGTGTCAACCCCCTCACTGGAAAATTGTTTCTCAAAACATAGGACACAGTTCTCGAATACTAATAATATGTAATCAAGGGAATTGTAGCTATAGCTAAGAATACCTGTCTTCATCCGGGAGACATTTGCATTTTGGAAGCTGTAGATGCACCTGATCTGCACCATCTTGTCGACTGTCTAGTTTTCCCTCAAAAAAGAGATAGGCCACATATGAATGAAGCATCAGGGAGTGACCTTGATGGGGACCTTTATTTTGTGACTTGGGATAAAGATCTTATCCCTCCAAGCAAAAGAAGCTGGCCACCTATGGATTATACTTCTGCTGAAGCTGCAAAATTGTCACGCCCAGTCCTTCCTGGGGTAATTATCTGGAACTTTGGATTTCTCGTTTTTTATGTTAATTTAGTGGTTCAGCCAGTTTTAGATTGTGTGAGGAATGACTCTGGTAACACCTAGTATTTGACATGATTTCATGTTTTAGAGAAATGCCGGGCAATAAATTAAAGCCCTAAAAGAGTTCAAAATTTAACATAAGATCTGATAGACAGCCAATCACTTTTATTTGAACTTTTAATACTTAAAAGGGAACAAATAAATAAATAAATAGCATGCCCTTCAGTGCACAGATCTACTTCATGTAAATTTAGGAGTGGAAGTTCTAGATATTGCACGTGTAGAAATGACTCTGTTCTAGTTGTGTGGACATCATAGAAATGTTGAATTTTCAGATGCCAAGCATTGTAGACTGAACTCCCCCACCCCTATTTTGGATCACATAAACTCTTGGAAATGTCTACACTGTGTTTCAATATGTAGTGGGTCTTGGAACCCAGAGCACAATTTTACAATGCTGAACCTCAAACATAAAAACTTTCCCATGTTGGTGAGTGTTGATTTTAATCTGTCATTCATTTGTTAGGAAGCATATCTATTTACTCAATATCACTTCTCATTAACCACGAGTCCGTGACACAGTTTATTATATTGGCTAACTTTCATGGCCCTTTTTTCTTGTCATTCATCTGCATTCTTTCCTAAGTTTGGATTCACTGTTTGTTGAACATTAGCAAAGTCGACTTCATGTAAGAAAGTTTATCGTGGGGTTGAAATCGATGATGATGTGCTTGTGTAGAAAATTGTTTTATATTATTAATTTCTCTCAAGCGCACAGACTGTACTAATATGGAGACTCACTGTGGATCATTCATAATTATCACAACATTCTTTCAAATCTCATTATCACAGCTTTCTACAACATCGGAGTTTCCAATTATCATAGCTTTCTACAACTTATATACATGTAATTAGCCCTCATATCATATTTCATGTTTGTTTAACAGGACATAGTAGAATTCTTCACCAAGAACATGGTGAACGAGACACTAGGCACTATCTGCAACGCTCACGTGGTTCATTCTGATCTGAGCGATTATGGAGCGTTGGATGAGAAGTGCATCCAACTAGCTGATCTTGCAGCTAAAGCCGTCGACTTCCCCAAAACTGGAGTTCTTGTCTACATGCCCCAGTCACTCAAACCCAAGATATACCCCAATTTCATGGGGAAAGGCGAGAACCAAACTTACAAATCTAAAAAGTTTTGGGGAAGTTATATCGCAAGGTCAAAGACATATCCGATGGGGAAATTCTGTCACCTTTTGAACTTACTTGTGCACCCGAGGACATTCCTTATGACAAAGATCTCGAGATTCCAGATTCTGCAGATTTCATTCTTGATGCCTGGAATTGTAAGTGCTCATATTCTAGGGCAATACAGGTGAATACCGAGGAAGAGATATTAACAGGCCACGTCTGGTCAATGCCAAAGTACAGCAGTCGGAAACAAGGTCAGTTAAAGGAAAAACTGAAGAATGCTTACCATGGCCTAAAAAGGAGTTCAAGCACATATTTGAGACCTTGGGACAAATATCAGAGCAGCTCACAGCGGAGGAAAAGAACACATTATATGAACAGAAAGCATCTGCCTGGTATCAAGTGGCCTACCATCCTCGGTGGGTGAAGAAGTCCATGGAAATCAGAGTGCTAGATGGGGATGAAGCAGCACCAGTAATGCTGAGCTTCGCTTGGTTCCCTGCGGAGTACTTGGTAAGAATCAAGGTCAGATCCTGTGGAACCAAACAACTTGATACTGGCAAGCCAATAAATTCTCTTGCAAATTATCTGGCTGACCGAATCTAATCTAATCCTAATCAAGGCTGTGATAAGCTTTGGTTACATCAGTCTTGTGTTTTTCTCTCGAATTGCAAGGCCACTCTGCCATATAGTGTAGTATATGCTATTTAATGTAGATATAGCTCAAATTGTATGGAAATCAAAGTGATGCTAACTTTGGCCACCTGCCCTCCATAAATCTTGCTTAAAGAACTACTCGTTTAGTTATATGAATCTCAAGTACGAATGTATACTTTCATGGTTCAATTACAATTATGTGGTTTCCTTCATACTTTTTAGATGGTTATTTGCTTACAATTGTTTGATTTGGTAGCTCCACCTTTTGTTATTGGTTACCTTCTGTATATGAATGTCACAGGAGGTCATCTTCAATGTCTGAGCTTATTTGTGAAGCTCATCTCCAAATGATCAGTAGGCAAAGTGAATTACCCAGTCTGACAAAGAGCGTCTTTGGGTGTTCTGTTCTTACTCGCACTCGAAAAGCTTTCGAAAAATGCTCACTTAAACAGTAAATAATCAGAGCTATATTAAGGACAAGTAGACATACACTCACTATTCCATGAATGGTTCTTGTACAAACTCATCAAATAATAGTTTAGTCTATATAGGAGTGATCAACATAGCCAGGTACTTGATTTGAAAATTAAAACCTACTTAGGTCCATACATGTTCATTAATTAATTACATTTGTTAATTAAGAACCCTTACTACTTAAACTGTGCCACACTACCCACCTCTCTTGCTCATGACCCATTCATTTACATTTCCGTACAAAACATAAATAGACATCTCATTAATATGTAAAACATGGTTTACCCAATCTTAAAAAGCAATTTCATTCGACTACCATACCATGACATCCGGATGCATATCCTTATATGACAACTTCAAGATTTGTGTAATGAGATCGACAATACATGATCCTCTTATGCAAATTTGGTGACATAATTGAAGTCATAATCACTTGACTAGTGAATGTATGTGACTGGAGCTAGTCTACTGGAAGTTAAGTCGCAACTTTGGCCACATGAAGATATGATAGAAACGCGGACACATGATCTTTTGGATTGTATGGACGTAGTGATTCATGGAGATCTTTTAGTTGGTACTAACAGCTTTTCATCTGTAACTTTGATGATTTATGATCTATGAAGGTAAAACTATGTAGCTTATAGAAGAACTGTAAGCTCGACTGTAAGTTATACTTGAATGTAGAAGTCCTTGTAATTCTAGTCCATTTTATGTTCCTATTACTCACACACTGGCTAAAAGATGTCCAACATTTGGTATTCAGGTTTTGACTATGGATGCTTGTAAGTATGGAATTAGATTCTTGCTTCATGTTCTGCATGGGATTAATGTTAACATCGAAAAACAGTGAAAGTCCTTCAATGAGAAGGGGTTTACCATGTTGTAAGGTGAACTTGTATAGACGCAAGGTAAATTTGTTCGTCCAGAAAGACTTTTTAAGTATACTTTAAATTCAGGAATTTAGACACATTATATTTAGTGAGCTTTTACCAAAATTTTCCACTCTTTTTATCTTGTTTGTTTTTGTCAAATCTCTATATGTTGAAGTGATAGAACATGAATGAAATGACTTATTCATTGTACTTGGTATATTAAGTTTTTACATATGGGCTGGTTTCAGTGTGTACTTGAAAAGGATTACACAAAAAGGAAGACAATATTTGTACAATTGCAAGTAGAAATTTAGTTGAATGTCAGTATGTCAGGGATTGAACTAAATCATGGTGCAAAGGGATTGAACTAAATCATGGTGCAAAGGTGTGATGGTTAGTGGTTGAGCAGTGGCGGATGATATCACTAGGTCACAAGGTCAATCTCAGTCGACAACGTACATCTGGGATGGGAGGGGTTAAGGGATTAAAAAAAAAAAAAAACCAACTAAATCACGGTGAATATTGTAAAATTAAGTTATTAGAAAAGATCTTGATGGTGTGGTTAACGCATGCGTCTTATCAGCGGGACAATAGATGTTACATCTAGAAGCACATTTCATTGGTTGTTGAATCACAAGATCGATCTTTTGACATTAGTATTCAGAAAGCTACTTATATTGTTATCAGACATATATAGTTTTTCATGTATATGACATTCTAAATTATCCAAAACATACATGGAGAAGAACAGTAGAGAATTCCATCTATCAACTCCACATCCCAAATCAAAGTTAAATGTAAAACTTTTTCTAACACAAACCCCATTTATTGTAAATATGCTTATATATCTAGATAGTATACTATATATGATAGGTTTTCTGATTGGTTCCACTAGTACAATTTTCTGGCAAAAGTAAAAACTTTACGATTTTTACATAGACAATTTCTGTAATTATGTATAGTAGATGAACCAGAGTGAGGAACAAACACTTGTGTCCCTCCTTGTTGGGTGTGTGCGGGACTACACTTGAAGGCTGCTAGCTTCCCCTGAAGGATCAGGGGTATTCTTAAAAAGAAGCTCCTCTATCATTTGCAATGCAATCCTATCTTCTTCTTCCATTTTCCCTCCTTCTACATTATCATTCTGGCCTTCCATGGGGGTATCTGGCAATGATGAGGACGACTCGCTGGAGGATTTCGTGTTTTTCTTCTCAAGTTCGATGGTCATCACCCAATTTGAGTCCGAACTAGTCCCAGCGCGCTTTTGCCAAACGCCTATATGTGAGTTTTCCGTGTCAAGCCTTAAACAAGTGAGGGAAGGTGAAGGCACCTTACAACATTTCCGAAGCTTTGCATTGAGGTTGGCTGCAAGATCTGTAGAGGAAGATTTGGAAACATCACCACCATCAACCAAGGGGTCTCCGGAAGAGGACTTGCTTATTGGAAAATTGGTCTTAGCATTCCGCCCACTCATTAAAATAGCTGCCGCATCATAAGCTCTAGCTGCCTCCTCCGCGGTCTCAAATGTGCCTAGCCATACTCTCCTCTTCCTGCAATCATCAATACATTAACTATACACACCCATATATAAACAACGCGAAAACAAACTACATAGTACATATAAAAAAATAAAAAAAAAACGCTCAAATTATGTAAGTGGTAGTGCTTACAGAAGTGGGTGGCGAATTTCAGACACCCAAGAACCCCAATGGCGTTGCCTGACTCCTCTGAACTTCTTTGATTGTACCATGTTTTCAGAAAAGACTTGTGAACTCTGTTGGTTCAGAGAAGTAAATTTAAATGTGGGGAAGTCTGTGGAGATGTGAGATTGTTTATATGGAGAGGATTATAAATACATAGAGCCCCACTAAGTAGGAGGTAAAAAATGGAATATTATTTTGGATCTACGTTAAACTTTAACTTGGTGTAATGTGAATCTCTAATGTAAAACTGAACAAAATCAAAAACCATATGCCCTACCATAGACTAAACTCAGACTCGTAAAAAGATATTAGAGATGTTAGGAGTTGGGAGAGATTTAGTGTCGGTGAAAAGAAGGTCTAGCACTAAATTTTGATAAAAACGTCCCCTCCCCTTAAAGTGATGGGGACTCGATGAAGTTGACTAATTATAAGATTCAAGCATTAAAATTTTGCATATGTATCACTATTTCGGTATATGTATGTTGGTCATGTCCATATACGTGTTATTGTTTCGAAAAAATGTAGTTGGTTGGAGTGATTATGAAATAAGACTCTGCTCTATTAAGCTTGGCAAAGTCCAGTACTCTCTATATATAGTATCTGTATGTTTTCTAGCTAATCTGATTGTAGAACTGTCAATACTAGCTATTTATGTTGTCTAATCAATAATGCTCATCTCTTGTAATATAAGGAACTTGCCTAATTGATTGTTACCGCGATCTTACCTATGGCATTATAGGTCTGATTCAGAGTTTGCATTCTTTTTTCACTGCATCCAGGTTGTCTGCGTTATGTACACAGAATCAATCTCTTCTACGTATATTAAAAAAAATAAATTCTCTTTTACATCAGAAAATAATGCACCACTTCAACTTTCTATAGTTAATTATTTTTACCTGATTGCTAAAAAACAGTCATAAACTTTAAAAAAAAAAAAAATTTGAGAATTCATCCACTGCAAAGATCTAGTTTGGATTTGTAGCTTGTAAAAATATATATACTACTCATTGTTAACTTTCAGATACTGTGAATGAATTCCATTGGTAACGGCATTAGGTAAAAACCAGAACCCGGACAAGTAACTTGATTCCTCTCCTTATTGTATTGCACATTATCAATCGATATCTATAGTCTTGTTTCTCTTTTCACAGTACATTGATTGAAAAATAAACCCTTACCAACATTTTTTCGCATTTTAGGGATATATTTAATTTTCCTTAAAAACAAAATATACAAAAAATTTCCTTCTCTCATCTTTTTGGTGTTGCAACTTGCAATGCTGTCTGCCCATGGCTATGACTTACATGCATATTGATTTCACCAAGAACATAATGTTATCTTCTTCTTCTTCTTGTCTCATCAACAAGAAACAAATTTTGTTGAATTTTCTTTTTCAATCTGATTTTGATATCTACCTATATCTCCTTTAACAGTTGATTGTGCAGACCAAAGATGAAAAATCACGTTTGAGTGAAGAAAAAAGAGTGGAAAAGAAATCACCCTCACTTGCTAACTCCTAACTACTTGTTACAATTACTTGATAGCCTATATATTATCCAAGCCAAGAGGAAAAACAAATGCCAGGTGGTGGAAAAATAGACTTGAGAGAAATGGTGAATGGGCTATTTTTCCATACTTGAGAGAGAATGTCAATTACAAGCCATTTTCATAGTATTCGTTTTTGTTGTGCTATTAATGAAAGTACATGTCTACACATGGGATAAATTGAGATGTTGAGATTTTGTCTTGTATTCACATTTCTTTACTCCATGTTGTGCTGTGAACTATTTGTTTACCTTGAAATAAATTTAAAGCATAGATTTCGCTATAAGTACCTCTGGATTTTAATGAAAAAATAGTCTACGAAGATTTGGACGTGTACTACACATTTTTAGCTTCTTTTTATTTATTTGAAAATGTTTTAAATTATCATGATACAAAAAGAAATTGAGCATTAGTATTAGTTAGAGCATGTCACCATATGCAATTTAGTATGTTCTACAAAATGAAACCAATGTTTTGTTAGTATTTAGGGATGTTTCCCTTTGTATCTTGTACGTTTCCCTTCTTTTCTTCAATAAAAATTTTCGTGTTTGGCCAAAAAAAAAATATTAACTGTATCATGATGCAATTGTGACATTGGTATAGGTTGGTTGATGATATAAATATTAGGATCACCTCATTTGATATGGGCACAAATGTGTTATAAGTAATTTTAGCAACCTGTAAGAGCAATTACATATACCCTTTTATATTGTAGTGTCTGGTGGAGAGATTTGGCCTCTAAACCCTAAAAATAAAGTTGTCATCCTTCTTTTTATGAATTACTTTGGTAAACTTTTAAATACCATGCACATGTTTTCATGTTTAAAAAAATACAAGAACCAACCAATACTCCTCAAAAGTCTAAATTGTGAGCGGGAAACCAATTACTTAACTAGAACTTCAGCACCGTCTTTAGACAAAAGTCGTTAGCGAATATATATATATATATATATATATATATTAACACATGCAACACACCTACGCGAAGAAAAATTACAGCGATAAAACTATCAAAATTGTAATCAATATCTATTACTGTGACAGATTCGAAGGATGGGGGTGCTAAATTTTTATTCACCATTCACCATAACGAAACCAGTAAAACTCATATATCAAAATGTCCAATCAATGGTGAGTTAGAAATGTTATATCAAAATGAATCTCTGATTTTCTTAACTAAGAAATTACAGAGTGTTTACATCTATTTATATTAATGTGGCAGATTACATATTGAGGTTATGAAACTAATTATAGCTCATCATAACAGATTAACAAACTACAGCTCATCACTTAACAACCCTCTATGATTCTTGTTGACATGTCTAAGGCGTGCTAGTTGGATCCTTTCTAACATCCCCCCTCAAGTGCAAGGGGCAAGGAACAAGACCAAGATGTGATTTAAGGTAAGTAAACCGTGCACTTGTGAGATGTTTGGTGAGAAGATCCGCATGCTGCTCAGTAGTTGGAACAAATTTGAGAAGCAAATCACCTTTGATAACATGATCACGTATGAAATGAAGGTCAATCTCAATATGTTTAGTCCTGGCATGAAAGACAAGATTCTTAGCAAGGTGATAAGCACTAACATTGTCATACAAGATAACAGGAGGACTAGGAATAGAAATACAAAACTCTTTTAACAATGCTTGTATCCAGATGACCTCAAAAGTAGCAAGAGCAAGACCACGATAATCAGATTCAACACTGCTTCTGGAGACGACACGCTGTTTGGTAGCAGACCAAGAGACCAAAGTGCCACCTAAATAAACTAAGTATCAACTTGAACTACGTCTGTCATCAGGATTAGATCCCCAGTCAGCATTAAAAAATACCTCTATAGCAAGATCACAAGTAGATTGAATGAGAAAACCATCCTGAGTAGAACCTTTCAGATAACGCAAGATGCGCTTGACAGCCAACCAGTGAGATGTCGTAGGCACTTGCATAAACTGCATTGCTTTATTTACTGCAAAGGCAATGTCTGGCCTGGTCATGGTTACATATTGAAGAGCACCAACTATGTTGCGATAGGCAGTAGCATTCACAAGTGGAGTGCCATCAAACTGTGATAAGAGTTTACCAACTGCTCCTGGAGTTGGAAAAGATTTGCAATCAACCATAGCAGCACGGGTAAGAAGATCAAAAATATATTTAGTTTGGCTTAGGTGTAAGGCACCATTGCAGCGATGAACTTCAATACCCAGGAAGAATGATAAAGGACCCAAGTCACGTAGAGCAAAAGCTGAGCAATGAGAGATGAAATATGACTCGAAGAACTTCCTGTAACAATTATGTCATCAACATAGATCAACATGATAAGAATGGAATGCTTATCAAACTTGACAAACATTGAACTATCAGTACGAGAAGCAGTGAAACCCCAACTTAGAAGAGCACAACTGAGTTTAGAGAACCAAGCACGAGGAGACTGTTTCAGACCATACAAAGATTTCCGTAGTTGACAAACTTTGGATGGAAATTGTTTGTCTAAAAAACCATGAGGTTGAGCCATGAATACTTGTTCTTCGAGATCTCCGTTCAAGAAGGAATTATGAACATCAAGTTGTCGAATGTCCCATTGTAAACTTACCGCAATTGTGAGAACAATACGAATAGTTGCAGCCTTGACTACGGGACTGAATGTCTCAAAATAATCCAAACCATAGGTTTGATTGAAACCCTTGGCAACAAGGCGAGCTTTATATCTGTCAATGCTCCCATCGGGCTTGTATTTGAGTCTATAAACCCATTTACAACCAATGACATTCACATCACTAGGTGGATCAACCAATGTCCAAGTATCATTCTTATGTAATGCAGATATCTCCTGTTCCATAGCATGAATCCAATGAGGATCCTTAAGAGCTTGTCGCAAAGTGGTAGGTTCAAAGACTTTAACAACAGACAAATCAAGTATATGTTTCTTCATTGAAATACTAGCCATAGAGCGAGTAACCATCCGAGTAGGAAGAGGGAAAATTGGCAGTGATTCAGTAACATCAGGAGTAGGAAGAAGAATTGTAGGTGTAGGTGTAGATATAGAATCAGTAGGTGTAGATGTGGGATTAGTAGATGGAACAAGAGGAACTGAACAAGTTGAAGATATATGAGGAGGAATAAAAGAAGAAATCACAGTAGATAACTTAGTGGAAGTGGAAACAGATGGAAGTAATGAAGGAGAACTGTGCATAGGAAAGTTGAATTCATCAAACACTACATTAGGTGAAACATAAACTCGACCAGAGACTTGATCTAAGCACAAAAAGCCCTTATGATCTAAGCTATAACCCAGAAAAACACAAGCAATAGAACGAAATTGAAGCTTATGTTTATTATATGGGCGAATAAATGGAAAACATAGGCATCCAAAGACATGAAGTGCTCGATAGTCAGGTAGACGATTAAGGAGAACCTGATAAGGAGATCTTTGACTAAGTACTCTAGTTGGCATGCGATTGATAAGAAAGACAACTGCTTGAAAAACATATTGCCAAAACTGGAATGGCATATGAGCATGAGCCAACATAGCAAGACCCGTTTCAACAACATGTCTGTGTTTACGTTCCACTCAACCATTTTGTGAAGAGGAATGTGGACAAGAGAAGCGATGACCAATACCAGATTCCAATAGAAAAGATTGAAAAGCTTTGAATTCACTCCCATTATCAGATTGAATACATTTAATTGAGGTGTTAAATTGGTTTTCAACTCGAAGCTTAAACAACTTGAACATAGACGAGGCATGATCTTTGGACTGAAGTGGAAAGAACCAAGTGAACCTTGAAAAATCATCTACAAACAAAATAAAATATCGAGAACCAGATATAGATTTAACAAACGCAGGACCCAATATGTCTGTATGAATAAGTTCCAAAGGACTGGATGCATGAAAAGAGGATAAAAATGTAGGTAAGCGATAACGTTTTGCAAGTTGGCAAGAAGAACAAACAGATGAATGAGATTTATTGAATGGAACATTAATTACAAAGTTGCAATACATGGTGTACAATATCAACTGATGGATGACCTAGTTTGTAATGCCATAATTGCTCAACATTAGCAATACAAGAAGTACAAGAAATACTGGAAGCATTTGAGACAGTACTAGACATATTAGACATATCAGGAATACTCAAACTGGATGCAAACGCAATCTTAGGAGCAGGAACAACTGGTAACTTGTATAGACCATTTTCAAGCTTGCCTTGAGCTAGAACCCTCCTCGAATGTGGTTCCTTCACAAAGAAATGATCAGACCAAAACTCAATAAGCACATTGTTATCATCACAAAATTTTGCAACACTGATAAGGTTAGTGGATAAAGATGGTACATGGAAGATTTGTTTGAAAAGAAATGGAGAAGATGAACTATGAGGAGAAGAGGAGAAAGTTAAGGAACCAACATTAGAGATGGGAAGAGAAGTACCATTGCCAACTGTGACTTTCTCTGAACTCGTGTAGGGAGAGGAATTGGAAAGACCCACTTGATCATTTGTCAAATGATGGCTCGCTCCTGAATCCAAGTACCAGCCCTCATTATGGAAAGGATTGGAAACTGCTGCCAATGCTGGAATGGTTGATTTAGAATTAGTTGGAGATCCAAAATTCAAGGAACCCACTAAATGCTGAAAGTTAACATCAAAACGATGATAACAAGCAGGAGCCACATGCCCATATTTACCACACAACTGACACTGTGGTCTATCACTTGACTGCCTATTGTTGTGATTACTGGAATGACCATTATGTTGACCATGATTGGAGCCATACGAAGGACCATACTGCTGAACATTGAAGTTTCTAGCACGACCACGTCCCTTATTAGACTGGCCAACATAGTGCCTTCCTCTGCCATGGCCAAAACCTCGACCAAATTGCTGTCCATATGACTGACCACTACTATGTCTATGACCAGAATTAGCCAAGTTTGCTGAAATAGGTGGAATATTATCCACAGAGCTTTGTTGCTCAAGTTTATTCTCAAAAGACAACAACATACTATGTACTGATTCAAGCGAGATATGATCATCTCGGACATTAATTGTTGTAACTATTGCATTATATTCAGTACCCAAACCACTTAAAAGATTCATTACATGATCTTGATATGAGACTAACTCACCAATGGCAGCTAAATTATCTCCTGCACTCTTGATTTTCATTATATAGTCAATCATGGACAATGATCCTTTCTTGGTAGACTGTAAGTCTAATCGTAGTTGCATAATCCTAGCTCTTGAAGAAGATGAAAATATTTGTTCTAAAGCTTTCCAGGCTGAGAAGGAGGTGGTGTGACCAATGATTTGAGCCATTATGGCCGGTGTAAGAGAGGCATAAATCCAACTCAGTATTGTGCGATCTTGTCTTCTCCAAGCAACAAAAGCATGATTGATAATCCCTGAACTTAATTCTTTTGTTGGACAAACCGAAATTCCTTCAATAAATTCTTCAAAACCATTTGCAAAGATTACATTCTCAATTTGTGATTTCCAGAGTATGTAATTTGTTCTATCTAGTTTCATTGGTAGAGTGTGATTCAAGACTTGATAAGAAGGAGTAGAAGATACAGTAGAGTTCTGACTTGTATTGAGAGAACCAGAAGAAGATGAGGATTGTGTTGCCATTGATTAAAGAAGAGATGCTCAAATGCTCTGATACCAAATACAGAGTGTTTACATCTATTTATATTAATGTGGCATGTTACATATTAAGTTTAGGAACTAATTACAGCTCATCATAACAGATTAAAAAACTACAACTCATCACTTAACAACCCTCTATGATTCTTGTTGACATAAACTGTCCAACCATTCAAAATCTCGTACTGGAGAGAGTGTCAGATGCATTGCAGCAGCATGTTTTGGTGGTAGCTGAGCTTAATGGAGAAAGATGGGTGCTAAATGCTAATAAAACTTTTAGCTGAGATTGTGTGGTCTTTAAAACATGGTTTACCCAATCTTTAAAAGCAATTTCATTCGACTACCATACCATGACATCCGGATGCATATCTTTATATGACAACTTCAAGATTCGTGTAATGAGATCGACAATACATGATCCAGGCTTCCGTCAAAGCGTTAGTTCAATGTATGATCTTATGCAAATTTGGTGACATAATTGAAGTCATAATCACTTGACTAGTGAATGTATGTGACTGGAGCTAGTCTACTCGAAGTTAAGTCGCAACTTTGGCCACATGAAGATATGATAGAAACGCGGACACATGATCTTTGGGATTGCATGGACGTAGTGATTCATGGAGATCTTTTAGTTGGTACTAACAGCTTTTCATCTGTAACTTTGATGATTTATGATCTATGAAGGTAAAACTATGTAGCTTATAGAAGACTGTAAGCTCGACTGTAGGTTATACTTGAATAAGAAGGGGTTTACCATGTTGTAAGGTCACAATTGTAAGGTGAACTTTTTTTTTTGTTTTTTGGAAGGCAGGGTTTTTATAGGATCCCAGAACCCATTAAAGACCAAAACTGGTCAACACACCATAAACTGATAAAGATGCCGCAAACTGGGTTCGAACCCAAGACCAAGTGGTACCATCCGCCAAGCTCCAACCGTTGAGCTGTCATGCCATTGGCAATTGTAAGGTGAACTTGTATAGGTGCAAGGTAATTTTGTTCGTCCAGAACGACTTTTTAAGTATACTTTAAATTCAGGAATTTAGACACATTATATCAACATATTTAGTGAGCTTTTACCAAAATTTTACACACTCTTCTTATCTTGTTTGTTTTTGTCAAATCTCTATATGTTGAATTGAATTGATAGAACATGAATGAAATGACTTATTCATTGTACTTGGTATATTAAGTTTTTACATATAGGCTGGTTTCAGTGTACTTGAAAAGGATTACACAAAAAGGAAGACAATATTTGTACAATTGCAAGTAGAAATTTAGTTGAATGTCAGTATGTCAGGGATTGAACTAAATCATGGTGCAAATGTGTGATGGTTAGTGGTTGAGCAGTGGTGGATGGTATCACTAGATCACAAGGTCAATCTCAGTTGGGATGGGAGGGGATAAGGGATTAAAAAAAAAAAAAAAAAAAACCCAACTAAATCATGGTGAATATTGTAAAATTAAGTTATCAGAAAAGATCTTGATGGTGTGGTTAATGCGTGCTAACCTGGTACAAGATGATCAAGAAAGACATCTCTACCGAACTTATCCCTTATAAGTTGCACGCCTGGTGCATTCACGCATGCATCTTATCAGCGGGACAATAGATGTTACATCTAGAAGCACATTTCATTGGTTGTTGAATCACAAGATCGATCTTTTGACATTAGTATTCAGAAAGCTACTTATATTGTTATCAGACATATATAGTTTGTCATGTATATGACATTCTAAATTATCCAAAACATACATGGAGAAGAACAGTAGAGAATTCCATCTATCAACTCCACATTCCAAATCAAAGTTAAATGTAAAACTTTTTCTAACACAAACCCCATTTATTGTAAATATGCTTATATATCTAGATAGTATACTATATATGATAGGTTTTCTGATTGGTTCCACTAGTACAATTTTCTGGCAAAAGTAAAAACTTTACGATTTTGACATAGACAATTTCTGTAATTATGTATAGTAGATGAACCAGAGTGAGGAACAAACACTTGTGTCCCTCCTTGTTGGGTGTGTGCGGGACTACACTTGAAGGCTGCTAGCTTCCCCTGAAGGATCAGGGGTATTCTTAAAAAGAAGCTCCTCTATCATTTGCAATGCAATCCTATCTTCTTCTTCCATTTTCCCTCCTTCTACATTATCATTCTGGCCTTCCATGGGGGTATCTGGCAATGATGAGGATGACTCGCTGGAGGATTTCGTGTTTTTCTTCTCAAGTTCGATGGTCATCACCCAATTTGAGTCCGAACTAGTCCCAGCGCGCTTTTGCCAAACACCTATATGTGAGTTTTCCGTGTCAAGCCTTAAACAAGTGAGGGAAGGTGAAGGCACCTTACAACATTTCCGAAGCTTTGCATTGAGGATGGCTGCAAGATCTGTAGAGGAAGATTTGGAAACATCACCACCATCAACCAAGGGGTCTCCGGAAGAGGACTTGCTTATTGGAAAATTGGTCTTAGCATTCCGCCCACTCATTAAAATAGCTGCCGCATCATAAGCTCTAGCTGCCTCCTCCGCGGTCTCAAATGTGCCTAGCCATACTCTCCTCTTCCTGCAATCATCAATACATTAACTATACACACCCATATATAAACAAGCCGAAAACAAACTACATAGTACATAAAAAAAAAATACGCTCAAATTATGTAAGTGGTAGTGCTTACAGAAGTGGGTGGCGAATTTCAGACACCCAAGAACCCCAATGGCGTTGCCTGACTCCTCTGAACTTCTTTGATTGTACCATGTTTTCAGAAAAGACTTATGAACTCTGTTGGTTCAGAGAAGTAAATTTAAATGTGGGGAAGTCTGTGGAGTGTGAGATTGTTTATATGGAGAGGATTATAAATACATAGAGCCCCACTAAGTAGGAGGTAAAAAATGGAATATTATTTTGGATCTACGTTAAACTGTAACTTGGTGTAATGTGAATCTCTAATGTAAAACTGAACAAAATCAAAAACCATATGCCCTACCATAGACTAAACTCAGACTCGTAAAAAGATATTAGAGATGTTAGAAGTTGGGAGAGATTTAGTGTCGGTGAAAAGAAGGTTTAGCACTAAATTTTGATAAAAACGTCCCCTCCCCTTAAAGTGATGGGGACTCGATGAAGTTGACTAATTATAAGATTCAAGCATTAAAATTTTGCATATGTATCACTATTTCGGTATATGTATGTTGGTCATGTCCATATACGTGTTATTGTTTCGAAAAAATGTTGTTGGTTGGAGTGATTATGAAATAAGACTGCTCTATTAAGCTTGGCAAAGTCCAGTACTCTCTATATATAATATCTGTATGTTGTCTAGCTAATCTGATTGTAGAACTGTCAATACTAGCTATTTATGTTGTCTAATCAATAATGCTCATCTCTTGTAATATAAGGAACTTGCCTAATTGATTGTTACCGCGACCTTACCTATGGCATTATAGGTCTGATTCAGAGTTTGCATTCTTTTTTCACTGCGTCCAGGTTGTCTGCGTTATGTACACAGAATCAATCTCTTCTACGTATATTAAAAAAAAAAAAAATCTCTTTTACATCAGAAAATAATGCACCACTTCAACTTTCTATAGTTAATTATTTTTACCTGATTGCTTAAAAACAGTCATAAACTTAAAAAATAAAATAAAATAAAATTGAGAATTCATCCACTGCAAAGATCTAGTTTGGATTTGTAGCTTGTAAAGATATACTACTCATTGTTAACTTTCAGATACTGTGAATGAACTCCATTGGTAACGGCATTAGGTAAAAACCAGAACCCGGACAAGTAACTTGATTCCTCTCCTTATTGTATTGCACATTATCAATCGATATCTATAGTCTTGTTTCTCTTTTCACAGTACATTGATTGAAAAATAAACCCTTACCAACATTTTTTCGCATTTTAGGGATATATTTAATTTTCCTTAAAAACAAAATATACAAAAAATTTCCTTCTCTCATCTTTTTGGTGTTGCAACTTGCAATGCTGTCTGCACATGGCTATGACTTACATGCATATTGATTTCACCAACAAGAACATAATGTTTTCTTCTTCTTCTTCTTGTCTCATCAACAAGAAACATTTTTTGTTGAATTTTCTTTTTCAATCTGATTTTGATATCTACCTATATCTCCTTTAACAGTTGATTGTGCAGACCAAAGATGAAAAATCACGTTTGAGTGAAGAAAAAAGAGTGGAAAAGAAATCACCCTCACTTGCTAACTCCTAACTACTTGTTACAATTACTTGATAGCCTATATATTATCCAAGCCAAGAGGAAAAACAAATGCCAGGTGGTGGAAAAATAGACTTGAGAGAAATGGTGAATGGGCTATTTTTCCATACTTGAGAGAGAATGTCAATTACAAGCCATTTTCATAGTATTTGTTTTTGCTGTGCTATCAATGAAAGTACATGTCTACACATGGGATAAATTGAGATGTTGAGATTTTGTCTTGTATTCACATTTCTTTACTCCATGTTGTGCTGTGAGCTATTTGTTTATCTTGAAATAAATTTAAAGCATAGATTTCGCTATAAGTGCCTTTGGATTTTAATGAAGAAATAGTCTACGAAGATATGGACGTGTACTACACATTTTTAGCTTCTTTTTATTTATTTGAAAATGTTTTAAATTATCATGATACAAAAAGAAATTGAGCATTAGTATTAGTTAGAGCATGTCACCATATGC
The DNA here is from genome assembly GCA_963556465.1 of Berberis vulgaris. NCBI lineage: Eukaryota > Viridiplantae > Streptophyta > Magnoliopsida > Ranunculales > Berberidaceae > Berberis > Berberis vulgaris. The sequence continues at coordinate 78,736,995 of OY747135.1, forward strand.
AATTTAGCATGTTCTGCAAAATGAAATCAATGTTTTGTTAGTATTTAGGGATGTTTTCCCTTGTATCTTGTTTCCCTTTTTTTCTTCAATAAAAATCTTCGTGTTTGGCCAAAAAAAAAATATTAACTGTATCATGATGCAATTGTGACATTGGTATAGGTTGGTTGATGATATAAATATTAGAATCACCTCATTTGGTATGGGCACAAATGTGTTACAAGTAATTTTAGCAACCTATAAGAGCAATTACATAAATCCTTTTATATTGTAGTGTCAGGTGGAAAGATTTGGCCTCTAAACCCTAAAAACAAAGTTGTCATCCATCTTTTTATGAATCACTTTGGTAAACTTTTAAATATCATACACGTGTTTTCTGTTGGGAGATTTGGGAAGAACTGAAACTTAAGAAAGACTAATTTTATTAATCTCTCAAAAGTCTCTTACAACTTTACACTCTTACTATGCTCACAACACTCACTATTACACTTGAGCTTGTTTGCTCCTTGATGCCTACACCTCACAACTTCTCCCCTATTTATAGTAGTTTTAAAGAGGTGGGAGGATTCTAGAGAAGCAATCTCAACCACACATTTTTGTTTCTCTAGAACTCTCTCAAATGTCTAGAGTATTATAAGAGTGTAGAATTCTCTAGACATTGAACCATCTAGAGAATACTCATTCTTGTTGGATCTTCTAGATAATGGATTTGGACTTTAACTTTTGAGCAAGGCTTTAAACATTTGGACTAGTTAGTGATGATTTTCAACATTTTCATGTTTAAAAAAAATACAACAACCAACCAATACTCCTCAAAAGTCTAAGTTGTGAGTGGGAAACCAATTACTTAACTAGAACTTCAGCACCGTATTTAGGCAAAAGTCGTTAGCAAATATATATATGTTAACACATGCAACACACCTACGCGAAGAAAAATAACAGCGATAAAACTATCAAAATTGTAATCAATATCTATAATTGTGACAGATTCGAAGGATGGGGGTGCTAAATTTTTATTCACCATTCACCATAAAGAAACCAGCAAAACCCATATATCAAAATGTCCAATCAATGGTGTTAATAAAACTGTCCAACCATGCAAAATTTCGCACTGGAGAGAGTGTTAGATGCATTGCAGCTGCATGTTTTGGTGGTAGCTGAGCTTAATGGAGAAAGATGGGTGCTAAATGCTAATAAAACTTTTAGCTGAGCTTGTGGGGTCTTTAATAGAGAAAGATGGGGTGTCAATAAACACTCCCTTAATAGATTCTTCTCTGGAGTCTGGAGGATGCCATGCATAGTACCAACACCATTATGGTAAAACCATAAAAGGGTACCCTAAACATAAATAGATTCTTTTTCTCTTGATAAAATTGAGGTCCCCAAAATTGGGGTTGGGTTCACATCACAATCTCTTTACCACTCTTAACTCTTTTCATGTGCAGTGCTATATACTAGCTATAACATGCAACCTCTTTTGATATATGGAGGAAATGGGAGTATGTACAAATATATATTATGGGTTTTAGACTAGGGTACACAATTTAGGTCCTTAGTGTTAGGCAATGGTGGGTGACAACCATTGTTGACATTGGCAATGGTGGGTGGCAACCATTGTTGACATTGTTGGTCAATGTTTGGCCACCCACCACCTCTTCAAGTTAGGCCACCCACCACCTCTTCTAGTCAAGAATGGAGGCAATGGTGGTTGAGCCACCCACCACCTCTTCTAGTCAAGAATGGAGGCAATGGTGGTTGAGCTACCCACCTTGTTGAGCCTATATAAGGCTCCTCCCATTCATTGTTCAAAGTATCCTCATCATAAGGATCCTCATCTCATTCCATAGAAACCATTCTTCTCTTTGTCAAGAGAAGCTTATCTCCTCCTCTATGTGAGAGTGAGTAAAGCTTAAGAGAGTTAAGCTTGTGTGAGAGAGAGAAAATTGAGAGTAATTTTCTCGGGTGTAATTGGGTTATGGGTTGTGAGTTGTGAGTGTTTGTAAACACCTTCTTTCCTTTGAGTAAAATTTCGCAGCAGCCCGTGGACGTAGCCCAAAGTTAGGTGAACCACGTAAATACTTGTGTTCATTTATTTATTGCATTTCTCACTAATCTGGCTTAAGGGGTGAATCGGCGTAATTTATCCCCAACAACTGGTATCAGAGCTTTGGTTGTATAATCCAGAGAAAGTCAGATTCGAGTGGGAGCAATGGCTACAGACGAAGGGAAGATAAAACTCGAAAGGTTCGATGGCACAGATTTCGGATTCTGGAAGATGCAGATAAAGGATCATCTATACCAGAAAAATCTGTACCTACCTCTCATAGGGCAGAAGCCAGAAACTATGAAGGAGGAGGAGTGGGCCCTGCTTGATAGACAGGCCCTTGGAGTTATCCGATTGACTCTATCCCGCAACGTTGCTTTTAACATAGCCAAGGAGAAGACCACGGTGGGTCTTATGGCAGCTCTCTCAAGCATGTATGAGAAGCCATCAGCTTCGAACAAAGTTCACCTGATGAAACGTTTGTTCAACTTGCGGATGACGGAAGGCGCATCGGTTGCGCAACATCTAAACGAACTCAACACAGTCACAACTCAGTTGAGTTCAGTGGAGATTGAATTTGATGAAGAGGTACGGGCACTGATCTTATTGTCTTCTCTACCAGAAAGCTGGAATGCTACTGTCACGGCTGTGAGTAGCTCCTCGGGAAGAAATAAGTTAAAATTTGACGATGTTCGTGATCTAGCTCTCAGTGAAGAGATCCGACGGAGAGAGTCGGGGGAATCGTCAGCCTCTTCAGTCTTGCAGACAGAGTCGAGAGGAAGAGACTCAACTCGATGGAATGGATGCGGCAGATCAAACCATCGAGGTAGATCAATGGACAGGAGGTCCAAATCTAGATATCCCAATAATTTCCAGAACTCGAAGACTGTCGAGTGTTGGAACTGTGGGAAGATCGGGCACTACAGAAATCAGTGCAGAAGTGCACCGGAAGACCAGGAGGCGAAGGCAGAGGCAAATGTTACTTCTACCTCAGGAGGAGATGATGCGTTGATATGCTCTTTGGAGAGCAAGGAAGAGTCTTGGGTGTTAGACTCTGGAGCATCATTCCACGCTACTTTTCAAAAAGAATTGTTTGAGAAGTATGTCCCTGGAAACCTTGGTAAGGTATACCTTGGTGATGATCAACCTTGTGCTATTATTGGCAAAGGTATAGTAAAGATTAAGTTGAACGGGTCTGTTTGGGAGCTGAAGAATGTCAGATATATTCCCGACCTGAGAAAGAACTTAATCTCAGTGGGGCAGTTAGCTAGTGAAGGCTACACCACGATCTTCCATGGTGATGACTGGAAGATTTCAAAGGGTGCAATGACGGTTGCTCGAGGCAAGAAGAGTGGTACTCTTTATATGACAGCAGGTGCACGCTGTTCAATTGCAGTTGCAGCAGGAAACGTCGATCCCAATCTGTGGCACCAAAGACTTGGCCACATGAGCGAGAAGGGGATGAAGATTATGCACTCGAAGGGGAAACTTCCAGGTCTACAGTCAGTTGAGACTGACATGTGCGAAGATTGCATACTTGGAAAGCAGAAGAGAGTCAGCTTTCAGACAAGTGGCAGAACCCCAAAGAAGGAACGGCTGGAGCTCGTTCACTCTGATGTTTGGGGACCAACGACCGTCTCATCCCTTGGTGGGAAACACTACTTCGTGACTTTCATCGATGATCACTCTCGGAAGGTATGGGTTTACTTTCTAAAGCATAAGTCTGAAGTATTTGAGGCTTTCAGGAGATGGAAAGCTATGGTTGAAAATGAGACAGGTCTAACAATAAAAAGGCTTAGAACCGACAATGGTGGTGAATATGAAGACACCAGATTCAAGAAGTTCTGCTATGAGCACGGAATCAGAATGGAGAGATCCGTGCCAGGTACGCCTCAGGACAATGGTGTAGCTGAGCGCATGAACCGAACGTTGACAGAGAGAGCCAGAAGCATTCGTATACAGTCAGGTCTACCGAAGCAGTTCTGGGCAGAAGCAGTCAACACAGCAACTTACTTGATCAACCGAGGCCCATCGGTTCCATTGGAGCACAGAATACCAGAGGAGGTATGGAGCGGACAGGAGGTCAAGCTCTCACATCTAAAAGTTTTCGGTTGTGTAGCATATGTGCATATCAGTGATCAAGGCAGGAATAAGCTTGATCCCAAATCCAAGATATGCACTCTCATCGGCTATGGCGAGGATGAGTTCGGCTACCGTGTCTGGGATGACGAAAACAAGAAGGTGATCCGAAGCAGAGATGTGATTTTTAAAGAAAGAGTGATGTACAAAGACAAGCATAAAGCTGGTCCCAGCGGCTCAGAGCAGAGTGAGCCAGTATTTGCAGATGCAAATGACTTTCCAGATAGTCCTGTGATGGAGCAGATAGTAGCAAGTCCTCAGCCAGAGGAGCCTGCTGGACAGGGTAGTGTGCAACAGTCAGACACACCGCAACATCCTAGTCCAACTCCTGTATTGAGAAGGTCTTCTCGGCCGCATGTGCCTAACAGGAGATACATGAACTATCTGTTGCTGACTAATGGAGGGGAGCCTGAATGCTATGATGAAGCTTGTCAGACTGGAGATGCCAGCAAGTGGGAGCTTGCTATGAATGAGGAGATGCGGTCTCTTATCTCCAACCAGACATGGGAACTAGCTGAGTTACCCATGGGAAAGAAGGCACTTCACAACAAATGGGTGTACCGGGTAAAAGAGGAGCAAGACGGCTCCAAGAGATACAAAGCCCGACGAGTTGTCAAAGGCTTCCAGCAGAAGGAAGGAATTGACTACACCGACATTTTTTCTCCCGTTGTGAAACTTAACACTATCAGATCTCTATTGGAAGATGAAGTGTTAATGCTGGAGAAGATCCAAGGAAGCAGGAATCCAGCAGATATGTTGATAAAGGCGGTGCCAAGTGACAAACTGAAGTTGTGCTCAACTTCAGTTAGACTGCAAGAGTAGCAGGATCGGAATGCTGCTGCATTGATCGAGGTGTGAAGACAGATTGAAATCGGTCTTCAAGTGGGAGATTGTTAGGCAATGGTGGGTGACAACCATTGTTGACATTGGCAATGGTGGGTGGCAACCATTGTTGACATTGTTGGTCAATGTTTGGCCACCCACCACCTCTTCAAGTTAGGCCACCCACCACCTCTTCTAGTCAAGAATGGAGGCAATGGTGGTTGAGCCACCCACCACCTCTTCTAGTCAAGAATGGAGGCAATGGTGGTTGAGCTACCCACCTTGTTGAGCCTATATAAGGCTCCTCCCATTCATTGTTCAAAGTATCCTCATCATAAGGATCCTCATCCCATTCCATAGAAACCATTCTTCTCTTTGTCAAGAGAAGCTTATCTCCTCCTCTATGTGAGAGTGAGTAAAGCTTAAGAGAGTTAAGCTTGTGTGAGAGAGAGAAAATTGAGAGTAATTTTCTCGGGTGTAATTGGGTTATGGGTTGTGAGTTGTGAGTGTTTGTAAACACCTTCTTTCCTTTGAGTAAAATTTCGCAGCAGCCCGTGGACGTAGCCCAAAGTTAGGTGAACCACGTAAATACTTGTGTTCATTTATTTATTGCATTTCTCACTAATCTGGCTTAAGGGGTGAATCGGCGTAATTTATCCCCAACACTTAGCTCATCAATATGATGATGATGGTATGTGCAAAATATTGTGTTGGTGGTTAGGTTTCATTTCAATCATGTTCTTAGGAAAATAATATTAGCTAAAAATTAGGTTGAACAAGTATGTGGCTTCCAATCGTGTTTTGTGGTCTTTGGGCATCCTTTGTTCTTTCGTTCTAACTTAAACTATCTTGTATCCATTGAAATCTGGCCAATTCAATTTATAAGAATCATTATCGAGCGTATAGTATGAATCATGCGGCCAACCTTTGTAATTTTCCCATAAATTTAGGTTTCATTTGGTCACTGCAAAATAATGTATTTTGCAAATTGATGTAGATGCATTGATTTGCATTGCATTAGTTTGTAATACGTTACTTTACGTGAGCTTGGTAGTACTTAAGAAAATCAATGCCAATCAGACAAGTGATTGTAGGTGGTATTGATGATGGTAGTAGTTGTAATCGTGGCATGGTCATGGTGCGGTGATTGTGATTACAGTGGTGGTGATTGTGAATATGGGCAATGATGGAAGGGGTGGTGGCAATGGCGTGGTTGTTAAAAAGGTGGTGGTCACAACAATCATAGTGGTTGTGGTGATGGTTGTGGCGGTAGTAGTAGTGAAGGTGATGGTGTTTGTTGTGATTATGCTATAATGGTGGTGGTTATGCTATGGTAGTAGTGGTTGTGGCGGCAACGATGATTATGGTGGTACTAGTGAAGTTGGTGGTGATTGTGGTGGTGGTGGTTGTGATGGTTTTGTTATGGTGGGTGGTTACGTCGGTGGATATGGTGAATGTGGTAGTGGTAGTGGCAATGGCGGTGGTGGTTATTATGTTATGATGGTTGTGGTGATGGCATGCGATGATAGCGGTTACGGTGCTAATAGTGAGATGGTGTTGGTGTTGGTGTGGTGATTATGCTATAGTAGTGGTGGTGGTGGTTTTGGAGGTGGCAGTGATGGTGGTTGTGATGGTTATTGTATGGTGGTCATGTTAGTGGGGAGGATGATAGTTGCGAAGATGATGGTGGTTGGGGTGTTTATGAAGGAGTTGAAACTGTATACTCGAGGAGATGATGAAAGTTTTGCAAAGTAATGAGGGAGATTTGGTCCCACAAAGTTTTGCAGAATTTTATAACTAAGAGATGCGAAGGTCCTGAGTTCAAATTCCAATAATTGTTTTCTGTAACGATAACCAAGTACCCAAATTTATCTAACCGCCATACATTTTTGTATTATACATTCTTTTACCGTATACCAAGCAAAGCCTTAATAACAACTTGTCGCAAAGTAAACAAAAGAATACAGAACACGACATTTTTTTTTAACACAAAGTACATTCTACTAAAAACATGCATGATCATAGTTCAAGAATTACATTGCGAATATAAATTGAAACCCTAAACAAAATTTAAAAACAAAACTAACAAAATGGACAAAGAGTACCACATACTCCTAAAAAGTCGTATAATGCTTAAACCTAGTAACTAAACATCCTAAATGTAATTCTGAATGGAAAAAAAATAGAACTTTCCTAACATGGAAAATTTTCACTGAAACTAAAATTTGATAATTTAAAAGATTGGATTTGGACTCACAATCTCGGAGCTTGTGATCTTACTGGAAGCTCATAGTACTATTTCGCATGGTTGTTTTGACAAGTCATATGCATATTTTTGACTTACAGTTGCAAAGATACACTCGTCTTAAGTTATATTAGGGCTGAACAAAAAACCGATCAAACCGATCAAACCGATCGAACCGATCAAAACCGAACCGATTGGTTCGATTTAAATTCGGTTCGGATCGGTTTCGATTTAAAAAAATGCAAAACCGAAGTGGTCGGTTCGGTTTTCGGTTTCTATGTGATTTTAACCGACCAAACCGAACCGAATATTTAAATATATTATATTATTTATATATAAAAATAAAATATATTTTATATATAAATAATATAATATGTTTAAATATTCGGTTCGGTTCGGTTTTATTTCGGTTTTGGTTCGATTTTAGTCGGTTCGGTTCGGTTACGATTTGCATAAATTAGAATCGGTTCGGTTTCGGATCGGTTTTGTTAATGGTCGATTCGGTTTCGGTTTGAAAATTTTAAAACCGACCTAAGTCGGTTCGGTTCACGATTTAGGTGAAAAACCGAACCGTCGGTTCGGTTTTCAGCCCTAAGTTATATGCATGTTTGCCTTTGCAGCTAGTAGAAAAAAAAGGTCATTTACTTTTTGCCACCCAGTATTACAATAAATTTAGCTTTTAGACTCTAAACTTGTCCAAACTTTACCTTAGACCTCAATTTTCATAATTTCTTTTGAAATGCTCATTTTACCCGTTTTTTTTTATTACCGCAAGATTTGACATTCCCTCCTTAAACCTAAATAGAGGTACCCCTCATCGCGATTGATTTGGTTATCTCAAGGCAATTTGAGTGGGTATATCCATGGATTGTGATTTCGCGAAATCTCACGAAAATCCGATTTTTTAAAATGACAAAAAGAAATGATATTATTTTGTAGAATTTTCATTTTTTGTTCGAAAAATTTAGACGCACAAGTCTTCTTCCTTCTCTATCACAATATTCTTTTTCCTCCTTTCAATCCATCCTCCTTTTGAGTTTTGATGTATCTCTTTGTTTCTCGATCCATCTATCTAGATCTAAAAAATACTAGCGCAGGTGGAGAAGGCTAAAACGATCAATTCCCTAGGATTTGGCAAGTCTTGACACTAGGGATGTTAATGGCTTTGGTAGGTATGAAATTGAACCATAACTGAGCCGAGCTGAACTAGAGATTCGATTTTTCCTTCTTTTTTTCTTTCTCCACTTCAACTTGCTCACATAGTTGTTTCAGACCAAAAATTAGGGTTTGTTCAAATCAAATGAGAAACCCTTGATTGATGAGCAACTTACCTATTGGGGATTGGAGTTCCCATTCTCCTTGGATCTTCATTACCATCGGTGGCGTCTTCTTCTTCAAGTTTGTTGGTAGTATTGGGGTAAGAAGAAGAAGAGGTGGGGAAGGGGTGAGAGGGTTTGGGATTTAGGTTGAGGTGGTATAGGATTGGGTTTTGGGTTGAAAAGAGTGCTGAGGAGGAGGAAATGTGTGAATTGGGCTTTGGGGTTGAATGGGGCTTTCGGTTTAGTTTGCTTTGGTTCGGTTATTTCAGGTATGGGAAAAACAAGTCCAAAACCGAAACGAATTCCATTTGGTTCGGTTTAGATTTTTCCATTCGGTTTTGGTTTTTATTCGGTTCTTTTTTTTAGTTCGGTTCAGTTTGGCTGGTTTGACCAGTTTTCGAAAACCAATTAATACCCTACTTGACACTTCTGCGTTGTTGATATTTGTCTGTCATAAGAACCAGAGTGGAATACGGGGCATATACATGTTCTCTTTCAGCAGAATTTTTGCAACCAATCACCGTTAGCATTTTGATTAGAAAAAATTATGTCAATTATGAATATATGTTGTATGATTTTTATCCAAATAGATCAGCCCTGCAATTCCCATGGATCAATCTTTGTACTTATTGTTATGTTTCTTAATTCTAGAGGATCTGGGATGACTAAGCCTGAAGTCTTTGGTTCAGACATTTGGAAAACTCTTAGCAGCCGATTATCTTGCAATATCTTCACTTGATAGACTCAACTCATGTTCCTCTTCAGAGACCTCATAGTGTTCTTGACCCAACGTATATTTCCTGTTCTAAATTTTTTCTTTTCGAATATATAATTTAAAAGTATGTAATCTTCCTTTAAACCTGCCAATGCTCTTGACTTGATAGTGTTATCTTTCCCTTTATTTACATCTGACTTATTTGTATAAATCTCCCGTTCGTTTTTCTCAAATGATATCTGAATCACAAAAACGCTTTGTTTCGACTGAAACCGAACAACACTAGGCACTGATGCTTGTTGTTTAGTCGCCACCACCCTATGAACCATTAGGGGTGCAACTTCTGTTTATTTTCCTCTCCCAACAACGGGAGGCGTATCAACTTGCCCCGTTTGTTCAAAAGAATCTCACCTCCTCATGGATCTTTGTTCGAGCACCATGACGTTCTGATTCTACCGACACAGTCACCGCATTATTTCCTGTGTCCTTTCCCACAGTCACTGTATCCCGATCCAAATTCTCTTGGATATCCTGAGTAGCTTTCTCAAATTGAGCCCGGGTGTTAGTCGCCAAATCCTGGTTATCACATGCCACTAATCTGATAGTTCCACTCGAATGCCTTGCTTCATCCAAATCGTTTTTTTCCATTCTGGCCCCAAAAAAGGCCACTACCACCACCGAGTCCACAGGTAGCAGTTGCTTAGCTAATTTCACCCCATCCAGCGTCGTATTCAGCTGTCCACTTTCGTCATGTTTGACCGAAGCATATTGATTTCCATCGTTTTTGTTCCCTATATCATTAGCATCCAAGGGTTCAACTTCATTTTCAACCAATGCTGCAAATGGGTTCGCCAATTCCAAACCTTCATTTTTTTATTTTCAATCTGACTTGCCAAAGAATTTTTGTTCGCTGGTAAACATTTTTGACTTGGCACTTCCTCTCCTAAAGAATTTTTTGCGCCACTAGCTTCCGTTTTATCCATTGTCTCTGTTGAAATTTTATTCTCCTTGGTGGAATCACCTTCCTTCTCCATGTTCACTTTTACGACTGGCATGTATACTTGCTTCTGAACCTGAGCACTTTTCTTGTTCTTTTGATCATTCAACTCTACTTTCCATTGAGGTTCTACTTTCCAAACCTCGCTGTATTTAAAACCTGGAAACAAAATCCGTTGCCAAAATCCTTTATTTCATGCCCTATCAATCCAACTTCTCGTGAGGAGAGTCGGTTAAATCCATCTCCACATACATACGAGCAACTGTAGGCCTAGTCAAGCATCTAGTGTTGTCATCCATCCACAAATACACACCAAAAGAATTTTCTATAGCCTTTAAAGCGGAAGGTGAAAGAATTAAAGTGGAAGATTGGGAAGTTCAACCCACAGTGGGACTATCACAGGATCTTCCTATAGGCTAAAATCTGCATGCCATCTGAATGCCTTGAAACACACACAATGAATTAAAAAAGAATCACGGGAAAATATTTGTTTTGCCTCATTTTTTACTGCAGTCGGACAGAAACATGTTTAGGATCTAGAAGACCCATTGAAAAGTCGTCTACAATCTCCCAAGTTCTATGAATCGCATCCTGTATCGCTTCCAAAGTCGGCCTAAAGCTCGAAAACTTCAAAACTATCACATGTTTTTCCATGAAATCTACGCCATTACTTTCGTCTGCACCCGTAAAAGCTATGGTAAGAGATCCTTTCTTCCTAAAGCTGGGCTTTTGATTATAAAGTGTAAACTTCAGAGATTAAAATAAGAAAACCAAAGTAACCAAATATTACATTTTCACCATTGGAAGGGTTTATATATAATTAGGGGGTTTCAAATACATTACGTTGGGGGCTTAAGTACAATTAATCAATGTTTGAGGGGTGCTGATTTTGATTGTAAAAAGTATGAAATATAGATGACAAAATGGAAAATTCAAAAGTTAAAAATAAGAGCATATTTATAGTTTATGAATAATGGGTGTTTCAAATAAATTATCTTAAAGACTTAGGTATAATTAATTAATGTTTGAGAGATGCCGACTTTAATTGTAAAAAATATAAAATGTGGATGATAAAATTATAATAGTGCTTGAAGCGAAAGCTCACTCGACCTACACCTATTTATTAGGAAGTATGCGAATGGTGGGTTTCATATGAGGGGATTTTTGCGGTGCCATCACCCAACCAGTGCAGTACGACCATTTCTGATATGGTCAACAAGCTCTTGTGTAGGGACTTGCGGTAAGCCGCCATTTTGTGTATAGACCGTCCCTTCGCAGCTTTGGTGAGTAACCGTCGGTGTCTGCTGTTCTCATCGTTCCACCGGACCTTGAGTTGCCCTACCCAAACTAGTTTGCCTAGTTGGGCTTAATGTGCCCCACCCCTGCAGCGCTTGACTTTGCTTGTCTTTTCACTTTTCAGATTTCTTTTCCGTTTTTTTCTTTTTTGTATTCTTTCTTGTGATTGTATGGGATATTCTTCTTTATCATGAGTATAAGGTGGTTGGTGCTTGGGTAGGTCTTTTTTTTATTACGTTCGGACGTGACAGGGAAGCCGGGAGGTCCAGGGAGATAGCCGACCAATTCATTCCCCATCCTGCACTTAACCGACGAAAGATAGGGGGACGCAACCTCGCCGCAATATGATACAAATACTCTTCTACTTGACTCTTCCTTTTTTGGAGAGGGCAACAATTCAAGATGTCTTTTTTTGTTTTGGCGATAATCACTTCTGAGAGGGTGAATGCCCTGTTCCACCACAAAAAAGGACAAACGGGGTGGGGCCGTGTCGTCATATGTTTTAGGTGGGGTTTTATGAAAGAGTGCCATCTCCCCAACCTCCAATCGGGTTGTCATATAAAAAACACAAACACCCCTTGTCACTTTTTACTAACCTTCTTTTTTTAACTTGTAAAAATTATAAGAGTAAGTCTAGCCAACCATGTTTACTGATTTTTTTGAGATTTTTTGCACTTTTTACCTCTCCTCTTTAAAACACAACCACAAACATTATTCATAAAAAGGTGAAATTTTAAAAAAACCAAAAAAATCAAAAAAAGACTAGCAAATAAGGCTGACTAGAATTGTTGATATTATAAAGCTTGGCACGCAAAATTAAAACCCAAAAATCAGGTTGTACTTAGAAGACATTAACACTGTTCATTGAACTCTACAGTTGCGATATGTAGTACAGATGTTTTTTGCATGAACACATCACATGAAGTCATTAAACTGGTCTATGGTCCTCCTGTTTATATTATAAAAAGAAGTACTGTTCATTAATCAATATTGGTCCCTTTGATTTCATCAACTTAATGTAAATATATTTGAAATAATGGATCACTTGAATTCAAGTTGGTCGTTATGTGAATATCATCTCATATTTTTCTCTCATTAGTTAGGGTGATTATGTTGATTATTGTATGATATTTTGCAACTAATTATACATGTTAGTATGTAACGATGAATGTTATCCATGCATCGGTGAGGGTTGCATCGAGATTAACTATACACGTGATAAAAACAACTTTTAAATTAATTTTGTATTTGATAGAGATAGAGAAATCTAGGCAATAGGGCAATCAGCCATTTTTTTGTTAGGATTTGGCTCTTTTACATTTTTATTCATTTTTTTAAAAACACAATCACAAACATCAATTATAAAATAGGTAAAAGTGTAAAGACCTCAATCCTTACAAAAAAAATAACTGATAGCCCTGACTCTCTAGAATTGGTGAGATACATTTGAAAGCAGTGAAATTTTTTTTTTTTCATTTTTTTTTGTTTAGTTTAAGTAGAGATGAATACTAAAATAAATAACAATTATATTTCTAGTTCTTGTCATGGATGCCATTCATGTCTACTTAGAATTTCCCCTACTTAAATTGGGTAAAGTCACTTCGAGACTTGTCATGTCGTAAGTATGGAACACTTCGAAACTATGAAATCGACATTGAACCAGATGAACCCGTCTAACTGGCGAGGAAGCCAGCGAGGGAGGGGGTGGCAATCCTCCATCCCCTTTGGGATGTGTTAAAGGGATGGAGGACACACATCCCGAAGAAAATGGAGGGTTGTCACCCCCTCCCTCGCTGGTTTCCTCGCCAGTTAGAATTTCTGGAACCAGATTGATCATTGATTCATGCATTTCAGCTCAGTTATCTTTGTTTGGTTTGTAAACTAAAAGAAAATCCACAGCTTTAATTTTGATTTTTTTGACATTTCAAGAAACTAATTTTTGAACTAGCTAATTTTCAATGGATGGTTGAATGCCAAAGGTGTGACGGTTTAGTGGTTGAGCAGTGATGAATGGTATCACTGGGTTATGAGGTCAATTCTAACCGACGACATCTGAGGTGGGATGGGTTAAAGGATAAAAAATAAAAAAAAAATAAAAAAAAATAAATAGATGGTACATTTTAGTTTCGAATGGTATCAAAGTATATAATCAATTTGATCGTACATTTAGAATGGATATGCAATGTTAACTAGCTTTGGTTGAAATTTCTAATAGGGTTTATTGTCTCAATGAATGTGATTTCTCAAAAAATGTCAAAATTTCATGAAATATTACTTTTTCTAGTTACCATAATTTCTTTTGAAATCCAAAATATTTATTTCATTTGTAAGAACAATATCAATTTTCGTACATTTTAATATGTTATAATTTTAGTTTATTAATAAATATTTGTTATATAAGTTATTTTAATGTAATATGTAGTTTGTATGACAAAAAAAAAAAAAAAAAAGTAGTTTGTATGACATTATGAGTCTTGTGGGACTCTTTATGTAGTATGCAAAAGGTTAAAATGCTTAAATTATATTAATAAATTCATAATTACAATCGAAAATTTTACGTCTTTTCTATACACAACAAAATATTTTTTTAAATTAACATACTAAATTACTTCGAAAAACAAGATCACAATCCTTGGTGATGCCTGCTTGGCATGGCAGTTGGCATCCTCCTCAACCCACTCATTTATGAAGACTATTGTGTCATGCTTGTCCTTGCCATCCACCATTGTTGTCGGACTATATTTGGGTCCTTCTCCCATTTATCACACCTTCCCCCCCCCAATCATCAAAATATGCAAAAGTTTTATACATCAATTTTATGACCTAAAAATGGTGTTGAGAAATGACCTTTACAAATGACCATTGAGTGTACAAAATAAGAAAGTGAATGTCGCAAAAGTTTTAACTCAAAATCATATGCATAGTTATAACTCGTAAGATCGTCTCCAACAACACAAGATGTATACAAGTTGGTATAAAGTTATATAAACCTTTTGTTAGTTTTACAAAATGTGTATGCCCATCTTTCGAAAGATTATTTGATTTTCTTTTACAGTTGATGATGATGAAACCAGTGTAACCCCTCTCCTTCACTGAGGCTGATGGTTTGGAAATATTTCCATGGCATAAGCTCCAGTACATGAGATGGTCCTTTACATTTTGCTGCTTCTCCAAAAATGATGAATCATCCATAGAAATTGAAGTCAAATACAATGGAACTGAAATGGAAACCATTTCCCATCGTTTTCCATCTATCACAAGTCACTCTTTAATCAACACTCATCTAACCCTCTTGTAAAGACCCCATCATAGCTTTAAAATGCATTTTACCATGGGGATCTGACCTCACAAATAAGTAGTACATCTCCTTTTTTTTTACTTAGGCAACGTGAAACTATAACTCTTCCTTGGTAGTCTGTCAACCTCTGCCCGCCCACAAAATGGTGTTACACATCTCTTCACCGCAAGAAGTACTCATGGGTTAAGAATATTATGATTTCAGAAGTAGAAAATAATGGGGAATCTTACCTCCTATTTCCATGGTTACAAGTACTAGCTTTCATTTTAGGTTATTACTGGTTATAGTAAGCCTCTTATTACTTGTGATTCATGACTTCTCAGCTACTTTGTAAATGCAAAACAATGGTGGCCTCTTCAACGTTCTCGAAGTATTAGACCAGAGTAATATTGGACTGTCTTTTTTGTGGTACATTTGAGATGGCAGGCATGCACTGCTTAAATTAATGTAAACTTTTCAAGTGAATTTGGGCCGAACAACTTTAGGATGTCATTAAATCTATTAGAGTAACCAGTAGCTGCTGCTCTTGGAATGCCTCCCTTATCAAGAATGATGGCACCAAATCCCGCAACACTTTCCACCAAATTAACCATCCATGTTTAGCATGTACTCTAACCATCCAAAAAAAACTAAAAAAAGATTAGCAAACAAGGCTGACTAGAATTGTTGATCGATTGTTATGATAGAACTTCATGGCCATACCTCCAAATCCATTGGTAAAGGCAGATATTTCCATTTTACCATATGAAATAAAACATAAATGCATTGATCGAAAGCAAAATATACACTAATGAAAAAAGTTAATATGTTATCAACTTAGGTTGCACTAAGTCAGTGTGTAGATCAAAAGAGCAACCTAACAAAATGTTGGCCAAGCACAAGGTACAAGTTGGGAGTAGGGTTTACGCTTTACACGAAGACGATATTTACAAGTCTGTAAAGGTACTCAATGACTAAAAATGTATAATGTAACGTTTTATCGATATCAAGTGTGGATGGTCTCGCAAGTCACAAGGGATTCATAATCTAGAAAGGAAACACGGATCTGGGTTTTATTGGCCCATGAACGAATCCGTTGAACGATCCAAATGGTGCCATCGTTTTCCAGGTTTTGCATTGATGCTGGTCCATTTCAGAAGATTTGAACTAATCAATCCATGTCAAGCATTTTGTCCTTAATATACTAAATATAATTGAGTTTCATTTTATTTTATGAGCCACTTGTAAGGTTTAGAATGTACGTATCGTATGGTATTCTATATAAAATAAACAAAATTAAATGCGTGTGATGAGATCAGTGGACACGTTCCGTAACGCAGCAACAATTTTAGTCAGCCTTGTTTCTTAGCATTTTTTTACACTTTTACCACTTCTATATAGATAGTGTTTATAGTTGAGTTTTAAAGAGAATGGGTAAAAAGTCTAAAAACACCAAAAAAAAAAATTTACTAAACATGACTGACTATACTTACTCGTAACGCGGATGTAATGAAAAACACGATCTAATGCATATGTATATTTTACTCTAAGATTGCAAAGAGACGCAGATGTAATGAGATTGATCAGTCGATTGAATAGGAAAGCTGTCGGCAGAGTGCGAGTGATCATCTGTTGCAGCTATTATTTGACTTAAAAACTTGAACTTAATTGATCCATGAAAGCAAGAGTTGAGCAAATAAAGGCTAAAGCCCCACCTTTACCAACCCTTGAACAGTGTTCATTCCATTAATGGAAAATTCAGAGTTGATGCAATCAGTATTTAAAATATATCTTCCATACATCTACTGTCAATGAAGGTGACTATTTGTTAACCTGTCAAGCAAAATATCTTCTACTCTCCATTAATGCTAAAAACTGAAAGTATCACAAATATCAGTATGTGTTTGTGTGTGTAAGTATTCAAATTTATTCCTAGGAAATAAGCTCACACCATAACAAGTGCAGAAACAAGAAGTTTCAGAATATGGTAAGGAGGTTGGGTGGAAAAATGCATTCGAACCTGTGGATTTCATTACAGAATTAGCAGAATATGATGTTCTGAGATAGTTGGGTGCAAATGTTCAGCCCAGTCCAGTCTAGTCCATCCCAAGTTTAAGAAAAGCCCGAACTGAAATTAAATTTTAAAGTGTGTGGTAAGGTTTAGGATTGTGATTTCGTTTTTCAAGTTAATTTCAGTACCCTGATTTTAAGTAATATTTCATTAAATATTTTAGTATGTAAAGAAAAAACATTAAAAAAAAAAAAAAAACATCCGAGAATACATGAAATTTATATATATAATAAATTTTTAAGTGTGTGTTGAAATTTATATATATAACACTTTGAGCCTCCAAGAAACTAGTACCAGACTCCTCAAATAAATTAGCCCAAGTTGCATTAAGTTTTTTTGGTCCAAGGTTTAGACCTAAAATTAGAATAATCATCACCAAAGCACATTTCGATACTTTTGGGATTGGCTACATGGATTTTGGTTATCCAAACAATGCGATCTTCTCACATATCCTCACATAATCTAAACTTAATGATATCTTCCTTCACCACTTTCATCTAAGTTTTCAGTAGTCATTCTATTTGTCTGTACCCTCCATTAACTTGTCAATCTAAACATTTTCTAATTGGCGCCGTGTTTGGTTTCTTCCGTATGTGACCAAACCACGTTAAACGCATTTCTCTAATTTTGTCCTATATGGGCACTACTCTTAAGTCGTATCTCCTAATTATTTCATTCCTAATTTTATTCTTACGGGTTTTATCACACATTCATCTTAACATACATATTTCTGCTATCGCCATCCCATGCGTAAGTTGTCCCGCAGTAGCCCAACATTCTGAACCGTATAGCATGGCCGGTCAAACAATAGTCTTATAACATTTCTTTTTTAACCTTGAAGGCATCATTCTGTCGCATAATACTCCTGATGTCATTCTATGTTTCGTCCAACCAACTTTAATCCTATGGTCTACATCTTCTCCAATAGCTCTATTCTTTTGAATTATAGATCTTAGATATAGAAAGCCTCACACTCGGGGACATCCACGCATTTGATCTCAATTGCATTACTTCTTCCTCATGATTCACATTACACACTATATATTCTGTCTTTTAACGACTAATTCTAGAACCCTTACTCTCTAAAGCCTCTTGCCACCTATCTAATTTCCGACCTAAATCTTCACTTAGTCTCATCAATTAAGACAATATCATCTGCGAATAACATGCACCAAGGTACATCTTCTTGTAGATGTCTCGTCAACTCATCCATGACCAAAGCAGAGAGGTATGGACTTAAGGTCGACCCTTGATGTATTCCTACCGACACTAGGAATTAACTGGAAAACTCGCCTACTAAGCGAACACTAGTTACAGCCCCTTCATACATATCCTTAATGATATTGACATTTCTCTTTCCAAGCACCCACCAAATTAACTCCCTGGAGACCATATCGTAGATTTTCTCCAAATCAATAAAAATCATATGCAAACTCTTACGTTCCTCTCGATATTTTTCTATAATTTGCTTAAACAAGAAGATGGTTTCCGTACTAAACCTATCTGGTATAAATCCAAATTGATTCTCCGAAACAGTGGTTAAACTTCTAAGTCTTCGTTCTATGACCATCTCCCAAAGTTTTATCATATGATTCATAAACTTTATCCTTCTATAGTTCGAGCAGTTCTGAATCTCTCTTGTTCTTATAAATTGGTATCACAATGTTGTGCCTCTATGAATTTGACATTTTTCTAGCTTCCAAAATCCTATTAAAGAGTCTAGTTAGCTATTGAATTCCAACTTCTCCCAGACATTTACATGTTTCAATTGGTATATCATCCGGTCCAACTGTCTTCCTTGTCTTCATAAAAATGAATTTTTTTTTACACCGGACTGTTCGGGTTCCCTCATTAATTAGTTTTACTTTTCAATATTTCTGAAAAGTAATGGGCAAATACGAGAATTCCCTTTTTAATCAATATCGTAATTGAGAAGAAAAATTTATTATAACTGTAGCAAAGCATTAACTTTTTAAAGAAAATTCCAGTGTTCTAAAAAAGGTCTAGGCGGATTTATTATTATTATTATTATTTATACTTCAAGTTCGGAAAAAAAAAATTAAGACTATATTTTTCTTATATATTTTATATATGTATCTTGGTATCAAGTCTCTTTTAGCTAGTAACTCTAATTGGTTATGTAACTATATTCCTCGCGAGATGAATTGCGAGGCGCATGACTTAGCTACTTATGCAGGACATATATTTTGTAATATTATTCTCTAATGAACCCGTCTAATTGGCGAGGGAAGCAGCGAGGGACCCCACAGGGGGGAGGGGGAGCCGTCCATTCCCCCCGGGATGCGCGTTTGAATTTTCAAACGCGCATCCCGGGGGGAATGGACGGCTCCCCCTCCCCCCTGTGGGGTCCCTCGCTGCTTCCCTCGACAATTAGAATTTTACTTCTCTAATATATATAGTTATAACCTTTATCCAAAAAAAAAAAAAACACTCAACGTGGTCTTGACTATTCCACGTGGTTGACGTTACAATTAGGACACGAAATGGATATGAAACATGCATTTTGATTTATTTAGTGGGTTCTATTTGATAATTTTAAAAAATTTGTAAATATCAAAAGATAAATAATCCAAAAAGGAAGTTAAAACTCAAGCCGTGAAATCACATGTTATGTTATATTATAACGACGAGTAAGTCTAGGCAGCCAGGGCTAACAACCATTTTTTAATCAGGGTTAGACTTTTTTACATTTTTACCCATTCTCTTTAAAATACAATCACAAACATCATTTATAGAAGAAAATGAAAAGTGGAAAATGTATATCTTCAACTTGATATTTGGAGCACGCATTTTGCCCTCGCCCAAATTAAACAATTCTCATTATATCCCCATCCTCTCCTCCTCTTCTCCCTCTCCGTTCTCCTCATCCGATAAAGTTCTCATTCCCCACCGAAACCCTCCCTTCTCCCCTTCTTCTCTCTCACGCCACCAACATAACTGTCAACTAGCCAAAACAAAGACAAACCGAGAACAATTGCACAGACAATAGTCCAGCAAAATCCTCTCTCTCCCCTTCCCCTTTCCCTCACCACTTGTTTCCCACTGGCACCATCTTCAACACCACTCTCTGCCAAATCCCCCTTCTTTCATCTCTTTATCAACTCACTATCTTCAGATCCAATGTCGATGAGATCTCTCACTGACTGATATCTTGGCCACCAGCAACAGCGGCAGATGTAGAAACCACGATGAGCTCTGACTTCGTATATGTAATAAGGAAAAATGCAACAATGCTTTAAAAAAAATACAAACATTAACTTTTTACAGTGACGAGAAGAAGAGGAACTGAAAAAGGGGAAAAAGTAGAGGATGATATGTCACACCCCGATTTTCAAGAAAAACGAAATCCTAATATCCACATGGGATTATCCGTTTTTTCTAAAATTCGGGACATGAATGTCATTCACTAAAAGTAACAGTTGGCATCCACGAGAAATAATCAAATGCACAATTTACCAGATTAAAGGGAAATAAAACAACTGATCTAAAAAGCCCATCAAAATGAAGGGAAAATGTATTAAATCTCGTAGAACCAACTTTGACAAGTTCAACTAATCATGAATGTATCTTTCCCACTAAATAAATAATAAAAACTCCAAGTTCTATTACAAAATATTTAACTGTCACCTAACAAACAAAATGACCTAGACTCTCGAACAACGTGCAACTCCCCAACAGTGCTCATCACATACGAAACAAACTTCTCTAAGCTCGCCCGAAACTACTAAATCCTTAAACAAGCTAGTCGGCTACATTCCCAAAGGATTGTACCCAAGAAGCCAAAGCCCACTTGGGTCAGCAATTAAGCTGGTGTGAATCTCTTCGTTCCCAAAAAAAATCAATAAGAGAAATAACATGGCATGACAAAAAAATATAGTACGACAAAATAACTAAAACAAAATAGGTAGTTCCTCCACGAGGCGAATGTATAAAGCTAATTACAGTTTCTAACATATTTTCGTAACTATTTACCTTAAATACATCTGTCCAGTGGAAGTTAACCATGGCAAGTCAGACCTACAGAGAATGTTAGCAGACCTGCCATCCTGCACTAAGTGATTATAAGACAATAATTGTATTATTCTATTTACTCAAAATTTATCGATAAATTATTTATTTAAACCCAATTATCCGTTTATAATGAATTGATCACTTAGACTATACCACATTTGCACCACCTCTGTGCCGAACATACATGCATGTATGCATCTCTCATATAAATGATGACTTCTTCGCCATCCATGCCCAAGTGTGGACACGTCACATACAGACATGCATCACCGGATACCCCTAACTATATAAGTACGATAAAAACCACTCTTGGGCTAACAATGCGCATAGATCACGTCACACTTTTGACGGACAAATAATAAGCCTATTTTAGGCATTTCAAAATCACCATCTTTCCACAAGACTAACCCGAAAGTTATTTTAGTTTCTCTATAGAAAAGAGGTGCCCTACATCCGCAAGACATCCCGAAGGTTATTTAGTTTCTCTATAAGAGAGGGAAAATCATAAACATCAAAGAGACGTGGTAGTTCCAAGTGATACAATTCGATGTTATTTAAAGCGATAAATTCAAATTTATTCATATCGCTTGACATTTTTGTCAATCGTAAACAAATCCACCCGTTCTTTGAGGAATATCATTTTTTTTTTTTTTTTTTTGTAATTTATTGTGATATCTCGTAATCCTTATATATTGACACCTTGTCAATCAAAGACAAGTTCACCCATCGTTTTAGGAAAACATATCATTTGACATTTGGCAATAATCAACAATTTCATCGCAATACTCCCATATTATTTTGGGAAAAATCAACATTTTCATATATCAACTTTCTGTAATAAAGTGAGGATCGAAGTCCATACAATAAAAATAATTCTCACTTCTTAGCAAAGTAATTTGCATAACAATCAAACTTCAAGTCACAATACGAAATACAAATACCAATTCACAGAATAATAAGAATACACAAATCAATCAGCATTTCAATTCTTATAATTTCATTTCAATCAAAAGATTTTCTCAACAGTATATTATACACTCAAATCAATCCATATTTGGTAAGCCCAATTCAATTTAATTCTATCAGTATATTAGAAATTCAATCCATACCTTTATTCAATTAAACCAATAAAAAAAAAATTTTAACTAATCAATTCAGTTCTGGGCTTAACTATTCAGCCCAATCGAAATCATTATCCAGCAAACAACTATTCAGATTTTTGGGCTTAACTATTCAGTCCAGCCCATTTAGTTTTACAACACACTAACTATTCAGTCCAGCCCAACTCTATTTGTGTCATCTTCTTATCTTACACATGCATACCTCTAATCTACAAGTTTTTATGTCATAGAAAATACAGATCAATGATAGGGATAATATCAATTTCAATTGTATTACGCTCAAATAACATCGTGGAATAAACTCGGTAAAGATCATAGGATTTCTACAATCTGATCGGTGGTGATTTTCCATGTCTCAAGGTAAATCCAACCGTTGGATGAACTCGAATTAAAAGTATAATTTTTTTATGGATGTTTTCAAATTACAGATTAAATTTGAAAGCATTTTGACTACGGGAAGATCTTGATCCACTGCAAAACGCTACACTGCGCAAAACTGTTTTTTATTACTAAATTTAACAAAATCTTGGTTCTCTTTTAATTCAACTATTTTTCACGAAAATTATAATACAATACTACATGAATTTATAGATTTATTTATGTATTAAAATCTAACCCGAAATTCATGGATTTATATATCTAAAGAGAACTGGAGAATCAAGAACACTTACTTCTACTAATATTTAATAATTCTACCAATGCATACAAAATATAATATAAGAGTTAGAAAAACTCACAATCAATATTTTTTTTTTGTTTTAAAAATCACACTCATAAAAACTAAACTTCAATTATATTCAAAGATTATATAATAAATCTTTATAATAAAGAGAATGAAGAAAACTAATAGAATTTTTATAAAGAGAAGGAAGTAAATAACTTACCTGCTTACTTTTCTCTTCCTTCCGCCTTTTCTTTTCTGCTTCTTCAGTTCTTTATCTTCTTTTTCTAATTTTTTTTTTTTACAAACTTTGTAAGCGGCGGAGAAAAATCAAATCTCTATTTAACCAACCTAAAGGCAAAACCCTACAAGATTAGGGTTTGCATAACATTATATTGACACCCTTTTATTTATTTATTTATTATAAATCCAATCTCAAAATAAATATGCCCTAAAATATTATCATTTGTCAAAATTAGGGTTCATTACACGTAGTCAACGGAGGACCAACTCTTCTACATAGTTTTAACTATTTTATTACTCAATTTTTTTAATGATTTTCAAAAGAAAGCAATGAGAGCTTTTGCTTTATTCCTTTGAAAACTTTGAAAAGATTATTCGTTAATTTCAATAAAAAAGGGTTTTAGCCACTTTTGTAGTAATGGTGGGCTTGAAAGGTGGTTGGGCCAAAATATGTAGCAAAAGGCACAATCTAAAATTGCCACTCGTTATTTATATTTTGTATCAAAATGCTTTTACTTTTATTTCAAATTCAAAATTTTCTTAGATTAAAAAATTCTCTAAAATTTGAAGTTCCACTTATTCATTTTTTAAAAACAAAATAAAAAATACATAATATACACGCACATATTGCGCTTTCACCCCTAGTGTTATGTTAAAAGACACTCTTCGCAAACCTTAACCCCAGGCATGTGCCTCTTCCCTTTTTTAGGTTCAAATCAGATTCTTTTTTTTTTCAAGCCATTCACGTGACTGGTACCATGCAGTGAACTTGCCTGATACCATCCAAGCACGCACCAAACATGCAAGATCAGACATCGTAGAATTTCAAGCCCAATAATATGATTTGACATATAGACATTGGTACATTATAGGTAAAAAAAAAAGTGGTTTTACTGTCACTTTATTTTTTTGTTTTTTTATTTCAATTGTGTCATATCAATTGATTAGGATAAAAATCTCTCATGAATCATGATAAGAATAAGATCCAGTTTAATTAATTAATTATGAAAATTATGGACTATTTTGATGGACACGACGCCTACACGGCAACCCCACACTTTGGATCCAATTTTTTCGCTGGACTTTCGAGCTTCTCCTTTTAACGCTCGTCCATCTCATCATTCTCTCTGACATTTCTTCAAACAATTTGCGGACACTCTGATCTCTTCTTCTAGCTTGGTGAACTTTTTTAGGTTTGAGAGCGTAACTATTATTGATTTGCATTCATTCATTAATTGTGGGTTTCTATCTGTGTCTTTTATTCATCAATGTTGTTGTTGTTTTTTTAATGAATAGATCTGAGAGCCTGTGTGTTTTTGTGCAACAGTTGTGAGAAAAAATGGCTATGATCTTGCTCCATGGAACACTACATGCGACGATCTTCGAAGCTGATAACATAGAGAATCCTGATAGAGCTACTGGAGGTGGACCTAGGTTCTTCCGGAAGGTATATGTCATCTGATCTTACTGTTTATATGCTTAAGTGACTTGAGTTGAGAGTTTGAGATTTTGTAGAGCGATTGAGTTTTGTGTTTGTTGGTCTGATCTTGAGGACTAGACTGTGAAAATTAGATAGGGAGATTGTTGTCTTTTGAAACACACAGATCTGGGTTGGGAATAATTCATAAGGACCCACTAGATTCGAAATACTTGTTTTGAACAAGTAAGATCTGAACTGACAAAAATAGCTTAAACAAAATAGTTGGGGAGCTAAAGATTGAAATGAAGTATTTGAATTTTTAATGTCATGAATGTTTTGAAGTCGATACTAACAACTAATAACTAATAACTAAGCACACATACTCGATAGCTGGATGTTTGAACCCTCTTGTTTTTCTAGACTTCGCGTAGAATATACATGAGTTGTTGACTATTTTCGCACCGGGTTTGCATCTTTTATTCTTCGCTTTTATTTTTATTTTAAACTGGATTCGTTACTTTTACTTATAAGTTTTGAGCTACCATTGCGAACTGTATCAAAAGTTTTACAAAGGGGACTTCTGATTCCATTTGGCTGTGTTTCCGTCATTTTTGTTGTACTTATTGCCTGGTTGTCAATGATATTTCTTATTCTTGTCACATACATTTTTCGAACAAAGGGGTTTTCCTTTGGTTGAGATGATGGCCTAAAGGTATTATTCGTAATTTATAACATAAACCTTTTTTCTTATCCCAGCTTGTGGAAAGTGTGGAAGAGACTGTTGGTGTTGGCAAAGGAATTAGCAAACTCTATGCAACTATTGATCTGGAAAAAGCTCGTGCTGGCCGTACAAGACTGATTGAAAAGGAACCTATTAATCCTCGGTGGTATGAATCTTTTCACATATATTGTGCTCATATGGCTTCTGATATTATCTTCACTGTGAAAGATGATAATCCTATTGGAGCAACCCTCATTGGAAGAGCTTACATACCTGTCAGAGAGATCCTAAATGGGGAAGAAATAGACAGATGGTTAGATATCCTGGATGGGAATAGGAATCCTGTGCATGGAGGTGCTAGGATCCACGTGAAGTTACAATATTTTGATGTTACTAATAGCCCTAATTGGTCTCGTGGAATTAGAACTACTAAATTCCCTGGTGTTCCTTATACTTTCTTCTCACAGAGGCAGGGATGCAAAGTTTCTCTGTACCAGGATGCTCATGTTCCTGACAACTTCATCCCTAAGATCCCTCTGTCCGATGGCAAGTATTACGAACCACATAGATGCTGGGAGACTATCTTTGATGCAATAACAAATGCAAAGCACTTGATTTACATAACTGGGTGGTCTGTATATACGGAGATAACCTTGGTGAGGGACTCAAGGAGGCAAATGCCTGGAGGAGATGTTACACTAGGTGAACTGCTCAAGAGGAAGGCAAGGGAAGGTGTAAGAGTTCTTATGCTTGTTTGGGATGACAGGACGTCTGTGGGTTTATTGAAGAGGGATGGATTGATGGCTACCCATGATGAAGAAACTGCGAATTACTTCCGTGAGACTGATGTGAACTGTGTCTTGTGCCCTCGTAATCCTGATGATGGTGGAAGCATAGTTCAGGACTTGCAGATCTCTACTATGTTTACTCACCACCAGAAGATTGTGGTTGTGGACAGTGAGATGCCCACTGGTGGCTCTGATAAGAGAAGAATTGTCAGTTTTGTCGGGGGTATTGATCTTTGCGATGGAAGATATGATACTCAATTCCATTCACTATTTAGGACCTTGGATACAGCACACCATGATGATTTCCACCAACCCAACTTCACCGATGGCGCAATCACTAAAGGTGGGCCAAGGGAGCCTTGGCACGACATTCACTGCAAGCTGGAAGGACCCATTGCTTGGGATGTCTTGTACAATTTCGAGCAGAGGTGGAGGAAGCAAGGTGGCAAGGACCTCCTTGTTCAGCTCAGAGACTTAGCTGATATCATAATTCCCCCGTCACCAGTTATGTTCTCAGAAGACCGTGACACATGGAACGTACAGTTATTCAGATCAATTGATGGTGGGGCTGCTTTTGGCTTCCCTGACACACCTGAGGGTGCAGCTAGGGCAGGGCTTGTGAGTGGAAAGGATAACATCATTGACAGAAGCATCCAGGATGCTTATATATATGCAATTCGAAGAGCTAAGAATTTCATTTACATTGAAAATCAATATTTCCTTGGAAGTTCATTCGCTTGGAAACCAGAGGGCATCAAGGTTGAGGATATTGGTGCGTTGCATCTTATTCCTAAGGAACTCTCCCTGAAGATTGTCAGTAAGATAGAAGCAGGGGAGAGGTTTACCGTCTATGTAGTGGTTCCTATGTGGCCAGAGGGCATACCAGAAAGTGCATCAGTCCAAGCAATATTGGACTGGCAGAGAAGGACTATGGAGATGATGTACACTGACATCAGTGAGGCATTACAAGCTAAGGGTATTCAGGCTAACCCAAAAGAATACTTGACATTCTTCTGCCTTGGAAATCGGGAAACGAAAAAGAGTGGTGAATATGAACCCCCGGGGCAACCAGAACCTGATACAGATTATGCTAGAGCTCAAGCAGCCAGGCGTTTCATGATCTACGTTCATACAAAGATGATGATAGGTAAGCAAAAGCATAAAAATTTATTATTAACGAGGACCAAAACCTATATTAAATTCATCTTTGAAAATTTAACTTGGAAATTAAGTTACTGATCTCATGGTTTCCGTTCCATGCTACAGACTGAATACTTTTATAGTGGTCTTGGTTGGTTACTTTTAGGTTAACACTTCCTCTTGAGTTTTCATTTTCTTTAGTGACTTGTTATATTATTGGTCTGATTGACGCATGCATTTTGCAGTTGATGACGAGTACATAATCATTGGATCTGCTAACATCAACCAGAGGTCAATGGATGGTGCGAGGGACTCTGAAATTGCCATGGGGGCCTACCAACCACATCACTTGGCAAACAGGGGACCTGCCAAGGGCGAGATCCATGGCTTCCGGATGGCATTGTGGTATGAGCACCTTGGTATGCTTGATGACGTGTTCCTTCGTCCAGAGAGTGAGGAATGTATTAGGAAGGTTAACAAGATTGCTGACAAATACTGGGATCTATACTCGAGTGATGAACTGGAAAGAGACCTGCCAGGTCACCTTCTTACCTACCCTGTGGGAGTCACTTATGAGGGTGCAGTGACAGAGCTGCCCGGGACTGAGTTCTTCCCCGACACAAAGGCTCGCGTGCTCGGTGCCAAATCTGACTATCTTCCTCCTATCCTCACTACCTAACCTTTTAGTTCTGCATACAGTAATAAATTGCCTCACCCTTTTCTTCCTCTATAGTACTGCATTAGCAGTATTAATAAGTCATTCCATATGTTGTAGTTTGAAAGAGCTAATGTCAGATCGTACTTGGATTCATAGTAGTGCCTACTTACTGAGGGTTGTATCTTCTTAGCTTTTGATGTGTACTGCATGTACTATAAGGCTTTGAAGAACATTGCAAACTTCATAATAAGTTCGTGCGCTGTGCATGTAGTTTTTTGTGTTTTGGTTTCACGAGGGTGTTACGCTTATGTAAGTGACTTCTTAGTTTGTTTGAAATGAAGGATTTTGATATTAGTTCTTTTTACTGGTACAAGTTGTTATTTTACCGATATATAGTTCTTTTGAAGTAGGTGAAGTTCTGGATTATGCTAATATTTGTTGAGTTGGCAATGTTCCTGCGATGTCATTTTGTAAGTTTAGAGTAGCTTGGTAATTTATGAATAGAATTTGTACAGAAAATGCCCTACTTCCACACCTCCTATGAAATACAGCCTTCAGGAAGAGAATACGAGTGCCCCAGATACATTGGGTAAAGATTTGAGTCGAGTTTCTGACATACTGAAGTTCTACACACTGGTGTGGACGATCCCAATCCCTGTAGACATCCAGACTTCCAATCTGTTTTCTGCAACACTATGGCAGAAGGTGTGTTGAGATGCATGTACATTTACAAATTTTAATTGCTACTATAAAATTTTCCAAAGATTTGATTTACAGAAAATGACTTTCAACCTTCCCCAATGATTAAAGAACTGTCATCCTTGCCATTAAATCTGCATGATAGTGTATTGCATATCTTGATGCAGACAGTAATTAAACCTACATTTATACCAACTTCTTTTCAAAGTATCAAACCCTTAACGTTCTCATTTCCTGCACACACTTTAGGCTCTGCAACTTTTCCAAGTCTTTGTAGAACCTGTTAACAATAAGCAGCTCCCTTATTGATAAAACAATGGAAATCTCTTTATTTATTTCTTGGTTCCACACACTTTATGCTCTGCAAGTTTTCCAAGTCTTTGTAGAACCTGTTAACAAGAAGCCGGGCTTTGGTAAAACAATGGATATCTCTTTATCCATTCATTGGTTGCACTTTCGATCTTTTTTCTTTTGGATCTCTTGCAATTTTCACAAGCAAACATCGTAGGATCAGATCCTATCTTATCCTATTTAACTTCCAGCTCCAAAGACATCTCTGGAATCATTATGAGTTTTCTTGTACTAAACCCAGGAAGATTCTATTCACATAAACAAATCCTTCTTTTCTTCTTTTCTTAAAGTTGTCATTTCTTTCCATTCTCTATAAGAATAGGTTTTCAAGATTAGTTCCTAGCAAAATCCAACTGTTTTAAGAGCTTTCGGTTTCTTTGAATTCTTTGTCTAGGTGAGGAACCAGTGATGTATCTACTTCACGGAACGATCTCAGTGACCATAAATGGCGCGGATTTGGTTTACGCCCCTAATTCAGCAATTGGATGCTTACAGAGGTTCTGTCCCAAGGTATTTATTTTTTGAATTTTTTGAGTTATTATCCTTATAATTCTCTAGTGAACTTTTGCAGTGCAGTCATTTGTGCTCTTTTGCTTTAATTATTCATTTCTTCTTGTAACAGTTGTTGAATATTAAAAGGTGAATTTGTAGGCAAATTTCTGAACAACTTTTAAGTCACTAAATTTGTTCCTAGCAGAATTTGCCTTTTTTTTCCCTACTCTTTTGAAATATTACTTTACATCTTTGACACTAAGAAAACATGAAAAACTGATATTTCAAAGTATGGGGGTTTACCCACCATGAGTTGGTTTGGTTTATTAGTTTGTGATTGTAGCTTTGCACTTCATTTTTCATTCTGCAGAAGTAATCTTACTGCAAACCTTTTGAGGTATTTGTACTATAAGATTCACGAAAAATAGTAAAAATTATTGCCTTATAGTTTAGCTAGATCTATAAAGGAGAAAAAAATTATAAGAAGAAATCAATCACTTATAAATGAGCACCGAAGTGTTTGGCTTGCTTGGTTCTGCATTGAAGAAGAATGTTTAGGTGATAACTGTATTTGTTTATTTACTTTTTCATTAGAGAATCGTGAATAGAACATGAGATTCGCCTTAGTACTAATAACCGATATAGCTCAGTGATCAATTTCTCAGGATTTCTGGTTTTGATTTTAAACATAATGAAGTAAGCCAAATGATAGTTCATCATGAGAGTTTGTTAAGAAATCAAAACGTGCTGCATATAATTAAAGGATCTTCGTCTATTTTTTTTTTTTTCATTTTGACATGCAAGCGCTAGCTTAGTTTGTTTTTATATGACAAAATAAATGTATTATATCTTCTGAAATTTTTTGGAAGCGAACATGATTTCACTTGTATGTGTTTATGCTTACTTTGCATTATCCTTTCTTTTTCTTGTATTCTTTTCGGAAATGTGGAGGTTGTTGGTTCCCAAATACTAGCAAAGAACAGTTGGGCCAAGATCAAGAACACATTTCTATGCCGACAACAGGTAATCTTTACTGGATCACTTCATACATTTTCTTCAAACCATTTTATGCCATTTTAATTTTTTATCTCTATATTTTCACATACGTTTTGCAGGTCGTTGGAGAACTTGAGAAGACAGCTGGTTTAACCCAACTCTACGCGACAATTGATCTAGATAAAGCAAGAGTTGGCCGGACTAGGATGATTACAGATGAGGCAGTCAAGCCCCAATGGAACGAGCATTTTGAGATATACTGTGCTCATTCAGTTTCCAATATTATCTTTACCGTAAAAGATGACAATTCTATCGGGGCAACCCTGATAGGAAGAGCTTACCTGCCTGTGGAAGAAATCCAGTATGTTAATCAAGTAGATAAATGGCTTGAGATTAAGGACGTGGACGGTGAGCCTGTAAATGAGGGTGCTAAGATCCATGTGTCGTTACGCTATCTTGATGTTACTAAAGATCCCAATTGGTCCCGTGGGATTAGTCCTGATTTCCATGGCGTCCCTCGTACATTCTTCCATCATCATGACAGATGCAGAGTTTCTTTGTACCAAGACGCACACATCCCAGACAACTACTTGCCACGAATCCCTCTTTCCGGAGGCAGATATTATGAGCCACGCAGATGTTGGGAGGATATCTTTGATGCCATAAGTAATGCAAAGCACTTAATCTATATAACAGGATGGTCTGTAAATACTAATATCACCTTAGTAAGGGACTTGATGAGGTCAAAACCAGGAGGGGACATTACACTTGGTGAATTGCTGAAGAAGAAAGCGAATGAAGGTGTTGCGGTTCTTATGCTTGTTTGGGATGACAGAACTTCTTTTAGCTTAACCAAGAGGAGCGGAGTCGCCTTACTCAAGGAGGACGGGTTGATGGGCACCAATGATCAAGAAACAGCCAACTTCTTCAAGGGCACTGCTGTGAACTGTG
This sequence comes from Berberis vulgaris, assembly GCA_963556465.1. Taxonomy (NCBI): domain Eukaryota; kingdom Viridiplantae; phylum Streptophyta; class Magnoliopsida; order Ranunculales; family Berberidaceae; genus Berberis; species Berberis vulgaris. The sequence goes on from OY747135.1 coordinate 78,768,190, forward strand.
TGCTATGTCCCCGTAATCCTGATGGCGGGAAGAGCATATTTCAAGACATAGAGGTCTCGACCATGTTTACTCATCACCAGAAAATCGTGGTGGTGGATGATGAGATGCCCAATAGAGGAGGTTCACATCAGAGGAGGATTGTCAGTTTTATTGGAGGTATTGATCTATGTGATGGGAGATATGATACTCCTTCCCATTCTCTCTTTAGGACCCTGGACACAGTACACCGTAATGATTTCCATCAGCCCAACTTCACTGGCGGCGGGATCAAGAAAGGTGGTCCAAGAGAGCCCTGGCATGATATTCACTGCAAGCTAGAAGGAGCTATTGCTGGAGATGTCTTAAAGAATTTTGAGCAAAGGTGGCTAAGGCAAGGTACAAAGAAAGAACTGCTTTTTCATCTAAAACGTACTGATCTGATTGTAACCGATGTCCCAGCTTCAAATTCGGAAGACAGTGAAACATGGAATGTTCAGTTGTTCAGATCAATTGATGGCGGGGCTGTTCACTTCCCACAAAATCCTGGTGAGGCAGCTAAGGTGGGACTTGTTACAGGGAAGGATAACGTCATTGATCGGAGTATTCAGGATGCATACATAAATGCCATTAGACGAGCAAAGAATTTCATTTACATTGAGAATCAGTATTTCCTTGGAAGCTCATTTGATTGGAAACCCGATGGTCGCCTCAAGGTTGAAAACATTAATGAAATTAACGCTTTGCATCTTATTCCAAAGGAACTCTCGTTGAAGATTGTAAGTAAGATTAAGGCAGGAGAAAGGTTTGCCGTCTACGTAGTAGTCCCAATGTGGCCAGAAGGTATCCCAGAGAGCGACTCAGTTCAGGCAATATTGGATTGGCAGAAGAGAACCATGGATATGATGTACACTGACATTACCAAGGCCCTGAGTGAGATCAATATTCAGGCAGACCCTAAAGATTACTTGTCATTCTTTTGCCTTGGAAATAGGGAGTTGAAGAAGATGGGAGAGTACATTCCTACAGAACAACCGAAACCAGATACAGATTATAGCAGAGCTCAGCAGTCTCGGCGTTTCATGATCTATGTTCATGCAAAGATGATGATTGGTAAGTAAAGGCTTCCAAACACAATCTTTTTCGACTAAACCTGTTCCTAATGATTTCTTCCAACTTGTCTATGTCACGAGTTTTGTTGATAATGAAGTATGTCTTTTTTGCAGTTGATGATGAATACATAATCATTGGATCAGCAAACATCAATGAAAGGTCCATGAACGGCGCAAGAGACACTGAGATTGCCATGGGTGCCTACCAACCACATCACCTTTATCCAGCCAGGGGTCAGATCCATGGTTTTCGAATGGCATTGTGGTTTGAGCACTTGGGCAAAGTCTTTGAACACTATCACACCTCTTTCCTTGAGCCGCAGTCCTTGGAGTGTGTTAGAGGGGTTAAGGAGATTGCTGATAGAAACTGGAACATCTATGCGAGTGATTCACTAACTGATGACTTACCAGGTCACCTCCTCAGCTATCCCATTCAAGTCACCAGCACCGGTATGGTGCAGAACTTACAAGGATTAAAGTTCTTCCCCGACACCAACGCCAATATCCTTGGTCACTTATCTGACAAACTTCCTGCAATTCTTACTACTTGAGTGCATTATTTCTTCTCCAACTCACCATGATAATACTCTCACTCATATACTCTTATTGAATATCTTCCGTATTGATTGTTAATGTACATATGTTGTATGTTTGCTGATTTAATGATGTATATCATCCATGTTCTTCGTGCTTGTTTGTATACTACCTTACTTAATTACGATGTCATGAAAAAAGCTTCTGATAATGACCAAACTAAAATAAGTTTCATTTCATACGCTTGTATGTTCGAGCCTTTGTATGTTTGTAATTACTAAACCAAATTTTCTTTTGGTATACGATCATCACAGCGTATGTATCCATTTTAACTATTACGTTAAAAGTTTAGGTAGATGGATAGTTTTCACCTGATATAATCAATTCAAAAATGGAAAAAAAATTCCTATATTATTTGCTGGCAGTGTTTTGCACGCTATAGTTGCTTAATGTAGTAAACTGATAATCATTACCAAGACTAAGAAATCATGATTTGACCTCTCTTTGAATAGATCAAAATTTTGTATTCTTTTAGGTCAAATTACTGGGGTTTCAAACTTAATGAGGTCAGTGTTACACTCACAAAAATTTGGTATGGGTGGAAAACTTTTTTTCTCGGATTAATTTCTTTAGTTGGTCAGTGTTGTATGAGAAAATTTTGACTAAAGAAAGGTTAAGGAAAAGAAGAATCCACACAGGGAGTCTTTGTGTGTTTTGCAATGAAATTGACGAGACGCTGGATCATTTTATGCTTCACTGCAGTTTCTCCAAATTTATTTGGAGCAGTTTCTTGTCAGAATTTGGTTTGAGTTTGATGTTTCAAGACTCCATTTTAGATTGGCTAAGTTGGTGATTTCAAACTAATCCTTCTCGTCGGGGGGGAGTGATTATGGCGTAGGGTCCCTCACGTATTCATGTGGTGTGTGGAAAGAAAGAAATAAAAGGGTATTTGAAGGACTCAACAGATCAGAGCACTCTATCTTTATCGAGATTAGAGAATTGCTGTGGAGGATGGGTTCGACTTGTAATTTGTTTAGGGATTTGGATTTTGACACTTTCATGGTGTCTTGGCATTCCTTGATATATGAATGTTTCTCTTTGTTTTTTATTTCATTTTCTTTCCTTAATAAACATCTTCGTGTTTGACAAAAAAAAAAAAAAAAAAAAAAGGTCAGTGTAACACTGAGTGAGGCTAGGAACCAAATTTTGCAACTAGGTTCTCCAACCATAATGATGTGACATCATTAGAAGAGTTTTCTACAACTTTCCAAGATACACATAAATACTTTAGAGATTTCTATCATTTTTTCAAGATCACAGAAACATCATCCTGATTGCAAAAACCTGATTTTCTAATATTTTCTGTGTTACACACTATCGGTTGTTGATTATAAACTCTTGGCATATCAAAGTAGGGATGTTCAAGAAGAAGAGGAGAGATTGCATTATTATTTTTTGGGACCCTTTGAGGTTTTGTGCCTCTTTAAGGGATACAAATGCATTGAATTTTGGTTGTCTTCCTCTATCAATCATTTCAATACCTGCTCCCTCCATAGTCCCCACTTTACCAACCAGCATAGCTAACTGCATTGGGGATTCATTTTGGCAAATTATCTATTTTAAGTGGATTTGTTAAAAAGTCCACTACTAAGTAGTAACTACTCTGAAACATCTCAAAATTTTGATGCATTTAAATTACCAAGCTACCCATCCTGTTTGGCTCTCTCTCTATATATGCAAGGTTTTAAAATTTGCTAGGTGTTAGGTGGGCGGTGAGCAAGGGACTAGACCTAGAGGTTTAGTGAGGGCCTAAGCAGTTTTTTTTTGTATAATAGTTTATAATTTATAAAAATTAAATATAATATCATATAAATTATTTTCAATTCAATGTCAAGATAAATATGTGAAATGTATATAAAATCAATAGTCTTCAATTTTTTTTGAACCGGAAATAAGGAAGAATTCATAAACCCGTCGTGAGGCTGCCTAGGCCGATTTTTAGAACAAGTATATGTATATCCACAAACAACCAGTTTACACAGGCAGGAGTCAAGTTTCTCCAGGAGGTGTTGCCATGCACGTGCAGCCAGAAGAGAGATTGTAAATCTCATTTTGGGGGAGAGAAACTTAACGCTAACAAAGTTGTTACGTCAACAGCTTGACACGTGTTCTTCTCAACCCCTCGTACACCCCACCACAAAATAGAAACCCAACTCGACTAGGGTTCTTCTCCCCCAAAACAAGCAATAACACCTCCCTTTGCACTTGAGTTTTTGTTGCAAAGAATTCCAATATGGGGTTGTTTGCTTTTGAGGGAGAGATGAAGTTCGTGAGATAGATGCACTGACTAGTGGAAGAGAAAACGAGGTGATTGGGCTTCTCGAAGGGGGGGAGCCACATACAAGGGAAGGGTTTAAACTCCTTTTGTTCAACAGTGATTTTTTGGATATAGTTAATAAATTGCCCCTCCTACAATTTTGTTGTAACAATGGTTCTTGGTTGAGATTAAGTATTTAGCTTAACTTTGAAATTTTATTCAATTCTTTGAGTCTGATCACTTTCCTCCACATTTCCATGTTACGTGATGAGTTGATTGCAGACCAGATAAGTTAACATCAGTGGTACAATTACCTATTTCACTACCTACTTATATAGTTATACGAGCTCAAAGAAAATTTCATCATGTTGTAGAAATTTCAAAGACAATGATAATGATATGTAGATGTTTTAAAAGAGCATTGTTATCTCTGGAACATCCAAGAGTTGGTTTAGGATCCATTTTAAATGGATGCTCCTCAATACTTTCAACATACTAATATTGCATATGGCACAAATTATGCACTGGAAATTATTTGCTAATTTTTTTTCATTCAGAAGATAATAAATGTTATGAAGTGAAAAGTTCAAGTTCAAACAATTAGTCAAGTCATTATTGCTAGTGGTTTAATCCACAAAACTACAAAACAAAATTAAAAAAAAATTGTTGGAATTACGGACATCTAATGTTAGCATCTCTGACAATTTGATTAGTTGTAATTCGAGATATAACGTAAGCTGATTACGCGAATTCATAGTTGAGTATGATGATCCCACCTTACACTGTGTGTGAATTGCCTGACAAAAGATCCCATTGGAGTTTGCTGATTTGATCATATCTAAAGGATTATAGCTATGCAAAAGGGCTTACTTCACAAGGTATATTTTTTTAGTTGTTTTAAATTTGTGTTTTTCCCCTTTGTTGTTTCATTAATGCTTTAACTGCTTAAATTTGCGTCGAGGAGAATATCGGTAGGTTTGACGAAGAATTATAATTAAAATTAGGATCACTTCATCATGACTAATATGATAGTTTAGTTCAATGAGATTTTTTCATATTCAATTTTGGGTTTTGAAGTTTTGGTTCAACTGGGGAGTACGACACTCCTATAAAGATATTTAGACTAATAATAGTAATAAAATTTTAGTCAAATTCTAAAAAAAATTAATTTGTTGTTATTAATTTTTTTTATTTTAAATATTGAACATCACTATTCACTTGTTGAAGATACTGAAAATTAATTTGCCCCCCTGTTGAAAATCCTAGCTCCGCCACTGGGCGTAGGTTTAGAACCTGCACCATCTATAGAGATGTTTGGGTTCTTCGATGGTGGTGGAGACTTCAAGAGAGAATTGATGAAGAGTGATACTAGGGTGCCTGGTCTTGTGCCAGGCACGTGCCATTTAATGAGGTGGGATCAAAAGGCCAAAAAAAAAAAAAAAAAATATATATAATTAAAAACACTTTCTCAAACCTGGGCGATTAGGGCTCCAAACTCCGCCTCCTCCACCCCTGCTACCTCCGTCGTCCTCCAGTATTTTTCTCCCTTTCTCTCTCTCCATCATCACTTCTATGTCTCTCTCTCAATCTATTTCATTTTGTATCTGTGCACTTCTCTAGTATTTCACTTCTATGTCTCTCTCAACCGAATTTGAAAAGAAGTTGATGAGGAATGATAATATTCGTGTTCTTAGAATAGAGTTTTTCTCTTTCGTTGGGTTTTCAGAATAGAGAATGCAGCATTTGAATGATAATATCTGTGCTTTGTTTTTTTATTTTTATGTTAGATCAGTTCATAGAGAATGCAGCATTTGAGTTTTTTTTATGTTAGATCAGTTAGAATATTTGTGTACTTTTTTTAACTCCACACTCTTATTTCAATCCAATAAATTGTTCTCTCTTCATGTTGTATGAAGTAACCTTAGTGGTGTAGTGTCATTTGTATATGTCCTATAGATTTAATGGGGTTTTGCTTACTGAATGATCTATAGGTCCTATAGATTTAATGAGGATGAAGTTGAGGGTCCAGTTTACATGTCATATTATTCTGTCAGGTCAAAAGGGAAATACTAGGACCCTACCATTCCAAATTTGTGTATAGTTCATTTTCCATGATGCTAATTTTCCATCAAATTTGTGTTCAATTTGTCATATTTTCAGGGATGGATACATTAGAAAATAGCGAATGTATGGAAAATATCGAATTTGTAGAGTTGATAAAAAAGCCTTGCATAGGGATGGAATTTAACAACATTGATGAGTATCAGTCATATTATCATGATTATGATAATAAAAAGGGATTTCCAGTGAGAGTAATGGCAACTGAAAAGGATGACGAGGGAAATCCTAGATATCTTATTCTTGTATGTGGTCGGGCTGAAAATTTAAAAAGTAAAGCAGAAAGTGTTATAAAATTGCGTCCCTGTGGTAGATGTGGTTGTAAGGTTAAGATTAGAGCTTTTATACGCCATGATGGAACAGTGAAAGTGACGACAGTAACTGATGATCACAATCATGATTTGAGCCCTGCAAAATCGAGATATTATAAGAAAAGTCGAGTTATGAGTCAGTATGTGAAGAAGAGGCTTGAATATAATGATAGGGCGGACATTAGGCCAAATAAGAATTTTTCTTTGTGTGTGGTTGAAGCTGGTGGGAATGATAATATGACATTTTTCCAAAAAGATTGTTACAACTATTTGCATAAAATAAGGCAATTGAGACTTGGTGAGGGGGATGTGACGGCACTTCAGAACTACTTTCAAAAGATGCAAGCTAACAATGCTAATTTTTTCTATTTGATGGATCTGGATGACAAATGGAGGTTAAGAAATGTCTTTTGGGCTGACGCATGGAGTAGAGCAGCTTATAAGGAGTTTGGTGATGTCATTACTTTTGACACTACGTACTTAACTAATAAGTACGAAATGCCATTTGCTCCTTTTGTTGGGGTGAATCATCACGGTCAGTCAATACTTCTTGGATGTGGATTGATCTGTAGTGAGACAATACAAGAGTTTGTTTGGCTTTTCAAATCTTGGCTTGTGTGTATGAATGATTGTGCTCCAGCTACTATAATCACTTATCAGGACAGAGCAATGAAGAAAGCCATCGAAATTGTGTTTCCCAACACACGCCATAGATGGTGCCTATGGCATATTATGAAAAAGTTGCCTGAAAAACTGTCGGGTTACAATCAATACGAGGCTATAAAGTTTGCAATGCAAAGAGCAGTTTATGATTCTCTGTCTCATGAAGAGTTTGAAGAATATTGGCGTGGGTTCATTGAGAAATTTAACCTTCAAAATAATGATTGGTTGAGTGGATTATATGATGAAAGAATTCGTTGGGTACCCACATTTCAGAGGAATACTTTTTGGGCAGCGATGTCTTCAACACAAATGAGTGAAAGTATGAATGTTTTTTTTTATGGTTATGTAAATTCAAAGACCACTCTAAAGCAATTCGTAGAACATTATGAGAATGCACTACGAATTAAGGTTCAAAAAGAAGTTGATGAGGACTTTAGATCATTTAACCGTTGGCTTCATTGCATTACTCCTTACGCATTTGAGAAAAAATTTCAAGCTGCCTACACCGCAAATAAATTTAAGGAGTTTCAAACAGAGATTGCAGGAAGATTATGTTGTGCAGTTAATCATCATGTCATGGAGGAGTATGACTTTCAAGTTTATTATGTTTCGGAAGACAGGTTGATAGGAAACGCATACAGATCAATCAATTTTAAAGTTTATTTTAATGATGATGACTTCAATATTAAGTGCAATTGTCAGTTATTTGAGTTTAAGGGGATCTTATGCAAACATATTTTATCGGTATTGTCTCATAAGAGGATTAATGTTTTACCAGAAAAATTTATTCTTCGAAGGTGGAGGAAAGATATTAAGAGGTGTCATAAGAAGGTAAAAATTGTATATTCGGATTGGGCAATGAAGCCTGAAATGAACGGTTTGATGAGATGTGCAGCCTCTTTTATGAAATGGCTGACATAGCTTCTGAGGATCAAAAGGAGACAAATAATGTTAAACGTTGGATAAAAATGAAGATTGGTGAACTAAAGAGATCAAAAGGTGATGGTGATGGTGATAGTGATGTTAATGTTGAGTCAGAGGGGCTGTTGGAAGTTGGCGCTAAAACTACTGGTGAAATTCATAGTCCATTGGCCGTCCGTTGCAAAGGACGACGTTCTACTTCGAGGATGCAATCCACCATGGAAAAAGTTTGTAAAAAGAGCAAAAAAAATAAAGAAACACATAAAGAGAGGGAGAAAATGAGACGAATTGACAGAGAACATGCCATTGAGAATAAATTGGTAATTTTACTTGTTTGTTTTACTTTAATGAATATATATATTTTTTCAATTCAAAAATATTTATTTTTTATTTGACATGTCATTTGTAGGGTTCTACCCAAGTTGGATTTGAAGGTTCACAATATATGACACATCTTTCAAACCATGTTGAGCCGTATGGTCAATTAAATCTTAACACGCAGGTTTGTCTTTAGTACCTTGATTGTTCACTTATGATTTACTCCACTATGATTAACATGTTTGTCGTTTTGAAGGATGAAAGTATGGGGTCATACTATTCACAATCTAGTGCTACATTTGAAGGACTTGGTCAGGTTTACTCACTTATAACACATGTATGTAATTTACTGTCTTAAGATCATTTTAACGACCACATAAACAATGTAAGCCTTTATGTAATATCATTTATTTTTCCAGCGCCCACCTTCTAGCAACGATACGAAGTTGACAGATTATAGCTCATTATTTACGCCCTGGTAAGGATCTCAAACTTTGTTAGTTTTTATTTTAAACCGTTTGAATTAGGAGGATGATGGTGTTGTAGAGATGTCAAACTGTGTTAGTTTTTAATGTTGTGCCATATATCAATGCATCCCATGTTTTGTTTACATGTTTATAGAGATGATGGTGTTGCATATGAACTCTATCTGTCAGAAGCCAACCCTGAAGGAACTTATTCAAACAAGCGACAGAATGCTATGAATGGTTGTGTTTGTAATGGGAGTGCTCAGATGTGTTTTGATTGGGTGTAGACTTTAGAACTCTATCTGCATGTTGTATGTTTTTGGTTGAATCCAAATTGTAATGGGAGTGCTATATTCCAGCAGTTTTTGTAATTGATAGACTTCAAAACTCTTTTATCAGGTTTTTTAATTGTAATGGGAGTGCTATATTTCAGCAGTTTTTGTAATTGAATATGTAATGAGTAATGTTATCAGGTTTTTTAATGCAATGAGTAATGCTATCAGGTTGCAGTTTTGTCAGGTTGCAATGAGTAATGCAACGAGTAATGCAATGAGTAATGCTATCAGGTTGCAGTTTTATCAGTTTTTTCAGATTGCATTTTTATCAGGTTGCAGGTTGCAGGTTGCAGTTTTATCAATGACTAAAAATTGGTGCTAGCAGTTTTTTCAGGTTGTCAAAGATACTCAATGACTACAAATTTTCAGTTTTCAGGTTGTGCTATATGGTGCTATATGCTATCATTTTCATAACTCACTGACTGATTTACTACAAATGACCCACACTGTTATAAATGACTTTCAGGTTATCATTTTCAGGTTGTGCTACAAATGACTATCATTTTCATAACTCATTTTCATTTTCATAACTCATAACTCATTTTCAGGTTGTGCTAAAAATGACTACAAATGATTAAGTTGACCCACACTATATGTTATCATTTTCATAACTCATTTTCAGGTTGTGCTACAAATGACTATCATTTTCATAATTGTGCAATTCCAATATCATTTTCAGGTTATCATTTTCATAATTGTGCAATTCCAATAGCACTGTTAGAAGAAGCCTGCAAACATGTTAGAAGAAGCCTGCAAACATGTTAGAAGAAACTAATTGCTATATGCTATCATTTTCATTTTCATAGCACTGTTAGAAGAAGCCTGCAAACATGTTGTTGGAACACTATTCGGCAAGCATCAATAGCAGAAAGGAGCACATCCAGTTAGCACCATTCACATAAATTGTACGTCTCTATGACACTCAATCAACCAAAACTTCATTTTGAATGAACAAGATCGAAAATTAAATTTATAGACAATTTCAACTCAAACCCATTAATCATTTACTCAAATTTTTTTCACAACTACATTATAAAACAAAATTACATCTCAAATACCATCCAAAATCTTAAAAAAGATAAGTACAAAAATCAATAAAACTACCACTAACACACTGTTGATTAGGTCCCTTGTAAAAGCCCAAGGATCGTTGACTTGGGTTTCATCTCTTTGATAATGAGTTTGATCGCCACGATCCTCAGGAACATTATTTGGTTGGTCCACAGTCCACTACATCTTCAGTGTCGTTTGTTCTTGACTGATGCTCTCTTCTCGCCTCTTGTTCTTTTCTCGCTTCGTGCTCTAATCTGTCCTCTTCTGATAGCTTCCACATTTCGTAATCTTCATAGGCTTCTTCAACTGATTTGAAACCCTTGTACGTAGAACCCTTGTATCCGTTAATTTGTAATGCGCAACCTGGCCAAGTCAAATATACTCCAGGAACACGCCCGCGATAAACAACGTAAGCTTTGTATGTCATTCCTGCGTTGACAAAAAAATAACATCAGATTGAATAATTTCATATAAACTGATCCATAAAAAATAAAGGAGAAGAGGCTGAGGAGTTTATGCTCGATACATATGCATCAATTTTTTTTACAGGATACAATATATAAAGACGTTAGAAATTAAGTGTAACAATAACATTTCTAGCAATCATAGCAATATTGAACATGGATATATTAATATATATGTTATTGCTGATATTCATATATCCTGTAACATATATAAAGATATATGAATTGAAATGTTATTGCTAAGATACATGTTTGCAATTTCCTGTAACACAATTCATATATCTTAGCAATTTCTAGCATCAATTCATATATCCTGTAACATATATAAAGATTTTTTTTAGCAATCTTAGCACAATATATGTTCCACTTAATGAACCATTTTTTTGTCATATATTTCTCATCTCATCACCTGTAACAAGCTCTGTCACATAGCTAACCTAACATTTTGCAGAAGGAGAAGGAGAAAATCAGTTGGAGGTGAACATCACTTACCCCTTTTCGAGCTTCAGTTGTCGAACACCACTTGAGCTTCTCTTTCAGTTCTCGAATTTCTCCTCCAGTTCTCCTTCTCGAGCGAACCCTGGTCTTCCTCTTCAATCCCTTTTTCTAAGCCTCTCCTTCAGTTGAGCGAAAGGTTTACCCTCCCCTTTCTCTTCCTCTTCCCTTTTTTAAGGTTAAAATCATATCGAGATACCTCCGCCTCCTCTTCCTCTTCCCTTCTTCCTTTCCCTCAGATCCCCTTTCTATGAGCTTTTCTTCCCTTTTTTTTTAGGTTTCTAAGGATCAGATCGAGAGAATGCCTCTGTTTTTTCATTTTCCTGTTTTCAAGACCAGCCCACGTGTCTAGTACCATGCGGTGCACGTGCCAGGCACCATACAGGCATGAGTACCAGGCATCCTAGAATTTTCGATTGATGAAACACAGAGAGAGTCAGAGAAGGTGCAATGCATGTCGAGATGCTCTGTTAGCATTAAGTTTCTCTCCCCCAAAATGAGATTTACAATCTCTATCCTAGTTGCACGTGCATGGCAACACCTTCTGATGCAAACCTAGCCAGGACTCCTGGCCGTGTAGACGCGTTGATCCACAAAATAAACATACGGATGAACTCGAATATGGATGCATTAAAAATGTTTGATGCAAATGAAATAGGGTAAGAATCTCCAATCTTTCCCAATCAAATATCCCATATTAAAGGTGAAATTATGACCTAAAACTTGTTGGATTATTCCTTCCTTCCAAAATACTCAAAACTTACGAAACAGTATTTAAACTCAAACTTAATTAACACAGTAACTGCCGACAGAAATGAATGAAATTTGTTTCCGCTTTATTAGTCGTTAATAATACAGTAGTGTCAAATCTGTCATTATCCTCTCTTTTTTTCCCTTTTTTTTTTCTTTTTCTTTTTCTTTAATTAATTAATTTAGCTTTTCCATCTAGTAGATGGTTTGTCTAAACAGCGAAGGAAGGGGCAAGGAAACCAGCGAGGGAGGGGGTGAAGCCGTTCACCCCATCGAGATGTGTACAATGGCTTCCAAATACGCCATTTCACGCATTTCGAGGGGATGAACGTCTTCAACCCCCCTCCCTCGCTGGTTCCCTCGCCCTTTAAATTTCCCTTAATAATTATTTCCAAAGAAGAAGAAGAAAGAAAAAAAGCAAAAGAGAGAGTGCAAGAAAGCCGTTTCTGTTTCTTCCCACCGAAGAGGGCTTAAGCTTAATCAATTTAGGGAAACAGAAATACAGATTCTAAAATTAAATCATCACACAAGTGTGAGTGAGTTCCTAATTTCCCATTTTACAAACCCTAATCTATTCTTCTTATTCTTATTCTTATAATTATTGATGAATTTGAAATTGATTGATTGATTGATTTTTACAGCAAAAAATCATCTTCAAATCTGTTGTCGTCGCTGAATTCGATGGTGTGAGGTGGAGATCTCTGCATTTAAAAGCCCAAACCAAATACTTCTTGGCGTCTTTAAATGCAAATTGAGAGCTCTTTTGAAGTTTGGATTCGTCACCTATTTGTCTATATGGGGTAAGTCATTCCATTTCATGTCAAGTTTTTTTTTTTTTTTTTTTTTTTTTTAAAGTAAATAATGATATTTGGAATCTTATTGATGTGTTGCTTGGTAAATAAGCCAAGATTCGGATCAGTTTAAATTTGCTTCTTAGATTCTAGGTTCGGATTATATATTATTATTTCCTTTGAAGAGAATGTAGGATTCTTGTATTGAAAAGAAAGCATGAAGGAGAGTTTTGAGATGTTTGATGCTTTTGAAGAAGAAGAATTGGTTTTCGGAGTTTGTTGTGAGGATTTTGAATTGGAATTATATGAAGAGGTTATGGAGGAAGAGTTTGAAGAGGAAGTTGAGTTCTATGGTAAGTGAGAATGGTTAAGAATATATATATATTTTTAGCTGGTTTATTTGGTTTGGTTTTTTTTTTTTTGGGGATGTTAGAGTGTAAGCTAGGCAAGGATCAGTGTGCTCGTGTTTTTGTTGCGTTGTGAATTAGAAACCATGGCACATATAGTCTGGTTACACACAAAGTGTCTTTAGAACAATTCGATATAGTTATGTTTTGACTGGGCGATGTGGGATGGTGAACTGTGACATCTAGCATTATCTAGTGACAAATGAATTGTTGAAGGAGTTCTATAGCAGTTGCTCAGAACTTTTTTTATATGCTATCAGTTTGTTAGTTAGTTTTGTATCAAATTGCTTATCTCCAATTTTCGAGCAACTATATTATGTTCTGTGTTCATGCATTGTGTTTGGGTTGGTTTTTTGTATATATATATGTGTGTGCGAAGTTTTTCCAAATCACCTATACATCTTCATTAGTGATTGTCCAAGTTTTTCCAAATCCTATATCTCCAATTGTCTACGTACACTTATATAAATCAACTGTATCTCCAATTTTGTCCAAGTTTCTCCTAATCCTCACATTGGTCTAGGTGAAGTTTCGCCTAATCCTCGCATTGCCCAATGCGAACAAACTTTTTTCGGACAGATTTACGTGACTTTAGTAAAATGGTCATAACTTTCTTATTTCAAAACATTTTCAAGTGATTCAAATTGTGTTTATTAGATAACTCAGAGTACTACAATTTTCATGTGTTGATGAGTTTGAGAATCGATCTTGATCGAGCACATAAGTTGGCTGAAAGTCAGAGACACTACCCTGTTTTCATTGCGAGATAGATTTGCGCGACTTTAGTAAAATGAGCATAACTTGCTAATTTCAAAACATTTTTCAAGTGATTCAAATTGTGTTTTTTAAATAACTCATAGTACTACAATTTTCGTGTTTTGATGAGGTTGATAATTGGTCTCGATCGAGCATATAAGTTGGTCGAAAGTCAGGGACACTATCTTGTTTCATTGTGAGACAACTTTGTGTGACTTTAGTAAAATGATCATAACTTGTTTATTTCAAAACATTTTCAAGTGATCCAAATTATGTTTTTTAAATAACTTATAGTACTACCATTTTCGTGTTTTGATGAGGTTGAGAATTGGTCTCGATCGAGTATATAAGTTGGTCGAAAGTCAAGGACATTATCCCGTTTCATTGCGAGACAACTTTGCGCGACTTTAGTAAAATAACCATAACTTGCTCATTTCAAAACATTTTCAAGTGATTCAAGTTGTGTTTATTAAATAACTCAGAGTACTACAATTTTTGCGTTTTGATGAGCTTGAGAATCAGTCTCGATCGATCATATAAGTTGAACCAAAGTAAGGGATAGTGCCTTGTTTTTCAGAGACAAAGAGGGTAAGAGAGGTGACGGGGTGGTGGTGATGCTTGAAGGAGAAAAAAGGGAGAAAAGTGACGGTGGCGGGAGGGAGGGAGAGAAGTGGCGGTGGCAAGGTGATGATGGCAGTGTCTGATGAAGAAGAGAGGGAGGGAGGAGAAGAAAAGAAGATGAAAGAGAGAAAATTTTAAATTTTTGAGTTTTTATTGGTGGTGTGGGAGAGAAGTGGTGGTGTGGGAAATAAAGTAGGTGGTGTGGAAGAGAAAAAGTTGATTTGATGGTGTGGGACAATACTTTAGGTGGTGTGGAGTAGTCATTGCCTAAAAATAATGTTACCCATTAGTCATGAAGATAATTTCATGGCCGCTTTCTTGTAAACTAAATTTGATTAGCTTTATGTTTGGACAAGATAACATACCTCTAAATCAGATACCTTGAGAACTCGAAATGAAGAAATATAACAATCTTTGATGTATGAGTATCATATGCCTTAATGCTGTATTCCACGTAGTGATAAAAATATCACCAATATTTGAAATATATGTTGGAGGTGATCAATGATCATAATTGGGAACATATGCGACATATTGATAGATAGCGATTTTTGCAAAAACTAGCATGTTATAAGTCATCAATCGGTTAAATTTCTATTGGCTGATATATATCGTACGATATCAAAATTTCAATCATTGGTTCCATGTAAGTATGTTTCCGCTCACTCAAGTAAAATTACTGCAGGTACTAGGGTGATTATACATGTACTGATACTACATGAAATTGTAGCGCATCTATTCTGATTTTGAAGAGTGACTGCAAGGCTTTGGTCTTGGTTTGCTGGTGCTAATCGTTTTTGTGGTTAAACCTGATTTGCAACAGAGCAGAGGTTGTCTTGGATGCTGTAGTAAGGCCATACCAATAACTGCTGTCGATGAACCATCAAAGGGACTAAGAATACAAGGCCGTACAGTGAAAAAACCCGGTGTTTCAGACGATTTCTGGAGCACCAGCACATGCGAGATGGACAATAATAGTGCACTTCAATCTCAGAGGAGCATCTCTTCAATCAGCACATCAAATCAAGCCCTTGATCAACAAGGTGGAACGGGCAGCACGAGCAGCCCTCCTGAGTTTGTTAATCATGGTAATTCAAAAAATATGTTTATTCTTTCTCTTCTTTTCATGACTGTGAAAGATGCATACCATTTGCTTGTATTTCAATACTCGCAATTATCAACCAATCATTCTGGTGTTTTTTTTTTTCCAAATAACTGGATCCATGTAGTGTTCATAAGTTGATTCTCTTATGCAAATTGCAGTCTTTGGAGGATATGGGGTCAATAGATGGTTATCATTCTGGAAAGTGTTCACATCTGTGAATGTTTTTGGGACTATTTCCATCGCTTGAGTGATTTTCTTTTGTTAGTTTCCTCAGAATTTGCTTATCTGTACCACAGGTCTTCTTCTTTGGAATCAAACAAGGCAGCTGTGGATTGGAAATAAAAGGCCAAAAATCGGGATACAACAGGTTCAGGAACCCAGATTAAGGTAAGTTTTATTTATTTTTATTTATAACATCTTGTAATCTATTGCATTTTGTGAGGTAGAATCCCAAATTAATCTTGCAACTCTCCATTTATTTCAGCTGTCTATCAAAATCATAGATGTGAGTCTGCACTTATTCCATGGAAGCTTGATAATCTGTTAACTGTAAATGCTTAGAGTATCTGTTTCAGAAGTAACCATAAGCGCACTGTTACTATTTGTTCGAATCTGCGCAAAGCTTGATAATTGTGATTGTCTTCTTGTAACCTTTTTTTTCTCAGAAGTTATTCTCTACGAATCTTTAAACGATTCTGGCGCTTTTGCAGTTGGAATTCGACCTACGAAAGTTTGCTTGGTTCCAGCAAGCCTTTTCCCCAGCCCATTCCGCTTTCCGTAAGTCAAACTCTCATGTTAGTTACATTAGTTAAGCCAATCCAACAATCACAATTCGATTGCTGACCTTAATTTCCTATTTTTTGCCCTGGAATCAGGAAATGGTAGAT
The DNA here is from genome assembly GCA_963556465.1 of Berberis vulgaris. NCBI lineage: Eukaryota > Viridiplantae > Streptophyta > Magnoliopsida > Ranunculales > Berberidaceae > Berberis > Berberis vulgaris. The sequence goes on from OY747135.1 coordinate 78,784,591, forward strand.
TTTCTTGTGGATATTTGGGAGCAGGAGGGGATGTATGATTAAGCGAGTTATGCTTTGTAGGGATGATAGAGTTCAAGGTTTTCAGAAAATCAAGAAGCCATGCTGTAGTTTGTACCATATCGAAATGGGATTGTGTGAAGGCATTTGTAATTGTAGAAACTATCTTCCTCTCACTGTTTTTCCTTCTTAACAGGCTTTCTTGTTTCCTCCACTCAATCTAATGTATAGAGCAAAATTTGTGTATTTCTCTATCTGCTGCCTAGGTATGGTATACCGTCTCCCCGCGATGCCTAGTAATTCATACAAATGATTGGCATATTAGACAAGCCCTTCATTTAGCTCCAGTAGACATGGATAATATCCAGAGAAATCTTAATGTCGATAAGGGAGAATTTCTAGTTTTTTTTTTTTTTTTTTAAGGTAGATTACCTGTGCCACATTGTTACTCCCTAGCAAAGGCTACCTTGCTGATATGTCAATATCCTTACCTCAATGACTTGCTAGACAACACTTGCAATTGTTGCATACCTTGCTATATGACCCTCTCCATGTCTATAAGACCTCGAACCAGTTGGATCAAACTGATAATTTGTCGAAATTATTTGTTATGGGGGTTGAGCAAGCTCTACTAACTGGAATTCTAAAGGTGATCATGTGTCAATCCGTCATCTTTTGAATTTTCAAATTGCCCTTTCTTATATTTTGAATTTTGAATTTGCCTGTCCATATTTTCGAAATTAATATAGTTTTCATATTTGGAAAGTTAATGATCTATTTGAGGAGTGTTGAAGGCGCGACCCAAAAACTAAGGTGATATGCCAAAGACATGACATTATACCTATGCCAACACGTTATATGAAAAGTGTATGGCTGTGGACGCTATTAACGGCATAGCTGATACATTAGTAATATATGACCTAAAATGAAAACTATATTAATTTGTGTATTCCATTCACTGATTTGATGTGTGTATTCAATTGTAGCAGGACTTATGTTCAGTATTTGTTGCACAAGATACAGGACTCTTAGAAGGTGCGAGAGAAGTAAAAGCACACAGCAAACGTGGCAGAATATAAGCAATCTCTCTGGAACACTCGTCAACTTTCTCGGACACAATTCATGAAGAAGAAAGAACAAAGTTCAAAAGACTTTATGTATATCTCACCAGAAGCTCTTAGACACTTCTTTCACCTACTCAAAGCTCTCCTTTAAAAATCCCACTTCGTTATTTCTCTTCATTGCATAGTTTCCACTCTTGAAAAAACAAAATACTGAGCAAATTTTAGAAAAATAGTCATGGCTTTAGCTCGTTTGGCTTTCCTTAAGAAACTTCAGCAGCAGCAAAGCACTAGTTGTGCTTCTTTGTTGAATACTAGTAGAGCAACAAGTGCTCTTCTGGGTTCTAGTAATCATGAAGATCGTCGTGATACCGAGTTTGTGAGGAGGTTTTCGAGTACTGGGACTGATGGTGGGAATGAGAATAAGTCATCAAATGATCAGCAGATAGCAGTCACCCAAGACTCTGGGAAAAAGAAGTCGAAGCTCTTTCCAAAGTTTGGAAAAGGAGGCCTTTGGAAGAGGAATAAGCGAAGGGATGAATTGGCTCCCTTTGATCTTCAATGTAATTCTCTCTACCTTTCTCTTCTATATATATATCACTAAACTTATACTTAGTTTAAATGTTGTTGTTTTTTTTTTTTTTTTTTATCCCTTGGTCTTTCCTACTCTAAATAATTCGGCACGGTTAAAATCGTGGCTATGTGATATCATCCCCTATCAATTGTTATATGTGTGGAACATTTGATTCAATGCTTGTAGTTATTCTTGAATTGGATTTGGTTAATTTATATGTTGTATATTTTATGTTTTGTTTTTAACATAGTTTGAAATATAACAAGTGGTAATGTTGTTAACATTGGACATTTTTTCAGATATCTTTCCCTCAGGGTTAGGTGATGCACTACTACAAGCAACCCACAATCTGAATAGAGTGTTTGAAAACTTGGGACCATCACGCTTATTTGGGCAAATGAAAGAGAAAGATGATCACTATAAGCTGAAATACGAAGTCCCGGGCTTAACCAAAGAGGACATCAAGATCAAGGTTGAAGATGGAATTTTAACAATTGAAGGAGAGCACAAGGCAGAAGAAGGGGATGAGGACGACGATGAGCACTCAACTAGTTATGGATATTACAATGCTAGTGTCTTGTTGCCTGATGATGCCAAGGTTGATGAAATTAAAGCTCAAATGAAGGATGGTGTTCTTAGGATTACCATACCCAGAACTGAGAAGCCTAAAAAGGATGTGAAAGAGGTGGCAATTAACTAACTAAGTAGATGTTCTGTTCCAAATGCTTGTTTAATTTGCTTTTTTTGTGTGTGATATTTTGTATCAACTGAGTGCTTGTTGTAGTGTTGTAAGAATAAAGTAATGTTAATTGCCATGAATTAAGGAAATTAGCCATTTGGATATGACAATTTTCATTCAATCTATTGGGGTGGTTTTGGGCCTCTCTGTCAGCTAATCTTTTGATCATTTTTGGGTCTTTTTTAACCCCAAAAGCTAGTTAATAAAGTGAGGTTTTTCTTCACACTTAATCACGGACTCTTTCCAAAGAAGATGAGGAAGGAGCCAACATAATATGTGGAGTATGAAAATGAAGCGAGCCATGGTGCTCTCTTGAGTGAGTTCGTGAAGCATGTGTGAGAATTTGAGGAGACTACTAAATATAACATTTTTATTTTTATTTTTTGGTGAAGCACATCGCATATAATCATGGCATATAATAAGAAGAAACTAAAAAACGGTTACATAAGCATGGGCTTCATGATTAAGTTATATAGGAATAAGGCTACAAGACCAACTAGAAAGACTTAGAAAGACCTGAAAGCAAGGACTAAATACTACATATAAAGTTACTGTTGAGCTGCTATCTCAGAGTGCAAAAGAGAGTGAAGAGTCCCAGAGTCTCCCAACAGCCACCCGGTGGGCCAATATTGTGCTTGGATCAGTAACAAGGCGGCTTCCGCAGCAAAACATTCAACTATAGTATTATCTGTTACTCGGTCTGGGATTGTGTCTACTAATCTAACATGCACTCATCCAAAAGCATCCATCGCAAAGACACCAAAAGCTCCCTGCTGAGAGGATGCAAAGAAACAAGCATCATAAGAAACCAAGATCGAATTAGGGGAAATGGTAGTATGAGGTATGGCTGGGCAGGTCCGGGTAACTGGCTCGAAAAGTAAAAATAAAAAATCGGCCCGAAAAATTTAAGCCCGTAATTATGAGGCTCGAAACCGGACTGAGTTGATCGATTAACCGAATTTCAAGCCGGTCTCGGTCCTAAGCGCAAATGCCAAATTGAAATTCAGCCCAAAGTGCTGAATTTTATAAAGCCCAAAGTGTTGAATTTGATAAAGCCCAAAGTGAAACAGGCCATGATTTGGAAATGAAACAGACCATGAATTGACTTTTTAACTATTTAACTATTTAATTGACTTTTTAACTGCCCAGCCCAAAGTAATTGTAAATGTTTTTTTAGGGTTTTTAACTATTTAACTTGGGTCAGGCCGGTTAACCGACGGGTTTCAGAAAGGTTAACCGAGGACCGGACCAGAAACTTCGGGCCGGGCCGGGTTTTAAAACCAAAAATTTTATAATTAATAAAAAACGATCCGAACTGACCCGATCGGTCCGGTTTTCAATCCGAAATGCCCACCCCTAATATGAGGTGGCCTGGAGTGAGAGTTGAGCTTGTGGGTCCTAACTGCCTCGAGTTGGTTACTAATAGTAAGCAGTCTGACATTCTGATCCTCGGATAGTGGTGAAGAAACTAAAAAACACAGTTACGTAACTGTCTACCAACACTGGAAGCCAAAACATGGGCTTCATGATTAAATTATATAGGAATAAAGTTACAAGACCAACCAGAAAGACCTGAAAGCAAGGACTAAATATTACATATAAAGTTACTGTTGAGCTGCTATCTCAAAGTGCAAAAGAGAGTGAAGAGTCCCAGAGTCTCCCAGCAGCCATCCAGTGGGCCAATATTGTGCTTGGATCAGTAACAAGAAGGCTTTCGCAGCAAAACATTTGGATATGACAATTTTCATTCAATCTATTGAGGTGGTTTTGGGCCTCTCTGTCAGCTAATCTTTTGATCATTTTTGGGTCTTTTTTAACCCCAAAAGCTAGTTAATAAATTGAGGTTTTTCTTCACACTTAATCAGGGGCTCTTTCCAAAGCCGACGAGGAAGGAGCCAACATAATCTGTGGAGTATGAAAATGAAGCGAGCCATGGTGCTCTTGAGTGAGTTCGTGAAGCATGTGTGAGAATTTGAGGAGACTACTAAATATACATTTTTATTTTTATTTTTTGGTGAAGCACATCGCATATAATCATGGCATATAATAAGAAGAAACTAAAAAACGGTTACATAACTGTCTACCAACACTAGAAGCCAAAGCATGGGCTTCATGATTAAGTTATATAGGAATAAAGTTACAAGATCAACTAGAAAGACCTGAAAGTAAGGACTAAATACTACATATAAAGTTACTGTTGAGCTGCTATCTCATAGTGCAAAAGAGAGTGAAGAGTCCCAGAGTCTCCCAACAGCCACCCAGTGGGCCAATATTGTGCTTGGATCAGTAACACAAGGCGGCTTCCGCAGCAAAACATTCAACTATAGTATTATCTGTTACTCGGTCTGGGATCGTGTCTACTAATCTAACATGCACTCGTCCAAAAGCATCCACCGCAAAGACACCGAAAGCTCCCTGCTGAGAGGATGCAAAGAAGCAAGCATCATAAGAAACCAAGATCGAATTAGGGGAAATCGTAGTATGGTATGGCTGGGCAGGTCCGGGTAACCGGCTCGAAAAGTAAAAATCGAAAACCGGCCCGAAAAATTTAAGCCCGTAATTATGAGGCTCGAAACCGAACCGAGTTGACCGGTTAATCGAATTTCAGGCCGGTCTCGGCCCTAAGCGCAAAGTCCAAATTGAAATTCAGCCCAAAGTGTTGAATTTTATAAAGCCCAAAGTGTTGAATTTGGTAAAGCCCAAAGTGAAACAGGCCATGATTTGGAAATGAAACAGGCAATGAATTGACTTTTAACTATTTAATTGACTTTTTAACTGCCCAGCCCAAAGTAATTGTAAATGTTTTTTAGGGTTTTTAACTATTTAACTTGGGTCGGACCGGTTAACCGACGGGTTTCAGAAAGGTTAATCGAGGACCGGACCAGAAACTTCGGGCCGGGCCGGGTTTTAAAACCAAAATTTTTATAATTAATAAAAACTCGATCCGAACTGACCCGATCGGTCCGATTTTCAGACCGAAATGCCCACCCCTAATATGAGGTGGCCTGGAGTGAGAGTTGAGCTTGTGGGTCCTAACTGCCTCGAGTTGGTTACTAATAGTAAGCAGTCTGACATTCTGATCCTCGGATAGTGGTGAAGACGGAGGGTCTCTTGTTGGGATAAGGCTGGTGGTGTGGGAGGGAGCGACACAAATAGATGTTTCAAGGACGTGGTGTAAAGAAGTGGGTCGGTCTACCTGGTGGATGGATTGAGGTGCAAGGAACCACTGTTTTTTCCAAGTCATCCACGTGTGCTTGGTATTGTTAAGGAAGCACTGCACCGAGAATTTGAGTTTACAAAAAATGATATTGTTGCGGGTATTCCAGATAGTATGAATTACCGCCACAAATTGGGAGAGCATTTCATCCCTGACCTGCTGATGTGCCCCCACGGTTTTTCCAAAGGAATTTAAGGAAGCCAGTGGTCATTTGTCCACGAAGGTTGGCTCCACTCCAGTTAATGGGAATGGGGGATAGTAGCAAGAGTTTAAGGATAACTGGGCAGAGGAAGAAAATGTGAACAATATCCTCAACATGATCCTGACAAAAGACGCAGAAATTGTCTACTGGGACATGGATACAACTCAGGTTGGACATTGTGGGAAGCAAGTTTTGATAGATCTTCCAAAGCAGAAGAATGTCAGTAGCTGGAGCTTTGATTTGCCATAAATCTTTCACCAGTTTAGGATTGATTTGGTGATTATGGTGATCAAAAGTGGAAGACTCTAAGGCTTTTGATTGAAAAAATTCTTTTTTTGTCAAACTTCCATATTAGTGAGTCTGGATAGAGCGAAGGGTGAATGATAATGTCTAAAATCTCTTTAGCCACATGATGTGGACAATGAGAAGAGATAAGTTCGTTATTCCACTGATGCGGGCTTAACTAACCTAAAGAAATAGGCTAATTTAACCCACTTGTAATAACCGCAAGTGCACGGTGCCTAACTGGTAGACAACGGCAAGTACGAGTCGATCCCACGAGGAAGGTGGATGCAATTGAATTTAATAATTTAATTAAACTAATTTGGAGAAAAATGGGGTTACAACATATTTTAAAACTAAACTAAAAATAAATTAAAAATAAGAAAAATAAAATAAAATAAAAGATAGATGAGATGAATTTTGTGGGCTTTGACTCACCAATGAGTTAGCAAAAATTATTTAAATCTAAATTACTGAATTTAAATACGAGAAGCTTTAGGGATGAGAATCCCTTGCTTACACCGAATATGTCACCGTTAAAATCAAATTAAATTATATCATGTTTCTATCAAACATTAACAAATTATTTCAAGCAAAAACAATTTATCAAAAACTTTCATAAATAAATTTCTAATTAACAATTTAGCACACAATTCAGTAAAATCAATCACAATAACTTATACAACCCATTTAGTTTGTCGCAAACTCGATGTGGTGGTACTCAGCATATCAGCAGTTGGTCCGAACATGAATCCCGAGAAAATGAAGTACACAAGCTCTATGGTGGTACAAAGCGGGTACCGGGGGTGCACATAACGAAAATTAGAATTTAACTCATTCCCGCGCCTCTACTACAGTTCCCTTCGTTCCCAGCGCGACAGCACCTGGAACACCGCTGTTCTTCGCTCCTCGCGAGCTTCCTCCTGCTCCAACCTGGCTCCGGTACCTGCAGGAAGACTGAGTGTGAGGAAACAGTGAAATAAGGAAAGGAAACAGACAGAAAAAAAAACAATAACAGAGAGCTTGCGGAGCCCTGTTTCTCCTGTCACGGTGATTTGTGCCGCCTGCTGAAGCGCTGCTTGCGACGGTGGTCGTGAGAGAGGGAGGCAGGAAGGAGCTCGAGACAAAGAGAGGCCGAGAGAAGAGGAGGAACAGTGGCGGCGGCGAGGCGGAACAGAGCCGCGGTGAGGCTCTGTTTCGCGGCGCGGTGGTGGTTCTCGGTCTGTTGTGATGCAGGAACAGAGAGGGCGAGGTGGAGGAGGGAGAGATCGTGGAGAAAAGAGGAAAACAGGGAGCAGGGTCTGTGGCGAGGCGGATGTCTGACGCGAAACAGGGTTGTCACTCCCCTGTTTCGTGGTGGTGGCGGTGCTCGTGTGGTGGTGGTGGTGGCGGAGAGAGAGGGAGGGACGACGAGATGAAGGGTGATGGCGAGGCTCAGTGGCGAGGTGATGTCTGATGCGAAACAGGGTTGTCACTCCCCTGTTTCGTGGTTGTGACGGTGCTCGCACGGTGGTGGCGGGCTGAAGTGGTGGCTCTGGTGTGATGAAAATCACTTTGTGAGGAAGAGGGTTTAATTTTCAGTAATTTTTCTTTTCCCTTCTCTTCCTCCCCTTTCTCATCCATTGAATTTTTGTATTTATAGATAATTAGGAGAAAATGAATATGGACAAGTTTAGGGGAGGGTTCAATGAGTGATTTAAGGCAAAAATAAATCAGAATCTTGAATAATTTAGGGAATGTGTCTAGGGTTTGATTGGGCTTAGCATTGGATTTGGATTTAAGTTATGGGCTTAGGTTTTGGGTTTAGATGTGTGACCATCTACTTTGTACCACCGCTAGAATCGACTAATTGTCGTTCCTTAACTTTTCGCCTTAATATGATTTCATCGTTTATGCTCAAATTCCTACAAAGACATGAAAACGAAATAATTACTATAAAATATAATAATCGAAACACTAACATATATAAATTAAGGGATGTATTATGTAATAATTATGTGAATATCAAATACCCCCAAACCTATATTTTGCTAGTCCTCGAGCAAAACAATAAAAAGAAAATCATAACTCACTTTCGCAGGAATCATCGGTTGCACTTACCTTAAACGTGCAACAAGGCTTTAAACCCGTAGATTACCTCTAGTGGACGAGTTATAGTCTCGTGAGGGTTTCCAGAAAATGTTACCCACAAACATTACTGACTCAACAAAACTTGGTCAAACAGTGTTCATTTTAAAACTTCAAGAAATGCAAGAAACCAACAATGTCATTTTAGTGTATCAACAAATTTCCAAATAATTTAATATTCTCCAAAGATTAGAAAAAAATTCACAATCATCCTCAACTCAATGTGTGTGTGTGTGTGTGTGGATAGCACTATCAACATAACTTTTCATTTCAGAGTAAAATAATGACTAAATCTCCTGTAGAAATGTTGTTTTGACTCCAAACCTCTCATGTCACTCACAACAAAACACTCAGAGATTTGGTATTTCACTTAGTTTATATGTGAGGAAAAGAGTAAATAATTTAAAACAATCATCTCACATATAGTATTACGAAGAACAGACTTTTCAAGAATGGAATGAACATGATCTCATGGACAGGAATATCAATTACTTTTGGGAATGTTGAATCAAACACCATAGGTCTTGGTTATTAAATCTCCACATCTACCGAACCAACCTTTACCTAAGATTAACTAGGACTTTGTTGGGTTGTAACGGGGCTTGGGTAATGGTTAATAAGGAATGTCATAAATTTCTAGGAATATATACACCCATTCACGAACAATTGGGGCTGTCAAGAATAAACTAATGTTGCGCACCATCAATTTTTTCTTCATTCTCACATCTTTATCCTCATTGAAGAATCATTTTTTTTTTTTTTTTTTTTTCTTATAGAGGATTTATGAAATATCTCATATTTTGCTCTTTAATGTCCTTTTGACACCAAGTATATCCATCCATACACATTCCCAAAAAAGTTGGGTCAAGGTTAATGGGTTAACAAATAAAAGTTATTCTAAGGCTAAAAAAGGTTAATGTTATGGGTAAGTTAAAAGGTTAGTTACTAGTCTAAAGAAAAAAAAAATGCCTAGATCATTTCTTAAGTTCGGGTCAATATTATGACATCTCAATTGAATAAGCCAAGAAGTTCTAGTATAATAATTCAATTTTAATGTCATTCCCAAAGCAATTGATCAGAAAAATGAGAATAATGAGATCATCAACAAGATAATACGGACTCAAGAAAAAATCAGAGTTTATGTATGACCCTCGAAAAAATAGAAAGGCTCAAAACTTTCAGGGTTAAGTCTCCACTATTATTCTAAGGTTTTCTAGTATCTATTTCACTCATCAACTTCAAGTTATGCTAATATGGCTCATGGTGCAAAGATAATTGAGTTGAAAAATCTTATGAACTAGATCTAACTTAAGGATCTTACTAAACTTTCAGTCTTTATTAATATACCAATATGTCAAGTTGGTTTGCATTTTCTTGAGCATAAAACATTTAAAATTCATTTTCGTAATCACAAAAGACCAAGTTTTCTTGAAAGAAAAGCATTTTTTTTTTAGAATAAAAAAACACTACGAAAAATTCACCGACTCATGAACCCTACCCCCAAACCTAATCCAAACATTGTCCTCAATGTTTAACAAAATAATTCTGACAAATGAATGAAATAAGTACATGAGAGGAGGTTAGAACAGTATTACCGCGGTGAAGATTTTACCAATTTCCATGAAGTCATCCATCAATGAGGCTCACAAACATAAGAATCATGGAGTTTTCATTAGAAATCGATAAAATGCAGACTCGACACTAACAAAGAAAAGGCAAGTTGTAAGTCAAAACTGTTACGGAGCTAACGAGTATGAGTGAAACACAACTAAATAGGGTACTCGAAAATCAATCCAGATTAACAGGAAAGACACATAACTAAAGCTAGGCTGCCTCCTAGGAGCGCTTGGTTTACCGTCATCAGCCCGACAAATATTCTTCCTAAAAAATGGTGTATCGAAAAGTGGAGAGGAAGAACATGACAAACACTTAGTCCATGGTCGTATATCAACAACCTGAACAGTTGAGGATCAATCCACCAAAATATAGCAATCACATGGGGCACCAAATGCACTAGGACATTCCAAACGTGACCAGTAGTCATACACAACAGATGATCCTTGCGTGCTCCAAAAAGGGAACATCCTATGTCTGGTTCCAAATCAGAAGATTGAATAATTTTCACAACAGGATGGAGAAAACTGAAATCCTCACTACAGCACAAGGGATCGGTGAAAGTAGCCTTAGTAAATGGGAATGAGATGCAAGTAGATAAGACGATTAATATATCAGGTGGTACAAGCTCATCACATGAATCACATAGAGATATTGGTCTAGACAACTCATCACCTGAAAATGCATACCTGAGGGTGTCAGGTAATTGCTTAAGGTCAAGCTCAGGTGGCTCAACTGATGGGACTAGTTTTGACTCACTGAGTGGAAGAGGCTTCACTTTAGACTTCCATTTATAACTAGGATCCACAATGGGGACTGAGTCAAGCAAATCATTGACTTCCCTAATGGAATCATCAACATCAAAGTCTAAACTAAAATGAGTCAAAGAAGCCTTTAAATGGTCATGTGTATCATGAAAATAGGCAAGGGGAGACTCTAAAGAATGTTCACAGTTTGATTCGATGCATGAGTCACTAGGAAGGCATGAGTCAACATGGGAAGGAGATGTCTGTAGTGTCTCGGAATCTACAGGTTCATCAATAAATGAGGCTTTATCAACCTTCTTATGAGAGGAGGATGCAACCTGTGTAAAATTGGGTGAGGATTTAATAACACTTATGTCAGGCATTCATACCTGATTGTCAACCAGTTTTCCACTCCTAATGGATTGGACATCTTCACTGTCCGACTCAGATGTGCCACTAATTTCATATTGACCATTTGGGTTGGAAATAGGTTGGCTAGGGAATATTTCTAACTCTATCTCAAGAAGTGACTCAGCCATCTGACTCAAAGTCATCTCAAGTTTCTTGATAGCTTGAGAGTTTTGTCGATAAATAACTGTCAATTCTGTGATATCCTGAGAATTTTGCTCAAGAATTTCTCCTGTTCGCTGCATGACACGAGTTAAGGCGTCCTCTAAACTAGATGTGTTAGAAGGAGGAACAACTCGATGAAATTGAGACTCATTATCAGGAATGAAAGCTTGAGGAGTCTGAGGAGTGTCTAGAGGTCCTTCATGGTACTGACCATGAACCCATGAGAAGTCAGGATGATAGGCTAAACCTGAGTTGTAATAACCTAAATATGGATCATAATCAGGTCGTCGCATGTCATAAAATGAATTGACTTGATCGGAAAAATAGGCTGGATAATCCCTTGTGTTCATCATTTTTTTTTAAAAATCACTAACTCTAAACAAAATATACACAGACTTACACACAATCAGCAACCAATAAATGCACAAGAAACATGCCTCCCTAAGCAATCAACTTTTTTGAGATCAATTATCTTTTTATCTTTGGGGGACAATTATTTCTTATGTAATCTTTATATCAGATCAATGGGTGCTACAAGATGATCCTAAGAGTGTATACTTTACACCACAAAGTTCAAAATCAGTAGGCTAGAGTTTTGTTTCAAAGAAATCGGATTATTGCACAAGAGAATGAGGTCACAATGGTCCAATTAAGTACTTCTTTGTGCTACCGCTCTGCAAGCCAATAGATGTGAGAACGATGTGATGTTAAATGTACACTTGAGGCTTGTGTTCCTAACCCAAAACTGTTAGTTACACCAATTCTTCTTGTGGATCGTAACTTACTTATGACTCGGCGTATCGGGTAAATTACCCTTGTGGCAGTGGCCTCTCGGAGTTCATTGAATGATTAAACCCATCGTCACTTTTAGCTTGGGTCAACACAAAAATTATTGGATTCACCTTAGTCTTGGTTGTCCTATGAACACCATACCTAAAAGATGACTCTATCTAACTTGCTAATTGATTTTAATTATGTTTGGCTATTGGTTGCACACAGCTGGAGTGATGAGGTGGGGATATCAAGTCCCACCAGTTTCTATTTAGAAGTTGGGTCTGCTTATTATGAATTACTAAAGTTTAGCATCCACAATTACAGAAATTAAACAACCAATCACACAATTTCAAACAATTACACAAAGCACCCGGGTCGCTAATACATTGCGTGTGATAGAAATACTTACCGTGTGCATATTCCAATCTACACAAAAAGTTAGCACAATTCAAAAAAATGTCTGACTTCTTTTTATCCGTTTCACTCAACACACAAGCACATGCAAATAAATTTACTGGTCTTAGTCTTAGAAGTCGGATTTCTAAATCACAAGAGATTATTGGGTACAATTAAAATTGTTTCCCTATAATTTCTTTTGACTTAGAAAATTTTGGGTTTTTTTTTGTGATTAAACAAAATGAAAACAGTAGAGTTTAAAAATTATTACACCACACACTCATAAAACGAGGTGAAAATAAAATTAAAACTCTCCTCACAAAATAAAAAATAAAAAAAAATTTGCTTGATGTTTTGCAGGATCGTCCAATATCCTCGAGAAGCGTGTATTCTGCAAAATCAAACACAAAATGAGTGTAAAAAGAACTTAATATAATAAAAATAATTTTTTTTGTTTTGTTTTTTTTTTTTTGAAATTTTTGTTTTTTTTTTTAAAATTAGTGAAAATAAATCTTAAATTCAATTACACCGCTACCTTCCCTGGCAACGGCGCCAAAAACTTGATGCAGACTTAACTAACCTAAAGAAATAGGCTAATTAAATCCACTTGTAATAACCGCAAGTGCACGGTGCCTAACTGGTAGACAACGGCAAGTACGGGTCGATCCCACGAGGAAGGTGGATGCAATTGAATTTAATAATTTAATTAAACTAATTTGGAGAAAAATGGGGTTACAGCATATTTTAAAACTAAACTAAAAATAAATTAAAAATAAGAAAAATAAAATAAAATAAAAGATAGATGAGATGAATTTTGTGGGCTTGGACTCACCAATGAGTTAGCAAAAATTATTTAAATCTAAATTACTGAATTTAAATACGAGAAGCTTTAGGGATGAGAATCTCCTTCTTACACCGAATATGTCATCGTTAAAATCAAATTAAATTATATCATGTTTCTATCAAACATTAACAAATTATTTCAAGCAAAAGCAATTTATCAAAAACTTTCATAAATAAATTTCTAATTAACAATTTAGCACACAATTCAGTAAAATCAATCACAATAACTTATACAACCCATTTAGTTTGTCGCAAACTCGATGTGGTGGTACTCAGCAGATCAGCAGTTGGTCCGAACACGAATCCCGAGAAAATGAAGTACACAAGCTCTGTGGTGGTACAGAGCGGGAACCGGGGGTGCACATAACGAAAATTAGAATTTAACTCATTCCCGCGCCTCTGCTACAGTTCCCTTCGTTCCCAGCCCGACAGCGCCTGGAACACCGCTGTTCTTCGCTCCTCGCGAGCTTCCTCCTGCTCCAACCTGGCTCCGATACCTGCAGGAAGACTGAGGGTGAGGAAACAGTGAAATAAGGAAAGGAAACAGACAGAAAAAAAATAATAACAGAGAGCTTGCGGAGCCCTGCTTCTCCTGTCGCGGTGATTTGTGCCGCCTGCTGAAGCGCCGCTTGCGACGGAGGTCGTGAGAGAGGGAGGCAGGAAGGAGCTCAAGACGAAGAGAGGCCGAGAGAAGAGGAGGAACAGTGGCGGCGGTGAGGCGGAACAGAGCCGCGGTGAGGCTCTGTTTCGCGGCGTGGTGTTGGTTCTCGGTCTGTTGTGATGCAGGAACAGAGAGGGCGAGGTGGAGGAGGGAGAGATCGTGGAGAATAGAGGAAAACAGGGAGCAGGGTCTGTGGCGAGGCGGAGGTCTGACGCGAAATAGGGTTGTCACTCCCCTGTTTCGTGGTGGTGGCGGTGCTCGTGCGGTGGTGGTGGCGGAGAGAGAGGGAGGGACGACGAGATGAAGGGTGATGGTGGTGATGGCGAGGCTCAGTGGCGAGGTGATGTCTGATGCGAAACAGGTTTGTCACTCCCCTGTTTCGTGGTTGTGACGGTGCTCGCACGGTGGTGGCTCTGGTGTGATGAAAATCACTTTGTGAGGAAGAGGGTTTAATTTTCAGTAATTTTTCTTTTCCCTTCTCTTCCTCCCCTTTCTCATCCATTGAATTTTTGTATTTATAGATAATTAGGAGAAAATGAATATGGACAAGTTTAGGGGAGGGTTCAATGAGTGATTTAAGGCAAAAATAAATCAGAATCTTGAATAATTTAGGGAATGTGTCTAGGGTTTGATTGGGCTTAGCATTGGATTTGGATTTAAGTTATGGGCTTAGGTTTTGGGTTTAGATGTGTGACCATCTACTTTGTACCACCGCTAGAATCGACTAATTGTCGTTCCTTAACTTTTCGCCTTAATATGATTTCATCGTTTACGCTCAAATTCCTACAAAGACATAAAAACGAAATAATTACTATAAAATATAATAATCGAAACACTAACATATATAAATTGAGGGATATATTATGTAATAATTATGTGAATATCATCCACCGGGGTCTACGATCTGCTCCTATGATCCAAAGGTCCTTGATTGAGGTTAAGGAGGCAGAGTATCCCGATAAAGCGGAAACATCAGTCAGCAAGAAACCTGGTTTAACCCAGCAATCCTTCCATACATCAATCTCATTGCCAGAACGAACTTGCCAGAGGAGATGACTCTGCATCTTCCTGAGGGTTGTGAGATTGCGTTGCCAAGCAAAGGAGGCAATACTCGGAGGTTTTGAGAGTTGAAAGATAGTCTTGTGATAGAAGTAGATTGTTTTAAGCTAAACATTGCACGAGTTGAGTAGTTGTGCAATTGCATGCCAAATATTATTGCCTTTCAAGGCTAGGTTCTTGATTCTAGCTGAAGGGATGTTGAGACCTTCCATATGCCGTGGGAGGGCAATTTTACCCCATGTGCATAGATGTTTTGATCTACCTTCATCTGTGCCATTCCACCAAAAGTTATGGGCCAGGGAGTCTATCTGGGTGGTGACGAAAAATGGGAGTAGAAATGTTTGCATGTTGTAGACAAGGATGGAGCAAATGATAGCTTTGATCATGGTTGTTCACCCTGCTTTCGACAACACTTTGGCTTTCCAAGACGATAACTTGTTGTTAATTTTATCCACTAAGAATTGGAAGTCAGTTGTTTTTTTCTTAGAGGGAAGGAGGGGAGGACCCAGATATTTGTCCTTCGGATTATATAACTTAGATCCAAGTATTTTGTTGATCACAATAGTCATTCAAAAGGTCTTTGACTAAGCGAGCTTCTGCAAGCGAAACTCTACAAAAAAAAAAAATAGAACATTATCAGCATAGAAAAGATAGCTGATGGAGGGGGAGTGTCTGCAAAGACGGATGCCATGTAGGGTACCATTGGATTCTGCACGAGCTAGAAGGTGGGATAGCCCTTCTGCTATAATGATGAACAGATACGGAGATAAGGGATCTCCCTGTCGGATACCTCTCGTAGGTCTAATAGGATCGAGTGGCGAGCCATTGAAAAGTATCCTAAGTGAGGAGGATGAGATACATTGTTCAATAAGTTTGATCCAATTGTCATCGAAACCCAGTTGTTTTAAGATAAGGAAGAGAAAATGTCATTCAACTCGGTTATAAGCTTTGGACATATCAATTTTAATCTCCATCCATCCTTGTTTCTTTTTTCGAGAATGTTTCATATGAAAAAAGGCTTCATGAGCCAGGTTAACATTATCCGAGATGGCGCGACCTTTCAGAAAAGCACCCTGATTCAGGGATATGATGTTGTCAAGCAGAGATTTCAGGCTATTAGCCATGATTTTAGAGATGACCTTGTAGATAACATTGCACAGCCCAATCAGTCGAAATTTGTCCGGAGAAGTAGGGTTGGAAACTTTAGGGATTAGGGCTAGAAAGGTTTCATTAAGTTTGGGGTTTAAAGACCGGGTAGTGAAAAGTTGGAAACTACCTCTATAATGTCTTTTTTGACAATGTCCCAGTAGTGTTGGAAGAAGAAAGCATGGAAGTCGTCCGAAACCAAGGCTTTGTGGTTGCCCATGCCAAAGAGAGTAGATCTGATTTCTTCTTCATCAGGAATCCTGAGTAGTAAGAGATTGTCTATATCGGAGACAATGGGAGTGAATAGGGACAATATCTCTTGATTAGGCTCCGGGAGGGAAGATTTGAAGATATTATCAAAATAACCATTAAGTATTTGTCTAAGAGAAGTACATGATGACTGCCAGTTGTTTGCCTCATAACGCAGGCGAAGGATATGATTCCTTTTTCGGTGCATAAGACAGGAGAGGTGAAAAAATGGGTATTTTTGTTACCATCTTGGAGCCAAGACTCACCCGATTTGTTTCTCCAAAAAAGTTCTTCTCAGTGAAAGAGTTCTGAAATGCGGTTTTCCAAGGCCGAGATAGCCAAGGCATTAGTTGAGGAAGGAGGAGAATTTTGGAGCGTATCCAATTCCGCCATGGTGTTTTTAAAGTTTTGATTGATATCCTAAAGATAACTTTGTTCCACCGAGAGAGCTGGTAACTGAGTTTTTTTTTTTGTTTTGATAAAGAATTTATTGGTTGGGTTTGGGTTAGGGCGAAGATGGGATTCTCAAGAGGATTTGACAAGATGACGACATCGAGGGTCTCTGGTCCCACATGTGAAAGAATCTAAAGGGTTTAGGTCCAATAGAATGGAAGGATACTAATTACAAGGATATGGCTCGGTGATCTGAAGTGGAGGTGTGTATAGATCTAGCTAAGGCTGAGGGGAAAGAAGTCATCCAGTCCGTAGACACAAGGTGAGTAAATCAATCATCATGAAAATTGCAAGGTAAATAAATCAATCATCATGAAAATTGAATTAGTTCATAAAGTGAGGCTTTTCTTCACACTTAATCACCAGCTTTTTTCACAGCCGATGAGGAAAGAGCCAACACAATCTGTGGAGTATGAAAATGCAGCGAGCCATGGTGTTCTCGAGTGAGTTCGTGAAGCATGTATTGTGAGAATTTGAGGAGACTACTAAATTGTTTCTATGCACGTTATAACATTTCATAACATGCCAATGGTATGAAAGCTCAACGGTTAGAGCTTAGCGGATAGTACCACTAGGTTATGGGTTCAAACCCAGCTTGCGGCATCTTTATGGGTTCTGGGATCCTATAAAACCCTGCTTGCCTTTCAAAAAAATAAAAACATTTCATAACATTGCTGGTCTAAGATCGCAATGTCTGAGATCCTTAATTAATTGCAGGGTAAGTAAATCAATCATCATGAAAATTGAATTATTTAATGAAAAATTCAGTTGGTAAAGTGAGTGGAATGGATTGAATATTCTTCCACTTCAATATAAACCCCAATTAAGCTTATGTTCTAAGTAGGAACCAATTCAAATAAGATCAAAAGTAGCCCATGAATGGATTTTGAGTCAAGTCAAATACGATCATTAGACTATTATTTAAACTTTTTGAAGCATTTGATGACATCTTCTTCTCTCTCTTTCACTTTATTTATTTACTTTTTTTTTTTTTTTTTTTTTTTTTTTTTTTTTTAAGTTTCATGCGTTCTCTTTTTTTGTCACGACCATACCAACTAGATGATACCCCATTCCATTAGCGTCGGTATACAAACTTATCACTTATTATAACTAAAAAAATAAATAATATCAAGAATGCGTGCTTTCTTATCAAGAGTAATAATATTGTAATGTAGCGCTGAGCTCAATCTACATACATTTATTTCAAGTGATTAGAAAAAATATACAAACAATGAGACTTATGTCAAACACTTGTTTTGTCACGACCATATATTACTATAAGCAATACCTCGATATTATTCTTGATAAGAAAGCATAGATCTTGAAAGTCATTAGCTGAATATTAGTGCACCACTTGAAAGGCTGATTCTGAGTTAATGGCAGCTTTAAAAGTCTATAAATCTACAGGGAAATTCCACTAAATGTATCATCTTATCAGAGATCTTTCGGTTTCTGTTAATAAATTGCTCTTCAATTGCGACAGACCATTATTGTGCAATCGAAGGCTCTTCCACATGTACTTTGAAGGTTAGAATACTATATACATAGTTTCATCCGATTGCCAAGATATTTCGGCTTTTCAGTAGTTTTCTAAATTAAGATAAGTAAATTAGCATAGATTAATTACTTTTTGTAAAGAAACATATCTTTGATGGTGATATTTATTTATTTATTTTTGGATAGTAAATCTTGATATTGTTCCTTTTGGCTTAAAGGTTTTGAACACATGGCCATTTCAAAATATTTAATCTGAGTAGATCTTGGGTGAGCATGAATCTATTTGATTTTACCCACTTTTCTAAAAAAACATATCTAATGTTGGTGTCTTTTTCATACATTTGATTGGAGCAAGTAGAACCTCCAAATATTCGAGATACATATAAATATTCTCATATCGTAACACATTACTCTGATTGCAAAATCCTAAT
Organism: Berberis vulgaris; assembly: GCA_963556465.1. Classification (NCBI taxonomy): domain Eukaryota; kingdom Viridiplantae; phylum Streptophyta; class Magnoliopsida; order Ranunculales; family Berberidaceae; genus Berberis; species Berberis vulgaris. The sequence continues at coordinate 78,803,232 of OY747135.1, forward strand.
TCCCTAGCAAAGTTCTCAATAAAAATATTTGAAAACCATGATTTTGCAACCATGTTTGCAATCAGGGTGTGTGGCATGATTTGTGAAGATGATGTATTCCTCGAGATAATGTAAATATTCTCATATTGAAACACATTACCCTGATTGCAAATTCTGGTTGCAAAATACTAATTCTCTAGCAAAGCGCGTTTAAGGGCAAAAAATACTTTCCACCGCTCAACCACTGAGCCATCACACCTTAGGAACCATGATTTTGCAACCTACAGGGTGATGTGGCACGATCTTCTTCCTTTTATCGCTTTTTATAGCGAGTGTTCCTTCCCCAAATATCCCTACGATCGAGAACGTGATGGAGGGAGGAGATCTCACATAAGATCTTACACGTGCATGACTGAGTCTTTTTGGCACCTGGCTCTGTTTAGGACTCAATGCTTGATTGAGCTAAGAGTTGATTTTGTGCGAGTAGATCCCGGGCATATGACAGCTCTGAAATCCATGTTCGAGCCTTATTGTCTTGGTCCAAGCCCTAAGAGCAGTGCGTCTTGGGATGGCATGTCTTGGGCTTGGGCACCTGACTTACGAGCTGAACAACAATTTATGAATGGGTCTGAGCTAAAACCTTTCTCGTGCTAAAGTTAGTCCATGCCACGTGTACGACTATGATTATATGAATGATTGATGTCTCATCAGGAACTCTCCCTAGTTAGTAAGTCTGCGCACTGGGCCACTAACTGACAGCGTGTGGGGGTTCGTGGTGTGCCCTGATGGCATATTTTCAATTCCTTTTCGACTTTCGTGCCGCATTCAATGTTTATGCAACGGTTAAGTAAATGTCTCTACTTCATGCCAAACTTATATAAGTCTGCTTTGGGGGAGTTTCTGCTTTTACTTTCTCAGAGCCTTTTCTATTTAGTACTTTGCATTTTCGGCCTAATTGAGCTTGAGTTTTTATTTAGTCATGTCTTCGCAACTTAAATTCTCGAGAAAGCGACACCAAGGTTGCTTAGACTTTTCCAGAAGGTCACTGTTGTCTAAGGAAGACCTGACTGCCTTTTGTCGGCAATACGAAATTCCAAGTGATCTTATAGTGTCACTCCTTTCGGAAAAGGACTCTCATTCTACTCCAATAGAGGGGCGCATCTTCATGTACAAGGCCATATTTGAGGTCGGCCAGCGCTACCCTGTTCCTAGCGTCGTTTGGCACTATTTGTCTTACTTGCTACTTTGATAAGGGCAAAGGATGTCAGACTCCACTTGTCGACGAAGTTGCTTAATTCCCTGACTTCCATAAAGATGAACCAGCGTGGCATCTACTGGTTGGTGAAGCCACGTTGTCTGACTAGTTGGTTTGAGGACCAGGATTATTGGTAGATGTACAACTTATATGCCTTTATGAAGTCTGAGTACTTCTCCTTCAATGGTTTGCAGAACATCTTCCGCTTTGGGGACCTCCGTAAGTTCTTTTTGTTTTTCTATTTAATATTTGTCAATGTCTGACTTATTCGTTGTTTCTGACTAAGGCTGCATGATTCTGTCATTATTTATTCTGAAAAGGGGAAAGTTAAAGCTGATTTTCTTGCTATGCAATCGATGCCTATTCTGAAGGTTATCCATCCAGATAAAATCTTGCATAGTAGGCTATTTTTCAGTGAGACAGGTGAAACGGGGCGTGCCCTAGTCGCGCCTACCAGTTCTTCTTCGAGCGTCGAAGCGTAGACCCCTGGGTCTCGGAAGAGAAAAGTGTCGAAGATACCTAACAGGTCAGAGGAGAAAGCTCTGGCAGGATTGCTTTCTTCCCCTCGTTGCTCTAAAAGGCTCAAGTTGGGATACACTCCTCATCCTTCTGCTCCCCAAAGCATTAAGAGGGACGTTGTGGACCTGACTGTTGACGAGGAGTCGTCGGAGGCTCTGGCTCATGCTGAGACAGGGGCGGAGAGGCCGGCAACAGAGGTCGCTACTCCTGGCCTATCTGTTGTGGAAGAACAATTCGTTCTTGAGAGCACTACCCCTGATCCTTTCACAGGTTCGAGAACTTGAGTATTGTCTGAGCCTCCTTCTACTGTTGCTGATAAGGGGAAGCGGGTTGTTGAGTCCTCTCCCTCAGGAGGTACGGGGGGTCGAGAAAGGATTGGCTTCTGGTCCTGGAGTCCTCCGTACTGATGTTGGGGTCGGTTTCCGTGCCCCGACGGATGCTCTTCTAAGCTTTGGCAAACAATATGTGCGACATCCGAAGGTAGATCATAGGGTTATTACTATTGATCTAATGAAGATGAATTTCTCTTGATTGGCTGACCAGCTGCCATTGGAGAATGTGGCCATGGAGACGCACCTCAATCGTGGACAACAACTTCTGATGCTAGTAAGTTGACAACTCAGTTGTTTTGTTGTGCTTTATCGGTTATACCGGTGCATTGTTTTCTAATCAGGGGATGACTCACCTGACCCATGCTAGTATGGCTGGTACCGAGGTGGATTCTATACGGAACATGTTATTTGCCTTGTACATTAAGTCCGTTGACCAGCAGGCACAACTTGTTGATACATGTAGGGAGGTAGACTTGCTAACCTAGCGATTGGCTGGTTGGACTGATCTGGAGGCCCAACTGTCTGAAGCCCAAAGGGATATGACTAGCACACTGGTTACTTAGTCGTCCTTAGAATCCCAGCTAAGAGGGATCCAAGGGAGTCTGAATGAAGCTCAGGCTGCCCGAGCCGAGTTGTAGTCTGAGTTGGAAGACGCCTAGGAACGCCGGGATAGGGCGATAGACAAGCGGCTGCATTTGCTGAGCGCTTGTCAAATGTCGTGAAGTTTTCTATTGACTCTTAGAGTGCGTTAGTCAGTAAGAGCTGAGGCAGTTCACCTAAGGGGGTTCAGGAGGCCCTTTAAGCCAAACTTTCTATGCTCACCCAAGAGTGTGACTTTGAGCATGCACGTCATGGTAAGGTGGCTCATTAGTTGGCGGACTCTAAAGAGAGCCTGGGAAAGGTAGTTGGGGAGCTGAATAGCTCAAAAGAGTTTCACGAGGTTGCCGATAAAGCTCGAGCCCTTGATGTTGCTGCTGGGAGGCTGGATCTGTTAGAATATTTTGAGCAGGACCGTCGGGGTTGGGATTTTTCAAGGAGGCGGATGATTCTTCCTCTGGAATGCGGGGTGACCTTGAAGCCCATCACGATGTCCCATAGCCTACTTTATACCCTGTTGCCCACAAAACTGCTTCTGACTCTACTCCCATTGAATGAACGGTTTTTATAATGAAATAAATTTTTTTATTAATGATGAATTTTTCTTTTTATTTTTGTCTGTGATTGTAGTTGTCGTACTTGGCATTTCCAATTCTTGCTTATAATCGGCTGAGTAGACGGATGTATCTACACCCACCCGAAGTGGGGATTTAGTATGGACTGGAGCCCTTTCTTGGCTTGTCCGAGCTCGTATTCTGTCGACAGTAATAACTTAATCTTCTATGAGAGTTAAGCTGTAGGATATTTACCTTTGTGTTCCCTGGTCGTGTTCTCTTTATGACGTTATTACTGTCACCCTTAGTAGTTGAGCTTGTGCAGGAGTTGTCTTTGCATTGAAGACTTTACTTCCGTTTTGGTCTCCGACCTTTGTAGTGGTTAGATTACTTGAGAAACCTTTTATTGTCAAGCTGAAATTCGGTACCATATAATTGCAATCTTGTCAGCTCCGAGGAGGACTTTGAGTTGAAGGGAAATTGCCTCTACCTTTCTGGTCTAGGCTCCCATAGTACGCCCCACTCCTAAACAGAAGTTAGGTTGTTGAGGAGTCATCTTTACCTAAGAGCTAGACTTTTTGTATTTATCTGGCTCAATCATTGAGAAGACTTGAGCTAGGAAGGAGCCGTCTCCACTCGTCTAGGGTTGGCCTTTTTTGCTGAGAGACCTTTTTTGCCCGAATGGGTTGGGTTCCTGTGCACATCCGACTTAGTCCTTGAGAGGATTTGAGCAGGGAATAAGTCTTCCACGTATGTTTGGGCTAGACTTCCTAATATACCTCAATCCTGAATAGGAGTTAGATTGTTGAGGAACCATCTTTGCCCGAACGGGCTAAGTTCCTATGCACATCTGACTTAGTCCTAGAGAGGACTTGAGCTGGGAAGAAATTTTTTACGCCGTTCTGGGCTAGACTTCATAATATACCTCAATCCTGAACAATAATTGGGTTGCTGAGGAACCATCTCTGCCCAAACGGGCTAAGTTTTTGTACTCTTCTGGCTCAGTCCTTGAGAGGACTTGAGCTGGGAAGAATTCATCTCCGCCCATCTGAGCTAGACTTTATAGTAGACCCCAATCTTTAATAGGAGTTGGATTGCTGAGGAACCATTTTTGCCCGAACATGCTAGGTTCCTGTTAAGTGGACTAGGTCACTTGTTGGACTAGCCGTTGATATCTTGAATAGGGTTAGATGTGGCCTCTATGCACCATTTTTGTCCGTCTGACTATTTTATCCCGGTGTGGTGAGTCATCAACAGATTGGACTAGGTCCGCCTGGCGGTGTTGTGGTTCCTTAGGCGAACTAGGTCACTCAGTGGCAATTTGTCGTCGTCCTTATCAGGACTAGGCTTGTTCGTTGTGCGCCATTTTGCTCCCTGTGATTGGACCAGCCTTCTTTCAAGCGGTGAGTTGTCCATAGACTAGGCTTGACTCGTTGCATCGTACTTTAGCGCCTTGGTGAAATAGGTCACTTTTGCAGCAAGCTGTCGTTGCCCTTAGTAAGGCTAGGCTCAGTCGCTTGTACGCCATTTTGGTTCCCGTGGTAGAATCAGTTTTTTGTACGGTGAGCTGTCTGCGGACTAGGCTTTGCCTGTTTGCAGATAATGATCTGTGGACTGACTTCCGTTTGCAAATGTATTTTCGTGGTTTCGGATGTGGACTTGGTCACTTGTGAAGCTGTCAACATCCTGAATAGAACTAGGTTCGGTCGATGTGCATCATTTCCTTCCTCGTGCTCGGACCATGCCTTCGGAGCGGTAAGCTGTCCGCGGACTAGGCTTGGTCCGTTGTGCGATACCTTGGATCCTTAAGCTGATTAGGTCACTTGCGCGGCAATCTGTCATCGCCCTTAGCGGGTCTTGGCTTGACCGCTTTTGCACCATTTCAGTCTTGATATTAGGACCAAGCTTTTGGAGCGGTAAGCTATCCGTGGACTAGGCTCGGTCCACCGTATCGTACCTCAGTTCTTTAGGTGGACTAGGTTACTTATGTGGCGAATTGTATAAGGACCGGGTCTTCCTCTAAAGAAGGAGTTGAGCGCGGAATGAAGTCGTTTTTAAATAAATTATCTTTATTGATAGTCTTCTTCAAAAGTTCTTCACGCTACTCTCGCCACTCCTTACCAGTAAACCCTTGGCCTATTGGTTCATCTCTTTTCAGGGGGACTCGAGCCGTCGTGGTTACTTACCCGATAGCTTCATTACCAAGTAATAGCATTTCCTGGTGGAAGATTAATCTTCTTTGATAGATCATGTCTCTTCGTTGACGAGGTATTTGAGGCAATGGTATGGTGTGGAGACCATTGCTCCCATCTAGTGGAGTTAAGATCTTCCCATAATTATATTGTACACAAAGGGGGTGTTTACCACTGTGAACTCCGTCATAAGGAGCTTTACTGATTCCCCTGCTCCTACGGGTAGGCTGATGCTCCTGACTGAGTAACTTCGAGCGTCGTTGAAGCCAAACATCACCTGGTTCTCCAGTTTTAGCTCATCATCTCTTAGCAACATCCTGCGGAATACTTCAGGAACAAGATATTGGCTAAGCTCCCCATGTCCACCAACGATCTTTTCAGCCCTAGTTCGATATTGCAATTGTGATAACCAAGGCATCATTGTGGGAGGAATAGACCCATTGCATATCATGCTCGGTGCACGTCAGGTCCGGGGTTGGGTGTACTACCCGGACGTGCTGGACTTGACGGTATCCGCAGTGGGAACCTGTCCGCAGTTCTCGTATCACCCGCTTTCTTGACCGATTGAATTTTTCTGGTCTGTTGTGTGCGATATGCAGGACATAGATGACGCCTGCAATATTTTCTTCAGACGATTCTTCATTCTCCTTTTTTTGGGGTTGTTTCTCGTTAGAATTTACATATACTCCGAGTCTTCCCCTTCGAACCCAGTATTCTATCTCGTTCTTGAGAATCTGGCAATCCTGGGTGATGTGACTGTGGTCCCTGTGATAGGCACAATACTTGCTCTTATCACGACTTGAAGGATGGGTTTTGAGCTTGGGAGGCCACTTGATGTCATCCCAGCTTTTCGTGGCGGAGAGAATTTTGGGCAAGCTGAGTTGAGAGTAGCGAACTCAGTGAACCTTGAGCCGGTGTAGTTGGTGACCCTGTCGGATTTGTCCTTATCAGACCCAATTTTGTCCCTTTTCATCCTTTTCACACCTCTTTCCGCTCCCCTGTCCCGACCTTGGGTGTTTGTTTGAATTCAACTTCCCCTCGGATTGATTAGGGCTTCACCGTCCGAACGGGGATGATCTTCTTCCATTTCTGAGCCGTGGTTCCAGGATGTCTGACCCACTGGCCCAGACAATGATTGCTAGCTGTCCAGTTGCTTTAATGTTGTGTAATGGCAATCCCTTGCCGATGGCTGGTCTCCTCGGATGGTCCCCACCTCGTGATTAGCAGGGTACTTAATGCATTAATGCAAAGTGAAAACTACCGCCTCCATTTGATGGAGCCAAGGCCTTCCCAAGTTGATGTTGTAGGTGGAGGGGGCATCAACTACCATGAACTCCTCGAACATGACTTTCTGCAGTTGTGACTCTCCTATCACAACCGTAGTCTAATCTTCCCGATGGGGAAGCATTTATCCCCACTAAACCCAATCATGGGGTGACTAGCGAGCATCATGCTTTTCTTTTTCAACTGCATGCCGCGGAATGCCTTGAGGAATATAACGTTTAGGGATCTCCCCATGTCCACCAAGTATCTTTTTATTTCCCATTTCTTTATTAGGATTGAGATGACCAAGGCGTCGTTATAAGAGAGGTGAACGCCTTTGAGGTCCCTATCAATAAACATTAGCGATAGGCTTGGGTCTTGAGAATGAGCGTATTGTACTTGTCGATCCTCATAGGCAGATTGCGTCTGTGAGTGTCCTCTTTTGGGACCTGTTGGATTGCTCCAATTCCAAACATATCCCATGTAGAACGTATATAATGTCGGCTGCCTTTTCTTCTATTTCTTTTATGACCCCTTCTATTTCCTTCCCCCGGGCTTGCCTCTTATCCGAGCCCAGGAATTCTCTGAGTTCTCCCTTTTAAACCTAGTATTTGATCTCGTTTCTGATATGCTTGCAGTCTTCAGTGTCGTGGTAATTATCTTTGCGAAAGGAACAATACTTGCCATTGTTTCGTCAGGACGGATCTCCCTGGAGTTTGGAAGGCCACTTCATGTCTTCCCAATTTTTAATGGCAGCGAGGATGTTAGACAGGCTGGCGTTGAAGGGAGTATAGGATTTGGATCCGATGAAGTTAGAGGCTTTTTCTTACCTCTTCCGACCGAAATTCGACTTACTGTCACTCCGCTTCCTTCTGCTCTTGTCATTCTCTTCATGCTTCTTCATTTTCGTCTTATCTCGAGTGCTAGGGGAATATTTTTTTTCACTTTCACCCTGTTTCTTAGCGGCCCACATCTCCTCAAGGTGATGTACTTCTGAGCGCTCTTTAGTAGGTCTACCATGTCCATGGGGGGCTCCAGGGTGAGGAAGTTGTAGAGTTGGCCTCCCTTTAGGCCAAAGTGAAAGCTATGACGGAGGTGTCATCGCTACAACCATCGATCAGAGTTAACTCTTCATTGAACCGGGTAATGTACTCCCTTAGTGTTTCGCCCGATTTTGGCTAGAGACTGAGCAAGTAATGTGGACCCTTCCTGATCTGCTGGCTGCCTATAAAGCGAGTGATAAACGCCTTGGCAAGTGTTTGAAACAAGTCGATCAACCTTGGGGGGAGATAGTGAATCCAAGTCAACGCTACTTTATTCAGGTTGGTGGGGAATGTTCGGCACATGAGTGCTTCTGATCCCTGTTTCAATACCATCACGTGATGGTAATGGCGTAGGTGGTCGGATGGGTCCATTGTCCCGTCATTGAATTCCAACTTTGGGGAGCTAAATTTCTTAGGCAGTGTCACATTCATGATTTGATCGGTGAACGGGGGGATGGTGAGGTTGTACAACACATCGGAATTGGTCGCCCCTGGCCGGAGGGGGTTTTGTGTAATGGGCTGGTCAGCTTTAGATGTCTGGTCTCCCTAAATCACTCTGTTCCCTTGATTCTCACCGTCCTTGGTCTTCTAGGAGCTAGTAGGGACATTGTGGCTCTCCTGAATGCGCTCCGTGTTCTCTTGCAGGGACAAGGTCCTTTCTGCCTCCCTGTCACCTTCTGCGGATGGTGGGTTCTATTGAGCAAGCATTTCTGCCACCCGAGCAATATGTTGTACTTGGGCTAAGAGTTTATCACTCTAGGGTCTGTCGTGACTGCGACCGGCGCGGGGGCCTGGGGTTGTTCTTCCCCAATGGTTGGCACCACCGGAACTGATGTCACTACATCGGCTTAAACATTTGAAGGCTTGGTGATCTCACCTTTAATGCGGGATCTTGTGGCTGCCATTTTTTCGAACTACAATAGAGGGATGTTACTTCTTTTTTCTTAGGAACTTGTCTTTCCTCATACGGCGCCAAACTGATGGATCAGTTTCCATTTTCCTAAACATTGACTTGCAAAAGGAACAACCGTGAGCCAAAGACCTCCATTGTAGCGGCCGATGGCACTTCGATACTATATTGCTTGAGATTAGGATTTTGTAGTGTACCTTAGTTCCTCAGCCTCATGCCCTATTTATCATCCAAGAGTCATTGTTCGGTTATGCCTTGGTGGCGTGTTTTAAGGAAGGATATCTGCTGGAGATCCTTTCCTTGTTAAGAGTTGTTCATGCACGACTTATACTCTGATGTTTGTTTCCTAACAAGAGTCAACATCTTATTGGCCTACCTGTGTTAGGTCAAACTCCTAGATACTTGCCTTATTTGGTCTTACGGGTTTTGGGTCTGACCATTTGACTTATGAGCCGGGTAAACCTTGTTGTCTTGAGTCTAGTTCCTAGATACTCGCCTCAGTGGGCTTCGAGTGATTTAGGCTTGGTCCCCTAACTTACGGGCTGGATCAGACTATGTGCTTGCTTGGGGGTTGTTCTGGCTTGACTAATCCGTAAACGAGATCATCATGCCATGTGTACGGCGTCGATTACTGGGTGGTTTAGTGTATCATCAATCTACCGAAATATTATTGACAATATGTTATGGAAATTAAACCAGCCATTCCATTGATTAAGGAAAAAATATACACCTTCACAAGGCAACACAAAAGATGACCTTAAAGCTAAAATCCCAAACCTTAAACCTTAGAAATGAAGGACACTCTAAAACACATCTAATGTACGTACATAAATAAATAAACACCACAGAAGCCACTAGCATTTCTCCTCAACCGCTGAACCATTGCCAACATTCTCCATCTGCAAAGCGTGTTTAGGTTTGTTCGACTTGTACCACATTGAGCAAAGCAGAAACACACCAAAATTAATAAAGCTTAACACAGCCAGGAGCCAATAAAAGTTATCAAGTCTGCCATTGTTGATGTTATCTGCTAACCATCCTTGCTCACCATTGCTTCCAGTGACTCTCTTCACAACCAAGACCAAAAAGCTACTAACAAAGAACCCAATTGAGAGTGTTGTGAGGAAGAGACCAGTACTCATTGTTTTCATCCCTTTCGGTGATTGGGTTATGAAGAAATCAAGCTGACCAGTGTAAATGAATGCTTCTCCAGAGCCGACCAGGAAGAATTGTGGGATCAGTAGGAATACACTTATGGGTAGAGTTGAAGTTGTTGTGTTGCCAACTGACTTTGCTACTGATAAACGCTTCACCTCAGCTAGTGCTGCAGCTGCCATTCCTGCTGTTGACATGATAAGGCCTATGGATATTCTCTGTAAGCTGGAGAACCCTGTAGGACATTGGATAAATCATGTTATTATCACCATATGGTTTTATCTAATATGATATATGTAATTAATGGTTTGATTGCAACCTTTGCGTCTTGTTTCTAAAATGGCATCATCATCTTGAAGCTAACTAGTGATTTTGTGCACGTGCATTGTAAGTGTTTCTTCTTCAAGGTGAACTATGATATGATAGAATCAAATTTTGTACGACACATATAAATCTACTCATTAAATTTAGGTGGTTTCACATGTTTTTTTGGATATACATACAATATTTGATTGAGAAAGACTAAAATCGCTTAAATCAGGAAATGAAAAATTGAAGGGGTCTATATATATAGTACTGTTATTGAGAGTCCAGTTTAAAACATTTATGTTTCATGCATACCGGGTTTTCCTTTCCATTTCTTCCAGAAAGGCATGATGAGGCGGTCGTTGATAGCCAGAGTGATCAAAATGGCTCCTACAAAGAAGACTGTAAGAGAGCCTGCTGGAATTTGGAAATGGCTGATTGATCTATCCATAGTAGTTGCTTGTTCAACAGAGAAGGTGATCATTTGTGCATATGTAGTCCAGAAAATAATTGTAGTGGCCCAAATGGGAAGTAACCTGATCATCATTTTCACCTCCTCTACTCTTGTCACTGAACATAGTCTCCATGGATTTGGTTCTGAGGAGCCTTGTTTTTCATAGTCTCCTTCTGTAACTATTGCTGCTTTGTCCAAGAATCTGCAAGAAAAAAAAAAGGTTGAACATTAGTTGCAATCTGTTGTACGTTTGTGTTGGAATCTTAGTTACTGTTGACACAATGAATCTAGTAAGCAAGTGGACTGATTCGAGGCCTAGCATGATCTAATCTGACAAGGACCTTTTCCAATAGCATGTGAAAAAGTATGCGCCCAGTATCTTATTTTATACTTTTATTTATACACTTAAATATTTATGAAAATTTTTTATGTGGTATTGGCTGCAGACTTTATATATATATGAGTATCGGGAATGGGCTTTGATGATGATGATGGTTGCGGACTTTATATAAATCTGATTGTAGAATCTCAAATTCTACATCTTGGTGTTGAAAGTGACATATACACATATCTCAAAATTGGCGAGATCAGTGTGAGTGTAGAATGACGAAGACAACCTGGATATCACCTTCCCCATTTATCTTTTTTATGTTCATAGCATGAAACAAACCTAGTCTACTAAATACAAGCCGCACAAGTCATGTATTTGAAATAACAAAATGTAAGTGCTACTTACTGGAACTGATCAGTGTGATAGACTCTTGAGACTTCTGGAGAATCTTCATATAAGAAGCTGATATTAGCAGGAAAATCAAGTTTCCTTTTCTTCATAGAAGCTACTAAAACCTGGAAAATGTGGACTATCGGGCTTCCTGAGCCTTTCTTGTATCTGTATTTCCTAGTTCCAGATAAGAATATCAAAATCGCAATAAACATTGAAACTGAACAGATTCCATATGCAAGACTTCGACCAACTTCATCTTGTATGTAGACAAGGATGGTAACCGCCATCAAGGTCCCCATACTGATGAAGAATAAAAACCTGTTGAAGAAGTAGGCCATTTGAGCCTTTTCCTTTTCATCTTTTTCGTCAAATTGATCAGTTCCAAATCCTGAGACGCTAGATTTAAGGCCACCAGTTCCAAGAGCAATCATATACAAAGACAAGTAGAGAATTCCCATTTGAAAACCATTGGCTTTTTTGCATGTTTCACTCGTTAAGTCCTTGCAAGGAGGTGGGTGAAGCTGTGGTAATTTAGTCAATATGGCTAACATGCCAGTACCCTGGTTCATCAGTAATCATCATATCAACATCAGCACTTCCATTAGATGAACTAGTGTCATACTGATGAATAGTATACTATTGCTTTAGTATTTACATACCATTGTTTGGACTACAGCGAAAGTCCCTATCGTCTTGTATCTACCCAAGTAAGAATCAGCAAGGAATCCCCCAAGCAAACACAGGAGAAATGAAGTGCCCATAAAATTGGTTACAATATTAGCCGAAGTAGCACTTGGGAGATGCATTGTTCCAACCAAGTAAGTCACAAGGTTTACAGCAATCCCCATTGTTGAAAGCCTCTCACATATTTCAATCCCTACAAGAAGTTAATCAATTAAAATGTCAAACACAAATATTCTTATTAAACTACACAATCTCTACTTATTTTTAGTCATCGTCTTTGTTTATCAAAATTTGAATTTTTTTTTCTCCATTATATGTAATTCAAGCACAAAAGTATAGAGAAGAGGTTCTATTGCTTTTTACTGCAATAAAAGCAAGGGAAAGCTAAAGATATACTGATGATCATAAGAGATGCAGGAGAAGAACTCTAGAAAGTAGGATTGGTGTTGCTGACCCTCCTATTTATGATACTTCTTAAATGATTATGATGTCCATAGATCAAATAGATTATACTAAAATAGCATTACCATGCATTTTAAAAAAGAGAACCCCTTAGAATCTTCTTTTGATGAAAAGTTAATGATGAAAAGAACCACCTTGGTTGAGCCAAATAAGAAACCTTTTGACTCTTTATCACCCACGTTGGACTATAAAGATTTAGGTCTTTCTTTGTTAAAATTGAAAACTTAAAGAACTTAGTTAGCATCAGTACAACAACTTTTTCCTATGAAGTATAAATGGTTTCAAATCTAAAAATGAAGTTGTCTCTTCAACAAGCTTACTGCAAGATGAAAATCAAGATCATAATGAAATGCCAAAACTGATGATTTGAAAGCCTAATTTGGATTTTTGAAGTTTATGTCAATGTGGGGAACAAAAGAAGAACCTAGAATTTTTGCAGCGAGTACCCAACCACCAGTTTTGGACCTATCAGCAGGGAAGCCCTTATAGTCCACAGCATCCACAACCGTCCAACTCAACTTCCCATCCTGAGAGATTGTAACAAAAATCGTCAAATCTAGCTATCAGAAATCAAAAGTTGATAATCATGACCCAAGTAATTTGGAGAAGTTAATGAACTAGCACCAACCATTTTTTTCAAGACCACAAATATTAGAGTCTGAAAAGCTAGCTAAACAGGAACTTTTATAACTATGGATCCTCCTTTCTCTCTCTTCTAAGCTCAAACTCACAGCTTAACTCGTTTGGGAGGTTATCTTTATATAGGCAATGTTTCAAGTCACATTCAGATTACAATGACCTCCACTATCAATAGAGACAGATCACACAGCTTGTTAGTGATAAAGGATAGAGATTGGCTTTATCATCTTGAACATGGAAGATTCTAGGTGTGTTGCTGGTTTATTTTTCGACTCGATATTAATTTATAAAAATACAAAACTGAAAATAAGTTGTGATGCAGAATTATTGGAAAGGGTGAGGGTAGTAAGTGTGAAATGGAATAATCGACATGCATTGCAGCCCATGGCATCTCTTTCTTTCTTTATGAAGTTATTGATGGGCTTTGGTTATGGAGTTTTGAGTGCTCTTGCTGCCCCACACATACCAAGCTACCTTTTTTGCTTTAATTTTCTTCACCATAGCTTTGTCTATGTGAGGAACAAACCACTTTCACTGATTTGCTTGGGATTGGTCTACTGAATGAACTCGTTACCTCGTCCTACCATTTTTATGCTTATTGGTCTGCTGAATGAAAGAATGACTTGTGGGGTATTGAATTATATTGCCAGAGTAATGGCAAACATGACAGAACTTTGCAATACTTCCAATCCAAGTTAGTTATCTGCAATTTTTTTTTACTGTGGATTTGAAGTGTTGAGTACTACTTATCTAGTGAGTAGATAGTAGGTAGTAATATTTGGGTCCATCAGTCCAGTGGGTACTAAAAGGTCAGGAAAAAAAATGCTAATGGTGCTAAGACATCTGAGTGTAGACTGTTTAAAACAAGGGAAATATAGGTAATAACATTTAGAATTTCATGCAAGAATTGTGTTATTCATGTATCCATCAAGTCATGCTGATCGAATACGCTTTGCATTATACTAATGGACTGAATAGTAATAGACCGCCCCCATCCTTTGTAAATGAAGAAAACAAGAGAAACTGATACGTGCATCTCTTCCTGAACACAACCTAGCTAGCCTTCTATAAGGGATACATTATAAGCAAGGAGGGATCCCTTATAAGCAAGGAGGGATTCCTGGAAGAGTGGCCAAGGAATTAAGGCCTTAAGGTATCAAGGAGGGACAGGAATAGTGAAATGATTGTTTTCTCTTAATTTGTGAAAAAATGAACACCAACATCAGTGGATATGCCGGAGTGGTCATCGGGCATGACTAGAAATCATGTGGGCTTTGCCTGCGCAGGTTTGGATCCTGCTGTCGATGTTCTTTTGTATTTTCTTGACCATTTTGTATCTCTTGGTTTTGTTCTCAGTTCGGTCTCAAGGGGAGAGATGCACAAAATGGAAGGGGTGAAACTAGGAAATTGCTATTGTAGAAAAAGAAAAATAATCCAAGGCATAAAAACAAATAAACTCTTGCCAATTATACACAATTTGCAAGGGATTTATGTGTGTGATGCTCTAAGGTAATTGTACAGATCACACAGTACATTGCCATTATTATTGTATGATAATATGACAGGATTTATCAAAAATATCAAATGAGGATTTATGATATAAAATTGTAGAACATTATATATTGCCTTGTAATTATATATACCTACTAGAATTGGAAGGTTTTGACCCCAATTTTGACTTATATCAAAATCGATATATGGAGTAGAAAGAAAGGGATTGAATGTATCACTAATTTGAGAGAGAAAGAGAACCTCCTGTGGAGATAAGGTCAAATAGGAGATCCATGGAGTGGAGGGGCCAAAGTTTGGGAGTATAAGAAAAGTTGATAAATATGCAGCACTACTTTGTGCTATCATGTTCTAGAACGATTCTAGCTGGCCTGGGTCGAGCGCCTGGGTGGCTCCTTGGCACGTGCCAAGGAGGGTGTCTCGCACGTGCCCGACCGAAGTTTCAAAAAAAAAAAAAAAAAAAAAACGGGAAATGGAATTTGAATTTCCTTGCTGAAATTTAAGAGGGAGGGAGGGATAAAAAAACAGAGAAAATCAGAGTGAGAAAAACAGAGAGATCTCAAAACCCTGTTTTTTGTTTTCTCAAAACCATGTTTTCTATGTTCAAAAAATCAAAATTCTCTCTCTGTTTTTCAAAAATCTTGGTTTAAAAGCCACTCTCTCTGATTTTCCTTTCTTCATCTCTCTCCCTCTCTCTGGTTTTGATGAGAAACTGAGAGGAGAAGAGTAGAAAGGTTTATACGGAGAAATGTGTATTGCAGCAGAAGTTTATTCTGTGGCATCTTCGTTCTTTATTGTAGAAGTGAAGAAGGAAAGGGGTGATACAACGGAGTACATTGAGTTCTGCGGGAAAGAGCTTCAACCAGTGCTCAAGGACATTGGCTGGATTACTTCAGAAGAAGGTAAAGCAACTAATTAGAGTGGATTGGAGACTAATCAGTAATGGTAGAACTTTGAGTCAATCTTGCTTTTGAGTTTGCTTGGTTTGTTTAGATGGTTTTCAGGTAGATGGGTCTAGATAAAGAGGTCTAGTTGATGTACTAGTTGCTTTGTAGATGTAAGTAATATTAATACTCACTCATCACTTTCTCTCAAAAATTTCTTCCTGATAGAATAGTCATGAATTTCTTCACTTGAATGAACATGCATGCAGGTCTCGACTGTTGATGGTCAAGTGGAAGATGTGGCTCATGGTGTTGTGAGGGTTGCAAATAGAAGACTCATGAACGAGATAGGTAACATTTTTTTTTCTTTTTCTTGCCCGTATATGTTATGGTATTTTGATGTACAATGAGTTTATTAGAGGTGTACAATAGTGTAGTGATTTTGAATGTTGTTTGAAAATGGATAGACTGTGATGGGCGTTGCGGTGAGAGATGCAGTGCACACTCGAGGAAGAACGTGTGTACGAGAGCTTACGGGACGTGCTGCTCCAGGTGCAAGTGTGTACCACCGGGGACCTCAGGGAACAGAGAGCAATGTGGACCTTGATACACTGATATGGTGACTCATGGCAACAAGACCAAATGCCCTTAGGCACTTAGGGGTTGGCCCTGACCCCATAACATTGAGCCTATGGGCTGAGCATAGTTTGAAGTAAATGTGTTGTATCAGATTATATAGTAGTTTTACTTTGCTTGTTTTTAATGTGCTTGTGAATTTACATCAATGATCACTGGTCTGATTCATTGAACTCATATTCATAACTACTTTCGCCATCTCTACTAGGTATTTTTTTTGTTGGAAAGCACTCTACTAGGTATTTAGTAAGCTTCTTGGTACTCAATGAGTTGTTGAACACACTATAGGGAGCAATGGCTCTTTATATACTTCAATGACATTCCGACTTGCGATAACAAGTTCCCGACTACTGCGATGACTCTTATTAAGCTACGTAGATTCCTGTAATGCCAGTTCATTGAAATGTATTTAGTGCCATTTTCGAGAACGTCCATTCAGCTGAGGCAATGTTATGATGGATTTGAGTCTCCTATATATGATGCACACTTTACAGGAACACAAACACAAGCATTACTTAACAGTTCCTAAAATATGAATGCTTGCATATTTTAAAATCCAAAAAGGATGGCCGATGGTTCAAATACCGCAAAGTATAGCAATGTAGCGAATAACACAATTAAACAAAAAAAAAATATCAAAAATCAAAAGAATGGAATTTAGTACAATTTAACATTTTGATCTTGGCAAAGGAGAATTATTGGAAAGCTCTGGAGGACACCTAGGATGCAATTGGGATTGAGCTGCTGCTGAGTACTCGTATATTGGGTATTGAGGAGTCCTTGCAACTCTAAGATAAGTCGCAGTTTCAATTTGTGATAGCATAAAAAACTGAGTAATGCTCGTAACCCTGCAATATTCAGAAAATCCTTGAGGTTATTCCATTTATTTTCCTGTAACCATAATGAAATTAAGGGCATATAATGCTCATCAATTTAATAATTTAACCAAACCAATTAACAAAGAAAAACTAATATTTTGCAATTCAAGAGACAGACGACAGAAAACTTCATGGTGCGCTTCTGTTCCTTTAGGCAACATGAAATTATTAAGACATTTGATCAAGAGAGCAAAACCATGATAAGTTCGCCACAAAGTCAGTTTATATCATGCCACCAACATGTAAACCCAACCTACTTGTGATAAAACTTCTCCCAATTTCATGTACACAAGGCATGCAACAGTAAGTTTAAAAACAGAACACCAATGATTCCAAGTAGGTACACAGCCAAACATTGTGTTATTGTGTTCACTAACTATTCATGCTCACAAAGGAGAAATGCATGCATTTCAAACTACTCGATCTTCAAGCCATTATAAATAGTTGAACTTCTCAAACCTTTCTTACATCCGATCCAACTTACTACAGCAACTAATTGACACAAATGGCGAATGATTTATTTCCTGTTGTAGTTAGGAATATGGCAACTGATGAAACTCGTACGCTTTCACCAGTAAGGACCACTGGAGATGTAAAAACAACTTTCGCCATCTCTACTAGGTTTTTTTTTTGTTGGAAAGCACTCTACTAGGTATTTAGTAAGCTTCTTGGTACTCAATGAGTTGTTGAACACACTGAAGGGAGCAATGGCTCTTTATATACTTCAATGACATTCCGACTTGCGATAACAAGTTCCCGACTACTGCGATGTCCCTGCAGAACACTCTTTGTATCACTGATGTTGCTGGGGTACTACATTCTTCTTGTCTTGTAATTCGATGTTGTTCACATTGAGATGGAGAAGTAGCCATGGCTATGTGTGCAACAAAACTATAAACCTTTCTACTCTTCTCCTCTCAGTTTCTCATCAAAACTAGAGAGGGAGAGAGATGAAGAAAGGAAAATCAGAGAGAGTGGCTTTTAAACCAAGATTTCTGAAAAAGAGAGAGAGAGAATTTTGATTTTTTGAACATAGAAAACAGGGTTTTGAGAAAACAAAAAACAGGGTTTTGAGATCTCTTTGTTTTTCTCACTCTGTTTTTTGGTCCCTCCCTCCCTCTTAAATTTCAGCAAGGAAATTCAAATTCCATTTCCCGCTTTTTTTTTTTTTTTTTTTTTAAACTTTGATCGAGCACGTGCGAGACACCCTCCTTGGCACGTGCCAAGGAGCGTCCAGGCAGCCACCCAAGCGCTCGACCCAGGCCAGCTAGAATCGTTCCATGTTCTATGTTGCTTCAATGGGGTGGTGGAACTCATAAATTTATTATTATCACATATGCATGGAGTGAAAATGTAGCACTATATGTGTTCGAAAGGAAATTGGCCTGGGTAACTATATTCTGGAAGTTTTCTCGAACATGGGATGTTGAGCACTACATAATATTCACCCATACTATTATTTGGTTCGGTGTTTGAAAATTCAAAAATGCTAAGAAACTAGGTTTTTGCAATCAGAGTGATGTGGCGTGATCTCAAAAGAATGATGAAATTCTCAAAGAGTTTATGTGTATCTCGAGGTTGTAAAAAATCTCATCTGACGATGTCACATCATCCTGGTTGCAAAACATGGTTACAAAACCTGATTCCCTAGCCTCAATCTTGAAAGTTTGCCAGCAATATAAATTGATCCATATATTTTTTACAAGAATTTGCAGTTTGTTTGGATAAACAGAAAACATTATTGATATATCTTTTGGGATATTCGATGCCAATACAGATTAAAGTAATGCAATTTCTAGCAAATATTTTGAACACTGGTTTGGTTGCAGTGATGGGAGAAGACTGTTTTTTGTGCATAACAACCTAAACATGTCTTTAATGATTGAAAAATGATTTTGAAGGCCTACTTTTCGTAAGTAATTGTCAATTCAGCCTACCTTTTGCATTTTATGACCACTAAGACCTAAATTATTAACCATGGTTAGCAAACTAATTAAATAGACGATTTTACCCTTTCTAATAAAAAAAAATCAATTTGTAAATCTCGGGGTATTACCTATCATCCATCCCTCTCAACTTCTATAGAAAATTCTATGAAACTCAGTGATACATATGACCATCTTCTTCCCTAAACCACTTCCATAAAATAATCATAAACAAGGAGGGCATGTATCAAATAAGAATTTCTATGATTTGGACCGTCTTTGATATGATCTTTACGATGAAAACCACATTTTTCAATAGTATCCATGGACATGTGCATATAACTTGCATCGTTATTTTCAAGATTGAGACAACTACAAAACTACTATCACTTGTCTCATTTTGGTAATATCAAGCAACAACAACCTAAACACAAAATAGCGAACCTTTTATGAATTTGTAGGGTGTAATTATTTATGGAAAACTTGAAACTGTGCCCAATTTCTAGAGATTGGCATAGAAGATGTGTTTGGGTCATCATTGCCATTTCATTATAGCTTCAAGTTTGGGGAACATCTATGGGGAAGTCCAAGAGTTGAGTGGTGAAGACGAAAGATGAAGGAGAGCCTGTTGGGGCTGGGTCAAATCCATTTGGGTATTTTTTTGTGAGAGCACAAAGCTTCAATTTTAAGGCTTCATATTTCACTTTTCGATGGTAACTCGGTGGGTGACCTTAAGACATGGACGGAGTGGTAAGCAAGTAGATGGATCAGGGTTATAGGGAAGATAATATAATTGCAAAAACAATTATCACATATCATATCAAAGTACAATTATTCAATCAAGACTGGGTTTGGGGGAAGAACACAATAATTTGTATCATTAATTTTCATCGAATTTGTACTCAAAGGTGATAGGAATGGATGACAGGTGTTATCTCAAAATTTACATTTTGATTTTTTGGATTAAAAAGGGTAAATTGTCTATTTCATTTGTTTGCTAACCAAGGGTAACAAATTAGGTTTTATAGTCATAAAATGCACAATGTAAGCTTAATCGGCCAATACTTAAACTATGATACCTAATTGGTATATTTTGTTAAAAAGTAGGTCTTAAAGATAATTTTCTATTTCAAAATCTTGAACCTTCATAAGTGGAGCAGTCCCATTCCACCAGGCACGGATTGCAACGGGGCGGATTTGGGCAAATCAGTCTCCGCCCCGCTGGAGATCACGGGTCCTCCAATCCGCCCTGAATATTCGCTTATACATTTTATTTTTAAAACCATCACTGCTCTAGATGGATTGATGGATATCCACTCGGCCCAAATATTCGTTTAAAAAAAACTTGTCTTTTTATCAACGTCAACACTCAACAACTGCTCATCAACTTCAAAATCAATCCAAACTCAAGAACAAATTTGCAAACTGGAGGTTTCCTAATCACTAACACTTGCGCTTCAAAAGTACAAATAATTCATTTACTTGCCGACCACTATAATTAAAGAGGGTTGAAAACTTTGCAACTTTTTTGGTGAACTGCAGGAAGAACTCATCGATGTTCTAAGTGTTGAAGTGTTCCTTAAACACAAACCTCACAGGTGGCTCTGAAGTGCATGGTTGACAATTCTGGATTGGGTGTCAGACGAGCCAATGGTTCAACCTTTTCAATGTTAAAATGCCCATTCTTATCCATCAATGATTTCAACTCTTTATGTTGTGTTGTACATTGCTAGGTTGAAGTAGTCCACTTTATCTTCACTTACTAATCCCTGCAACAAATTCATGACCCACTTCAATTAAAAGGTATTCAAGAAATTTAAAATGACTTGGTGACACATGAAACAGTGAGATTTGGAACATTGTAAGTTATTTGATCCGAATTCTTACCTGTTTGTTCATGTCCATCAGTGTGGATCCCATTATGTCGAAGAAGGTAAGGAGGGCGGATGGAGAAGGATGCGATGATGGATTAGGCAGCGAGAAATGAGAAGGGACGATGGCAGCTGCAATCAATGGCAATGGTCGATTGGTGGTGGAGTTATTTGTGTCAAGTGTGAACTGTGATGAGATGGAGACTTGAGAAAAGAGAGGGAACTAGACGTAGGTGGACAACCCAAGAAATGGCGATGGATAGCGGAGGGGATAGCTGGTAGTCGACTGCGACAACTGGTGGAGGCATGCAGTGTTTGGGTTCTCTGTTGCGAGTGCGATGGAGGACTCGAGAGATTGAGATGAGAGGGAAAAAGGGAATTAGTGTTTCTATGTTATAAGCCAGAAGGGTATTATACTATTTTAACCTACATAAACGGATATCCGCAAGGTAGATATGGCCAAATCCGTGATGGATACCGTTTAGATTCTTGAATCCGCTTCGAAATTCATTTAGACAAATCCAAATATGCCCCAATCGGTGCGGGTGGGGCAGATATCCATGAAAATCCACTCCATTTCCATCCCTATTTTTCATGTACAGTAGGAAAAGAAAAATGGAGTTAAATTGACTGCTACAATCAATCGTACACAGTGGTGGAGCCAGGATTTTCACAAAAGGAGGCAAGACAATAATAGCAAAATTCTAGGGGGCAATTAGTTACCCACAGATTCATTATAGAAAATATGAGTTTTGAAAAATAAAATTGGGGGGGGGGGGGGGGGGGGGGGGGGGGGTATGTTAACGATTGGCAGGACCTGAAACCCACATCGTATTTCTTGGAAGCACAACGTTAAAAATATTTAAAATCAGTCAAAGCTAATTACAATATTCATTAGAAAATTAACAAACTTTCAATCATAACTTTTTCCCCCTTAACCCTTCCCATCCCAGATGCCACCGGCTGGGATCGACCTCGTGACATAGTGATACCATCTGCCACTGCTCAACCACTAAGCCATCACACCTTTGGCATTTCCATTGTAACTTAATGTGTAGCCCAAGATGCGTTGTAGGTTGAAGCCACGGCGAACGCTAGGGGTGGGCTAGTCCGATTAATCGGCCCGAATAGCCTAAATTGAAGATCGGGCCGGGCTCTTAAAAATTTAATTTTCATGGATCGAGTAGCCTAAATCGAAGATCAGGTGAGATCGGTTAACTCATGGTTAATCAAAATTTCGGGCCAAATCGAGCTAATCTCAGTCCAATCCAAATTTTTTAAGCCCAACAATTTCAACTCAGTTTATTTAGCCTAGTTCCACTTCTTCTTCTTCTCGTTTAGTCTATGAAATTAACATTGAAGCAAAGTCGCCCTTATTACAAAGTTGAAGTCACCAACAAGAATCATACTTAGTTAACATGAAATTATGTTGATGTTGTCATTAATCGTATTATGAAGTTCATAATATTTTCAAAATGATCAAGAATCTCATCACAATCAAAATCTAATAAGAGCAAGTACATTTGCATCTCCATAATATACAACATATTGTTTCGGAGCATCCACAAATTGAGGAAAAAGTAATGGAATTGATTCAGAAATAACAACTTTGAGTTAGTTGGGTATTATCTCTTGCAAGATTAAGACCTTTGCTTGCAACACTATGGAGATCTGTTAAGCCACCTCGAACGTTACTGCTATATTGTAAATTTTCAAAACACAAATCAAATTTTTTTTGTTCCTTCACAAATGTTTCTAAGCATATCATCGGTAATTGCATGAAAATGGTGAAAGGACATCAACAACATTAGCAATAACAACATATGTGATGAAAATCTTTGGATAACAAGAGCCATTTTTGTTAAATTTGATTGATTCAACTAATAATCCTAAATATTTGAAATTGGCTAAATTTGGCTGAAATACTCGGAATGAGCCGGGTAACCGGCGGGCTTTGGGAATTGTAACCGAGGCTCAGACCGAGAATTTATGTTCTGGTTTTTGGGACCGATTATTAAAATAATATT
Source organism: Berberis vulgaris (assembly GCA_963556465.1). NCBI lineage: Eukaryota > Viridiplantae > Streptophyta > Magnoliopsida > Ranunculales > Berberidaceae > Berberis > Berberis vulgaris. Next base: position 78,826,030 of record OY747135.1, read on the forward strand.
AAAAACTAAATCGGGACCGACCCGATCAGTTCGGGTCCCAGTTTGGTCCATTTTTTTCGTAAAATATCCACCCCTACTGGACACCAATGTAGTATGTTGCTTCAAACATGGGGTGGTAAACTGTAAATTTATTATTCTGATGTATATATAGAGAGAAAATGTAGCACCATATGTGTTCGAATGGGAGTTAAAGGGACTGTCATTGCATGTCCTTGGTGATCAGATGTTCAATTCTGGAAGTTAATTTTCTCAAACCAATGGGATGCTGAGCACTACAATTTATTCGCCCATACTGAAATGATACTATTTGATTCAGTGTTTGAAATTTGTTGTCGTGCCATATATTGATCCATATTTTTTTCTAAGAAAAATTGTAGATTATTTGGATAAGCATGCATCAGCAATATTTCATTGAGGTTTTTGTTTGCTAATGACAATATTTCATTGTAGATTTTCGGTATGCATATTAGCATGATTTCAGAATTACATATGGCAGCAGTGACAAAATCAGCAAACTGGTGGTATGATTCTGGTGCTACCATACATGTTTGCAATGACAAGTCTCAATTCATGGACTATGAAGATTTGCAGAGGAACAACATGTGCTTATGGAAAACAACAATACTGCAAAGGTTCTTGGAAAAGGTACCGTTGAAATGCAATTCACTTTTGGGAAGAAATTTATTCTTGTTTGGCTCATATTTTGGGGAATTCTAAATGTCGAGGAAATGAGCGAAGAAACCAGCGAGGGGAGTGAGGTGGAGGGAGTGGAACCATTCCCTCCCCTCGGGATGCATGCAAGAAAATTCAATGCGCGCATCCCGAGGGGAGGGAATGGTTCCCCTCCCTCCACCTCACTCCCCTCGCTGGTTTCCTCGCTCATTTCCTCGCCATCTAGCCTTACTCATAAAACTTAGAACATAAAGTTAAAAGAGAAATGTGAGACATGTATACAGAGGCGGACCTACTAAGGTCCGAGGGGCCCTCCTTCAACTTTTAAAATAATTTTATAATATATTTAGTCTTTAAAAAATCAATTATAATAATTGACTTCGTTAAGTTCGCCACCATAGAACTCAACAGTTACCTCTACTTGCTCAACACTATACTTCGATTTCGCCCTTCGAAAAGGAATATCAACTCTCATAATTTCGTCTCCATCTACCAAAACTACCGAAAATGTTTTAAAAAAGTGGGCATAAATACATTATGAAAATTATTCATTCAACTATTTATACATCTCTATATTGGAGTAGAGGTTTAAAGTAGGGGTGGGCATTTAAACCCAGACCGAAATGACAATCGGACCGATCGAGTCGGTTCGGATCGGTTTTTTATTAATTATAAATTTTTCGGTTTTAAAACTCGGCCCCGCCCGAAGTTTTTGGTCCGAGCCTTGGTTTCCCTTTCTGAAACCCGTCGGGTAACCGGCCCGGCCCAGGTTAAATAGTTAAAACTTCAAAGTTTGAGGGCTAAACCATGGAACTGAGGTGGAAGAACAAATGTTTTCAACAACATCGTCAACAACATTACATGAGCTTGAGGGCTGAGAAGTCGTTTTGAACTCAGCAAAGGCTAATCAACCAAAGCTGCCTGCTTGCTTGCCATGAAATTTCATTTCTAGACTGAGAAAACCAAAACCAAAGCAACAATGAAGAAAAATCAACCTTCTTTCTTTTTCTCTCTTTCTAAAAAACGTGGAATCAAATCCCCTACCACCCCACAAAGACTTCATTTTTAAGAACAATTCCTTCCCCCCACTCAACCAAGCAAAATCAGTTTTTAACATTCAAAGATTCAAAGCTTAGCATAACGTCATCATCTCTCACCCCTTTGAAGAAAGAAAGTAGGAGAAACTATCAGAACCACGGGCACAACAGCAGCTAATACAACTTGTAAGAAACCACCCCTTTTGTGGAAACTTTTATTTTAGCTGATTCCAATATCAAATTTCAGTTCTTATTGTTTGGTTTGTGTAAAGATTGAAACTTTTTCGACCCTAGAACAAATCCCAGATCTTCATTTTTAATCCTTGATGGCTTCAGCTGCAATATTCTCCTCTTTGAGAAGGAGAAGATCCCCATCTTTGGAGGCTTTTTGGCCCCAGTTCATCCCAGCCCTAGTTTAAAGTTAGTAACTTTTGGTAAACAACCCGAGTTCGATACTCTTCGCATGATTTTTTTATGGTTATTGATAATTACTATTTTTCATCATTGTTACTCGCCTAATTTATTTTTATTTTCAATACAATTTTATTAATAATTGCAAACATTAAAAAAAATGTTTAGTTTAATACAAATTTATTTTCGGTCATCTCGGAGCGTATAGTTTCTTTATGGCTATTCACAATTACAATTTTATCATTGTGACATTTCCTACTTTTTTGTTTTCAACGCAAATTTACATGTAATTGCAAACATTAAAAAATGAATTGCTTGTTCACAAGTGGTGGAAAACTTCAACAAAAAAATATTTGAAATTAATATCTAAAATAAAACTATAGAATTCAATGAAAATATATGTCATTAACTAACTCGTACAAAATTTGAGCCTCATATAAATAATTTTCTATGAAATTGTATTAGGATCTTATTAAGTTTGTAAATTTCAGAATTTTTTTTGCTTCAACTAGATATTTATCCTAATTATTTTGTGATTTTAGTTATATATTCTAGTTATTACGCTCGTTTTCCCCTTGCTAAGGTTATTGATATTGTGAACTTATTTTGGCTTAAAATTGGATTACACTGGATTCAATTTGGTATATGCAATGTATTTTTATAATTGTATTTTTTTTTTTTACTAGCTAGGGTAGAAAAAAAAATTTTGCTTGCCTTTTCTGTATTAGCTGATAAGCCCTAATCTCTCTCGTATGCATGCGTTATTTCTAGATCCATCTTCTTCATTTCGATCGATCTTGTTATACATATTTAATGTTAAATTTTTTTGAAGAAATGCCTGTGAGAGAGCAGAAGTGATGAATGCCACATTTGAGGCCTACCTGATGGTGCTACATGCAGGGCGAATATTAGTGAGAATGTGGAAAATATTTTTCAAGTAAAAAAAGGGATTTTTGAACATCATCTTCTATGTAAAATTGATGGTCTAACACTAAATTGTGATATAAGATTGTAAATTTTGAAGTTCATGTGTTTTTTCTGTTTGTAGGATCTGAACAACCCGATTTTGTTAAATGCTGTCAAAGGTAAGGGTTTCTCGAGCAAATTTAATGTCTTTAGCAGGATTTTGTTTGTTTGATTGCATTGTGAACTCTGTTTGTGATCTTGTTTTCAACAATTACACAGCTTTTTCACCATTGAAGCTTAGACTTGGGGGTACCTTGCAAGATCTCGTCATATATGATGTCGGAGATTCCCACCCTCGATGCGAACAATTCAGAAAAAATGCCAAGAATTCTGTAAGTTTACAATACAGAGAATTTGATCAGCAATTTTGAAATCGAGACTCTTGTCTGACTAATTCTATCTTCAATGTTGCAGCAAGGAGTTATGTTGCTCTTGATTAACCTTGATGGTAACACCACAGTTAAAGTACATGTTACGTCTCAGACTATTGCACCTATCAAGAATTGGAGGCATCATCACCACAGGCATCCAGAAACAAGGTTTGCTCGTATGCCACACCCAACAACGTAGCATAAACCAACAACGTATATATATACCTTTTATTAAAATCATTATTTGCTGAGATCGAGTGCATATCAAATTTGTCAAAGTCTAATAGGAACATAAGCTTTCGTGTATCAAATGCCATTTCTTCCAAATTAGGTCCGTAAGAGGGAGGTCTCAGCCTCGCAGGTCACCTCAGTTTTAACATAGTTTGAAATATAACAAGTGGTAATGTTGTTAACATTGGACATTTTTTCAGATATCTTTCCCTCAGGGTTAGGTGATGCACTACTACAAGCAACCCACAATCTGAATAGAGTGTTTGAAAACTTGGGACCATCACGCTTATTTGGGCAAATGAAAGAGAAAGATGATCACTATAAGCTGAAATACGAAGTCCCGGGCTTAACCAAAGAGGACATCAAGATCAAGGTTGAAGATGGAATTTTAACAATTGAAGGAGAGCACAAGGCAGAAGAAGGGGATGAGGACGACGATGAGCACTCAACTAGTTATGGATATTACAATGCTAGTGTCTTGTTGCCTGATGATGCCAAGGTTGATGAAATTAAAGCTCAAATGAAGGATGGTGTTCTTAGGATTACCATACCCAGAACTGAGAAGCCTAAAAAGGATGTGAAAGAGGTGGCAATTAACTAACTAAGTAGATGTTCTGTTCCAAATGCTTGTTTAATTTGCTTTTTTTTTGTGAAGTTATGTTATGGTGTGATATTTTGTATCAACTGAGTGCTTGTTGTAGTGTTGTATGAATAAAGTAATGTCAATTGCAATGAATTAAGGAAATTAGCCATTTGGATATGACAATTTTCATTCAATCCATTGGGGTGGTTTTGGGCCTCTCTGTCAGCTAATCTTTTGATCAATTTTGGGTCTTTTTTAACCCCAAAAGCTAGTTAATAAAGTGAGGTTTTTCTTCACACTTAATCACGGGCTCTTTCCAAAGACGATGAGGAAGGAGCCAACATAATCTTTGGAGTATGAAAATGAAGCGAGCCATGGTGCTATTGAGTGAGTTCGTGAAGCATGTGTGAGAATTTGAGGAGACTACTAAATATGACATTTTTATTTTTATTTTTTGGTGAAGCCCATCATATAATAAGAAGAAACTAAAAAACGGTTACATAACTGTCTACCAACACTAGAAGCCAAAGCATGGGCTTCATGATTAAGTTATATAGGAATAAAGTAACAAGATAGACTTTAAAGCAAGGACTAAATACTACATATAAAGTTACTGTTGAGCTGTTATCTCAGAGTGCAAATCAGAGTGAAGAGTCCCAGAGTCTCCAGTGGGTCAATATTGTGCTAGGATCAATAACAAGGCGGTTTTCGCAGCAAAACATTCGGCTATAGTATTATCTGTTACTCGGCCTGGGATCGTGTCTACTAATCTAACATGCACTTGTCCAAAAGCATCCACCATAAAGACACCAAAAACTCCCTGCTGAGAGGATGCAAAGAAACAAACATCATAAGAAACCAAGATCGAATTAGGGGAAATGGTAGTATGAGGTATGGCTGGGCAGGTCCGGGTAATCGGCTCGAAAAGTAAAAATCGAAAATCGGCCCGAAAAATTTAAGCCCGTAATTATGAGGCTTGAAACCATACCTGACCGGTTAACCGAATTTCGTGTCGATCTCGGTCCTAAGCGCAAAGTCCAAATTGAAATTCAGCCCAAAGTGCTGAATTTTATAAAGCCCAAAATGCTGAATTTGATAAAGCCCAAAGTGAAACAAGCCATGAATTGGAAATGAAACAGGCAATGAATTGATTTTTTAACTATTTAACTATTTAATTGACTTTTTAATTGCCCAGCCCAAAGTAATTGTAAATGCTTTTTAGGGTTTTTACTTTTTAACTATTTAACTTGGGCCGGGCCGGTTAACCAACGGGTTTCAGAAAGGTTAACCGAGGACCGGACCAGAAACTTCGGGCCGGGTCGGGTTTTAAAACCAAAAATTTTATAATTAATAAAAAACCGATCCGAACTGACCCAATCGGTCCGGGTTTTCAGTCTGAAATGCCCACCCCTAATATGAGGTGGCCTGGAGTGAGAGTTGAGCTTGTGGGTCCTAACTGCCTCGAGTTGGTTACTAATAGTAAGCAGTTTGACATTCTGATCCTCGAATAGTCATGAAGACGGAGGGTCTCTTGTTGGGATAAGGCTGGTGGTGTGGGAGGGAGCGGCACAAATAGTTGTTTCAAGGACGTGGTGTAAATAAGTGGGTCGGTCAACCTGGTGGATGGATTGAGGTTTTTCTTCACACTTAATCACGGGCTCTTTCCAAAGAAGATGAGGAAGGAGCCAACATAATATGTGGAGTATGAAAATGAAGCGAGCCATGGTGCTCTCTTGAGTGAGTTCGTGAAGCATGTGTGAGAATTTGAGGAGACTACTAAATATAACATTTTTATTTTTATTTTTTGGTGAAGCACATCGCATATAATCATGGCATATAATAAGAAGAAACTAAAAAACGGTTACATAACTGTCTACCAACACTAGAAGCCAAAGCATGGGCTTCATGATTAAGTTATATAGGAATAAAGTTACAAGATCAACTAGAAAGACCTGAAAGCAAGGATTAAATACTACATATAAAGTTACAGTTGAGCTGCTATCTCAGAGTGCAAAAGAGAGTGAAGAGTCCCGGAGTCTCCCAACAGCCACCCAGTGGGCCAATATTGTGCTTGGATCAGTAACAAGGCGGCTTCCGCAGCAAAACATTCAACTATAGTATTATCTGTTACTCGGTCTGGGATCGTGTCTACTAATCTAACATGCACTCGTCCAAAAGCATCCATCGCAAAGACACCAAAAGCTCCCTGCTGAGAGGATGCAAAGAAACAAGCATCATAAGAAACCAAGATCGAATTAGGGGAAATGGTAGTATGAGGTATGGCTGGGCAGGTCCGGGCAACTGGCTCGAAAAGTAAAAATCAAAAATCGGCCCGAAAAATTTAAGCTCGAAATTATGAGGCTCGAAACCGGACTGAGTTGATCGATTAACCGAATTTCAAGCCGGTCTCGGTCCTAAGCGCAAAGGTCAAATTGAAATTAAGCCCAAAGTGTTGAATGTTGAATTTTATAAAGCCCAAAGTGTTGAATTTGATAAAGCCCAAAGTGAAACAGGCCATGATTTGGAAATGAAACAGGCCATGAATTGACTTTTTAACTATTTAACTATTTAATTGACTTTTTAACTGCCCAGCCCAAAGTAATTGTAAATGTTTTTTAGGGTTTTTAACTATTTAACTTGGGTCGGGCCGGTTAACCGACGGGTTTCAGAAAGGTTAACCGAGGACCGGACCAGAAACTTCGGGCCAGGCCGGGTTTTAAAACCAAAAATTTTATAATTAATAAAAAATCGATCCGAACTGACCCGATCGGTCCGATTTTCAGTCCGAAATGCCCACCCCTAATATGAGGTGGCCTGGAGTGAGAGTTAAGCTTGTGGGTCCTAACTACCTCGAGTTGGTTACTAATAGTAAGCAGTCTGACATTCTGATCCTCGGATAGTGGTGAAGACGGAGGGTCTCTTGTTGGGATAAGGCTGGTGGTGTGGGAGGGAGTGACACAAATAGTTGTTTCAAGGACGTGGTGTAAAGAAGTGGGTCGGTCTACCTAGTGGATGGATTGAGGTGTAAGGAACCACTGTTTTTTCCAAGTCATCCACGTGTGCTTGGTATTGTTAAGGAAGCACTGCATCGAGAATTTGAGTTTACGAAAAATGATATTGTTGCGGGTATTCCAGATAGTATGAATTACCGCCACAAATTGGGAGAGCATTTCATCCCTGACCTGCTGATGTGCCCCCACGGTTTTTCCAAAGGAATTTAAGGAAGCCAGTGGTCATTTGTCCACGAAGGTTGGCTCCACTCCAGTTAATGGGAATGGGGGATAGTAGCAAGAGTTTAAGGATAACTGGGCAGAGGAAGAAAATGTGAACAATATGCTCAACATGATCCTGACAAAAGACGCAGAAATTGTCTACTGGGACATGGATACAGCTCAGGTTGGACATTGTGGGAAGCAAGTTTCGATAGATCTTCCAAAGCAGAAGAATGTCAGTAGCTGGAGCTTTGATTTGCCATAAATCTTTCACCAGTTTAGGATTGATTTGGTGATTATGGTGATCAAAAGTGGAAGACTCTAAGGCTTTTGATTGAAAAAAATTCTTTTTTTGTCAAACTTCCATATTAGTGAGTCTGGATAGAGCGAAGGGTGAATGATGATGTCTAAAATCTCTTTAGCCACAGGATGTGGACAATGAGAAGAGATAAGTTCGTCATTCCACCGGGGTCTACGATCTACTCCTATGATCCAAAGGTCCTTGATTGAGGATAAAGAGGCAGAATATCCCGGTAAAGGGGAAACATCAGTCAGCAAGAAACCTTGTTTAACCCAGCAATCCTTCCATACATCAATCTCATTGCCAGAACGAACTTGCCAGAGGAGATGACTCTGCATCTTCCTGAGGATTGTGAGATTGCCTCGCCAAGCAAAGGAGGCAATACTCGGAGGTTTTGAGAGTTGAAAGATAGTCTTGTTACAGAAGTAGATTGTTTTAAGCTAAACATTGCACGAGTTGAGTAGTTGTGCAATTGCATGCCAAATATTATTGGCTTTCAAGGCTAGGTTATTGATTCTAGCTGAAGGGATGTTGAGACCTCCCATATGCCGTGGGAGGGCAATTTTACCCCATGTGCATAGATGTTTTGATCTACCTTCATCTGTGCCATTCCACCAAAAGTTATGGGCCAGGGAGTCTATCTGGGTGGTGACGAAAAATGGGAGAAGAAATGTTTGCATGTTGTAGACAAGGATGGAGCAAATGATAGCTTTGATCATGGTTGTTCACCCTGCTTTCGACAACACTTTGGCTTTCCAAGACGATAACTTGTTGTTAATTTTATCCACTAAGAATTGGAAGTCAGTTGTTTTTTTCTTGGAGGGAAGGATGGGAGGACCCAGATATTTGTCCTTCGGATTATATAACTTAGATCCAAGTATTTTGTTGATCATTTTGGCATGCTTGGGGTGGCCATTGGAGCTATAATACATGGATGACTTGTCAAAATTGACTGCTTGGCCGAAGGATTCACAGTAGTCATTCAAAAGGTATTTGACTAAGCGAGCTTCTGCAAGCCAAACTCTAGAAAAAAAAAATAGAACATTATCAGCATAGAAAAGATAGCTGATGGAGGGGGAGTGTCTGCAAAAACAGATGCCGTGTAGGGTACCATTGGATTCTGCACGAGCTAGAAGGTGGGATAGCGCTTCTGCTATAACGATGAACAGATACGGAGATAAGGGATCTCCCTGTTGGATACCTCTCGTAGGTCTAATAGGATCGAGTGGCGAGCCATTGAAAAGTATCCTAAGTGAGGAGGATGAGATACATTGTTCACTAAGTTTGATCCAATTGTCATCAAAACCCAGTTGTTTTAAGATAAGGAAGAGAAAATGTCATTCAACTCGGTTATAAGCTTTAAACATATCAATTTTAATCACCATCCATCCTTGATTCTTTTTTCGAGAATGTTTCATCTGAAAAAAGGCTTCATGAGCCAGATTAACATTATCCGAGATAGCGCGACCTTTCAGAAAAGCACCCTGATTCAGGGATATGATGTTGTCAAGCAGAGGTTTCAGGCTATTAGCCATGATTTTAGAGATGACCTTGTAGATAACATTGCACAGCCCGATCGGTCGAAATTTGTCCGGAGAATTAGGGTTGGAAACTTTAGGGATTAGGGCTAGAAAGGTTTCATTAAGTTTGGGGCTTAAAGACCGGGTAGTGAAAAGTTGGAAATTACCTCTATAATGTCTTTTTTGACAATGTCCCAGTAGTGTTGGAAGAAGAAAGCATGGATGTCGTCCGAAACCGAGGCTTTGTGGTTGCCCATGCCAAAGAGAGTAGATCTGATTTTTTTTTCATCAGGAATCCTGAGTAGTAAGAGATTGTCTATATCAGAAACAATGGGAGTGAATAAGGACAATATCTCTTGATTAGGCTCCAGGAGGGAAGATTTGAAGATATTATCAAAGTAACCATTAAGTATTTGGCTAAGAGAAGTACGGGATGACTGCCAGTTGTTTGCCTCATCACGCAGGCGAAGGATATGATTCCTTTTCAATGCATAAGGCAGGAGAGGTGAAAAAAACGGGTATTTTTGTTACCATCTTGGAGCCAAGACTCACCCGATTTGTTTCTCCAAAAAAGTTCTTCTCACTTCTCAGTGAAAGAGTTTCGAAATGCGATTTTCCAAGGCCGAGATAGCCAAGGCATTAGTTGAGGAAGGAGGAGAATTTTGGAGCGTATCCAATTCCGCCATGGTGTTTTTAATGTTTTGATTGATATCCTAAAGATAACTTTGTTCCACCGAGAGAGCTGGTAACTGAGTTTTTTTTGTTTTGATAAAGAATTTATTGGTTGGGTTTGGGTTAGGGCGAAGATGGGATTCCCAAGAGGATTGAACAAGATGACGACATCGAGGGTCTCTAGTCCCACATGTGAAAGAATCTAAAGGGTTTAGGTCCAATAGAATGGAAGGATACTAATTACAAGGATATGGCTCGGTGATCTGAAGTAGAGGTGTGTATAGATCTAGCTAAGGCCGAGGGGAAAGAAGTCACCCAGTTCGTAGACACAAGGTGAGTAAATCAATCATCATGAAAATTGCAAGGTAAATAAATCAATCATCATGAAAATTGAATTAGTTCATAAAGTGAGGCTTTTCTTCACACTTGATCACCAGCTTTTTTCACAGCCGATGAGGAAAGAGCCAACACAGTCCGTGGAGTATGAAAATGCAGTGAGCCATAGTGTTCTCGAGTGAGTTCGTGAAACATGTATTGTGAGAATTTGAGGAGACTACTAAATTATTTCTATGCACGTTATAACATTTCATAACATGCCAATGGCATGAAAGCTCAACGGTTAGAGCTTGGCGAATGGTACAACTAGGTTATGGGTTCAAACCCAGCTTGCGACATCTTTATGAGTTCTGAGATCCTATAAAAATCATGCTTGTCTTTCAAAAAAAAAAACATTTCATAACATTGCTGGTCTGAGATCGCAATGTCTGAGATCCTTAATTAATTGCAGGGTAAGTAAATCAATCATCATGAAAATTGAATTATTTAATGAAAAATTCATTTGGTAAAGAGAGTGGAATGGATTGAATCTTCCACTTCAATATAAACCCCAATTAAGCTTATGTTAGTTGGAACCAATTCAAATAAGATCAAAAGTAGCTCATGAATGGATTTTGAGTCAAGTCCAACCCATCATTAGACTATTATTTAAACTTTTTATTTTTATCTTTATGAGGGAAAGGCGAGTAAAACACTCTCTAAAACTGAAAAAAGAACATCAATCACGCAACAAAGAATTTCAAGGGACCATGAGTGTTGTTTTATTATATTCTTATAATCCTCAAAAGATATATACGACATTTAACATTATAGGGAAGAAGGACTGTGTGTGTTGAACAAGCGCCTAGTCTATGAAGAAGTAGTTGTTGTGTCAAATTCATGCCTTACACACTTAAACAATAATCTAAAGATAATTCTAAGCATTTGTCCAACTATTCCTTTTTGTTCAAGGCTTTAGATCACAACCACAAGAAGGGGGTGTAGAGCAGACATTGTGTCATCTCTTCAACGCAATCTATGCAGTCTAAAGTGTGCAATTTTTATAGCCTAACAATGGAGGTTATTTTTTATTTTATTTTTTTCAAACATGAAGATTTTTATTGAAGATAAAAGGGTAACCATATCTAGATCAAAAAATGCCAAGACACTATGAAAATGTCAAAATATAAGTCCCTGAAAAGATTACAAGCTGAACTCATCCTCTACAACATTTTCCTAATATCCATAAAGATAAATTGCTCCGATCTGTTGAGTTCTTAAAAAACCATTCTGTCTTTGTTTTTTCACACACCATATGAGCACGTGTGGAACCATGTAACATCAAACTCATACCAAATTCTGACAAAAAACTATTCCAAATAAATTTGGAGAATCTGCAGTGAAGCATCAAGTGATCCAGAATCTTATCATTCTCATTACAAAGCACACAAAGACTTTTTGTGAGGATGTTTATCTTCCTTAACCTATTTTTAGTCAAGATCCTCTCATGCAACACCGACCAACAAAAAGAAATTGATCCGAGGAAGAAGATTGTTCACCCAAACCAGATTCTCGTGAGAGAAAATGATGGGGTTGGAGTGGGTCTCCTAATGAGAGACAACCAGTATAAAAAGCTTTCTCACCGAGAAACTTGCACCTTTACCCTTCCACACCAACCTATCAAATCCATCTGATAACATTTGAATATCCAACAATTGCATTGAATTTGTGGCCTCCTCTAGTTCCCCATCATTTAGTTGCCTCCGAAAGAAGAAGAAAAATCTCAGGAATATCGATTAATCCAAAAGTTGCTAATTTTCTCATTTTTCTAGTTGTTAATGATAAACCGCCTTGAAAACAAATCCTTCAAAGGTTGGTTGCTACACCAAAACTCATGCCAGAAAGAGATGAAATCGTCATTGCCACATTGAAGCGCGGTGTGAGGGTAGAGAACACTTGTGCACCGAAAAAATGGACTTCCACAAAGATCGCCCATAGATAGTGTATTTGGTTCTGGTATCTCAGTCTCATATATTTCACCCATGTTTAACAATGATGAACGATCTCTACAAATTGTCATCTTCTTCTTTAAACCGCCAAAGCCACTTAAAATAATAATAAGTTGAAAGTGCTCACTTAGAGAATGCCTAATCCACTAACAACCTATTTCTCTCAACCCTCCAGATGCATCTTTCTAGAGTTTGCCGATTTAGGTATTTTAATTGCAATTGCACTTGATTTAAACCATATCATACCTCAACACCACCATCAATAATACATGCATTTTCAGATATAGTCATTTTTTTGTATGTGATTTTGGTTAGGTTCATATGGAATTTTGGACAAGCTTTAATGGGTTGGTCTTGATGGCATGTAGCAAAATTAAGCAACTTGAGCTGTGGGCAACCAAAAGAAATTGCTTAAATGGTAGTGACCCAGCTTTCATCACATGTTTGGATGATGTTTGTGTTAGTGGACAATCTATAAGGTGAAATTCACATCACATTTCCATGTTATGTTGTAAGTGGGTCAGTGGGTAGATGCGTGGTTGTGTCTACTCTCTAATGACAAAGGCATTTGATGGGGTATCATGTTTCCTTTCTTTGTTTAATTATTAGATGATGACATAACTTTGTGTTAAATTGGTTTTACCCAAGGTTCTAAAAATTGTTAGGCGGTAGATATGTGGTAGACTAGCGTCAAGAGGCTTAGTCAGAATTTAAGTGACTTTTATTATAATTTATAATTTATAAAAATTAAGCATATAAATTACTTACGATTCAATCCTAAGATAAATATGTAAAATGTATTAAAAAAATATTAATTTTTTTTAAATTTTTTGAACTGAAAATAAAAAATTCCAAAACCCGCCCAAGCAACCGCCGCCTAAGCCGACTTTTAGGACAAAGGTTTTACCTTAATCATTAGCTATTTACTTATTAACATATTCATCTTTAGCAATGATTGATCCTTTGTATAGTTTGATTGATTTTACTCAAAAAATCATGTTTTTTTGTACGAAAATTCTAAATGTCGAGGAAGTGGGCGAGGAAAATAGCGAGGGAGGGAGAGAGGGGGCCGTCCATCCCCCTCGGGATGCGTGCATGAAAAAAGATGGCGTGCATCCCGAGGGGGATGGACGACCCCCTCTCTCCCTCCCTCATTGTTTTCCTCGCCCACTTCCTCGACAAGTAGAAGTGCTCTTTTTTGTAACAAGTTTAGCAAGGGTGAAGAAATCCTAATGATTACATGTTATGTATCTTGAGTTTTATCGGATGTTTTTCAACCTGTCACTGAAATTTAATAGATTATATTTATTCTTATAACTCGTGCATGCATATCTTTCTGACATGGTAATTTTTTTTTTTTAAGAAATCCACGCCAAACACGATTAAATCTAAAATCAAAATTTTGGCAATTATCAAAATACTTGACCAAATATTTGAGGATTTTTTCAGCCCATACCACGCCAACCACATACTCAAACATTCCTCCAAATTTTATCATTTCCTAAATCGATATTACAACGGATAGCACTACACATACAATCTTTCGAAAAGAGCAAAAACCTTCTACAAAATCACAAAAATCTCTTGGCATAATCAACCCTAGAATCCCCAATGTCAGAAAATCAATATCAAATAACACTAATTCCAAACAACTCCACCAAAAGATGGATTTCATGCAATAATTTTTAGTATAATTAAGATACCACAAATCTTATCACATTTTATTTGTATCAATTAATTAATTAATTAATTAATTAATTAAATGAACCCAAATCAACATTGTGGGTCTCTGATACATCCTCTCATGCACACCTACTACCTCTCTTTAGTTTTCTATATTTTGTGGCAATTGTGGCAATTTTAAATGAACAGATACAGAAGGCCCCAAAGTCATGAAATGCATCTATAAATTTTTTAGTTTGGTTTAGGCAAATCCTTTGACTAACTCCATATATGTGTTTAACATTTTTATTGCTCCAAATCCAATGTCACAACCAAACAAGACTTTGCATTGATAAAGATAGGGGATGCAATATTTTAGGGTTTTTATGAATGTTTCTCACATGTACTTTCAATCAGTGAGGGGGAAAGGGTGTTGAGAAGTCAATGATTTCAAAGCATCCATGTATTTTCTTGGTTAGGACTTGGAAAGGTTTGAGGCTTTTGGCTTGATTTCAAAATGAAGAATCTCATTTAATAATGTGGTGGTGCTTGCTTGGTCCTTTCAATCATAATTTTCATGTTTTACCCTTGAAAAAAAAAAGATTTAATGTGATGGACAAATCCATAGCAGGTTTGGGTTGGTCACAAGTAATGCCATGAAATTTGGGTTGGTCGTGGCAAGGGCGGAGTCAAGATTGCAGATAAAAGGGGACAAACAGTACATAACTATACCAATTTCAGTAGTGGCACGAATCCACTTTCTTCCATTATTAGCTTCTCATACTGATTATTGTCACGAGCAAGCGAAACGAACGAGCTTCCGCATCGAACGATCCAATGTAGAGCATGGCAATTTGCTCTTAGATTAGGCACAAAATTGGTTCATTCGCAGTAATAGGTGGGAGTCCTAAATATCCATCGGATGCGACAGAGGAGTCAGGAGACATCTATGAAATTTTTTGAACGCGACTGCAGGGAATTATAATAAACAAAATTCAAATTCATCATTGTGCACATCAAAAGTACAAAAATTCAATGAATGAAAGTTTTTTTTTTTAACGTGAAGGGGACAACCTAAATGGAGGAGGGGCAACCTACAAATTTATAGGGGGCAATATGAGAAATATGAATGCTTTAGTAGGGCTTTTTAAAAAGATAAGAGAGACAATTGACTCCCTTAACCAAAGGGTAAATCCGCCCTGGGTCATGGGCAAACAAATTGGATAACTTAGCTGATTAACTCAATGGGTGGCATGGGTTCAATTCACAGTTAGATTAAGTAAGACATGGACATACCTTTAGTGTGAAAACTTAGGGTGTGTTTGGTTGTATGGAATCCTATGCTATGAAAATTCATGAGGGGACCCCTACATTTTAGGCTTAATTAATGTATCACTCCACATTCACCATTTGATTTTGTGATCAATGGTTAGAATGAAATTTCCATGAACATGTGAATCACACTCCTTTGTCCCCCAAGGCATGTGATTCTCATGTTTATGAGACTACTATTGATCACAAAATCAAATGGTGGATGTGGAGTGCCAAACACACCCTTAGATTACATTAATTCAATTTTATTAAAATATATTTCAATGTAACACTTAAAAAATACAAAATAAAAGGAGATCGAATTTCACTTGATAATTTCAAATAAGAAGTTTGTAGGTTCTTAGTTGCTTTGAGACGAAAGTTTAAATTTGGAATTCCATCCATTAGAAATCATAAATTTCTTCATGTGTGCCTCCGAAGGGAAACATTGGTGAAACAATTTTTATTTTATTTGTGTGCTTACTTACTTTTGGTAAAACTATATTAATTTGGGATTCAAAATTAGTATACTTACTTTTTGTGTGCTACTACGGATCTTAATCGTTTGTTCAATAAGGTTGATCGCTGTTAGTTCGACTAGTACATAGGCATAGAAGAAATTGTTATTTCATTTAAGAGTACTTATACTTTTGACTCAATTGTTGTATTAAGAAACTCGTACTTAATGATGTGGCAACATATGTGTTATCAACATAATACACTAGATATCACAATGTTTAATTGTGGAGTCCAAATTTGTCGATCCTGTAGTAATTCAGGGTCACATGGTCTAACAATCTTGATCATTGGATTGTTTTGTCTATCTAACTAGAGTTAAAATTAATCTACTCTAGAATCATACATTTTTACGGAACTAATCTAAAAAAGAATTTCAAACTTTTATTTCCCATTCTTCTCTACACTTTCTCTATTTCTTCATCTTCTCTCTATTTTCTCTTCCTTTTCATATTTTTTACCTAAACTCTACAAACTACAAACTCTACGCACACAAAAAAAACTTGATAAAAGACGTGGGAAATTTTATTTTGCTAAACAAACTTGACAAAAATGAAAGCGAGGGAGAAAATAATGAATGTTGTTGTTCATTTATCATTATTCTTATCTTTCGTGTACGTGTGTTTAGTTTGTTAAATGTGAGAAATGACGGATTGCATCCTTGTTCTCTACATTACATTTTTGTAGATATTTCCTTTGATCAGTGCGTTGTTGTGTTTTCTAGAGTTTGATAGTTTGTAACTTGTAGATTTTACATAGAGAATAAATAAAGAAAGGAAAGTTAATAGATAATATTAGAAATTATTTTTTAGATTACTTTCTTTAAAAGCTTAAATTTCTGGAATTGATTTGTTCAACTAAAGTTAGATATTAAAATAATGGGAAAATGATTTATAAGACTTACATTTTATAATTAAAAACTCGTAAAAGCCACAAATCCAACCCATGGTTTAAAATAATTGGCAAAGACATTCTTGCCCTTTAACTTAAGTAATCAATTTTCAAAGACAAAATCACATGGATCATATCCTGAGCCTTAATTCAATTCAGTACAACTCTCCTACCACCAATAATATTTTTTATCCATATCTAACCCTAAACTCTCTTTGGATTAAGAAATCATGTTCAATCTTGAAGCACTTTCAATCTCTTAGATACCACCACCACTATGTATTTCTTTGATTTCTTCTCAACGACAAGTAATATGGTATCAAAATATAGCTTTAACAAACATTAAAAGTTCATTAGAATTTAATTTCAGTCTCTTGAAGCATCATTCGAAAGAATATACTGATTTTCATATTGACTTCCTTTATTTGGATCAGGCTATTATTAATTGAAATTCATTCACCATCTTTAAACCAATCATAAGTTTACTTACAATTTTTATTTTTTTTTACATCTAGATTATCCAGAAAGAATCGATTAGTTTTGTTTTAGGGACATCAAACAACTTTAAAAAATATCAAATTGCGTTAAAAGATTGGATATTTCATTTGTTTCAGTTTAACTGAAATTTGAATATATAAATAACAAGACCATGTCAATATGTTTAGGAATATGAGTATACTTGTCTTTTTTACATATCTTTTAGCCATGTTTTGGGTTTGTAGTTTTTAATAGTCTTAAATTACAAAAAAATAGGCATTTTAAGGCACTTTCAATTGTTGGTGTCTTGTGTGGTCCTTTAAAATATTGATTGTGTGGTATACATGTTGCCACGTTATTGTAGAGTTTTACCACATGCAAAGTTATGGTATTGGCTTTTTATTCCTGAACTCCATCCACTTCAAATGTTATCGGCATGGTTCGAACCCTACACTTGTTTTATCATTCATCACAAGCTTACCAGCTAAGCTAGGAGTCAATTGGCTACTTTGTGTTGTTGTAGCACTCTATTTGGATTTGGCAATGACTACCACGCACCACCATATCTTTTTTCTCACACACCATTAATTATTATTATTATTATTATTTTACTTTCTCACACCACCTATATAAAAAAAAAATCATTCATTTTTTTCCCTCACCATTTAAATCGATAAGACAATGGTTTATCCGTCCTCCATTCGGAATCTCATCTTCCAAATTTCTCCCCACACTCAAATCTCTTGCGAATCTCCTATCCCTCCCTCGAAAACTCTCAATATCCCCTTAAAGTTGAAACTTTTAAACTCAAACTCAATAAATATGCATAACTTAACATAACAGACAAACCCAAACTCAACGAAAAAACATGGTAACTTTTCGAACTAATTTAAACCTTCAACAGAGACTGATTCTCAAATTCATCAAAACATGAAATTTGTAGTACTCTAAGTTATCAAATAAACACAACTTGAATCACTTGAAAATGTTTTGAAATGAGCAAGTTATGGTGTTTATTAGATAACTGAGAGTAAAATGACCATAACTTGCTCATTTCAAAAAAATTTCAAGTGATTCAAGTTGTGTTTATTAGATAACTGAGAGTACTACAACTTTTGTGTTTTGACCAACTTTAGAATCGGTCACGATCGAGCATATAAGTTGGTCGAAAGTCAGAAACACTATCCCGTTTTTATTTTTTGGACAGATTTGCACGACTTTAGTAAAATGACCTTAACTTGCTCATTTCAAAACATTTTCAAGTGATTCAAGTTGTGTTTATTGATAACTCAGAGTACTACATCTTTCATGTTTTGATGAGTTTGAAAATCAGTCTCAATTGATAGTTTAAATTGGTTCGAAAGTTACCTTATTTTTTGTTTTTTCCTTTTGAGTTTGGGTTTGTCTGTTATGTTAAGTTATGCATATTTATTGAGTTTGGGTTTAAGTGTTTCAACTTTAAGGGGGATTTTGAGAGTTTTTTAGGGAAAAATAGGATATTTACAAGAGATTTGAGTGTTGGAAGAGATTTGAAAGAGAAGATTTCGAATAGGGGATGTAGAAACCATTGTCAATTTGAATGATGAAAGGGAAAAAAATGAATGATTTTAATTTATATAGGTGATGTGAGAAAGTAAGTAGATGATGTAAAAAAGTAGAATGGTGTAAAAGAGAGGAATTGGTGGTACGAAATAATCATTGCATTTGGATTTATAATTCGTGTTTGAAGGAGAGTAGCATATAATTTAATCACACTCTTGGTAGTATTATTCTTATTACGGAGCGAGGGAAGGAGCGAGTGTAAGGGGCGAACCCATTCCCTTGAGATAAGCGATGTTGTACATCTCAAGGTGGTTTTGCTTATCTCGATGAGGATAGGTGATTACACCCATCCCTGGCCCCAGAATTTCTGCAGTACAAATTCAAAAACCAAGAAAAGAGTGAGGCTAGCTGTCGAGGGAGTGGGCGAGGAAATCAGTGAGGAGGGGGGATCGTCCATCCCTCAGGATGCAAGCATGAAATCAAACGGCACATATCCCGAAGAATGGACGGTCCCCCTCGTTGATTTCCTCGCCCACTCCCTCGACATTTAGAAAAATACAACTGGAGAGGTTCATGCACACTTTGTGTTGGTTGATTGACATCTATTTTAGCTTTTGCATTTTATTCTTTCACAACACATTGTAACCACAAACTCTTCTGGCACCAACACAAGTTGCAACTATCAAATTATCCCCATTTCACAAAATAAGGACTCCCACCCATTCAATTTGAATAATTTAAGGGATAATGAGCATCAAAGTCTCTATATTAACACTTATTATAACACCCAAGGTGGGGGTCATAAAGCATGAAATGAACTAATAAACCATTGAACAAAAGTAGATTAGTTAAACCACAAGTGGTGTTTGAGTTGTTCAACTACAAGTGGCTTGGATTGGATTGAATTTGATTGGATACAAATGTACTGACCTCCACAATTAACAATTAGTGTATGGAAACATTTGAATAAATGCAAGTTGAGAAGAGAACCAGTTGAGCAAAAGCTGGGAAAAAAAAATATGATATAGACTTTCAAGTGGATGAACTTGAAAATTGTTTTTGTTTATGGAAACCAATTGGGTCAAAATGAGTTAAGACAAAATAGGTAAGAATCCAGTAGAAATGTACAAGACTACTTGCGTAAATTAACAATCGCGACCAGGCCAACACGTATGATTTTTAACATAGTAGGGATGACAACGAGACAGATATAATAAATGAACTCAACCTTTGTATAAAAAATGAAAAACCCCAACTCAACCCATTGTCATTTCTACTTCAAAAGTTGTATTACTATTGAGGAGACCTTATTCTATTACATATTTAGGTGTTCATCATTTTCAAGCACCAATTGTCCATTGTTGCATTATGATTCTAACTATAGTGAATTAAGCATATTTCACCCATTGTTCATGAATCCCGACCATCACTACAAATAACTTAAAATTTTATATAATAAAAATAACAATACATTACATGTATCATGCCTTGTTGATTCAGATTAACATGCTAGCAGCCGATGTTACGGGATTGAGGGGGGCTCCTGCGCACAGTGGGCAGGAGCAGCTCCTGCGCGGGCTTCCCAGCCGTTGGATCAGAATCCAACGGTTCAGATCAAATGAATTTGAAATTCAATTTTTTTTTTAAAAATTTTCCTGCCAAAATTCTCTCTCCTCCCATTTGATCTGAACCGTTGGATTCTGATCCAACAGCTAGGAGGCCCGCGCAGGAGCTGCTCCTGCCCACTGTGCGCAGGAGCCCCCTCAATCCGATGTTACGTGATCACAATCAAATAAAAACCTATGAATGATTGATAAAATTTTGACCAGTTGTTTCAGCCACGAAGTCTATATACATCCCCTTTTTGGAAATTAACAAAGTTAATTTTTAATACAATATACAAAGCTTCCAATAGTCATGGGGATGCCTTGTTGTTGGATTGATCCATTGATTCTAACCCTCCCAACCTTCAACATTTTGAATTCTGACCTTCCCTTCCTCCCCCACCAACCCCACTTTTGTCTCTGATTTTTTTCATTTTTTAATTCAGAAGACTCTGAGGACTTTACAGTACCATCACCCAATTTCATTGTACCTGCCAATGAAAATTGATTTCTTTGGCCCCCCATTGCTGAACAAGTCTACCATGCCATGTAGGTTTTACGCGGAGAAAAAAAGTCAATTATTGATCAAATATGTACTATGGGGCATGGATGTGTGTAATTTAATGTTAATAGATTATGATATCGGGTTCAGACTATAGTCAATAGTGTACAATTTTGTAAGGATAACATTGTGAGAAAATGACTTTGAAGTCTACTTTTATTCTAGAAGAAAAAAAAAAAATATGACTTCCAAGTATATTTCAAGGATGAGAGAGAGCCAAGCCGGCCGACTCATCACCATTCATCATCTTAGAGATGTTGAAAATGAATCCATTAATTAAACACACAGAAATATATAAGGAAAAAATGAGTAATTTGTGGCCCAAAGCAGCTCGACTTAGTCCGTATGCCGCCATGTAGGTTTACGCGAGAAAAAAAGGTCATTTATCAAATGCACTTATTGGCAATGGATCATGTTGGTTCAAGTGTGTAAATTAGAAGTATAAATACTTGGTTCAAATTCGTGACGTGTGATTATTTCTGTCACACCTTTACCAACTCAGCTGGTACACCTTTGATAAATATATAATCAAAAAATACATACATCTATCAAACTTTACTAAATATGAATGCTAACTTAGCTAGTAAGTGATCTACGGTTCTTCAAACTTCTAACCTTGCTACAAGCAGTAAATAATTTTAGGATCCAATAAAAACTTTGTTCACCCTTCAAACAAACAAATAAATAAATTCAAATTGAGTCAACATAGTGCGTCCGTAAGTAATCAAATGACATCGTAGCTCTTAGACGTGTATTTTACGCCCACATCGAATAGCTAACGTGGCTCGTCATACTACGGAGTCTCGCTCCCTCCACCAAAAGGCAGGCAGGCAGGCTTTCTGAACTAGCTGCAGGCACCAGCTAACGTCTAAAATCACTGATGTATGCGACCAATTTCCTTCATTGTGGTAAGAGTCTCAACCACTCAACCAAGGGCCATATGACCTACAAAGGTCGGGGCAAGTGACAAATTACTACCCTCAGCATTGCAACAACATTTTTTATGGAGTTTGCCGTAGTCTTTCAGGATGATGACTTCTTCCTTACATCACATGAACTCAATTTAGGGCCAGTTTCTATGCAGTGAACTACACTATATATATATCTTCTTCCTTCTTTGGCACCATTAGTGACCCCAAAAGCTTGTAGTTCCAACAACAAGTGTTTAATTTGATACGTGTTGTAGTAAGGAAGTTTAATGGGTATGTACGTCACGGGCCCTTCTCTCTGTCGAGGAAATGTGCGACCCATCCCCCTCGAGAAATGTGACAGCATGCATTTTGAGGAGGATGGTGGTTACACCCATCTCCCTCGCCCATTTCCTCGACACTTAGAAAAAGCGGTACGTCACACATGCATTGCTTAGCAAATTTGAATTTATATGTACATACATTATACTTCTTAGGTTCATTGTTTCGATTCCAAGTTGAAAATGTTTTGTATATTGAAATACTCTTTACCTCCCAAATTCATTGTATTATCCTTAGCTTGCTAGATAGCTACATTGTATGTGGGTATGATGTCTATTTATCGATATATATGTATATATAGATGGGGTTGAGTGACGAAAATTTTGAAAACAATTTTGGTTCGCCTACTTAATACATGTTGAATGATTCAATCATTATCTAGAAGTATTCAATATGCATGTACTTGATTACGAAATTATTATTAAATTTCTAATTTTATTATCATTAATCTTGAATCTCAATTCGTCTAGGCAGTTAGATTTTATGGTCATTATTTGGCCAAATTAAAGAGTTTTACACTTTTACTCATTCTCTTTAAAAATACGACCACAAACATTATTTATAAAAGGAATAAAAATGTAAAAATCCCTTAACCAAATAAAAAAAGTGGTTATAAAACCTGACCGCTTAAAATTATTAAACCTTGAAGATAAGATACTCAAAGTTTTTCTTTCTAAACCACTTTTACATCTTCTTAATAGTTTGTATTTAATTATCCACTCAATTAACACAGTTAAGTTTTAAAGCCAAGATAAATTGGATAAAAATCAGATTAATTAATTGTCATTTAATATTTTAATTAATCAATATATTGTTGGAATAACTTCATATACAAGCTTAAATAAGTATTTGTTGCTATGGTTTTTATCCTAATTTAATTATTTTTTTCTCTCAAAATTAGATTTTCTTTTTCCGGGATTCATTAAAACCCTACTCGCCCTTAAAAAATAAACCTTAGATTTTTTTTTCGAACCATGTTTTAATACTTTAGGCACTTAATTATTTGTGGGTATCAAATATGAAAAATCACATAAATGGGCACACACAATTTTAATGGTGCGGACCTTGTAATCATTCATGGTTAGGTTTACATTTCCTTTTCTTCACTATAGTCTAAACTATATGGAAAATGACCCATCCATAAACCTACTTTCAAAATTAAAGAAATTAACCCCACATGATGTGGTCTTTCATCTACATCATCTAAAAGTTGTATCTCTAGAACAAAATAGTTCGCATCGAGGAAATCGAAGGGTACAAAGATACCTGTTTGTCACTATAGTTATTAATAAGAAAAACTCAATTAAAAATAAAGGAACATAAGCAAGGGGGAACGAACCTGAAAGTGCTGATGAATGAGACCCAACAAGTGCCACGTTCCTCCGTAATAATAACAACAACTACTACAAAATAAAAAGGATGTTTTTTTGGGCCATATGTCCCATTATTGATATAAAATTAGAGCTTGGACCTTATTATAATTAGGTCACGGGGTCAATCTCAGCCGAGGCATTTGGAATGAGAGGGGTTAAGGTAAAAATAAAAATTAGTGATTAATTCTTATCTTTATTTTTTGTTATTATTATTTTTTTCGTAGGAACCGTGTTATCGATTTTAATTGGCTTCCCAAACCATTAAACTCTAGTCTGAATTCAGAACTTGTGATACTATTCGGTGCAAGTTTGCCAACTAAGCGAGCACTTACTACGTATGACTGTTTTCCTTATTATGTCACAAGCACCATACTAGTCTAATTATTAGTGAAAGTAGCTTTAGTCTAGTTTCCAAAACCTACACATTTTCTCCTAGTAAAAATCCATTGTTTCATATGGACAAGAGTTGGATTCTCATTTTCACCTTCTTGACTTCGTTCTATAACAAGGCCAAAATCTCATTCGATATTATCCTTTCCATTCAAAGAAATCATCGATGCATTGTATTTAAGGAAAAAATTTCATTAGTTAAAAATTGAGCTTCAAAATGTTATAAATGATGTGTATGTAACACACTTGTCGTTAAATGTGTGTATAATGACTCAGTGGTTGAGCAGTGTCGAATGATATCACTAGATCAAAAAATTGATTCCAACCTGAATATCGAAGTTGAGCTTCAATCTCCCACCTAAAATCACATATATCGTTAGTTAGTCAGTCTTTAGAGCATCTCTAAGAGTAAAAGTTAGATTGGGTATCAATTACATCCTATTTTAACCAAAAAACTAATTTTAGGGATCCATTATTTCTTAATCACTCAACCACATTCCCCACATTAACTTTATCATCATTATTTAATATATATTCTCATAATTTTAGAAAATTTATTTTTTAGTAGTTGGAGGTGATATGAATGCCTCCAAATATAGGAAAAATGGATTAGACAAAGCTAAAATGAGGGTGTATACAGGATGTTCCATCAAAGCTTTTTTTTTTTTTTTTCTTCTATAGAAGAATCCAATTAGCTTTTTGGCCAATTTAGAGTCTCCCTTAGAGATGCTCTTAGACAACATCGTTACATATGGTCCATATACTAAATATCCGTTAAAACAAGGACCAATCCCTAAGCATGATTAACACTAAACCCAATTCCTAATTTCATATTAATTTTTTATACAATTGGCCCCAAAAAAAAAAGTGAGGCTAGAAAATCAGGTTTTGCAACAATGTTTACAATCAAAGTGATGTGGCATCGTCAGAACATTTTTTTTATAACCTTGAAATGCACATAAACTCTTTGAAAATTTCATCATTATTTCGAGATCACGACACGTCATTCTGTTTGCAAAAACCTAATTTTCTGGCATTTGCTTAAAAAAAAAAAATTGGTAATGGTAGCTTCCTAGCATTTTCGAGATCACGACACGTCATCCTGTTGTTTTTTTTTTTTTTTTTTTTTTTTTGGAAAAGTGGTATGTGGTTTGTTGTAAGCGGTAAGTGGTATTAGCCAAAGGGTGAATGCAGAGAATAAAGAGCAAGAGCGGTATTGGGACGGATTCATTGCATTCAGGCTGAGGGTGAGGTGAGAGAGTAATAAATAATGTATCTGAAGACGACAGCTTTGTAATAAAATCCTCAATTGCTTAAATTGGTTTCCCCATTAACACCAAACTTCATTTCATTTCATCTCCACACACTTTTCTCTTAGCTTTCTTTTTGCCCTCTCGTTAGGGTTACTCGTTCTCTATGCGTTCGATCTCTCACTGATGCATTCACAATTACACGGATTCAATTTGCTCATCGTATTCTTCTTAGCTGTGTTCGCTTTAGTTGAATCGTTATTTTTTGCTCTCGAACGAGGGTTTTTCGGTTCCCCACCAGCAGTTATTTTTTACCTGTACTCATGCCGGCACTCGTTAACTACAGTGGTAAGTTTTTTTTTTTTTTTTTTTTTTGGAACGATTTAGATGTATTTGGAGAAGATGAATTTTGAATAGATGAATTTGAAATAGGGGTTTAGATGTATATTGGAAATGGGTTTTGGATGATTTGGAAGAAAAATGAATTTTTTTTGTGTTTGGGTGAGACTGTGTTGGTTGAATTATTGATGATTTGTAGGGGAAAAATGAATATTTTTTTATGTTAATAGGATGATATAAGGGGTTCTTTAGATTTGTGGATTTGACTTGTAGATCGAATAAGTTTTGTTGGGCTTCTCATAGTTTTGAGGTTCAAATTTGCTTTTTAGTTGTAGATCGGATGAGTTTTGTTCATGATGAGAGTTTAGGGGTTAAATTTTCATGTTATGTTTACTGTTTTTTTGTTGGATTTGTGACCCTCTTTGGAGGATTTCATGGTTGACTTGTTAATTTTTAGCTCAATAGGAGAAATTTTATAGCTAATGAAGGTTTTGATGTATGATATGGTTGATCTATAGAGAATTTTTAGCTGAACATGTTTTTGGTTCTTGTTTCTATTTGCAGGAGATGATGATTTCTACTCTGGGGGTTCGCTCTATGCTAAAAAGAGCGTTATTGACCCAAGCCTTTTGTTGTCTCTTGGCTCTCATGTTGATTTCTATTATCCTCCTCGCAAGAGGTCTAGGATCTCAGCTCCCTTTGTATTCAAAGGTGAGAAGTTTGTGCAGCCAAAGCAGCAACCTTCTATTGAAGTTCTCCCAGAGGAGTGCCTCTTTGAGATCTTCCGAAGGTTGCCCAGTGGCGGCCAGGAAAGGAGTGCTTGTGCTTGTGTTTCTAAGAAGTGGCTTTTGTTATTGAGCAGTATTCATAGGGATGAAGTTTGTATTAGTAAACCTGCTCAAGTGTTGGATGTGGTTTCACAGAAGGTTGATGAGTCGTCGAAATTAAACAAGGATGCTGTTTTTGTTACAAAGGATAGCAGTTTGATCTTGGAGGAAGAAAGCATTGAGAGTGATGGATTTCTTACTAGGTGCTTGGAAGGGAAGAAAGCCACAGATATCAGACTTGCTGCCATGGCTGTTGGAACTGCTAGCCGAGGTGGACTTGGTAAATTGATGATCCGTGGGAGTAACTGTACTCGTGGAGTTACCAACCTCGGTCTTTCGGCAATTGCTCGGGGTTGCCCTTCACTCAGGGTGCTTTCTCTCTGGAATGTCGCAGCTATTGGGGATGAGGGTTTGATTGAAATTGCCAAAGGTTGCAACAAGATTGAGAAGCTTGACCTTTGCCAGTGCCCATCTATTTCCAACAAGGGTTTGATTGCTATTGCTGAGAACTGCCCAAATTTGACCTCATTGACCATTGAGTCTTGCTCGAACATTGGGAATGAGGGTTTACAAGCTATTGGACAACGGTGTTCAAACCTACAGTTTGTTTCAATCAAGGAGTGCCCTATGGTTGGTGATCAAGGAGTTGCATCTCTTGTATCTTCAACCTCTAATGTTTTGAAGAAGGTGAAGCTTCAGTCTCTGAACATCACCGACGTCTCTCTTGCAGTTATTGGACACTACGGTCGTTCCCTTACTGATCTAGTCCTCACCGGCCTTCAGAAAGTGAGTGAGAGGGGATTCTGGGTCATGGGTAGTGCTTTTGGTCTGCAGAAGGTGAAGTCTTTCACTATTACATCTTGCCGTGGGATGACAGATGTTGCTCTCGAAGCTGTTGGAAAGGGTTGCCCAAACCTAAAGCAGCTGTGCCTCCGCAAGTGTTGCTTCCTATCTGACAGTGGGATGGTGGCTTTCGCCAAAAGTGCAACAGCTCTTGAGAGCTTGCTGTTGGAAGAGTGCAACAGGATCACCCAAGCTGGGGTTCTTGGTGCCCTTTCCAGTTGTGGGGTACAGTTGAAATCTCTTTCTATTGTGAAGTGCTTAGGCATTAGAGATTGTGTATCTGGTTTGGCTGTACTTTCTCCATGCAAGTCTTTACGATCCCTAACTATCCGTGACTGTCCTGGATTTGGTAGTGCTGGCTTGGCTATGGTAGGACAGTTGTGCCCACAATTGCAACATGCAGACTTGAGTGGGCTTTCTGGTGTTACTGATGCAGGTGTTTTCCCAATGATAGAGAACTCTGAGGCCGGACTCGTCAAGGTTAACCTTAATGGTTGTGTTGGCATTACAGATGCTCTGGTTTCAACCTTGGCTAGGTTGCATGGTGAGACTCTCCAGGTGCTAAGCCTTGATGGGTGCAAAAAGATCACAGATGCTAGCGTGTACGCTATTGCAGAGAACTGTCCAGTGTTGCGCGATCTTGATTTGTCAATGTGTGCAATCACTGATGCAGGAGTGGCTGCTCTTGCTTTGAAAAAGCTAGAATTGCAGATCCTCTCCCTGTCAGGTTGCTCCAAGGTAACGGCCCAGAGTGTTCCTTATCTATCAAACATGGGCCAGACTTTGGTGGGATTGAATGTTCAACACTGCAACTCAATCAGCAGCAGCATGATTGAGATGCTTATGGAGTGTCTTTGGAGATGCGACATCCTCTCCTAGTTCGTCAAAGAGCTAGGAATCCCCCTCAGAAGAACTCAAATTGCAAACGTCAGAGGGGGTTACAAGAAGATCCAGTGCCAGGAAAAATAGTAGTAGAAGCAGCATCTAGTTTACACGGTAACAGTATTCGACGTACTTTTTAGGTCCCTGCCACGGGCCTTCATGTCTACCAGCGACTCGGTTGTTTTGCAGGGACCATGGCGGTTCACCTTTACCCCTTTTTTGCAGCTTTTCTTCTTAAAAAAAAAGCTGTTTCCAGTTTTTGGCTTCTCCTATGGAGGTAGCCTCTTTCATGCCATGGTTCCCTGAGAATACAGTTACTGAGTTCTGGTTTAGGGTTTCAGTCAGTATTTGGTCTCTCGGTTTTTCTGTTGCCGGGTTTTGTCACCCGGTGTTTTAGCTTGGCCTACTCATTTGCCATGCACTCTGCATGGGGTTAAGCTTTCCGCTTCAGTATTCCACTGTGCTTTTGTCTGGTTTTACGAGTCTTCCACTTGTTTGAACTTTCGTTCGAAGTTATGGTTGGGTCTCTGTTTCCTCTAAAGGTTGGGTGTGTCCAGTCTATGCAGTTGCTTTTAGCAGTTCTATGGTTGGTGCCTGGTTTTTTGTGGGGTTTGGCTTTGGTAGGAGTCATTGTCTACCGTTTACGATCCCTATTGATCGTTTTTTTCCACCAAACCCCAGTTTTACCGGCTTCTCTTGTATGAACTGTATTCTGCAACTTTTAAATATATATGAATGTTATTGTGTGTTGTATATCCTCTTTTTGCATTGAACGTTTTGATACCTTCAGTTGCTATCTAATTCTAATTCTGTGCTCGTCAACATTGGTTAACTATACAAGATGAACCTCCAAATGATAAGCAGAGCATTTTTTAACTTCCAGCTGAAGATAATGCATACAATGACATATAACCAGAAGATCTTGAGAAATTTTCAGAACTTCGTCTTAGAAACCTAATAAAGTTTTGTGGTACCAAATTACCTCAACTTTGGACAGGATGATACTCTAGGTTTGGTGGTGCCAAACTTGCATCCAACAATAGTACTTGAAACATATTGTTCTAGACCAGAAATAGTACTTGGAACATATTGGCCTAGACCAGTATCTATCCGAAGAATCGGTTGATATGGTTTCTCAAATAATTGAAATATGATCCAGAATTGGAAGAAGCCATGTCAGATCGAGGTTGTATATCAGCAATGGCTTCTCCATTCATCCAAATGATCATCACACCTAATTGAAATGGTCTCTACAAACTGATTTAGAAAAAAGAAAAAAGAAATGTGGACTAGGAAATTGAACCTGAGGGGCGTAAACTGAACACACAACCTTCAAATTGTTGTTTAGTTCTTTGAGCAAATCTATTTAAACTTGTTTTTGCAAATATATCACATGCATTTGTTGAGTGATATCAAGGAAGCGATCATCTTTCTTTATCTGACAAATCTTGTATAATTCACATAAAGTCTTCCATTGTAGCTTGACAATATAATAAAAAAATAAATCGAGAAACCTTATATTTAGTAATAACATTTAGTTAATATTATATCAAACCATACCTTACTTAAGTTCCAAGATTTGGTAATGCATGCAAGTTATCGGGTTTCTCTAGTAGCATCTCTTGAAGCTCTCTATCAAAACATCTGTATACTTGTATTTCATTGCATATCAGTATCATCATCTTCTTCCATAGGCCAGAAACTCTGGCTATATGATTGAGGATTTGCATTTCTTGGTCCAGCCTTGGGTAGTCAAACGCGTGGCTCACTTAGCAAGCTCGTTGTTCCTATGAACTCCACATTTCGATACAAAAATGAGAATTGTGTGACCTCCCGTCTAATTTTCTTCCATCATACAACATACATGTCAGCATCTTGAAGATATGCAAAGTCTTTACCGATTAACATCCTTGTTGCTTAATTATAATATTCATAATCCTAAAAACTATACTTGCACATAGTCAATGGAGGATTGGCAGACACTCCCTCCGTAATATTGAATTAAGGGTTTGCATTTCCAATGATTTCTTGCCAATTCGAACCCATGTGACGATGGTTATTTGAACTAAATTGACCGTTCAGAACTCCCTCTCAAAAATCTCAGAAATACATGTTCAATAATATTTGCCAACATCAGTGAAAAAGCTAATTGCATGACAACTCAACAGTTAGAGCTTGGCGGATGGTATCACTAGGTCATGGGTTCAAACCTATTTTGCGGCATCTTTATCAGTTTATGGTGTGTTGACCAGTTCTGGTCTTTAATGGGTTCTGAGATCCTATGGTGTGTTTACCAGTTCTGGTCTTTAGTGGGTTCTGGAATCCTTAATAGGTTCTGAAATCCTATGGTGTGTTGACCAGTTTTGGTCTTTAATAAGTTCTGAGATCCTTTAAAATCCTGCTTGCATGAAAAACAGAAAAGCCATATACAAACCTTATACACTCATCCATCATTGAGTATAGTTATGCAATGAAGACACTCCCCCAATATGCTGACCGATAATATAAAAAATTTCTAACATGCACATCTAGCCCTAGCTCACTTGTAATCTTCCATTTGGAAAAACTTTGAAAATAATAGTAGAATAAGCATCTAAAATTTCATCGACCAATTCTGCATTGCCATTCACATTTGATTTCTAGTGTCCAAATGATCAACCAACCATTTATGTCTCATAACATACGTTTGATGACTAGGATCACCATAAGAAGGAAGCAACTTTCGAACCTCATTGGGGTTTTTGTTCCTCTTCATCAAATATAACAGTTGAACCCTTCTTATCCAAGACCAATCAAACAACTAAAGTCGAATGAGGTGAACCCTATCTCAAACTCTGTAAAGTGAAAGGTGTGAGTCTGATTCCACCACCGCTTAAGCAATATCAAAAACAATTTCTTATCTGAATTTGTGTATTTCATTAAGAAAAAAAAAAGGCTCAAATCAGTATTCTGAATAATGGTTCTCATACAAGTATTTTCTACCCACATTTGATAGGCCCCACTCAAAGGGTTCCAACTCCCTTCTAAATCGATAACCGTCATTATTTGACATTCATAGGTGACTCAACTCACTATTAGGCGGGTCAACAACATGATTGAAATAAGTATTGACGTCGATACGATCATTAACAAAACTAGGAGGGTCACCAATTACCTATCCCATCCCGTTCCTTTGGGATCGGGATAAGATACACTTCATCCCGACCTCGTCCAATTCCAAACGAGTTCAGGACATGATGAGATAGGATAATCAGGTTAACGAAAATGCACATAAAATTAACCCTAGAGTAAAATCTTATAGTAGAACACCATAACATTCTAAATGTGATAATTAATTTAGGTTAACAAAAATCAATCTTTATCTTAATTGGCGTGAGATTGTTGGTGATGTATGGCATTTCATAAAGCCAAATATAATGGCATTTATTCGGTTTTGAATATAATTTCTATATCTAGAAATTAGTATCTAACAAGCCGAAATGGAAACAAATTTGAACATAATTTCGATGCCTTTTTAAGTACACAAACATATGAGTTCTAGAATAGGTAATAATTCTACCTACTGTTAATACATGATCCATGATAAATGCTCGCATTTTTGTGATGCCTAAAGTTACATCAATTTATTTGTCATCACAAACTTAACACATTGAAAGTTGTTAAGTTGTAGAAGAGGTTTAATTACAAAATTTTTGCGAGGGTTAATTAGAGCAAGCTATTTACTAAGTGATCTAAGCATATGTTGTGAAGACAATGCAATGACTTGCATATGAAGCTTTGTCTTTTTTCATTTCTTCATTTTGTTTACTCATTCATAATATTGTTTACCGTGTCTTTTTTTTTTTCCTGACATCATGCAATCACAAACTCTAGTTCTAAGTTCTAACCTAAGTTTAGGATGAAACATGATTGGCGGGATTGAAAATCTTCATTCCGATCCTATCCCGCTCTAGATTGGGACGAAATGGAATCAGAATGATTTTGATCAATCCCAAAGAGACCTGAAAAAAATCAAGACATGATCGGAATCGCGGGATGGGATGCCCACCTCTATGAGTGAAGGAGCTGGCCACGTAGGAAAAAAATAAAATATAAACATAAAGATGGCAAATTGGGACTTGCGGTATTGTGGATGCTCTCAGAGTGAGCTACACCTCTCTCAACCAAGGAATGTGATTTCGCGAAATCTTAACGAAAATTTCATTTTTTTTAAATTACAAAAAGAAAAATGGCGAAATAAAAAGTTCATTTTTTTGAGGGTTTTTTTCGAAAATTTTTGAGATATTTTCGTTAATTTCAGAATTTTTTCTTAAATTTCGTTTTTTCTGTAAAAATACAAAACCTAGCTACCAAAAATTTCGGAGTTTTTTTTTCTTCGTAATTTCGAGGTTTTTTCGTATTATCAATTCTTCTAATTATTTATTAATTTTTAAAACTATTTTCTAATTTTCTAATTATCATCTAATTTTCTAATTATCATTTCTTTTTTAAACAATCTTCTAATTTTTTTAATTATATATTAATTTCATGTTTGTTTCCGTTATTAATATTTAGGCTTCATAATATGTTTAATAGATTTGTTTACTTGTATCTATTTTTTTTTTCTTCGCATTTTCATATACCCATATCCTCAAAATTTTGACCTTTTTTCTTTACCTGGCGAAATATTCTTAAAATCAGGATATCGACTCGAGAAACGAACTCACAATCCTTCCTCTCAACCCCTTGAAAAAAAAAGGTCTGTCCCTCCATTTTCCTTCTTCCACCCAAGTGACCAAAACAAAACTACTCTGTTTACTCTGTTTTGTCTCATCAACCAACCAACCAACAATGCTTTCACTCACATTACGTTCTCGCTCACTCAGAAGGCTGAATTTCAATCTCCTTCTCCATCTCTACTCACCAATCTCTCAATCCCCCAAAACCCCAAACCCTCCCTTCACCTCTTCTCCAACCCCAACCTTCAAATTCCTCTCCACATTCACGCCATACTCTGTTTCCCCTTCATTTGAACCACCCTACACTACCTCTTCCATCGACGACATCAACGAGCTCTCTCGAATTCTCAGCGACTTCCGAAGCCCCCACCACGACATCGAATCAGCCCTCACTGCATTCTCCTTCTCTGCAAAAATTTCACCCAATGTGGTTGAACAAGTGTTAAAAAGATGCAAACATCTTAGTATTTCAGCTCAAAGGTTCTTCCTTTGGGCAAGAAATTTACCAGGTTTTAATCATAGTAGAGAAGCCCATCAAATTTTGATCGATATCCTTGGGTGTAGTAAGCAGTTCCCATTGATTTGGGTTTTGCTTGGTGAGATGAGAGACAGTGGGGATTATGAGATCACCCCAGAGATATTTTGGAACATTTTTAGGTCTTATTGTAGAGCTGATTTGCCAATGGATGCTATTAGAGCTTTTGAGAGAATGGTGGATTTTAATGTGGAGCCGAATGTGGATGATCTTGATAGTCTTTTGCATGTGTTGTGTAAGAGAAAGCAAGTGAAGTATGCCCAGGAGTTCTTTGATAAAGTCAAGCTTGATTTTCCGCCGAGTGCGAAGTCTTATAGCATTTTGATGAGAGGGTGGGGTGATTTGGGGGAATCAGTTGAAGCACGTAAATTGTTTGATGAAATTCTTGAAAGGGGTTGTTCGATTGATGTGGTTGCGTATAATACTCTTTTGGATTCTTTGTGCAAAGGGGGGAAAGGAGATGAGGCTTATAAGCTGTTTAAAGAAATGGGGTTGTATGGTCTGAAGGCGGATGCTGGTACTTATTCGGTTTTCATTCGTGCAGCGTGTGAAGCAAATGATGTTCGTTCTGCTTTGCGGGTTCTTGATAGAATGAAGAGGTATGATTTGGTGCCGATTGTGTATACTTATAATTCCATTATTAAGTTGTTGGTTAAGAACAAAATGGTTGATGATGCTTATCTTCTATTATCTGAGATGATTGAAAGAGGGGTTAGTCCAGATGTATGGTGTTACAATGCAATCCTAGCTTACCATTGTGATCATTCTGAAGTAAATGGGGCTCTTAGATTGCTGAGTAGGATGGATAAGTATTGTTGCTTGGGTGATCGTCACACTTACAATATGGTTCTAAAAATGCTTATAAGAGTAGGAAGGTTCGATAAAGCAACGGAAGTCTGGGAAAATATGGAAACTAGTGGTTTTTATCCATCAGTCTCAACATATTCTGTTATGATACATGGTCTTTGCAAGAAGAAAGGTAAACTTGAAGATGCATGTAGATACTTCGAGATCATGATTGATGAAGGAATTCCACCATATGATTGTACTTGTGAGTTGTTAAGGGATCGTCTCTTACATCTAGGATTTAGGGAGCAGACTCAGATACTCGCCGACAAAATGTTGCGAAGCACTTCATGTTCAATACAAGAGTTGTCAAAGATAATGACAGGAGAGAAGGCTTGTACAGAACCAAGCAATGAAGAGGAAGAGCCAAAATGGTATGAGAATCATGGATACAGAAAGATGGCTTGATATAGCCTTCCAATCTTGTTCGCCTTTTACATCTTTTATTCGGCCTTACTGCTTGATTTGCACAACCAACTAGCTGCGTTTTAATTACTCAAAATATTAGCATTGCTATTTCTTGTTCTCATGGACAGTAATGCTTCTGGGTGTTGACAAAACCTTAGAGAGTGTCTAGTAATAAAACCATAATGCACTGCACAGTTTGATCAGGCACACTGCAGTAAACTTGACTACCATGAAATGGGAGTTAAGTAATTGTACCAGCTGGAATTTGACAAGAGATGGGATTTAGAGGATTGTAATAGGTATATGACCTTTCAATCAAATTTCCAAAGAGCAGATTCAATTCAAGGAGACGAGATGTTGCTTAGGAAGGAAAGAATGCTAGTTTTAAGTGTCTGAAGTAATCCACAATGAGATTTGGAGGAACTGCTGTTTGATTTGTTATTTAATGGATGGATGACATGTGATTGAATCAATGGTGATCTGACAAAGAGGCTTTGTGCGATTTTTTTTCTTTTTAAATGGTGAATTAATCAGCTACTTCAGCAGAGCAATATGGGAATTCAACCTTGAGTAGCGGCTCCTTGTTGTAGAGCTACAGTAATTGGGACATTTTGGGAATGACAGATAGAAGCCATGGCTTAAAGTTGAGGTTTCTAGTGGTCTGCTGAGGATTTCTCTCATTCCGCTAAACTCAGGTGCTTACTTGTTGGTTACTTTTCTTGTAAATATGTGCTTTCCAACTTTTTGAGATTGAATTTTTTTTTTTAATAAATGTTTCAGAGTATTCAGAATTGTGATTTTTTTATATGCAAGTTGTAGTGTGGTAGGCATGAAGATAATTTTTTCAGACTATTGAAAATTTTTTTATCTTGGTAAAAAACATTATTAAATACTTATGTTGAACTACTTTAACTTGTCAAAAGTGACAGTAAACATCATTAAGAAACTGTAAAACTTAATAAATGTCATTTAGATAAAATTCCTTTGACCACCTATTACATGATTTATTACCGATTTGGTTGATATGCCCACCGACGGACACTTGCCTTTCAAAAAAAACAAAAAACATCACAATTATCTAATGATTTGATTAAAGAAAAATATGTTTGCAATGTATCAATGTTAAGCAATATCTTAGATCCACATTTTCAATGCATTGCTTAAATGTGGGTGTTGTTTTGTTTGTCTGTTTTTATTTATCTTGTTGTTAAATTGAGTGATTTGCATTTAATCTTCATCATTTCAGATTTGCTTATCTGCTTGATATGAATTGGACTGACAAATTGAATACGGTAAAGATCATTTGTAGAGATGACTTCTTGATCCATGTATGTTCTAATTATTGCAGCCTATTTTTTTTTTAGTGTAG
This sequence comes from Berberis vulgaris, assembly GCA_963556465.1. Lineage (NCBI taxonomy): Eukaryota > Viridiplantae > Streptophyta > Magnoliopsida > Ranunculales > Berberidaceae > Berberis > Berberis vulgaris. The sequence goes on from OY747135.1 coordinate 78,861,925, forward strand.
AGTGAGTTTCCGGTTCTGGACCTCGAAGGAACATTTTCTCTTGCTGATAAACAACAGAAGGAATGTGGCAGTTGGGGAGACAATTGACAAACATTTGTCCAGGTTTGTTTGAGAAACTGCCACTTTGACTTTTTGGAATTGTTTTTTACTTAAACTTGAAGTTGTACTGAGATGTCAACCACTTAATTTGTTTTTACTTCATAAACCACTACGAACATTTGTTGTTTCTGTTAAAGTTCTGAACATGGCTTCGTTGCATTCATATTAAGAGAAGTGTTTCTTTCAATGTCAATATGCTTTCTCATTTCCTCATTATTTAAGCTTGATTGCTCTCCTTGTACTTCCCTATCATTCTACTCCAACTGAAACCAAGAATGGTATCTTCTTCAAGAGATTACTCAAACTGGGTTTTCAGAGTTACTTTACTGATAATAACTCTAGTCCTTTCTCTCTTGCTTTTGGCTTCACTATCAGGTGACGATCCCCAATTCATAGATTAAAACTTTATTTTTGTGGAAAATTTCATTGAAATAATCATCATCATTGTGAAACTCGCTTTTCCCTCTGTTAATTAATCCATGAAATGTGCGTCAAATTGATTTCCTTTTATTTTGTGTTTTTTAATTTTCTAGTCTACTTTGATTCCCTTCTAGTTCTGGGCTTTGAATTTGTCTTCCCTTGATCATAATTGTACTTGGCCAAACCAATTGTCCATGTGCTTCACCTGGTATATTATACAAAACTTTCCCTTTTTAAAGCTACTTTTTCCTGCATTAATAAACTTAGAGAAAAAAAATTGTGTCCAACAATATTTTCTTGAGTAGATTTCGTAGAACAATTTATTTGACTTGGGTGTTTCAGGTTGGATAGTGAGAAAAGATAGAAAGAAATCTAGCAAAACTTCTCGAGTTATTTTCCCAGAAAATAATGGTTTAGGTAGTTGACTAGACAATATGCAAATCATGATGTTGGCTTCAAGGGCGTCCGCTGCCAAGACTTTTCGGTGAATTGGGAAAGTATGTTGTTGCTTCAATAGTTCCTCATTATTGGGGACTTTAGGCCTTGTATCCTTTTTTATTTTTTTAATAAATTGTGAATCTTCTCTTCAAAATTCAAATTGCATTATTGGTTGTTTTGTGTATGGAAATTACTTGATTCATGTTAGGCAAAGCATTCTTGGAGTCTTTGTTCCTAAAATGGGAATCTTATGAAGCCATTCCTAGTAGCTTTTTATGACTAACCATCTTGTAATTTCTGGATGGTTCATTAGCGAAAAATGATAAAGAAATCAGCTTGTTCAGTTCATGTTTGTGATCTTCTCATTCTTCATTGGTTATGGTTTTGCAGGTGGTGCCAGGTTTCCAACCTATGCTGAAAATCTGATAAACAACAAGGAACAAGTAATGGGTTCAAAACCTCCTTCATGTAATGATAAATGCGATGCTGAGAGTCTGATCAACAACAAGGAACAAGTGATAGGTTCAAAGCCTCCTTCGTGTAATGATAAGTGCAAGACTTGTAACCCGTGTGAGCCCGCCATCAAGGTCATACATCCTCAGCCAATGAGCAAACCTCACGAGGAAAAGTATTATTCTGTGTCGTGGAAATGCAAATGTGGAGGAAAGTACTATGATCCTTGACCTTTCTTACCAGTGTTTTACTCGAGCATGTTAATGAAGTACTGTAAATGTTGATCGGTGTTTACAATACTGTAACTGAATTGAATAAGGAAATCAATTGCAGATGTTGGGTTGAGCATCTGCTAGACAGTTTAACAATCATCTCATTGTAATCAACTCCAAAAATATTTTTCCACATTTATCGAGTAAAGTTCTATCCTAGACTCCCGAAAGGACATGGGATAACATGACCCTTTTTCTGGCCTTCGTCAAAACGTTCTCCATCGTTTTCCAAGATCCTGTCATACACTCAACATTTCAGCTCAAAGGTTCTTCCTTGGACAATAAAGAAGCTTATCACATTCTGATAGAGAATAAACAGTTCTATTTGATTTGGACTTGCTTGATGAAAATATTCAAAGGGGTTGCTCGATAGATGTGGTTGCGTATAACACTCTTTTGGAGTCTTTGTGCAAAGAAGAAAAAAAAAGGATGAAGCTTATAAGCTCTTCAAAGAAATGAGGTGGTATGGTCTGAAACGAGATGCTTCTACTTATTCGATTTTAATTCGTGCTTTGTGCAGAGCAAATGATGCTTGTTCCGCTTTGTTAATTCTTGATAGTATGAAAAAGGTATGATTTGGTGCCAATTGTGTACACAAGTCCATTGTTAAGTTGTAGTTGAGAACTGAATGAGATGATGCTTATTTTCTATTAGATGAGAGGTATTACAATGCAATCCTAGCATATCCTTGTGATTATTCTGAAGTAAATGGGACGCTTAGACTGATTAGTAGGATGGATATTGTTGCTTGGGTGATCGTAACACTTACAATATGGTTCTCAAAATGCTTATTAGAGTAGGAAGGTTTTATCGAGCAACGGTAGTATGGGAAAATATGGAAAACTAGAAGCTTTTAGCACAAACTTATTAGCTGCCTCAAAGTATTAGCATTGATGTTCTCATTGAACAATAATGCCTTATTACCTTTGGATCCTGTCGAAGAGCCTTTAGAGAGTTTCTAGTAGTAAAACCATAGTGTACCGCACAGTTTGATCAGGCACACTGCAGGGAATCTGACTACCCTGAAATTTAACAAGAGATCAAACTTTAGAGGATACTCATAGGTATATGACATTTCAATAATTGAAAGAGCATATGTAATTCAAGGAGTCGGGGTGTTGCTAAGGCAGGAAAGATTGCTAGAAGTAATTTCCAAATGATACTTTGGAGGAACTACTGTCGGTGATGGTATTTAATGGATGAATGACAAGTGACTGAATCAATGGTGTTCTATAAAGAGGCACTGTGAAAACAAAATTATGAACTAGTAAGCTACTTCAGCAGAGCATTTTGAATACAACCTTTAGCTAGGCAGCAGCTATGATTTGTAGATCCACGGTAAATGGGACATTTTGGGGATGATAGATTGAAGCCATGCATAGAATTAAGGTCTCTGGTGACTGGTGTTGCGGCGGAGGATTTCCTATCAGTTCACTAAACTCAGGTACTTGCATATTGGTTACTTTTGTCTTGGAGAGTTTGTTTAGAGGTTGGAATACTTGAGGCAAACTTAATAGCTCAATGTGACTGACCGTTTTGTAATTTCTGGATTGTTTTTTAATTCAACCGAACCTTTAAAATGTGAAATACATAAATAAAATAGCTTATTCAGAAATGTTTGTGATCTCTCATTCTTATTTGTTTATGATCTCTCATTCTTATTTGTTTATGATTTTGCAGGTTTCCAAGCTATGGTGAGAATCTGATCAACAAGGAACGAGTGATAAGTTCACAACCTCCTTCATGCATCGATAAGTGCAAGCCTTGTAACCCATGTCAGCCCACCCTCAACAAATGGCTAAACCTGCCGTATGCAGTTTCATGGAAATGCAAATGTGGAGGAAAGCTCTATGATCCTTTACCAGTATGGATAGCCTAGTTCTGTAAATGAACATGTCAAATTAGTAGATTTTTGAGTGCCTGGTAAACTGTTGAACTATCAATCTGTGCTAGAACCAATTGACCACATTTGAACTAGATTTTTACGTCATTGTTCTAGGCGATCACATAATTCCCCATAGCACTACTCCACATACTAATAACCTCGCGTTTTACGCCCTAATAAACATTAACATATGCGGAATTAATTCGAAAATGATGGGAAAAATATTGTGATATTTCTATGAAGCAGCTTTCAAGCTCTAAATCCATAATACTCTGAACTCCTTTTTCCTTCACATACTCAACATGCTATAGAGTGTGGTCTCTAGGCACAACTTAGTCGATTCCAAAACAAAAGCATTTTCATCAGAAGTAAAACAAGATGCCACCTAATAATAGCTTCTTTGTCATAATCCAGGAAGGACTAAAGGAGTCATTAATTGGCCAACTAAAATGTACTTGCTATTCAGAATAGTGAAATGTCCCTTCAAATGACCTAAGAGTACTCTGTATGGATGGTGACTGGTTGACATGCATGAATCCAGAGAAACTTCTTGGTTTTTTTTTTTTTTTGTTTTTTTGTAAAACCAATAAGAATGCCTGAACATTGCATTTATTTACAGAAGTAGTCTGTATTTTTGTGACTCTGTTTGTGGTGGTTGTAACTTGTAAGGGATTCATCACTCTGGATGGGCCTGTGCCTGAGCCACAGCTATTTTGGATTTGGACTGTAAATGAAGCTTAGTTGAATGAAGCTTAGTTGTTGACAAAATTCTCTAATCTTGGGTGTGTTATCAATGCAGTAACTCTGGGTGTGTTAATTACAATTTATTTTTGAAGTTTTGATAAATTGCTTTCACCCTTCATTTTTGAGAAATTAAATTTGATATGTTTGGTAGTTAGAATTATCCTTTATCAATATTCAAAGCATGTGCTAGAAATATTAAACTTAAATTTTGATTAAGTGTGCCCTAAAAAGACACTTAATACTTGGTAAAAGCGTATTTGCTTGAAATAATTTGTTAACGTTTGATAGAAATATGATATAATTTGAATTGGATTTTAACGATCACATATTCGGTGTAAGCAAGGGATTCTCATCCCTAAAGCTTCTCGTTTAAATTTTCAGTAATTTAGATTTAAATGTTTTTGCTAACTCATTGGTGAGTCCAAGCCCACAAAATCCATCTCATCTATCTTTTATTTTATTTTATTTTTCTTATTTTTAATTTATTTTTAGTTTAGTTTTAAAAACACTGTAACCCCATTTTTCTCTAAATTAGTTTAGATAATTTCTAAAATTCAATTGCATTCACTTTCCTCGTGGGATCGACCCGTACTTGTCGTTGTCTACCAGTTAGGCACCGTGCACTTGCGATTATTACAAGTGGCGATCTGCTCTCCGCTCCTGTGGGTTAAACGACGATTTGAAGCAGATCCGATCACTTCCTGAATGTGATGTCAGCGACTGCCGCCAGTACTACACCCACTGGTCCTGGTCATGGGGGAACCGGATCCCCAAAGCCTTCTTTTGCACAGATTCTGGGCAAGATTTTGGTTGATGACATTGTAGAAAGTCAGGTCGAAGGAACCCGTTTCCGTAAGGAAGGGGCTCCAGCTATTGGCATCACGGCTTCCGATGAGGTTCGAGGGGAAGCTTTCATGGAAAATCATGTCATTGTTCACCGACCGACTTTGACAGATATCCGCGATTCAGTCCACAGAACTTGGGGCATTTTGGGAGATTTCTCCCTGGGTCTGTTGAATCAGAGACATGTGCTAGTTCGACTCCAGTCGGAGGTGGAAGCGAAGAAGGTTTTGTCGCGGGATTCACTCATGATTCGAGGAGTTCGATTTAAAGCATTCCGTTGGCACGATGGTTTCAGCTTGAAGGAGGATCCAATTTCGGTTCCCCTATGGGTAGAGTTACCTAACCTTCCTTTGCATTTATTTCATCCACCTATTTTAAAGGCTATTGTGAATTCTTTTGGTGGTTATTTGCGGATGGATGACCATACTCGTTGTCTCACTCGGCCGGGTTTTGCCCGTGTATGTGTAGAAATGTCTTTAGCGGAAAAATTACCAAATAGAGTATGGATTGACAGGGCCAATAACAGAGGTTTCTGGCAGAAAATCGAATATCCAGGTTTCAAATATTGCGACTTTTGTTCTTTGATAGGCCATCAAGAGGCTTTCTGCAGGAAAAAATTGGGTCTCAAGGCCAGTAGAGACGTGCCCGCTTCCGGTAAAGCAGAAAAGATGGTCAGGCCGCCTGCTGAAAGCAAAACGTTTAAACAACAATATGTACCCGTTCTCAAACAAGATAAAACTGCTCGACCAGCGGTCGGCCCGAGTGGAGCTAAGAACAGCCAGGGGGAAGAATTGATGGAGGATATTGGGGAGACAAGGCCTATGGCCATGGGTCCGGTAAAGATGGAGTTGTCAAATAAATTCGATTTGCTTAATAATCACGTTGCTGAGGATGAAAAGGATCAAATGGTCCATGTTAGTACTGCGAATGCTACAGAAAACACGGAAGAGTGCCTTCTAGAGGCGGGATACACCACCTCGGAGATTGCAAATATTAATGGGCCTCAAGCGATTCCGCCCACGGTCGAGTTCCAATCTGGGGCCATGGGTGGACAAGTTGATGACATATCCAAGGACCACGTGGAGACGAGGTCGCAGGATGAAATTGCACTAAATCAGTTGGGGAGCCCAACAATTCTGCCACGATCTGATTTCCAGCTAGCTCAAGGTACTTCTCAGGTTGATTGTAGCCCAGTCACCATTCAGTTTATAAGCAGCCCCGGCGCTGCGTTCAATCCAGCGAACGCTCTCAGTCCTTACCCTGCTGGCCCTGTTCCGGTAACCACCATTGAAGCATGTCTTAATACAGCGAAGGATTGTCCAGTGCAGTCCATACAACACTCAGCATGCCTTCGGCCTGTCAACCCCCTCCCGCAGGCAGTGTCCAGTCTTTACGGTCGAAATCCTGGGGACTTGGGATCTCAGGATGCTGGGAATGATATAGCAAAGTCGACAGGGATGGCATCAGGACCTGTCTCTATGCCGTCGGCGGCAACAAATGAAGTGGATGGGAGTCTGCATGATGTCGTCGTCAAGATGGTGGGGGAGACTCGTGTTCCGCAACGTAAGAAACTGTCAATTTCCACTAATACAATAGCTAATGTGACAGATGATAGTGACGAGGCGGTGTCAGAAACGGATTTGGGAATGGAACCTCAAGCTATTAAGGATTTAGATTTGGGGGCTCTTTCGGATAAGGATCAACAGAACATAGCCAAACCGGCGGCTTCCTCCCTCCCGGGCAGACGTCGTAAGGCCAAGAAGGGTAAATCTTCTAACCGTGTTTTAAGATGATGGAAAACTTTTTGTTTTGGAATGCTCGTGGGGTTGGTAATCAGGCCACGAAGCGGAGATTGAAAAATATGGTAATGGAGCATAAAGTCAGAATCCTTATGATTGCGGAGCCTATGATTCCTGCTAGTAGATCAATGGAGATTGGCAACAAACTCCACCTGGGTGGCTTTGCCTCGAATGACACGGTAGGCGGAAAGATTTGGATTTTTTGGGACTCCTCCCTCGCTCTTTCGGTGGTGGAACTGTCGGACCAGATTATTCATTGCCAGGTAACGGATTCTGATTCAAGAGTTTTTTTAATTTCTTTTGTTTATGCTAAATGTTCTGTGGAGGGGAGAAAGGACCTATGGTTGAATATGAAAAATTTTGCCGCAAATCATGACATTCCTTGGATAGTCGGAGGAGATTTTAACACCTACTTGCACTCTGGGGAGAAAGTAGGGGGGGTGGAGCCGTCTTTGGCAAACTTGTCTCAGTTCTCTGACTGCATTGATAATAGTGGGCTCATTGATTGTGGCTTCTCGGGTCCTCGCCACACCTGGTGTAATAACAGGAGGGGTAGTGATCGTATTTGGGCCAGATTGGATAGAATTTTTATTAATTCAGTCTGGTTGACGGACTTTGGTCACCCTAAAGTGGAACATCTTAGCAGAACTTTCTCAGATCATTCCCCATTGTTGGCATCTATGCCATTTCATCCTAAAGTCGGTTACGTTCCTTTTAGGTTCCTTAATATGTGGACGACACATCCTGCGTTTATGGATCTGGTCAAGGACACATGGTTGACAGACATGGGTATTATGAGACCTATTGACAGAGTGGATGCCAAGCTTAAAATGACTCGTCGAGCTCTGATACAGTGGAATAAGACGGTATTTGGTAATGTGTTCAGCAGAATTCGTGCATTAGAAGATGAAATGCAGCAGTGGGAAACTATCCTCTTGGCGGGTTTTGCGAATCTACACACTACTGGGCTGAATGTTAATGCTAATTGGGATGTTCAGGCTTGTTGCAATTTACACCGTTGCCAGGCAGAGTACAGATTGGCGCTCAAACAGGAGGAGCTCTACTGGATACAAAAATCAGGTGAAAAAGAATTCAAGGAGGGGGATGCCTGCACTAAGTATTTTTTTGCTTCCACAAAATCCAAGCAAAAGAGACGTGCTATCACCCAGATTACTTTACCAGACGGTAGAACCATCTTGGATCCTGGTGAGATTCTTGAGGAAGCAAATGGATTCTTTTCTAATTTGTTGTCCTCTCAAGGTGAGGTTAGGGAAGATGTGGAATTGCTAAATTGTCTTCCGACTCTGGTGGATCCTGCTCTTTGTGAGATTCTGGTCAAACGCCCTTCCCTTATGGAAGTCCGGGATGCTGTCTTTGGCATTCCCAAAAATGGTGCGCCAGGACCCGATGGTTTCACTGCTGACTTCTTTCAGTTTTGCTGGGAGGTTTTGAGTATGGATATTTGGGAGGCAGCCATTCAGTTTTTCGAAGGGGAGGCAATGCCGGCGTCTTTCTCGGCGAATTTCTTGGCGTTAATCCCCAAAAATGCTAATCCAGGTGCTTTTTCTGATTTTCGCCCAATCAGTTTGTGCAATGTGATTTATAAGATTTTTAGCAAAATTCTGTGCACTAGACTGGCAGACATCTTGCCAAGGTTGATTTCTCAGGAGCAGGGGGCATTTGTTAAAGGCAGGTTCATTGGGGAAAATATTGGTCTGGCGCAGGAAATGATCAGAGATATTAACAGGAAGGTTTTTGGTGATAACGTGGTGCTGAAAATTGATATGGAAAAAGCATATGATAGGCTGGATTGGTCCTTTCTGCTTAAAGTGCTTCGAAAATTTGGCTTTACGGGTCGTATCTGTCACATCATATCGAACTGTATTTCTTTCTGTGGATTCTCGGTTCTGCTTCAAGGAGTATACAAAGGTTATTTCAAATCCACTAGGGGCCTTCGGCAAGGGGATCCCCTATCCCCTTTTCTGTTCATTATAGCCTCCGAAGTCTTGAGTAGAGGTCTGAAGTTAGCTTTTGAGACTGGCAAAATTGGGTATTTTTATACTCCCAGGAATTGCAACCCTATTTCCCATCTTCTTTATGCGGACGATACTCTCATCTTTCTTAATGGCAGAAAATCTTCAGTTTTGGGTTGTATGGGTTTCTTGCGTCGATATTGCAAGGCCTCGGGTCAGAATATTAATGAAGGAAAAAGCTCTTTTACTCTGGCTGATCAAAGTACAGCAGAGCGTCTCGTAGACTTAAAAAGTGGCACAGACTTTAACTTTCACCCTGCTCCATTGAAGTATTTGGGTGGGCCGGTTTTTCAAGGGAGAGTTAAAATTTCATATTTTGAAGATTTAATTTCTAAGATTCAGGGTCGTATTGCAGGATGGAAGGCAAAGTTACTTTCCCCAGGAGGTCGTCTCATCTTGATAAAGCACGTTCTTAGCTCCATTCCGATTTATATTCTTAGTTCCATGTGTGTTCCAAAGACAGTCATAATTCGGATAAACAGATTGATGGCGGACTTCTTTTGGGGGGATTGTGAAGGTCGACATAAGAAAAAATGGGTGTCATGGGATAAAATTTGTTTTCCATTGGAGGAAGATGGTTTGGGAGTTAGAGACCTGACGGTTGTGATGAAGGCTTTTCGAGTCAAGGCTCTTTGGAGGCTTCTTACTTCAGACTCTTTATGGGCTACTTTCATGAGGAACAAATATTGGTTACAAGGCGTTGGTTTGAATGGTCAACCTGTGAAGGTTGGGGCATCCCCGTTTTTTAAAGAGATCATGCTTGGGAAAAACTTTCTTTTGAGCAACTCGCTTTGGCGTATTGGCATTGGAGATATCGGCTTCTTTGAGGAAAATTGGAATATGGTGTCATCTTTCAAGAGATCGGCAGCATTGGTTGAACAAGATCTATGGCCTTCAATTCGTGCGGTGTCCTCAACGAATTTTGATTTGGTTCATCGTGATCTCAGGAATTTAGCGCGTGATCTTTATGCAGATAGAATTCGGGGTGAGACCCATGAGAAGGACACGTGTGTGTGGGCTCCAAATTCGGATGGGTTTTTTTCCCTACAATCGGCGTATGATCTGTTGCGGAATTCTAGGAAGCTTAATTCTCTAAGTCAATCTCTTTGGCATGACATCTTGCCGTCCAGAATATCAGTTTTTGTTTGGAAATTGCTTCGTCGCGGCATACCAGTGGACGGTGAGCTTTACAGATGTGGTTTTAGTCTAGCTTCTAGATGTCATTGCTGCATCTCGCCAAAGCAGGAATCTTTGAATCATCTCTTTCTAGACGGAGAATTGGCAAGGAAGGTGTGGAACCATTTTGACAGGATTTTTGACGTTCATATACGTCGGCCAGCAGAAATCTCTACGGTCCTCGAAATATGGTTCAAGAAAGCTCAAAGCACCTCGCAAATAGGAGTGTTACTCTTTCTTACTCCTATGTTCATTTTATGGGAAATTTGGAAACACAGGTGTAAATCCTTCCATGAAAATGTTCCCCCCAATCCGTCCTTTGTGATTTTGCACACCCGGCGTCAGTTGCAAATAGCAAATATTTTTATTACTCCCAAGCAAGTTAGCAGTTATTTGGCTCCCTTGCAGACTTTGGGGTTGACTGTGCACCCAGTTAGAAGGAAGTCCATTCGATTGGTTTATTGGCAACCTCCTCCTAAAGATTTTGTCGCGCTTAATGTTGATGGTTCCTCTCGTAAGGACATGGCAGCCGGCGGGGTGGTTATTCGCGACTCTCGAGGCCTACCTGTGGTGGGTAAATATATTTTTTTCGGAGCTGGCTCCCACAACAAAGCGGAATTTTTGGCTCTCTTAGAGGGTCTCCGCCTATGCCTTGATTGGGGTTTCAAAAACGTGGCTATTCAAACCGATTCTGAATTAGTTTGTGGCTGGTTTAAGGGTAGTTTAAAAATCCCGTGGCATCTGGAGAATATTTTGAAAGAAATCAAGCGGTTGACAACGACGATGACGTTATTCTGTCATCATATTTATAGGGAGGCAAATGCGGTGGCAGATGCATTAGCCACTAGAGCTTTTCATGATCTTGAGACAGGCTCTTTCACTAGGAATGATTTTCCCAGGCGAATAGCTGGTTTGATTGTGCTTGATTCATTAAAAACGGCGTATCTTCGCCAAGGGGTTGATTAGAGTCAGATTTCTTCATGTTTGACAGCTTTGTTTGTTTTAGCTGGCTGGCTTAATGCGGGTAACGTCGTCATGTACCCCCGCATCGATTGTAAGATTTTTTTTGGCTTTATAATTTTGGTCTGGCATTCCATAGTTGCCCCTCCCCACTGGAGGTTAATCTAAAAAAAAAAAAAAAAAAAAAAAAAAAAAAAAAAAAAAAAAAAAAAAAAAGTAAGTATATTTTTAACTCAATAATTGGGAGGCACTGGTTTTGCACATTGCCAACTCTAGTAAGATTTCACATTCTTTCATTATTGATTAATATAAATTAGCCATTTTTTAATCCTACAATGGGATAGTTAATCATGTGACTCTTCACATGTTGACGTGATATCACCAAGGTTCATGACAAAATTGATGTTAACTTTGTTGTAGTATTACTCAAAGTTTTATTTAAGTCATTAGTGCAATTTAGGTTGGCACGAGCGAGGAAAAGGGAGCGAGGGAAACCCATCCCTCTTTCCCTCGCCCCCTAGAATTTTTGAGGTTGGTACCGACCATCTTTTGTGGCAATCATGTAGAGTTACATTAAATAGAAAATAGTATATTTTTTTTTTACTTTATTAGAGTTTTTATGAAGCTTGATTCCAGAGTATTGATTTATTTTTGGGAGGGTGCATAGTCAGCACGTGATCAGACCACTCTATATCTTCATTGGTTTGGAGAAGTTGAAAATGGATAGAGTTAGTCCGATCACGTGCGGACCACCATCCCAACCACGGGACCAAGTTCTCTAGAATTATGTTTACTTTATAAATAAATTGTAAACAATGTATAGTCTAAACGGGGATTTAAACTATACATAATATCAAAAACATTATTTGAAAGTAGACATTATATATATTCAGAAGGACTTAAATGATACATTCTCAAAAACCTCAAAATATTATCACGTAGATCAATGACTTGTATAATCAACATTTGCCTCTTAAAGTGTATTTGATTTTAGACATAAGGGGATATTTATTTGAGTTCGAATTCTAACCTCTTATTAAGAGGAACCCTTTAATTAGAAACTCTTAACTCATAAAAATTAGTTTTAAATGTCGATCAAAGCTTTATTTTTTTTATGTAAGTCAGAATCAAACATTTTGCCAAACACATCATTTAAACACCAGCATTCAATTTTTTGAATACTCATATGCATAATATCTTCATCAGAGGTATAAACAAACACCCCTAAAAATTGTATTGTATATGTTGAAGGCTTATTACCAGTACTAGTGTATCAGTTGTATTATTGGCACGATCATACACTTTTCATAAAACATATATCCGTGTTGTTGGCATGAGAAAGCATGACACACTGATCCTTGAGTCATGCCACTACAAGAAAAATTGTGTACCATAGCGTTTAAAAACCGCTATGGTAGGATACCATAGCGGTTTAGTAACCGCTATAATAGCCGGAGCTATAATAGACCCAGGGGATTTTATAGCGTTTCAAAACCGCTATGGTAGCCTCTGCCATAGCGTTTTAAAAACGCTATAGTAGACTCTAAAACCGCTATGGTAGACTCTACCATAGCGTTTTAAAAACGCTATAATAGCCTCTAAAACTGCTATGGTAGAGTCTACCATAGCGTTTTAAAAACGCTATGGTAAGTCTACATAGAAATTTTTTTTTTTTTTTTTTTTTTTTTTTTTTTTCTATCAACTGTTAATTATTTTCAACTCAAAAGTATAAACATTCACATTATAGAATCCAAATAGGATCACTAACAACAAAATTATAATTTTTTTGATATCAACTCAAAATTACAAACATTCGAATCATCATATATATTGTACTATATTGGTGGACATTAACATTATATAAATCAAGCATTCCATTACATAGCACATTGCAACCCAATAGCAATATAGCAATGGAGAGTCTGTCGAAAGACATGGAGAGAGTGCTAAACTTCCCAGAAGAGATGGAGAAGATGCTTCACCCACTTGCACGCCGATATGTCAAGAATGCCAAGGCCATCTTCCGCACCCCAGCTGATATTTATGAGCACCCCACCTTTTACTCATTTGTTCTTGACATGCCAGGCCTCGAGGCCGCCAATATCAAGGTCACCTTTCTCTCTCACTAGTCTTAGACTCATTTCTCTAGTCTTAGACTCACCTTTCTCTCTGCAGGTGAAGGTAGAGAATGGGATACTCCATGTGGCTGGGAAGAAAAAGAAGAACCAGCAGCAGCAGCAGCAGGGGAATGAAGGAGGAGCTGTCAAGGCATTACGGATAGAGAGGAGGCGAGCAAGGTACATGAGGAAATTCACTCTCCCTGAAGATGCAATTCAAGAGGTACATCAGGTGTCCAGGTTCTACTGGATTTGTCAAAAAGAATAAGCATATGAAACAACTAACTAATCCTGGGCTTATTGGATTAAATGGAATTTCTACCACTGTCAAAGTCTGACTCCTAAAGTAATACTTGACATTGGAAAAGGACAACCATCATGGTGAATAAAAATTCCAAGGCCACATTTAGGTCTCCACTTTGGCTTCTGTTAAAGAGATCTGCTAAACAACCTGTCTGTACTACAAATATAACCAGAGATTCTTAAGGAGAAAACAGCAAGAACTAGAAAATGGATAAAAGTCCATCTAGTAGAACAAAGTTGTCATTCAAGTGGGAGGGACTTACAGTAGGAAACAAGAAATAGATTTCCAAGCTGACATTACGCAAAGACGAGTACTGAATATTGCTTTATGCCGATGTTCCACAGGTGCTGATGTAGGAGCGGCATGATGTTTATCTGCAGTAATAAAACTGCTGAATGAGCACATTAGTTGGAAGCTGAAAGAACCAGGAAACACCAATAAAATGATCGTCTGAAATGGCTTACCATTGTCATAGCATATGTATAAGAATGGTCCAACAGCTAACATCTTTTGCAATCCTGCCTCAGATAAACAAAGCATTGTAGAGGTGAACGATAAAGCGTTTTAATTAGTATGACATTATATACCACTGATGTTCTTATTTATCACAAAACTTGATGATTTGTTTTTAAAGGTCACATGTGTTTCATACAATAAAAACTATCATTGCGAGTGAGAATGTTTCCTTTTAGTTGGAAGAAAGAAAGCAACCAAACGAGTCCAAAATCTTTCAGAAGTTACACAAGATAGTTTGTTCCTCGCGGATGCTCAACGCCGAAGCAATAGGAGGCATTCCATGGGTATCTTATGATTCTTATCAACATCCACTGTAATGATCAAACAACAGCAGCAATGCGTAGCAGCAACAGCAGCACCTCAGCACAGCAGCAACAGCAGCAACAGCGCAGCAGCGGCATCAGCGACTCAGCAGCAGCATCCGCAACAGCAACACAGCGCAGAACAGAACAGAGCAGCTCTGTTTTGCAACAGAGTGCTCTGCCAGAATTCTGCCCCTGTTTAGATGTGTCGCAACCGCAATTCCCCGCATCATCCAGGCCGCATACCGTCACTAGACAACAAAAATGTGGGTTAATTTGCCATATTACAGCTCATAAAGAAGGCAAAAAAGACAGCCAAAGCACATGGACTTTAGTCTCTCCATAGAAAGTATTTGAACCCAAGCGAGATGTTCACTCGATTCAAGAAAATATTGCCTTCCTATTTGGAATAAATTGCAAAGGGTGCTTTTATTCAGTTAATTCAACCGAATCATAGTGAAGTGATAGTAGGTTAGTGTGTGACTCGATACAATACCTGCATATGGTTGAGGTTATCCCAAGGGATCTTCTCCGTGACTAGCTCCCATAGTATTACACCATAGCTGTACACATCAGACCTAAAGGTTTCCAGGTCATCAAACAAACAGAACAAGAACATTTGTTGAGTCATATAATTGCAAAATCAAAGATAGATATTTGTTGAGTCATAGATAAATTAAAACATACCTTCACTGTCCAATTTCTATCAACTAGTACATTTGACGACTTCATATCACGATGGACAACAGGTGGGTTGCAGTGATGAAGATAGTTCATTCCTCTTGCCTAGTAGATGTCAGTTAGAAAATTGATCAGTCTAGAGTAAACTCTTTGGGTTAGAAATACATAACCGGCTCAAAAGAATAAGAAGATAGAAATATCAGATATCAGACAATCAATGGCTGTCACCTTCATAGACAATACTAAAATCAGATAACTGAAATCAGCTCACTGTCTGTGCCCAGCAAACCGAACAAAGCCAGCAATCTCTCAGACATAGAGCACGCAGCACACGCACGTTTCTGCGACCCGAGCGTACCCCGGATTGCCCAATAACAAATGCTCCAACCAACGCTGCGACAGTTCAGCGTTCAGCGTAGCAACAGCAGCAGTAACAATTCAGCGTATCAGCAGCATCAGTAGCAGCAGCAGCAGCAGCAGCAACAGCAACAGCAGCGGCATCAGCAACGCAGCAGCAGCAACAGCAACAGCAATGCAGCGCAGAACAGAGCAAACCTGTTTTGCAACAGAGTGCTCTGCCTAAACATGTTCCTGTTTATCTGTGTCGCAACCGCGATTTCATAATTGTAACAAAATTCAAATGGAGGTAACAAAATGAGAGTTAATTGTAAGACCTTTTAAGTTTGTTCCCTCTTTCTGTCTCTGTCAGTTTCTCACTCTCATGAGGCACCCTTTTATCTACATTAGGGATTATCATATTTACAATTTTTTCTTCATGTAAAGCTCAATCTGAAGATCATCTATTGGTTAAGAAAATTTCTTAACTTTATATGCACAATTGCAGAAAGACTATCCCCAATTATAAATTTAAGAAGAGGACTGTGGATGCTTCAATATCCAAAGAAACCATTGAAGTACATAACTTACAGAATTGAGGAATCAAACCATTACATTGTAGCATTGCTATACACTTCTCCTAATCAACTTTGGCATAAATTTTCCAACAAACAAAACAACACCACTAAACAGCTAAGCAGCGAAAACACTTCAATCAATCATCAAAACAAAAGCCCAAGCAACCTTATTAAAATACAAACTAAACTAAACCTAACTAAGCCCCAAGTAACAAATCCTCAATCACAAAAACTCAAACAATCAAACCGATTCAGAACTCGTTTTCAACATAATTAATGATAAAATATAAGGATTTCAAACCTCATGCAATGTGGGAGCATCATTCGTTCCATCTCCGGTCACAGCTACAACATGACCTCTGAGCCGATCTTCCCATCACCTAAACAAACATCAAACATTCATATGCAGAGAGGGATATCAACTATGCATTTTCAAGTACATGATAGACCTTAAACAAATATGTATGAAAATCGTAACAACCATGCGAAAATAATTTAGGAGACAATCTAATAGACCTCAGTTTTTTCAATAGATGCCTTGAGGAGGTTCTTTGAGAGGCAAACTATTTTCCTTGTGTGCATTTTGAAATTCATGATGAAGCTAAAAAAGAAAAATGAAAAAGATATCAAAATTGGAATCAATCATAAATGAAAAAGGAAAATTTGCAAAATATTATAGCAATAAAGATAAACTTAACTCAACCTACTTCACAAAAATAAGAAAGTGAAGCAATAATCAGTTAGTTGAATGGAGATTTATCTCTAAATCCAATACATTAGCCTTTAATAGAATTCTGAGGGCTCAATCATTCTGACCTGCCATATATATGTACTAATACTACACTTAACATACAAACATATAACTACGTCACTAATGAAATGAATTTCAGAAGCATTCCTAAAATAGCTACCGTGCATTCATAGGCAAGTTAAAAGAGAAGAATCATGCATTACTATTCAAGTCCCAGTTACCTCTTCATACTTGCCAACAGCAGATATGTTATTTTCTGTAGCCAACTCAATGACATCATCCAAGTTTTGCTGGATTGATGACTTTTCCGTTTCTAGCATTTTAACCTGAAGTACAAAATGAGCTAGTTCAAACTTCATAGGGTGCTAACCTTATAAAACCACTTAACACAAACAGAATTAACCAACATGTTAGAGACTGGTACTTAGGAGCTACTTCAAAAGACAAATCATATACAAACAATCCTAGCAGTAAATGTTAATTATCATAAGCAGCAATAATTTGCAAACGAATGCATATGCATTTTGTATTTTTAACACAGTCTAACTACATTTTCAACTTAAAAGAAAATTTGTTACTTAAAAAAACACATGAGATAGACTACAAGAAAAAGGCATAAAAATAAACTGACTCATTGAAAAAATTTTAGTTCACTTGCTTTCAGAGAGAATGTGTGTGTTGACATCATTCTTTGATTAATCCACACAGTTGCGATTAAACTAACAAAATATATCATTCATGGAAATAAGGAGAAAAACAAAAGGAAGAACGACAGAAACAGAAAGAAATCAGTACTTCAAAAGAACAAAGATTAGGATGTAATCCTGTATGAGCCCATGCCTTTTATATGTAAATTTCCCTCTTTTATGACTGACTTATGTTTATCATGCTCAAGTTTTCTGTCTCTGCAAAAAATAATTCTGACTACAATAGCAACATCTAAAGATTGAGACTACAATAGCCAGATTGCCATGGCTTTTTTTGTAATTCAATTTGCCAATAGCTAAATGAGTTTATTCAATAACTTAATGCTAACATGTATGGATTACATAGATAACATCACCAGAAAGTGGACGCTTTTGACAGTCTGATTTTTAGACAGAACCCTTTGACTAGCCTAGCACCATAGATAACATCTAATTAAACACTACAGTCGCACCTTTTCAATCCGAAAAACATTATTCAATCAGTGGAACAATCTCATTTTGTTTATCTTTTTGGAGCTGAAACCAAAGCAAGTTGCTATATCGACAGGTTACCATGTCATATGCAAAACATAAAAAGTTAAAACGTGCCTATAAGAAAAAAATATCAATTTGTTCTACCAAAACTTGTTTTATTTGAATATCCATCGAGCTCCTTTAAATGGTATCCTGACAAGTTACGATGTTGCATCATAAACTACAATACATAAAAGGTTTAGAATATGCCATACTCTAGGATTTCTTCTATTAGAACGTCCATTCAGCTCTTTTAAATGGCGTTCTCTCTGACTTTTATGTCTTGAAAGTTCCAAATTTGATTCTGCTCAGTACTTCCAGACAGAAAAGTTACAATTCATCACCTGCAACATTAAATAGACAAATCACATTAGATGATCGTCTCAGGTATAGTAAAGCCCTGTTATATCACAGGAAAATATTATTCAATCAATCAAACAATCTCATTTTGTCCATATCTTTGGGACTTGAAAACGAAGGAAGTTGCACAGTCCCATATCAAGAAGTGACCATGTCTCATGCATGACCAATAATACATAAAAAGTTTATAAGCAAAGCATCAGTTTGTTCTACTTGAACTAGCTTGTTTGAAAATCCATTCAGGTATATTAATTCCACCATACCGACAATCACCTGTTTTACTTTGGCTCGGATTAATGCTTCCGTGCATGGTGGAGTCCTACCATAGTGGTGGTTACATGGCTCTAAGCTCACATATGCTGCTGCATTTTCTGCAAAATCCCCAGCTTCCCTCAAAGCAAAGACCTGCAATTTTCAACTCCTGCCTCAAATATCAATGCATTTTCAGATGTCATTAATTGCCTGATCAAATGCTTTTAGTTCCGAAAAGAATACACTTGTCCAAAGTATAGTGTATTTATTCAGTAAATGGCAAACTAAGATACCTGAACACATTGCAATCAATAAATATGCATGCTATTATGACAGCAAAATGGATACAATGCACTTATGAAGCCTACACAGAGATGAACCAAGAGACAATTTTTGCAAAAAGATTTCTAATAACAAAAAGGTAAAGCATGGAGGTAATCCCTTAATTCTGTAAAGAAATAAGCTTTCCAATTTCAAAATATACAAAAAGACATTGGCATTGGCAAGCATTGCAGTTTCTGAAAATTGCTTATCCCATGTATAACAAAGTGAACAGAGGAAAAAAAAACTGAAGACAACTAAACAAACTCACTGTTGACATTGGAGAAATTGACTGAATATGGAGAGCTTAGGTCTATTTATATGCTTACAAGTTGCGAGCATACAGTTTATAAGTTGGCCATCAAGTCTCCCAGCTCACAGTTCAACAGAGCTCATGGTAGTCCATTTTAGGGTATCAAAATTGTCGACATAGCTGTCTTGGTCAGATTTTAAGATAGTGCCAAAATCACAATAATAGAAGAAAGAGACTTCAAATACATACCATCTTGAAGTGACAGTATACATGCTACAATGATATAAAAGGAATTCAATAAGAACATACTCAACTTCACATATTATTCCATCGAATATAGCAATAGGTGAAGAAACTAAGGAACATATTTCTGATCAACAAAACAAATGTAAATGGATCTCAAAGAAGTGAAAATATTTACTGTTACAAACAGGAAAATAATCATCAACTCTTGTTGTAACTAAGTCGCACTGTCTATATAGGATAAACACCGTAAAACTGACGACCTACAGAACACTGGAATTCTATAAAATTGTGCACGAGAATAGTAAATAATAATTAATTCTCTTCAACCAAGCCAACTAATATAAAACTAATTAGTATGGCACAGTCAACAAACTTGTTAATATTTCAAGTACCTTGCGTCGCCTAGCTTGTGTAAAACACCTTCAAGTTGTTTCTCCAAATTTTGCAACTCTTTCACATTAAGTGGCCCAAGATCTAACCCAAGCAAATGCCTTGAATAATGAAAATATCTTAAAAGAGTTAGAAATTTTTAACATTTTTTTTTTTGAGAAATCAAATTTCTTGAACAAACAATTGAGATTTAAGAATGACAATTAAACTGTAAACAGGTTTGCTGGTCTATGAAGAAGAGCATGATTCAACTTCTCCTAGCCGTTTTCATTATGGACACTTGGTTTGCTGATCTATGAACAATTTCTTGAACAAACAATTGAGATTTAAGAATGACAATTAACTTCTAAACACTAAACACAAACAAGTATAATCTCTTCCTTGCAAATATCAAACCTTTTGAAGCAAGACCCTTTACTATATCAAAAACAGTAAACTTCTAATAAACTCCTCTCAAAATCAAAATGTAGACATGTAAACTCCAACAGTTGAACATGTTTTACAGATGCCCAAACACCCAAATAACAACATAAACAAGCAAAAACTCCACGCAAAATGAAGAATTTCATCAAATACAGAGCAAAAGAAGAATTCTAGAAGAAAAGGAGTAAATGGTATACAAAGCACAAACCTTTGGCTTGAATCACCATCTGCAGGAGGCAAGAAATCACTGGAATGCTCCAATCAAATTCGCCCATAGGTGGCACTCACGGGTGACCCGACAATGGAAAACAAACCCCTCTGAGCGACTTCATATTCATAAAGAAACAAATCCTCAATGTAAGGGCGGCTGAAGGAGGAAGGATCTGTGAGCCCCCGTTCTATTATTGTTGTTCTTCTGTCTCTCGATCTCTTAGTGTCTTGATCTTTCTGTCTCCCCCGCTCTCTCCCCCGATATAGCTCTCTCCTCGATCGAGCGAGAGGTGAATCGAGAGTGAGAGCGACAATGAAAAGAGAGGCGACAGTGAGAGGAGAGAAGTGGAGAGGCGAGGCTAGGGCAGACCTTTGTAGCGAGGGAGACAGATCGAGAAGGAGAGCGGGATTTGAGATGGATTCTTCTTCCTTCCTTCCTTTTCTTTCTTTTGCTTTTTTTTTTTTCGATTCGAGCGGGATTCTTGCCGCCTGCCAATTGAATTCCCGCCTACATATCTTTCATGGCATTTTACAACGCAAAAATGAATTTGGCCGTACAAAGTTTGCATAGCATTTTGGCCCCATTGAACAAATTTAGGTTTTGACTTTTTATAGCACTTTAGGTAAAAACGCTATGGTCATATGCTATTAATGACCTGTTTTGTTGTAGTGTGCCTTCGGCACTCTCCAAATACGTCACTATTGAATCGCTGTCTTCATTGGACTTAATTCATAGGCTTGTGGGACATTAACATATTCGGGATTAATTTGAAAATGATGGGAAGAATATTGTAATATTTCTATGAAGTAGCTTTCAAGTCCTAAATCCATAATACTCTTAACTCCTCTTTCCTTCACATACTCAAGATGCTATAGAGACTGTGGCCTCTAGGCACAACTTAGTCAATTCCAAAACAAAAGCATTTTCATCAGAAACCTGAGTAGAAGACAATATAATTAATGAACAATTACATTGCAACATGAAGTAAAACAAGATGCCACTAATAATAGCTTCTTTGTCATAACCCAGAAAGGAAAGCTAAAGGAGTCATTAATATTGGCCAACTAAAATGTACTTGCTATCCAGAATAGTGAATGCCCCTTCAAATGACCTAAGATTACTCTGTATAGATGGTGACTGGTTGACATGCTTGAATCCAGAGAACCCTTGTTTTTATTTACAGAAGTAGTCTGTAACTCTGTATTTTTGTGACTCTGTTTGTGGTGGTTGTAACTTGTAAGGGATTCATCACTCTGGATGGGCCTGTGACAGCTATTTTGGATTTGGACTGCTGTATGGGCTCATTTATTTGCAGAGATAGTGATTATCAAGTGACATTTTTGTCATTTTTTTTTGCATTTCAGACAAAATTTGACATCGAAAAGTTTAGTCATGAAACCTAGATGCTGGTTTTGACTCGCAATTATTGTATGAAATGTAATGAAACCTAAATGATAGTTTTCAACTCGCCATCATTGATCTGATTTTTTGTGAAGATGATCTCAGAAATATATTACCATTGTTTAGTTTGATAATAATCTTGACGTTTTAAATTTGTAAGCAAAAGTTAGAAATGGATACGAATATGGAGATTTGTGTGAAATAGTTAGGGTTACATGAAAATTTATTTGATCCACATTGAAGTCTGCATTAAATCCCAAACTAATCAATGAATGAAAAATAAGTAAATAAATAACATGCCGCCAATGAGGTACCAACTCAATGGTAGACCTATAGCGAATGGAATTACTTAAGGGATTACAGAAAAAAAAAAAAAAAAATTTCCTTCAAAAAAAAAAGTAAAAATAACATGCCCTTCCCTTAACTTGGAATACCCTAATTTTCTCAAGCAATTTGTTGTATGATTAAAGCGCGTTCTAGAAAGATCTATTGAGTTTTTGGGATAATCTTCATCTGCAATGAAAGTGAAGGGTGAGATAACTTCATAAATTGTTCATAGATTGCGTTATCAAGAAGTCTATCCACAAATTCTTGTACCAATTTATTGTAACTACTTGTTTAATACATTCGAGAAACTAGTAAATTGGATCTCAAACTTGTTACATTATGCCGTGCAAATGATCTGAACTCTTTTTTTTTTTTTTTTCGCAAAAATGATGATATGGATTGATCTTGATATATAAAATCAAACTGTTATGAGTCCATTTCCTGCACCAAAAGAAAAAGCATTTTGGCCCACAATCAAAATCATGACCATGTGGGCTTGCATCATGGGCCATAGCCCAACCAATCAGATCAAAAAAAACACTATGATTTGATGACATTTCCCTAATCAGTGTGCTTAACCACAGTTTCAAGTCATTAGGGTTCATAGATATACTAGAAATGTTGTGTGCTAAAAATACATTTAGTTGGTTTTCACTCTAGTCTATTTTTTGATTATAATAATCAAGGATGTCCAACTTTCAATAAAAAGAAATGATCGCCACCAAATTGCACATCAACATATCAAACACTCTGGCGGTCACGAGAGTGTGGGACTCAATCAAATGCAATTTTTTTAGTCAATGGAGTAATAACTTAGCGGTAAACTTGTGACAGATGAAATCACAACCGAGGATTGCATCTGATTACCTTTCTAATAATGTAATCTCCTCCATGAAAACCTTCAAAACCCTGCTTCAACCTTCAATTCTTCTTCATTAACTCCAAATACAAGGAAGAAGAAATGAAAGAATGAAGGTCCATGTAAATGAAGCTTAGTTGTTGACAAAATCCTCTAGTCTTGGGTGTGTACCTAAAGAGTTTTGTGGAACTGTATTTTTTGTTATTGATAGTGGCCACAGCCTTGGAATATATATACAAAGTTAGCAATACTAAACTAAGTAGCAAATAAGCTAAGCTAGGAAAGATACAACTCAGCTTACCAAAGACTATCCTAGAGAATATTTACAGAATAATCCTAGAGAATATCATACACAATCTTTTCACTAATACTCCCTCTCAAGCAGGAGCATGGAGATTGTAAATGCCCAACTTGCGAATGAGTAAATAAAACTATGATTTACCAAGAGCCTTGGTCAAAATATCCGCTAGCTGTGCACCAGTCCGAATATGAGACGTAGAAATTGTTCCATCTTGCAAGGCATCACGAACAAAGTGACAATCCATTTCTATATGTTTCGTTCTTTCATGAAAAATCGGATTAGCCGCTATATAGGGAGCAGCTTGACTATCACAAAACAATCGCATGGGACGCACATGTTGTATCCCAAAACAAGCCAAAAGGGATTTCAACCACTTTAACTCACATGTAGTAGTGGCCATAGACCTATACTCGGCCTCCGCAGAAGATCGGGAAACAGTTGGTTGTTTTTTTTCGTTTTCTTAGAAACAGGAGATGAGCCTAATAAAACAAAGTAACCAGTCAATGATCTTCAAGTCAAAGGAAAACTTGCCCAGTCACTATCACAGAATGCATAGAGTTGAAAAGTATTTTCCCCGCGCAGCAAAATACCCTGTCCAGGACATCCTTTCAAATACCGCAAAACTCTCAAAGCGGTGTCCCAATATTCAACACGAGGATCACCCATAAACTGAGCTAATATATGTACGGAGTAACACAACTCAGGCCGTGTAATCGTCAAGTAGATTAGGCGCCCTACAAGTCGCCGGTATTTTTCCGAGTCATCAAAGATGGCGCCATTGGTGGTGGCAAGATGGTGGTTTTGTTCTATGGGTGTAGAAGCAGGGCGTGCTCCAAGTAATCCGGCCTCACTGACAATGTCAAGAACATATTTGCGTTGTGAAAGAAACAAACCGTCCTTCCCACGTGCTACTTCAATGCCAAGAAAGTACTTGAGAACGCCCAAGTCTTTCATATGAAATCTCTCACTTAGTTGTTGCTTGAATTTTTCGATTGCCAAAAAAGAAGATCCTGTGATTATAATGTCATCCACATACACAAGGACATGTAAAGAAACATCACCCTTGGAATAACTAAACAATGAGTAATCAACATAAGATTGTTTAAAACCAAGATCCTTCAAAGCAGTCGAGAACTTAGCAAACCAATTCCGAGGCGCTTGACGGAGTCCATACAATGACTTACGTAATCGACACACCTTACCCGAAGCAACAGAATTAAATCCAGGAGGTAGTTGCATATATACCTCCTCATCAAGATCTCCATGTAGGAAGGCATTATGCACATCCATCTGGTGCAATTCCCACTTTCTTGCCACTGCTATAGCCAAAAATGTTCGAACCGTGACCATTTTAGCTACATGGGCAAATGTTTCATTGAAGTCAATCCCTGCAACTTGCCAATTTCCGTACACTACTAGGCGCCCCTTCAATCGTTCAACTACCATCAGATCGATACTTGACTTTATAGACCCACTTACACCCGATTGGCTTCTTCCCGGGTGGAAGGTCCTCTAAAGTCCAAGTGTCGTTCCTCTCAAGGACATCGATTTCTTCTTGCATGGCTTTCCACCAACCAGGATCCTTAACAGCTTCTTTAAAGGATGAGGGTTCAGTGCCTGCAATAATTGTTGCCAGAAAACGGGTGTGTCTCACAGAAAACTTGTCACAATTTACATAATAAGCAATGGGAAAAGGAGTACCTGAGGACTTTGACGGAGTAGGTGTAGGTGATGTGACAGGGTTTATAACTCGAACAGTGTTGGTGATGAAGCCCTTGAGTTTACTAGAAGGTTTTATTATTCGATGACCTCGACCAGTGTCTTGCGAAACATTTGCTTCATTAATCACATCCTCCCCATTATCCGAAGTTTCACCAACACCAAGCTGCTGGACAGCCTCCAAGTCGCTACCGGCTGATGGTATGACGTGTGGTACAGCTTCCACAGCCCCGCCACCAGGTGCTGGTAATCTGTCGGGCTGCTCAACTACCTCAGCCCCGCCATCACCGCCACCCGCCACAACCGAGTGCTCCTCACTCCCCCTTGCTAAGGGAGTATCCTCAAAAGAAGTCACAGTGTCATAATACTCCTCATTTTCAAGCCCAACATCAGTATTGTTCAACTTGATTTTACAAGCAAAAGGGAATTGTTGTTCGCAAAAGACAACATCTCAAGATATAAAGAACACATTTTTCTCTAAGTCATACAAACGCCACCCCTTTTTACCAAAAGGATACCCCACAAATACACATCGACTAGAGCGAGGACCAAACTTGTCCTTCACACGCGGTTGATTTTTGACAAAACAGAGACAACCGAATACACGAAGGGCATCATACTTAGGAGGGGAACCAAAGAGAATCTCGTGAGGGGTTTTTTTTATTTAGCAATGGGGTAGGGGTTTGGTTTATTACATAGGCAGCCATCATGATACTCTCCCCCCAAAAAGAAATGGGAAGATTAGCTTGAAAAAGTAATGCCCGAGCCACATTAAGAATATGCCTATGTTTACGTTCTACCCTCCCATTTTGTTGGGGAGTGTCGACACAAGAGGTTTGATGAAGAATACCATTGTCAGCATAAAATCGATGAAGACATGTAAATTCCCTTCCGTTATCACTTCTTAGGATTTTAACATGCTTATCAAATTGGGTGAAAACCATTCTACAAAAATCCTGAATAAGTTGAGGCACCTCAGATTTTTTAGCCATCAAATAAACCCATACGGCTCGAGAACAGTCATCAACAATGGTTAAAAAATAACGAGCACCACAACTAGCAGGCAAAGTATACGCACCCCAAATATCACAATGGATTAAATCAAAAACATCTTTGGCTTTATTATTACTCAAAGGAAACATGCTTCTAGTTTGTTTGGCTCTTAAACAAATATCACAAGGTTCATGGACAACACTAACATCCTTATTTCCATAACTCCTAATAATATCAGGCAAAAGAAATTCTACTTGCCGAGAGGGGTGTCCCAGCCTTTGATGCCACAATTCTCGTTTGTCCTCCACAGTTGCTTGATAAGCCCGAAGTTGTCGCAGAGGCCGAAAACTCCATCACATTGTTCACCCGCTCCAATCAGAGTCCTCAAAGTGCGGTCCTGTATAATGCAAAGCTTATCAGTAAACATGACAGAATAATATAAATCGGCAAGCAAGTGAGACACCGACAACAAATTACAAGTAAGGTCTGGAACATATAATACATTATATAGCACCATATTGTGGCTCAAAGTTATCGTGTCAGCCTTAGTAGCGATGGTTTTTTTTCCATTAGGCAGCCCAACAGAAGTAGGAAAGACATCAAATAATTTGCCAAATAATCTAGCATTACCAGTCATGTGGTTCGAGCATCCGGTATCGATGATCCATTGATCGGGAAAATCAAACTTACCACTCAACTTTTCGGTCGAAGAAGACTGCCCTTTTGAAGAGTTGAGCATGTTCACAAGTGTAGCCCACTAGTCATTCGAGAGACCGGTAATGCCGCTAGGATCTGACTCCTGTATCGGTACCTGAGCATAGCCTGTACTGGCAGCAGGCTTTGAGGTGGCTGCTGCGTGTGCGACCTGCCCGCGACCGCCTCTCCCTCGTCCAGACCTGCCTCCGCCTCGACCTTGCCCGCCATTGGTGCGGTTCTCGGAATACCACCAATCCGGGAACCCAATCAGTTGAAAACAACTGTCTTGATCATGTCCAGTTTTGGCGCAGTGAGGACAGACGCCATTGGTTCGAGGACGCTCACTACCACGAGCAAGAGTCCTTCCCCTAGCAGTCCCTTGTGCTGCGAAACCGACAACATCAGATTTGGTTTCGTGGGCTTGAGCAACAGTTTGGTGTCGTTCTTCAGTCACAATTTTAGCAAAGGCCGTGTTTAAACTCGGCAAAGGTTCCATCATCAAAATATTGGAAACAGTAGTGCCATAAATAGCAGAATTCAAACCAACAAGAAAATCATGTACCTTTTCATTCTCCTGTTCTTTAGCAAATTCAGTAGCAGCAGCACAAGTACATGTCGTGACAGAAGAATGTCCCGCAAGTTCATCCCATATCTTTCGTAAGTCGTTGTAGTAATTCACCACCGGACGCCCGCGCTGCTTGCAATCACTCAGAAGTGTCTTCAACTCATGGATTCTTGGACCGTTTCCTATCGAGAAACGTTGTCGAATATCATCCCACATGTCTTTCACATCGTCGGGTTGGGGGACGGATGAGCGTAGGACCGGATCAAGGGTATTATGAATCCATCCCACGAGTGTGGAATTAACCGTCACCCATAAGGACTCTTCTAGAGTTCTTGTCGTTGGCTTGGCTATGGTTCCATCGAGGAAGCCTAGCTTGTTCTTTGCACGGAAATTATTCCGCATCGAACGAACCCATTCATTGTAGTTCTCACCACGTAACACAACTGGACAGATTGTGATTTGTGGTCCGTCGGAGGGATGGAGATCGTATGGAGATGTGGAGTCGAGGGGTTTTGTGGTCTTGTCGTTACCCATGATGGTTTTTCTATAGTCGGATGTAGTGTTTGAAGATCGAATATGTCAATCGCTGGAGAACGATTGAAAAAAAATTGGTTTTGTCGGTTTCGTCAAAAAAAAAAATTTGGTTTCGTCGGTGGGTACGAGATCTCCTGTTCTTGAGATGCTCTGATACCATAAAGAGTTTTGTGAAACTGTATTTCTTGTTATTGATAGTGGCCACCGCCTTGAGATATATATACAAAGCTAACAATATTAAACTAGGTAGCAAATAAGCTAAGCTAGGAAAGATACAACTCAGCTTAACAAAGACTATCCTAGAGAATATTTACAGAATAATCCTAGAGAATATCTACAGAATAATCGAAGAGAATATTTACAGAATAATCTTAGAGAATATCATACACAATCTTTCCACTAATAGTACCTTCCCACTAGTTTTAAAGTGATGGAGATGTGAAAAGTTTATTTGTTGAATCTTTCTATGCACTTTGAGAGACAGTGATGATTAGTGTCCAAGGAGGGTGTCCAGTACATGAGTGCCAACTCTATCCATTCTCCATCTTTTCCAAATCCATGGAGAGATGGGTAGAGTTCGCACTCACATGCTAAACACCCTCCCCAACCACACGTACCATGCTGAGTAGATTTTTTCTTCTTTGCTTGTTTGGATGTTTAAGAGAAATTTCATCACGTTTGGTATTCCTTTAACGGGGAACTACTTTACATCTATTGATATACACCATGTGAATGTTTTAGTTAGTTTTAAGTATATTTTTAACTCAATAATTGGGAGGCATTGGTTTTGCACATTGCCAACTCTAGTAAGATTTGACATTCTTTCATTACTGATTAATGTAAATTAGCCATTTTTTAATCCTACAATGGGATAGTTAATCATGTGACTCTTCACATGTTGACGTGATATCACCAAGGTTCATGACAAAATTGATGTTAACTTTGTTGTAGCATTACTCAAAGTCTTATTTAAGTCATTAGTGCAATTTAGGTTGGCACGAGCGAGGAAAAGGGACCGAGGGATGGGTGTAACCCTCGCTCTTTCCCTCGCCCCCTAGAATTTTTGAGGTTGGCACCGACCATCTTTTGTGGCAATCATGTAGAGTTACATTAAATAGAAAATAGTATATCTTTTTTTACTTTATTAGAGCTTTTATGAAGCCTGATTTCAGAGTACTGATTTATTTTTGGGAGGGTGCATAGTTAGCACGTGATCATACCACTCTATATCTTCATTGGTTTGGAAAAGTGGAAGATGGATAGAGTTAGTCCGATCACGTGTGGACCACCATCCCAACCACGGGACCAAGTTCTCTAGAATTATGTTTACTATAAATAAATTGTAAACAATGTATAGTCTAAACGGGGATTTAAACTATACATATTCTCAAAAACCTTATTTGAAAGTAGACATTATATATATTCAAAAGGACTTAAATGATACATTCTCAAAAACCTCAAAATATTATCAATATTTTGACGTAGATCAATGACTTGTATAATCAACATTTGCCTCTTAAAGTGTATTTGATTTTAGACATAAGGGGGTGTTTATTTGAGTTCGAATTCTAACATCTTATTAAGAGGAACCCTCTAATTAGAAACTCTTAACTCATGAAAATTAGGTTTAAATGTCGATCAAAGCTTTATTTTTTTTTTTATGTAAGTCAGAATCAAACATTTTGCCAAACACGTCATTTAAACACCAGCATTCAATTTTTTGAATACTCATATACATAATATCTTCATCAGAGGTATAAACAAACACCCCCAAAAATTGTATTATATATGTTGAAGGCTTATTACCGGTACTAGTGTATCAGTTGTGTTGTTGGCAGGATCGTACACTTTTCATATAGCATATATCTGTGTTGTTGGCATGGGAAAGCATGACACACTGATCCTTGAGTCAAGCCTTCGGCACTCTCCAAATACGTCACTATTGAATCGCTGTCTTCATTGGGCTTAATTTATAGGCTTGTGGGACATTAACATATTCGGGATTAATTTGAAAATGATGGGAAGAATATTGTAATATTTCTATGAAGTAGCTTTCAAGTCCTAAATCCATAATACTCTTAACTCCTCGTTCCTTCACATACTCAAGATGCTATAGAGAGTGTGGTCTCTAGGCACAACTTAGTCAATTCCAAAACAAAAGCATTTTCATCAGAAACCTGAGTAGAAGACAATATAATTAATGAACAATTGCATTGCAACATGAAGTAAAACAAGTTGCCACTAATAATAGCTTCTTTGTCATAACCCAGAAAGAAAAGCTAAAGGAATCATTAATTGGCCAACTAAAATGTACTTGCTATCCAGAATAGTGAAATGTCCCCTTCAAATGACCTAAGATTTGTAAGTAAAAGTTAGAAATGGATACGAATATGGAGATTTGTGTGAAATAGTTAGGGTTACATGAAAATTTATTTGAATCACATTGAAGTCTGCATTAAATCCCAAACTAATCCATGGATGAACAATAAGTAAATAAACAACATGCTGCCAATGAGGTATCAGCTCAATGGTAGACCTGTAGCGGATGAAATTACTTAAGGGATTAAAGAAAAATAAATTTCTTAAAAATAAAAAGTAAAAATAACATGCCCTTCCCTTAACTTGGAATGCCCTAATTTTCTCAAGCAATTTTGTTGTATGATTAAAGCGCGTTCTAGAAATATATATTGATGTTTTGGGATAATCTTCATCGATGCAATGAAAGTGAAGGGTGACCTAACGTCTAAAATAATCTACCTGTTTAATAATTAGAATCTTACAAAAAAAAAAATTCCCTCATTGGCCTTCAATTACATATGAAAATGATTTGTGATCTTCGTTATGAACTTTATTATGACTGTCGCTCATAAATTGTTCATAGATCGCGTTATCAAGAAGTCTATCCACAAATTCTTGTACCAATTTATTGTAACTACTTGTTTAATACATTCGAGAAACTAGTAAATTGGATCTCAAACTTGTTACATTATGCCGTGCAAATGATCTGAACTCTTTTTTTTTTTTCGCCAAAATGATGATATGGATTGATCTTGATGTATAAAATCAAACTGTTATGAGTCCATTTCCTGCACCAAAAGAAAAAGCATTTTGGCCCACAATCAAAATCATGACCATGTGGGCTTGCATCATGCATGGGCCATAGCCCAACCAATCAGATCAACAAAAACAATACGATTTGATGACATTTCCCTAATCAGTGTGCTTAACCACAGTTTCAAGTCATTAGGGTTCATAGGTATACTAGAAATGTTGTGTGCTAAAAATACATTTAGTTGGTTTTCACTCAAGTCTATTTTTTCATTATAATAATCAAGGATGTCAACTTTCAATAAAAAGAAATGATCGCCACCAAATTGCACATCAACATATCAAACGCCCTGGCAGGCACGAGAGCTTGGGACCCAATCAAATGCGATTTTTTTTTTAATCAATGGAGCACTAGCTTAGCGGTAAACTTGTGACAGATGAAATCACAACTTCAGGGTTGCATTTGATTGCCTTTCTAATAATGTAATCTCCTCCATGAAAACCTTCAAAACCCTAGTTCAACTTTCAATTCCTCTTCATTAACTCCAAATACAAGGAAGAAGAAATGAAAGAATGAAGGTCCATGTAAATGAAGCTTAGTTGTTGACAAAATCCTCTAGTCTTGGGTGTGTACCTTCCCACTAGGTTTAAAGTGATGGAGATGTGAAAAGTTTATTTGTTGAATCTTTCTATGCGATGATTAGTGTCCAAGGAGAGTGTCCATTACATAAGTGCCAACTATATCCCTTCTCCATCTTCTCCAAATCAATGGAGAGATGGGTAGAGTTCGCACTCACGTACTAAACACCCTCCCTAACCACACGTACCATGCTGAGTAGATTTTTTATTCTTTGCTTGTTTGGATGTTTAAGGGAAATTTCATCACGTTTGGTATTCCTTTAACAGGGAACTACTTTACATCTATTGATATACACCATGTGAATGTTTTAGTTAGTTTTAAGTATATTTTTAACTCAATAATTGGGAGGCACTGGTTTTGCACATTGCCAACTCTAGTAAGATTTCACATTCTTTCATTATTGATTAATGTAAATTAGCCATTTTTTTATTCTACAATGGGATAGTTAATCATGCGACTCTTCACATGTTGACGTGTTATCACCAAGGTTCATGACAAAAGTGATGTTAACTTTGTTGTAGCATTACTCAAAGTCTTATTTAAGTCATTAGTGCAATTTAGGTTGGCACGAGCGAGGGATGGGTGTAACCCTCGCTCTTTCCCTCGCCCCCTAGAATTTTTGAGGTTGGCACCGACCATCTTTTGTGGCAATCATGTAGAGTTACATTAAATAGAAAATAGTATATCTTTTTTTACTTTATTAGAGCTTTTATGAAGCCTGATTCCAGAGTACTGATTTATTTTTTGGAGGGTGCATAGTCAGCACATGATCAGACCACTCTATATCTTCATTGGCTTGGAGAAGTTGAAGATGGATAGAGTTAGTCCGATCACGTGTGGACCACCATCCCAACCACGGGACCAAGTTCTCTAGAATTATGTTTACTTTATAAATAAATTGTAAACAATGTATAGTCTAAACGGGGATTTAAACTATACATATTCTCAAAAACCTTATTTGAAAGTAGACATTATATATATTCAGAAGGACTTAAATGATACATTCTCAAAAACCTCAAAATATTATCCGTAGATCAATGACTTGTATAATCAACATTTGCCTCTTAAAGTGTATTTGATTTTAGACACAAGGGGGTGTTTATTTGAGTTCGAATTCTAACCTCTTATTAAGAGAAACCCTCTAATTAGAAACTCGTAACTCATGAAAATTGGGTTAAAATGTCGATCAAAGCTTTATTTTTTTATGTAAGTTAGAATCAAACATTTTGCCAAACACATCATTTAAACACCAGCATTCAATTTTTTGAATACTCATATACATAATATCTTCATCAGAGGTATAAACAAACACCCCCAAAAATTGTATTATATATGTTGAAGGCTTATTATCGGTACCATGGGCTGACCTACTAAGGGGCGAGGGGGGGCAGCTGCCCCCCCCCCCCCCCCCCCTCCCCTCAACTTTTAAAATATTTTTAATATATATATTTTAGTCTTAAAAAATTGATTATATAATGTAGAATACAATATGATAATTGTTTATGAAAATATTTAAACATGTCTTTGTTGGTGTAGTGGTTGGAGGTTTATCATTTTATGTAAAAGACCTGAGTTCGATACTCTTTGAGTGCATTTTTTATTTTATTTTCAATGCAATTTTATTAGTAATTGCAAACATTAAAAAATATTTAGTTTAATAAAAATTTATTAACATTAAAGAAATGAATTGTTTTCACAAGTGATATTAAACCCCTAACAAAAAAATATTTAAAATAATAACGATAGAATTCAATGAAAATATATACCATTAGCCAACTCGTATAAAATTTGAGCCTCATATAAACTATTTTTTCTTTGAAATTGTATTATGATCATATTAGATTCGCAAATTTCAAATTTTTTTTTAGCTTCACCTAGAACTTATCCTAATTATTTTGTGATTCTCAATTCTAGACAACCAGACTTTATAGCCACTTTTTTGTCAGGTTTTAAGTTTTTTACATTTCTATCTCTTCTATAGATAATGTTTGTGGTTGTATTTTAAAGAGAATGGGTAAAGGTGTAAAAATGCTCTAGCCTGACTAAAAATGGCTTTAAAGTCTGACTTCCTAGACAAACTCTTTTGTGATATTAGTTATATATTCTAGTTATTATGCTTGTTTGCTATTTGCTAAGGTTATCAATAGTGATTTTATTTTGGCTTAAAATAGACTACACTTGGATCAAATTTGATATATACATTGTATTTTTTATAGTTGAATTTTTTTTTATTAGTTACTAGCAGGGTTCTAAAAATCGGCCTAGGCGGCCGCCTAGGCGCTAGAAGGTGGAAAACCGCATAGATTAATGGCTGGGCGGGATCTAGGCGGCCTAGGCGGACTCTAGGCGAGGTCTAGGCGGTCTGGGCGATTTTTATTTTTTATTTTTTATTTTTATTTTTTAATAAGGCTGATTGTGTTCTTATTTTATTTTTCTTTCCTATTTTTTTAAAAATATACTATTTAATTGTTTTTTATTCAGTATATGTCTAAATGTAGCACATGATGATTACTTAATGGAATTCTCAAAGGATCTGCCGGTACCAATTTTACTAATGTAGATTTTATCAAACATAACTGAGGTTATTCATGCAATTTGAAGAAAAATAAAAGAGTACACAAATTCAAATTTATATAAAGTACCCATCATGACTAACTTCAGTTATTTGAGTTTTAATAAATTTTGTTCACGATTGTTAATTTTTCATGTTTTTAAATTTTGCATATGTATATTAGCATTAAATTGGATGTAATTGATAAGGTATTATGCTTAATTTTTGTAAATTATTAAAGTTATAATACAAAACCTATGACCGCCTAGGCACCTGCTCGTCGCCCGCTGCCTGTCCAGCGCTTTTTAGAACACTGGTTACTAGCTTCGGTAAAAAAAATTGGCTTTACCATTGATAACTATTATTATCAACTAATAAGTATTTTCCATTTCGCCCCCCCCCCCCCCCCCCTCGACTAAAATTCTGGGTTCGCCCCTGACCGGTACTAGTGTATCAGTTGTATTGTTGGCACGATAATACACTTTTCATATAACATATATCTGTGTTGTTGGCATGGGAAAGCATGACACACTGATCCTTGAGTCATGTCTTCGACACTCTCCAAATACATCACTATTGAATCTCTGTCTTCATTGGACTTAATTTATAGGCTTGTGGGACATTAACATATTCGGGATTAATTTGAAAATGATGGAAAGAATATTGTAATATTTCTATGAAGTAGCTTTCAAGTCCTAAATCCATAATACTCTTAACTCCTCTTTCCTTCACATACTCAAGATGCTATAGAGAGTGTGGTCTCTAGGCACAACTTAGTCAATTCCAAAACAAAAGCATTTTCATCAGAAACCTGAGTAGAAGACAATATAATTAATGAACAATTGCATTGCAACATGAAGTAAAACAAGTTGCCACTAATAATAGCTTCTTTGTCATAACCCAGAAAGGAAAAAGCTAAAGGAATCATTAATTGGCCAACTAAAATGTACTTGCTATCCAGAATGGTGAAATGTCCCTTCAAATGACCTAAGATTACTATGTATGGATGGTGACTGGTTGACATGTATGAATCCAGAGAACCTTCTTTGTATTTTTTTTTTTTTATTTTTTTTTTTGTAAAACCAATAAGAATGCCTGAACATTGCATTTATTTGTAGTCTGTATTTTTGTGACTCTGTTTGTGGTGGTTGTAACTTGTAAGGGATTCATCACTCTGGATGGGCCTGTGACAGCTATTTTGGATTTGGACTGCTGTATGGGCTCATTTATTTGCAGAGATAGTGATTATCAAGTGACATTTTTGTCATTTTTTTTTGCAATTCAGACAAAATTTGACATTGAAAAGTTTAGTCATGAAACCTAGATGCTGGTTTTGACTCGCAATTATTGTATGAAATGTAATGAAACCTAAATGATAGTTTTCAACTCGCCATTATTGATCTGATTTTTTGTGAAGATGATCTCAGAAATATATTACCATTGTTTAGTTTGATAATAATTTTGACGTTTTCAATTTGTAAGTAAAAGTTAGAAATGGATACGAATATGGAGATTTGTGTGAAATAGTTAGGGTTACATGAAAATTTATTTGATCCACATTGAAGTCTGCATTAAATCCCAAACTAATCAATGGATGAAAAATAAGTAAATAAATAACATGTCGTCAATGAGGTACCAGCTCAATGATAGACCTATAGCTGATGGAATTACTTAAGGGATTACAAAAAGAAAAAAAAATATCCTTAAAAACAAAGTAAAAATAACATGCCCTTCCCTTAACTTGGAATATCCTAATTTTCTCAAGCAATTTGTTGTATGATTAAAGCGAGTTCTAGAAAGATCTATTGAGTTTTTGGGATAATCTTCATCTGCAATGAAAGTGAAGGGTGACATTACTTCTAAAATAATCTACCTGTTTAATAATTAGAATCTTACAAAAAAAAAAAAAAATTCCCTCATTGGCCTTCAATTACATATGAAAATGATTTGTGATCTTCGTTATGAACTTTATTATGACTGTTGCTCATAAATTGTTCATAGATCGCGTTATCAAGAAGTCTATCCACAAATTCTTGTACCAATTTATTGTAACTACTTGTTTAATACATTCGAGAAACTAGTAAATTGGATCTCAAACTTGTTACATTATGCCGTGCAAATGATCTGAACTCTTTTTTTTTTTTCGCCAAAATGATGATATGGATTGATCTTGATGTATAAAATCAAACTGTTATGAGTCCATTTCCTGCACCAAAAGAAAAAGCATTTTGGCCCACAATCAAAATCATGACCATGTGGGCTTGCATCATGCATGGGCCATAGCCCAACCAATCAGATCAACAAAAACAATACGATTTGATGACATTTCCCTAATCAGTGTGCTTAACCACAGTTTCAAGTCATTAGGGTTCATAGGTATACTAGAAATGTTGTGTCCTAAAAATACATTTAGTTGGTTTTCACTCAAGTCTATTTTTTTTTTTTATAATAATCAAGGATGTCAAACTTTCAATAAAAAGGAATGATCGCCACCAAATTGCACATCAACGTATCAAACGCCCTGGCAGGCACGAGAGAGTGGGACCCAATCAAATGAGATTTTTTTTAAGTCAATGGAGTAGTAACTTGTGAAAAGTTTCTTTGATGAATCTTTTTACGCACTTTGGGAGAGAGCAATGATCAGTGTTTAAGGAAGGTGTTCAGTATATGAGTGTCAACTCTGTTCCTTTCTCAATTTTCTCTAAATTCATGAAAAAATGGATAGAGTTCGCACTCACGTGCTAAACACCCTCCCCAACCACGCGTACCATGCTGAGAAGATTTTATCTTCTTTACTTGTTTGGATGTTTAAGGGAAATTTCATCACGTTTGGTATTCCTTTAACATGGGACTACTTTACATCTATTGATATACATCATGTGAATGTTTTAGTTAGTTTTAAGTATATTTTTAACTCAATAATTGGGAGGCACTGGTTTTGCACATTGCCAACTCTAGTAAGACTTCACATTCTTTCATTGTTGATTAATGTAAATTAGCCATTTTTTAATCCTATAATGGGATAGTTAATCATGTTACTCTTCACATGTTGACGTGATATCACCGAGGTTCATGACAAAATTGATGTTAACTTTGTTGTAGCATTACTCAAAGTCTTATTTAAGTCATTAGTACAAATAGTATTTATTTTTTTACTTTATTAGAGCTTTTATGAAGCCTGATTCCATAAAACTGATTTATTTTTGGGAGGGTGCATAGTTAGCATGTGATCAGACGACTCTATATCTTCATTGGTTTGGAGAAGTTGAAGATGGATAGAGTTAGTTCGATTACGTGCAGACCACCATCCCAACCACGGGACCAAGCTCTCTAGAATTATTTTTACTTTATAAATAAATTGTAAACAATGTATAGTCTAAACGGGGATTTAAACTATATATATATATGTTTAACATTCAGAAGGATTTAAATGACACATTCTCAAAAACCTCAAAATATTATCAATATTTTGACATAGATCAATGACTAGTATAATCAACATGCAGTTTGAGGATTACACAAAACGAATGACACTTATAAGTGTCCTTTCATCCAAAACGTATAAATTAGACATTTGGCTCTTAAAGTGTATTTGATTTTAGACATAAGGGGGTGTTTATTTGAGTTTGAATTCTAACCTCGTATTAAGAGGAAACCTCTAATTATAAACTCTTAACTCATGAAAATTAGGTTAAATTGTCGATCAAAGCTTTATTTTTTTGATGTACGATAGAATCAAACATTTTGCCAAATACATCATTTAAACACCAGCATTCATTTTTTTGAATACTCATATGCATAATATCTTAATAAGAGGTATAAACAAACACTCCCAAAAATTGTATTGTATATGTTGGAGGCTTATTACCGGTACTAGTGTATCAGTCGTATTGTTGGCACGATTATACACTTTTCACATAGCATATATCCATGCTGTTGGCATGGGTACAGTGTCAAGCCTTCAGCATGACACACTGATCCTTAAGTCATGCATTCGGCACTCTCCAAATACTTTACTATTGAATCACTGTCTTTATTGGGCCTAATTTATAGGCTTGTGGAACATTAACATATTCGGGATTAATTCGAAAATGATGTGAAGAATATTGTAATATTTTTATGAAGTAGCTTTCAAGTTCAAAATCCATAATACTCTTAACTCCTTTTTCCTTCACATACTCAAGATGCTATAGTGTGGTCTCTAGGCACAACTTAGTCAATTGGGAGATTCTAAATGTCGAGGGAACCAGCAAGGGAGGGGGGTGAAGCTGTTCATCCCCCTCGAGATACATATAAATTTGTGTTTCAAAACACTTTCACACATCTCGAATGGAGTGAACGGCTTCACCCCCTCCCTCACTGATTTCCTTGCCCATTTCCTTGACATTTAGACAAACCCTAGTCAATTCTAAAACAAAAGCATTTTCATCAAAAACCTGAGCAGAAGGCAATATAACTAATGAACGATTGCATTGCAACATGAAGTAAAACAACAAGCTTCTTTGTCATAACCTACAAAGGAAAGCTAAAGCAGTCATTAATTGGCCAACTAAAATGTACTTGCTATCGAGAATAGTGAAATGTCCCTTCAAATGACCTAAGATTACTCTATGGATGGTGACTGGTTGACATGCATGAATCCAGAGAACCTTTTTTTTTTTTTTTTTTTTGGTAAAACCAATAAGAATGCCTGAACATTGCATTTATTTACGGAAGTAGTCTGTATTTTTGTGAGTCTGTTTGTGGTGGTTGTCACTTGCATAGGAATGGCAGTGAAGCGAATTTTTACGAATATTTGTCTCACTCATTTCATTTGAGGCATATTTGATTAAGGGTGGATAGAGATTGTGGCGAATACGGATATCTAAACTGTATCCATTTATTATTCGGGGCGAATACGAATTTGGCGATATTCGCCCCACGGATATTTGTTTAACCGGTTAAATTACTATAATACTCTTGGACTATAAATAGAAAATACACATTCTCATTCACTCATTCATTGTCTCACAATCTCATTTCGCCTCTCACAGAGCGAAGGCTCTCTGTGTGCTCGAAGCCTCTCTGTGGTCGAGCGTGGTGGTCAATCAAAGCCTCGAAGCCTGCCTCTCTGGTGGTCGATCGAAGGCTCGAAGGTAGTCGAAGGGTGGTCAAAGCCTCGAAGGTGGTCGAAGGGTGGTCTGGTGGTCGAAGTCGAAGCCTCCCACACCGACATACTCGCACTCGACACTCGAAGCTCTCCCCTCCCTTCCTCGCCTTCTTCTCCCCTACTGTAAGAAAGATCTGAGATCCAGATTCTTTAGATCGATTTTTTATTTATTTTTTATAATTTTTTGTTATAATTTTTGTATCTTGATTCTTTAATTCGAATTTTTTTTTTGTAATTTTTTGTTATAATTTTTGTATCTTTTACCAGTAAGAATCCTCGTGCTTCTTGGATGTTTCAGTTCTTGGATTAGTAGCTTTGTGAGCTTTCGCCTAATACAATCTATTATGGATAATGATATTGGTTAGCAAGTTTTGAAAACATGGTTGATATGAGTTTGATGCTATGATCGGGGCGGAGACCCGCCAATCTAATAACAGAACCGCAAACGTAAACGGATTGGCGGAGCGGGGCGGTTATGGTTTTTAATTAACTTTATAAACGGATTGGCGGGGCGGATTTGGGGATCCATTTTTTCTGACGGATCGGAGATGAATTTGCTCAAATCCGCCCCAATCTGCCCCGTTGCCATCCCTACACTTGTAAGGGATTCATCAGTCTGGATGGGCATGTGCTTGGGCCACAGCTATTTTGGATTTGGACTGCTGTATGGGCTCATTTATTTGCAGAGATAGTGATTATCAAGTGACATTTTTGTCATTTTTTTTGCAATTCAGACAAAATTTGACATTGAAAAGTTTAGTCATGAAACCTAGTTGCTGGTTTCCACTTGCAACTATTGTATGAAATGTAATGAAACCTAAATGATAGTTTTCAACTCGCCATTATTGATCTGATTTTTTGTGAAGATGATCTCAGAAATATATTACCATTGTTTAGTTTGATAATAATCTTGACGTTTTAAATTTGTAAGTAAAAGTTAGAAATGGATACGAATATGGAGATTTGTGTGAAATAGTTAGGGTTACATGAAAATTTATTTGATTCACATTGAAGTCTGCATTAAATCCCAAACTAATCGATGGATGAAAAATAAGTAAATATATAACATGCGCCAATAAGGTATCAGCTCAATGGTAGACCTGTAGTGGATGGAATTACTTAAAGGATTAAAAAAAAAATTTCCTTAAAAACAAAGTAAAAATAACATGCCCTGCCCTTAACTTGGAATGCCCTAATTTTCTCAAGCAATTTGTTGTATGAATAAAGCGCGTTCTAGAAAGATCTATTGATGTTTTGTGATAATCTTCATGGATGCAATGAAAGTGAAGGGACATAACGTCTAAAATAATCCACTTGTTTAATAATTAGAATCTTACAAAAAAATCTTCCCTCATTGGCCTTCAATTACATATGAAAATGATTTGTGATCGTCGTTATGAACTTTATTATGACTGTCACTCATAAATGGGGAATTCTAATTGGCGAGGAAACGGGGGAGGGAGGGGGTGGAACCCTCCATCCCCCTCGAGATATTCCTCGCTCGTTAGACAAGCCCCTCATAAATTGTTCATAGATCGCGTTATCAAGAAGTCTATCCACAAATTCTTATACTAATTTATCGTAACTACTTGTTTAATACATTGGAGAAACTAGTAAATTGGATCTCAAACTTGTTTCATTATGCAGTCCAAATGATCTGAACTCTTTTATTTTCTCGCAAAAATGATGATATGGATTGATCTTGATATATAAAATCAAAATCAAACTGGTCTGAGTCCATTTCCTGCACCAAAAGTAAAAGCATTTTGGCCCACAATCAAAATCATGACCATGTGGGCTTGCATCATGGGCCATAGCCCAACCAATAAAAAACACTTGATTTGATGACATTTCCCTAATCAGTGTGCTTAACCACAGTTTCTTCAAGTCATTAAGGGTTCATAGATATACTAGAATTGTTGTGTGCTAAATTTTTTTTTAGCTGATGCTCAAGTCTATTGTTTGATTATAATAATCAAGGATGTCAACTTTCAATAAAAAGAAATGATCGCCACCAAATTGCACATCAACATATCAAACGCACTGGCAGGCACGAGAGCTTGGGACCCAATCAAATGTGATTTTTTTTTTAGTCCATGAAATATTTAGCGGTAAACTTGTGGCAAATGAAATCATAAGTTCAGGGTTCAAGACCCGTTGTGAGGTTTGCATTTGATTGCCTTTCTAATAGTGTAATCTCTTCCATGAAAACCTTCAAGCCCTAGTTCAACTTTCAATTTCATTATTTGGTTCTTCTTCCCTCCATCTTCGCTAACTCCAAATACAAGGAAGAAGAAAGGAATGAATGAAGGGTCCATGTAAATGAAGCTTAGGGTGTGTTTGGTTGCATGAAATCATATGTCATGAAAATTGATGAGGGAACCCCTATATTTTAGGCTAATAGTGAAAATAAAAGTCTCATGAACATGAGAATTATATGCCTTGGGAGACCAATGAGTGGGGTTCTCATGTTCATGGGACTTCCATTCTCTCCATTGATCATAAAATCAAATGGTGAATGGAAAATAATACATCAATTTAGCCTAAATTGTATGGGTCTCCTCATGAATTCTCATTACATAGAATTCCATGCAACCAAACACACCCTTACTTGTTGACAAAATTCTCTAGTCTTGGGTATGTGCCTTCCCACTAGTTTTAAAGTGAGGAGATGTGAAAAGTTTCTTTGTTGAATCTTTCTATGCACACGGAGAGAGAGCAATGATCAGTGTTCAAGGAGGGTGTCTAATATATGAGTGCCAACTTTATCTCTTTCTCCATCTCCTTCAAATTTATGAAGAGAGGGATAGAACTTACACTCACATGCTAGACATCCTCCCCAAATACACCTACCAAGACCGAGTAGATTTTTTCTTCTTTGTTTGTTTGGATGTTTAAGGGAAATTTCAACGAGTTTGATATTCCATTAAC
The DNA here is from genome assembly GCA_963556465.1 of Berberis vulgaris. Taxonomy (NCBI): domain Eukaryota; kingdom Viridiplantae; phylum Streptophyta; class Magnoliopsida; order Ranunculales; family Berberidaceae; genus Berberis; species Berberis vulgaris. The sequence goes on from OY747135.1 coordinate 78,904,022, forward strand.
ATGGAACTACTTTACATTTATTGATGTACATGATGTGAATGTTTTAGTTAGTTTTAAGTCTATTTTGAACTCAATAATTGAGAGGCACTGGTTTTGCACGTTACCAACTCTAAGTAAGGCTTCACATTATTTCATTATTGATTAATGTAAATTAGCCATTTTTTAACCCTACAAGTGGATTGTTAATCATGTTGACGTGATATCACCAAGTTTCATGACAAAATTGATGTTAACTTTGTTGTAGCATTACTCGAAGTCTTATTTAAGTCATTAGTGCAATTTAGGTAGGCACCCACCATCTTTTGTGATAATCATTTAGAGTTACATTAAATAGAAAATAGTATTTCTTTCTTTACTTTATTAGAGCGGCTATGAAGTGTCGTTTCATAACACTAATTTATATTTGAGAGGGTGCATGGTCAGCACGTGATCAGATCACTCTACTTTTATCTTCATGGATTAGTTGAAGATGAATATAGTTAGTCCGATCACGTGCAAACCACCATCTTAGACGCGGGACTAAGCTTTTTAGAATTATATTTACTTTATAAATAAATTGTAAACAATATATAATCTAAACTGGGATTTAAACTATACATATTCTCAAAAACCTTCTTTGAAAGTAGACATTATATATATATATATATATATATATATATATATATATATATATATATATATATATATATATATATATTATGTTAGACATTCATAAGGATTCTCAAAAACCTCAAAATATTATCAACATTTTGACGCAGTTCAATGACTAGTATAATCAACAGGCAGTTTGAGGATTACACAAAACGAATGACACGTATAAATGTCCTTTCATCCAAAATATATAAATTAGACATTTGGCTCTTAAAGTGTATTTGATTTTAGACATAAGGGGGTCTTTATTTGAGTTCGAATTCTAACCTCTTATTAAGAGGAAGAGCCAATGAGCATTGCTACAGCGCACTGGGGGTTAGCCTGGTGTTTAGCCTGGTGCTACCCCCCACCATCCATTTAGCCTCGCGATATGTGCAACACCTATCTCGAGGCAAAATGAACGGTGAGGGGTTTGCACCAGGCTAAATACCAGGCAAACCCCCGGTGCAACAAAGAATTTTCGTAAGAGGAAACCTCTAATTAGAAACTCTTAACTTATGAAAATTAGGTTAAAATGTCAATCAAAGCTCTTTTTTTTTTTTTTTTTTATGCAACTCAGAATCAATAGCACTTCTTATTAGCGAGGAAACGGGCGAGGGAGGGGGGTGCAACCCTCCATCCCCCTTGAGATGCGCGATGACACACATCTCGAGGGGGATGGAGGGTTGCACCCTCGTCCCTCGTCCGTTTCCTCGACATTAAGAAAAAGCGCAGAATCAAACATTTTGCCAAACACATCATTTAAACACCAACATTCATTTTTTGAATACTCGTATGCATAATATCTTAATCAAAGGTATAAACAAACACCCCCAAAAATTGTATTGTAGGCTTATTATCAGTACTAGTGTATCAGCCGTGTCGTTGACACGGTCATACACTTTCCACATAGCATGTACCCGTGTTGTTGGCATGGGTACAATGTCATGGCATGAAAACACTGATCGTTGGGTCGTGCCTTCGTCACTCTCCAAATACGTCACTATTGGATCTCTGTCTTCATTGAGACTAATTTATAGGCTTGGGGACAAAATTTTGCCTATATATAAGATTAGATTGACATGGTCTTATAAGAAAAAAAAAATGAGGCATTCTTGAAAAACCAAAGTCTTGAGGAAATGCATTTAGTAATTTGGCGAATGGGGGTGGAAATGAAATTTTCGGAATTTGTTGAACGAGGATGGCAATTTTGAAATTTGCAGATGGGTAGGGGTGGTATCGTAATTTTTTGATAGATAGACATTTTCGTAATTTAGAGAATTGGGAAGACATTTTCTGGATTTGGTGAACGTGATACGTTTGAAATTTTGCGAATGTGTATGGGCAGTAGCGTAATCCGTCAAGGGAGAGACATTTTCGTCATTGAGCAAATGGGGAGATGGGAGCGCGTTTTCGAGATTTTGGTGAATTGGGAGGAGTAAATTCAGAATTTTGGGAATGGATAGGAGTAGTGTAGTAAGTTGTTGAGGGAGTGACATTCGTAATTTAGCTAATGGGGGATGGGAGGGGCATTGTTGAAATTTGTTGAATAAAAAAAGACAAGTTAATTGACGAAGAAATTTGGAGGGCAAAGTTCGAAATTTCTGAAGTCACAAACATACAACCAAACAGCTATCCAATTATAGTTATAATTAGAAATTATCTTCATATATGTTACAATATATTTTGGAAACCTTGGTCATAATCGACTATTAATTAAGTGAATAATTTTATGGACTATTAAGGAGAAGGTACTAAATGGCTAATCCAACTTGCATTATAAAACCTTTACTTAGTGATAATTGTGGGACCAAAACCTTTACTTAGTAGTAAATGTGGGACCAAAATTGGAAGATGATGACATTGTTTAATAGGTTGGTGGTTTTCAGCTCTTTGAAAAATACTTTATTAGGACTTATTAGGCGCATGGTATGAGCAGTAGTACATCACCAGGGCTCAAAAGGTTTCTATCTCCTATCTATGCAGTTGTACTTCCATTCACCATGGCCATCCTACATTCATTGGGGGGGGGGGGGGGGGGGGGATTAGGTTTTTAATATGTTACAACCGTCGGATCAGATCCGACGGCTGAGATTTATGGATTGGAAAATCCATTTGTAAACAGAGAGAGAGGGTCTGCGTTTTGAAAAAAAAAAAAAACTTATTCTCGATCTAGATCTGAGGAAGAGGAAGAGAAAAAAAAACCTCCATCTCTGAAAATTATTGCCGAAATTAGGATTTCCAGCGAGTACATTTCACCAAATCAGGGTTTTCAATCGCGTTTAGGGTTTAGTTAGGGTTTTGCGTTCTTCAACAATGCCAGACTCTACTATTCCAATGGAAGTAGAAGACCTGTTCGCTTCAAGCAGCGAAAGCGATCATTTTGAGAACGGAGACTTTATGGACTTAGACCATTTCAGCGACGTAACGAAATCGCTGAAACACTCGAAGCTGGAGAAGGGATCGACATCAACGGCGGAAGAAGAACTCGCATTGAACGAAGAGTCTTTGAAGAAATTATGCAGAGACGTTTCGATTTCGTTCTTCAAAGAGTACGGTCTGATTCACCACCAAATCAATTAGTACAACGAGTTTGTGAACAGTGGGATTCAAAGGCTGTTTGATTCGCTGGAGGAGGTCGTCATTCAGCCTGGTTACGATCCGTCGAAGAAGGGAGATGGTGATTGGAGGTACGCTTCGATGAACTCGTTTAAATATTTGCATCCTAATAAAGTGTGCTTTATAAGTTGAAGAATCGTGGTCTGCTGAATTTCGCCATTGTGTTGAAAACCATATGTGATGGAGTTAAAATTTTTGATAATCCATGAGTGTTTGTTAAAGTACAAATTTGTGTCTCTTGATTTCTTTCTTTATACGTTCTGATTATGATTATAGTGGCGTAGCTCCAATTCTGTGAAATTAGTCACTCTTCTAGGATGAAGGTTGAAATGACAGTTCATGTGATTTTGTTTCATTTGCTTATTATTCATTTCTGGGTTCAGATTTTTGTGACTTAATTTTGATTTATAGTCTGTTTGTTGCTGAATCAAACTCATTAACCAACTCAAATCAACCCCGCAAACATGATGAACTCGTTCAAATATTTTATCCTAATAAAGTGTTCTTACAAGTTGAAGAATCATGGTCTGTGTGATGGAGTTAGAAAGTTTGATAATGGATAAGTGTTATAGTGACGAAGCTCCAATTGCTTGATATTGTATTGAAAATGAGTTATTATTGGATTATTTGATTGATCAGGTGTATGCTCAAAAGCTCACGAAAATTGACAAATTCAAAACGAGCAAAGAAGAGTACATCAAGAAGGAAGTAATATTTGAAGAAACTAAAAGTGTCAATTTTGGCCGAATTCCGGTAATGGTCAGTTCAAATCTATGCTGGACAAATGGATGTCAAAAGGGTGATTGTGAATTCGATCAAGGGGGATATTTTTTGGTCAAGGGTGCAGAGAAGGTGAATTTTAAATCCCCCTGTATTTATCACGTTCTTGTAAAAATTGTTTCTCATGTTTACTTTTCTTTGTTTCTAGATTGTATAGCAATCAAGTGTATGCATGCAGTCATGAAGTTCCGACTAACTTTATCATTATAAACTAACTGATGCGTATCTACCTTGCACTTTGTCAATGCTTTTACTCGTGTTTTACACCATGGGCTCCAAGTATTAACTTGTTTCTCCACAATGGTGGAATGCCTGCATTACAAATACAGAATTGTGAAGATCTTTGGAATTGCTTATACTCCTAGCTAGCATTAATGAAGCTGATGAGAATTGTGAGAGTTTCCGTAGGGAAGGAAGAGCTCTGGAAATGGTTGATGAAGAAATTAGAAAATCCAAATTCCCTCCAACTGAAACTGTCAAAGACTGCCTGGACAACTACCTATTTCCATCTCTTTGTGGGCATAAACAAAAGGCATTGTTTCTTGGATACATGGTCAACTACCTAGTGATTCTTGTACTTGTTATTTTGAAGCTTTTGAGTGAATGATATGTGAGGTTCTATTTTGTAGTTTTATTTTGTAATGTACATGAACAGATGTTGTAATGAATTTCTATTATGTAATGGGATTATGGATGAATCAATACACATTTTTTGATGGTTTGGTTTTCTTTTGTAACAGTATTTGCAGATTGCTCTTTTATTACAGTATTTGCAATATTACAGATTGCTCTTTTATGGCATTTTTTACAGATTGCTCTTTACAAATTTGCTCTTTATGCTATTTATGGCATTTTGTATTGAAAGATTACACCAATAGCTTAGTATTTGGCTGATTGGCTATTGGCTTAGTATTTACAGTATTAAAGTATTTACAGATTCTTCATTTTGCTCTTTATTTTGGCTGTATTTACAGTATATACAGATTGCTCTTTCAATACAAATTGGCTTAGTATTTGGCTATTGGCTGTATTTACAGTATATACAGATTGCTCTTTATTTTGCAGATTCTTTATAACATTTTTTTTTTTACAGATTACAGTATTTACAGATTCTTTATGGCATTTTTTTTACAGATTACAGGAATTGCAGATTTTTTTTATTAGCAGATTCTTTATGGCAATTTTTTTTACAGATTACAGTATTTGCAGATTCTTTATGGCATTTTTTTTTTAAAGATTACAGTATTTGCATATTCTTTATGGCATTTTTTTTTTTACAGATTACAGTATTTGCAGATTTTTTTTTTTGCAGAATGCAGAATGTTATTTACAATGCAGAATGCAGAATGCTATGTCAATTGAATTCTCTGCAATTACAATTGAAATTCTCTGCAAATTTACAGTATGTGCCAAGTGCACAACCCATGATATGTATCTGGCCATCCTGTAGCTAAAACATTTCCTATCGCAGCATCTTGGTCAGTGAAGATGGTACGTGGTCTCTTACCACCATGTGCCTTCACAAAAGTTTCAAAAAGCCACAGAAATGACTCAATGGTCTCATCGTACAAAAGTGTTGCACCAAGAATCACAATTTTTGTATGATTATTAAATCTAGTGAATACTCCCAAAGGTCTGAACTCTCTATTAGTGCCAAAAGTGGTATCAAACGTTACCACATCACCAAAGTCCGCATAATCTGCAAGCATTTTAGAATCTGCCCAAAATATATTGGTAACTAAATCATCACTATCAAGCTGAAATGAATAATAAAATGAGGCATTTTTTGAGTTTTGTTGCTCAAAATACCGGAGAATACCTCCAAGCTCTTCATTGACCATTTCTTTCTGTCTCATTGATCTTAGGTAAGTTTTTTGATCTTCTAATAGAAACCCAAGATTACTTCTACCCCCTGCTTCCCTACTCAACAGTTCTTGTGTACCCTTAGGAGTAATACCTGAGTCAGAAGCCAATTCAATCGCTAAGGCTTGTGATATGTTTACCTCCCTATGCGACCTTAGCATATGGGTTGTTTCATTGGGCTCCAAATCATGATTGTGCGCAGTCATAAATTCTTTGACTCTGTATTTGCCAGTCACTCTATCCAAACCCAGTTTGAACATTACTTTGCAGTCAGTTCTAACATCTCATCTTTGTTGAGTGACAACACCTTTTTGTTGGTGTTTTTCTTTCTTGAGACCATGCTTACAACAAACATACACTGCATTGATAATTAACTTATCTATTATACTCTTATTCGAGTACTCCTTCCTAACTCAAAAGCCCATTTTTTCCCATAATTTTTCCAGTACTCCCAACCACATTCTAATGAATCAAATATCATGCCCACACTCGGATCATCAACATCCATAGCATCCATGCCAACTAACACAAATATTTTGCACAAAAACAAAAAAAAATATTCAATTTTCAAGTAGCTACATTGTTAAGAATAATCAACTATATAAAGTTTGAATGCAATATATAAAGTTTGTATTTGTCACAGCATAAATTTAACATAGAAGTTAAATAAACACACACATCAAACAAAAACAAGATCCTTAAACTCCACCTCCAATATTATGTCCTCCTTCATTAAGTTTTCATCCATGACACACAAAAATTAACAATTTGATATTCACAATCTAACATAACTAATTTCCATCAACCCCATTTGATATTCACAATTTGACATGAAAGGTAACACTGAAATTAACAAAACAACTAAAATCGAGTTTTAGGTGAAGATTCGGTGAAGAGATGACCTTATGACCCAATGGAAATTGGACCCGGGGGGGGGGGGGGGGGGGGGGGGGCTTCTGCGCGGGGTGTGCTGGAGGGCGTTTCTCGACTCTCTTCTTCTTCTTCACGCTCTGTTTCCAGCCCAGTTATCTTCGTTTCCCTCTCTGTCTGTTTTCCAAGTCATAAATCTCAGCCGTCGGATCTGATCCAATAGATTAAAAAACTGCCAAAACCTTTAATTAAAACTTCATTTGAATTCCTTTAATATGAGCCGTCGGATGAAATCCAATGGCTCACACGTGTGCAAACCCCCTCTTTCTCTGTTTTGAAATGTTACCTTTAATTAAATATTCATTTGTAATGGATCTGACACGAAACGCAGACCCTCTCTCTCTGTTTTCAAATGTTACCTTCCAAGCCATAATCTCGTAATATATTCAAAACCTGCCACCCTTTTCAACATGATCTGCATTTGAGTTCCGTTGTTATTAGCCGTTGGATTTCATCCAACAGTTCACAACGGTGCGCAGGACGCCCTCCAGCACATCCCGCACAGGAGCCCCCCCGGGTCCACATTCATATGGCTCAAGATTGAACATGTTCTCATGTATGGTGTCTCAATTTCCAAGTCAAAATATTAAAGTTCCAATAATTATGTGTATAAAAACACCATATTGTTGTATATTATTATGTATAAATTTGAATGAGCTAACGAATTTTCAATATAGGACGAGTGGACGGGGTCATATGACCAAACATATCATAAACTTAATTTCTCAAATTGATAAAACAGTATCTGGCATTTGCAATCGAATAACAATTAATGAGTTATATTGCTGCGTGTATCATTGTTGTGCATACACTTGGAGATGTACAAGTATATATAATATGAGATACATAACACATTCCCACATGTCTCACCAAACCCAGTGACGGAGCCAGGATTTTCGTTGAATGGGGGCAGAGTGATGAGTCATATTTAACTAATGATAATATAATAATTAAGTACTTTAATATAATTTTTGTTAAATTTTGAACAATACATAAATAACTATACAAAACACCAATTGCTAAACAAAACTTCATCTAATCCATGGGTGAGGAAAATTGATCTAACAATCTACTTTGTAGGTGCACAAGACATAAATATATAGAGGACGGTGGCACACTTGCCTTTCAAATATACATAACAAGGTGAGAACTCGGCATCGTGCAATTCTATTGATTTGGTCAATTCATTTGGTGTATAAAGTTAAGGGTAAAAAATAATAATGGGTCATTTCTCCAAAGTAATCCGATGAATAAAATACTAAACTAGATATTGATATACAAATTCATCTCGAGAAAATACTTTAAAAACATTATTCTTCTTCAAAGCAGAAAAAAGAGGTTGGGGCGTTGGTGGGAAAGGAAAATAAATCAAACAGAGAGAGAAGGAAAGGAAGAGAAGTGGAGGCAGAGCGGTTGTTGTTCTCGTAGTAAACATTTTTTTTACCTGTAACCCTTCCCACCTCATGCCGCCGACCGAGTTCGAATCAGTGACGTGTGATTCCATACGCTATACCTCTACTAACTCAGCTAGTACACTTTTACCAGTAAACAAATAGAGGGTAAAGAAAAGAAGAAAGGAAGGAACGTGATTGTCAGTGTCACTGAGAATAGTGGAAAAGAAGAAGGGTGAGACAAAATGGCGTCGTCAATTGCAAGTTAGGCAAATCGAGTTTTTTTTTCTAAAGTCAGTGGGTACACTTGCCCTCACGTGACCCCACGTAAATCCGTCCCTGACCAAACCCCCCAAAATTCTACAGATCCTACAGCTTGGTTAAGAATCAAAGTATCCAAATCCCAATCCACTTTGCATCGACACTCACCTTTCATCCTAAAAATCAAAAGACTCTCACTTCAAAGCCATCCCTTTCTCCCTCCACTATCAGTTTCGCAGCCCCAAGATTATATGAGAATCACTTAAATTGTCAATGGCGTATCAGTTTAGTCGGTAAAATTGTGACCGGTGAAATCACAAATCTAAGCTTTAAACCCTATCGACAGCATTTAGGATGGAAGTGGGCAAGGATTAAAAATAAATAAATAAAAACCCATCGAAATCACTGTAATGGCAACCGTCGTAATTACTCCCTCAACCAAGCCCGTTTCTGTAACATAGCCCGCCAAAAAATGGCGGTATGGTCTCACGTGCCGTGAGCGATTTCGAACCGTTGAACCTCCCGTAGGTCCATATCAACCAGGCCCCACTTTTCCTGCTTGTGGGCGTTTGAGCCATGCCACGTAGAATTCAGCACGTGGAGTCAGATACAATATCTGTTCCCGTCGCTTTAGCGACGGATATCAACGATCGCGATTTACTCGTTCAAGTGAAGTGTTATTTATGTCTTCTTCTATATCATCTACTATAAAACGCTGTGTTACCCATTCCGCTTGTTCATCTCTCTGGTCTTTAATATAAACAGAACTATTTGGTCTCGTCTTTCAATCTAAAAAATTACACTTTGGAAGAAAAAATGCTTCTACGAAGCACATCGACTCCGATCTTGAAATCATGGATTCCTCATGCAAAGGAGATAGTCCCACCATTATCATCTCCAGAATCCGACGTTGTTATTCCACAAACTCCAAGAACAAAATCGATCACTCTGAGCATCTCATCGTCATCGAAATCGATGGATGATTCGTTGAAGAAGATGGACAGAGCACTCTCAGACACAGATCTGAATGAGATTTCAGCGATTAAGAAATCAGTGTCGAAGCGGAGGTCACTCGATCTTTCTAGACTGTCTTCGATCCCATTTGGTGAAGAACAAGATGTATGGGTGCCGAAGAATTCGAATGCTTCAACTTTGGAGAGGTTATTTTCGAGCTCTGGGTTAGATGATACAGTGGTGGTGGAAAATGGTGAGAGTGTGGTGGGAGGTGCTAAGGAGAAGGGGTTGTCGACACTCACTACTGGTGGAATTGGCGGATGTGGTGGTGGTCGGATCTGTGGTGGTGGTGGTGGTGGAGGAAGGAAGCCTAGTGAGGATGGCAGCTCTGAATACTCTGATTCCAACCATGGGAATCCTCAGAGTGTGGAAACTTACTACCAAATCATGATTCAGTCGAACCCTGGGAACGCTCTGCTTCTCGGAAACTATGCTAGGTTCCTTAAAGATGTAAGTGGAAGAAGAAATCTCAAATCCGGGTTTGATGATTATGATGAAATGCGGAATTTGTGCTGAATTTATTGTTTTATTTTTTCAGGTGAAGGGTGATCTTGGTAAGGCTGAGGAGTATTTTGGTAGAGCGATTTTGGCAGATCCGAATGATGGAAATATTCTATCTGTTTATGCTGATCTTATTTGGAAAACTCATAAAGATGCTACACGCGCTGAGAGATACTTTGATCAAGCTGTTCAAGCTGCACCTGATGACTGGTAAGAATTTGCATATCAAAACTGTTCTTTGTTCAGTCTAATTTTAGTGAAAACTCCAATTTGTTTATGGGGTTTAATTGGTTAACAATGGGTTATCTCAAAGTTGGAAAAATTGTTGATTTAATTTTTTATATATCCAAGTTTTAGCTTAGCTAGTGTACAGTAAATTTGTGGCGAATGCTATCACAAGGTCAAGAAAACGGTTCTGCAATATGATTGAATTGTATATCAATGAGTTACTTGTTAGATTCAATTGTATTAGTGAAGGTATTGATGGATTGAATGTTTGATTTGCAGTTATGTAATGGCATCATACGCGCAATTCCTGTGGGATGCTGAAGAGGAAGAGGAAGAGGAAGAGGAAGAAGAAGAAGAAAGAGGAATCTAACAAAGGTCTTGGGGTGATGAACAACAATAACGATATCACGCACCCCAATTTCAAATTCAGATTCCCTGCCTGCCCTGGCTGGCTGCCTTTCTTCTGTTGTTGGTCCACTAATTGCTATAATGTATGATAAACACTAAACTAAAGTAATGGGGATTAGGAGATGAATAAGGTTTAACCTTCTGAATGTAAGTGATGATCTCATGTAACGTTGTTAATGGAGAAGCTTCAAACTAGGCTCCTCTTAAGTGATGGTTTGGTGGGTTTGGTCAAGCCTCAAACATCACTTTTTTTGTTTAATATTAATTATAGTACAGAGGTGATGATAATTACCGAGCAACCACTTCTATAGAGGATTAATTTGCAAAATTACTTCATAATTTGGAGATCATTGAATTAGAACTAATTAAAATTAATTAAGTTTTTAATCGGGATTTTAAAACAATTCTATGTTACTACTGATCATGTCGCTTTCCAAAAAATTATAAAAAAAAATTAGAACAATGTAAGATATTTTTTGTACACCCTCTTCTCCAACAGTTACTCTGTGGAAAAATATCTTGATGAGGAAGAAGAGTGGTAGTGGGGTCAGGGATGACTTGAGAACAAGAGACTCCTAATTTTTTTACCTAAAACACCCCATTGATTCTTTTCTTCTCCAAAGATATTCTTTCCTTGATTGTGGTCTTGACGGGATTCTCTTGTTTTCATTGATATGTTTCTTGTTTCTTTGATGAATGATGATCAGTAGTTCAGCTTGACAAACACTGTAATGAAAGTGATGGAGGCAAGATACTATGGGGAGTAGTTGATTGATTATCTTATATGTTTGGACTTGTGTGATGAGAGGACCCCTTCATTGAAAATTAGAGGACTGTTTGGTTCAGTGTTATAAGATATCTCTAATGATAACAATTCATGATATGATTGAATGAAAAATCAGGATGCAAATGTGGAGGGGCCTGTAGGGTTTGGATGAATAAAAATTCATCATCATCCTATTAATCTAGGGTTTGGATGGATGACTCAATCATATGGTGTTCAATGCGATTAGAGGTAATAAGAATTTATTAAAGAAAATGTAGTTAAATTGATTTTCTCCATGAAAAATGGGGTCGGCATGATTTTTCTTCTTATATTTTCATTTTGACAAGGACCTAAGCTGGTGTTATATGACAATGGACAACAATATGTGCACAAAATTGACCAAAATAATCTTCTTTTACGATTCTTCATGGAGAAAATCAATTTAACTACATTTTCTTTAATAAATTTTTATTACCTCTAATCGCATTGAACGCCATATGATTGAATCATCCATCCAAACCCTAGATTAATAGGATGATGATGAATTTTTATTCGTCCAAACCCTACTGGCCCCTCCACCTTTGCATCCTGATTTTTCATTCAATCATATCATGAATTGGTTATCATTAGAGATATCTTATAATACTGAACCAAAAACAGTCCTCTAATTTTCAATGAAGGGGTCCTCTCATCACACAAGTCCAAACATATAAGAGCTATCTAGTAGGTCATCATGTACAATAATCAATCAACTACTCCCCATAGTATCTTGCCTCCATCACTTTCATTACAGTCTGTTACAGTGTTTGTCAAGCTGAACTACTGATCATCATTCATCAAAGAAACATATCAATGAAAACAAGAGAATCCCGTCAAGACCACAATCAAGGAAAGAATATCTTTGGAGAAGAAAAGAATCAATGGGGTGTTTTAGGTTAAAAAATTAGGAGTCTCTTGTTCTCAAGTCATCCCTGACCCCACAGCTACCACTCTTCTTCCTCATCAAGATATTTTTCCACAGAGTAAGTGTTGGAGAAGAGGGTGTACAAAAAATATCTTACGTTGTTCTAATTTTTTTTATAATTTCTTGGAAAGCGACATGATCAGTAGTAACATAGAATTGTTTCAAAATCCCGACTAAAAACTTAATTAATTTTAATTAATTCTAATTCAACGATCTCCAAATTATGAAGTAATTTTGCAAATTAATCCTCTATAGAAGTGGTTGCTGGGTAATTATCATCATCTCTGTACTATAATTAATATTAAACAAAAAAAAGTGATGTTTGAGGCTTGACCAAACCCACCAAACCATCACTAAGAGGAGCCTAGTTTGAAGCTTCTCCATTAACAACGTTACATGAGATCATCACTTACAGTCAGAAGGTTAAACCTTATTCATCTCCTAATCCCCATTACTTAGTTTAGTGTTTATTATACATTATAGCAATTAGTGGACCAACAACAGAAGAAAGGCAGCCAGCCAGGGCAGGCAGGGAATCTGAATTTCTTCAAACATTTGTGTTCTGATCATGACGCTGCAAGTGGTGGAGGAGGAGGTGAGGCTCCATGAAAGAAATTGGGGTGCGTGATATTGTTATTGTTGTTCATCACCCCAAGACCTTTGTTAGATTCCTCTTCTTCTTCTTCTTCCTCTTCATCCTCTTCAGCATCCCACATGAATTGCGCGTATGATGCCATTACATAACTGCAAAAAAAAACATTCAATCCATCAATACATTCACTAATACAATTGAATCTAACAAGTATCTCATTGATATACAATTCAATCATATTGCATAACCATTTTCTTGACCTTGTGATAGCATTCGCTACAATTTTACTCTACACTAGTGATATGTTACCGTTACCTAAGTAATGCAATCATGCACGTGCAGTAGAAGGAAGTGGCTCATAAGACTTAGTCAGGTTTGTTAGTGGTTGAATAAATGGAGTTGTTAGTAGAGCTGATCTTCAGTTTTTTTTTTTTTTTTTGGAAGGATCTTCAGTTAGTAGTTCCTTTTCTTTTGGCATTATCTCCTATTCGTTTGGCACTAATTGTTGTTAGTAGTTAGCTGTTGTATCAGACTATATATAGTCTGGAATGAGTTAATTGAATGATATTTTTTTGAGCCAATTATCACCTCTCTACTCTGCTCTCATCTCTTCTTCTATTTCTTGTACTCTCTAAAATTACCTTATCAGTGGTATCAGAGCCAGGTTTATCCATGGATACACGTGGGAAGTCGAATGCAAAATTCCGCACAGAAGTCCAAGATATCCTAGCCAACCATGAATCACGTTTCGAACAAATCCTCACAGAATTTCAAGCTCTACGCTTGTAGCAGACACAACCAACAACCATACCACAAACCCAGCCTACCGTCGAAATCAACCTGCCCGCTTCAGCTGACACTTCAAATAGCCGAAACTACAACCATACGAACCTTACCAATTCTACTACCAATCATCACCTCAAATTGGCCTTCCCAAAATTCAACGGCGACGATCCGAATGGATGGGTTTACAAGGCGGAGCAATATTTCGAATTTAAGAATATTGCATCTGAGCAACAAGTCCAGCTTGCATCATTTCACCTAGAAGGGATCGCCTTACAGTGGCACCGATGGATAACCAAGTTCCGAGGACCACTCACTTGGGGCGAATTTACAAAGGCTGTTTTACACCGCTTCGGACCCACAGATTATGAAGATCTATCAGAATCCTTAATCCGCCTTAAATAGACCACAACTGTCACTACATACCAAGAGACTTTCGAGAAATTATCCAACCGAGTTGATGGCCTTCCAGAATCCTTCCTAATAGGCTGTTTTATTGCAGGGTTGCGAGATGAGATACGGCTTGATGTCAAAATTAAACAACCCAGGACATTGGCTGATGCAATAGGTGTCGCACGGCTCATTGAAGAGCGAAATTCATTGCAACGCAAAGCACCCCAGAATTTTCGTTTTCAACAACTTCCAGCAGCAAAAATAGCTCAGCCTAGCCCAACAGATGGCGTGCTAGGACCACCACCCATTCAGAAAGCAAAATCAAACTCCTCCACACCTCAAACTTCCTTCCGACGAATTACTAACCAGGAGGCACGAGAACGCCGAGAAAAAGGGTTGTGCTATTATTGTGACGAAAAATTCGTCCCCAGCCATCGTTGTGAGCGACCTCAATTGTTCATGATAGAAGACAATCCTTATGCTGACTTGACCTGCGAAGAAGAAGAGATTCCTTCCTCTGAACCGAACCCACATGAAACACTTCCAGAGATCTCCCTTCATGCTATCGCCGGAACCGATCACCCACGAACCATACGAGTCCTTGGCAAGCTTAAAAACATAGATGTTACGATCCTAATCGACGGCGGAAGCACCCACAATTTCATCGATCAGAATATCGTCTCGAAACTACATTTACTAGTTGTCCGAGACAAGAAGTTCCAAGTGATGGTCGCAAATCGTGAAAAAATAAAGTGTGCGGGACAATGTCAGGCGCTGACTCTGACAATTCAAGGCCATGCTATCACAGCTGATTACTACATACTTCCTGTTGCAGCTTGTCAGCTAGTCTTGGGAGTCCAATGGCTGGAAACCCTCGGCCCAATTGAAACCGATTATAAAAGGCTTACCATGACCTTCAAGGAGAAAGGGATCCCTCATACCTTCCAAGGCCTAAGCCACACGAATGTAGCTGCACTTTCTAATAAAGAATTTCATCAATTGCAGGGCACTGGGTTACTTCTTCAAATTGTACCCTATGTCACCAATTGGAAATAAGGACAATTACCCATCAGACTTGCACAACCTCCTCACCAAATTTGCACATGTTTTCACGACACCAACCGGGTTGCCACCAAAACGATCACATGACCATCAGATCAACCTACAAGCCAATGCAGCACCAGTTAGTGTGAGGCCTTACCGTTACCCTCATTACCAAAAAACTGAGATTGAGAAGATGGTGACAGAATTCTTGCAGACCGGTTTGATCAGACCCAACAACAGTTCGTTCTCCTCTCCGGTTTTGTTAGTCAAAAAGGCAGACAGATCCTGGAGGTTCTGTGTAGATTACAGAGCACTGAATGCAATCATAGTTAAGGATCGGTACCCAATTCCGGTCATCGATGAGCTCCATGATTCCAAATACTACTCGAAGCTGGACTTACGAGCAGGGTACCACCAGATTCGTGTCAGGCAGGAGGACGTTCCGAAAACAACTTTTAGGACACACTCAGGGCACTATGAATTTGTTGTTATGCCGTTCGGACTCACAAACGCACCCGCTACCTTTCAGAGCTTAATGAACGATCTTTTTCGGCCTTACTTACGTAAATTCATTTTGGTTTTTTTTGATGATATACTGATTTACTCAAGGTCTTGGACAGATCACCTCATGCATTTACAAATAGTTTTGAATATATTGGCAACTAATGATCTATTTGCAAAGGAATCAAAATGTACATTCGGTGTCACACAGGTGGATTACTTAGGGCACATAATTTCAGAAGAGGGAGTCGCTGTCGATCCTACAAAAATACAGGCAGTCTTGGAATGGCCCATGCAGACTACAACCAAAGGAGTTCGTGGTTTTCTTGGGTTAGCAGGGTATTATCGGAAGTTTATCCAACATTTCGGAAACATCGCTGCACCATTGACTCACCTCTTAACAAAGGACGGATTTCAATGGAATTCCAAGGCAGAGAAGGCCTTCCACCATTTGAAGCAGGTCTTGACTTCACCCCCAGTTCTCAGCCTTCCTGATTTTTCCCAGCAGTTCATTATTGAGTGTGACGCAAGCGGAATTGGAGTTGGTGCCGTACTGTCTCAGAACAACAAACCAATAGCCTATTTTAGTGAAGCCTTGAAAGGATCAGCCCTGTCATTATCCACGTATGAAAATGAGATGATAGCCATTGTCAACTCAATCCGTAAGTGGCGACCATATTTACTTGGCAAGCCCTTCATCGTCCGAACGGACCAGAGAAGTCTCAAATACATGTTAGAGCAACAGATAACAACACCAGCTCAGACTCGATGGTTACCCAAAATTCTCGGATATGAATATGTTATCGAATACAAAAAGGGTTCTGACAATCAAGGTGTGGATTCATTATCTCAAGTTGTTGAGTTTAATTTTTTGGCTATTTCATTGCCTGTGGCAGATTGGTGGACACGTTTACAACAGGAAGTACAACATGATCCTTTCTACTCTTCTTTGTCTGCCAAGAATTTCTCTCATCAATACACTTTCAGAGATGATGTTTGGTTCAAACACAACAGAATCTACTTAAGTTCTGCCTCTACTTTAATTCCCCTGATCTTGGCCGATTGCTATTCATCACCAATTGGTGGCCATTTCGGCTTCCACAAAACCTTGGCTCGGGTCAAACTCACTTTCATTTGGCCGAGCATGAGCCAAACGGTGAAGCACCATTTAAAAATGTGTGATGTCTGTCAAAAAAATAAAACCGATTGCATGAAGCCCACGGGATTGCTTCAACCATTACCGGTGCCGGATCGAATATGGCAGGAAGTGTCCATGGATTTTATTGAGGGACTTCCATCCTCCAATGGATTCATGGTTCTAATGGTGGTGGTGGATAGGTTGTCCAAGTACGCCCATTTCATTCCGCTGAAACACCCGTACACTGCCGTCACGATTGCCAAGGCCTTCGTTTCTGAAATAGTACGACTTCATGGGATTCCTATTTCGATCGTAAGCGGTCGCGACAAGATTTTTGTAAGTAATTTCTGGCAGACTCTTTTTCGACTCCAAGGCACCAAAGTTCAAATGAGTTCGAGTTATCATCCGCAAACTGACGGATAGACAGAGGTCGTGAATCGTACCCTAGAACAATACCTTCGTTGTTTTGCAGGAGATCAACCGCGAAAATGGGTCAAGTGGATTCCCTGGGCTGAATTCAGCTACAACACATCCATCCATGCCTCCACCAAAGTTGCACCCTTTGAAGCAGCTTATGGGATACCGCCGCCTAGCTTGGTTTCTTATGTCCCGGGCACCTCGCGGGTGTAGGCTGTTGAGAATACCTCCGAGACAGGGACTCTATTTGGCGAGACTTGCGCCACAATCTCTTACAAGCTCGCAATCGCATGAAAATTCAGGTTGACCGTCACCGCGAGGTTTCGTTTGTTGTTGGAGACCATGTCTATTTAAAGTTACAGCCGTATCGCCAGAATTCGGTAGCCTTTCGAAGTTCTCTTAAGCTATCTCCTCGGTATTTCGGGCCCTACCTGATTATTGAGAAAATAGGACCAGTTGCGTATCGATTGGACTTGCCCACTGGATCACTAATTCATAATGTATTCCACGTTAGTTTGCTAAGGAAGCATTTGGGACCAATTCCTCCAACCTCACCTCAGCTGCCCCCAGTCTTTGATTCTTCAACAATACTTCCTCAGCCTGAAACAATTTTAGATCGACATGTAATACAAAAAGGCACTATCGGCCCAAGACTGAAATATTGGTGAAATGGGTTGGAGCACCATCAGAGGATGCAACATGGGAGAATCTATGGCGTTTTTCAAAATCTTATTCAGACTTCATCCTTGCGGACAAGGATTCTTCAAGCGGAGGGGAATGATATGTTACCGTTACCTAAGTGATGCAATCATGCACGTGCAGTAGAAAGAAGTGGCTCATAAGACTTAGTCAGGTCTGTTAGTGGTTGAATAAATGGAGTCGTCAGTAGAGCTGATCTTCAGCTAGTAGTTCCTTTTCTTTTGGCATTATCTCCTATTCGTTTGGCACTAACTGTTGTTAGTAGTTAGCCGTTGTATCAGACTATATATAGTTTGGAATGAGTTAATTGAAGGATATTTTTTTGAGCCAATTATCATCTCTCTACTCTGCTCTCGTCTCTTCTTCTATTTCTTGTACTCTCTAAAATTACCTTATCAACTAGCTAAGCTAAAACTTGGATATATAAAAGATTAAATCAACAATTTTTCCAACTTTGAGATAACAATGGAAAATTACCTTATCAACTAGCTAAGCTAAAACTTGGATATATAAAAGATTAAATCATCAATTTTTCCAACTTTGAGATAACCCATTGTTAACCAATTAAACCCCATAAACAAATTGGAGTTTTCACTAAAATTAGACTGAACAAAGAACAGTTTTGATATCAAATTCTTACCAGTCATCAGGTGCAACTTGAACAGCTTGATCAAAGTATCTCTCAGCACGTGTAGCATCTTTATGGGTTTTCCAAATAAGATCAGCATAAAGAGATAGAATATTTCCATCATTCGGATCTGCCAAAATCGCTCTACCAAAATACTCCTCAGCCTTGCGAATATCACCCTTCACCTGAAAAAATAAAACAATAAATTCAGCACAAATTCCGCATTTCATCATAATCATCAAACCCAGATTTGAGATTTCTTCTTCCACTTGCATCTTTAAGGAACCTAGCATAGTTTCCGAGAAGCAGAGCGTTCCCAGGGTTCGACTGAATCATGATTTGGTAATAAGTTTCCACACTCTGAGGATTCCCATGGTTGGAATCAGAGTATTCAGAGTTGCCATCCTCACTAGGCTTCCTTCCTCCACCACTACCACCACCACATATCCGACCACCACCACATCCGCCAATTCCACCAGTAGTGAGTGTCGACAACCCCTTCTCCTCAGCACCTCCCACCACACACTCACCATTTTCCACCACCAATGTATCATCTAACCCAGAGCTCAAAAACAACCTCTCCAAAGTTGAAGCATTCGAATTCTTCGGCACCCATACATCTTGTTCTTCACCAAATGGAATCGAAGGCAGTCCAGAAAGATCGAGTGACCTCTGCTTCGACACTGATTTCTTAATCGCTGAAATCTCATTCAGAGATGTGTCTGAGAGTGTTCTGTCCATCTTCTTCAACGAATCATCCATCGATTTCGATGACGATGAGATGCTCAGAGTGATCGATTTTGTTCTTGGAGTTTGTGGAATAACAACGTCGGATTCTGAAGATGATAATGGTGGGACTATCTCCTTTGCATGAGGAATCCATGATTTCAAGGTCGGAGTCGATGTGCTTCGTAGAAGCATTTCTTCTTCCAATTATAAGCCTAAATTTTTTTTTTTAAATTTTAGAAAAAAAAGAGATTAAAAGAGGAGACCAAATGGTTCTGTTTATTTTAAAGACGAGAGAGATGAACAAGCGGAACGAGTAACACAGCGTTTTATAGTAGATGATAGAAGAAGACAGTACGTAACACTTCACTTGAACGAGTGAACCGCGACCGTTGATATATCTGACTCCACGTGCTGAATTCTACGTGGCATGGGCTGAAAGGCCCACAAGCAGGAAAAGTGGGGCCTGGTTGATATGGACCTACGGGAAGTTCAACGGTTTGAAATCGCACACGGCACGTGAGACCATACCGCCATTTTTTGGCGGGCTATATTACAGAAACGGGCTTGGTTGTGGGAGTAATTACGAGGGTTGCCATTACAGTGATTTCGATGGGTTTTTTTTTTATTATTTATTTTTAATCCTTGCCCACTTCCATCTTAAATGCTGTCGATAGGGTTTAAACTTTAGATTTGTCATTTTCACCTGTAACAATTTTACCGACTAAACTGATCGACAATTTAAGTGATTCTCATATAATCTTGGGGCTGCGAAACTGATAGTGGAGGGAGAAAGGGATGGCTTTGAAGTGAGAGTCTTTTGATTTTTATTCCTAAAAATCAATGAATGGTGATTGTCGATGCAAAGTGGGTTGGGATTTGGATACTTTGATTCTTAACCAAGCTTTAGGATCTGTAGAATTTTGTGGGGGGTTTGGTGAGACATGTCGGAATGTGTTATGTATCTCATATATTATATATACTTGTACATCTCCAAGTGTAAAATGATACACGCAGCAATATAACTCATTAATTATTATTCGATTGCGGTTTTATCAATTTGAGAAATTAAGTTTATGATATGTTTGGTGTCCACTCATCCTATATTGAAAATTTGTTGGCTCATTCAAAACTTATATATTTATACATAATAATATACAACAATATGGTGTTTTATACACATAATTATTGAAACTTTAATATTTTGACTTGGAAATTGAGACACCATACATGAGAACATGTTCGATCTTGAGCCATATGAATGTAGGATGGGAGTACAACTACATAGATAGGAGATAGAAACCTTTTGAGCCCTGGTGATGTACTACTTCTCGTAACCATGCGCCTAGTAAAGTATTTTTCAAAGAGCTGAAAACCACCAACCTATTAAAGAATGTCATCATCTTCCAATTTTGGTCCCACATTTACTACTAAGTAAAGGTTTTGGTCCCACAATTATCACTAAGTAAAGGTTTTATAATGCAAGTTGGATTAGCCATTTTGTACCTTCTCCTTAATAGTCCACAAAATTATTCACTTAATTAATAGTCTGATAATCTCTAATTATAACTACAATTGGACATCTGTTTGGTTGTATGTTTGTGACTTCAGAAATTTCGAACTTTGCCCTCCAAATTCTTTCATCAATTAACTTGTCTTTTCTTATTCAACAAATTTCAACAATGCCACTCCCCCCCTCCCCCCATTAGCTAAATTACGAATGTCACTTCCTCAACAACTTACTACACTGCTCATACCCATTCCCAAAATTCTGAACTTACTCCTCCCAATTCACCAAAATCTCGAAAACGCGCTCCCATCCCCCCATTTGCTCAATGATGAAAATGTCTCTGTCTTGACAGATTACGCTACTGCCCATACACATTCGCAAAATTTCAAACGTATCACATTCACCAAATCCAGAAAATGCCTTCCCAATTCTCTAAATTACGAAAATGCCTATCTATCAAAAAATTACGATACCGCCCCTACCCATCTGCAAATTTCAAAATTGCCATCCCCATTCAACAAATTCTGAAAATGTCATTTCCATTCCCATTCACCAAATTACTAAATGCATTTCCTCAAGACTTTGGTTTTTCAAGAATGCCTCATTTTTTTTTTTTCTTATAAGACCATGTCAATCTAATCTTATATATAGGCAAAATTGTCCCCAAGCCTATAAATTAGCCCAATGAAGACAAAGATCCAATAGTGACGTATTTGGAGAGTGCCGAAGGCACGACCCAACGATCAGTGTGTCATGCCATGACACTGTATCCATGCCAACAACACGGGTACATGCTATGTGGAAAGTGTATGACCGTGTCAACGGCACGGCTAATACACTAGTACTGATAATAAGCCTTCAACATATACAATACAATTTTTTGGGGTGTTTTTTTATACCTTTGATTAAGACATTATGCATACGAGTATTCAAAAAATGAATGTTGGTGTTTAAATGATGTTTAAACAAACAAGGAAAGAATATCTTTGGGGAAGAAAATAATCAATGGGGTGTTTTAGGTTAAAAAATTAGGAGTCTCTTGTTCTCAAGTCATCCCTGACCCACTACCACTCTTCTTCCTCATCAAGATATTTTCCCACACAGTATGTGTTGGAGAAGAGGTTGTACAAAAAATATCTCACATTGTTCTAATTTTTTGAAAAGCGACATGATCAGTAGTAACATAGAATTGTTTCAAAATCCCGACTAAGAATTTCTATCTAGGATTGCTAACAATAGAGAAAGACAAATATAGAAGATACAAAACAGTAGGATATAGAACAATGAATAGAAGACAACTAAAGAAGATACAAAACTATCAAAACTATTCTCTAAACTATTATAGAGATCGATACAGCCTCAAGCCAGTTTTCTGATTTACACTTGGGGATTAACTGTAAGATCAAGCTAAAATAGTTCATAGAATAAAGTAATGACATAAAGATAATGCATGATTTTATTTATACTAGAGATAATTTACAAAATAAAAATGAAAGAAGGAAGCTTAAATGAAAAATGCGTAAGGTTTTTCATCTCGAAAACTTGCTTACCCTTCACTTCGAAAACATACACTTAAATAGAAGAGGAAAAGGGAGACTAAGAGAGGATAAGCCTCGCTGGAAGATAAGGGAAAGGGGACAACTTGTCTTTTGTAAACATTATTGAGATAATTGCAAATACTATTCGCTTTTGGGTGTCGGCATAAACTGTTGAAGATGCTTCGACTGTAGCTGCTTTTGTAATACTGGAATTGTGGCTTCACACGGATGCCTTTTGAAAAGATCGATGTTGTCGGAACTGGAACCATTCTTATTTGTAGTGACTGCTGGCAGATGCTGCCTTTGAGGTAATGGAGAGTGGGTCCATTAATCATGGAGGGAGAAGACATTGTAGCAATCATCTCCATTGAGCGGGACTGTAGGTTCATTGTCCTCGTCTGAGTCTTCTGAACAGATCTTGGACAATGTTTCTAACAATTGAGCTTTTGTAGGTTTCCCTTGAAGCTGTTTCTTGATATGTTGCCGAAGAAGCTTAGCATCTGAAGGGGTTTCAATTGGATTCACCAGTGGAGTGGGTGACAAATCTTTGCCTGAGAAGAAACGAATAACTCCTTCCTTTGTAACCTTGGAATGGTCAAACTGTTCCCACCATTTAACTTTGAAACGACGGCAGAACCGTAACGGAGCTTGATTGGATTGAAATGGCTTTGAAAGGGCAGAACAAATGTAGTCCCAACAACAAATCTAGGACAAACCAAATCTGATGAAGAACCAAAGTGACAAAACCTGTTCTGAAGCAGGAATTGGAGGCTGGTACTTTTCTTTGAAAATCTTCCATCTTTCTTGAACAGCAGGGGGAAGAATCTCTTGAATCAAACCAAATTAGCTCCACCAAGTGTGTTGGAACCAAATATGAACAAATTTCTGATTGAAATTTTTACAGAATAAGAAGAACCAAGAATGGCCACAATTTTGTGATTGAATGAAGAATGCTCTTGACCATGCAAGCTTGTAGTCAAGATAATTGTAAGTCCGAGGAACATAGTTCACTGAGAACCTCTTGTGATAGTGCGGGAGCTGATGCCAATCAGCTTCTGAAAGAACTTTAAGAATCTGACACTTTGAATGTGTGATTCTTTTCGGATGAGATTGATCTTAATGATGGGTGATGATCACATAATCCGTGTCTACAAGAATGAACTCATAGAATTCCTGTGATTTGGTGTTGTCTGCTTCTTCAAATTGATGTTGTTGAGGAAATAGATTCTTTGCAATGTGCTGGGGCTCTTTGACTAAAGCATACATAGAAGGCTCAACTAATGTGATATAGTCAATGCATGCTTTAGGGATGTAAGGATTTGGTGCCGAAATTTGCGGCTTTGTAAAGCTGGTCATGGATGAACCAGTTTCTTCTTCTTGAGTTAAAGGGGTAAACTTTTGAGAGAGTGAAAGGGCATATGAAAAAGGGGCTTGATGCTGTGAAGTAGGAGGCTTCATGGCATATTGGGATTTTGATTTGGGTTTGGAAAAAGGAGGAGGGCGAGAGGAAGATGAGTTAGAAGAACTCATATTTGAAGGAATTCTCTTGTCAAAAAGTCTGCAAGAGAGTTGTCAGCTCCTTTTATAAACTCAATTTCAAAATCAAAGGCTGAAAGAAGTCTTTGCCATCTGGCAAAAATCTGTTTGGAAACAAGATTTAAAACGTCTTTAGTTAAAATCTCTTTGGCGGATTTGCAATCAACGCGTAACAAAAACTTTTGATTTATCAAATCATCTTGAAATTTCATGATGCACAAAACGATTGATAAAACTTCTTTTTTGACTGTTGTGTAATGTATTTGGACATAATTCCAAATACCAGAATGGTATCAGACTAATTGGATAGTTGTAGAATCAGAAGGACGTTGGTTAAGAATACCACCATACCCTTGGTTAGACGCATCTGTTTCTACAATTTTGAAAGCATCTGGATTGGAAATCCCTAGACAAGGAAGATGCTTGACTTGAGATTTGACTTAACAGACAACCTAAGTATGGGCTTCAGTCCAAGGGCCTGGATTTTTCTTAAGCCTAGCAAACATGGGCTTTAATAAAACACGAAAGCCTTTGTAAAATTCAGCAACATAATTGAGAGAACCTAAAAACCTTTGTAATTGGTTTTTATATTTTAATTCATCCGGGAATTTGTTTGCAAAATCAATTGCTCTTGAAATGTGTGTGAGAATCCCATGAAAAATCTTATGTCCTAAAAAACGAACATTGGTTTGAAAAAGATCAATTTTGGTTGGAGAAAGAACTAAACCATTTTCTTTGATAATTCTTTCAAATTGATACAAATGTTTCCAGTGAACTGAGATTGATTCAGAGAACACAAGTATATCATTGATATACACAATTGTAAAAGCTGAGAATGGGGAAAGAATATCATTCATGATATTCTGGAACTCACTAGGAGCATTCTTAAGGCTGAAGGGCATAACGTTCCATTCAAAGTGACCGAAGGGAACATTAAAAGCTGTTTTGTATCTATCAAATGGATGAATCTGAATTTGTCAAAATCCATATTTGAAATCAAACTTAGAGAATACACAAGCTGAGTGTAATCTTTTGAGTAAATCTCTCTTGTTAGGTATAGGGTACCTAATCCATTGTAAAGCCTGGTTCAAAGGTTTGTAATTGATAACCAAACGAGGGCTTCCTATTTCTAATTCAGCAGCTTTTCTAACATAAAAGGCTGAACAACTCCAATGGAATTTGGAATGACGAATGAGAATTTTTAGAAAGCAAAGTTTGGATTTCTTGTTTACAATATTCCATTAATTCAGCATTCATTTGAATTGGCCGAGATTTAGTGGGAATCATTGTTTCTTTGAAAGATGAGTCATAAGGAAGATGAACAACATGACGCTTACAATGCTAAAAAACATTAGGAAGTTCAGAACATAACTCTTTTTTCAAATGTTCTTGATACTGAAATTTGAGTTTGAAGTTTAGAATCTTGAACTTGTCTATCAATGCGTTTATACGCAATGTCAGCTTTAAGGGATTGTAAATGTTGTTGTTTTTTAGAAATGAGATTTAGAAAACAAGCATCTCTTTTGATGTGATTGATTTCTATCATTTCTGGTTTAAAAAGAAAGGAGAATTCAACATCAGTTCCAAGGATCTGGGTTTTTATTCCAAATTCTGTAACAGAAAACGGATAAATTGCAGCAAAAAATGGAGTTCCAATAATCATCTTTTGGTACATATCTTGAACAAACAAGAAATCATGTTTGATACAGACTTTACCTTGACAGATGTGAGCATTGGTTAACTTGTATTGTATGACTAACTTTTTATTGTTAGTGGTATACAATTTTTGTTTTGTTAATTGAAAATATTTTGTAGGAATTAATCCTTCAGCAACACAGTTAAGATCAACACTAGAATCAACAAGAGCAGTGGTAGAAATTACCAGTTCTTTGTTGATAACCAATTTAACATAAACATACCATTTCTGGAGCTTAACTTTGTTGATTTCATTAAGAAAAAGAGGAGGATTAATTTCCATTGGAGGTAAGAAGAAGAAGGTATATCAAGTAAGGATGATGTTTGCAAACCTTGAACACGAAGATCAAGAACAAACTGATTTTGTTTTAAAATCATAATTTCCTTTTTGATATGATTGACTTCTTGCTGAAGATCAGATAAATTGAGAGGGATAGAAGAGTTTGATCTTTTAAATCTGTCAACTATAGCCTTGTGATCATAAAATGGATTTATGACTTCTGGTGATGATTTTGAAGTTAGATTATGTTTAATGTGTTGAAGATATTTTGTTTTAAGATTAGGATCTTCAATACGATTAACAAAATCTAAAAGAATACTTGATTCCTTTGATTTGGAAAGCATATTGATACTGTGCAGAGCATGACAATGGCATGCTTCAAGACAGTGATCATCATCAATTTGATCAGATTGATCAGAATCAGAGGAATGATTCAAATTGTAAATTTGAAGTTCTTCGTCTGAAGATTCTGATTCAGAATTCATTAAAACTTGGAGAAACATTTGTTTAATGTCTTCAGGAGCCTGAAGTTCTTGAATCTTTTGGGTTGTTCTACAGTTTTTAGCATAAAAGCAAACGGGCTTTGAATGGGATTAGACCAGATTCTTTTTGAATTGTTTGGTAGGCTGGGGCTTATGCATACCATGTTTCTTGGGTTTCTTGTAATATTGATTGTATTATTTGGGTTTGAGTTGCTTAGGCCCATAAGGTTTATTGGACTTAAATTGACGAGCAGGATGAGACCTATATTTGAGTTTGGACTGGGATGGTCCATGGTTTGGAATTTTAAATTAATCATAGCCATACTGTTGACAGAAATCACCTAGCTCTCTTGGGCCATTGATGTTCTGTTTCTTTAGTTGGGCTTTGAGTCTTAAATCATTACAAATATGCAGAGCACATTTGTTGATAAATGCAATGATATCTCCAAAGGTAAGACTTTCATAAGGAATGTCTTCTTTGTAGATTCCTTGTAATTTTTCCCTAACATTTTCTGCAAAGATAGGAGGAAGACCAGAAATGAACTTTCTCTTCCAAAATGGGTTATTTGCATCATATTGAAACATAACCTTTTTGAGGAAGATATCTTTGTACCACCGAAAATGGCTCAAAGTAGGACATTTATGGATCATCAGCAAATCTTTGGATTTGTTTTGAAACACTAGGGTCTCCCATAAAATGTTTAAGAATGCAAAAAATCAGAGTATGAACTGAATCAGGGATCTCTGTTCCTTGCTCTGTTTTTATGGAATTTCCTAAACAATCAATTTTTACAGCATTGAAGATTGATTGTTGTTCTCCTAAAGTTAGATAATTATCCCACCATCCTTTGAGTAGTTCAGAAAAGCCAGCGATGATAAGAGAGGCAATGGTCCTGTCATTCTTACCTTCACTACGATGAGCCGAAGCCATCATAACCATTTCTTGGGTTAACTCAATAATATTTTCTTCAGTTAAACCATCTATATTCCAAGTATAGAGGTTACCTGTAGAAAATGATCTGTATGTATGAAGAGATTTTTCTTCATATTGCATATCAGGAAGTGATGGTCTAGGATAGAAATTTCTAGTTGTGGGAAGAGGATTTTGATTTTTCCCATAAGGTTTGGCAAACTTAATGGGATTGGCTTGATGTTGGATGTAATTCAAATGATCAAATTCTGCCATAGGATCAAAATCATCATTGCTATCAAAATTCATAGATAATTATGGATTTGATAGGGTATTGATATGAAGATTTGATTTCAGATTGAGAGCAGCTAATTTAGAATCAATTTCTTTAATTAACTGACTAGGTGTAGTTAAAACATTTTGCTCAACAGACGTAGGTGTAAAGTACGTTGCTGGTTTGGAGATTTTTTGATTAAAAGCTTGCTTTTGAGTCAATTGAGTGTGAGTCAATTGATCTTGAAGGACTTGATCTTGAATCAATTTATCTCCAATCTCATGCAGCAAGATATTTGTATAATTATTTTGTTGAATATTTTTACCAATTCGTTTAAACGTATTATTCGTTTGAGGATCTTTGAAAGGTGATGCTAGAATATCACTACTTAAAGTAGAAAATTTAATTTCTTCTAGAGGTGGCAAAATTGATTCTTTAGTAGAATTTGTTTCAATTGTATGCCAAAATTTTGAATATGTTTTTATGACATTGATGCGGGGAATATGTACAGAAAAGTACCAATCTAAGAAATGTAAATTTTCCTGTAATTCTTCACAAAATGCATAAAATCAATTTTATGCATTCTTTGTTCTTATGTTGTTTGAGCATACAATTGTTATCTTTTAGAATAATTGAAAGGTTTTAAAAAATCTTGTTTAATCCATTCTTTGTCAAGAATGAACTCTGTTTTTAAAACATTCAATTGTGGATGTGGAATATCTTCCATCTCAAAACGAGTAGGAGACTCCGGATTGTAAATTGGTTGTGGGATCTGAGGAAATTGAGGGTTATTTCTCAGACTAGCAAGATCTAAATGAAGAAGGACTTCAGAAGGTGTTTGAGTTCTTGGGATTTGAGAGGGAACAGTTCTAAAAGAAGAAGAAGATCTTCTTCTTGATTGTGAGTCAGACAGTTTTAAACTAGTCTTCTGGACTCAGAAAATTGAAGTTCAACTGTACCGTCTTCTAGAGTCAAGATTTGACTCAATCTACTGGGAAGTGGTTTTTCTAGGTTCTGTGGGAACATACCATGTGATTGGAAGAGTGACTTGGTTCCAGTGAATTGTTTTTGGGACAATAACACTAGTTTTCTCTTTATTAGCCTGGAAGAGGATGGTATATCCTTTCGCAGACTCCATCAAAGCCTTAGAACTCAGTTGAGTCTTCATGACCTTGTAAGTAATCCTGTAGATCAAAGCCAAAGGTTTTGATCCAGAAAGCATATCAAATCCAGAGATCTGGATATTGAGAGTCAGAGTCTCAAGGACATTTGGGTCCGAAAGAGATACTGAAAAGTTTGGGTAACAATCAAAATAGATTGGACCCATCGCAAGAGTTGACTCAGCGATTCCTAAGAGAGAATCATCAAACCTATTGTGCCGACAATCGCGAAGAGCGATCAAAGCACAGGTGTCTAATCATGTTCTTGTCAAGGGTTTAATCTCGATTTGTATCAATCCAATATGGATATATTTGTATTCTTGATTTTGTAAATATTGTAAAGTTTTATTTGAAAACAATTGTTTTGAATCCATAGATCCATCAAAAGATACAGTTTGTTCCACCATATCGATCAGATCTTCTGTTTTTTAGGAAACAGAGATTTTGAAATGGTGTAAACATTTTTGTAAGGAATTTCTGGTATTGACCATTTTTGTAAGTTCTTTTCTACATCAGAAATTCTACATTCCATATGGTTTACACCTTCTGAAATTTGTCTTGACCTAGAGTTAGAAGCTCGGGTAAATTTTGAAAGCAAGGACATACTGTCAAAATCTTTGAGGTTGGAGGATTGGGAACACTGTACTCGGACCACCTACAGCTGGAACACCAGTATGGGACCACCTAACCCGTAAACACTGCGCTCACCATGGCGACTTACTTAGGGTTCATAACGACTGACCAACATACCTTACAGGCTTACCAACGCTATCAACGACTGACCAACAATACCTAGGACTCACCAATACTATTTCCCCGAAGAAAAAGAGGCATGGCTCTGATACCAATTTCTAGGACATAAGATTTTTCATGGGACTCTCACACCCATCTCAAGAGCAATTGATTTTGCAAACAAATTCTCGGATGAATTAAAAGATAAAAACCAATTACAAAGGTTTTTAGGTTTTCTCAATTATGTTGCTGACTTTTACAAAGGTCTTCGTGTTTTATTAAAGCCCATGTTTGCTAGGCTTAAGAAAAACTCAGGCCCTTGGGCTAAAGCCCATACTCAGGTTGTCCATCAAGTCAAATCTCAAGTCAAACATCTTCATTGTCTAGAGATTTCCAATCCAGATGCTTTCAAAATTGTAAAAACAGATACGTCTAACCAAGGGTATGGTGGTATTCTTAAACAGCGTCCTTCTGATTCTACAACTATCCAATTAGTCTTATACCATTCTGGTATTTGGAATTCTGTCCAAAGAAAGTTCTTCGCTTCTTCTCAGACAAAGATTTGTCACCCACTCCACTAGTGAATCCAATTGAAACCCCTTCAGACGCTAAGCTTCTTCGGCAACATATCAAGAAGCAGCTTCAAGGGAAACCTACAAAAGCTCAATTGTTAGAAACATTGTCCAAGATCTGTTCAGAAGACTCAGACGAGGACGATGAACCTACAGTCCCGCTCAATGGAGATGATTGCTACAATGTCTTCTCCCTCCATGATTAATAGGCCCATTCTCCATTACCTCAAAGACAACATCTGCCAGCAGTCACTACAAACAAGAATGGTTTCAGTTCTGACAACATCTTTTCAAAAGGCATCCGTGTGAAGCCACAATTCCAGTATTACAAAAGCAGCTACAGTCGAAGCATCTTCAACAATTATTGCCGACACCCAAAAGCAAATAGTATTTGCAATTATCTCAATAATGTTTACAAAAGACAAGTTGTCCCCTTTCCCTTATCTTCCAGCGAGGCTTATCCTCTCTTAGTTTCCCTTTTCCTCTTCTATTTAAGTGTATGTTTTCGAAGTGAAGGGTAAACGAGTTTTTGAGACGAAAAACCTTACGCATTTTTCATGTAAGCTTCATTTTTTCATTTTTATTTTGTAAATTATCTCTAGTATAAATAAAATCATGCATTATCTTTATGTCTTTACTTTATTCTATGAACTATTTTAGCTTGATCTTACAGTTAATCCCCAAGTGTAAACCAGGAAACTGGCTTGAGGCTGTATCGATCTCTATAATAGTTTTGATAGTTTTGTATCTTCTTTAGTTGTCTTCTATTCATTGTTCTATATCCTACTGTTTTGTATCTTCTATATTTGTCTATCTCTATTGTTAGCAATCCTGGATAGAAATTCTTAGTTGGAATTTTGAAACAATTCTATGTTACTACTGATCATGTCGCTTTTCAAAAAATTATAAAAAAATTAGAATAATGTGAGATATTTTTTGTACACCCTCTTCTCCAACACATACTGTGTGGGAAAATATCTTGATGAGGAAGAAGAGTGGTAGTGGGGTCAGGGATGACTTGAGAACAAGAGACTCCTAATTTTTTAACCTAAAACACCCCATTGATTCTTTTCTTCCCCGAAGATATTCTTTCCTTGTTTATGGTCTTAATGGGATTATGTTGTTTTCATTGGTATGTTTCTTTGATGAATGATGATCAGCAAACACTGTAATGGACTGTAATGAAAGTGATGGAGGCAAGATACTATGGGGAGTAGTTGATTGATTATTGTACATGATGACCTACTAGATAGCTCTTATATGTTTGGACTTGTGTGATGAGAGGACCCCTTCATTGAAAATTAGAGGACTGTTTGGTTCAGTATTATAAGATATCTCTAATGATAACCAATTCATGATATGATTGAATGAAAAATCAGGATGCAAAGGTGGAGGGGCCTGTAGGGTTTGGATGAATAAAATTCATCATCATCCTATTAATCTAGGGTTTGGATGGATGATTCAATCATATGGCGTTCAATGCGATTAGAGGTAATAAGAATTCATTAAAGAAAATGTAGTTAAATTGATTTTCTCCATGAAAAATGGTGTCGACATGATTTTTCTTCTTATATTTTCATTTTGACAAGGACCAAAGTTGGTTATATAACAATGGACAACAATATGTGTACAAAATTAACCAAAATAATCTTATTTTACTATTCTTCTTTGTTAGAGTCCTACATTTGCGGTTGTTAATGAACGACCTTTTCAAGATCTGTAAAATGTCAATTTATCATTGATCTTAACGAAGAGATTGTGCATCTATATGAATGATGTTTCATGCCAACTTTTGTGTTCTTTTGCTAATAATTTCGGGCACAAATATGAACCTCTTTTGCCGCCTTCCTTGATACGTTTAATTATCATTCATGAATGTAAAAAAATCTAAAGGAAGATAAAAGCCATCCTAAATTCTAAAACTTGGAAAGAAACCAGAAGACCATGAAGGTCAGCAGGAAAATTACATATAAGAAAAAGGCGATAGTGGTGTCAGAAACATAAGATATGCATCACAAACACAAAGGAAAGGAGAATTACAAACAGTCTATTTTCATTCTTTCATGTACAAATGAACATATTAAGCATAGGCAGAAACATGTTCAGTATTGATATTAACTTATACCATACACAAATAATCAAACAGAGCAACCAAGAAAGCAAGCACATAAATTTAGCTGCGACCGAATGAGAATCAGAACATATGCTGCTTAGTCCCTTTTCACATTCACGCATGAGTTATTTCAGTCAGTGTGATTTTTAAGTTCTTTCTATCTACAAGTGAAATGGCGTGCAGCAGATATGTGAATGTATATACGAATGACCGCTTTCTGCACTGCTCTATTGGATGCTTATGGAACAAGTTCACTCAAGTTTCCTGCCTGAGGCAGGACTCTTATCTGGGTTGGATACATTTTGCTTGGATTCAGCTGTGGAATCTGTCTCATGTTCTTTATTCTGATGTTCGGAGTCTGCTGGTTGTTTGGTAGATGTAGCATCATCTGTTAGGTTAGACGAGGGGGGATTTCCAGAGCATTTCTTGGGAGAATACTTTGGGCATTGCTTTTTAGTCTTCTTGGGGGATGACACTTTCTGGGATGCCTTCTCATCCATACTTGACCAGCCCGATTCTTTGTCACAGTTTGTTCTTTCTCCATCGGTCAGAGGCACACTCTTCTGGCATCCAAGCTTGGGAGATTTGGGCTTTGTTGACGGTGCCTGCTTTCCTCAAAATGTTAAAAGTCTGAAGAAAATCAATTAGTTTGATAATACAGCATTAAATTTCGCACTTCAACTCAATCATCTTCGATGTCACCACCTTCTGCACACCTCTCTTAAGTGTTTCAACTGTCTTTCATTAGTTATATAGCATGTTCCATGTCTTACCAATGTTTCATTAGAACGCAGACACAGTAAATCATTGGAACTAATCTGTGGCATTGAATGCAAAAGGCTTAGGAAAAATGCAAGCCGATAATGATTGAAACAAGTATGAATCGCACTAGTGACTCCTTGTAACAAAAGAAGGATCAAGTTATCTTTTCCTATATAATTGTGTTAAGTCTAGTCCTCTTGGCAGGGTCAGATAAGCGAGTATTTCAAAACTGAAATAATCCAAGTATTCTTCAAATTTGAAATACAGTGATTAAATACAAAAAATGCGTACCTTTTTTAGCTCCCCTTTAGGAGCATATTCCTGATAAAAACTTGGCATTGGATTCGCTTTAAATTTTAAAGTCTTCCTAAGAAGCTTAATTTCTGCTTCCTCTGCCTCCTATAGTGATTGCACGTTGTGTTACAAATGTTATCAATCAAAATAAGTACAAACAATTTGCTCTTGCGCTTGAAACCACCCAAGAGTGAGAGTGCACCTTCTTCTTGGCCTCCAAGGCAGCTTTCTCCGCTTCTTTTGCATGAATCTTTTCCTCAACCTTTGCGTAGAACTACGTGGAGAAGATCAGATAATTATATAAACTGAAACAATCTTCAGAGAAGTTGTAACACCCCTACTTTTCAAATAACAATAAATAATTTATGTTTCAAAAATTCAATTGAAATTGTGTTTCAAAATCTTCTTTTGTTTGACAACTAGTATTTTTCGAAATTCAGTTAACTTTCTTACCATCCGAATCTCGGGACGAGATTCCATTTAACGTGTGTATAATATAACATCCCTAATTTTCATAAAGATAATTTATTTTATTTTTAATTAAATAAAATAGGGCTACATTTAATTGAATGTGAATTTCGAAATTAGGGTTTTATTTGGTGGCGTTTAAGGGCGGGTGTTCTCAGAAATTTTAGTGGGGGCGAATAGCCACCCAAACTATATAAACAAAAACCAATACATTTCTTTCTTTCTTCTCTTTTGCAAAACCCTCTTCTCTTTTTCTCCCTCTCTTCTTCACGATTTCTTCTTCGATGGCGGCGATGGGTAATGGCGGATGAAGCATGGACATTTGGGGTCCAAGGCGTGGGAAGAATGGAGGGAAAAGCAAGGTTAATGTTTGTACATCAGATAATACTTCTGATGAAGTGGAGAATGAACAATGGAACTGTTACTGATGCTACAACTGGAAGTATGAGCTATTGGCTCGGATTTTTATGTTTCCTTTTGTTTTCATTGAGAGGATAATCCATGCCATCCCTGGTTTACTATTTCATCTGAGAATTTAAGCTCTCAAGACATGGGTTCGTTAGCAGGGAAGTTGGTTTGACCTATTCGTGTGGACGTGGATTTGGTTGCACAAATCATTGGTGATTTCATCAAGTGAGTTTCTTCATTCTTTCTCTTTTACTGTGAGTTTCTTCATTTCTTTCTCTTCTACTTTGAGTCCTTCTTTTCTATCAGTTTGCCTATGCTGTGTTACTTGTTTTCTTGTTCCACTTGTTGTCTTTTGATGAGTAGAGTATATATTAAATAGTATCTTTTTAGATAATCTGTTGTTGGATTGTTTGATGGATTGATGGGAGGCTTGTAAGGTGTTTGAGGAAATGCTTGAAAGAGAAGTTCAACCCACTGTGGTGACGTACAATAGCTTAATTGGTTGCTGGAGACTGTGCTACTAACTGGTGAGTTTTCTTCTTTTCTTTCTTTTTTTTTTACTGTGAGTTCAACCTTTCTTGATATTGTTTAAGCAATGTTTTGTTTAATTCTAGTGTTTCTGCACTGAGCACTATTAATTGGATTAATGTTATGCTGCTTGGATTGAATTAGTAGTTGAGTTGATTGGGTTAGTTAAAACACAATAATATTAAGTTGAAATTGATGCTTGGCGAATGCTTCGGTTCTGTGGTGTTGAAATGGATATCAAAAGTGAGAAGAGGTATTCATGCCTGAGTTGTTGGTGATCGAGGGAAGTGATGGTGAAGCACTGAATTTTGGTATTGGATTCATTTGGGGTGGAACAATGGGTTGATTGACTGAAAGTTGATGTGGATGTGATTGTGGAACAGGAGGCATTATGGAATGTGGGTGTTGCTGGGATGAAGTTAAAATGGTGTTAGTATTAATGAAAGTTGTTGGATGGGTTTGAAGTTGTTGATGGTGATTTTATTTGTTTTAGTGCAATCTACATGTAGATGGCAAAATCTATTGGTTCTAGATTTTGTAGATATTTTATTGGGAGGCTTGTGATTTTATTGCAATGAGGGAAATTATGGTGATTTGCTATCTACTAAAACATGTAGATATCCTACATCGCAAACCTATTGAGAGTGAATGTAACAACATATATAGTCAGATGAAGTTAGAATCTGAGATTGCAGCAGCGGAGTATGAGAGAATTTGGTTATCTACAAAGTTCTGATGGACTGAAACTTTCCTTTCATTGTTAGGAATTGTTTTTCAATTGCATGTGAATGGCTAAATTTGGAGAGAAAAAGTTGCATTCAAGATGACGCTAGAAAGGATTTAGAGGTAGTTTAATCTAGCAAGTTGAGTCAGAATTCTGAATTATCAAAAATAAATGATATTGATAAACCTTGATTTTTGAAAATATAAACCACTTGGACTTGTATCACTTAGAACTACCACATCTCTTTTGTTTATGATTTCCCCTCTCTTACTAGAGAAACTAAATGACCTACGGGTCGTCTTGCGGAGTTGGGGCACCCATTTCTTACTAGAGAAACTAAAATAACCTTCGGGTTAGTCTTGCGAAAATGTGGTGAGTTTGTATGCCTAAAATAGGCTTTGATATTTATCTGTCAAAAATGTGACGTGAGTTATGCGCATTGATAGCTCAAAGGTGGCTTTTTGGTACTCATATAGTTAGGGGTATCCGCGATGCATGTCTGTATGTGATGTCCCCACTTGGGCATAGATGACGGAGTAGTCCTCCTTTATATGAGAGAGGCATACGGGCATGTATGTTCGGCACGGAGGTGGTGCGAATGTGGTATCGTCTAAGTGATCAATCCGTTAAAAAGATGAACTTAATTCAAATAAAAAGGAATAAATTATGTCGCATGGTTTCTAATCCTTTTTATGCAGGATGGCCAGTCCACTAATATTTCTGCAGGTCAGACTTGCCATGGTCAACTCCTATAGGGTAAGTACAAGTAAATGCATATTTACATATTAGGATGATGATATGATTGCCTCGTTGAGGAACTAAATTCTTGGAACTGTGTTTCTTGCATCACACCTTTGCCTCGTTGAGGAACTACCTATTGGTGTGATGGTTTGTTGTTTATGTTTAGCTTGATGTTTATCACGTGCGTTTGTATTGATTTTTGGGATGAAGATTTCTCACACCAGCTTTATTGCTGACCCAAGTGAGCTTTTGCTTCTTGGGTACATTCCTTTGGGAATGTAGCCGATTAGCTTTTCAAGTTTAGAGACTTTTGAGCAGCGTTACGGGAGTTCCGCTAGTGGGGCTAGCGACGTCAGTTTTTCCTGGTTAAAGTTTTATTATAAATTTTAGTTTGTTCTATTTTCTAAACTATATTTTGTCATTGCTGCTAAATGTTTCTGTCATTATTGAATTTCACGTCCCGAGTTTTGGGAAAACGGATAATCCTACGTGGATTTTAGGATTTCGTTTTTCTCGAAAATCGGGGCGTGACAAAAGTGAACACAGCTGTAAATGCAGAGAACCCATGATCTGTGCACTGAATCAAAAGACCATGTTGCTTCTAAAGTATTAGGAGGTACGTATATGCCCAAGGCACAACTTAAGGTGAGGCTCAGCTTAGCTTAAAGTAAAGTGTGGATATACGCATAAAGCTTAAGCCTCAGGCTTGAAGTGTGTATGCACATTTTACTTTTCTTGACTATTATGATCAGAATGAACACTACGTTGATTAAGTTTTCACGACAAAATCCACAAATTTTAGGAAAATAAGTAGTCTGTTTTATGCAATTTAGTTGATTAAAAACTCGTGAAAGCAAGATTTTGAAACCCTTGCGACCTAGACTAGCTTCTCCTCTCCATCAACCCCTGCAACTACCTATATGCAACAAAATGAGTGTACTTAATTAATCTTGGAATGTGAAACAATGAAACTCCGAGCTTTGTCAATTATTGTTCATGATTTTTTCATGGAAAGAAATTGTGTTTCTCAAATGCATCGGTGCCATGCCTTTGTAATTGAAAAACATTGAACTAACCTCTTTTCTTTTCTCAGCTCGTTCAACACACCTAAAACTGAAGTCATAGTTAGGCAAACTGCCAAGTCTCTGAAATTTCGCATCTCCTTTGGTTGTCTCACTATCCGAGCCCTTGTTGCTTCCAGTGGTAGAAGACTGCTTTGTGAATGAAGCTGAACCATTTAAAATCGCGGGTGTTTCTCCATCCTTTTCTTTTTTCACCCAAGTCGCCACAACCCGCTTTGGATGGGAATGCTCCTCGTTATTTTCTTTCCGTGAAACCTTATGTGATTTGGTATGCTTATCAGTCTCATTTGTGGCTTTCTCTCCTGACTCCTACATATAGAAAGAGA
The DNA here is from genome assembly GCA_963556465.1 of Berberis vulgaris. Classification (NCBI taxonomy): domain Eukaryota; kingdom Viridiplantae; phylum Streptophyta; class Magnoliopsida; order Ranunculales; family Berberidaceae; genus Berberis; species Berberis vulgaris. The sequence goes on from OY747135.1 coordinate 78,941,433, forward strand.
ATCCCCGAGGTTATTTCAAGTCAAATAGGCCAAATCAAAGTAGCTGAATTCGAACAAACCTTAGATATTTTCCTATCATGGCTTCTCACTTGGGATTTTGATCCATCCTCGGCTTCTTTTGTAGTTGAGTTAATCTCACCATTATCTTCCTCTTCAGGCTCCTAGAAAGCAAAGGAGTTCTCAGATCATTTCATGTCTAATTGTTAGAATCTGAGACAGATTGTGATATGAGAAATTTCTGTATATTACACACTGAAGAATTATACAATGTACATTGTTTATATAGACATTCTAATGTCTGATTAGCTAGCAAAACAGACTAACAGACATACTAACAGACAGCTTAACAAACTAACAAACTGATGTACACTTCTTGATTCCTATTACTTAACATGCTCCCTCAAACTAAGTGTAGATGCATCCATTACACTAAGTTTGTCACGTAGTAAGAAGAACCTGGAACGACCAATTGCTTTAGTGAAAACATCAGCAACTTGATCAGTGGCTGGAATATGATGGACATGAATAGCCTTACGAGCAACCTTTTCACGAACAAAATAAATGTCAATCTCAATATGTTTAGTTCTAGAATGAAGCACTGGATTAGCACTAAGCAAGACAGTGCTCTTGTTATCACACCAGATAGTCGGAGTTGAGCAATCAATCCTCAACTCATGAAACAGAGTTTGCAGCCATGTTAATTCAGCAGTAACAGATGCTAGACTTCTGTATTCTGCTTCGGTGCTGCTTCGAGAGACAGTGCTTTGCTTCTTGGAAGACCAGGATATGAGATTATCACCCAGATACACACAATAACCCGAGGTAGATCTCCTATCATTAGGATCAGATGCCCAATCAGCATCACAGTATCCACTTAATCGAAATGAAGGAGTAGGAACAATGTGAAGGCCAAAGTTGGGAGTAGCCTTGAGGTACCTCAAAATCCTCTTCACCACTCGCCAGTGTGACTCAAGGGGAGCCTGCATGAATTGGCAAACACGATTTACTGAATATGCAATTTCAGGCCTAGTAATTGTGACATATTGTAATGCTCCCACAATACTGCGATATAGCTGAATATCTTGGACAGGATCACTACCCGAAGCAAACAATTTCTCCCCACCACTCATGGGAGTAGGCAGGCCATTAGCAAACTGCATCTTGGCTCTACACAAGAGGTCACCAATGTATTTGGATTGTGACAAGAACAACCCATTGACAGTGTGCTGCACTTGAATACCAAGGAAGAAATGAACAAGGCCCAAGTCTTTTAAAGAGAACTGAGCATTAAGCTGTTGAATGATTTGGGACACAGAATGAGAGTCAGCACCAGTGATGAGTATATCATCAACATAGACAAGGAGAAAAATAGGTGAGGGAGTATGTCTGATGAACAAGGATGAATCAGACTTTGTAGACTCAAAACCAAGCATGAGGAGAGTATGATGAAGCTTGTCAAACCATGCTCGGGGAGCCTGCTTGAGGCCATATAAGGCTTTATGGAGCTTGCAAACAGCCGTAGGTCGAGAAGGATCTATGAACCCAGGGGGTTGCATCATGTAAACCTGCTCTTGTAGATCCCCATTCAAGAAGGCATTGTTTATATCCAACTGGAATATAGACCAGCCATAAGTAACAGCCATTGTGAGCATAACTCGTATAGTGGTTGGCTTTACAACAGGACTAAAAGTCTCGGAGTAGTCAAACCCAGCCACCTGCTGAAACCCTCTAGCCACTAACCTGGCTTTATACCTGTGCACAGTGCCATCAGAATTGTGCTTAACCTTGAGAAGCCATCGACACCCAACTACATCTCTATCACTGGGAAGATCCACTAGAGACCATGTATTATTTCGAAGCAATGCCATATATTCATCCTGCATTGCAGACATCCAGTGTGGAGTGTCCAAAGCTTCCTGAAGACTAGATGGGGCAGTAGTAGAAGCCATGTAAACTTTGGGTTTGTAAATGCCAGCTTTCGACCTTGTGAGCATAGGATGACCAGGAGTAGTAGTAGGAACAGTAGTAGGACTAGACATAGACTGAGAAATGCCAGTAGTAGGAGGAGTAGAAGTAGGATTACTGACTGGACTGGAAAGAGGACTAGCATCAGGATGACATGAAGTAACCAATGGACTAGAAGAGGGATTCTGATCAGGAATAGGAATGACAGCAGGAGTAGGAAAAATAGCAGTAGGTTTTGAGGTAGGAGGACTGTGCCATTTGTCATATGGAAACGAGTATTCATTGAATAGAACATCACGAGAAATATAAACTCTGCCAGTAGAAGACAGACATTTGTATCCTTTGTGCTGGGAACTATAGCCAAGGAATACACATTCATCTGATCGAAATTGAAGTTTGGTAGAATTATATGGCCTGATATTAGGGAAACAGGAACACCCAAAAACTTTGAGATTATGATACATAGGAACTTTGTTATATAGAGTTTCATATGGTGACCGACCTCTAAGAACAGCAGAAGGTACTCTATTTAGAAGAAAAACAGACGTCTTCACTGCCTCATCCCAGAATTGCATGGGAAGTGATGCATGAGCAAGAAGAGAAAGGGCAGACTCTATGATGTGTCTGTGTTTCCTCTCAGCCACACCATTCTGTTGGTGTGTAGTTGGGCAGGCAAGTCTATGCTGGATCCCATGTTGAGCAAGCAACTTCGAAATAGACCTATACTCCCCTCCCCAATCAGACTGAACATTTTTGATGGGAAGACCAAACTCTAACTCAACTTGAGTTTTAAATTTAAGGAAAGTTGAGAAAGCATCAGACTTATTTTGTAAAAGGAAAACCCAAGTGAAACGACTAAAGGCATCGATAAAATGAATGTAATATTTGAACCCAGATGAAGAGGTGGTAGAAGCAGGTCCCCAGAGGTCAGTATGAATTAATTCCAAGGGTTTTGTATACACAGTTGTGGATTTTGAAAAAGGAAGTTTATGGATTTTACCCAAGCAGCAAGAGGAACAGATACTCCCAATGTCTTGAGTAGGAACTGAAATATTACAAGCAGAAAGTATGGATTTGACCAATGGAAAAGACGGATGGCCTAACCTGGCATGCCACAACCACAAAGTATCAGTGGACTTAGCAGCATGATAACTAGAATGACAGACATTCTGAGGGACTAATTGCGGAGAAAGATCAGAATGCTGAAATGAATGTAGCGGAGAACTGTTGAACTGCTGAGAAGGAGTAATGAAATGCTGAGAAGAATTGCTGAATTGCTGAGTGGAATGCTGAGCAGCACTACTGGAATGCTGAGAAGATTGCTGAGTAGCATGCTGAGGACTACTGAAATGCTGAGTTGAATGCTGATGCTGAGTAGATTGCTGAGCAGCATGCTGAGTACTACTGAGATGCTGAGCTGAATGCTGAGATTGCTGAGCAGCATGCTGAGTACTACTGAAATGCTGAGCTGAATGAGCTGAATGCTGAGCCGAATGCTGAGATGAGTGCTGAGGACGACTGGAATGCTGAGACGAGTGCTGATTGGATTGCTGAGTAGATTGCTGAGTAGCATGCTGAGCGGAATGCTGATCAGCACGACTGGAATGCTGAGAAGATTGCTGAGTAGTAAGCTGAGTTGAATGCTGAGCAGCACTACTGGAATGCTGAGAGTAGTGCTGAGCACCATGCTGAACATGCTGAGGACCACTGGAATGCTGAACAGACTGCTGAGGACTACTGGACTGTGGAGTATAGTGCTGAGCAGTATGCTGAGCACGATGACTAGGAAGCTGAGAATACTGAGGACTACTGAAACGATGAGTAGAGTGCTGAGCAGTAAGCTGAGCAAGCCAACTAGAGTACTGAGAATACTGAGGACTATTGGAATGCTGGGAAGAGGACTGAGCAAGACAATGCTGACCCGAATTACTACTAGAATGCTGAACTGGAGAGGCAGACTTTACATCAGAAAGAACCATTGACGGAAACACATACAGACCTCCCTTAAGTGTCCCTTCCAGAAGAATTTGTTGTGTGACCTGATCCTTGACAAAACAGATATCAGGATGAAACTCAAAGAAGACCTTGTTATCCCTAGCAAACCTAGACACACTCAATAAATTCTTGGTTAACTGAGGAACTTGAAGTATATTTCTGAGATGTAAAATTCTGGAAGAATGCTGAGTAATAAAAGAAGACTGACCGATGTTTTCAATTGGCAAGGCAGTGCCATCACCCACAAAAAGTTGCTCATTGCCATGATAAGGCATGGCATTCATCAAGTGTTGAGGTGTGCAATGGTCAGTGGCTCCTGAATCAGGATACCACCTAGTGTCTGTAGTATTCTGCATCTGAGGTGTTGAAACATTGGCTTGTATCTGAAATGGAGAATCAGCTCTCCAAGAAGGAGATTGACTCGTAGATGCAGAGAAGGCCTGCCTTGGATTTGATGCTTGAGATGAAGAACCAGAACTCCATGAAACAGATTCATCAAACCTATTGTAACATTTCAATGCAATGTGACCAAGTTTGCCACAGATTTGACATTGAGGACGAGTTGATTGAGAACTAGATCCAGATGGCCGAAAATTTCTTCCAGATCTGGCACCTCTGTGATTGTGAGATCCTCTAGACTGAGGTCTCCAACTGTGTGAGCTGGACACAAAAGACCTAGGAGAAGGTCTATAAGAAGACTGAGCCAAATTGACAGAGATGTCAAGATCTTTTGTATGTCTCTCAATCCTAGCTTCTTGAGCAAGTAGGAGAGACTCTATTTCAGCTACACTATACTCGTCAGATCTTGAACTTACTGAAACCACAAAAGTGTCATAGATCTGTGGTAAACCATCAAAGATGGCATTTACATAATCTCTAGAAGACAACGGATGTCCTACTGATGCCAGTTGATCAGTAATGGCTTTAAGTTTCAGCAAATACGCATTGATGGACATGTCGCCTTTCTTGAGATGTTGAAGTTGATTCCTAAACTGAGATATCTTGGCGACTGTCTGTGAGTTGAAGAAGACTTCAAGAACTTGCCAAACATGTGCTGAGGTTAGACATCCTACTAACCTGGTAAGTAGAGACTCTGTCATAGAAGAAAGTAGCCAAGATAGCAGTAATTGATCTTGCTGTTCCCAAGTAACAAATTCAGGATTAACACGATTGCTGGCTTGATCTTCATTAGAAAGAAACTGTGCTGGAGATGAGTCTTTTGCAAGAAATCTTTGAAGCTTGTGTCCTCTAATGGTTGCCAAAACTTGTTGTTTCCACAGTAAGTGGTTTTGTTCACTCAGCTTGACAGACAATGCATGTGTAAACATGACAGGTTTAGACTCTGCTAGAGCAGAGGTAGAGAATGGTGTGGCACTGGATGATGTTGCATCTGCCATTAGACTGACTATGATGAACTAAGAAGAAGGAGATGAAGAGACGATGGCTTTGATACCATGTTAGAATCTGAGACAGATTGTGATATGAGAAATTTCTGTATATTACACACTGAAGAATTATACAATGTACATTGTTTATATAGACATTCTAATGTCTGATTAGCTAGCAAAACAGACTAACAGACATACTAACAGACAGCTTAACAAACTAACAAACTGATGTACACTTCTTGATTCCTATTACTTAACACTAATAAACTAAAAGCACGCAAATTCATCAAATTAGTAAAACAATCAAACCTGAGATATGATCAAAATATTAGTAGTTCCCTCTCGAGATTTTGATCCAACCCCAACTTCTTTTATAAATGAGTTAGCCGCTTCTTTTTGCTGCAACGACTCCACAATTTTACCAACCCGGGAAGAAGTTTGTTCAAGAGCTCCCTTTTCATGAGCCATGTTGATCTCACTAACACACTATAATCTTTCTGCAAAATACTGAAAAGAAGAAAACAACCACATTGTCAATTTTCACAAACTCAAATCAAAAGAACTAAAAGTATCGCATGAACCAACTTCTACACTAAAAAAACATAAACAATTCATCATTCCAAGTTTCCTTCAAAAAGAGTGACTTCTAGGGACATTAATAATAATCTCTCAAGCTTAGAGGTAACAAAACAATTGAATGAAATAAAAGCTATATAAAATCATCTTCTCTACTCAAATACTGCGCCGGAAGAATGACTAATGGGGTCTTTAAAATATCGATTGGTCAATCATCCATCCATTTCCAGGAACCTATGTGATTACATTAAAATGTCAAGAAAGAGCTAGAAGTATGGCCATCTAATCTCACCTCAAAGTGATCACTTGGACATCAAAACAATTCCTCTGAAGTTCAATTTGCAAGCTAATCCAAAGAGATTGGAATGGGTGTTCATCGATCCATTTATAATAAAGTGAGCTGAAAACGTTTGGCCATTTTTTTGAATGGAGAAACCTTTAAGGCTCCAAATGCTTGTTGAAGCGTCTTTGAATCTGAACCAAACAGTGAAAAACCAAATTCAGTTTGTCAGTTGGACTGTTAAAAGTAAATTTAATGGAATCACAGAGTGAGGTTAAAATTAGGCTGTTGGACCAAAACATGGGCGTAGGGTTGAAAAAAAAAATTGATTACACTGACCGAACTGATCAAAACCGAACCCATCAATTTGGTTTAGGATCAATTCGGTTTGGTTTTAAAAATTCGAAACCGATATAGCCAGTTCAGTTTTTAAGTAATTTTTTAACTTATAAAACCGAACCGATTATATTATATGTAAAAAAAAATGATATATTTAATTTAGTCAGTCAGTTCAGTTTTATTTTCGTTTCAGTAACATTTTAGTTGGTCGGTTTGGTTTGCGATTTATATAAATTAATATTGGTTCGGTTCTTATTCTTTTTTTCTAAATGTTCGGTTTGAAAATTTTTAAACCGATGAAAGTCGGTTTGGTTTTCAACCGTACTTCGGCGGGCTTAAACTCTAGGTTGAGCCGAATGGTTTCTGAGCATAATGGGTTGGGTCCTAGTTAGGAATTGGGTTAAGGCCCAATAAGTAAATGCTCGGATGTGGGTTTGGGTTGGAGTTTTGAATGGACCTGACCTGAAAAGCCCAAACCTGACCCATTCCATCAATGTTGAAGCCTATCATTCAAAATTACATCTGAATTTTGATGATGAAGTCGACATTAGAATGATCGTGACTTGGTTTAGTGAATTATTATTATTATTATTATTATTTTTTCAGTTCAATGATACAAAGACACCAGTTCGAGTAATACATGATAGAATTTAGTAATTCCAGTCATTTCACTTGAGTAAAGGTTTGTATGTGTATTTTATGTGTTAATCAAATGATCCAGAGCAGTGGCGGAGCCAGGATATTCACAAAGGGAGCACAACGAAGGGGCAAGAAAAAATAGCAAAATTTTAGGAGGCAATTAGTTAAATATATCACAATTACCCACAATTCACTATACTAAATTTGAATTTCAAAATTTTTAGGAGGGACAACTGCCCCATGTCTTGTATGTGGCTCCGCCACTGATCCAGAGTATCCGTTTTGTGTCTATCTATCGTGTTGTGACTTGGGTTGTAGTGTTAAATGATACGAAATGTTGCGGTTTTGAACGATAGTTAAGTAGTTTTGAAGTAAAATCATAACAATGTTTAGTAGGGGTGGGCAAAAACCGATTTAAATTCGGTTAACTGATCGAGTCGGTTTTCAAATTCGGTTCGGTAACCGAACCAAAATATGAGTATAAAGAAAATAATTTAAACCTAACCGATTATAAACGGTTCGAAATCAGTCTACGGTTTTGAACCGACCGAATAATTACCGAACCGACCGATTAATTAGATATATAAATAAATAAATAAATAAATAAACAGGTAGGTGTCAATACCAAATTAATGCAACAAATGCACTGCAGTGCACCCTTTTGCACTGAATCACCTCACTTCTCTCTCAATTTTCAATTTTGGGCTAAAAATTAGGCATATTTTAATGAAAGTCTTTCAAGTGTTTGAGCCTGAAATTTCGATCCAATCGAACATAAAATTCGATTCAACTGATTTCATCGATTTACAAATACAAAATTCGGTTTCGAGCAAACTGAATGAAATCGGTTCAAAATCAATTCTGAGCTCAAAACCGAACCGAACCGAACCCAACTCCTAATGCTTAGGGATGGCAAAAGAATTGGAAAGGGAAAGGGAAAGGGAACCAAGAAAGTGAACCTGCCCCATATTTGATATTGAGATGTATGACAACCAAACTAAAATATACTAAGAATTATATAGAAAACATTGGTGGCCAATATGACCCATGACAACAATGGTCCAAACCCTAGTAAGATTCCAAAGAAAAATGGTAGATAATAGGTCCATATGAGGAGCTAGGGGTCATGCCTACTGTTCATGAGCTTGAATGGAGTCCAATCAGATCACCCCGCCACATGCATTTTTTGTGGTGGTAAACTAAGATTCTGCACATCCACAATATATACATATTGACCCTTCAATGATTTGCCAATGGGGGTACCAGCTCAGTTGTAGGTTTGTGGCGGATGAAATCACAAGTTTAAGATTCAAACCTGTCAGCAACATTGGGGGTGGGAGGGGTTTAGGAATAAATAAAAAAAAAAATCATTCCATGGTATAGTACTATTTTGTAGGCTAATTAAGAACCTCAGAAGGGCAGAAATTTGATCTGGATCAAGTTTTTAAGTATGGTCAAGGTAAATTTTATCAAAGCTAAAATCCATATCCAATACAATAAATCTGTTCTAACAAGTTTTTTTGCAACATATATTTTTTGTCAGGTCACTGATGATAATAAACCTCGATCTGTAACGTTCAGTATGGCAATTGGATCGGGCAGTTTATTAGAATTTTGTAAATTTTGAACAGACCTGTTCTAGTAACTCAACTCGATAAGTGTAAATGAAAAACTCGAACCCAACCTGTTGCCATTCCTTAATCTCAACATTTAAGGATCCATTTTATGCCCTAATCAGTAATCACCTCTTGTCTCATCACTAGGGAGAGGGTTTTTATTTATTCACTACACCAAATTGCCACTTTTGTAACAACTCTCAAAACAGTATCACTTTTGAGATGTTACAATCCACCAAACAATTTCAAGTTAAAACTAAATTTAGTCAAAAAAATGAAAAACAGTAACAAAAAAAAAAATGATACAATAAGTTGGATCATCATGAATAATATCACTTTTATAACCATACTCTTCATGGTGATACAATTATTGTAAATTTTGTTTGTGAAAATATGTAAAATTGTTAAGTGGATTGTTACACTTCAAAAGTGATACTGTTTTGGGATTGTTACAAAAATACAAATTTGGTGTAGTAATTTATTTTTTTAGTTTATTTCTTAACCCCTCACACCTTAGATGCCTCCGACAGGGTTTAAATCATGGACCTGTAATTCCATCCGATGCTCCCATTAGTTGGGGAGAGGGTTGGCCGCTCACATCCATGACTTTTGCTAGCATGTCATGTAGTACTCATCTCGGTATAATCTTAACTGCATTGCCACAAGGGATCGGTGCATTCGATCTCTTGGGAGGCAAAAGTGTCAGAATCAAATCATTGTTGATCATACAGAATACAGTTCTGAACTCTACCTTGTTCTGAACTCTACCTATGTTCATAGCCACGCTTATGGCGAGAAAAGACTAGATATTGTCTCATCAAAATCATTGAGTAGGAATTCCAATATATCTCGCAGTGCACATATTCAATCTAGCTCATACCTCTTGTCACAAGATTTATCGAATTACTACGTGAAAAGATGCCTTGCGATGGAAATACAACACGAAAAAAAGTGATTCCACATGGCCAAAACTGATAGGAAACCTAAAAAAAAAAAGTTAAAAGATGTCAAGCAAAAGAATCAAATTCCATAGGCCAACCATCAGTGTGATCACTTCTTGTCATGCAGAAAAGAGCTTCCTTTATATTCCTCGCAGCTCCAAGGCTGTGCCAGGGGCGGATTCAGGATTATAGACAAAGGGAGGTAAATAGTACACAACTATTTTATTATACAATTATTCAACTATATATACTTGGCATAATTAATTCAATTGTAGCTAGCAAATGAAGAGCTTACCTTTTTTAATTGGAGAAAACAAAAGCAAGCATAGTGGTATAAGATGAGAGTTGGCGAGTAGCGACAGTAGCCTAAGTAGTGTTTATTTTTTGGACTAGACTGAATGGAGAACTTCTTTTTCTTTTGGGCCAGCTCAGAGAAAGGAGACAAACAATTTTTGAAATCTTAATTTATAATCATTTAATCTAAAATAAAGAGATTAAATAGATATAGATTAAAAAAAAGAAAACAAAAATCTTTGAAATGTATAATTTCCCTTCCCCCGGTCTCCAACTCAATAAAAATGTTAATATGAGTTTGGTGAGAATTAAAATAGAAAAAGATGGTGGGTGGATAGATGTGAATTTAAAAAAAAAAAAAAAAAAAAGAGAGAGAGAGATAAATTAAATAGAAGAGAAAGAGATGGAGTGAGATTGGGATTGGGATTGAGATTGGTGAAGGGGGAGTTTAAGAAATAAAAAACAAAAGTCTTTGTTTTAAAATGATCTGGAGTCAAAAGCCAAGATTGTATATAAAGAGGAGCTATCTAAAATTTTAAAGGAACAAGATAAAACGTATAAGTAATTTTGTGGGATTTTTCAAAAATATAAGGGGAGCAATTGACCCCCTTATCCAACACATAGATCCGCCCATGAGCTGTGCTAGTCTTCTTCATCAGAATCTGCAAGTACAAGCATTTTCTTTCCTCCATTATACCCCATTTATGCCACAAAAATGTACTCTAGAATTACTTCTACTTGTAGTTTTGGCACGTTGAGAAACAAAGGTCTAGTCATTTATTTTACTTCAACGTACATCTAGAATGTCAAAGACTAGTTGAGTTTTTTTTTTTTTTCGACATAAACTATATATATGCTCTAAGTATAACCATTGGATGACATACATGAGAATAAGGTCCAAGACATCATTATCGATCTTGACACTTTGATGCAGTTTATCCCGTGGTTGTATGTTGACTTGAGGCATGCTATTCGCTGAGAGTGGCCACATTATCTGTCTCCCCCAAATAAGATCACTCTTTCTTCTTTTGTGATGTTTGTTAGCTATTTACCTCATCAACTTTAGGCCTATCTGTCGATGGACCTGCACATTAAAATCAACCATTTATCGGTTTGATTCTTACTTCAAATATCACAGAAAAAGTTGGATGGGTATTCGTATAAGCATAACGAACATGTAATTGCACAATGCAGTCATTGAAGAAGGGTTACGTTCCAAGGAAACTCTTTGACCCTTTTACTAGTCTACTTTTATTATCATTCTACATCTTTTCTCTGGGCATGGAAAAACCCATTGTGTCTGTAACATTTTGAGAACCCTGCGATTTTTGTATCTACTGAGAACAAATGACTGTACTAGAATTCATGGACTTCTGTATCTGTTTAATATAATCAGTATAGACTTTTGACTTCAGTTAATACTGATCATACGGCAACTTTAAATTTTGAAAGAAAAACTAAACTTACCTGCATGACATCTATTTCTGCTTGGGTTAACCTCCAAGTTTGTAACATTAAAGGAAAAATTGGGCATTACAACAGAATCACCAGTCTTAATTATCAATGCACCACTGTTATATAATTATGCATGATCATGCTGTTGGTATTTGGAGGAGAATTTGGACTTACAAAACACTGGATTTTATTGATTTATCAAAGATGCTACAAACTCACACTCACTCTTGATTGAATTCACAACTCACAATGGAGTTTATTTGCTCATATATCTTCACAACTCAACCTTCACCCATGTTTATACTAGTTCTAAGGAGGTGGAGGAAGTGTGTAGAATTTTAGATATTTCCAAAGAGATTTCTAGAGAGCTACACATTTGACAATTGTTAGGATAATTCTAGAACTTCTAGATTACCTATGTTCTAGATATATCTTGAGGGAAGTAGGAGAGACTTGAAGTCTCTAGAGAAAATTAGAGTCTGTGATGACTCTCAACACTCCCCCTCGTCACTAACTCCCTTGAAAGTCATTCCAAGTTTTCTTCGAAATTCTTCAAACTTTGTAGTACCGAGTCCTTTGGTGAATATATCTTCCACTTTGTTGTCTGTCTTGATTGCTTGCATCTCTATCTCTCATTGAAGTGCCTTCTCTCTTACGAAATGGTAGTGGACCTCTACATGCTTTGTCCTTGCGTGAAACATTGAATTTTCAGCTAGGCGTATTGCAGACTGATTATCACAATGCAATGGTATTACATGCTCCACTGGCTGGTGCAAATCCTTCATTAATTGCACTAGCCAAGTACTTTGTTGTGCTGTCATGGCTGCTGCTCTATACTCTGCTTTTGTAGTCTAGAGAGATACAGTTGGTTGTCTCTTGCTACACCAAGTGATTGCTCCTGAACCAAGACTGAACACGTACCCGGTAGTTGATCTTCGTGTGTTATAAGATACCAAGATCAGTGGTTCCTTCACATACCTTAATATTTTTCAGACTGCTTCGAGATGAGGCTTCTTTGGCTTCTGCATAAATCGACTTGCTACTCCAACTGCATAGGCTATGTCTGCCCGTGTGAGCGTTAGGTAGATTAGACTCCCGACAAGCTGGCGATACATTGTTGTATCTTCCAAATCTTTGCCTTTTTCAGCACATAGCTTAGCATTAGCCTCCATAGGTGTTGAAATCGCTTACACTCGAGCATCCCGTACTTCTAAAAGATCTCTAGCATACTTTTGTTGACAAAGGAATAAGCCTTTGTCACTTCGTTCAATCTCGAGCCCCAGGAAGTGTCTTAGTTCTCCTAATTCCTTCATCTGGAATCAGACTGCCAAGTTTCTTCGTACTATTCCTATTTCTTCTTTGTCATCTCCAGTGATAATTAGATCATCTACATATACTAGCACTATTGCTAGTTTGCCTCTTTGAGATTTGATGAACAGGCTTGAGTCCGAATGTGCAACTATGTACTCGCTTTGAACTAAGAACTCTGTTATCTTCCCATACCAGGCTCTTGGTGCTTGCTTCAATCCGTACAAAGCCTTCTTTAACTTGTAGACATAATTTTGTTGGGTTTTACTCTCAAACCCCCTAGGTTGCTCCATGTATATTTCTCGATCAACTTCTCCGTGCAAGAAGGCATTCTTCACATCCATCTGCCATAACTTCCAAGATTTGCTTGCTGCTAGGGCAAGCAGGACCCTGACTGTAGTGATCTTAGCTACTGGACTGAATGTTTCATCGTAGTCTAATCCATACTGCTGTGAGAACCCGCGGGCTACCAATCGAGCCTTGTACCTTTCTATCGAGCCATCAGGATGGGTATTTATCTTGTAAACCCATATACATGATATAGGCTTCACATCCTTGGGTTTTGGTACTAAGTCCCAAGTTTGATTCTGCTTTAGAGTTTGAATTTCTTCCTCCATCGCCTTTTGCCACTCCATGCTCTGAGATGCTTCTTCAAATGTTGTGGGTTCTCTATTGTTGTCTTCTTCGACCACGACATTTGCATACTTTGGATTGGGTTTGTGTTGTCTGGTTGACCTTCTCAGTTGTTGCCCTAAATCTTCATGATTGCCTTGATCTTCTTCTGGTGCTATTTCATGTACACCAGTTTGCCATGGGTTACTGGACGCATTTGTTGTCTTCGGTGAGTTGAGTCTGCTTTCTTCTTCACCTTTTGCAGGTGTTGACTCAATTTCCTGTATTTCTTCTTCTAGAATTTTGGAATCTGGCAGCAGTAGTTGTTGTGTAGACCACCATGATGAAGCTTCATCGAACACCACGTTCCTTGATGTGTAGCAGTGCCCAGTTGTAGGGTCACATCATTTCCATCCTTTCCTTTGATTGTCATATCCCACAAAGATGCAACGAATCACCTTCTTGTCGAACTTGTTTCGCATGTGATCATGCACAAACACGTAACACACACATCCGAAAACTCGGAAGTGACTCGCTGTGGGTTTAGTATTCCATAACTTCTGATAGGGTGAAACAAATCCTAACTTTGCTTGTGGCAACCTATTGATAACATGGGATGCAGTCTTCATACACTCGGCCCAAAATCGACTTGGCACATTTTTGGAATGCAACATGCTTCGGCACGTCTCTGCCAAATGTCGATTCTTCCTTTCAGCTACTCCATTTTGTTGTGGAGTGCCTGGATATGTTAATTGTCTCCTGATTTTACATTTTCTCAGGTAATTGGAGAACTCATCCGATGTGTACTCTCCGCCATTATCTGTATGCAAACATTTAATCTTCTTTCCTACTTTACTTTCAATCTTCAAGATTCTTCTTGAATTCCTTAAATATATTAAGGACTTTTGATTTTTCCTTCAAAAAATAAACCCACACGTACCTTGAAAAATCGTCAATAAAAGTCACCATGTAGCGCATCCCACTAATTGAGGCTTGCTTTATTTAACCGAACACATCTGAGTGGATGAGTTGCAACGGTTCCTTGGCCCTGAACTCCGACTCCTGATAGAGTAGTTGATGAGCTTTTCCATACTGGCATCCAACACAGACTGTTTCTCTTCGTATATCCAGGTAGGGTAAGCCTTTCAGCATGGACTTGCTCATCATTGCCTTCAACCTCTTATAGCTAACATGCCCTAGCCTAGCGTGCCATAAATCAGCAGTTTCATCGCGCCGAGTCTTATCTACATATGCTGATTCCGTAGACATCACGTAGATAGACTCTAACTTACGTCCCTCCATAATAGCGGTGTACCCGATGGCTTTAGGCTTCGATACACCTTAACATCTTCCAGCCCGAACACCACGTAGTTGTCAGATGTTGTTAATTGTGATACTGACAATAGATTCTTATTCATACCTGGAACATGATAGACTTTCTGCAGTTGAACTTGATTGGGGCCGAAGCGGGGGGTGAATGCAGCCTCTCCAGTGTGAGCAATCGGCAATCTCGTGTTGTCAGCAGTTATCACGACCCGATCTCCTTTGTACTCATAGAGGCTAGACAACTTCTCCTTGTCTCTGGTCATATGACTGGAACAACCTGAGTCAACGATCCAATCTTTGTTGTAGTTGATTGCTAGTACTTTATCTTCATAGGCCATAACTACTTCATTCCTGGAGAAGTTTACTTTTTCTTTAAGAGAATTTTCACGAATAGGCTGAGTAGTTGCAAAGGATGCTTGGAAGTTCCATTCTTCTTCACTACTGTCTTGGTGATTGCAAAATGTCACCAAGTTGCCTTCAATTGTCTTCTTCTTTGACTGACAGTCTACTGCGTAGTGTTCTCTACTGCCGCAGTTGTAGCAACCATAACTTGGTCGACCACTGTTGCTCTTGCCTTGCTTAGCTCCCCCTTTCTTATGACTCATTTCTTGGGACTTCTTGGGCCTTTTATCTTCTTCTTTATTTTGTTTTACAAATTTCTTCTTTTTATATCCACCATTCATTTTATTGAAGAGTATTTTTTCTTCCTCATTTTTCAAAGAGACGTCTGCCATTTGCTTAGCAAGGCTCTCTCTTGATTGGCCAACAAACTTTCGAACTCCACAATGGAGGGTTGAGTTGGCCAACCACGAATTGTCGTGACAATCTCGGTATATTCGGGCTTTAATCCGTGGATGATTATTCTTTTCATCCTAGTTCTGAAATTTTACGGCATAAATTTTTAATTTTCAAAAAATACTCTCCAATAGACATACCTTCTTGTCTAGAGTTCATCAATTCATTCTCCAAGAACTGCAGGCAGACATCATTTGTTCTTGAGAATAGGGATGCAAATGTATCCCATGCTCTTTTGGGAGTGTCTTCGTCTTCAATGTGTTGAAGCATCTCGTCCTCGATTGTCGTCTTGAGCACATAAAGTGCCTTCCCAGCTTTGATTTCCCATTTCCTAAATTCATCAATGTTCTCCTTTGGCGGTGGCGCAGTCTCACTACCGCCAACAACTTGCCACAAGTCTTGTCCTTGTAAACATGACTTTATTCTTGTCTGCCAGCTCTTATAATTGTTATGGTTGAGCTTTGTAAGCTCATTAGTTGTGGCAACGAGATCTCCCATCGTGACAAGGTGCAACCTCTTTTGTGCTATCGAGTAAGCTTGGTCCCAGACCAATCTGCTTCACAGTCTCAAACTGTGCACGAACGATCTCCGACAAACAACGTCTCACCAACGGCAACTGTGAACAGTGCTGAACAGTGTCGTCTTCTATTAAATAGTATTGCAACTCCGGCAAATAGTACTACTCCGACTTTGATACCAAATTGTTGGTATTTGGAGGAGAACTTGGACTTACAAAACACTGGATTTTATTGATTTATCAAATATGCCACAAACTCACACCCACTCTTGATTGAACTCACAACTCACAATTGAGCTTATTTGCTTCTATATCTTCACAACTCAACCTTCACCCCTATTTATACTAGTTCTAAGGAGGTGGGGAAAGTGTGTAGAATTTTAGATATTTCCAAAAAGATTTCTAGAGAGCTACACATTTGATAATTGTTAGGATAATTCTAGAACTTCTAGATTACCTATTTTCTAGAGATATCTTGAGGGAAGTAGGAGAAACTTGAAATCTCTAGAGAAAACTAAAGTCTGTGATGACTCTCAACACATGCATCAGTGACGGAGCCAGGATTTTTGTTGAGGGGGGAGGGGGGGCAGAGTGATGTCATAATTAATTAAATATAATATAAAAATTAGTTACTTTAACATGAATTTTTTTTAAATACAGCAAAAAGGGGAGTACAATAAAGACGGTCATTGAAGATGATTACTACTATATTCATTGAAGATTATTACTACTTTTAAAAACACAATACAAGATAAGGGTTTGAATCATTGATTACTACTACATGAAAAAAAGGAGGAGGAGATTGGGTTGCTTACGATGTTTTTTGTGGAGATGACCAACACAGTGATTAATGAAGACACCTGGTACCTAGAAGTAGGGATGGGCATCCCATCCCGCGATCCCGTTCCCGTCCCGATTTTTTCGGGTCTTAATGGGATTGAATAATTTCATCCCGATCTCGTCTCGTCCCGATCTAGAATGGGATGGGATGGGATGAAGATTTTCAATCCCGCCAATCCCGTCCCGTCCCGAGCTAATATTTATTATTAATATTTTTATTTTAAAATTGGAATATTAGTGTAATTGAAGAAAAATGAATTTAGTTGAAATCAGTGTAATTGATATTAGTCTATATCTGCAACTACTTGATATTGGTTTATTTCTAGAATTCTAAATTAATTATTTAATTGCAAACTCTTTAAAACTCAAAATGGAATTGCTAACTACATTGGAGAGTTTTATTTCGTGTCAAGACAATGAATTTAATGACTGTTTTTTTTTTAAAGCAATAATGAAACATTCTTCTTAGCACCCCAAATCTATTCATCCTTTTGTTCACTATTCGAAATAGTAGAGAAGGTCCACCATTGCCATTATATTGTCCACCTCTTAGTCATTCAAAACTCTGCAAAAATCTTAATTACAGGGTGAAGTTCAGCTATCATTTATAGTAGTTTATTATGATGTTGCATGTTCAATCTAAGGCTGTCATTTATGTGTAGTTCTACGAATTGCCTTTGCCTCTTTTCAACTAAACAAATTGGGTCTTGGATAAGCAGTAATTTGTAAAAAAATGAGAGCACGCTGATCCCGTCCCGAACCCGTTTGGGATGGGACGAGGTCGGGATGAGGTTTTTCTCATCCCGTCCCGTCCCGTCCCGATCCCGTATGAACGAGATGGGATAGGGATGGGTCTATCTCGTCCCATCCCGTCCCATGCCCACCCCTACCTAGAAGAATAAGATGGTTTGGACCCTGCTGAATCTTGTGAAGATGAGCTCAAATAACTCAATAGTTATAGATCTTTGAAGATGGTGAAATATGGGGGTTTCCCTCATCTTATCTAATCGATGGAGTGTGAAGAAGAAACTGTGAATTTTGAAGAGATTTAACATTTATCTCTAACTCTAAAAATAGAGTTTGAATTTGATATATACATGATTTGAAGAATGAAGCCCTAGTTAAAGCGAAAAATGAGAATAGAGGGACAAATAAAAAAAAAAATCTCAAAAGTGACCACTTGCCCCCACGTGAATCCGTGCCCCATGTATGGCTGAAAGTAAACCCCACCAATCCTATCTCTCATATGTATGTAATAACAGCCAAGAAAGTAAAATATTCTAGCTTGTTGCGAGGAACAGTTTGGTGAGCCCCCATCATGTCTAGCAGTAGAATAAAAAGTACTTCGCTTTGACACCACCCATTCATTCAGTTTCTGACCCCACACCGCATTTTTCTTTCTATATGAGGAGACTACTAGATAGTCTAGATTCCATATTTTCACTCTTATCTCAAAGTCCATCAAACCATAATAAACTATAGCACAATGTTAATCAGCACTGCGACACCTTATATGATATCAGTAAGGCCTATAAATCAAACACGTAAGTGAGAAGTGAGTATAGAACGTAAAATGGAAGGAGGGAAAGGCAGTAGTGATCAAACTGAGCCTAAAGACACCTACAACATTGCTTACGTTTCTCATTTCGTGCTTGGTGCAGGCAATTTGCTCCCATGGAACGCCTTAATCACTGCTATAGATTACTTTGGCTACTTGTATCCTTCAGAACACATTGATAAGGTCTTTGCCGTCGCTTACATGGGCTCTTCACTGCCTGTTCTAGTCCTTCTGATGACCTGTAGCAGTTGGTGTAAGAGACCAAGATTTAAAGTGAGAATGAACTTGGGTTTGGCGATGTTTGTGTTCTCTTTGATGACACCACCTGTTTTGGATTGGAGTTGTAGCAGCAGGAGACATCATCAAGAAACACGAGACCGTACCTACAGTTTGATTGTTGCATCTGTTGTAATCTGTGGTTTAGCAGATGGGTTAATAGGAGGAAGTTTGATAGGCTCTGCCGGGAAGCTACCCATGCGGTACATGCAGGCGGTATTTGCAGGAACTGCTTCTTCAGGTACTCCTAATTAATGAAAATTGAAAACAAATTAATAATTTCCTCTGTTTTGATATCACCTTAAAAACCCTTTCCACTGAACCACTCAAATGATTTTGTTGTTTTCATTTATCAATAACTTTAACAAACATCAGATAATAATACTTACTAATAATTAACCTAGTTTTCTATACTAGTTTCTCATTGATGGTGTTTAGAATATCGGGTTAATTTACCCGTTTGAGATTCCCTTCCTCATCAAAATAAACAGTTTTCAGTCCCCCTGATCAAATCTGTCTTCTGCATACAGGTGTTCTTGTCTCCGTTTTGAGGATCATAACAAAAGCATCCCTTCCTCAAACCCCACAGGGTCTCCGAACAAGTGCTCATTTCTATTTTATAGTCAGCACTCTTATCATATTGGGCAGCATTGTCTCCTTGAACATCCTAGAAAGATTGCCAGTCATGCAAAATTACTGGCACAGAACAACGGTACCTGGGACACACATCTCCCACTTCCCAGATGATCTGCTGACGTCCACAAGCAATCCCATTGGACGACCTAAATTCTGGGATGTAGCAAAAAAAATCCGATGGTCAGTTTTCGGAATTTTCATTATCTATACAGTAACTCTATCCATTTTCCCAGGGTACATAACTGAAAATGTCGAGTCAAGAATTCTAGGTGATTGGTATCCTATACTGTTGATCACCACATACAATGTGATGGATCTCGTGGGAAAGTCATTGACTGCTGTGTATGTAACCAAGAGTATTCGAAAAGCTACGTGGGCTTGTGTTGCAAGGCTATTATTCTATCCACTCTTTACGGGTTGTATCCATGGACCCAAATGGCTCAAGACAGAAGTACCAGTAATGCTCCTGACCGCGCTTCTAGGACTAACAAACGGGTATCTGACAAGTGTTCTCATGATTCTTACTCCTAAATCAGTACCACTTGGAGAAGCAGAAACAGCTGGAATTGTGATGGCGTTGTTCTTGTCTATCGGATTGGTGGGAGGTTCAATCCTTGGGTGGTTCTGGATCATTTGAACCTGCTAAGCTATCCTGATAAGCATGGCCTAGTTCTATCTTATTGGAATTTCTATGTTTTACTGTCTTTACGAATCGATGGGCTGTTGTTCAGTCCATCACTCTTTATTTCTTGACATCAGATTGAAAGAATCAGAAAGATCAACAATCACTAGTAACGATGCCAAAAGCCAATCAGCCCAGTCTGCAATTGAGTGGTGGAGAGGACCTCCATATTGTAATTTAGATTTATGGTTGAGCTTTCTTTATTTAGCTTTTATTTTAGATAGATATTGTTGCTTCTGTGCCTTTTAAAAAGATGAAAATTGTTCTTACAAATCTATATCTTATATATCATAACTTACAGTGTTAAATCGACTCAATCTTTGTTAAGTACCTTGATTACACTAAGTCCTCCAATTCAAAATAAAGTGAGGAGAGAAAATTAAGGGAAATATATCACACAATTTAAGAGGACACAAAGAACAAGAAAAATCAATGCTAGAACAAACAACAAATATTACAGTATGAAAATTAAGAATCTAGATTTTCTGAATACCAAAACAATATTTTAGGCTAGAGGCAATAGAATGGTTTCTTTTAAAGTGTTCTTCACCCTCACTTAATATCAGGTTTGTTGAAAGGTACATTGACAGACCGCTTCCAGGACAAAAGAAGCTTTAATGCGCGAGTCTCTTTAGCAACAATCTGGAAAATTCACCTCGAACTCTTTACGACATGGTTTTTACTCTTTTGGCTAGCAATACATGATAAAACATTTGAAAAAGGCATTTTTAGATTAAATAAAACCAAAAAAAAATCTGTCAGATTTAAAAAGGCATATGTCCTTGTGAACAAAAGAGTTGTCAATTTCAAATAATGCAGCCCCCGCCGATAATTGCCACTCTTGATATTAAGTAAAATAAAAATAAAAATACATATTTGAGCAAGGCAGGTTATCCAGGAGAGGGAAGTAACTAAGTCCCATTGCATTGAATTAATAAGTGTAAAAGCAATAACACTGTGACACGAGTTTTTGGGAATATAGGAACCTGACTCAGTTGTTCTATTCGTTCTCGTTGCTTTTCAAGCCAAGGGAACCAATGCGTAAGTGACCCAAGATACTAATTCCTTGGTTCACTACCTCTGGAAAATTACTACAGCTGATCAAAGCAGAACTGAAAAGCAGGTTCCTGAGTTCCCCAAGTGTCTGCCATAAGTGCAAAACTACAAAGCAAAATGGGCCATATGCAAATCTAATCGAAGCATAATTATTCCTAAAATTTGACAAAGCAAAAAGGAATAATTGGGATCATATGACAGGTAATTGTTGACAGGAAATCAAATGAATCATCAAAACATAAAGCTTACAGATAGAGTCTAAAGATGAGACCTTTTTAACATTGGAAGTTTTGAGTCGGAATGTAGTTAATCTTCAGTTACATTGGACCTGACAGCTCAACAGAAAAATGGGCATTACTATTATCATGTAAGAGCCCTGATGAAGTGACCACTTTGTCGTAAAGGCAAGACTGTGAGGTTGGAGGCTGAGGTACATGAAAGGAACCTCGAGCATTTGGACTACTTGATTCATTGATGGCCTCAAGTGCATGTCGCCCTGTATACACCATAAAGCAACCTGAATTGCATTAACAGTTTTCTCAACTTCTGCATCAACCATCAACCTTGGGACAATTAGTTCTCTTGGTTTTCCTTCTTTAATCATCTTGAAGGCATAGGAATTCAAAAGGACCTTCTCAGAACACTTGGCTGGATCAAAATTCCTCCTTCCTCCAATGATTTCAAGTAGAAAACGACCCCAAAACTATAGACATCGCTCGTCTCTGTTATGGCATTGTTCATGATCCACTCAGGTGCAATGTAACCCCTGGTACCTCTTAGTTTGGTGAATACATGGCTTTGCTCCCTTGTCATCAACTTGGCCAGACCAAAGTCAGAGACCTTGGCTTGGTAATGATCATCAAGCAGGGCATTCTCCGGTTTTATGTCAGTGTATGATCTTCACATCACAATCCTCATGGAGATATGCCAATCCTTTGCCATACCAAGAGCTATATTTAATCTTCTTCCCCATTCCAAAAAGAAACCTTCGTCATTTTTCTTGAATATCCAAAGACCCATTTGACATATACTCGTAGACAAGAAGCGAGCTTAGCTGAATGCTTCCTGTGCTGGCATTTCAGCTATGAACTCTTTATTCCCTTGGCCAACGCTCTCCAATTTCTTCACAGCCACTTGAGTCCCATCTGGAAGCTGTCCTCGATACACTGAACCAAACCCCCCTTTGCCAAGCTTCATAGAGAAGTTCTCAGTGGCAGTTACTAGCTCTTCATAACTAAAGCACCTGGTCTCAGGTAAATTCTCCAAGTTATTATCTTCTACTGAGAGGTATTTAAGAGGCGTTCACATTCTCTTCTTTCTCCATTGGTACCGGAATCGCAGATAAATTACACCAATGACAGTGAATACCAACAAAACAATTGCGGTTACGGCTATGATATAAAGTAGCGTTTTAGGTTACGTCTGCCATCCTGTTTTGATCTACTGCCATGTTTCCCTCTAATATTACTAAAGAGCTTGATGTATGAAACAAACTTGGCTGATTTCTTATTCAACTGTTGCAGACTTCCTATCTGGTCAAACAAAAAACAATTTCCTGTTCTGTTTTCAAAGAACAAAATAGGACGAGCAGTTCATGAGGCCTGCATCTTTGCAACCTTCTAAATTAGAAGTTGAAAATGAAACAACAAAGTCAAGTGCCGAATAGCCCACATTATCCCGACTTACTAGCTTTGTTGGACTATTACTTATCAAGACCACCTCAGGTTGTCAAAGCGGATTGGATCAAGCGTGCCGCAGGAATCTTGAGGTCTTTTTATTATCTGTGCATTTCTAGAACTTTGGAGAATGTAGAATGATATTACCCCATCACTGCCCAAGACTGCAGCCCATTTCATCACTTGCACCAGTGAAGATAAATTGCCATAGTAGGACTCTGTCCATATCATACACCGTCCAGGAAATTCGAAACCAGCAATGCAGGTAGGCTTTCCAGAAAATTTGTTAATGGTTTTCCAGGTTTCTTTTTCTCATAGAGCAACAAGGTTGTGGTTTTTTGTCGACCTGCATAAAGAGTCAAATCTCCAGACTTGATTTCAAGATAAGAGCTTAAGTTACTGGAGCTGGGATTGCTTACAAGTCGTCTTCCTTCAAAAAAATTGCTGATCAGACAATAGGATGTCTGTCGGATAGCTGAAACTCTGCCAAAGTGGTCTGCTACCATTCCAATTCACTACCAAATTACCTGAATCAAGTGATGCCAAGGTGGGTAGTTATCAATGGTAAAACCAAAGTTTTTTTCTACCTGATCTAGTAACTAATAAAAAAAATGCAACTATCAAAAATACATTGCATATATCAAATTGGATCCAGTGTAGTCCAATTTTAAGCTACAATAAGGTCACTATCGATAGCCTTAGCAAAAGTAAACGAACATAATAACTAGAATATATAACTAATATCACAAAATAATTAGGATAAGTATCTAGGTGAAGCTAAAAAAATTGAAATTTGCGAACCTAATATGATCATAATACAATTTCATAGAAAAATAGTTTATATGAGGCTCAAATTTTGTACGAGTTGACTAATGATATATATTTTCATTGAATTCTATAATTATTATTTTAGATATTAATTTAAAAAAAAATTGTTGGAGGTTTTTTACCACTTGTGAAAAACAATTCATTTCTTTAATGTTAATAAGTTTTTAATAAACTAAACATTTTTTAATGTTTGCAATTATTAATAAAATTGCATTGAAAATAAAATAAAAATGCACTTGAAAAGTATTGAATTCAGGTCTTTTACTAAAAATTATAAACCTCTAACCACTAAACCAACAAAGATAAGTTCAAATATTTGTATAAACAATTATCATATTATATTCTATATTATATAATCGATTTTTTTAAGACTAAAGTATATATACTAAAAATATTTTAAAAGTTGAGGGGAAGGTCCGCCCATGTTTCCTTCCCTACCTTCCGAGTACACATCCCCGACATTTTCAGACACAAATTTATCTTAATTCTTAACTGGAAATCCTCTGTTAGCAGTGCAGATTATTCTTGAACAACTTCTGTGAATCACAACTAGTTGAAACAAAAATGCGTCAAGCAAAGAACTCAAACAAAATGTAAACTTTGAATTGTTTGATAACAAAAACAACCCGTAATAGTAAATGTACTGCATTTGAGATACTTTAAAACCAGGAAATATCCGATTGACATTCTGAGAGCCGACAACAATTCGGCTTTCAGAGGGAATAAGACTAAGCCAAATTTAACCCGAGTCTCCATTGCTACAACCAACATGAGTTTCACTTACTGACCTGAAATTATGGTAACTTTGGAATAAAATTAAAACTTGGGTATTTGGTGATTAAAGATGCACACACAAATTAACATAAATCAAATCAATTATATATATGATAAAGAAAAGCAAAAAACCACCAAAACCACATGAGAAAATCATCACTAACAGTTTTGCTGAAGTCCTTGAAGGTGTATCTCTCTTTCCACCATACCATCCAAACATAACACTTGAGACTTTATATAAACAACGTGCGACCACATGTAAGATTCTTCCAAGTAGTTATTAATGTTTACAGGTATATTCGAGATGAATTTTGTCCAAGTTTATAGGTTTATCTAGTTTGGATAGTGATGAGACATTAAATAGTCATCCGATCGCAGCTGTACACATGGCTCAGGTCAATCCTAATACGAAAATGCCTAAGTGGTCTTAAGCAGATCCAAACATGGTCCAGTCTAGGCTCAACTTAGTCAATGTTTAGTCTGTAAGTCAGACATCCAAGCTCAGATTACGCGAGCCCAGTGTGGTGCAAATCTTGGAACTTGGGCTAGGATAACAAGCCCCAAACACAAATATCTGGGTTGTCACAACCCAAGATTCATTTGCACAGCTCTTGACCCAATCAAATATCAGGTCTCAAACAGAGCCAAATGTCGAAAGGAACTCATTCATGAACGGGTAAGATCCTAGCGAGATCTCATCTGTTCATCATCCCTCGACGATGGAGTCAACGAAAGAGTGAAATATTTATTATATAAGATTAATAAATGGGTGAAAAATGTATGACCCAATTTTACAGTCTACATCAATCCTTACTCAGTTAGCATCGGAGTGCCTGTGGGAGCCAAAATAATCCTTAGCCAAACAAAATAAGGAAGCCCAAAGATTTGGGTCGTCTCCGAGAAGCTCAAAAATTATCCACAAAAGTTACAAATAGAGAAAACCTAAGTTTGGGCCCAATGCAGCCCAAGTCTGGGTCTGGTACAGCTCAGCAAAACATTTTTTTCTCAACAGAGGAGTAATGTTCAACGTTGACCACCATGCTAAGCTGAGCGCACACAAGCTTGCAGGAGAGGTGTCTCCAAACAGGAAGTTGCAACCACCAACGAGAGGTTACAACTATCTAGGGAAGTTGCAACAACCTGAGAGAAGTTACAACCACCTAAGAGAAGTTAATACCACCTGCAAGCAAATGACTCACTCATCTGCCACGTGTCTCACTCATATACCAGCAGTTTACTCATTTTACCTCTATAAATAGCCAAACACAAAGTCATTTGGAGGTAACTTTTTTCTTGATTCACAATTTTCTTTTCAAATACAGAGAAATAAATACTTTCCTAAAGACATTGTTCTAACTTTGGCATCGGAGCCTCCGTGGCAGGTACCACACCGGTGTCAAGAATTAATCTCTATCTTATGCAGATTGCTCCGCGTTATCAGCACGTGATTCGGTGAAAATTTGCATCTACAAATTGATGTTTTCAATGAGAGTTTGAATCAAACTCATTGCATGCTCTCTTCCATTCATAAAAAAAATTGTTCATTCAATTTGAATTTTCCTTCACATACATTTTTTCAGAGTTTTTTTTTCAACACAATAGTGAGAACTTGAAACCAAACTAGCAAAAATAACATTGAACAGTCATCTGTCCGAACCAGACCGCCATCATCGTCATGGGTTCAACTGCTTTTGACCGGACAACTGGTAGTAAGTCTACCACCGTTGGCTGATCATCAATTGCAATTTTCTACCCAACAACCGAGCCCAATGGAAATAAAACAACAAGAAAATCTTGCAAGTCAGGTCACCAATTTGCATTGATTGCGGCATAAATAAGTGTGATGACCAATTGCATCCTTAGCTTTCAAGAAGGATCTGCGCGTAGATCACCGATTGTATGGCGAATTGTCCATGAAATCGGGTAAAAATCTTGTTGAAATCTTCGTCATGGCAGAACGTTATGCATTGTGGGATGACAAAAAAAAAATAGTGCTAAGGCACCAGATGTATCCAAAAAAGATAGTCGACCTGCACTGATGAATGCAGATCAGAAAGAGGATAAAAATAGCAAGGGTGACAAACGTAGAACACACTCTCCAACAAGAGACTCCTCAGCCAGTAGAACATACACAAAGTTCACCGTTCTGATCAATCAAACTCTCTAGCGCAGAAGAATCTAATGATTGTGGAAACAAGCCATTTCACAAAGTGGATTGAAGCCGAGGTGTCCTAGCTTTTTCATTTTTAACTTTCTAAAAAAATGCAATGTACATGTAAGAAAAACTTGATTATATTTTATCTGTTTATTGTATTTTATCTCTTCAACAAGAGACTCCTCATCCGGTAGAACATACACAGAGTTCTCCATTCCAGTCAATCAAATTCTCTACAAGAAGAACCAAACTTTGTTGGAGAGACTACCACCAATAAAAGAAGTTCCTGCAAAGAAAAGATCCAAACAAATATTTACATATACCTCAGCAGAGAATATGTACATAAAAACATCTTACTCAATACTACTTAAATTCGTTTAAGTTTAGTCAAGTGGTCAACAGACCACACAAGCAAAATGCCTCAGTAGAGGATGACGCTCTCAGTGAGTAGGTAATTCAATGCATAAAAACATCTTACTCAAGACTACTTAAATCCATTTAAGTTTAGTCAAGTGGTCAGCAAACCACACAAGCAAAATGCTTCAGTAGAGGATGACACTCTCTATGAGTGGGCAATTCAATGCATAGAAGCATCTTATCAGGGCTACTTAAATCCGTTTAAGTTAAGTCAAGTGGTCAATAGACCACACAAGCAAAATGCCTCAGTAGAGGATGTCACTCTCTGTGAGTAGGTAATTCAATGTATGGAAGCATCTTATCGGGACTACTTAAATCTGTTTAAGTTTAGTAAGTGGTTAGTAGACCACACAAGCAAAATACCTCAGTAGAGGATGACATTCTCTGTTAGTGGGTAATTCAATGCATAAAAGCAGTTTGGTCAAGTGGTCAGCAAACCAAACAAACAAAATGCCTCAGTAAAGGACCACACCTCAGTAGATGATGACACTCTCCGTGAGTGGGTAATTCATTTAATCAATCACTGAGCATAGAATCATCTTATTCAGGACTACTTAAATCCGTTTAAGTTTTGTTAAGTGGTCAGCAAATCACACAATGTTTTAATGCAATTTTCAAAATAAACAGATTTAATCTATGATTAATTTCTAAACCCTCAAGTTATGCTTAAGCTCTCACTTAGCATATTGGAAACTCATAAGGGAGGCCAATCAAGCTTTTGCACCCTTAATGAAAATATTTCTAAGTCAGCAAATTAACCAACATGCATAAAGTTTGGGGATCATAAAAGCAAATAAGACCACTACTTGACATGAAGTCACCATCAACTCAAAAAGAAATTCATAGTCTCACTAGTAGAGCAGCAGCTTTGGATCGATTCTTGAGTAGATCAACAGACAAATTGAGGAATGACATGTACATCTACTTGGCAGTTTCTGATTGAAGCAAAAAACCGACATTAATGTCGGTGCATGATTTTCGACATCAATTAAAGAAATAACTATTGTTTTTTATTTATTTTTTCCTTCAACCTGCAATACACGTCAACAATGCACAATGGAAGTAGAGGTTATCGACTACTTCACGTGGATTAGAAGACAAATCTGATTTTTAATTTAAAGAATAAAGATAAGAGTAAAATAATGGATGGTGAAAATAAATTAAAAGTTAAAGAAGAAAGAGAAACAATTGAAAAAAAGAACCAAAGGTAAAACTTACTTCTTGAATAGAATTAAACTATGGTACATGCACTTCTCTACCAAGTAAAAATATAAGGCCAAAAACTACAACTAAAAAAACTCTCTACAAAAACTATCAAATAAAAACTCTCCTTTATGAATTCCATGTATGCGGTTTTTATAATAAAAAGGGCTTGAGTGATATAAGAAAACAGGGTTGAGTGAAACAAGGAAATATGGTTTGAGTTACACAATGAATCATGGTTTAATTAAACAATGAATGGTTGAGTGAAACAATGAATGGTGTTGGAGTTGAATTAGGAAACATGTCTTGTAGAATTTTTTTTTATGATAAAGTTAGCCATGTGGACGTCCAAATCTTCATATTGATTTTTTCAAGATCCTTAGTTGTTGTTGCTTTGTGGGCTTGACTTCGTGGGTCTTGGGATTGAAATTTTTTAATCCTTATGAGTGCATTTGAACTCCCATTGAGTCTTCTAGTTGTTGAATTTAGCCTTATTGTGCCACTTTATGCATGATTTGAGATTTGTGCTTGAATTCCTACAAAATGCACAAAAAACACGCAATGAGATTTTTATTTGATAATTGGACTTAACAATTGTATATTTAGGGGTGTAAAAATCGATGTTTTGAGTGCTGATCATACCACCCCCAAACAACATTTTGCTAGTCATCTAGCAAAGAATAACGAAAAGAAAGATAAGAACACAAAACAAAATATTTTTATTTGTCCTAAACTTCTCAAATAAATCAATGTCACTTTCGTTGGTATGACTCGATTGCATTTACAATATGCAACAACGCCTTGAACCCCTAGCATGACACTAAAGGATGAGTTTTAGCCTCCTAAGGGTTATCCAGGATGACATCCACAAACATTTTTTTATATGAAACAAAATTGATGTGTGACTTATTTTTCTCAAAGAATGTCCATGTTATTCAACCACATAGAAGACAAGAGACATATGTAACCTCTTACTAAAATGCACATTGCAAGTGAGCAACTTTGGAACAAGGTGTGTGTGTGTGTGTGTGTGTGAATAACTAACAAATGCAACTTTTCATATCAAAGTAACGTACATCCTAATCTATATTTGGAATAGCCGTTTTGACTTAAAAACTCATCGATTAAGCTCTCTAAAATGATCACTCTGAGTTTGGGTAAAATATTTTCTTTCTTGCATGTGAGGAAAAGAGGAAATGTGAAAATTCAAACTTCTCACATGCTCATAAGAATAAACGGACATGAAAGAAAATAATAGTCTCATGGAAATAATGTTGATCACTTGCAAGAATGTCGAGTTACCCACCATAGCGTCTTCTCATCTACTATTCACTTCTTACCATTAGGTTAATTGGGATTTCTCTAAAATAAAAATGAATCTGTCTTTTTTTTATATAAGGAAGAATGGGGTGTAAATGGTAAGTAAAGAGATGTTTCTGAAAATGTAGGGTATTCAAATAGCTTAATATGGAACTCATCAATCACTTCTTTTTATTCTCCTTTTTTCACAACCTTTTTTTCTTCTTCTTTAGAATTTTTTTTTTTTTTTTGAAGTACCTTGGACTTTGGATTTTCATAAATCTTTCTAACATTTTTCAAAAACATAAAGGAAAAAATGTGTTTTTTTTAATATATATCTAATAAACCAAGACAAATGCTCACATTGGTATTTGATGAAATGTTTAGCAGGATGATTTTGAGAATGTTCAGATGGACAAGAAATGCCTAATTTACCTTCTAAGGTTTGGTAATAGTTATAAGTCTCAAATAGACTACAAGACCTATGTTTCTCTTAACTCAAAAATGCCCTTTCCATCCCCATTCGCGAAATTACTAAATGCCTCTCCTCAAAACTTTGATTTTTCAAGAATGCCTCATTTTTTTCTTGTAAGGTTAGGTTCATCAAATTTTATATATAGGCAAAATTCTGTCCCATGAGCCTATAAATTAGGCCCAATAAAGACAGAGATCCAATAGTGACGTATTTGGGTAGTGCCGAAGGCACGACCCAAGGACCAGTGTATTATGCTGAAGGCATGCCACTGTACATATGCCAACGACACGGATACATGCTATGTGGAAAGTGTATGGCCGTGCCAACGGCACGACTGGTACACTAGTACTGGTAATAAGCCTTCAACATATACAATACAAATTTTGGGGGTGTTTGTTTATACCTCTGATTAAGATATTATGCATATGATTATTCAAAAAAAATGAATGTTGTTGGTGTTTAAATGATGTGTTTGGCAAAATGTTTGATTCTGACTTACATAAAAAAATAAAGCTTTGAACGACCTTTTAACCTAATTTTCATGAGTTAAGAGTTTCTAATTAGAGGTATCCTCTTAATAAGAGGTTAGAATTCGAATTCAAATAAACACCCCCTTATGTCTAAAATCAAATACACTTTTGTCTAATTTATATGTGGATGAAATAAACACCCCCTTATAAGTGGATGAAAGGACACTTATAAGTGTCCATTCGTTTTGTGTAATCCTTCATGTTGATTATACTAGTAATTGATCCGCGTCAAAATGTAGATAATATTTTGAAATTTTTGAGAATGTATTGTTTAAATCCTCTGAATGTCTAACATAATGAATATATATATAATGTCTACTTTCAAAGAAGGTTTTTGAGAATATGTATAGTTTAAATCCCCGTTTAAACTATACATTGTTTACAATTTATTTATAAAGTAAATATAATTCTAGAGAGCTTGGTCTTGTGTCTGGGATGGTGGTCCGCACGTGATCGGACTAACTCTATCCATCTTCAACTTCTCCAAACTCATGAAGATAAGGGTAGAATGGTTTGATCACGTGCTGACTATGCACCCTCCAAAGCATAAATTAGTGCTCTGAACCAGACTTCATAAAAACTCTAATAAATTAAAGAAAGAAATATTATTTTCTATTTAATGTAACTCTAAATGATTGCCACAAATGATGTGGGTGCCAACCTAAATTGCACTAATGACTTAAATAAGACTTTGAGTAATGCTACAACAAAGTTAACATCAATTTTGTCATGAACCTTGGTGATATCACGTCAACATGTGAAGAGTCACATGATTAACAATCCCATTGTAGGGTTAAAAAATGGCTAATTTACATTAAACAACAATGAAAGAATGTGAAGTCATACTAGAGTTGGTAATGTGCAAAACCAGTGCCTCCAAATTATTGAGTGCAAAATAGACTTAAAACTAACTAAAACATTTGCATGATGTATATCAATAAATATGTAAAGTAGTTCCATGTTAAAGGAATACCAAACTTGATGAAATTTTCCTTAAACATCCAAACAAACAAACATTCGCATGGATATGGAGAAAGGGATAGAGTTGACACTCATGTCCTGGACACCCTCTCTCTCCCCAAGTGCGTAGAAAGATTCAACAAAGAAATTTTTCACATCTCCGTCACTTTATAGTAATGGGAAGGTACACAAGAGGATTTTGTCAACAACTAAGCTTCATTTACATGGACCCCTTCATTTTTTCCCTTTCTTCTTCCTTGTATTTGAAGTTAGTGAAGATGAAGGGGAGAAGAACCAAACAATGGAATTGAAGGTGGAACTAGGGTTTGAAGTTTTCATGGAGAAGATTACATTATGATTTCATCTGTCACAAGTTTACCGCTTAGCTAGTACTCCATTGACTAAAAAAAAAAATCGCATTTGATTGGGTCCCACGCTCTCGTGCCTGCCAGGGCGTTTGATATGTTGATGTGCAATTTGGTGGCGATCATTTCTTTTTATTGAAAGTTTAGCACACAACATTTCTAGTATATCTATGAACCATAATGACTTGAAACTGTTGTTAAGCACACTGATTAGGGAAATGTCATCAAATCATAGTGTTTTTGTTGATCTGATTGGTTGGGCTATGGCCCATGATGCAAGCCCACATGGTCATGATTTTGATTGTGGGCCAAAATGCTTTTACTTTTGGTGCAGGAAATGGACTCAGAACAGTTTGATTTTATATATCAAGAACAATCCATATCATCATTTTTGCAGGGAAAAAAAAAAAAAAGAGTTCAGCGACAGTCACAATAAAGTTCATAACGTAATTCACAAATAATTTTCATATGTAATTGAAGGCAAATGAGGGAAGATTTTTTTTTGTAAGATTCTAATTATTAAACAGGTAGATTATTTTAGACGTTTTGTCACCCTTCACATTCATTGCATCCATGAAGATTATCCTAAAACATCAATAGATCTTTCTAGAACGAGCTTTAATCATACAACAAATTGCTTGAGAAAATTAGAGCATTCCAAGTTAGGGGAAGGGCATGTTATTTTTACTTTTTTTTTTTAAGGAATTTTTTTTTTTCCGTAATCCCTTAAGTGATTCCATCCACCATAGGTTTATCACTGAGCTGACACTTCATTGGTGGCATGTTATTTATTTACTTATTTTTCATCCATCGATTAGCTTGGGATTTAATGCAAATTTTTTTTTTTTTTTTTTAAACAGTCAAACATGAAGATGTTTATTAATGAAAGAAAGGGAAACAAGTTACAACGAGAAACATTCCTATATCAAGGAATGCCAAGACACTATGAAAGTGTCAAACCCCAAATCCCTAAATAAATTACATGATGTACCCATTTTCCACAGCAATTCTCTAATCTCGATAAAGATAGAGTATTCTGATCTGTTTAGTCCTTCAAAAATCCTTTGATTTCTTCCTTTGATTTAATGCAAACTTCAATGTGGATCAAATAAATTTTCATGTAACCCTAACTATCATTTAGGTTTCATTACATTTCGAACAATAATTGCGAGTCAAAACCAGCATCTAGGTTTCATGACTAAACTTCTATGTCAAATTTTGTCTGAATTGCAAAAACAAAATGACAAAAATGTCACTTTATAATCACTATCTCTGCAACGGGGATTTGTCCAAATCAGATTCCTATGGGATGAATCCCTTACAACCACCACAAACACAGAGACAAATACAGACTACTTCTGTAAATAAATGCTAGGTGCAATGCAATGTTTAGGCATTCTTATTGGTTTTACAAGTCCATGACAACAATCTGATGCTTCAGTTTCGTCGACAAAGTATTCAAAGAACGGTAGCTTAGAAGTAGGAAAATCGAGTTTTTTTCTTTTTTCCTTCTTGAGCTGAATGGCCTTAAACTCTCCCATTTACACAAATGCAACTTTGGGTCTTTCCACGTCTCTCTTAAAGAATTATCACTTTTGTTTTTAAAGGCGAGCAAGGTTTTAATGGATTTTATAACAAATGTCTTTGACAGCTCAAATCTTGGACTTGTGAAACAACTAGTGTTACTAGTTGAGCTACCACCCATTACACAATCTCATTAGAATTATATATTTTGCATTTTTATCTTGGCATTGAATAGAAAATAATTTATATACTGTTATACTGAAATTTTATAAATTATAATTAAAAAAAAAACACGCTTAAAACCCCACCTAGACCCTGACTAGGCTTCTGAGCACTAATCCCTTACTCGCCGCCTGCCTAGCACGCGAATTTTGGAAAGTTGATTTTATTATTTCAGTTGAAAGAATCATCACTCTTCACCCACCTCACCAAATTCAACAACAAAGAAGGTTTTCGGAAAAGTTAGCGATGGTACCATGGCAGAATGTTTCGCAGTGGAAGCAGCACTTCTCACCATTCAGGCACAACAATGGCGAAAAGGACTCATACTTGGTGACTCAGGGACCCTCAATACCATCATCCATTCCAACACTAGCACTAGTCAGATTGAGCCAAACTGGATGTGGCGATCACTTGTCTATAGTATTAAGTCTCTTCTAGCTATTAATTTTGATTGGTTATGTAACTATATTCCTCGCGAGATGAATCACGAAGCACATGACATAGCTACGCAGGTCAAATATTTTGTAATATTATTCATAATATATCTAGCTATAAGCTTTATAAAAATAATAAAAAATAAAAAATAAAAAAATAAAAAATAAAAAATAAAAACAAAGAAGGTTATCTGGATTCATGCATGTCAACCAGTCACCATCCATACAGAGTAATCTTAGGTCATTTGAAGGGGCATTCACTATTCTGGATAGCAACTACATTTTAGTTGGCCAATATTAATGACTCCTTTAGCTTTCCTTTCTGGGTTATGACAAAGAAGCTATTATTAGTGGCATCTTGTTTTACTTCATGTTGCAATGCAATTGTTCATTAATTATATTGTCTTCTACTCAGGTTTCTGATGAAAATGCTTTTGTTTTGGAATTAACTAAGTTGTGCCTAGAGACCACACATTATAGCATCTTGAGTATGTGAAGGAAAGAGGAGTTAAAGAGTTTTATGGATTTAGAACTTGAAACCTACTTCATAGAAATATCACAATATTCTTCCCATCATTTTCGAATTAATCCGAAATATGTTAATGTTTAATAGGGCGTAAAACGCAAGGTTATTAGTATGTGGAGTAGTGCTATGGGGAATTATGTGATTGCTAACTAGAGGCATGCATTCGTTACAAGTACCATTGGTAGTGAATTGAGATGTGCAGTCACACTTTCGATAAAGTGTTTAGGTGAGGGGACCATGGCAGCCCATTGGCATCCATGGGGTTCTGCGGCTCCTAGCTAGAAGCCCGCCTTCATGCAACCCTTGATAGTTAATCGAGTGTGTAATCAGACTATATGAAAAAACGCTGGCAAAACAACGTTTGACATACAGACTTATGACATTTTACGGTTAACCCATTGCAGTCCAGTTAGTTGCTCGTTATAATACTATAGCGTTTTTGTTCAATTTCATCATTGCATAATCTTCCTTAAATTTGTAGTTTTCATTGTTTCCTCTTCTTCTTTTTTTTTCAAACGGACAACGTCAATTATTTTGGCTTTTTGAGGTCATCTACATGATGGATCTCGAAAGATATGAAAAATCTCCTTATATATCATTTCCAAACCAATTGACTTCGTTGCCTAGAACAATGACATAAAAATCTAGTTCAAATCTAATCAATTGGTTTTAGCACAGATTGATAGTTCAACAGTTTACCAGGCGCTTAAAAATCCACTAATTCGACGTGTTAATTTACAGGACTAGGCTATCCATACTGGTAAAACACTAGCAAGAATGGTCAAGGATCTTAGAGTTTTCCTCCACATTTGCATTTTTGTAAAACTGCATACGGCAGGTTAATTTTGTTGGAAAAATCTAACATGTGTGGGCACACATATGTGTTTAATGTGTATTGCTATCTTAAAGTATAGCCCAATGAATTGTAATTTAATATGGTTAATTGGGCTAGGGTATTAAAATGTCATGGGCTTAATGTGTAGATGCACTTAAGCAATTTCTAATTTGATGATGGACCAAATTAGAAATTAGTAAGTTAGAATAACTGATAACCCAATAAGTTATAAATATTGGGTTGTGGTCCCCAGTTGTGCGTGTGTTTTGTTTCTTCTCCCTTCTATAGAGAGATATACAGAAAACGTATGTTATCAACTGGAAGATCAAGGCTCATCCCTTTCTTAAAGTGCTATCATGGATCAAGGTGCGCTTCCCTTTTATTCTTGATCGTTTTCTTCTCATTGATTCAATATGGAGCATACATGTGTGTCTGTAGAATATTATTCTTATAGATATTCTAATAAGTGATATCAGAGCCTATTCCGTGATTGATTCTTTGAAAGATTATGAAATTTAGGATGAATTTTTGGCATAAAATCAAGTTTTTTTTTCAAAATAAAAAAGGTTTTCGTTTAGATCTGGTTCGTTGGTTTGTTTAGATCTGGTTAGTTAAGATCTGCATGATCTGCTTCGTTCAGATCTTGATTAAAAATAGGGTTTAGTTTAGCTTGTTGGCCTGTTAGTTTGTAGGCCTGCATTGGACCCTTCAGTTTTATTTGAAAATTTCCATTGGGCCACAACTTAATGGAAAGGTATTTGGGCTGTTGGGTTTCGGTATGATGGGTTGCTGGGACAGGGTCAGGCCCTGCTGGGTCAGATGGGTCACCCTGGTCCAGTTCAGAAAACCGGTCCATCCTATTTTGGCTATTTTCCCCAGCAGAATCTGTCTGAGCCACCCTGATAATAATAAAAAAATTCAGGAAATTAAATAATGGACCTTAAATAAAGTAAATCAGGTACATTACTTAGGTTCGTTATTTATTTTTATTTTTTTCGCAAGGCAATTTATTTGAAAATTTTAAATTTAAATGTTTTTTTAGATGCATCTAATGACTTATTTAGTTTGCCTAACATTTGATTGAACTAATTGAAATAAGATGTCACCAAAGTGATCTCTCTTATATAGATTAATTTATTAAGAATTTTAAGATGTTTGTGTTTGTGAGTTCATGTGGATATTAGCCGGCCCAAAAGAAGGATAATATTTGGCCGAATTGCATACACACCTGTAATGATAAATATGTGACAATTATAAAGTTTCCATGTGAATAATAAGTCGATCCAAAGATAGACTTATTGTTTGACAGGAGTTATTGTGAATATTTGATCACCACACAAAGAGTACCACTTACAAGTTAATATTACTGTCCAAAGACTTGATATTAATGTTGTGCTATGTATCTTGAGATGTATTCCATAATTATTTGAATTTAAAGATTGTTTATGAAGATTGTTTATGAAGATTATGATGAATTTAAAGATTGTTTATGAAGATTATGATGTGAACATGCATGCTCATTAGGTTTATTCTCTGTACAGCTATTATGTCTATTACTTCAATATCTACCTATGCCAACAATATTCTCATTCTTAATGGGACAAACTTCAAGGATTGGAAAGAGAACGTCTTAATCGTTCTTGGTTGCCAGACCTTGCACTAAGGCTAGAACAACCTGCTACTCTTACGGCTGAAAGTTCTTCTAAAGAAATGAAGAACTTTGAGAAATGAGAACGTTTTAATCGCATAAGTCTAATGATCATTAAGCGCGGCATTCCGAAAGCCTTTAGAGGCGCAATATCTGAAAGGGTACTAAGGCTAGTGATTTCCTTGCTAAAATTGAAAAACGTTTTGCAAAAAACGATAAGGCTGAAACAAACACGCTTTTAGCTAGCTTGATTTCAATGAAGTACAAAGGCAAGGGAAACATAAGGGAGTACATCATGGAGATGTCTCACATTGCTTCCAAACTTAAGGCACTAAAGCTCGAGCTGTCTGACGATTTGCTCGTGCAGTTAGTATTGATATCTCTTCCTGCACATTTCAGCCAGTTTAAGATTAGTTATAATTGTCAAAAGGAGAAATAGACTCTTAACGAGCTTATTTCATATTGTGTGCAAGAAGAGGAAAGGTTGAAGCAAGAGAGATTTGAAAGTACTCATCTGGCAACTACCTCTAAGGATAAGGGCAAGAAAAGAAATAAAAATGAAGCTGCTAAGAGTCCAGAGCAAAAGAAACCTAAGAAAAATCAAGGATGTTTCTTTTGTGGAAAGCTAGGACGTGTAAAGAAAGAATGTAGTAAGTATCATGCTTGGCGTGCCAAGAAAGGTACATTCTTTACTTTGGTCTGTTATGAGGTTAATTTAACTTCAGTATCTAGAAGCACTTGATGGTTAGATTCTGGTGCTACCACTCACATAAGTTCTATGCAGGGTTGTCTGAGCTATCAAAAGCCAAATGATATTGAAAGATACATCTTTGTGGGCGATGAAAAGTCGGTGGATGTTGAGGCAATAGGGCATTTTAGGTTATTGTTGAGAACTGGTTTTTATTTGGATTTGAAAGACACTTTTGTTGTACCGTCCTTTCACGGAATTTGGTTTCTGTTTCTTTATTGGACAAATCTAGTTATAATTGTTCATTTGGAAACAATCAGTTTAGTCTTTCATTGAATTCAAATATTGTTGGTATTGGTTCATTAAGTATGTTTGATAACCTATATTTGTTTGATATTATTGCATCATATAATGAAACCTTGCATGTGGATTCACGGGGTACTAAACGCAAGCTAAACAAAGAAAATTCAGCAAAATTATGGCACAAGCGTTTGGGTCATATATCCAAATCTAGAATTGAACGACTTGTGTCAGAAGGTATTTTGGATTCACTTGACTTTTCAAACTTAGATGTCTGTGTTGAGTGCATCAAGGGAAAACATACCAAACAAAAGAGATTAGGCGCTAATAGATCTTCAGACGTCTTAGAATTGATACATACGGATATCTGTGGACCATTCCCTACGGCTTCTTGGAATGGTCAACGATACTTTATATCATTCATAGACGACTACTCACGTTATGGGTACCTTTATCTTATTCATGATAAATCAACGTCATTGGATGTATTCAAGTCTTTCAAAACTGAAGTTGAAAACCAACTCAGTAAGAAAATTAAGTGGGTTAGATCTGATCGTGGTGGAGAGTACTACGACAAATATGACAGTTCAGGAGAACAACGTCCAGGGCCATTTGCTACATTCCTAGAGGAATGTGGAATCGTCCCACAGTACACCATGTCAGGTTCACCTAGCATGAATGGTGTCGGTGAAAGACGAAACATAACTCTTAAGGATATGGTGAGGAGTATGATTAGTCATTCTACCTTACCAGAATCACTCTGGAAAGAAACAATAAAAACAACAGCTTATATCCCAAATAGAGTACCAACTAAAGCAGCTACCAAGACTCCTTATGAACTTTGGATAGGCCGAAAGCCTAGTTTAAAACACTTTCACATTTGGGGATGTCCATCTGAGGCTAGGCCTTATAAGCCAAATGAAAACAAATTGGACTCCAAAACAGTAAGCAACTACTTTATTGGTTATTCAGAGCAATCTAGGGGCTACAAATTTTATGATCCCAAAATTGGGTCTATTTTTTAAACGGGAACTGCGCCATTTTTTTAGGATGTTGAGTTTGGGGGGAGAAATACGGTAAGAGACATTGTCTTTGAGGAGGAATCGGTTTCGACTTCTACTACTATTTTTGACAATGTACATGTTTCTGTACCTGTCATTGATCAAGAAGCAGATATGGAACCTCAACAAGACAATGTGAACAACTCCCTGTTCAAATTGAAGTAAATGTTTCAGAAGAACAAACTCAACAACCTCAAGGACAAATGCCATTAAGGATATCCACGAGAGAAATGAGAAATGCTATTCCGGATGATTACATAGTTTTTCTCCAAGAACATGAGAAAAATGATGGATTAATGGAAAATGATCCAATCAACTTCCATCAAGCCATGCAGGATTTCAACTCTCAAAAGTGGATATATGCTATGAATGAAGAGTACAAGTCTATGCAAGACAATCAAGTTTGGGATCTTGTCCCATTACCTAAAAATACAAAGCCCATTGGTTGTAAATGGATATTCAAAACCAAAAGGGATTCAAAATGTAATGTGGAGAGATATAAGACTCGTCTTGTAGCTAAAGGCTTCACTCAAAAGGAAGACATCGACTATAAAGATACTTTCTTTCCGGTTTCAAAGAAAGTATCATTTAGGACAATGATGACACTTGTTGCGCACTTTGACCTTGAGCTACATCAGATGGATGTTAAGACAACATTTCTCAATGGCGACATTGATGAAACAATTTATATGGTGCAACCAGAAAACTTTGTGTTTGGAGACCCGAAGAATATGGTTTGCAAACTAAAGAAATCCATCTATGGGCTCAAACAAGCTTCCCGTCAATGGTACCACAAATTTCATCAAGTAATTGTCTCATTTGGTTTCGAGACACATGCAGTTGATAGTTGTGTGTATCATAAGTTCAGTGGGAGTAAACATATCTTATTGGTTTTGAATGTTGATGACATATTACTTGTCACTAATAACAAAGACATGTTGCACGAAACTAAAATATTTCTATCAAAGAAATTTGATATGAAAGATCTTGGTGAAGCTTCTTTTGTTTTAGGGATTCAGATACACCGAGATCGCTCTCGAGGTATTCTTGGATTATTGCAAAAGAGCTATATAGAAAATGTGCTTAAAAAATTTGGCATGCAAAATTGTAAACCAGGAGACACCCCTGTAGCTAAAGGAGACAAATTCAGTCTTAAACAATGCCCTAGGAATAAACTTGAAGTTAAAGAAATGCAAGATATTCTCTATGCATCAGCTGTTGGGAGTCTAATGTACGCTCTGGTTTGTACACGTCCAGATATAACATTCATTGTTGGAATGCTAGGCAGATATTTAGACAACCCTGGGATGGATCACTAGAATACAGTCAAACGAGTTATGAGATATTTACTGAGAACTAAGGATTACATGCTCACATATAAGAAATCAGATCAGTTGGAGATCATAGGGTATTCTGATTCTGATTTTGCTGGATTCCAAGATAGTAGGAAATTCACATCAGGCTACATTTATCTGTTCGTTGGATGAGCTATTTCTTGGAGGAGTGCCAAGCAAACGCTCATAGCAGAATATGTAGCATGTTTTGAGGCATCCAATCATGGATTATGGCTGCGAAATTTTGTCACCTGGCTGCGCATTCTGAGGAGTATTGAAAGACCACTAAAGTTATATTGTGACAATAACTCAGCAGTTCTATATGCCAACAACAACAGGAGCTCATCTAGGTCAGATCATATTGACATAAAGTTCCTAGTTATGAAAAAGAGAGTACAGAATAAACAGATTTTCATAGAGCACATTGGGACAAACTCCATGATTGCGGATCCGCTTACTAAGGGATTACCACCCAAGGTCTTTCATGAGCACACTGCTCATATGGGTGTTATATCATTTGAGGATAATTTGGTTTAGTGGGAGTTCGTATTTTTTATTGTTCTATATTGGTTTTTTGGACACATTTTGTGTATTTGAGTATTTTCTTCAAAAATAAAGTATTCAGTTTATTCACACTCTGGTTTATTGTGTTAAAGTTTGATCTCAATAAAGTTTAAAGTATGACCAGTTGGCAATAGGCATGTTTAGATCACGTTACATGTAATTTCCATGCTACGCATCCATGATTGATCTATGTCATTTGATTGTATGGGTATACGTGACTATTGATGGATTTAGTTGCGCTAAATGTGACGAAAGTTCCTTTAGTCCTATACCTGTATAATCAATGGACGAGATTGTTTGGAAATACCTTCATATATGATAGCAAATTTTGAGCTCATTAGGTTATACACATTTTTAAGGTAACATGTGTAGCCCAAGTGGGAGATTGTTGGAAAAATCCAACATGTGTGGGCACACATGTGTTTAATGTGTATTGCTCTCTTAAAGTATAGCCCAATGATTTGTGATCTAATATGATTAATTGGGCTAGGGTATTCAAATGTCATGGGCTTAATGTGTAGATACACTTAAGCAATTTCTAATTTGACGAGGGACCAAATTAGAAATTAGTAAGTTAGAAATTACCAGTTGTGCGTGTGTTTTGTTTCTTCTAAAATTCCCTTATACAGAGAGATATATAGAAAACATATGTTATCAACTGGAAGATCAAAACTCATCCATTTCTTGAAGTGTTATCATGGATCAAGGTACGCTTCCGTTTTATTCTTGATTGTTTTCTTCTCATTGATTCAATATGGAGCATACATGTGTGTCTGTAGAATATTATTCTTATAGATATTCTAATAAATTTAGCCATTTTTTTAGGGTGTATGATGTTGAGGGTGGGCTGACATGGGTTACAAGGCTTGCACTTATTGATGCATGAAGGAGGTTGTGAACCTACCACTCGTTCCGTGTTGATCAGACTCTCACCATAGCTTGGAAACCTATAACCACCTGCAAAATCATAAACAAACCAGAATGAGATATCACAAACATTTCTGAACAAGCTATTTTATTTATGTATTTCACATTTTAAAGGTTCAGTTGAATTAAAAAATAATCCAGAAATTACAAAACGGTCAGTCACATTGAGCTATTATGTTTGCCTTAAGTATTCCAACCTCTGAACAAAGACTCCAAGACAAAAGTAACCAATATGCAAGTACCTGAGTTTAGTGAACTGATAGGAAATCCTCCGCCGCAGCACCAGTCACCAGAGACCTTAATTATATGCATGGCTTCAATCTATCATCCCCAAAATGTCCCATTTACCATGGATCTACAAATCATAGTTGCTGCCCCGTTGCAGCACAGCTAAAGGTTGTATTCAAAATTACTTCTAGCAATCTTTCCCGCCTTAGCAACATCCCGACTCCTTGAATTACATATGCTCTTTCAAATATTGAAATGTCATATACCTATGAAAATCCTCTACGTTTGATCGCTTGTTAAATTTCAGGTGGCATAGTTAGAGCTCCCATTTTAGGGTAGTCAGATTCCCTGCAGTGTGCCTGATCAAACTGTGAAGTACACTATGATTTTACTACTAGAAACTCTCTAAAGGATCTTCGACAGGATCCAAAGGTAATAACGCATTATTGTTCAATGAGAACATCAATGCTAATACTTTGAGGCAACTAATAAGTTTGTGTTAAAGCCTCTAGTTTTCCATATTTTCCCATACTACCGTTGCTCGATAAAACCTTCCTACTCTAATAAGAATTTTGAGAACCATATTGTAAGTGTTACAATCACCCAAGCAACAATATCCATCCTACTAATCAGTCTAAGCATCCCATTTACTTTAGATTAATCACAAGGATATGCTAGGATTGCATTGTAATACCTCTCATCTAATAAAAAATAAGCATCATCTCATTTAGTTCTCAACTACAACTTAACAATGGACTTGTGTACACAATTGGCACCAAATCATACCTTTTCATTCTATCAAGAACTAACAAACCGAAACAAGCATCATTTGTTCTTAACAAAGCACGAATTAAAATCGAATAAGTAGAAGCATCTCGTTTGAAGAACAAATGAGTAAAACAAATGAAGAGCTTATAAGCTTCATCCTCTTTTTTCTTCTTTGCACAAAGACTCCAAAAAGAGTATTATACGCAACCACATTTATCGAGCAACCCCTTTGAATATTTTCATCAAGCAAGTTACTTACCAAAACTCACCCCAACCCCTCATGAGAATGCAATAAGAACTAATGGGAATACTTCACTTGCTTCCTTTTACACACCATATGCAAAAGATTATCAAGATCATCCCCATTAGGCTCAACATCGAAATCAACCATTCTCTCAAAACCTCTAATGGCATCCATGAGCCAATCAGCTCTACAATAAGGCCTCAAGAGGTTCCAAAGTATTTATGGGTTGATCTTATGATCCCCATTGTCTTTCATCGAAGTAAGCAAATCCAAATCAAATAGAACTGTTTATTTTCTATCAGAATGTGATAGGCTTCTTTATTGTCCAAAGGAAGAACCTTTGAGCTGAAATGTTGAGTGTATGACAGGATCTTGGAAAACGATGGATAACGTTTTGACGAAGGCCAGAAAAAGGGTCATGTTATCCCATGTCCTTTCGAGAGTCTAGGATAGAACTTTACCATGATAAATGTGGACAAAGATTTTTGGAGTTGATTACAATGAGATGAAAAAAATAGATCACTACAGCTAGAGAGGTCACACAGAAAAAGGATTACAACCATTTGTGGTAACTTAATATGTTCACCCTTCTGCGATAAATTGTTTTACACTGGCAAATTGCAGTAATAGAGATGGCCTGGGCGTTGGTGCAGTTCTACAATTTAGGTAAGAAACTTCGATTCATTTTCGTTGATTAAATTCGTTCCTTCAACTGTTTTTCGTTTTCCCTTTTAAACGGCTAAA
Source organism: Berberis vulgaris (assembly GCA_963556465.1). Classification (NCBI taxonomy): domain Eukaryota; kingdom Viridiplantae; phylum Streptophyta; class Magnoliopsida; order Ranunculales; family Berberidaceae; genus Berberis; species Berberis vulgaris. Next base: position 78,985,256 of record OY747135.1, read on the forward strand.
ATCACTTGCTATGTGGGTTTTTAAGCCCATATACAGGGTGGATCTCAGATGAAAGATCTCCCTCTGACAGTGGCAGTGACCTGAAATGGTAAATATATTGTTTCCAAACCCTTTCACTTGTTCTGCCTTGAACGACGACTTGAAAATCCATTCAAATGTCATCAAAGGGTTTTAACACAGGCTAATTGTTAAATTGTCTAGCAGATGCTCAACCCAACATCTGCAATTGATTTCCTTATTCAATTCAGTTTCAGTATTGTAAACATTGACCAACATTTACAATACTTCATTAACATGCTCGAGTAAAACACTGGTAAGAAAGGTCAAGGATCATAGTACTTTCCTCCACATTTGCATTTCCACAACACATAATAATACTTTTCTTCGCGAGGTTTGCTCATTGGCTGACGATGTATGACCTTGATGGCGGACTCACATGGGTTACAAGTTTTGCACTTATCATTACACGAAGGAGGCTTTGAACCTATCACTTGTTCTTTCTTGTTGATCAGACTCTCAACATCGCATTTATCATTACATGAAGGAGGTTTTGAACCCATCACATGTTCCTTGTTGTTTATCAGATTCTCAGCATTGATTGGAAACCTGGCACCACCTGCAAAACTATAACCAATAAAGAATGAGAAGATCATAAACATGAACTGAACAAGCTGATTTCTTTATCATTTTTCACAAATGAACCATCCAGAAATTACAAGATGGTTAGTCATAAAAAGCTACTAGGAATGGCTTCATAAGATTCCCATTTTAGGAACAAAGATTCCAAGAATGCTCTACCTAACACGAATCAAGTAATTTCCATACACAAAATAACCAATAATGCAATTTGAATTTTGAAGAGAAGATTCACAATTTATTAAATAAAAAAAAAACACAAGGCCTAAACTCCCCAATAATGAGGAACTATCGAAGCAACAAAATACTTTCCCAATTCACCAAAAAGTCTTGGCAGCGGACGCCCTTGAAGCCAACATCATGATTTGCATATTGTCTAGTCAACTACCTAAACCATTATTTTCTGGGAAAATAACTCGAGAAGTTTTGCTAGATTTCTTTCTATCTTTTCTCACTATCCAACATGAAACACCCAAGTCAAATAAATTGTTCTGCAAAATTTACTCGAGAAAATATTGTTGGACACAATTATTTTCTCTAAGTTTATTAATGCAGGAAAAAGTAGCTTTAAAAAGAGAAAGTTTTGTAATTATTTTCGGCCAAGTACAATTATGAACAAGGGAAGACAAATTCGATGCCCAGAACTAGAAGGGAATCAAAGTGGACTAGAAAATAAAAAAAAATACAAAATAAAAGGAAATAAATTTGACATAGATTTCATGGATTAATCAATCGAGTGAAAAGCGAGTTTCACAATGATGATGATTATTTCAATGAAATTTTCCACAAAAATAAAGTTTTAATCTATGACCAACAAAAAAAAGAATAATGAGACTATACAACAAGTTAATCTCCAATAAAATTTTAGGTCATCATATGACTCGAAGTTGTGTAAAAACACTCCGAATAAAATGAAAGGTATGATAGTTCACAAGGTTAAAGTCTCCACTATTATTCTTGTAGATTATTAGGAAGTAACTTACTTTTGTATTCCAAACTACATATGTGGTCATTGTGCAAAAATTTATTTGTTATTGAATGCTCAAATGCAATATTTACTCTAGTAATAAACTTCCAACATCTCTTTACCTAAATGTAATGAATCAAGTAATCTGATCTCATCATAGCTAGGATACCACACCATTTTTTTTATTTTTATTTATTTATTTATATTTATTTTTTATTTTTTATTTTTTTATTGTTTTTTTAGAAAAAGATTTTTAAAATATGTATGAATTTTGATAAATCTCCCCACCCCACCCCCTAACAAATAGAACACTGTCCCCAATGTTAAACAAATGAAATGAAAAGTGAGAAATAAAAATTAAAACTTACCTCAGGTGATTTGTTGAACATTTGTACCGTCTCTACAATGAAAAAGAGTGAGTTGGTGGGGGTGATGTATTATTAAAAATTTTAAATACATCACCCTTAAACAGGAATTGGTGGTATTATTAAATTTATTATTATTATTATTATTTTATGAATGAATGAATGCATAAGCGGACTGGGCTGCCTCTCAGTAGCACTAAGTTTAATGTCATTGTCGGACGTAATGGGGGTGGTGGATACCACCCCCAAACAGGCTTAGTAGTTTAGGAATTTTTAGGCGTGACTAATCCTCATAGTTAGGATCAATCAACTGAATGGTTTCCACTGACCTTGTGGGAAGTTCATGGTATGGCTTCAGTCGATGTCCATTTACTTGAAATAGACTACCATTTGTAGCCCAATAAGCTCTATGTTGGAGTTCGACAGGAAGGTGACAGGTTTACCAAAGACCAATCTATAGAGAGACTAAAGGAGTTTTGAATGCAGTTCGGTATGCCCATAAGGCATCCAAAAGACGTAAAGACCAATTTTTTCGATTTGGATTGATAGTCTTTTCGAGGATATTCTTGATTTGACGATTTAAGACTTCAACTTGACCGCTCTTGAGGATAGTAGGAAATGGAAACTTTGTGAATAACCCCATACTTTTTAACAAGATGCTCAAAGACTCGGTTATAGAAATGCTTACCCCCATCACTAATGATACCCTTGGGGTGCCAAATTTACTAAAGATAAACTCTTTTATGAATGAAATAACAATTTTGTGATCATTGGTCTTAGTGGCAATGACGTGTATCCATTTAGAAACGTAATCAACTCCAAGAAGGATGTATTGATACCCATGGGAGGATGGAAACGGTCCCATAAAATTGATGCCCCAAACATCAAAAACTTCAACCACTAGAATAGGATTCAGAGGCATCATGCGTCGACAAGTTATTAACTCAAGTTGTTGACATTGGTGACAAGCTTTATAATACTCATGGGCATCTCAAAAAAGGGAGACCAATAAAAACCTGATTGAATAACCTTCTCCTCAATTTTCTTAGAACTAAAATGTCCACCACAAGCTTGATCATGGCAAAATGAGAGCATGCTCAACTGTTCAACTTATGGAACACATCTTCTAATAAGTTGGTCAGGGCAGTATTTGTACAAATATGGCTCATCCCAAGAATAATACTTAACCCTAGACAAAAAAACTTGTCACGGTCTGGCTTAGACCAGTGTGAATGGAGTTCCTCAGTTGCTAAAAAATTGACAATGTCGGCATACCAAGGAAGTTTTTGCTCTACCAAGAGAAGTTGTTCATCTGGGAAGTCCTCTTGAATGGGCAAGATACTAGTAGATGACTGTGATGTTAGCCTAGACAAGTGGTCGGCGACCACATTTTCTGTACCTGACTTATCTCGTATTTCAATATCAAATTCTTGAAGCAAAAGAACCCATCAAATCATACGAGTTGGTGTCCTTCTTATTGAAAAGGTATCTAAGGGCTACATGGTCAGTGTACACAATGACTTTAGCTCCAATGAGATAGGAACAAAATTTATCTAATGCATAAACAATGGCTAGCATCTCTTTCTCCGTGGTCGAGTAATTGAGTTGAGCCTCATTCAGAGCTTTGCTAGCATAGTAGATGACATGAGGAAGTTTGTTAACTTTTTGACCCAAAACTGCACCTACAGCGTAGTCAGAGGCATCACACATAATCTTAAAAGGTAACACCCAATCAGGAGCTCGGGTGATAGGAGTTGAGACTAGTTCAGATTTAAGATGCAGAAACGCAGATATGCACCTGTCGTAAAAAAGAAAAGGAACATCCTTGGCTAAGAGACTGCTCAAAGGGCGTGCAATCTTTGAGAAATCTTTAATGAAGCGGCGATAAAATTCAGCATGCCCCAAGAAAGATCGCACATCTTTAACAGATTTTGGAATCGGAAGAGATGAAATGACATCAATCTTAGCTTTGTCCACCTCAATGCCTTTTGGAGAGACAACGTGCCCAAGAACAATTCCCTGCTTCACCATGAAGTGACACTTTTCCCAATTTAGAACAAGACATTTTTTCTTCGCAACGCTCTAAGACAAGTGAGAGGTGATGTAGGCATTGGTCAAAAGATGAGTCGAATACTAAAAAGTCATCCATAAAGATCTCAAGAAAGTAGTCCACCATATCATTGAATAATCATATCTTTGAAATGTCGCGGGTGCATTGCATAGCCCAAAAGGCATGCGACGATAAGCGTAGGTACCAAAAGGACAAGTGAATGTGGTTTTCTCTTGATCCTCTTGTGCAATAGGAATTTTATTGTATCCAGAATATCCATCCAAGAAACAATAGTAAGGATGACCTGCTAACCTCTCAAGCATCTGATCAATAAAGGGAAGGGAAAAATGATCATTTCAAGTATTAGAGTTCAGCTTACGATAATCAATGCATACTCTCCATCCCTTTTTCACTCTTTGTGGCACAAGTTCCTTGTTCTCATTTTCAACAATTGTAATTTCTGACTTCTTAGGAATCACATGGACTGGGCTAACCGATTGGCTATCAGAGATAACATAGATGATGTTTGAATCCAGGAGTTTCAATACTTCTTCTTTTATGACATCTTTCAAAATGGGATTTAGACGTCGCTAAGGCTCTCTGAAGGTTTTGGTTTCATCTTCCAAATAAATATGATGCTCACAGACAATAAGGTCAACACCCTTGATGTCATGAATATTCCAAACAATGGCTGACTTGTGAGCTTTAAGGACCTCCAACAACTTATCATTGTGTTCCTCATTGAGATCTGAGGCAATAATCACTGAATAACTCTCCGCGGGACCGAGAAATGCATATCTCAATTCATTTGTTAAAGGCTTAAGTTCTAGTGATTTCTGAGTGCTTGTGGATGAATCACTATCTTGTGACTATCCTATGAAGAAAGATGAGGAATACAACTCTTCCTCATATTGATAACGTGATAATGGCTCATATTCAGGTATATGCATTATAGGCACATTATCCAACATACTGTTGACCTCTTCAATAGTCTCATCCATATCTAGGTTCATACCAAAGTGTGAGAAACAACGAAACAATTCGTCATCTGGTGACGATTGAGCCATAGACTCAAAAGATCGAATCATACACACTTCTTCTTCTTCATCCTCAATCATATCGAGATCATCTCTCCTTTGCAAGGACTTAAAAATATTCAACTCGGCTTTAAGGTTCCCAAAGGAAACAGACATGTTACCGTTTCTACAGTTGATGTTGGCCTCCGCAGTTGCTAAGAAGGGTCGCCCTAAAATGATAGGAATTTGATTATTTGGGCTCGGGCTAGTATCTAAGATGATGAAATCAACTGGATAATAGAAATCTGCAACTTGAACAATCACATCCAGAACTATTCCTCTAGGGTATCGTTTTAACTCATCTATTAGCTTAAGAACTACATTTGTTGGTTGCATCTCCTTTAACCTAAGTTTTAAATATATATGATAAAGTACGAGATTCACACTCGCTCCTAAGTCGATCAAGGCATGATTTTCAAATTTTTTTTTCCAATGAAACATGGTACAGTAGGGGTTCCTGGATCCCTGTACTTAACTACTCCAGTTTGTTGAATAAGCGATGTGGTATCGCTTGCAAGGCATGCAGTTTCAGGTACTTCCATTTTTCTCTTTTTAGTACACATGTGATTGAGTTTTTTTTGCATATATTGGTACTTGCTGGATAGCAAACAAAAGAGGATTGTTGATGTGTACTCCTTTAAAAATCTCTAGTATTTCTTGAAATTGTTTATCTTTTTTGTTACCTGAAAGGGCTTTGGGAAAATGTGCCTTAGGTATATACTTTATTGGCTCTACAGGAAGCTGAGAGAGTGAGTTTAAACTAGTTTGAGAAGATCCTTTAGCGTTCTCAATTGGTTTAGGAATGTTCTCTTTGGAAATCACATCAGTTATCTTGGGTTGTTCTATGTCATTATCAATTGCTCGGCCAGAACGAAGGGTGGTGACAACTTTAACTTCTCCACGTGAATCAACATTACTACAAATTTCATTGACATTGGCTTGGGGAGCACATTTTGGATTAGGGATGGGTTGACTGGGGAATTTTTTTCCCTTCCCACGCTCAATTGTTGCAACTGCTGTTGAAGTCGGTGGATGGCTTGGGAATTAATAGCATTAGTTGTCATTAATTTGTGCATCATATGCTCAATGATGGTTTTGGAGGTGGTAAAGGACCAACATAATGAGTTTGAGGTACCAAGTCCCGAAAGTTGCTAAGTTGAGGTTGACCGTAAAAATAATGAGGGACAGGTACCATAGGAAGGTTCATAGGCTGATTTTTCCGAAATGAAATAGGTCCTCCTTGTGGTGGATATTGATTCTGTTGCAACTGGTTAGATTGAGGTCCATATTAAACCTGTCTAGGATAAGTGCGTGAGTTGTGGGCTTGTCCACTAGGTTGCCTAGGGTGTTGAAACCCAGGAGGATTTTCTGAACTTCTGGGTGGTTGTTCACAAAAGTCACCACTATAAGAAATGTTAGAGTGATGTCGATTTGCAGATGTGTATGTTTGACCGAATGTGTTTGATTTACGTTCACTGTTAAATACACACACCTCCTCTGAGGTTCATTGCCACCTGAAGTTAAAGGACAGTCTGAATCTATATGATCTCTTTTGGGGCAAAAGGTACAAGGCTTATAAGTCTGTTATTTGGCTTCAAAGGTAGACTTTGTCATAATAGATTTCATTTCCTTAGTAAAGTCCTTTAGGAAGGTTTTGATGTTTGGTTCGGGATCTTCCTTTGGTACAAATAGACATGATTTTTTAGAATAACTAGGTTTCAAGTCTCTATGGGCAGTCCATTGTCGATAATCATCAACAAGTTTACTTAGAAATGTATAAGCATCAATACCAGTTTTACGCATGAATTTCCCTTGATGCATGGATTCGATCATATTTCTAGATTCGACAATCAATCTATTATAGAAACTCTGCACTAGCACTCGTTTTTCAAAGCCATGATGGGGGCACTTGATGAGTAAATCTTGAAATCGGTCCCATGCTTCATAAAAAAGTTCATCATGTGTTTGAGTAAACTTCTCAATTTCTTTTCTAATTTCTAGGGTATTTCTCATAGTGAAGTACTTAGCTAGAAACTTTTTAACTAAATCCTCCCATGATTTAATGGAACTGGCAGGGAGGGAATTTAGCCATGAGGTGACCCAATCATCAAGAGAGAAAGGAAACAAGCAAAGTCTGACATTTTCTTCATCTACGTTTTGGTTCTTAAAAGTACTACAAACTTTTAGAAACTTTCCAAGATTGACATATTAGGCTTTCTTGATCATGCCTATGAAACTTCGACAACATATTAATAATAGTTGGTCTAATCTCAAATTGAGCTGTCGTGATAAGGGGCAGCTCACCGTGCACATTAGCAGCAAGGGGAACATTGAATTCCCAAATTGGACGTTCTTCCATTTCAGTGTTGATTGGAGAGTGAGGGATGAGTGTGGTGAAAAAACAAAAAGTGGATTAGCGGTGGCCAGAAAAATTTGGGGTATGAACCAAGCGTTTGTTGGGTCGTTCCCAAACTTTCATAAAATGAAAAAAAATGGATTGGAAAAATGAAGTGACAAAACCCAATATCAAGTATCCCTACACGATTGCTAAGAAGACACACACAAGCAAAAATCACTTTTGAACCACACAAATGCCAAATCTAAGCAAACAACGTTTTAATGGAATTTTATCTTGTTAATCTGTGAGGGACAAGATTGATTGAAACCAGCGGGCGTTACGCTGTTATCTATTATTGCCTGATTAGATAGGGTGCTAACAGATGATCATACAAGATTGTATCCAACAATACAAAGTCAAAAATCAGGAGGTCAGAGTTATGCTTGCAAGAAGCCGGATTATTGCACAAGTGACAGGAGATCACGTGGTCTAATTAAGAATTGTACATGTGCTACCGCTCTGTAAACCGATTGATATGAGAACAATGCGTGTCAAATACGTACTTAGGGTGTGTGTTCTTAGCAAAAACTGTTAGTTACACCACGTCCTTCTGCGGTTTGCAGCTTACTAATAATGACTTGGCATACCGGGTGAGTTACCCATGTGGCAGTGGCCTCTCGAAGTTCATTGAATGATTAAACCCAACGTCAACACAAAATTCAGCAGAATAACCTAGGTCTTAGTTGTCCTATGAACACCGTTCTAGTTGGCTCCAATCTTAAAGATTTATTATGTGCCTTGGTTTCACACAGCTGGAGTGATGAGGTTGGTGATGAAATCCCACCAGTTTCAAAAACAGGGCTAGGTCTGCCATCTCTGTTTATGGTAGTTTAGTAACGTAAGCAACCACACAGTTTGTTAAGATGTAGAAACATAAATAAACACCAAACAATGTCCAAACGATTTTCACTCAGCACCCAAGCCACTAAAACAATGTGTCTTAAAGAGATATTTACTAACTTGTGAGCTCGGATGCAAGGTTTCCACCGTGGGAGTAGAGAGAAGTGTTATTTGAGAACTACTCCTCCTAGGTTCAATCAATTGCTCTATCCCCCACAACACCAAAATGAGCCATTTTTTTTATTGAACAAAGTTTTTTTTTTATTTTTTTTATTTCTGACTTCGATTGCTATCTAAATAAATAAGCACACAATCAAACAATTACACATGCAAATTTGTTTTATGGTCTTGGTCAAGAAGTCAGAAATTTTTATTTTTTATATATTTTTAAGTGAATTAATTCTAACCTAAAACTAACAATCAACCTAATGCTAAAATAATGCCTAACTATTACAAGTTGCACTTGACCATTTGAGACATATTAAAAAGAAGTTAATAAAGAATAAACTCTCTTCCTCGCTAAAAACTACAATTTTTTTTTTTAAAAAAAAGGTCTTTAAGCAAGTCTTAGGCAATTTCGCAGCTTTATCACCCATTTTTCCAAAATAATTTGTTCAACAGGCAACCGACATATAAAAAATCTAAAAAGATTACAAAATTCAGGGGAGTGTCATAGAATTTGCTGTAAAATTTTCACGTTAAACAGACACTGTTTGAGCCGTCTGCTGCTGTGTTGTTTCCGTTATATGCTGAAAATTACCCAAAAACACATAAAGATGACTAAAAAAAATTTTAAAGGAAAAAATTAAAGAAATAACAAATCTTCTCTATTGTCTCCAAAGTTGTATCTTCAAGAATGTCTTCCTTGACTAAGTGATGTGCAATGACGTCATTTGATTGATGCAAAAAATCGACATTAATGTCGTTGCATGATTTTTGACATCAATCAAAGAAATATCTATTGTTTTTATTTATTTTTTTCCTTCAACCTACAATACACTTCAACAATGCAGAGTGAAAATAGGGGTTATCGACTACTTCACATGGATTAGAAGAAAAATCTGATTTTTAATTTAAAGAATAAAGAGAAGAGTAAAATAATGGATGGTGAAAATAAACTAAAAGTTAAAGAAGAAAGATACACAATTGAAAAAGACAAACAAAGATAAAACTTACTTCTTCAATGGAATTAAATTGTAGTATATGCACTTATCTACTAATTAAAAATATAAAGCCAAAAACTACAACTAAAAACACTCTCTAAAAAAACTATCATTTATGAACTCCATGTATGGGGTTTTTATAGGTAAAAAATGTTTGAGTGAAATAAGAAAACATGGTTGAGTGAAACAAGGAAATATGGTTTGAGTTAAACAATGAAACGTGGTTGAATGAAACAATGAATGGTTGAGTGAAACAATGAATGGTGTTGGAGTTGAATAAAGAAACATATCTTACAAAGATTTTTTTATGATAAAGTTGGCCATGTGGACGCCCAAATCTTTATATTGATTTTCTCGAGATCCGTAGTAGTTGTTGCTTCGTGGTTTGACTTCATAGGTCTTGGGATTGAAATTCATTAATCCTTATGAATGCATTTGAACTCCCATTGAGCATTATAGTTGTTGAATTTAGCCTTATTGTGCGACTTTATGCATGATTTGAGATCTGTGCTTGAATTCCTACAAAATGCACAAAAAACACGTAATGAGATATTTTTATTTGATAATTGGACTTAACAATTGTAGGGGGTGTAAAAATCGATGTTTTGAGTACTTATTAGTTTCAAATGTAGCAGATAAGCGAATAGTGGGGGGGCATAACTTCCTCTCAGATACTTGTAAAAAATTCATGAAATAGGCTATAGAGTTGAGCCAATACGACTTGATCTACCGGCCAAGTACAATTATAAAGGTTCGTGCCTTATTAAATTTCATAGCAAAATCCATTATTTCATCAACCGGGATAACAAAATCATCCAGTAGATCAGTGTCGCGTCCTTCAACAAAGTCTACTGGCCGAGGACAACTATAAAGGCTCAAGTGTTAGCATATTTCATAGCATAATTTGCTCCCTCTTCAATCGGAAAAACAAAGTTAGCCAGCAGATCAGTGTCGCGTCCTTCGACAAATGATGACTGCTCAACTCATGCTGAAATAGGGGCATGTCAGCCCAAAAAATATGTGGCATTTATATGTGGATGAGTTATCAAATCACAAGGATGCCGGAACAAGACTTGTTTTATTCACCTAAGGATGATCCTCTACTATGATAAAGTCCAAGAGCCTATGAAATTACTATGTATGACTCATCTAGTAGATCATCTCATCTGCAGCAGAAGCCTCTACATGCATATCATTTTGTCTTCAGCATACTACATTTCAACAATATTAGATCATTTCAACAACAGCAGAAGCCTCTACATGCAAATATTCTACTTGTATCAATAAAGACAAATTAGTCAGCAAAATCAGGGGCATTCTACTTCTATTTTTGGCGGGGCTCCTCAGTGAAAATACATCTCCTCTACTTTTAAGTAAGAAGGAAAAAAAAAGGTTAGCTAAAAAACAAAAGAGATGAGGGGCATTTGTGGGAGCCCAAATAATCATCAGCCCAACAGAATAAGAAAGCCCAAAGATTTAGGCCGTCCCCGAGAAGCTCCAAAATTATCCACGAAAGTTACAAATGGAGAAAACCCAAGTTTGGGCCCAATGCAGCCCAAGTCTGGGCCTAGTACAGCTCAACGGAACACTATTTTCTCAGCAGAGGAATAAAGTTCAGCACTGACCACCATTAGGGGTGGGCACGGGAAGTGATGGGACAAGATAGACCCATCCCGACCTCGTCCCATCCCAAACGGGTTCGAGACGGGATCAACGTGCTCTGATTATATGCATTTCATTTTCCTTAATCAATCTGCAATTTACTGACTAAATGCATGAGTTTGATTATTTAATTTGGGTTTTACTGGAAAAAATTGACAGTAATCTTATTACTCACGTTGTTGTTAGCCTCTTACTAGTATGATTGCTTCCTTATTTTATACTTATAATGACAATGAATAACTTACAAGTGGCATCAATTATACAAACTCATACCATGAAAAACCTCCATCTACTGATATTTCATTGATGTTCACGTACCAATGAGCTCTAATGTTGTATACTGATCTGTACTTTATTCTACAGAAAAAGATTGCCTAGCTTACTTATGAATGTGAACACCACATTGGGACACAATTTGGTGGGATGGATCAAGTTTGCTATCTTTAATTGCATAATCATACTCATACGCGTCTAATGTTGAAGTAGAAAAGTAGTCTATGCTAGTAAGTTCAATGTCAGTGGAAAAAAGTTTCTTATTTTGTGAGGGAAATTGTATTATTTTGCGGGCAATCTTTGTGATGGTCAAATATGGGTTTGCAGAGCTGATTGATTTTAATCCCATCCGTGCAACAGATGTGCAACTTCCAGCCAATGAAACTTTTGCAATTGCTCATTCCTTAGCAGAATCTCAAAAGGCTTTATATGGGCATCCAAATATTGCAATCCTAAAATAAATAAATAAATACAAATATTAATATTAAATATTAAAAATTAGCCCGGGATTGGCGGGATTGAAAATCTTTATCCTATCCCATTCTAGATCGGGACGGGATGGGATCAGGATGAAATTATTCAATCCCATTAAGACCTGAAAAAATCGGTACGGGACGGGACGAGATCGGGACAGGATCACGGGATGGGATGCCCACTCTTAACCACCATGCTAAGCTGAACACACAAGCTTGCAGGAGAGGTGTCTCCAAACATGAAGTTACAACCGCCAACGGGAGGTTACAACTATCTACGAAAGTTACAACTACCTGAGAGAAGTTACAACTACCTAAGATAAGTTACAACCGCCTATAAGCAGATGACTCACTCATCTGTCACGTGTCTCACTCATCTGCCACATGTCTCACTCATTTGTCAACAATTTACTCATTCTGCCTCTATAAATAGCCAAACACAAAGCCATCTGGAGGTAAATTTTTTTTTATTCACAATTCTCTCTTCAAATAGGGAGAAATAAATAATTTTCTAAAGACATTGCTCTAACTTTGGTATCAGAGTCCTTGTGGTAGGCATCACACCGGTGTCAAGAATTAATCTCTATCTTATGCAGATTGCTCCGCATGATCAATACGTGATCTGATGAAAATTTGCATTCACAGTGATTTCGACGATCACAACGATGATCCTTAGCTCACTCCTATTCGTCTTGCAGGTCAAGAATCGAGAAGGACTGATTTGGCCACATCAATTAGTTATGTCGGACAGAAACATGCAAGAAGGAAAGAATATTTACGCAAACTCTTAGAAGGATCCCTCAGCCTCAAATTCGCATTGACACGTGATCTCATGTGATTGCACGTGCAAAAGCTCTTTCCCGAACAGTCTATTCAACAAAATCGCAACAAAGTCACACAAATCATTTCTGTTTTTCTCTCTCACTCGCACTGAAAAACCAGTTATGGCGATGGAGAAGAGAGAGGAAGCGACGACATCGTCAGCTCTCTACACAGGCGAAGAAGAACCCAGAGGAGCCGGCGGGAAGCTGAGAAGACCATTTGTACGGAAACCCCCTTCGACACCATACTCTCGTCCACCGCCACCGCAAACCCCTGGCGGTTCAAGGTGGTACTGGAAGCTGGTTGATCCCGCCACCCGCCTCATCTCTGGAGGGGCCACCATGCTCTTCCCCTCGTTATTCTCCAAAACCCCCTCGGTGGCGGCTTTGGGTCCTCCGAGCTCTGATGGTGGAGAGCGATCGATTGAAGAAGTCGAAGAAGGTGAACTTCTTCTTCTCACTTTCTTTCTTTTGTTTAATTAGGGTTTTATTTTGCGTTTGATTGTGGGTTGCAGTTAATATACACATTGTTGATTGATTGATGTGGTAGCTTGGTGTTTCTTAGGGTTTGTTGAATTGAAATCTAATACACTCGAATTTGAGAAAGTAAATCACTTGTTTTTGTAAGGAAAAAAGTTATTTTCGTTTTTCTTTGTTTGATTCGTAGAAAGTTAAGAGCTTTATAGAGTGTTTTATTAGGGTTTTTGGAGATGATTGGTTGGCGAATGAAGTAGAGTTCTATAAGTTGTGATTTTGATTTGGAAGCTCGGTGACAGTGACTCCTTCCTGGATGAGTAAGTTTAGCCAGACATGTGCTAGCCTTTTTTTTGGGTGTGTTTTTATGCTTTTTACCCCTACTCTTAAAAACACAACCACAAACATTATCTATAGAAGCGGGAAAAGTGTAAAAAAGGCAAAAAAAAAAAGAAGCTAGCAAACATGGCTGGCTAAAATTGTTGCTCCCGGATTGTTAATATTTTCTTAATTAAGTTTCTCTATTGTTATTTGGAAATGCTTTACTCAAATTAAGATATGATTGAACTATAAGTAATGTGTCACAAACTTAAAAGATTGAGGTCTCTGTATGAACTTGAGTGCATACTCCTGAAAAGTAAAGATGTAATAAAATCTGATTGTTGTGACCAAGTTTGATGCCCGAAGTCAGAAACATGAGTACATGCAAGTTTTTTCAAAATTTAGTAAAAGGTTGGTATTTCAATCAGGAAAGGAGACACCCTTATGCATTTATTATGAAGGCTGATGCCTTTTAATGTGACAGAAGTAGTGGGAAATGAAGCTGATATGGCCCTTCCATATTGTTTAGTGTCTGGCCAGTTAAAATTAATATAATAATATTTATCTCGATCTTTTCATAAATAAGTTGAACATGTGAGGGGAGGCTATGAGGCCTGTAGCAGTGTGCAAGAGAAATACTTTTTTTTTGAACTCAAAACATTTATCTTATCGTATATCGGAAAATTAAACTTAAGATACAATGCAAAAAATCAATATATAGATAGAAAAATATATATGATCTATTTAAGTATACGTAAGACTTATTCAAGCAAGGAGATCCAAAAGCACTTCCATTCATTTACTTACATCATTTGTACAAAGACAATACATCCCTACATCATCTTCTATTGAATCCATGGGGCTTACCTACGATATGTATTGTATCGTATTTATTGTAAGATATTGATAACAATGCACACTATTATTAAAGAAAATGAAACGAGCTTTCAACAAATAAAATTACAAAGTCGATGACTACGACCCCCTATATGACAAGAGAAACCAAACCTTACATGTTTCAAGCTATGACGGGTGAATACAAGTTTAGAAACTTAGTCGAACAAAATTGCACTGAAATGAAATTTATGCACACCAAGCAGTTTCTGAAAACTTTTAAGGAATGTGCTGGTTTTGATGATATTTTGTTTCACGTAAATCAAAACACATCACACAAACAATGAGAGAAGAAAAATAAAGAAAACTAAAGAGAGCATTTATGTATGGATGATGTAGCGACACATTTTTTCTTTAATCAGTTGAGGAAACATCATTTTAATAAATGTCATTCCCTCGTAAAAGATTAGCTGGTTCAACTTCAACTGAGTCTTCAGGCCATGGAGACAATTATGTGTTAGGACGTAGGGTGTCATTGAGATTTGAATAGGATGCAATGTTTTGGGCAGCACCATGGAAAGATTCGTCAAGTTTGACAAGCTTCTAAATTCTAGATTTTTGGGGGTCTAGCATTGGTTTACACGAGGTTGAGGAGGTCAAGGACAAAGGGTATCCCATTCGCTTAATACCTCCTAACTAGTAGAGTCCATAAAATTGTATAAGGATGAAAGAGTACTATTGATAACCTCTTATCTCTTGCTTCAAAGATGCATTCATGGGAGGGAGATAAATCCACTAGTTTTTAGAAGTTTATAGAATTGTTTGGATGTCTGTGTTATTTTAGGAAACAATGATTGGCCAAACTTTGAATCGTTTCATACCCATGGTTGTCTTTGTTGTTGCTTTTCAGGTTGGTTTTTGAATGACTGTAAAAGTGTGTATCTTCATTGTTATTGGCTGGGCTTCCTTGGATAGAGTTGGGATATATAGTGATATTTGTAGTTGACAAGCCTTATTAATAGCCGAGTCAGTCGAATCGTAAATTAGTGTGTAAATTGGAAAGGGGTCCTTTGAATCGAAGCGTAAATCAAATCAGAAATCATAATTTTTTTTAAAGGGGGTCATTTGTGTATTAAAAATGTATTTGAGTATTTATGTTCTTTGTTTGGGGATTTCTACCCATTGTATAGACTAATGAAAATATAGTGGTAATGGTGGGTTTTCTTCAATGGAGTATTCTATTCTATTTGTCAACATAGACATGGAGAGTAGCACTGTTTGCCGACTTGGAGAGGGAGTTTGCAACGTGAAGAATTTTTGTAAATAGTTTAGATTTGGAGGATTCCTTACAACTAGAGTCTTTTAGTTTAAAAAAAGTAACGTGAAAAATAGGGTTACGGGGTTAAAATATGGCTTAGATTCAAATCGTAAGATTCAGGTCGGAATCGTGATTTATTGATTAGATTACATACTATTCAAAAATCTGAATCTCACGGTTTAGTGTGTTTTGTGATTTTTTGAAGCAATCTGAATTGTTGGATTTACGATTTGAATCGTAAATTGTAGGATTTCTCTAACACTATTAATAGGTAAATTTTGTATCATCATAGTAGTACCTTTGCATCATGTATAGGGAACATAGTTTTTTATTTATTTATTCATATTTATTTCTAGCATAGTATAATGTGCATATCACTGACCATATACTTAGATGTTGGAATTAATTTACTACAGCTCTTTCAATTTGTTTTTTCTCAGCCTTTTCTTTGTATTTTTATCGTTAGGTGGGTGGTTTGGTGCTTTTTTCATATGTATTCACTACCTTGCTTTGTGGGTCTGATTTCAAATGTTTGCATTTACAGGATCTGAAGAAGTGAAGCATGATGATAGCGGTGAAGGTCCACAAAAACTTCCTGATGTGAGATTCGTGTTCTCTTCACATGCTTACCATATAGGTGCTATTTTGTATGTTTGTCTTCCTTGTGGTACTTGGCCTTAATAATTGGGGATTAAACGGGATGGATGCAAATGAGACCATACCACATTCATATTCAGATTTATAATTTGTCAGGTTCTGGCTCTGGTCTGGATGTGATCTATCCTAAATGGTGAAGCCATATCTTATCTAGAGATGGTTGATTCAGATATGGATTCAGAGTCTCAGACCCCTAAAATTTTTACTTGTTTATCCTTTTTTGGTTATTTGATAGTTCTGAATCAAGTTAAATGTCATTATTCATTACTGTACGAAGACCCACACAAGAGTTGTGATTTGTGAACAAAGAATATGACAACAATAAAGAGGAATTGTGTTTGGCATATGAATCTATCCCAATTTATGAAAAAAATAAAATTCAGTCCCCTTGTCGAAGATCCTACCAAATGGAAACCAATGTCAAAGAGTAACCATCAATTCCATTATGATATCCTGTCTGTTCTAGCTGTCAAGTCTATTTTATTGAATCTTCTGCATGCAAGAAAATTTTTCAGTCAAAATGGACAAAGTTCTATCAGTTAGAAGAAGAGGTACAACAGAAATACAATTTTTTTCTTTTTTGCAAAGTCTGCAATTTTATTTTATTTATTTGATATTATTTTTTGATGCGGATCAGTTCCCATCGTATATTTTCTTTGTGTACTTCATAATCCTTGGATCATTTAACTGCAGACTCAGACTTCCAGATCAATGGAAGGTGGACAAGTTCCTCAAAGGGGAGAGACATCAAAGTCTAATCTTCATATTGATGAGCATGAAGGAGACCAATTGCGAAAGTCATCTAATGACACAGGGATTTCAGAAATAGAGCGGATGCTTAAAGGAAAAACATTTTCTAGGCAAGTTATTGGATTGAGAATTTCTTTTCTGTGTGATTATTTCAATTATCATAAATGGAGATCAATTTCTACACTTGCAAATTGCCTTTGAAATGTCCATGAAAATCAAGGGCACGTTTATGATGTCTAAAGCTGTTTGTTTGAGGTTTAACGTTACTAATTGTGGATGCAAATATCAAGAGGCTAAGCATCGTCAATGATGCATGGACTCGGATACGCGTGTCGTGTCGGACATGGATACGATTACGATACGGCGACTCGGCAATTTTCAAAATAATAGGACTCGATGACTCGGCGATGCGGTCAAACTTATTTTTTTAATATAATTTTTTTAACTCATATGAACATAAAATCATAAATAATACTATTGAACAATCCAAACATATCAATAAAACATTCAATTCATTCATTCAAAATTACAAATGCATCATAAAGTCAAGCTCAAGTCATACTCATAAAGCATACGCAACATAATTTCATTAATTCGATAATGTAAATAAAATGTAAATACTCAAATCATACAAATGGAGAATTGCTTTTAGAGTGGAGTGGTATGAGAAGAGGATTGTGTGGGGTGTATGTAGTTGGACCATTTAGCTAGTCCAAGTTTTGAAGCTCAGGCCGAGACCAAGTTTTGAAGTCCCTAAAACTCTCCACTCGACGCAAAACAAAACCCTCCCACTTTCTTCCACTCCTCCCAAATGTCTTACCAACAAGAACAAGTAGTAGAAGACGACCCATTTCTCTCCCCACCTCTTCACCCCAAGAAGAAGAAGAAAAAAACTGGCAAAGAAAACCAAGATTTCTTTCCCTCATCAACTCTTTTATCCTCGATGACGATCCAACCCCAAGTGGGAAGGATCGATCGAAGAGGAGAGGTTCCTTTTTTCTCTGTTCTCTGTGTTTAGGGTTTGAAAAAGTGGGAAAAATCGATCGAAGAGACTAATATGGATCGAGAGGGAGAACCTGTCTCTGTCCAGCAAATAGCCGATCGATCGATCTCTCCCTCTCTCTGTATCTGTCCAGTCCAGATCGATCAATCTTTCCCTCTCTCTGTCCAGATCGATCTCTCCCTCTCTCTCTGTCGACTCTCTGTCTCGATCTCTGGTTCTGCGCTCGTTTCTCCCCTCTTTTCTCTGTAATTAGGGTTTGAAAAATGTGGGAAGGATCGATCGAAGAGGAGAGTTTATTTGCAAAGACCGAGTTCGGGCCGTGTCGGTGTCAGTCAATGAAATTTGACCGTTGATCACGTGTCGAGCGCGAATCTGGTTCGACACGTATTTGACACGTGATACAGGGGTTTTTCGGAGAGCCGGTGCATCAGAGAGTGTTGTTAGCATTAGTATCATACTTGATGTAATTTAACCTTGAAAAATAACAAAAATAAAACTACGAAGTAAAAGATAACTGATAACTTAATCTTCATAATCAACCAGCCTAGTTATGGCTAGTGCCTTAACTTTATCATTGACCTTCGTAAACCCAACCAAAATACTACTAATAAACTAAAATTAATTAAATACCTAACTAGTACATGCCCTATACCCCAAAATGATGACTGCAAAATAAAAAGAATTCTGAAAGAAGAAAACCAGATTGTGTGGCTGCCACCTTGGCCCGAAGCTAATGCCAGCTTTTTTTTGGAGAACCTACTTATTATGGATTATTATGGGATTCCAAATTTGGCACTAGATGACAACCTGAATGATATATCATCACTCATTGTGTATCATAATATATAGTGCATATGTTTTATATTTAAGCATATGAAAAAAATAGACTTATTCAAGTAAGGTGGTCTCAAAAATACTTTCATTAACACATGACTTGTGTAACACATAGGCAAGCTATTTCCACCATCCGTGCATCATTTTATATCCATGTGTCATAAATTTATTGTATCGTATCGATAAGGCTTAGATACGATATATATCAAGTATTGTATCGTGCATATTGTAAGATATTGATAGCCATGATCACAACATAACATGTGAAATATGTATTACTAGGGCATTTCCCGTGCCGTTGGCGCGATAAAAGTTTAACATGATAAATTGAGTTTATTTTACTTTAAATATCAGGGTAAATAAATATCAAAATGTTGGGTATGAGAATCGGGTTCATACACTCTTATTGGGGATTGATTGAAGGTAAAACATAAAGACTAACTTTAAGTCCCAACCATGAAACGAATCTCAACCATGATCTATGTTTATCGACAAACTTATCTCTTGGTGCTTTAAATTCCGTTAGATTCTTCTATTTGGGTAAATCTCAGCCGTCTTTTATCTCCAACTCCAAACACCATTAGGACATTATAGTTTTTTTTTTTTATTAGGCAAGAACTTTGGAATGAGCTTATTCTTGACAAGTGGTGCTCTTAATTTTGGGAAAATAGTCCTTGCCACAAACAGTCTAGGAATCATCTCTATGTTGATCCAAAAGTGTGTTTACGCCAATCTACATACTTTTGGAATATGTTGAGACTATTCTCCACACAGACACCTGATGATACAAGTAACCAACCTCTTGTCAGTGTCTTTTTCACTTTCTGTTCAGCTGAATAAATTTGGCCCTTTCAGCCTGTCTTGGTCTATCATAGTTTGACAAGTTGGATAAATAGAGGTTATTTGCTCAATCTGCTTCTAGATCAAGGAAAGGATTATGCTTCTTTTCTCGGTCTGCTTCTAGATCAAGGAACATATTATGGATTCATCTCAAAAAGTGCAGTTCTCACACGCAAAGGGTTACAACTTACAAGGAAGAACTACTTATTATACCTACACTGATCTTCAATATATTTTCCTTTGTTATATATATATATATTAAATTTTATTGTGTATGTTCCTTTCTATTTAGGCTATTTTACAAGGTAAATAAAAACAGTCTCCATGTCTAATAGCTATACAATTTTCATGCAGAGACGACCTTAATCGTTTGACAGAACTATTACAGTCAAGGATTGTTGATGATCATGAAAAGAGAAGTCAAGATGTAACTAGAAGAGCAGAAGAAGAAAATCGAAGAACTTCAGCTGATGAAAAGCTAGCATTGCGTTTACCTAGGGTCGTAGACGAGGTGACGAACTCTCTTCCCGAGTCTACTGTAAGTAATTCTGTGTTCAGTGTACTTTTCTCATGAATATTTTATGGACGTATTTGCATGTTTAGTAATATTATGCAGATGTATTGTTATCTTTAGAGATTCTGCTAATTCTTTGCCCATTTCAGGTACCAAATCCAGTCAGCGCTTCACCAATAGACCTCGCAAAGGCGTACATGGGAGCTCGAACATCAGAACCAGGCTTTGTCTCTCACAGTCTAATGCTCAAGGATGAAGGAACTCCTCTACCTGCAACTGGGTTTTCATCAAAATCATCTATTTTCTCGCCTGCTACTAAGTCTGCCATATGTTGGCCAGGGGCAAGGGTACAAGAGCAACGTGCTTATTTAACCCCCCAAATTGACAGAAACAGGGTTGGACTTCATAATTTGCCTCGAACACCTTATTCCCGACCTGCTCATTCTAGGTCTACTTCTAAGGTACAATGAGTTTGATGGTTATTAATAACCTGATATCAGTCACTCTACATAATATTCTAGTGCCTTACTGAAGTATTTCATGTCTTATCCACTAGTTGCAGGCTGGTGGTGATAGAGCCCTGAATATCTCGTCAACCCAGTGGAAGCAGTCACAAACTCCTGTATATGGTGATAAGCAGGTGATGTATAACCCTAAATCAATAGCTTTATGGCTCAAAACGTTTCAAGCAAGAGCTATTCTCTGTTCGCCAGGTGTCATTGATTTATTGGATTGTATTTTACTCCTTGAAAAACATTCTAAGCCACAAGAAATAATATGCAACAATCATGGCCATTATCCGAATTATTAAATATTTGGTGTATTCCACTTGAAAGATATTCTACTTCAGCAGAAGTACTATGCAACAGCAACCACAGTTATCTTATTTATTTGTGTATTTTACACCTACTTGAAATATCTACTTCCACAGAAATAGTAGGTAACAATCATCTTCATTATATTTTGATGTAATGAATTTTCTTCTAAATTTGGCTGTAGACTGTCAACTTAGTGATTAGTTACTCGTATTGTATATATGAGTTTGTACTTTGATTTGCAAGGAAAAGTGTTTCTATTGGTTTTATTATGGAATTGATAAATCAACACTAATCTACATGCCTATTTTGGGGTGGATGAATACTAATCTAGAGATATGGGATCCCTTCTTGAGTCTTTTGGGGCCCTATAGGTATTTCATTTTCCAGTCTTTGTCGTCTTGAGAAGTTGGAAGTCAAAATCTTCATGAAGAGCTTGGGTGCCTAACTTCATATGCCATGAGCCTATATATGGGAGGAACAATAGAATAATCAACACATCCATTGATAGTAGGAAACTGGTAGTGGAAGTATTAGGTTGTGACATTAGAGTTCATGGTGGAGTGGTTGCATGGATGGAAATATGGGAATCGTAGCACTGCGAGGCTCGATATGCCATCCCCAATTCCCATTTTCATCTCCACATCTGGTTCTTCCCCCACTTGCGATCCTGCAGGTATCAGAGGTGCCTGAGATTCTGAGACACCTATATTCAAGTTTCATCACCATACCAGGGACTGCCTCGATGGTATTTTTGGCTTTCAAATTAGTCTTCTGCATGTAAATCCACCAAACATAAATCTAGAACAAATAATTTCTACAAATCCAAATCAAATTCCAAATAAATGTGTTTAATATGTCAATAACCCCAAAATGAGAATATGGTGTTGGCATCTCAAAAGCACGACTGGATGGGCCCTTTGGGCTCAATCTATGTGGTTGGCGAATCTGAGGTGGATTCTAAAGTCCATCCAAACGATATAGTGTGCACGTTGACTGATATGTTGGGCTTTAACATCAAAGACGAAAGGCTGGCTGCGATGGAAGCAGGGTTGAAGGATCTTGAAATTTACACAGCTTGGGATGGAGCAGGTGTAGCCCAAGCCCAGGCTGAATCTGAGCTGGGGCAGTTTTTGGTTGCAGCAGGTGGTCTGACTTTTGGTTCTGTTTGCTGCTCATGTTCTTGTGGTTTTCTTGATGTTTTGGGTTATGTGTTGTTGTGTCGACTGGTGGTGTAACATGGCAGCAGCTTTTGCTTGCATGAGGATGTAGTTTTTCTGTTTTGTTTTGAGTACTTAAGCTCAAATGTAAATGGTGATCTTTATGATGTGAAGACTCGATTCAATGTAATCATTTTGGATAGTTAATAAAATTTAACCTTAGGGCCTGTTTGGTAGCATGGAAAACAAACATGGGAGTGAATTTTGCTATAAGAAAATAAGGCTAGGCACAGGACAAGATGGACTTCATCCTGATCCCATTAAGTTGTTTTATCTTCAAGACGGGATATACCTCATCCCGACCCCATTCCATCCCAAATGGGAATGGAACGGGACAAGATGAGATGAGCATAATATAGAACAAGTGCAATCAAGTCGGGTTCGCATTATTGCCTAATGTCAATCAATTCATTTGTTGTGTAGTTAAAATAACGTTATAACTCCGATATAACTCTTAACATGGGTGAGCCGTTACGTTATGACACTATCATGTTATGGTATCACAACTCCGATATAACGACGTTATGTGGCCGTTATTGAGATAACGTTTTTTTTAATAACGCCGTTTTATGTTTTGTTCTAATGCATTAAAAAAAATCACACATTTCATTGTCGATCGAACCAGAACCCTAGACTTATAGGAAAGAACCAGAACTTGCCGTTGCCAATCGCCAGAGAACTAGACCTCGCCGTTTGACAAAGAATGAGATAAGAAGGGAAGAAGACGAAGAGTTGATCGCACTCTCTCTTGCGATCTCACTCTCATACTAAGGGAAAATGTTTTTTCTTAAAGTTTTTTGTTTTTAAATTTAATGTTATGAACATGATTTACTTTTTTTTTTTACTATAATAACATTAATATTTTGTAGGGGTATTAAAATATATATTTAAAAAACTATTTCGTTATATACCTCGTTATAACCTATAAGGCTCTCGGACCATTATGAGTCCGTTATCCATTTTAACTGCATAGTTCTTTGTAATGATCACTAAGATGTATTACTTGTTTCGTGGGGTTTTTTATTTTTACCTTTAGCATTTCATAGAATTATTTGTATCTATACATATATAAGTTATAAGTTATAAACACAACTCACTCATCGAACATATATAAAATGCTAAGGATTTGGATGATTTTCCTAGACCCAACAATTGGTCCATACTAGCTATCATAGATAAATTGGAAACAAAAATCTTTTAGGCTGAAATGCATATCAAGTGGAATTGATCGCGTAATTGGATGCCCACCCCTATAAGAAAGTCCTGAAACCATTAGGGTAAGAGATTTGAAATATAACCTTACACTCTCGTAACTTCTAGTTTAATAGGGAAAAAATGGAGAACATATCGAGCTAGCGGCTTGCAACGAACGATTCAAACTTTTTGTAAAGAGCCGCTTTGCATCACAAATTCCCGTCCCAAAACTTATTTTCGCCTCACAACAATGCAATGGGCGTTTCAGTCGCAACGCGGTGGCAGCGAACGATATTTGGGGCACCAATAGCCATTTTTAAAATTATTTCTTAATAGTTATTTTAATTTTTTATATATTAATTTAATCAGTAAGTAAATATTTTTAGTTAATAACTAATTTAAATATAAATACATCACAGAATATCAAATCAGGCTTTGCTGCCCTAATTGCAATAAGATCTTGTACGAAGACTAAATATCTTTGTATTTTGTTATAGATTGGATTTTTAATTTTCATGTTATTGTGTTAGTTATGGATTGGTTACTTAATAGTCATGTTTATCTTGTAATAGTCATGTTTGTCTTGTTTGAATTATGGTTTATTAATAATATGCAAACTATATAAAGTTCATAAAAATATTATATTATGATTCCACTTCAACTTCGTTGTAATTCCACAATGCTCGCAACACTTGCAGCAGAAGTCAGCACTTCGTCTCGACTCCTGCTTCAGACAATATAGATATTGAGTAGTCCCAACTTAGAGCTTGATAACAACCATTTTAAGTAATTGGAACTGGGTGGAATTGTAGTCCAATGCTGTCCCCTCTCCTTTTGTCTGTGATCATTGTTCAGCATGTTATTGTAATTTTTTTTTAGTTTGTTTATCAATCATTCTTAACATATATATTTAAATCCAACTATTCTTTTCCATTTGGTTTAATATATTCATTGGATTTTAGCTGGTCCTGTTAAATGCTGCATGCTGCCTGCTGCCTGCTGCAGACCCATATTTATCGATATTAATACTGAGGGCTTTGTTTCTTTTGGGTGTTCTATTCTAGGTGACCAGGACAAGGATTTCGCCTCTAGAAGATGGCTTTGGATCAGTAGGACCAGTTCGTAGAATACATCGTAGATATGGCGCTACAACTCCTTCTAAAGGATCAAGCTTATCTCGTCCTGCTAGCTCTAGTCCTTTTGGGGCAGAAAGAACCAATGCTTCAAAAAGCTTCTCACCCATGTTTAAGGAGAAACTTGAATCTGGAGCATCAACAAGCAGCAGTATGAAAGTTCTCCCTGGAACTTCAAAGAACAGCAGTGCCAAATTCCTGTCTGTGGATTTTGAAGCACCCATCTCTAATGTTTGTGTCTCAACTGTTCATCCTCAGTCCAGTGACGTGGCTAGGAAAATACTGGAGCATCTTGATAGAAGTATGCCAACTCCCCAGAAAAAGAGTGAGGAATTAAAGCTGGCTACTTCATGGAGGAAACCTTCTTCTCAGTTACCTACTAATTCGCTGAATGCACAATTCAGTAATTCTCTTGTAGAAGGTTCTGATTCTCATCGCAATATGTTTGGAAGTAGGTTTTCTGGTCAAGGGAAGGAGGTTGGAGAAACATCTCTGCCTAAAGTTCAGCCTGAGCAGAGTAAAATTGATGAATCTACTGATGCAGTAATCATAAGCACTACGGCATCCAATACAGTTTCTAGTAAAGCTGCCTTTGGGCCGAGTGTAGTTCCCAATTCAAGGCGCTTCTTCGATTTCAACAAGAGTCCACAATTCAATGCACAAAATGTAAGTAAGTTGGGTACTTTATTTATCTACATGTATTGTTTGCTTCAATGTCTAGCTAAGACCGACCTACGGTGTTTTTGGGTTCTTTTTTTCATGGGAAATTATAGAAATAGTGGAGATAAGAGAGCTAGTTAGAAAGTTTTCAAGCCATGATCTTAAAAATGTCTTCGTGTCTCGAGTGTTCAATGGGGAAAATATTCTTAGCCACTTCCCTCATTTCTCTCCTCTCTTCATTATGTTTCACTATTTCTATGTTATCATCACTATTTCCATGGAAAGTAAAAATCAAACATACCTTACGATTCTTTTCACGGGTATTTTAGGGCTGTAGTGGTATGTGGCAAGCAGGAGAAGGTACTCCTGGTAGTTGTATATGTTTTTTTCCAGAAAGAGTTGTTAAACATATAGTATCGACCGCATATTTGGACTTTGGTCCTCTGTGAGTGAAACCTTCTGCAAATCTTGGGCTGCTGCACCTGTTGATCTGGATTACAGGGTGTGGTTTTGAGAATGTGTATGTACACGTGTGTGACATGCTGCTAATTTGTTTTTCAAATGAAATTATGCATGCAATTCCTTCTGAAGTGATTCCTGCACCCCTAGTTATCCAAACTACACGTTACAATGATAGAGGATAATAAGTGAGGACATGTCAACTATTTGATCAGTGAAGCCAACCTACATTTTTGTTTATGAATTGGTTGAATATGCTGTAACCTTTCATTTTAACAAGTTGAGAGTATCCTTGTGGTTGTGCTTACAGTTAGTTTTCTTAGCAAATTGCTTTTAAAAGCCACATTCGAGAAATATGTCCACAGTTTCTTCTAATGTTGCTCGTTCTCGTTGTAAACCAACATTTTGTGACCATGATATGATTCAGACTCCTCCTAATCGCTAATATCTGTCAAGACAGGAAATGATACCAAATTTAGTGACCATGCGCAATAACACCAAATTTATGAACTGAGTGGACAGTTAAGGTGTCTTTATGGACGAGAAAATCATTGTATACCTTCACAAGGAAAAGAAAAATTTAGCTGACACATTGATCTGGCTCAGAACATTGACGTGCTAATTGTTTTTCCTTATTAATTCCTGAAGGTTTCTGACGGGTTTGGTGAAAGGTCGCAAATTGGGAAGAGTCGGCAATTACCGCAACAGAGTCAAGCTGATGGCCAATATGTTTCAAGGTTTCCAAGCAGTGATGCTGCCCCCAAGACGCTAGATGTGCAAAAGAAGCCTCCTAGACAGTCAATTGGAAGTAAACCAGAGCTGACCTCTATATCTATTGGAAAGCCTGATCCAAAACGTGCAGCTGCTTTTGTTAATGGTTTTGGTTTTACTTTTCCCGTGTCTGCATCTTCTGGTGTCCTTTCCGAGCCTCCTACACCTTCCGTCATGCCATCATTTGGTGCAGGCAGTTCGCCACAAAAAGAGGAAAGCACAAAGACTCCTGCAGTCAGTTTTGACTTGAAAGCAGGTCCTTCATTCAGTTTTGGCTCTAAAAAGGTTAGCCAGAGTCCTGTGTTCTCTTTTAGTTCAGCTAGCCCATCCCCTGATAATGATTTTACAAATCCAAAGTTCACCTTTGGATCAGATAAAGCCAGAATATCTTTCAGGTCAGTTGGTGAAGATGCCATCTGTTCATAGTAATGCTACTCATTTCTTGTTCGCAGATACTGTTTTTTCTTTTTTTCTTTTTTTTTCTGGGCTTTTTCCCATATAAATTGTTACTGTGACAAGCTAGAGTTGGTTTAAGTTGGTATTAATAGGCTGCTGTTCACCATTACTACAGTTAATTGAAATTATTATTCCTGCTTTTATTGTTATACTTGTTTTATTCAAGATTTAAAATCCATTTTGCATGCCAATTTATCCTTTGGCTATGGAAGGATTTATTAGCCTCAACTGTAGCAGTAACTTGCTTTGGTGCTAAGACAGCTCAGTATACTGAAACCCCTAGAAGTATCAAGGTCTGCCAAAAGCTAATGATATCCCCAAACTCGAGAAGGTATTATGTCAATTCTATGTAGTTTATCCAGTCCAGGCACATTCCTTTTAGTTTTGATGCATATTTTGATCAACTTGCTTGTTTATTGTAGTTCGATCAGCAATGAAGAGAATTGAATTACTCTTTGGATCTTGATGAGGTATATGGACCCGGGTTTTGTAATGGGTTGCCTCTCTGCTCAAGTATTCTTATCATTACTGGTTGTGGAGTACATCTAAGTATCATTTCTGTATGGTCATCTCAATTGGTGTCAACTGCTTGGCATGAAACTAAATGGAAGACATCCATTTGACAAATATGATAGATTATTGTCTGTTGGCATCACTCCTTGAGCCTTCAACCAGTCTTTCCAATCGCAGTATGCCGACGTGTATGCAAACTTGGTTGGGGTTTCTGTGATAATTCTTGAAAGACATGGAACTTGGAGAACTATTGCAAACAAGTGCCTAATGAGCATGAGGTGAAAGAAAAGCTTCTAATTGTTCTGCATGCCATTGGAAAACAATGACAGAAAGTAACCAAGGAAAAGATAGCAGTTCCAGGAGCGTTTACATTTTATTTTTTTGATGAAATGTTTGATATGCAGTGATGAAGTATATGTATATTGCATTACAGAAAGTAGAGCAAACTGTACTTTAACTAATTGGGATTGCACTTGCTCTTTAGAGTGCTGTGTAGTGTCTTCTTGTCCTACAGACTACGTCAATACTAAGCTGACCTTTCTGTTGTACCAGTTCTTACAACACCTGTGTAGTTGTAAATGTCTGCTCTGCATCATCTGTCCAGAGACTCAACATTTTATCATGTGGTCGTGGTGGAATGCATGGGGAAACAAAGTGGTGGTAATGGTGGGACGAAGGGAAAGGAGAATACTGTGTCGATTTCATTTCAGATAACAATCTTCTCTGGCTTGAGACAGATTGGTTTTTATACAATTTCTGAACAAGACAGAAGGCCGGAAATTGCACAATACACTATGATTATGTTGCAAAGAACAAGATAGGTTCAGGGCTAAATCACATTGTGATAAAAATTTATAGAATGTGAGATGGGAATAGCATGACCGTAAATTGGGCATGACACTAGTGACGATCCCAATCCAACAATCCCTGAATGGATGAATTGATCCCCGTGGTTACAGTGACCAGACAACGAACAAGTTTTCTTGTGAGGATTGATGATTGAGATTTTTGTTATCGAAACTGAGTGGCACAATTTCACCTGGATTAGGTTTTCACACAATAAGATTGCGTTTTTAAAAATATTTCACTAGATATCATATAGGTTGATGATATGCATGGTAAAATGAAGAAAAAGGGCAACGACTATTTTCGACACTACTAATTTAGCTGACAGCACCTCCTACTTTCTGGAGCACACCATCACCTACTGAAGAACATCACTAATATAAATAAATAAAAAATCACCATCACCTCTCTTCTATCTCAGGAACATCACTGTACCACTTTGCCCCACCACCACCACCACCTCACCCCGCCATCACAATGTTGCCTTGCCTTGCCCTCGGCCAGTCACACCTCTTGTCTCCTATCTTCTTCTTCGGGTTCTTCTCATATGTTCTTCATCTCTTCTTTTTCACCACTAGCGGCACCACCCCGCCCCGCCTCCTTTTCTTATTGTTTTCTTTTTTTGCCCTTGAGAACCCCCATTCGCACAAATTTGCTCGATGGCGGGACAAAAAATCAAGGAGAAAAGAGAAGAAGACATGAAGATAAGGAGGCGGGGTGGAAGTGCGGCTGCTGGCAATGGAGAAGAAGAGAAGAGAAAAGGATGAGAGGAGAAAAGAAGAAGAACAACAATAACAAAAGAGAAGAGGAAAAAAGGAATGGTGGTCGCAGGGTGATGTGGCCTGATGTCAGAAGGGGTGGTGCAATCGGCAGGGAGGCGGTGCAATGGTAGTGGTTGTTGTTCCTAAGAGAGAAGAGAAGAAGATAAGAAGACAAGAGGAACAATGGTGACAGAGAAGTTTATATTAGTGGTGTCCTTCAACACATCCAAAAAAAGGGAGTGGTAGCATCTTAGCAAAACTGGTAATGTCAAAAAGTTAGGTTAAAAATAATCTATATGAATTGACTAAACGGTCAAAACCTGTGAAATTTCCCAAAAGATAATAGAAAAAAATAAATTAAAAACAACATTTGGATCAAAATGCCGGGAAAGGAGGTATATAATGATGATGAAAATGTCAATGCTTCACAGCCTGCAGGCTATAGGAAAAGGATGGGATCTAAAACATTTCTCTTCAGCAACACCCACCACTCCTCCATCTAAGGGGAAACTTTCATTTCGATCTCAGGCCGGCATCGAATTCTTCAGGAAAAATCTATCTTTCTCATCAATCAAGGTTTGCCTTTCTCTCCATGATCTGTGTTTATTTGCATAGAATTTGTATTGTTCAACCAAAATATATATATGATGAACAAATTCTGAATTACTTGACAGTTGGTTGCATTGCAAAAACACACACTCAAAACAAGTGATCCACAAATGAATGATCTTGAAATAGTATTACTTTTTAGAGAAGATGGATCAATTTTATGTTGTAATTTAGCTAGAAATTTGAGAAAGGAAGCTATTTGTGTAAACACCCATTCACACAAATGGTCTTCCATTAATTCCTTCTTGCAATTCTCCAAGACACTAAAAAAAATAAAAAAATAGTATGTTTTTTGATTTCAAGGTTAAAGAGTGAAGGAGAAAACCAGAATTAAGAGTTGTCGAACATGAATTGTGGCAATTTTTCTCTTGAATATGGAAGTAGAACATTGAGAAAGGAAGTTGTGTGTGCAACACCCATTTTACTATAGTGCTTGATAAAATTCTCTCTTGCAACATTTGAAAATACAGTGTGTTTTTACTTCAAGCTTAAGGAGTTTAGACATTGTTAATTAATAATGATTTGCGGAAACATGAATTGTCGCTATTTTCATCCCCCATATGTCCATTCCGAATGCGTTTGAAGATGGAAAAATTCTGCAGGTGGGAAGCTAAGTCATAAACTAGTTATTTTAGAGGAGCGGGCTATGTACTGGTGTACAACTAACCCACTTACCCTGAGTTTCTAGTTTCGCATCTGATCCCTGAAATGTTAGTTTGATAATTTGGAAAGGTTTTAGGTTTGACACCGTGTTCTAGTTTGATCTTTAATCATAAATGTTATTTGAAAATTTTGAAGTTCTCAAAGTATCTTTATGGTATGTGTTTGCTCGCTTTGCAGATTCTTAAGAAATCCCATGGTCTATTGGGTAGAGAGCGCTGAGAAACTTGGAGCCTTGCATTATAGACATAGTTATCACTGCATTCGTTGATTTGGTAAGGCCTTAGTTTGGAGAATGTGGACTTTTATTTGACTGCAGGTAGTTTTGTGATTGATTTTTCTGTTGCAGGTTGTCTGTAAAAATAAAAAAAAAATGGATCCTCCAACTACAGATATTGGACCTAATCATAAAGTTGAAGGGGCGAAAGAACAAAATTTGTTGTTTAAATGTGATATTTGTGATACAGAAGTAGTTCATAAAACCGCACAAGTGATTCTGCCTGGGTTAGCTATGGCTTGTGTTGATAACACCACGGGTGATATGTTCAAGAGCCCTGCCTCTGTGGCTGCTGATGTGAGAAAAGAAATGGTGGAGTATCTCATCCAAAGAAGTGAAACAGTTGTTGCAGAATCCTTAATTCAAGACCCTGGAGCAGATGTGCTAATTTCTTACCATCCTACTAATATCATAGCAGATTTAGTTGATGATTTTGCAAGTACAAAGCAGAACTTGTTTAGCCGAGTTTCAGGATGGCTATTGAGTGAAAAAAGGGAGGACAAGATAGATGATTTTATACAAGAGATGGAATTAAATAAATTTTGGTCGATAGACAGGAGAGAAATGGTTGCTCAGACTTTGCTGAGAAATGTTGATTATACAAACAAGTATCACTGCACTATGAAATTTGATGCTGCCGAAGAGCTTGACAAGCACAAGAAGCAATGTATTTATAGGTCTATGAACTGCACGAATGAAGGATGCAGTGCTAGATTTGGTGCGATGCACATCGAGAAACATGATTTAGCCTGTCCCTTCAAGATCATGCCATGTGAGCAGAAGTGCTCAGCTAGCCTCATGAGACGTGAGATGGACCGGCATTGCATAACAGTCTGCCCAATGAAGCTTATGAATTGCCCTTTCTACTCTGTGGGTTGTCAATCTACTATTCCCCAGTGTCATAAGGAACAACACTGTGCAGAGTCTTTGCATCATCATGTGTGGTGTATTCTCAAAACAATTCACAAGGAAGCATCAATGGAGACTTTGGAACATCGCGTCGAGCTGTTGGAACAGGTGGGGTTTCCTTCTTAGCTTTTCGGTTTTCATATTCTTGATGGCTATACTTCTCAACTTTACTCCAATTGAACCTTAAAATTTTCTGAACACTTATAAATTAGGTAGTCGCGAAATCTTATTTTTACATATTTCTAGGGTCACGGTTAACAATTTAGCTTCATTTGTCTAAACTATGGATTGAAGTTGCAATACTAAGGACTTGTTTGACATCCTTTTCTGTGGTATAGTGCATGTGCTATTCTCCTTTCTTAACCTTTCAGTATCGCCTACCATGCTTGTACGACTTAAAATGACCACCTGGAGAGTGATGAGATTTGCATGCTAAACATTATATTCAGAAACTTTGTGGTTTTTTAAGATAGGGTCCTTTGAAGGTTTATCCCCTGGAATGATTCCTTTGATTGATTGGGATATTCCTTGATGTAGAGCTTGAAACTGCCGAAAATGGACAATGGCTCATTTTCCAGTGTATTTTGTTTAAGATACCTGCCGTCCAAATGGGTGATTACCAGCTTTTCAATAGGTTTTTAGTGGAGTTGATATCTATATATTCCTGTGCAAGATCTGTCCAAAATAATAAAGTTAATAATTGCATTTTTAATAAGTAACCATGGATCTTTAGGATGATTCGATTTGGTAGTCTCATTTCTGGAACACCATAACTGGACAATACTATACTTAAAAATACAACATGATAGCTTTTTTGAATGCATCTCTGTATATGTTCGTTGTGAAAAATGATTTCATTGGGACGATTTGATAACACAATGTTTGACAGAACCCTGTTTGTTTCACATATCTTGTTTAGTATACTCTTATTGCACATAATTTGTTGTGTTTCTTTGTGCTTCTATCGATCTCCAATGTGAATGCAACTGCTAAATGTTCATTTTGTTGAGCAGTCGACGGATTTCCATGAAATGTGTGACATTGAGGACTTGAGATTTCTAAGTAGGACAGTTAAAAGGATCGATGCCCAAATGGGGCCGCTAAAACACTATGTCCCTAGTACAGTGGACAAGGAAGGCAACGAGAGTATAGACATGCCGCAACATTCATGGATCCAAGGGCAGACCTCTCAAGAACCAATTCTTCATGAATCAGATGCTGAAATTCAAGCACAGGCTTCGAAAGAACCAAGAGGTCAGATTGAGGAAGCAGGCATCCAAGTGCAGACCTCTCAAGAACCAACTATTGATAACTTGGCGGCGGAAAGCCAAGTGCATATATCTTCTACCGAACCAAGAGCTAAGTTGGAGGAGGCAGGGATCCAAATGCAGACTTCTGAAGAACCGATGATTAACATATTGGAGACTGTTATCCAAGTGCAGTCTTCTAGAGAACCAAGTGATGATAAATCTCAAGAACCAATTATCGATAAAACTGAAATCCAAGGGCAGACCTCCACAGAACCCAGAGGTGAGGTGCAAGCACACACCTCTTCAGAACCAGGGGGTGATAAATCGGACCTGACCTCTCATGCTCCAATTATTGATAAATTGGAAACTGAGACCAATGCGCAGACAATTGCAGTACCAAGAGGAGATTAATAGTGTCATGAAATGCATCCCAAGACTAAATTTTGAAGAGGACTATTATAGAGATTATAGGTATTACAGTGGCTTTTTTTTGTGTGTGAGTTATAGCATCAAAAATTTGGTCCACAGCCAGAATATTTGTGTTAACTCTCAATTCAAGACTTAGTATTTGCTGATACCACCAAGTTAAAATGGTATCATACTCGCTCATGTTACACCGGTAGATTTTCTGTATTTGTTATCTATTATCCACATTTTTTCTTTATCTTTTGGTGTGTGGAGGAATAGCGCTCTACATGGAAAAGACAATGCAGTTGGATCCTCATGTCTATCGGAATGAATCAGGTTTGCATTCCGTATCCCAGCTGATCTAGCCACTTCTCAGACCCACCCGGTTACCCGTTTATCATTCCTCAGATCTGGACAAATTGCCATCCCTAATGCTGCAGTGAATGGTCTTGTCTTGCTAAAAAAACATTACACTAGAGGTTTGCCCCACACATTCTAAATTTTTGTACTAAACTCATACACCTGCAACAGGCCCCAACCGTCTTCGCAGAGTCCTAATCTAAGTGTCCAACACTGTTGACCATGGGTCTGCTGTCTGCATTGCACAACACCTCCTGGACCTTGATTGACACCCTCTGAAACTTGAGTCTTCAATTCAAAACCACAACAATAGCATGCACAGCAAATTATATAGTACATTAAATACATACATAATAGTACCTGGACAACAAAACTAGCTAAGGGGGATCAAGTACCAATCACTAATGAGGATAAAGCCACACAGGGGCCTGATCAGATAAGAAAGGGGTTGGCTTGGTAAAAGTACCTATCCTGAAGATTGAAGAGGAAGAAGAAGTTAGGTCAGATGGTAGAACACGAAATGAATGCTACCGATCGATCACATTAAAAGCATAAATGCATAAGATAATATGAACGCTCATGAATTGACATTTCGGATCGAGTTATTTATGTTCCTTATTGGTACAATACATACATTCACTCCAACCAATATCATCTTACAATTCTATTTTGT
Source organism: Berberis vulgaris (assembly GCA_963556465.1). Classification (NCBI taxonomy): domain Eukaryota; kingdom Viridiplantae; phylum Streptophyta; class Magnoliopsida; order Ranunculales; family Berberidaceae; genus Berberis; species Berberis vulgaris. The sequence goes on from OY747135.1 coordinate 79,019,499, forward strand.
GGACACAACATTCTCAACCTTTACATTAACTATCTTACCTGGTCTGATATTAATGAAACATCTAATTACATGCAGTGATTTTTTTTTTTGGAGTTACGAATCGCGGTTTAGGCTCGGGCTGATTCTAAAACTCAACACATTCGGATGATTATTGCATGATTTTGTATATGCTAATGATTTTTTGCTAGGGGTTTTTTCAATTTCACATCTAATGGAATTAGAAATTTTAGAATGTACTAATATTTTCAATGCCTAGAACTCGAGTTGTAGCGCATATTGATCCTAGCCATGGAAATAATATTCTAGGGGTGGAACAAGGAAAACTTTCCGATATAACACGATCTTCGACCCAAGTGCGTATCTCTTTAGAAATTTTCTTTTGGTCAGGGCCAACTAATCTAGGCTACAAAATTTACTTTCAACATTCACTTATGCATTCGGAGCTGCCTGCTAACCAATGATCATGTATGCAGGAGAATCCGGAATTCTTGATATATCTGACTATGGGGTCTTAATCAAAGATAAGACACTCCATAATTAGCACACATCATTACCCTAATCAACAACATTAGAAACTAGCAAACATATATAATTTGAAAGTGCATGATTTATGAAACTGACACAAGACAACAACAACAACATAAGATTCCTTAATGAACTTTGCTTCAGATACATTTTAAGACAGTTTTCATCTTCTTCTTCTTCTTCTTGCAACACTTCATACTAATTAATAAACAGTCTTGATGGGGATGAGACTCAATTATTAAACGTAGTGTTTGTCATTCGACACTTCTCAGGTCCCTGCATATAACAAACTACAATAATTAGTTCCGAAAATGACTTATATGTTGTTATTACGGTGTGATTAACATGGAGAAAACTGCTATGAACTTTCTGAGAAAACTACAATAATTAGTCCCTATGAACTTTATTTTTTTCATTCATATTATTGTGCATGTGATATTGAGAGAAAAAAACTTATTGGATCTTTAGGGCACTTGCGTTTTCTATAAGATTCAATAGTCAATATAACTTTCGATGTCTTACCTTCCCAAACTTGGCTTGATTCTTGGTCTCCAACATCAATCCAAAATGAATATGGGGAAAGTGTGCCCACTAGCAAAGATGAATTAATCAAAATGTCAGGATAAGCTCAATTACTACACAATAAAACTAAAGGAGAGCACGTTTAGGTGTCGCTCATGTAAATGTATATGAAAGCCATTCTAGTTAATTTGTGTGAATGATGCCCCATAGGAGACAGTTCATTTCGTATAGGAGAGACCAAAAATAGTTTTCAGTCACATACCATGTTAGCAATCCTCCTAATGTCTATAGAAATAGCAATGTCTTTGATTGCAATCAAATGAAATTTACGAAAAAATTCCAACACAACCGAAGACATTTCAATTAAGAGAAAAAATTTCTTTAATTTTCTTAGTATATGATTATATTCGTCTCACATTTTTCGCTGCAGTGCTAAATGCTTCCCTATGGCTGATATCAGGATTATTGGCCTTGATCCTCTGAATCTCTTCTCTGCAAATTGGACGAAATTTGATTAGTGATTTATTATTAAAAAAAAATTCTATCACTAGACAATCATTATATGTGCAACTATATATATAATTACTTAAAACATTTCATACTTGATGAACTGGTTATAGGCTGAAGGAACTCGGTGCTTCTTCTCAGGAGCTGCACACCCATTCAAGCAAGAAAATAGTTAGCTAGTTTATATGAAGTAATACATATGCTAAAATTCAAATTAACAAGCAAGGTTAGAAACAAGAGGAAGTAACTTACGGCGATTTACAACACGCTCAGGAGTAGTCTCATTAGCAGTAGTAGTTGTGGATACTGGCATTGAGCTGTTGTTGCTCTTTGATGAGGATGAAGACCCCATTTCCACTTTGCAAACCTGAGGAATGAAGCTCTGTGCCTGACATTTGAGCTACCATTTCAAGTCAAAAGTAAAGTAATTTAGGTTTCATAAAGTCACAATGGAGAGATAGAAATAGAGATTATTCTTCATATCTCATATATTATCATATGTTACAAGAATGTAAAGCTTAGTGAGTCTAACACTTATGAGTGAGGTTTTGCAATCAGGATGATGCGGCATTATTAGAGGAAGTTTTTATAACCTCAAGATATATATAAGCACTTTGAGGATTTCATCGTTCTTTCAAGCCATGTTTGTTAGCCTTTTTTTGGATTTTTTTTATGCTGCTACTCCTTCAATAGATATTGTTTGTGGTTATGTTTTAAAGAGAAGACGAAAAAGTGTAAAAACACAAAAAATGGCCAAAACAAAAGCCTGGCAAACATAGCTAGCTAGACTTACTCTTCTTTCAAAATCACGCCATGTCACCCTAGTTGCAAAACACTGGTTTCCTAGTATTTTCAATTACTTATTGGTCTTTTATTTTTTGGCAAGTGGGGTTCTCTGTCTTGGATCCAACATGGGGCGATCATCGAGAGAGAGATTGAAAGAGATCAACCTCAAGAGAATAGATCAAAGCTGTTTATCTTAGAGAAAGGAAAGAGACTTGATTGAGATGACTGAAAACAGTTAGAAAACATCCCCATGACTATAAAAAAGAGGCTCTTGATTGACACTTTGAAAGGCTTGAGATCCATCCTATCAAAATAGGTATCTCAAGTCTCAACCTAAGTCTTTTTTTTTTCACTTATTTACTATTCAAGTATGAACAATAAAACACTATTTTTCAGAATATGTTTCCATCCCTTTTAATTACAAAGTACAATGTAGGTGCTAAAGGAAGAATTATGATACCCTTTAAAAAAAAATGAAACCCAAAACCCTAGAAAATGCTATATACAAGCCTAACTTGAAAATTGAAACATTACTTTAGTCTGGAAATACAGTCTACACAAAAAGCAAAACTAGGTTGAGTAGCAAGTAGTAATGGCGGCTGATATAGCTAGCTAGGGTTACTGTCAATTTCAGGGGTCACTTCATACATCAAAAGAAAACCCTAGTTTTCAGAGGCAATGTTAATAGATCTCTGAATTGCCTTTTGGAGTTTGTGCGCTATACCAACCATTGGGAAGACTAATAAATATCTCACTCACTAACTCACAAAATAAGCCGGAGAGAATAAAAAGTGGTAAAGAAAATATATACATAATTACAAGTTGTTGTATGAAAATTTTGATGGTGTTTCACCTGGATATCTTGCAATGAAAGTGACTGTAGCACTGCACCCATATTCACGGACCATAAATTAGTGCAGTGACCACATCTGACAGTCACGATGTCGAATAAGCTGCTGCATGGAACACTCACCTGCAAAACCACACAAGCCAAATCAATTTCATGAATTTGATGAGTTTTTGGTGTTGTTTATGGGGCAACCTCATTTCATGTTAAAGAAGAACAAACAACCCTTTTTCATGATTCGATTAGTTCATTCTATAGAAGGGGCCAAAAAAAAAACGCCATTTTTTTTTGGGGGGGTGTGTGGTAGAAACCTATTTTTCAAGAAGAGATATAACTAGGAAAAACATGTTTTAGAATTTATGGTGTTATAAGAAGGATCCCTTTATTGGGATGTTTATTCTAAGAAGAGATCCAGAAACAAAGATCAAGAGAATGATCGATCTTCTTGGTTTGATCTAGCTAATATGAATTGCAAGGAACCACAAGCAAACACACACACACACACTTTTTGTTGAACTCATCACAATCAAACCCCATCTTATCTTTTGATCATTTTGAGATTAAAAAAAAGTACAACCCTCCCCTAAATGAAGCTAGATTGTTTTGTTTGATTTGCAACTCAAGCAAGAAATAGTTCAACCTAATTTCATGGTTCAACTCAAGCAAGAATTGGAACCCCATACAAGAGCTGAAACGGAACCAGGCTTTATTATAGAAATGGAAAGAAGTTTCTTTTCCATCAGCTCTCTTTCTCACACACTCACCACTAGCATGGTATCACTTTCCCTTGACAGAAAAAAAAAAAAAAAAAAAAAAGAAGAAAAAAAGGAGTTGTATAGATGGAGACTTCACTGTTTAATTATAAAAAAAAAAAAAAGAAACCTTATCATCAAAAGTAATGAAAAAAAAACTCATTTCATAGATTGCAAAAATATAATAAAAGCAACCTCTCTCTCTCTCTCTTTCTTTCTTTCTTTCTTTCTTTCAAAGATCGACGAAGATTTCTATCTTGATATATAGGAATATATGTAATTCATGGTGATGAGATTATACCGCGAGAACGATGTTGCAAAAGTTGCAAGGAATGTAGCAGAGTTGTTCATGAGGAGATGATAAATCAATGCAGCTTGACATGATGTTTGTGAATTCTAATAATTTCTTCAAACAAACAAGAAGAAGAAGAAGAGGAAGAAGAAAGAAAGCTTTGTGAGTGGAGAAAGCAAGCAAGTTAGCTTAGCTTATATGCTTGATGGGAGAGAGATGGATGAGAATAAAAGAGGATTCAAAGAGTGAAGGGAGGACCAATAATCTTAGCTAAAGAAGGAAATTAATAGTGGAAAAAGTGGGTTTAGATTGCAAGCAATGGTTTTCCCAAGAAAGGTAAAGAAATTGCAAAGTGAATCATAGATTAGGAGATGGAAAAAAGTTGGGTTATTGTAAGCTAGTGAAGATTAGGGTTTCAGTAAGGTTTTTTGGAAGTAATAGATGGAGCCATATACGTGTTCAGTAAAAGAACTGTTAAAGGGTTTGAAAGGTTGTAAATGGTACTGAATGAAATGAAAGGAGGAAGAATAATCTTGGAACATATATAACAGAGGGATGAAGCATATATATATATTTATCAATAAAAAAAAGTATATATACCCACATTTTTTAATAAAAAGAAAAAAATGAACTGGGGCATTTTGCAGGATACTAACTCCAAGGAGTTGTTTGTTTACTTCATGTCAAGTACTTAGTACAACAAGGATAAGCCACATAGACATCTTGTTTAGAGATCTACGTCTAATAACAATTTAAAAGTTGATGGTATCGTCTGTCACAAGTCTTAATAACTAAGCTAGCTTACACTATTTATAAAATATATATATATATATATATATATATATATATATATCTAATGGTGTAGACATGCTCTTTATGTAATAACGTAGGCGATTTAAACTTAATCAAGTTTAATTTGGATCGTCTGCACTTAGGTGAGTGTAAGTCTACTGCAAAGGTGTAAACTCAGCTAACGATTATTACAGTTATGACAAGACTTATAGTGGATGGAATTTCAGGATCGAGTTTTAAACTCCATCACAACATGTTAATAATTATTGAGTTAGTCCAACCTTGTTTGCTTGCTTTCAAAAGCAAATATACTAGTTAGCTTACTTAGTAATTTCTGCTAGATTTTATCAGTGATCCAGGTTTAAAAGACCCTCTCATGACTTATTTTGGTCATGGAATTCATTAAAAAAAAACCCCTCTTCATATACAAATTAGGGGTGGGCATCCCATCCCGCGATCCCGATCCCGTCCCGATTTTTTCGGGTCTTAATGAGATTGAATAATTCCATCCCAATTTAGAATGGGATGGGATAAAGATTTTCAATTCCGTCCCGAGCTAATTTTTTAATATTTATTATTAATATTATTTATTTATTTATTTTAGGATTGCAATATTTGGATACCCATACAAATTCACTGATGTATATAACATTTTAGCATCTCAATTTTTCTCTCACACACACATCTCTAGGTTAATCTATTGATTGTAAATTTGTAATCACTTATCTCATTCCTTTAGGTTTAGGGTTACTGAAGCCCACAAACAACAAAAGGAAGAAGAGAGATTCAAGAGGAGAAACCGAGAAAGAGAACCAAAAAAAACCCACCACAGTGTGTTCTTGAAGAGAGATTCAAGAGTAGCAGGAAGACGCACACGGCACACCACGAAGACGCACCTCCTACCCCTCTTGCTTCTGCTTCATCAACAACTCCATCAGCAGCAGTTCGATCCAACTTTTAGACATCTTCTTCTTCGATCCAGTGTGTTCTCGCTCAGATCCAAGTCGGCAACTCCAACACGCACAGTCGACAGTCGCACATGGCACACGACGACGACGACACACCTCCTCTCCCTCCTGCTTCCGTTTCATCGACAACACCTTGTTCGATCCAACTTTTAGACGTTCATCTTCGATCCAACTTGTTCTCGCTCAGATCCAAGTCGGCAAGTCCAACTTCTCTTCGATCCAACTCCCAAGCAGCCCTCCTGATCTCCCTCAGCCTCGTCGGACCGGATCCAACTTCTTTAGCTCTCTGTTGCACAACCCGTCGATTTTTACAGGTAAGATCCAACTTCTTTAGCTCTTTGTTTAAAGAAAATTGTTTGACAGGGTCCTAATTTTTTTTAGGTTTTTAGCTTTCAATGAGATAGGCGTGATTTGTTTGATCACAAGCTTCGAGCAACTTACAGGAAGCTGTTTTTCAGCAAGCAAACTAAGACATTGCAAAATATTTATCATGATAATCAAGCAAAATAGGATAATCAAGCAAAATATTTTAGCCCTGCTAATGATAATCAAGCAAAATATTTATATTCAGATTAGTATGCTCTGATTATGTACATTGATTAGTATGCTCTGATTAATATGCTCTGATTATATTGATTAGTATGCTCTGATTATATTGAAGGAATCAGGTTAGTATGCTCTGAATCTGATTAGTATGCTCTGATTATATTGAAGGAATCAGATTCAGATTATGTACATTGAAGGAATCAGATTAGTATGCTTTGATTATGTTCAGATTATATAATTTGAATATAATCTGATTATATTCAGATTATATTCCAGCTGATTATAAGCAGAGCACGTTGATCCCGTCCCGATCCCGTATGAACGTGATGGGATAGGGATGGGTCTATCTCGTCCCATCCCGTCTCGTGCCCACCCCTAATACAAATGTTTTGACAAAAATATGGTATCTTAGTATAACCAAATATTTAATCAGAAATTTTGAAAGTTTATTTACCTAATTGCAGAAGTGGAAAGTCAGATGTTGGTGATGTATTTAACTTCTCCCAGTTGTTTTCAGTTAAATAAAAATGAATTTTTTTAATAAAAAAGGTTATATTTCAGTAAGTGTAAAGAATTGTATCGAAATATTATTGTATTGTTGTTCATTGACTGAATACAAGCTTATAAAGCTAACTCTGACCTAACTTTGTGGAGATAGGAAACCTAAGACTTCTATTCTATCTGACTTTCCTAACGTATCCTATTCTGTAACACTGTTCTATTAGGTAGACTTCTATTCTTGAACACTCCCCCGCAAGCTGGACATATAGACGTAGACGAAATGTGCAGTTTAGAGGAAACTTTGAAATCCTATTTGGTGATGAAATCATTACTATCGAATGATTGTCGAATTCTGGATGATTCCTGTATGAAGAAATCATGACTCAATTCGAGTATTGGTATTGCTCAATTTGAGTCAACACAGATTTTGGATGATTCCTGTATGAAGAAATCCTGACTCAATTCGAATCTTGGTATTGTTCAATTTGTGTCAACACAGATTTTGGTAGTGATTCTTGTAAGAAGAAATCATAACTCAATTCGAGTCTTGGTATTGTTGAATTGGAGTAAACACAGATTTTGGTAGTGACCAAAGATGGTGGGTGTGAATAGCGAAGTGAAAGATATTCAAATTTCTTTCTTTTCCCTCCGTTTTTCTTCTTTTTCGTCTCTTCCTTGCTGTGTGATCTGATGTGTGATCGAACTTGTGACAGGGAGGACGAGAGAAAGATGGCGTGGTCTACATCTGTCTGGATGCTGCTGTCATGTGTGCCAGATATAAACGTTGTTGTCATTTGTTGAGTTGAGTAAAACTCGGGGTGCAAATAGCCCAGAGCTTTATATTAGTTTGAAGAAATTATTTCGTTTTCTTCTTCTTCTGGGACTTGGGCTTTGAGAGCCATGGTTAGATCTCGACTCCATATGTTGTAATTGGTAAGAGTAAGTGACTGTGAAATAAGAGCCACCCCAGGTATATGGTGAGGTGGTGGTGTTTGAACCACTGCTTGTATTGTCGCTCATGGTGTCGGCGGCTACGTAGTGTACTGGTGGCTCTGACTGAACTTTGAGTGCTAATAGCCTGATCTTTTAAAATAAGTTATTTTGTGATACTGAGTAAATCATGGGGTGCAAATAGCGACTGGGTAAAGAGAAAATAGGCCTTTCTCTTCTGAATGACTTATTCTTCACTGTTCCTCCTCACTGAAAAAGTCTTATTCACACTACTATTACCCTTACGCTTCCTAGGAGTTTGTGATTGGGTTTGTAAATTGACAGCCGCTGGAGACGACGACAACGATTCAATTACATGATGATCATTGGACAATCCTTGAACTATTGCTTGCTGAATATCAATTTGCTCTACCCCATATTCTGGCACATAACTTTGTGGATCTTTGAGTTCGGGTTCGAAGTGTTGTTCGATGAGGGGTTCTTCCATGACGACGGAGGTCTCCACCTCGACCTCTACCATGGCGTCTTCGTCTTTGACGTTGTTCAATTTTGTTATGGTGAAGACAGTGTCGATGTCCATAAGACAAGTTTCCTTTCAAAATTTGATAAACTTGCTTCTAATCAGAGTGTTCTTGTAGAGAAACACGCCAACCAAGATGAGGATGCTAAGAGTGTGAATTTTGATAGTTTCATCAGAGACATGCCTGAGGCACTTGAAGAGCGTGCACATAGATTCATATCTGAGCTCTCCAAAAAGCAGCGTGCTACTTTTAATTTGAAAATAAGGAAGGACTTCATGAATTTAGTTAAGCTGAAATACCAGTCAAGTCTTGCTCAGCCGGGAGAGCTTGTTGGTGTCATTGATGCTCAATCTATAGGAGAACCATCAACACAGATGACGCTCAACACTTTCCATCATGCGGGTCAGAAGGAGTCGAATGTGACGCTTGGTATTCCTCATTTGCAAGAAATTTTGATGAGGGCTTCGTGGCTGATATAATAGAGAGAATTAAAGTCGGCATTGTTCCTTTCTCTGTTGAAAATCACAAAGTTTCAACTATGTATAAATTGAAAGTGAAGGCCCTCTTATGAAGGTTTGTTGAAGTGAGTTGATGAAGGTTTGATGATTTGCTATTTTGCTGTTTTCGGATCTGTTTTGTTGTTGTCGCGTGTGATGGCGAGAGAGTCTCACCACTGCTGGTAGCGGTGATGTTGATTGGTGATGATGAGTTTGTTTGCGAAAGCGGTGGCGAACGAGGTTGTGGCTCGCAATGTGGTCTGCTATGATGTTGTTGAATAGATTGAGGTAGGCTATTACTGTTGTCTTTCCTTCCCGCCTCTTCGCCTAGGTAGTCGTCGGAGGCTGGGAAAAGTTTGATTCCCCGGAGTTTTAGGTCACCTAAGAACCTTTCTCTGATACCATGTAAAAAATTGTATTGAAATATTATTGTATTGTTGTTCATTGACTGAATACAAGCTTATAAAGCTAACTCTGACCTAACCTTGTGGAGATAGGCAACCTAAGATTTCTATTTTATTCTGACTTTCCTAACCTATCCTATTCTGTAACACTTTTCTATTAGGTAGACTTTTATTCTTTAACAGTAAGAGCATCTTCAATCATAATGTAAGGTTGTTTTACCATTGAAGAGATCAGTAGAAGTAGAGGATGCTTGAGTTCCAACCAAATGTAGCTTGTGCGGGGTTTGGACATGCGAAACAACAATGCCCTAGGAACAAAACATCAGCGAAACCTTACCTATGGTCTGGAGAACAATAGGGAAGACGTAGGTGGAACAGAAACAGTCTAATGATGGATGGATTATTGTATAAGGTAAGCACACATTTAAACCACGTACTCATGGAAACCAGGAAGGAGGATTGTAGTGGTCTTGGACGAATCCCACATAAGGAAAAACCAATTCAGGAATGGCATGGAATTTGTGCATATTTTGGACAATGTAACAGGTCAGAACAATCATACTTTGGTTTGAATGGAGGAGAATATGTAGATCTTCTGGATCAGAGTAGGGAAGAGGAGGCAAAAGTAGATATGGCTCTGGAAGTCGAGCAAGTTGGGATTAATGAAAATGGGTCGGCTGATGATAATGAAAGTGAGATGCTAAATTGAGATCAAGGGGAAAACAAACAAAGTCTCCAAGAACCCCAAACAACCTCCAAATGGTTCCTACCTCTTCATCCATGGATGAACAGGAATCCCTCTTTGACGGTATAGATGGAGGTCCACAATACCTCTCTAAGGTTAATTTTTTTTTTTTTTTTGAAAATGATAGAAGAACATGGCAACGGGAATGAAATTAGCAATGCTCTGAAGGAAGTAATTAAAAGATTGGGCACGGGTATGTTGAAGGAAGAACTCACCAAAAAAGTTCTATCGAAAAAGGAAGCAAATATGGTGGGTCAAAACACTACTGAAGATGAATGTGAGGTTATCACAACCCAGTCATCTAAGAAAGACACTCCTCGAAGATCTTCTCGAAGCAAGAAGACAAATTCTAAATTCGGGTAATTGATGACGATAATGCATATAGGATGCAAATGTCTATTGGAATCTTGTATGGATGCTACTTTAGAGCTAGCATTCAAAGGTCTCTCTGTCAGGGTTCATTGCTCTCCGGTTCTTTACGTCGACTTATCTTACATTTTGAGTTTCACATTAGGTATGAATTAGGTCATAAGGGTGATTAAAGAATTGATTGATACTTATGAGAGAGTAAAGTTATGACATGTGCACCAAACAACTACTTCAGTAGCAGATCACTTTGCAAGATTACTCTCCAACTTGAAGATCGTTGAACTAGAACTAATTAGGTTCTTTGTTGAAGTTTTGAAGCAATTTTATGTTTCGGTTGATGATGTAAAAACTGAATGTTTGAGTGATTGTAACCTTCATCATCCTTTTTTTTTTTTTTTAAATTTATTAATATAAGGTTTGGGATCCTTAAACCCCTGCTTGCTTTCCCAAAAAAAGGTTGTTTTACCATGTGGTAGTAATATAATTGTAACGTGTGCAAAGCTAGAACTTATCGTCATTGGTTAAGAAAGAATGTAATCACTTATTAGGCGCCAATTTTTTTGGGTGTTGAATTTTTCTAGAGGCTTAAAAAAATGTCTTTTTTGAAAAAGCAAATGGGTTGAGGCATGCTCTCAATTACAAATGTCGGGTTCGACTCCTTCATGTTTGGGTGGGACAATATCATCATGTAAATCAATTTTACGATCAATGATTTTCTCTTTCACTGGTCCTTTTTGTATCATTGAAATTGGTTTCTTGTCTTGCCTTATCGAAAAAAAATAAATTCCCATCACTCATGGAAATTTGATTATTCACCCTTAAAATCAAAATTTACGGAATATATCAATTCATTTCCAATGTTTGTTTTCCATGCTAACAAACATTAAGAACTTTATTGATCTAATGTTGTTCACGTGGGGCTAATGATGTGGAAATTCTTAGAAATGTCTTTTACATCTTCTAGGGTCTATTGCTAAGACATTTTTCATGAGAAATGAAATCTATTTCCCATGTTAGTAAAACTAATTGTCGTTGTTTGGTTGTCTATCTAACTGATTTTCGCATTACTCGCGAGAATCCAATTTTAGAAGAGGCATCGGAATCGAAATTCACATAATTGGTTTCAATTCTCATATCTGTTTTCCCTGTTACCTAACCGTCACAGATAAGTTTGTTGGCTCCCGTAAAAGGAAAAAAAAAATTTCTCAGTTTTATGAAAAAAAAATAAAAATATCTATGCTGCCTTGTTTGGGTGCCTTTTGGGATTTTTTGACACTTCTGCCCCTTTTGTGGATGGTGTTTGTGGCTATGTTTTAAAGAAAATGGGTAAAAAGTGTAAAAACCCAAAAAAAACACAAAAAAGACACCCAAACAAGGCAGCGTAGAATTACTCAAAAAACATCTTACTCATTCTCTCTTTCCCTCTTGTAATCTCATGATCTCTTGCCCTCCCTATTTCACCTTTTTTTAGGTCTTCGCAATTTCCCTACAGAAATTAATTACTTTTCTTTTGAAGTATGCCTAGCTAATTAACTTCTATCAATTAAGTTACATATTGATCATTAATTAATAGTTAATACGACACTGTTCATGCTAGTAATTTTAGAAGGCCATTAATACTAGATCCAGAAGTAAATGCAAACATGAACACAGATATGAATAGAACAGTAGGCATATAATACCATCTAATATGTGATCCTAATGTATTTAATTCAATTTTTCAGAAGAGAAACGTATCTAAAAAAAATCCTGGATTCATCGTTGATTTTCTCATCCATTTTGGTGGCCGCATAACATGCCCCCTTAAAGCATGTCAATATCATATAAGCTAATTGATGCCTGATCAGAACTCAATATTAAAACCAGATTCATATTTATTTTGTTTCATGATATACATATATATAAATATACAAAGGAAATTGAACATGTGAAAACCTTGGTACAAAATTACATAATACATATCTAAGTATATATAGTCAAATGATTCATCCATTTACGACATATCCAATGACCACTAGTTGAGATCAAACACAATGCCAAATGGAAGCCAATGCCGAGCAACAGAACTAATCTCAAAACATTTGTGACATAACTCCGTGAAAAATACTAAGATCATGTTCGTTCAAGTTCGCTAAAACTTTTAGGGTACTTCCACCTTAATTTTGTTATATTCATCATCATCACAAGAAGCTACATTCTACGTCATTTTTTTCTAATCAAAACTAGGGGAAAAAAACCATAATTTTGAAATTTTGGTGAATATGCTAGATAACCATAGTCAAGACCATCTCCAGGGAAAAACCCCTCGATAAGTGATCAGAAAAAGCTATAATCTACCTCATTTCTTTCTAATCAAGTAAAACAACCACAGTAATGATACTCACACACCATTATTGGAATGAGACACGAGTGAGATTTTCACAGTTTTCCTGTGAGTGCCATAAGAAATCCTGGAAGACAGATTTGCCGGAGGCAACGGGGGAGCCATTAGTGGGCTCACCCGGGCTGTGATTAAGTTAAGAAAAAAAAAAAAAACTTTTTCAAAATATATACTACTTGTGTTCCATAGATATTATTGCCTGTGCCTGATTTTTTTCATGGTTGACCTAAAACCCTAGATGCTATTTCAAAAAAGTTACTATTTTCAGTCATTTTTTTTATTTATAGGGCCTCCTAATAGTATAGTGTTGCAGAGTTCAAAATTGAGATACAGGCCGGCATATAGGGGTGTATTTCAAGTGTCCAAAAGACCTAAGAGAGGGACTAGTAAATATATACATGAAGGGAGAATTTGAAGGATGGAAGAAGACATAAATCAGAATAAAAGGCTTTGAGATAGAGAGAGAGATGAAAAGCCAAAAGGTTTTACATTATTGAATATCTCTTTTACTGTCTGCTAAGAAGGGGCCATGGATAGTCTGATTGAGCTTAATTTTGGCTCTGGTCCTTTTCTTCCCTTCTATATCTCAATGCCCTAACATGTATGTGCATGTGTTGTGTATTTTTTCAGCCTTGTTTGGCAATGGACAATAATTTGGTAGAGGATTAATTGATTCAATACTAGTTGGTTAAATTATGAAGATCATATGTTTTTTCTTTTCTTTTCTCTTCTTAATTGAACATATAGCTAGGTCACTTTCATTCGAAACATGGTCAAATCAGTATTAGGTCATTTTCGATATCCATATTATAGTTGACAATTCAAAACCAAATCATCATTATAAACTTGGAAGAAAAAAAAAAAGATAACCATTTAAAATCAAATAAATATCGCAAGAGTTTGTCTTGGACAAATCCTTTTCAGTTCGTAAGACACTGCCTATTTTCTTTTTAAGAGGTGACAAAACTCCATGTTTATCTTCTTGCCGAAACTCTTTACATTTTGGGCTCCAATCGTTTGATGATCACGATTTTCATAGTCCTTTCCTAATTATACTCTACTTTATGCTAGTAGATACGTTAGGGGCACGAGACTATACCCTTCACCGGTTCGATTTATTTCATTGGTTTTGATAGATCGACTTACATCAAATGCCAAAAAAATACCTAAACGTTATAATGGCTTTAATCGTTAGAAATTCAAATTATTAGTGGTATGGAGTCGATTATGAGGTACGAACAAAAAAGAAATACAAAAAAAAAAAAATTTAGATATATATATATATATATATATATATATATATATATATTCACCTTTTCAAATCATTACAAAAAACTTATCTAAAAAACCATGGATAACATGTCCAACATGAAGATGAATGGAGATTTAGGCAGAACAGTAGATTTGATTTCATTTGCTAGTGTCTATTGAATAGGTTTGGAGTTTAGCTGTCCCTGACAGAAAAAAGAAAGGATCTTTATTGCTTTCATGCAATGAATCAATGAAAGACCCATCATAACAGTATGAGAATTGGATTGATCTTAAACTGAATGCATGAAATGACTCTGCCATGAATGCACTGATGATGGTTTCATGATCAGTACACACACCTGACCTGCTAGGTTGACAGATACCCTCACCTCACCTAACTCACTCAGTTGGAACTATTTGATCAATGTTTTGACTTGCTTTCAACTTGGTTTATGTAATTAAATTTAATCAAGTAATTTACCAGATTCTAATTATTGATTTTTAAATGGGTCATGCATGAGTCATGACCTCATGTTTTCTCTGATTTTTAGTTTATACTTTGATAAATATACATTCATCAAAACTTATAAAAGAAACATGGGGTTTTTTTAGATGGACTAATATTGGTTCTCATCACTACAAGTTTTGATGATTGGAAACACCAAATCTTTGTGGTTCTTATATATGTTGTTTAATAATGTGGCTAATCTCTAATGATCGAGCCAATGGTGTTATGGTCGAGTGGTTAGGGTTGTGTGGTTTTATCCCCCACCTCCTAGGTTCAAGATCAGTCGGCGGCATTGTTACTTTCTTATGGTGTTGACCTGTAAGTCGCACCTTGTTGATAGGTTATGTGATCCTATAAAAACCCAGCTCGCTTTACAAAAAAAAAAAAAAATCTCTAATGATCGAGCACGATTTGGCAAACAACACATGTGAAACGTCGAGATAAAATGTTCCATAAAGTGTTCTCAAAATGTACGAAAATCACGCTCAATGTTAGATATGGAGCCCGTAAATATCCCTCCTCAGAGAAGCATTTGAATGGTTCACTTAGGACCACATCAAACAAAGCAAATTTAAGCTGCTGATATACTTTCATCTTTCCATTATATGTTCAACCTATGCTTTGACAAATACAAAATGTACTTGTTTAGACTTAGAGTGTAGGGTAAAACATTAGGTTTAGGTAGGGGGTACTTCCTTGTATAAATCAGGTACTCATTTTTCCGTTGGCTGGATAGACATTTTTGAACCTACGGGGAAGGCCGGGCTTTATAGATGTTGTGTTTAATCACTGTTATATCCCCAATGATAATAAGCCTCCAACCTGCAAAAATTGCATGCCAAGGAAAGTAAGATTCAACCCCTACAAGTAAAGGATTCCCCTACAAGTAAAGGGACATCCACAACCCTTACGTATAGATCAAGTACAAAATAAAGCTTTAATTTGTACATGTACTGCACTACTATTACTCTATATTCAACAAATAAAGTAGCAAATACTAGTCCCCACTTTACACAACCTATTTCTTCATTGAATCAACCTTTCATGAAGAGGTGAAAAATGGGGGATTTGGAGAACAGCAAGCAACTTTTTGGGAAGGGAGAGATATCATAAGTCCCTTTCTTTCTTTCTTTCTTTCCACTGTCCCCATTTGCTTAGACATCCCTACCAGCTAGCTAGGGTTAGGGTTTTTGTACTGTAAACATGTGTGGGGATGAGTGAATTAATTAAGCTTTGTTCACTTCTTTCCCAACTCCATTCCCATTATGGCCCAAAAACCCTTCCTCAATTTCTGTATCATTTTATCATGCAAAAAGATGGGTGAGGAATTGAGGACCATAAATGATGACATAGAAGACTCATGGTTGAAATGGAAAACCACAATTCAAAGTTTTGTACCTCCAATGTACATTTTTCATATATATAGAGTTGAGGAATTAAGGATTATAATGGCGACTCTTGGGATCTTTCCTTTCGAGAATTAAAGATTATAATGGCGATTCTTGGAATTAATGACTATAATGACTATAATGGCGATTCATGGGAGAGTTAGCACTTTTTGATTTAATGGCGATTCTTGGGATTTTTTCTTTCGAAGACCCCTAAATACTAGGGAGCTAGAAGAGGTCGCCAAATTAATGCATTTGTTGGATAGTCAGATGCTCTCGGAGGGCCTTGATAGTTTGGTGTGGAAGGGTAAAAGTGAGCTTCTCGGTGAAATAATTTTTTGATATGTTGGCTGCCTCTCATTATGAGACTCATTCCAACCCCTTCATTTTCTCTCACAAGAATCTGGTTTGGGTGAAAAATCTTTTTCCTCGGATAAATTTCTTTAGTTTGTCAGTGTTGCATGAGAGAATCTATAGGTTAAGGAAAAGAGGAATCCATACAGGAAGTCTTTGTGTGCTTTGTAATGAGATTGACGAGACGCTGGATCATTTGATGCTTCACTGCAGATTCTCCAAATCCATTTGGAGCAGTTTCTTGTCAGAATTTGGTTTGAGTTTGATGTTTCAAGGTTCCATTTTGGATTTGCTAAGTTGGTGGTCTTAAGCTAATCCTTTCCGGGGGGCGGAGTGGTTATGGTTCAGGCCGGGTTCCTCACGTTCTCATGTGGTGTGTGTGGAAAGAGAGAAATATGAGGGGTTTTGAAGGGCTCAACAGATCAGAGAACATTCTATTTTTATCGAGATTAGGGAATTGTTGTGGAGAATGGGTTCAACTTGTACTTTGTTTAATGACTTGATCTTTGACACTTTCATGGTGTCTTGACATTCCTTGATGTATGAATGATTCCCTCTGTCTTTTGTTTTCTTTCTTATCTTCAATAAATATCTTCGTGTTTGGCAAAAAAAAAAAAAAAAGGAATTAAGGACTATAATTGATGAAAGGAAATCATATAACATTTGTGTCAAAGATTAATTAGCCAAATAGAAAATGCCATGGAGATTTCCAAATTCTTACATATTTGGGTTTAGTAATTGGGCCATGGGTAACCCTAATGACAAAACCTATGTAATGAAACTAAACCATCCCTAATCTTGGGCCAAACCCTAGCAAGCCACCATTTTTTGTTGGAAAATAGTAAACTCTATTGTGACTCTCTAATCCTGGATTTGACTCTTTGACGTAACATCTTTTCATTGGCTTTTACTTAATGTTATTTTTCTTCTTCTTATAATATGTACTTAACTTGTGAATAATAAGTAGTACTGAAAACATGATTCGGTTCAGCCTGAAGTGAATTCCTACCTCTTACTTGAAGTAGATGATGATCTCAATTGAATTTTGCAATAAGTACCATCAAACACTACATATGGAAAAAGGAAATTTTGACCTTTGCATTTGCTGCGGATTGTTGTGTGACAACCTTAAGATACACACAACAAGATATTACATATGGGAAGTGCCAACGATATCCCAAATTTTAGGATTGGATCATAGTATTATTTTACTAACTTAGTCCATATAAACATATATTTGGGCAAAGAAAATTCTTTGATTCCGAAACATGTTTGGAATATGATGAATGATTGTGAGATTTCCAATTGGTTATGTTGTATTATTGCCAACTTTGCATGTTTCTAGCTAACAAAACAAGAAGCATCCATCCAAGAAAGTTAAAATAGAAATCCGACTTTTATCATGCTTGGATTCAGCTGTATGGTTGTCTCCATGGCGTTACATGCTCTATTTCTTATTCCAAATGGATTGTATTGATTTTATTTATTCATTTAATTTTTTAGGGACAATCAAATAATAAAAAATTCAAGGTTGTGAAGTTTTTGTATGGAACCACACGAAAATTGCTGGATTTTTTAGATTCGAAGTTCAATTACAATGTAATATACTGTGGCAGTAATATACCTTAAGTCGATGCTAACTAACAACAGATGTATAGGTTATGTATAGAATGTAGATGTGTTTTATTATTATTATTATTATTTTTTTAAAATGTACTATTCATAAGTTTTGGCCAAAATGCATATCAAAACTTATACATATTGCTATACATGTTCTAAGGACCAACATGCATTTCAAAATGCACTGGGTCAAAAAACTTGATCGATGTCAAATCTTACCGCAAATGCACGGTTATATATTGAGTTAGATAACGACAAGTACGGGTCGAATCCCATAAGAAGTGTTATACATTTTGGAAAACTAATTTTTAAATCTCTTTTGAAAAGAAGTGTTTGAAATAAAAATGCAAGGTAAAACCTAAATGTGAGAGTTAGGGCTTTGAGTTTACCATCATGAGTAGATGACATCATTAGGCCACTCTTAGATTAATCATTCCAAATTCATTAACACATCCTAAAGTAGATTCTCATCTCACCTGAGGATGGAAAATATGACATTATGAACAATTTGATTTCAATCTTAAGTATATTAGTAACCTAAGAATCAAATGTGGATTTAAAAGCATACAAGGAATCCAAACTTAAATGAAACACCAAATATTTAGCAAATCACAATGAAACTTAGACTAAGAAATATTTTCAGATGAGAAAAAGTTGGAGTTAGAAATTGAGATTCAGTCATTTATATTATTGATGCTTTTTGGGCATTGATCCATCAATCTTCATGACCTTAAGGCCTTTGTGCATAACATACTAAAAAACTTGTACTCAATGATGTGGTAACATGTATACCACATAATTAAAAATTGTATTCAGTGCTGTGAAGATGGCACAGATGTTGCTACATCATTGAGTATATGAATTTTTATTAAAAAAAAATTAAGTCACAGTAAAAGTACTCTCGAAATGAACTATTTATTTTAATTTTAAATTTTCAATTCAAACTTTTGAACTTGAGTTTGTCTAGGCAACCAGGCTTTAAAGCCATTTTTTGGTCAAACTTAGGTTTTTTTTTACACTTTTACTCATTCCGTTTAAAACACAACCATAAACATTATCTATAGAAGAGGTAGATGTGTAAAAAACCCAAAACTTGGCAAAAAAGTTGCTATAAAAGCCTGACTGCCTAGAATTGGAGTTTGAACTTATAACTAACCTCTTTATTCGTCTAGATTCCATAGCATGAGATCCTAAACAAAGCTTAATCACTACTAAATCCCCTTCTATTAATAATCATCATTAGCAACTCAAAATCAAAATTAAGGCTCTAAAACCAAATTTTTTTTTCTTCAGTTGGGGGTTGTATTCAATTAAGGATTTTAAAGAGTTTCAAAGGTTTTTAATGGATTTTATGAAATCCACATGTATTTTTTTTTTTTTTAATGAATTTTAAAGGATTGGATTTTGATGAATTTTAAAGGATTCTTACGGATTTTTATGGATTATTATGAATTTTTTATTAGTCATAGAAAACCATGAAAAAACACCGTCTACTGAAATCATTGCTTGAGACATGCTATGCTAAAATCATTTCCTCGCCCAATTCATCCAATTTTAAATAGATTTCTACGACCTTTGGATGAAATCTATCTATATGGAGAAAAACATGGACTTTTACATCAACCTCTACCCAACTACACCCAATTTGTTTTTATACATTTAATTACTAGACATTATTGCCCTGACCTTAGCAACATCTTCGCACATCCCTTTGGTAGCATAAATATTGGATAACAATATACAAGTCGATTCCATTTGGGGTTCAAGCTCGAAGAGTTCCCTTACAGCCATTTCTTCCATTTTCACATTTTCATGCTTGAAACTCATCCAACTCTGTCCTAATTTTGATTACAAGATAATGAATCTTCTTGTATTTTTTTTCTTCTTCCTAGTAGGAATATAAGCAATCTGATGGATTTGGAGCAAAAAATGATATGGAAATTTCTCAAAAAGTTTTAGTATCCTTCTCATACTTCATTATTGCAGTAATGCTTAGAATGCTATTGTATGAGAATTCATTATTATCGAAACTAAAAACCTGAGAAGCTAATTAAAGACAATGACATTTATAGTAAGAATCAACCAAAGTGTTGTAAATGACAACCGTTGATCCATCACCCAATTTAACAATATGACATGAATCTGAATGACAATATTCTTCATAATGGTATATACCTTATAAACGAAAATCATTGTGTTGATGGAAACAATATTTTTGTGAGACATTTCATCAAACAAATGGCGTAACTACACCATAGCAAAAGAACACGGGCAAAAGATGAAAAGGGCATAAAAAATTACAAATTTGAAAGCCTCATTGAAATATTAAATGTTATGTGTTTTGCAGTAGTAGTTGTATGCCTGTATGGATGTTAATGAGTCCAATTGTGACGGGGATGCATGGTGAAAATAGTGGACGCACTAGCTATATATTTAGATATTCAACTATATTATTTGTTCATCTTTTCGCCTCTAATTGAAATAGTATATGTATGAAAAAGAAAATTTTACTCCTTCCCTTTCTAGTATTCTTTATTGTTTGTATACATTTTGCTTGCAATCAATTCAAAACTATTGGACACTGACATTGGGTTTGCTAGGAGGGGTAGATTTAAAAACGGATGATGGGTTCAACTGAGATTGAAATGGGGGAGTTTGTTGATTTTCGTCATAAAGAACAAAAACCCTAGAAGAAGAGAAATAAATATAGAGGAATGAGAAAAGAGAGAAAGAGGAATGAGCGAGAATACAAATCCGTTGAAATATGAGGGGGGAATGTTGGATTTGAAATGACTTTAGTTATTTATACTTTCTACTTACAAATTTTTCAAAATCCATAACTTTAACAAATCCATCAAAATTCACTATTTTTTTTAATACCCATTGATTTTGGTGAACTTTTGAAAAACATGAATTGAATACCTTCTGATTTTGAGGGATTTTAAAACAATAATTTTAAATCCATATTTAATACCTCTGAATTTAGATGAATTTTTTCAAATACTTAATTGAATATCTCTGAATTTTAAAATTCATCAAAATCCATTAAATCCTTAATTGAATACATCCCCCTTAATCTATTTTTGTAGTGCCCTAAAAACAAACCAATGGGCTCACTCGCAGAGACATCGACCTTTTTTCACGTCCCTTTTTTTCAACACATGCAACTTTACGAACTTTCAACCCACTAACGTGTCACCGTGTGGACCAGGTCTTCACAAATATCAATCTCTCACGCACGCACGATGCACGTGCGTCATGTGTTTGAAACGCGTTTTAGCTGTTGTTAATGTTTCTATTAATGGTCCTAATTAATTAACCCATATTATAACCTCCTCTCAAACTAATTAATCCTTCTTATTGTTTATAAATATTCCTTCTAAACGTCTTTTGTGAGAGTTGGACTGAATTTTCTCTTCTAATCCTTCCCCCTATCACCCTTATTCTGATCAGCTTGTTATTGCCATCATGGTGGTCAAGATGTTGAAATGGTCACCGTGGCCGCAACCGGAGGCGGCGCCATCAAAGAAGTTTTTGATGAAGGTGAAACATATCAAGCTACAAGGACACAACATAGAACATGAAGATAACAATGAGAAGATGAAGAACATAGTGATAATGATCGAAATGATATGGAAATCACCTCCACAAGCCGGCTTACCATCTCTACGTAAAACACATAAGCGTAGCTCATCCCTACCCAAGAATTTGCACCCTGCACCTGCAGGGTGTGATATAGAATGGGAAGATGAGTTCGAAAGTGTTTATGATTTTTCCAATCCATCATACGTCTCATTCAATCTCCTTTACGTAAGTATATAATTAGTTTGCATATTCATAAAAGTATTGGTTTGTATTGGTTTGTAGACTAAAAGCTTATTTTTCAGGGACAAGGTGACGAACAAAAGAGTAAATTTGCATTGTTAGGATCGGTATCGATGAATATCGGAGAATTGGCATTCAATGATATTGAATCTGAGATCGAAAGAAAACTACCAGTGACTTTGCAGGTTGATGGTGGTGTTGCCAGCGAAGCTACCCTCTCGGTGAGTTCTCCTTCTTGTTTTCTTTACTTGCAAACTAGACTATCTAGTTGGGCTTGGGCTAAAATTGGCTCAAATAAAAGCCCACTGATTTAAAAAAAGTTTTCTCAACATTTATTTATTCTGCTAATTATGGTATTACATAATTTAAATGATTATATCTAGTGAGATTTTTTTTTTTTTTTCTAGTCAATGTTTCGCGCAATAGTATAGAGATTGGTATGGAACATGGTTTGCGAACAAAATATTCGGAAAATGGATCATTTCAAATGAAAAAAAATTGTTAGGTTATGCTACGTACGTAATGATATATAGTAAAGACTGTGCACATGGATTGAAGTTTCTTAATAGTTTTTTATATGTATAATAAAATAGTTAGCAAAAAATATGAGTAAACAGATTTCTTCGTAGGCTAGACGTAAACTTGACTATCAAAACAGGCCAAATAGTATACCTGACCATTTTGAATTTGTCTTGGTCAACAGATTTCTGTGAGCCTTGTTGAAATACGACTTGATTCAGGAGAAGTTGCCCAAGACATGACTGAGTCAGAAAAACAAGAAGGATTCATGAGAAAAATGAAGAGGTTGACATCAAGGAAGAAAAAGAAGAAGAAGACCGAAGGCGAAAATGGTGAAGAACGTAACGATGACAAAGGTTCAACCAGTCCGTCGGACACTTCTACCTCATTTGACTCAGATGACTTTTCCGTTGAAAAATTCGATTTGGGTTCGGCCCAACATGCCCAAGAGCCTAGTGGGGTGAGTCAGTCGCAGTCGCAGTCGTCCACAGGTTCAGAAACTCGGTCAGATTCGACTCAAAAACTCGGGTTTTGGAGGAAGAGGAGATTGAGTTTCAAACCATCCAAGACGAAAGATGGATCTAAGAAGAATAATTCCGATGACAATTCTATTACAAAGGTATAAATCATTTATTTTACGTCTATACTGCTTATAATACAAATATATTCAAAACTCTCTAGTATCGAAAATATTGATCAATCATCAACAGCTCCCTTTTATAATGTGCTAGAATAAAATGAAATAAAAATTATTATTTCAAAGCGTAAAATTTTGAAATATAATCTAAAACTTGATGGTACAATTAGGTATATGAGTTTATAATGGACTTTCGGTCTTGAATATCAATTTTCAGAAAAGAGTATCGGAGAATTCATCGTCAGGATCTGATGGAGAACTAGCCATCAGTAGTTGGGAGGAAAAGGAATTGATCAGCCGAGACGGACATTCAAAGCTCAAGACCAATGTATTCTTGGCTTCCATAGACCAAAGAAGCGAAAAGGCCTCTGGAGAAAGTGCTTGTACCGTTCTTGTTACTATAATTGCCAATTGGCTTCAATCCTACAAAGACCAAATGCTTACAAGATCTCAATTCGATAGCCTAATAATGGAAGGCTCTTATGAATGGCGAAAACTTTGTGAGAATCAAACCTACAACCAACGCTTTCCTGATAAGCATTTCGACTTGGAGACAGTATTAGAAGCCAACCTCAGACTGCTAACCATTACACCAAACAAGTCCTTTATCGGGTTTTTCAGTCCAGAGAAGTTCGAGTCCTTAAAGGGTGCCATGTCCTTCGAAGAAATATGGAACTCTATTGGAAGAAGCTGGATACAAGATGAAGAACCACACATATATATTGTAAGTTGGAATGACCATTTCTTTGTGATGAAGGTTGAAAATGGTACATACTATATCATTGACACATTAGGCGAAAGACTCTATGAAGGGTGCAACCAAGCCTACATTCTCAAGTTTGACGACACAAGTGAAATGTACAATATACCGGAGAAGGTCAATACAAAAGACAATAAGGATGAGAATCGTATTAGTACTAGAACTAGTGATTCAAAAACATCGAAAATAGAGGAAGTTGTTGAAGAGGAGGTGGTTTGTAAAGGAAAAGAGTGTTGTTTGGAGTTCTTTAAGAGGTTCCTTGCTGCAATTCCATTGAGGGAACTTGAGATGGAGCAAGAGAAGGGGACTAGTTCAAGTATCCAACTCCATCAAAGACTGCAAATAGAGTTCCATTTTAGTTCTTCTTCTTATACATTGTTATCTTCATAAGTGCTACAATGGCCAATTTGTACATATATACTATTCATGCATTAAAAAAAGTGTTGTTTCTTTGGGTACATTTAGTCTTGCAATTTCTTTTTATAGAATACAAGGTGAAAGGTTATTTCAGTCTAATCCTTCATTTTACTTTGAAAAAACAAAAGAAAAAGAAGACCTGTCAACTAATAATAACATTTTGTTCTCTTGTACCATAGTCAAGAGTTAAGATATAGTCTTAGAATCCTTTTGTTGAGTTCACATCTTGAATATGCAAAATTTAGTTTGAGACTATAAAAACTTGAATTTCTAGTAGAAAATGCTTTTGAAACCCTATATATTTTGGATCGTTATTAGAGCCTTATAACAAGAAACTCTAACAAACGTTACATAAGAAACCTCAAGAGGACACCATAGACCTTAACCGAAAGATCCGAAACCCCGTAGTGAGCCTTCTCTAATTTCTAACACCTTGAGTTCAAAAAAAAATTCTTATAACTGAGTTTGTACAAGTTTTCTTGATGGGTAGAAGTGCATCTATTAATGGACCTCTAAATACGTAAAATTGATTTATTTCTAACATCGTAATCGTAATCGTAATGCACTCCGCACATCCCACATCAAACATTTTCAACCCACATCGTAATGCGCCCTAAATGTTTCCACGCTATCTATTTGTTGGGTGGGTGGGTGGAGACTATAAGAGAAAGTATTAAGTATATGCCATTTCACAAGAAAGTTATCCTTTTCTGAAAAATGCAAATAATAAATTCGGACACCAACCAAAAATTAGAATATAGTTAATCAGTTAAGTTGAGGAACGTTATCTCATTCATTCTCATCAAACCGTCACTGTTTTAGAAAGAGATATTTTTTTTGGAAGGCTTTAGAAAGAGATATTAATGAATGAATTCAACGCCATCACCTCCTCTGTTCTTCCTTCAAACACGCTCGACTCATCACTTCTCATCTCTTTTCTTTACTTCCCCTTCTCTCTCTTTGTGTTCGATCTCAAAAACCCAATCTTTCAAACACACAAACTCAACCAGTCGTCCCCTGTTTTCCTTACTAGCCACTGAACATATTCAGTGAAAGCAATTGGTTTGGTTTGGTACAGAGTGGGTGTGTATGTGAAGAGAATAAAAGGAGCCATCTTTAGCTTTGTTTTTGCTTGCAAATTATACCCTTTTGTGTGTTTTGTGAATTGTGGTGAAGAAGAATGGAAGCTCAAGATGAAGTCTTTTCCTTGGAACTCCCTGCCCCTTTGGGTTGGAAGAAAAAGGTCTCTCCTTTACTCTCTTTTTTAATTTATCTCTCTGTCTACGCCAATTTCATGTTTGTTGAAAAGAATTTTGGAGCTTTTTGATTTTAGTGTACTCTGTAGTTAACTGTGGAAATTGGGGTTTGGTAGAAAGTGTTTCTAAGTTAGGGTTTGGGGAAAGTTGTATTTTTGTAGTGTATAGATGATTAGTACTGATTTTTGTTGGTGGGTTTTCTGATTTTGGATGTTTAGTTGATTAATTTGGGGTTAATTGGCTAAATTGCTTGAATATTTGACTGTTAGGTTTTGCTGAATAGTCTTGAATTTCATGGGGGAAATTGGTATTGGGGTTGTTACTGTTGCAATCTTTTAATCAGACACAGATTGGAAGATAGAACTTGGTCATTGGCTTTATTAAGTTCATGAGAAATAGTATTCAGTTCAAGCTACTTAATAAGTTGTGGTTTATTTTTTATTATTTTTTTTTTTTGAAAGGCAAGCGTGCCAGTTGTGGTTTATTTCTTTACTTGTAATTGGTCGTATTCAGTAAGATATGTTTAGTATTGTCAAATTTTCGTGCAGTGACATTTATTATAGTAATTGATGCTTTGAGGACAATACAATGAAAGGCGAAGAACTAATTAGGGTTATGAGAGTATAGGAAGTAGAATTAGAATTAGGATATTGAAAAATTGATTGGTTGAAGTATGCTTGTAACCAAAGGTAGTTGGCCATTCAACTGCCTGTTGTAGGTGAAGTTTCCAATTTAAAACTTTGAAATCATGAAATTGAGTCCTGGCTTTAAAAATGATTTATGAATTACGGATGCCTTTTTTTTCTTTGATCGTACTTTTTTTGTTTTCAGAATGAAACATTTGTTTTTGATGGAGAAGGTTAACTTTAACATAGTGGAAGTTTTTTGGATAGTGTGTGATTTGAGCAGTTTTCACTTTACCTGGAAATTTCATACATTGACATGAACAAGGACCTGAGTCCTATATAGAGTCGCACATTCATTTTCTGATTTCATTTATATGAAGTCTGTTGTTTGGTTCTTGGAGTTTATAGGATTGTCTCCCCACCATCATGGTCTAAACTTAAGCTGATTCTATCAAGACTATTTACCATGAGACATGGGGTTTTTGGCGAAAAGGGCTACATTGCTGATGGCAGTCTAATAGCTAATGGATGTATTCATTCTGGAAGGAAATTATGAAGCTAGATTTGGTTGCAAGGTTGACTCTGGAAATGAATTTGCCCTCATTCAAATTTGACACTTTTGTATTCATGGTAAACCTGGCCTCGGTGGTACATTGAGGGCTTTGGTTTGAAAGTCGATACTGTTGGTTTCGTTTTCATTTTTTTAAGGGGACCAGATCCAGGTGCTGTTGGAATTCCCACCTTTTCATTAATTTGGTTGTGCAGGCCCTTTGAAGGATGTTGTGGTTAGGAAGTGAGCCCTTGGAGGACTGTATAATGGGCAAGGAGAGTATGTGGTCTCTATTGACGGTTCGGCTGCTAAGATTTATCTTTTGTGTGGAAATTTAGAAACATGTGAAGTTTTTTATGGGCCTCTGAAAGCTATCTTTAGTCGGTATTGAAGCTATCTTCAGAGTTGGAGTTATTCTTACTAAAAGCGGAGCTGTTCAGCTTGGTGGCCTCTGAAAACCCCTGTTCTAAAGAGGTTGGGTGGGAACTAACTGATTAATAATACCATCTTATCAAAAGTTCATTAGAGGATCCCATCAGGAATTTTAGAGTGTATTGATTGTGATGGCATCATGGCAATGACAATCATAATGTTATTAGGTAGAGTAGGTAGAGTTGTGAACCCAAAAATGAAGAATGTGGCCTAGGTTTAAAGAAAAATATATGATAATATGGATTTCCCACTAAGTGTAGTTTAAATATGATGGGATATCTTCTAGACAAACGTTTTTAATCATCAAATAAGTTTATCTATAGGTTGAATATATGTATTGGTAAATGATTATTTTGATCTGTGTGCTTTTTTTCTTGACAAAACTTCACCATGGAAGGGACTTGCAAATGAGATCTTGCTTTTTGGCACCATGCTTTTTGGGTGGCGAGAGTTTGCAACTCATGTCTGTGCATTCGCTAGTGCATGCTCATGTACTATATTCTCGACTTCTTGAGGTTCTCAGTATCAAGAAGACGTGCCTATGGAACATGGTCACCCTTCAAATGGAAAATTTAGTTTGCAGAGATATAATCGCAAGTACTATTATGTAATTACATTTTATGACACTGAACAGTTATAATCACAAGGAGTATTCTGTAGTTGTGTTATTTAAACTGAGATGCTAGAAGGCGTAAGCCCAGTCAGAAGGTATTGAAACTCCTACCTATTTAGTAGGCTTCTCTACGTTCCTTATTGTAAACAGCATACGCATTTCAGGGAATTAAGGAATTAGGGGCTCTCTTAGATCAACGCTCAATGCACCTATAAAAGAGTATTATTGAGTTTGAGTTTGTTAACTTTGGTAGCACGGTTAATGATCCACTAGGAAAGCGATATACCTGGGTTAATGTGAGAAATGCACTTGGATAATTGATAATTTCATATCTACATTTTTGTTATTTTTGCAGCATCAATTTCAATTTATAAGCTGATTTGTAGTCTTAACACCTTGCTTATGTGAGCTCCTCTGCAGTTCATGCCTAAAAAAGAAGGAACACCAAAGAAGGAAGAAATCATATTTTTTTCCCCAACCGGAGAGGAGATCAACAGCCGCAAGCAATTGGAACAATACCTCAAGTCACACCCTGGCGGTCCTAAGATATCAGAGTTCGACTGGGGCACAGGTGAGACTCCAAGAAGATCGGCAAGAATCAGTGAGAAAGCGAAGGCAACTCCACCACCTGAGCCTGAGGAGCGTTCGAAGAAGCGTAGCAGGAAATCGCCAGGTTCTAAGAAGGAAAATAAATTAATAGAAACTTCTAAAGAAACAGAAAAGGGGAAAGAAGAGGAAACGCATGATGCAGCAGAAGCAAATGAGAATGATACGGAAAAAACAACTGAAGGAAAAACTGTTGCGGAGAAAGCTCAGGGTGCCGATGAGGTTAAACCGCAGGATGTAGAGTTAACAGATACCAAAAAAGATGAAGCTGCACCCGAAGATGCTCAAGCTGAGAAAGATGTCAAAATTACTAATGGTGCTGATGAGACCAAGGTTGAAAAGGTGGAGCAACCAGATGTCGAAGCATGGAGACTAGATGATACAAAACAGAAGGAAGTTGAGAAACATGATTCTGTCATTTCCTCCACGGAGCAGAAAGAGACACAAAATGGAAGTGTGCCTCAACCCAAGGGAGAGATCAAGGAACAAGAAGCATCGCATGAGAATCAAATGGATCGAGTTGTTGCATCCCAACCTCCCACCCCGAATCCTGTGAGCTGTTGAATGTACTTTCCTTGTTTGTCACTTCGTATTTTTTGCCATTTTCTCTTGTTCTGTCATATTTGCCTTTAGGATGAATATGTTGTCTATGTTGTTAATGTTAGGTCTGACTGTTCGTGGTGATTGGTGTCATCTACAGTACTTAGCAGAGCTTGTAGCATCTGTCTTGGTAAAAGTTAGGTTTCAGGTTGTAGAAATTGTTGTCTTTAATGGTGGTCACAACTTCAGTATTATTGTTATGTATCCAATTACTTATCACATATCTTGATGCTAGTGTGTTGAACTACGTCATTCTATTAGCTTGGTTTTGTTTGATTATCTCACTGAAGCTAAAAATGGACAACTGATTCTTGACTAGAAATTTTATATTTAGTTTATAAAATACTTGTTAGTATCTGTAAATATTTAGTTTCTTGACTTGGAGAAATAAGAAATCAAAATCAAAATCCACTTTCTTTTCAGAGGCCTTTCAGTAGTTCTGCTAGTCCAGTTAAGGTTATCCACTTCTCCAGTGCACTTGCAGAAGAGAAGACACAAAAGCTGTTTTTGAGGACTTGATCTCATTTTTCGGTTACTGCAAAGAGAAGAAGAAATTTGTGTTAGTATGGTACTCAATTTAGATAAAAACCTAAAACGAGTTCTAATACAAAGTTCTCTGCAGAAGAACATCAGGATCCATTGGGACATTCATTGTTGGCGTCTACGACAAACTTTTGAGTTTCCTTGGTCATAGTTCAACATGTTTGTACATGCTCATCATGGTTGTCTTAATAGATAGGTTAATACGAATTTGGCTATCATTGGAATCTTACGAAAAGTGCATAACTTGATGAGATCAATGAAGCTAAAGAGGAATTCAATGTATCCAATTTGAACCTGTCTAAACTTCTCAGTATTGCCTTTCATTGACAACATTTTCAAAACTAATAGTATTCCATATGCTATAGGCATTTTTGTGCCACTTATCTTCCTTTGGTAGGTAATGATTTTTGCATACAATTCAGAAAATAACAATGGCAGTAGTAACTAAACTAGGAAAGAATTCACTGAGGAATTCATGCATTTAAATTTGTAAATGAAAGATGAGGAAAGAACATAACCTGCTTCTTTCTTAGATGAGTTAATGACCACTTGTCTCTCAAGCCTCTTCTTTCGATCCTTCTTCACTTTCTCCAAGAGCTCTACATCATTGTCAGCCTCTAATATAGCAGCATTAGCATTGTGTTAGAGTTCTTCACTAGCTAGGGAGAGAGCAATCGAAGTAGTGAGGCATATAGCAAGGCTTCAGCTCATTTTGAAATGGAAGAGATCCATGGACTTGTGTATAGCTGACTTGAATGTAAGAATGTAGAATGACTCGAATAGGAGTTGTGAATTCTAACATCAGCTCAACCATTGTGCTTGATTATCTTAACTCTGTGATCTTAAATTGTATTGTTTGAGCAAGACTGATGAAACTCCCAAATCATTTTCTTGTCGCGTATTCTCTTAAAACAGCGGGGATATTTGTATGAATAATTGTCATCAGGTTGTGAATAATTGTGAAGTCCTGCAGCTAGTATCGCTTAATATATGAGCTTAGTGATGAACTAAGGCCAAATAGATGCAACCTTTCTCCACTGTTCCGTGGCTTTCCATTCAAGTCTAATTCTTTATTTTCGATCAATCCTTATAAAAAATTTTGTTCTATTGATACTAAACCATTTCAATCCTAGCCTTTTGATACCATCTCCACAAATCTTACCCGTGATCCGCAAAGACTTCACCATAGGCATTTGATTCTCGTGAAAATACATTTTCTTTTAAATAATGTTACTTACAAGAAAAAATTGTCTTGAGGGATTTTTGGGCTTATGAGAATTAAAAAGATTCAGGTAGCTTTTATGTGTGTTTGACTACTAAAGTATGCTATGCTCATTCGGCTGGGTATTTAAATGAGCCACACTCGTTTCTAATGTGAAACTACAGAGGGTGCATGCCCTGATGTGGTGCGCGGCAAGTTGAATTTTTTGAGGATGATCTCCCTCGTGTAGTGAGTCCAGCTATAAGAATTTTTTGTGGGCGGGCACTGAGGTTGATGGACTATCCTGTGTGAGCGGGCTTTGAAGCTGACGACTCTTTGTGTGGCCAGACTTAAAGGTTGGCAGGCTATCAAGTGTGAACATGATCAGAAGATTAACTAGGTGTTATAGTCTCACATCGTCTGAGCAATGAAAGGGAATGTGTTATATATATGCGAATTTGAATTTACAAAGTATTATACATTTTAAAGTTGTATTGACATTGAACTCAGAGCCCACAACACAGTACTCCGTGGATCATTCAAAATCTATAATTATCTTTATAGTTAAAGAATCATCACATTATAACACATGAAAAGTTGACAAAGTCTTAAAGTCACTTGGAATTTTATTAAGGATGATCTAAATCCAAAACCGTCAACATAACATAAACCTCAATTAGAGCACTTTTCAAAGTGATTTCTCGGAATATGTCGAGATTTTACGAAATATTTATTATTTTGAAGTTATCGAAATTTAAAATATGTCAAAAAAAATTTTTAGACAAAAAATAAATATTTTAATTTTCATATGTTTTAACATGTTATAACGTTATTTTAAAATAAAAATTTGTTATGTGAGTGATTATTTTATAATACATAGTATGTATTAAATGACTAGTGTAAGAATACTTATATAGTATTTAAAAGTTTAAAATGCGTAATTTATATTAACTAGAAAAAGGAAACCACGATCCTTGCTACAAACACTGCCATCCAAAACCAAGCAAAGAATCACCCCAAGCTTCCAAAAGAGATGACAAGGAAACTCGAAACCGCAAATGGAAGAAACCCCTTTTGTAGTAGATGCCAACCTCTCCCTCGACGGTGGTGTTGCGTGGCAATGGAGGCCACTAGAGGAGGGCGGCGCTTCCATCACTGTTCCATCGTCTCTTCTTCAAGAAAGGTATTGCATTTCATCTCTCTATCAAACAACCCCATTATTGATTCTAACAAAAAAAAGTTAACTTTGGGAGGAAAAGTATTGATTCCATTCCCTTTTCTAAGGAGTTGTCACAAGTCATGTTCTTTTTGGAGAATCTACTCTGCAATGGGCATTTCCATCTCAACAAGCATTGTATCACTCTTGGTTCTTTTACTACAAATGGATTCAACATCTCCTCTCTGTCTTCTCAATGCAATGGCAATGGCAATGGCAACTTCTTCTCATCATCATCAACTCTTGCTCTCTTTAGCTCTCATCATCTTCATCTCCTCCTCTTCTTCTATTGGTATGATTGCATTGCACTTGTTTGATGAATTGGGCAGACCCATTTAGGAAAGATGAAAGCTTTTGTGTTTCTATAGGGTTTGATGAATTGCACACATCCCACATATAGTGTCATAGGAGAAAAAAAATGGAAACTTTTGTGTTTCTGTGTTCTTTGTGTTGAATTCATGCTTGATAAAGATTTAGCTCATGCTGGTTATGATAGAATATACGTATTGTTCGCGGGGATGGATGGTATTGTTCTTTAATGAGTTTATATAGTTTGATTGTTGACGTACATCATTGATAAGTGATTGCATATTCTATAACTTTCGGAACTAGAATAACTATACTAGAGCCACTTTGTCTTTGGTAATCATATTTTCTCGCCAAAAGTTTGTTATGCAGTACGTGATATCTGCTTCTGATTTCATGTGAATTGTTTGAGATCCCATACTTTTTAAGAGAATTGTTTACTTGTTCCTGACCAAAAAGGAGGCATTTGTTTTGAAGTAAAAAATTTAGATTTGTATTTGTTTACTAGAGATTTCATGTGAAATTTAGAACAAGCTGTGCTCAGATTCTGAAATTGAGTTTATTTTATCTTCTTTTTTTTTTGCGTTTTGAGTCTTTTTGTTTTTCTCAACTGTAGAATTTGGGATTTCAATTATACATCCTTTACAATTTATTTTTTTCAGTTGATCGATGTAATTATGGACTCATTGATGGACTAATTCCTGTTTTTCATGTTTCACTTGTCGCAGTTCAAGCATTTACTGGGACGTATGGAGTAAATTATGGCAGAATTGCAGATAATCTTCCTCCACCTGAAAGTGTCGTGACACTTTTGAAAGCAGCAAATATAAAGAATATCCGGATCTATGATGCAGATCAGAGTGTCCTCAAGGCCTTTAGCAAGTCAGGCATCGAAATTGTGGTTGGTATTGGCAATGGGTTTTTAAAAGACATGAGTGTGTATGAGGATCGTGCCATGGACTGGGTAAAAGCAAATGTTGAACCATACCTTCCTGATACACATATACGTGGGATCGCAGTAGGGAATGAGGTATTGGGGGGTGACGGTGGAGGGGAGAATGCAGAGGTTCTTTTGGGCGCAGTCAAGAATGTATACAGCGCTGTGAACAGGCTTCGTCTGACTAATTTGATTCAAATCTCAAGTCCACACTCTTCGGCTGTCTTTGCTAATTCCTTCCCTCCATCTTCATGTGTTTTCAAGGATAGTGTCACGCAATATATGAAGCCACTCTTGGAGTTCTTCTCACAGATTGGGTCTCCTTTCTTCATCAATGCCTACCCATTTCTGGCCTACATTAGTGATCCAGAACATATCGACATTAAGTATGCATTGTTCCAAAAGAACAAGGGAATTAAAGACCCAAAGACTAATCTACACTATGATAACATGTTTGATGCCCAGGTTGATGCAGCATATGCTGCACTGGCAGCTGCTGGGTTTGACAAAACGGAAGTTATTGTATCGGAGACAGGTTGGGCTTCTAAAGGAGATCCAAACGAAGTAGGTGCCACAGAGAAGAATGCAAGAACTTATAACTTCAATCTGCGAAAGCGGCTTCTTAAGAGAAAAGGAACCCCACTTAAGCCAAAGACACCTGTGAAAGCATATGTTTTTGCTTTGTTTAACGAGAATCTCAAGCCCGGGCCTTTGTCTGAAAGAAATTTTGGGCTGTTTAAACCTGATGGGAGCATTTCATATAACATAGGATTCACAGGAATTAAATCTTCTTCTTCTTCTACACCATACTCCCTGCTTTTAGTAGCAACATGTGCGTCGCTACTGTTTCTGGTTTTAACTTCATGATGGTAACATCAGAGGTTCATTTAACATTGCCAAATTGGCTTACATTTTCTGTAATATTTGTTTATATATCAGCAATTCATTGTCAATTCTTGTTTGTATACAATACCCCATGTAACTTGTTAATGCAAATACTGGTCAATTTTTTATTTGCTCAACTATGTGTATGAACTATTTCCTCAATACAAAGGCAGTGTGCAAGTTTCTAAAGCTTGTCAGTGTTGTGGTTTCCCGACCTTAAGATGACTAATCGAAGCTGCGATGATCTGCATTGTGTAATTATAATTGATCCACAGATCATTTCACTCTTCCTTTTGGATCTCCGACCTCAGATCCCTGCTGTCTTTTTTCTCGCAATTCTATTAGCAATTGACTTTCCCTGATTAGTACGATATCGGCCCACGAACAAGCAAAATAAAAAGAAGTCTGTTATAGTTTTCATTTTCATTTCTTCTGTGTTCACATAAAAACAGAAGCTGTCACCGATTCTTACCACACTGTGGCCCTTTCGGAAAAACTATTTTTTGACCTGATCAAGTCTACCAGAACCAATATAGGCCAACAACATACAACCCACATTTTCCATTATAGAGGCTTAACTTGCCCATCAAGGAGGTCGGTCTTTTGGATGTCTCATCATTGACTTACATAAACCTCCAAAGCTTTAAGGGTTGAATGAAATACCTGTTGACAGAGTAGAAGCAGCACAGCTCTCATGAGCACATCATGATAGATTGCAATTCTCTAAAAAAAAAAAAAAAAAAAGCTCGAAATTGTAGAGAAGACGAATCCAATCATATATCAAGTGGAAGCAAAAGTGCAATTTTAGGCCCATGGATAATTGGAGTGGGTTTAATATTTCAACACCCCCTCAGTGCAAGGAAAATATTGAAAATTCTCGCAGCGATTGCACTAGACGATACTCGAACCCACGACCTCTGAGGACTAATGCTCTGATACTATGATGTATTGTTAACTCTTTAAAAGCTCGAACTTGTAGAGAATGCGAATCCAATCATATATCAAGCGAAAGCAAGAGTTGGGTTGTAAGACTACAACTATATCGGTGGGTACCAATTGTACAACTACACCGTAAATTCACACGGTACTACCGTGGATAAATACATGGGCAATTTTAGGCCCATGGATAATTGGAGTGGGTTTAATATTTCAACGCATCACGATTGGACTGTGATTTGATTTCTTCATTACTCTAATGGGTGTTGTTCAGTCATGTTCTTATTGTGTACCACGGTATAGAAATTTTCACATTGTTGAACTTATTCGAGCTTTTGAAGAGTGTTGGCTGGTTTTTCCAAGGGAATTGTTCAAAACAAGGGATCATATATTCTTCTTGTTACGTTTTCATTTAGTAAGAACTAAGAATTGGGTGAGGTTAAAACTCAACTTGCGGCATCTTTATCAGTTTATGGTGTGTTGACCATTTTTGGTTTTTAGTGGGTTTTGGGATCCTATAAAAACCCAGCTTGCCTTTCAAAAATAAAAAATAAAATAAAATGTGTAATTAATTATGTTTTTCTTTTCCTATTTTTTATTATCTTATTTTGACATTTAAAAAAAATGCTTTATTGAATATGAAGTATGAACAAGGAAATTTTTGATTGATAACTACACATTTTCTTAGCAATTTCTTATGGTTAGAGGCCAAATAAAACAGACAGACTTGTTACAAAATTCATCTTCAGTTGGAAAATGGATCAAAGTCGACAAATTTGACCAATGGTTTAAAATTTTTCAGTCATGGTCATTGCTTTTGTTAATATATAAATATACTGATTTTAAAAAATCAAATAAAAAAGAAAATGGGCCATTGAGAAATTTTTTTTTTTTATCACTTTTTCTTCCACCCTTTTTTTTTTTTGATTGTGTTTGTGATAAAAACCAACTAATAATGATTTACGTGGGGGACGTGATAGTAGTATACGTTCCCAGAATTAAATTTCACCTGGCTCGAAAATGCCCACTGTTCTCGAGAATTTCATGCCAATTAGGGGGTCAACTAGTTGTGCCAGTTCATGGTTGGTTGCATCAGAAATCTAATCCTAATTGATCGATAAATCATGAAAAGGTGGCAGAAACGTAGAAATCAAATCTGAAAAAAAAAAAATCAGATTCAATCAAAACTTGGTGAGACTTGAGACTGAAAACCATTTTTGATTGCTCCATCAGATAGATCATGCACAAACTTGTGACGCCTTAGTGTAAAAGTCTAAATTTTACATTTTAAATCGAGGTGGATGACACACAACGCGCAGTCTCCAATAGTATATGTACCATATCATCTTGGAGAAGCAATCCTCCCTTACATTCCATCAATCATTTTCACTTATAGCAACTTTGGTAACCTAACCAGTTCTTAAGTTATCAATCTGCTAACACGATTAGATTCAAAACATTCAATAATCTGCTATCTTGGTATTGTATATTGATGTGGATGGGAAGTGTGAAGATGAACTAGTCAATGTTCGAGAGGGGGGAGGTAGATATAATGAGGCCCTACGTGCATATAAGGTCCAAAAATAGCAATGGAGATTGCAAAGTCCATGACGAAAGCCTCAATTCAACCTTCCAAAATGTGCAAAAATAAACAACTAAGTTTGGATTTCTTGGTATGAAATCCACCAAACCTGTGTGCCTTTTTCTTTGTTTTTCTTCAAACACTTGGAACACCTTTCACTATAAGTAGCCAAGGAAGGTCTCTACACAATCCACATTCATTCATCAATCAAACAGAAAGGATAGATTGACATAGTAAGGGGTGATCTGTTGAACACACAAAAAACTAGTTAGAAAAATATGGGTTCAAGTAAGATGATTGCATGCTTACTAGTATTGGTGATAGCCGCTTCGATACACTCTGCAACAGCACAGAGTACTAGACATGTCGTTGGTGGCAACACAGGATGGACAGTAGGAACTGGTGTTTCAACCTACACCACCTGGGCTGCTTCCCAGACTTTCAGGGTTGGAGACACCCTAGGTAATAATTTCGCTCACACTATTTCATTTGTTACCGGAATTTTTTTTGAGTGTACTTGTATGTACTGAGCATGGTCACATACTTTTGGTGCTTCCCTCGGTATGCATCAGGATGCTCTACTTAGATCAAGAATAATAATGGTTTTTGACATTAATTTGCAGTTTTCAACTTTGCTACTGGAAGACACGATGTTGCAACTGTGACAAAGGCAGCCTTCGATGCATGTAACGCTTCTACCACCATCGTTCCAATTATGACAAGCAGCCCAGCAACCATAACTCTAAATTCAGCAGGCGAGCACTACTACTTCTGCACCTTCCCCGGCCATTGTTTAGCAGGACAGAAGTTAGCCATCAATGTCACTGGCAGCAGCACAGCTTCTCCACCAACAACCACAACACCAACCCCAACCCCAACCCAAACCCAAACAACACCATCCACCACAGCCACCACACCTACTTCTTCCACAACTCCACCACCCACAGCTGGCGGACCACCACCACCTAACTCTGCCGTGACTCATACCTTTGCTAGTTTCTCCACCATTTTCTTCTCCGCCGCAGCCCTCTTGCTTTAGATGCACTCTTGAGCTCATTTTGTGTGACATTTTGGTTTACTTGTATTTACACACTATACTGGCAGAGTCGGGAGTCTGTGATTCATTACATTGTTGACCTATATATATCAGTTTTGTTTCTAAATAGAACTATTGAACTTCAGATTAAAATTGTTTCAAATTCCATTTTACTATGTTTTGCCAACTACACCTGCAAAGAGATTGTGTGGACAACTTAAGTTAATTGCCTTGTAAAAACGAAAAATTAAGATGAACTACAGGGTGCAAACTCCTAACTCTACAAGAAATGCGCTTTGGTCATAATCCAAGCATATAACATTTCAAATCTTTTGAGCAATAACAATTGCCCACATAAAAGTGATGATGTGGTGCTCAGGTATCATCTTAATCCTGCCGTAGTTTAGGCAGATCAAACCAAAAAATTAGCGAGAATTGCTTAAACATAATAAGATCGCAACTTATACTAAATAGTATATCCAATGAAATGTTCATAATGTTGCTCTGGTCAAACATAATATCTAACTATATGTAAACAAACATGTTTGTTGCTTTTGACTTGTAAAAATATATATGACGAAGAAAAAACTATCGGACTGTAAATTGTTTTTCAGGGAGGTGTTCGACAAGCAACATGAGAAACTACTGTGTATTTTTCTACATCAAGAAAATTTGCCTCGTATTTTATTTCACCCACCTAAAATTTTCATAAGGCTTTCTGAAACTGTAATGTTGACGGAAACGGATTTTATTTCACCCACCCTGTGCATTTGTCACAATAATTGGAATCAGGTTAGAAGAAAACTAGCCATGCATATACATTATTTGTTTTTCAAAATAAACACGACAATTTCCATGGTGTTTATGCTATGATCTGCTAAAACCAAAGCTCTAGTACCTTGTCATCCATGCTAAAGCTTAAGCAGTTATTGATAAGAGATCAATGTGATAGAAGATCATCCAGATCCAAACCAAAAACATACTTTGAGTCGAGTTTTATCAAATAAATAAGTAAATAATCACATTTTATTTTATTTTTAAAATTGGTGAGATGCCTAGTCAATGCTTGAGGGGTGGAAGATAATGTAAACTTAGGTCGCACACGCCATTGAAAGGTCTAAACAAGGGAATGGTCACATTGAGAAGTCCATGATACATTCCAAGTTCCATCCAACTTCCATATTACATGAAAGACTATAAATTTGGATTGAACTGGTGTGAGCTCCACCCAACAACCAAACCTTTGTCATTGTTTTCTGTAGTCATCAATCAACACAAAAACTATAGATTGATAGAAAGAAAGGGCAGGCCTGTTGAACACACAAATTCCTGTAATTACAAAGAGATATGGGTTCAAGTAGGATGGTTGGGTGCTTATTAGTGTTGATAATAGCTGCTTCAATACACTCTGCAACCGCGCAGATCAGTGCTAGACATATAGTTGGTGGTAACGCAGGATGGACAGTAGGAATTCGTGCTTCCACCTACACCAATTGGGCTGCTTCCCAAACATTCAGGCTTGGAGATACTCTAGGTATAATATTGCATTTGCTAAATTTTCAATTTACTCTCTACATCACATAAGCGGAATTTTTTCCTCAAGTTTATAGTAGTACAAGTGTCCATTTGGTGTTTTTTTCCCTCACGGCAGGCATTTCTTGCATATGTCATTTTGGGGACCTCAAAAAAAAAATCTCGTAGTTATGATCTACAACATTGATTATATTCAATTTTTACATCACTTTTGCAGTGTTCAATTTGCCACCGGAAGGCATGATGTGGGAACTGTAACAAAATCAGATTTTGCTGCTTGTAATGCAGCTAGCGCCTACCAGTGGTAGCCTACCATATTGGTTCCCACTGTAACAAGTAGCCCAGAAACGATAACTCTCGACTCAGAACTGGCGAACACTACTACTGAGGCACCTTCCCTAGCCATTGTTAGGCAGGACAAAAGTTTGCCATCAATGTCACCGGCAGCAGCTGGGCTTCTCCACCAACAACCGTGACCCCAACACCTCCGCAATTTACTTCTTCAATGAAACCACCACCACCATCATCTAGCTCTGCCCCAGCTCATGCCCTTGCTGGCTTCTCCACCATTTTGTTGTCAGCTGCTGCTCTCTTGCTTTAGATGCTTTGTGGCAGCTGATTTTTCACTTTACTCGTAGTCTTACATGTATTTACACTATATATACTGACAGAGTTTGCGATTCATTTACATTGTTTTTGAAAAATTTATGTTCTGTCATTACATTCAAATAAAATTCTAGCACTTCAGATTAAACCTTCTTTGGAATTTGTTTTTATGGTGTTTGGTATAATATATATGTTGCAATCCCATGATATCGACTGGACCATGTTTAATTCTGATTTAGTTTTATAGCAAGAATAGTCCTTGGTCGACAAACTTGACCATGCAAGGTAAATATCTGATTAACTTTCATTCTTAAAACCAATTAAAGTGGAAACTCAACAAAAATTTTGATCCAAAATATAGAAGATCCTAAAAGTTAATCTGGAATGTGTAATGTTGACACAAATGTATTTTATTTCACCCACCTCCAGGTACATTTTCACAATAAGAGGAATCCAGGTAGAAGAAAACCAGACATGGATATACATTCATCCCCCCCGCCCCCCCCCCCCCCCCTATAAACTCAGTCAATTTCTATGGTGTTTATGTTATATGGTCTCTTCGAACCAAAAGCTCTGGTACTTGGTCATCCATTCTAAAAGCTTGAGCAGTTATTGGTAAGCAATTAATGTGATAAGAGATCATTCAGATCCAACTCCAAAAACCGAGTTTGAGTTTTATCAATCAAATAAATAAATAATAATCGCATTATTTATGAGATGACCTAGTAATATTTGAGGAGTTTTAGCTAGATATTTTAAAATAAGTCTCATACGCCATGTAAAGTCTAGCTAATACTACTTCTGTACCTTCCGCGGCCATTGTTTGGCAGGACAAAAGTTATCCATCAATGTCACCATCAACAGCACTGCTTCTCCACCAACAACCACCACCCCAACACCACCATCTACTACCGCAATTCCACCTACTTCTTCCATGGCACCACCACCAACATCTGGCAGATCACTAGCACCACGTTCTACCTCTGCCCCAGCTTATGTTGTTGCTGGATTCTCTACCATTTTGTTGTCAGTTGCAGCTCTCGTGCTCTAGATGCTCTCTTCTTGTTGATTTTTTAGTTTTAAATTTACGCTATAATGGGAGACTTTGCAATTCATATACATTGTTCACAGATTTGAGTAATTTTTACATTCAAATAAAATCCTTTGACGATCAGATTAATTTTGTTTGGAATTTAATTTTATTATGTTCAGTTGATTAATTTCGTTGTGATCCATGACATGAACTGAACCATGGTGTAGGGTGCTGCTAACTCTACTCAATCTGCAAGCACATATTTGAAGCACTTGATATACTATGTGGTGCTTGAATCTTGTAGAGTAGAAACAAAATCTTACACTATGGTGCAAATAATTCTGACTTAAAAATTAAGCCGAAATGTAGGAATTCAGAAAGGAATATGTTCAAATTCATTATACTGCAAGCAATCTGGAGCAAAATATATATAGATTGTTTAGAATTTGGGCTCAATATGAGATGCAATTAGGGCAATTATCACCCCCCTTATGTTAACCTATAAAGTAATTTTATCAAAATGATATGCAAATTCTATAATAAGAGTGCACACTTTTTCAAAGACTTTTATCATATAGAATGTGTCGTTGAGGCTGTTATTGTTACGTATCACCATCTAATAATAAGAAGTGATATACATCTAACAATCATTTGATCATAGTCGAGTACATGGCACAGATCAACTTTAGCAAAATATGTCAGAACCAACCCAGACTCAGGTCTAAAGCGACAATAATCTTGGAGTTTGGCCCGGGACAATAAGGCCCGAATACATAACTCTGGACTATAGTAGGCTCAAGGTTCATTTGCGCAACTCTTGGTCCATCAGACATTGAATCCCAAAGAGAGTTAAGTGCTAAAGAAGAATAGTCATGGATGGGTAAAATTCTAAGGGAGATCTCCTCCCTCCGTCACACCTTTAATGGTAGAGTCAATGAAGAAGTGAAATACTTATTATATTAGGTGAACAAAACGGATGAGATAGGTACACACATGCAACCCTAATTTTATCAATCTATCTTCATCCTTGTTCAAGTGCCTAACTTTACCATCGAAGAGCCTTTCGCCGCCACAACGGTGGTCTCTGATTCGCTGTTGTTCATTTTTACAAGTAAAAAATCAACAGGAACGGATTTGACACAATCTCTTTTTCTGTTGCTCTTTCATCTAAACTATCAATAAAAAAGATAACTGTTTGTAGGAAAAAAAGCATTAAACGATATAATGTAAAATAGCATCCTCCATCTGTCAAAATCTAAAAAGCTTTGACCTCATGCAAAATTTTGCGCCTTTTCCAAAATGATGTTATCAATATAAGTAAATTACTGAGACATACATAGAAAATTACTCAAAAATTACTGCGTATCAAGTTACCAAAATTTACCCAGACACCGCCTTATGGTTTCAGAAAAAATAACACTTATTTCTTATTTGTTAGTTTGGATGGGAAGAATCGGCCTTGGACAACAAATTTGACTAGGAATAAGACTTTATATTTTTTAAGACCTTTATAATCAATGATATTATTTGAATATTTGATCATTTTTCCATTATTAAAACCAATAATAAAATAGAAATAGTCTCACATGCATTGACTCTCCCCAAAAACTTTAATCTAAACTATTACCAGATTCGAAAAGTTTTCTGGAATGCGTAATGTCGACAAAAATGCATTTTATTCGACCCACCTCCATGTATTTTGTTACAATACATTATCTATTTAAT
The DNA here is from genome assembly GCA_963556465.1 of Berberis vulgaris. Lineage (NCBI taxonomy): Eukaryota > Viridiplantae > Streptophyta > Magnoliopsida > Ranunculales > Berberidaceae > Berberis > Berberis vulgaris. Next base: position 79,061,905 of record OY747135.1, read on the forward strand.
CATTTTTTGATATTATTTCATCAATTTCCCTGCGGTTTATTACATAGAAAGTTCAGTACCATGTTTAAATTGCCATCCATTCTAAAAGCTTAACTTGTTAAGAAAACCAGATTAATCTCGACTCTTACTGAAATTTGACTTATAGTTTGTTATCGATGAGCAGTAAGTGTTATAGGAGATCATCACTGGTGATGTCTAAACCAAAACCAGAGTTTGCATTTTATCAAAAAATAAACAAATAAATACTCATAATTTTTTTCTTTTATTGGTGAGATGCCTAGTCAATGCTCAAGGGATGGTGGGTAGCATAAAATTAGCATAAAAAATTAGGTCTCACGCGCATGTAAAGATGTCTGAAGTCTGAACAAAGCTGTGATCACATTGAAAAGTCCATGCATGACAAGAGTTCCACGCAGCTTCCAAATTGAATAGGTCACACTCTACAAATTGAATTGGTGTGTGACTCAACAACCAATTAAACTTTTGGTATTGTTTTTACTATAAGTAGCAAAGGAAGGTCTCTCAACAATCTACATTCATTCATCAATCAACAGACAGAACTAGCACAGAGAAAAGCGAATTACAAAGAGATATGGATTCAAGTAGAATGATTGAGTGCTTGTTAGTGTTTGTGATAGCTGCTTCGATACACTCTGCAACCGCGCAGAGGGGTACTAGACATGTAGTCGGAGGCAATGCAGGTTGGACAGTAGGGACCGGTGCTTCAACCTACACCACTTGGGCCGCTTCCCAAACTTTTAATGTTGGAGACACTCTAGGTAATAATTTCGCAAACATGAGCTCCTAGCATATTTATCAAAACATATTAATCGAAGCAAATTTAACATAGTATTTGTAGTCTATACGACTATACGGTTCATACTATTAATTTCTTGAACACTTTTACTAATTTTGACATTAATTTGCAGTGTTCAATTTTGACGCTGGAAGGCATGATATTGCAACTGTGTCAAAGGCAGCTTTCGAGGCATGTAATGCAGCTACCACATTGGTTCCTACTATAACAAGTAGCCCCGCAACCATAACTCTGAATTCAGCAGGTGAACACTACTACTTCTGCTCCTTCGCTGGACATTGTTTGGCTGGGCAAAAATTGGCCATCAATGTCACCAGCAGCAGCAGAGCTTCTCCACCAACAGCCAGGACCCCAACACCACCATCCACCATTGCCACACCACCATCCACCACTGCAACCCCACCTACTTCTTCCATGGCGCCACCACCAACATCTGGCGGATCACCACCACCACCTTCTAGCTCTGCCCCAGCTCATGCCCTTGCTGGCATCTCCACCATATTGTTCTCAGCTGCAGCTCTCTTGCTTTAGATGCTCTCTTGGAGTTGATTTTTGCATGAATTTTTAATTTTTACATGTATTTGCACACATCATACTGGAAGAGTTTGGGGTTCATTCTTCATTTACATTGTTTTTGACAGAATTCAGTTTTGGCATTACAATTCAAATAAAATTCTTGCAATTCAGATTAAATTTTGTTTGGAATGATTTTCGTTTTATGATGTTTGGTCAACTATGCTCTATCCCATGATATACATGCACTTACCATGTTCACAACTTAATAATAAAAGCCGATAAATATCATTGTTAAGTGATTCCATGGAAAGCAACTAGAGATCCTGCTTTGTTTCTTCTTTTCCACATTCTTGCTCTCCTCAACTTCCGCTTTTGCAAGTGTCAATTGAAGGTTCACACTTTCTTCAATGGCGGGCCAAAATCAGCTTCTTGATAAACAAGTCGACGAAGGTTGTGCTTTTTCGAGGAGAGGTTAATTTCAGAGGTGGATTTGGTGAATCTCTCCGCGAGAAGTATCAGATCCCTGACGATCTGAATCTCTTTACCTTGGGAGCTGGTCACACACCCTTGTCTCCCCTGAAAGGATTCATTTGTTTGCATAGGGGTATCCTTCAACCGGGCGTTTGTTTTCCTGTGATCGAGAAAATTTGGCACTTCATAGCGTACCTTGGCATTCCGCCCACTAATCAGGGCGAAAGATGTTGGCCTTCGATTGTCTCCGAGGGTTATCCAATTGCTCACCTCTCATCGATTGAACGAGCATGTTGTCTGTGTGTTGAGGTCACCGACTTGTTTGTGCACTTTGCCTGACTATTTTAAGTCCTAGCAGAAGTATTGTTTTATGGCTTCTGCGGACTCGAAGTATTTCGAGCTCGACGGTCGTCTGATAAATCGAAAGTTCAAACAACTGAGTGAGTGTGATACCTTTCTTGCTCCAAATTGTGGTAATTGCATATTGAATTGTACGTTATCCATGTTTTTGTAGAATTTTTTTTGGTAGCGCCTCTTTCTTCAGAAGATAAAGAAGCCTTGGACCAATTTGATGACCTGCCCTCCATAAGGATGAAAGATATTGTGCAGTCTGACAACATCAAGCGCAATAGACTATAGGATTATTGGCACGAGGCTCCTACTTTCTTCAAAAGTTCGAAACCGAAGCCTGCTGGAGGATATTCTTCGAAAAAGAGGAAGCTTTCAAAGGTCAAGATCCCTAGTCCGTCAAAGAGAGCGGAGTTGCATGTAGTACTCCCTTCATCTCTGCTTTCTAAGGAGCCTCGAACTGCGGCTAAGACTGCTTCCAAGCTATTGGCCCCTTCGGAGGAGGGGTTAACTGTTGCGGAGAAAGAGCGTCTTGTATCCATTGGGGTGAAAGTTGTTCCGTTTGAGAGGTAGGATGCTCAGACTAAAGCTCTCGTTTCCCTTCCCGATTTGGAGAATGAGTATCTGAAGATGGTCGGAGTGCATGATGTGATGCAGCTAAGCACTACGTAGGCGAAGATTTTGAACAACGTATTTCTGCAGGCGGGAATGGCTGCCTCATCTTATGCTTGCTAGATTTTCTCTTTTTCTCTAAAGGATTTCAAGTATAACCCCTCTTTGGAGCAAGAGTCTTCTCTGTCTGGCAAAAATTCATCTGACCGTCGTCCTTCCTGGGAACGATCCCCTCTTCGTCGTTCTTACTGCCCTCGCTCCGGTTCTCACCCTCATCTTGAGGTCAAGGTCTATCCGAGGAGTCGTTCCCTACCTTCCTCCCCTTCAACTGCTACTGACTCGGTAGATGAGAGGGAGCCAGTTGTTGTGAGTAAGGGGAAAGTGGTGGAGGAAGCCCCAAACTTGGTGACGATGGCTAAGGGCTGTGCTGGCGCGATAACGGTCCTAAAGGATCTCCTTCCAGATGCGTAGATTAGTCTTTTTGCCCCAAATATGGTAAAGATGAGCAACCAAGCCTAACATCAGGAAGTGGACATTTCTTATGCTTCTAGGAAGCATATAAGTAGGTATGATTGGTTGACCAATCGTGCTACGAAATCAGAAGGGGATACGATGGGTGAGCGTATAGACAAGGGATAGAGATATTTGATGTTGGGGTTGTCGTATATGAACCAGATTGTCGTCGTTGGGACGGAGGTAAAGGCCACTCGTGAGAGAGTGTACAACATGAAGCAAGTTTTTGCACATCTACAGAAGTCGTATTCAGATGTTCTTTACAAGATTTCAGCTGCTGAAAAAACAGTTTGAAGGCCAGGCTGATCAGACGGGTGTTGTATCATGTCGTAGCCCTGCTGAATCAGAGGTCCATCTGGAGGCCTTGCAGACAAGACTGGAGGCTCATAGGGTCCGCTCGGAGTCACTTGAGTCTGATTTGGCCAATGTGATGTCTATGAAGGACATGTTGGAGGCGGGGTTGAATCACACACAACGTGACCTGAAGCTTGATAGGGAGGCCATGTCCACAGGTTCTAAACATTGAGAAGAACAACAGTAAATCTGAATGGGATGTGTAGGGTTGACAGTTGGAGGCCGACGTTGCTTTCAACACCAAGCTTGCAAGGACGGCAGAAGAGAAACTCCTCTTGACACAAAATGAGCTCAGCCCGATCAAAGATAAGTTAAGTACTAAGCAATCCAGAGTTGATGCATTAGCGGTCAGGCTGGAGCTGGCAGAGCGAGAGCTTGCAGAGTAAAAAGCTCGCGAGGAGAGGTTTCTCAAGGCTCAAGGCACGTTCCAATTCATCAGAGTGGTGAAAGGGAGACTAGAGTCGTTGGAGTTAAAGGAAAAGGATTGTGCTGATTGGGATCCCTACTACAGACAATCGGCCTACGCGGAGTTTGAAGAAACTTTTAATCAGTAGCAAGAAGAGGATGACTCAGATCAAGGTGTTGATACTGCAGTACGCGCAGATTGGTTCCCTGCTTCTTATCCGGTTAAACCCGGCTCTGTTGTATCCGAACCTTCTCTTGATAAGGAGTGAATTTTGTATTTCCCAAATCATTGATGAAAGAAAGTCTATTAAGTAACACTTTGTACTTTTATTTTCTAGATTTTTACTGCTGAGTTTCTCAGTGTTGCCTTGCCATGGTGTTGGTCTTTAGACAAAAGATTTTGCTAACTCAGGAAACTGTCTAATCAATCTGTTAATGAGAGTTCTGACCACTCAACTAACAACTGTTCTTGTAGTCAGACAATTATGGCTCTTAAGAGGTCTATAAGTTATCTTTGTCAAACCTGGTAGATTGAAAAAACTTTGTGCAACAGAGTAAAAATAATCCTGGCAGACCAGAGATCATTCGAATTCATAAGTTAATAACACTTTTGATTCCTTAAGCCATCTTAATCCGCTCCTAACGGACTAGGTTGTAGACAATAATTTCTGGCAAGTCATCTTTGTCGGGATTCATCGGCTTTTATGGGCTGATTAAACTTTGATCAAGTTCGGTCATCATTATCTATAGTTGGACAATGATTTCTGACAAGTCATATTGGTCGAGCTTCATGAGCTTAGACTAGACTCCCACATTCTAAGCCATCTTTGTCCGTTCTTGGCGGACTATGCATTAGAATGGACCAGACGTTGTCTTCATCAATCTTAATGAACTGACTAAACTATGGTCAAGTTTGGCCATCATTATTTATGGTCGAACAATGATCACTGACAAGTCATCTTGGTCAGGCTTCATGAGGTCTAACTAGACTTTCACATTCTAAGTCATCTTTGCCCTTTCTTGGCGGACTAGGCCTTAGATGAGACTACAAGTTGTCTTCATCAATCTTCCTGGGCTGAATAAACTAAGGTCAAGTTCGGCCATCATGGTCTATGGTCGGACAATGATCCCTGGCAAGTCACACTACTACAAATATAGGCTTGCATAGCGCTTAAAAATAGGCTTAGATAGCGCTCAAAAAGGCGCTATGCAAGGTGCGTACTTGAATAGCGCTATCTAAGCGTTGATTTTTTTTTAATTAACTTCAATAGCGCCTTAGAAAGCGCTATGTAAGCGCTAATTTTTTTTTAAAATTAGCTTGAATAGCGCTTTGATGAGCGCTATTTAATTTTGTTGATATTTTTTTAATTAGCTTCAATAAAGCGCTATTTAATTTCGGTGAATTTTTTTTATTAACTACCATAGCGCTTTTCCGGATGAATGTCCCAAGAAGTTCTACAATGTAAATTAAAAAAATATTACGCTATTTAATTTTGGAAAGATTACGCAGAATTGAATGAATGTCCCAAGAAGTTCTACAATGTAAACTAAGTGAAGCTTTCCAAGTCTGCTTCATAAATCATGGCTAGATCATTCTCTCTCAGAACTACCCACATGTCTAACCTAATTAATTATTCTGCAATCCCTTGTAGGTCTTCCTGGAAGTTTGGCCCTCAATATGGATCCATCAGGAAGTACCAGCTTCTTCAATAAGTTGAAGTCATGGTGCCCAGGCTTGTCACTGCATGAAACAATACCAAAGATAAGAATCGACACATATTGAGTTGTCCATTGGCACAGAACATAGAAACTTTAGAAGATCATGATACCTGACATAAATAGCACAGCCTCCAATTGCGCGAGCTGCTCCATGGTATTCAGCCATTGGATGAAGGCTCTGGTGTAAAACACATTTCGTTAAAATGGTGTTCTTAGATCGAAAATAAAACAAACTTAAGACAAACAATCAAGAAAGTTATGGTTTAGCTCACATGAAACATGTCCCAATCTGGCTGCATAAACTCCCCAAGGAAGACAGTGTTGTAAGCAACAGATGCAATATGAATCGTATGAGATGCTGGATTTTTTGGCCAGAAATCATCTGATGCTCTTATTACAGCTGTCCGTTTTGCACTAAAAACACAAAGTCACAAGATATATGGTCATCACATTCAAAAAAGACGATTTTCTTGTATATGATAAGAGAACAAACATTCCTTAAATTCCTAGAGGGAGCTTGATACCTGTATAAACCATCTGTGTTATGACTCATGCAAGCGATAATTCCATTGTCGGGAAAGTTCTTAAAAATTGAAGATTCTAGTGCCTGATGATACTTTCTAGCAAGTTTTACTCTTCCTCCATGCCCTGCACCGAGGGTCTCGAGGATATTCTGAACATCTACCTTGACCCCATCAATACCAACAGATGCGAGATAAGAATGGAGTTCACTGTAGAAATTGGAAACTTTTTCAGGGGCCACAAGACCAAGACCATTTTTAGAAATAGTGTCCAAAACATCACAAGGTTCACTCGACTGAATTCCAGGAGATGAAACCGGATAAGTCATCTTAGACTCATAGTGTGCCATCTCTGTCACACCAGGTCTAACACCACCCCAATATCCAGTAATTGCATGCCATACATAAACATATCTGGGAGATCAAAGAGAAACATTATTAGTATTATGTTGCAGCAATGCTAATCAATGTCACTTGAATAGAAGATTTCTCAGAAGCATACCTTCTTCCTTTCACGATGAGAAAATGTTTGTAAGTGCTTCTCAACTACCCTGTAATGCGTCATGGTACAGATTAATCAAAAAGATGATCCAAAAGAAGGAAAAATGGATACCAGTACTATCTATTTCTGAAAAACATCAAACATTGTCACCGTAGCAATCAACAATATGAAGAAGGTTTTTTATGTTTCAAATAATCCCCTGCCTCCTTTGATAGTTTTTACACTCTACAAAGGACCAAAAGTTCTTGATACTGAGAAGATAAATTTGTCAAGGTTGGAAAGATGGACATAATCATAGATAGGCTTTTAACATTATATTGTCCTTCGAAGCATCATTACGGACAGGAGATTTGGACAAAAGGGTATCTAGAACTCAGTCTAACTTATGACATGGTTCCCTTAAAGCTATCATATTGACCCATTACATTTCAACATTTTGGTTCTCAATGTATAACATCTGATCCATAAATACATTTCACTAAATTTTCTTGAATGTTCAATACTTTCAGGCTCTTTGCCTAATATTTATGGGATCATAGATGGTTACTATGTTTGGATAACAATTCAACATAAAATACAATTTCTAACTAAATTTCAAAGCATCGGGAGTAAACACCAAGATGAATCTAGTTTTATGAAAATACTGAAAATCTTACTTTACTGCATTGGTGATGAGATCGAATGGGTCCGATCCAGCTCCAACAAAAGCCAAATGCCTGCCCTCAAAACCTTCAACAGCAGGATCCCCTACACATTGCACCAAAATCATCATCATCACAAGGCACCAAATTTCCCAAAACAAACAAATTAAGCAAAAATATATATTCTTCAAACACCCATTATTGGATATTTCCATACCACTTTCCAAATAGATCTCCATCTCATTTTCTGAGTTCCCTTGTAGAACAGCTCTGAAATCTCCCTCAAGAATTGGTAGAAAAACCACGTATACCGGAGCCTTTCCTACACCTCCCTCGCTTCCCACATCAAATTGGGACCCATCATTTCCTTCCACAATCAAGAACTGAGTCTCAAAGGGAATCTCTTTTCCATGAGAACCCATTCTCTGTGTCATCCAACATAGCTTGAATCGAAAAACACACATGAACCTTAAACCCCTGAAATTTTCCAAAACCTAATTTTCAACAAATACTCTACCATCACATATCAAAAGACCCCAAATTATAAACCACGTCACATAAACTAAAAATCCCATCTTAGCATTATAATCAAAATCGCATAATAGAACAATGCATGGGAATCAAATTTACAACAGACAAACATCAACAGAAAAAAGGGATGAGTTTCTTACTCAAGTTTTCCAACTGGAAAGACGCGGCGACTCCCAGTGTGATCCGATCTGACACCAATAAAAGCTCCATTAATCAAATCTCCACAACCAGCCGCAGTTAGATCAATATTTTCATGAACACCAGACAATATACAATTGTCCAAAACCACCAAATTCCCATCATCAGACACATCAATCCCAACCCCCACTGTCATCTTCTTCACCAAAATCCAAACCCCACACTCACAAATGGATCAAAAGGGGGTTAAACCCCACAATCTACTAATCAAAACTAAATCTTGAAAAAACCCAAATGTTCAATCAGACCCCCAAAACACAAAACACAAAACACAAAACACAAAACACAAAACACCAACAGTGACTGAGTGAGAGTCGAGCGAGAGAGACGAACCTGGTCCTGAGCTTCCGACTCCTCGGTTCCTTGCCTCCTCGCCTCCTCTGGTTCCTCGCCTGAGTCGCCTCCTTCCTCGGTTCCTCGCCTCCTCTGGTTCCTCACCTCCTTCCTCGGTTCCTCGCCTCCTCTGGTTCCTCGCCTCCTCGCCTCGCCTCCTCTGGTTCCTCGCCTCCTCGCCTCGGTTCCTTGCCTCCTCGCCTCCTCCCTCTCTGTGTGTTTGAAAAATAAGGCAATAGCAAAACCAAAAAAAATGAGATTTAGGTTTTATATTAGGGCTTGTGATCTTAACCGTCCGATCGTATCAAGATCTGAAAAAATGAGATTTAATTGCTAGACTAAGATAGCGCTATATAAGCGCTTTAGTAGTGATATATAGGATAGCGCTTCCGAAGCGCTATCCTAAATGTAAGTAGCATAGCGCTTCGGAAGCGTAATGGTAGCTTTGGTAACGTTTTTTCTCATAGCGTTTTTTAAAGCGCTATCTAAGACATAACTAAGATAGCGCTTAACTGAAAAAAAATATTTTTTTTTTTTGATTTTTTTTTTAAAGACAAATAAGCGCTATCCTAGTGCCCACTTGGATAGCTCTTTAAAAAAGCGCTATCTAAGTGGCGTTACCTAAGCTAATATTTGTAGTAGTGTCATCTTGGTCGGGCTTCACGAGATCAAACTAGACTTCCACTTTCTAAGAAATATTTGTTTGTTCTTGGCGGACTAGGCATTATAGGGACCCAAAGTTGTCTTCATGGACTGACTAAACTTTGGTCAAATTCGGCCATCATTGTCGATGGCCGGACAATGATCCTGGCAAGTCATCTTGGTCGGGATTCATAGCTCAGACTAGACTCCTAGCTTCTAAGCCATCTTTGTCTGTTCTTGGCGGACCAGGCATTAGAAAGGACTAGAAGTTGTCTTCATCACTCTTAATGAACTGACTAAACTTTGGTCAAGTTTGACCATCATTGTCTATGGTAGGACAATTATCCCTGACAAGTCATCTTGGTCAGGCTTCATGACCTCTGACTAGACTTCCACTTTCTAAGCCATTTTTGCCCGTTCTTGGCTGACTAGGCCTTAGAGCGGACCAAAAGTTTTCTTCATCAGTCTTAATGAACTGACTAAATTTTTGTCAAGTTTGGCTATCAAAGTCTACGGTCGGACAATCATCCCTAGCAAGTCATTTTGGTTAGGCTTCATAAGCCCTGACTAGACTTCCATTTTCTAAGCCATATTTGTCTGTTCTTGGTGGACTAGGCCTTAGAGTGGACCAAAAGTTGTCTTCATCAGTCTGATTGAACATAATAAACTTTGGTCAAGTTTGGCCATCATTGTTTATGGTCAGACAATGATCACTGGCAAGTCATTTTGGTCAGGCTTCATGAGCTCTGACTAGACTTCCTTTTTCTAAGCCATATTTGCCCGTTCTTGGCGGACCAGGCCTTAGAGGAGACCAGAAGTCTTCATTAGTCTAAATGAACTTACTAAACTTTGGTCAAGTTTGACTATCAACGGCCTTGGGCGTATAAGTCTGACTTGGGTATCCTTACTTAATTCTCCTAGTAGTCTGACATCAAGGTCAAGGTCGAATCAGCAGGTCTGATACTTAACTCAGATTACAATTACCAGATTTTCAGTCCGATTTAATAAACAACAGTGAAACTTTAATAAAGCAAATACCTTGAATTTATTGATAATATCTCTTTAGGTGTTCTATATTCTGTGGCCGGTTAAGGCCTTCGCTGTTTATGTTTTCTAACCAGTATGTCCATGGCCCGTTGACCTTAGTCACTCTGTAGGATCCTTCTCAATTTGAATTTAATTTGCCCACGTCTGGTTCCTTAGTATTTTGCTGAGTTCAACTCTCATTGCTTTAACTTCTTATTATAGTACTGGGCCATTCTCTGTCTTTTGTGCTGGATCAGATCAGGCGCTTATTTAGACCCGTTTCAGTCTGTTAACGAGATCATCATTCCATGTGTACAGAGTAGATTGCGAGACGACTTGGTGTACTATCGACTACTCCCCCAGTTAATGGGACTGCGTACAGTTCCATTAATTCAATGAATGTGGACAGGAGCAGTTCGTACTTGGAACCGGCGCCTTTTAATTCCCTGCGTAACATTTTATGTCGATGTCACTGTTGGGTGACCTTTTTATGTGAACCGTTGTAACTATATATAAGTTGGTTCTTGGAGTTTCAAGCGTTGCCATGAACGTTTAATAACATGTTCCTAGGGATGGCAATGAGACGAATTTAGGCAAATCCATCCTCGCCCTACTGTGGATCGCGGATCCCCGAATCCGCTCCGAATATCCGTTTATTCAATTTTTAAAAATTCATCACGACCCCGGATGGATTGGCAAATATTTGCCCTGTCCCAAATATCCCTTAAAAAACTGCCTTCTTCTCATTCTCAACAAGCAAGAAACCCCAACATCAAGCAAATTAGATCTCGATTCTCGATCTGACCATCTTCTCATTTTCAACAAGCAAAGTTTGATCAAGTGAAAAGGATCCGGAGAAGGGAAAGATTGTGGGCTTGTGGCCAAGAAGCATTCTAGGAAATCAACAATCAAGAGAGCTACTGATTAAAAAGGAGAAGAAGAAGCAACATAAGAATGCCGAAAACTATGTCGGTCCCCATGGACGATGCCAAATTGATAGATCAATTTTCGTTCTCCTTGACCTTGACCTGCACAAGGAACAAACGTAAGCCAAAGACCACCGTTGTGACGGCCGATGACACTCCGATGCTAAAGCCAGATAAGGCGTGAGAAATGTGTAATGCTTGAAATTGAGTTCTATAGCGTACCTTAGTTCCCCAACCCTGTTCTCTGTTTTTTATGCAAGTGTCTTTTTTCGGCTATGCCTTTGGTGGCGTGGTTTAAGGAAAGATACTTGTTGTTTGGGTCCAACTTTTAGATACTTGCCTCAGTGGGCTTGGAGTGATCTGGGCTTGGTCAAATTGGGCGCTTATCTAAGCCCGCTTAGTCTATTACTGCAATCATCATGCCATGTATATAGAGTAGATTCCAAGACGGTTTGATGTATCATCAACTATCTAATATTAAGATGATTGACACAATCTCTTATCCGTTGCTCTTTCATCTAAACTTACAATAACAAAGATAGCTGTTTGAATGAAAACCATGAAACATTATAATGTAAAATAGGCAAATAGCATCTTCTCTCAAAATCTAAAAAACTTTGACCTCATGCAAGATTTTTCCGCCTTTTCCAAATTGATTTTGTCAATATAAGTAAATTACTGAGACATACTTAGAAAATTACTAAAAAATTACTGCATATCAAGTTACCAAAATTTACCAAGACACCGCCTTATGGTTTCAGACAACACTTATTTCTTATTTGTTAGTTTGGATGGGAAGAATCGGCCTAGGACAACAAATTTGACTAGGAATAAGACTTTAAATAATATTTTAAGATCTTTATACTAAATGATATTATTTGAATATTTGATCTCTTTTTTTTGTCATTATTAAAACCAATAATCAAATAGAAATAGTCTCATGCATTGACTCTCCCCAAAAACTTTAATCTAAACTATTACCATATCCTTAAAGTTTTCTGGAATGTGTAATGTCGACACAAATGTATTTTATTCAAATAAATACAAATAATTTTTCTTTTATTGGTGAGATGCCTAGTCAATGCTCAAGGGATGGTGGGTAGCATAAAATTAGCATAAAAAATTAGGTCTCACGCGCATGTAAAGATGTCTGAAGTCTGAACAAAGCTGTGGTCACATTGAAAAGTCCATGCATGACAAGAGTTCCATCCAGCTTCCAAATTGAAAAGGTCACACTCTACAAATTGAATTGGTGTGTGACCCAACAACCAAACTTTTGGTAATGTTTTTACTATAAGTAGCAAAGGAAGGTCTCTCAACAATCTACATTCATTCATCAATCAACAGACAGAACTAGCACAGAGAAAAGCGAATTACAAAGAGATATGGATTCAAGTAGAATGATTGAGTGCTTATTAGTGTTTGTGATAGCTGCTTCGATACACTCTGCAACCGCGCAGAGGGGTACTAGACATGTAGTCGGAGGCAATGCAGGTTGGACAGTAGGGACCGGTGCTTCAACATACACTACTTGGGCCGCTTCCCAAACTTTTAATGTTGGAGACACTCTAGGTAATAATTTCGCAAACATGAGCTCCTAGCATATTTATCAAAACATATTAATCGAAGCAAATTTAACATAGTATTTGTAGTCTATATGACTATACGGTTCATACTAATAATTTCTTGAACACTTTTACTAATTTTGACATTAATTTGCAGTGTTCAATTTTGACGCTGGAAGGCATGATGTTGCAACTGTGTCAAAGGCAGCTTTCGAGGCATGTAATGCAGCTACCACATTGGTTCCTACTATAACAAGTAGCCCAGCAACCATAACTCTGAATTCAGCAGGTGAACACTACTACTTCTGCTCCTTCGCTGGACATTGTTTGGCTGGGCAAAAGTTGGCCATCAATGTCACCAGCAGCAGCAGAGCTTCTCCACCAACAGCCAGGACCCCAACACCACCATCCACCATTGCCACACCACCATCCACCACTGCAACCCCACCTACTTCTTCCATGGCGCCACCACCAACATCTGGCGGATCACCACCACCACCTTCTAGCTCTGCCCCAGCTCATGCCCTTGCTGGCATCTCCACCATATTGTTGTCAGCTGCAGCTCTCTTGCTTTAGATGCTCTCTTGGAGTTGATTTTTGCATGAATTTTTAATTTTTACATGTATTTGCACACATTATACTGGAAGAGTTTGGGGTTCATTTACATTGTTTTTGACAGAATTGAATTCAGTTTTGGCATTACAATTCAAATAAAATTCTTGCAATTCAGATTAAATTTTGTTTGGAATGATTTTCGTTTTATGATGTTTGGTCAACTATGCTCTATCCCATGATATACATGTACTTACCATGTTCACAACTTAATAATAAAAGCCGATAAATATCATTGTTAAGTGATTCCATGGAAAGCAACTAGAGATCCTGCTATGTTTCTTCTTTTCTACATTCTTGCTTTGCTCAACTTCCGCTTATGCAAGTGTCAATCGAAGGTTCACACGTTCTTCAATGGCGGGCCAAAATTAGCTTCCTGATAAACAAGTCAATGAAGGTTGTGCTTTTACGAGGAGAGGTTAATTTCAGAGGTGGATTTGGTGAATCTCTGCGAGAAGTATCAGATCCCTGATGATCTGAATCTCTTTACCTTGGGAGCTGGTCACACACCCTTGTCTCCCCTGAAAGGATTCATTTGTTTGCATAGGGGTATCCTTCAATCGGGCGTTCGTTTTCCTGTGATTGAGAAAATTTGGCACTTCATAGCATACCTCGGCATTCCGCCCACTAATCAGGGTGAAAGATGTTGGCCTTCGATTGACTCCGAGGTTTATCCAATTGCTCACCTTTCTTTGATTGAACGAGCATGTTGTCTGTGTGTTGAGGTCACCGACTTGTTTGTGCACGTTGCCTGACAATTTTAAGTCTTGGCAGAAGTATTGTTTTATGGCTTCTGTGGACTCGAAGTATTTCGAGCTCGACGGTCATTTGATCAATCGAAAGTTCAAACAACTGAGTGAGTGTAATACCTTTCTTGTTCCAAATTGTGGTAATTACATATTGAACTGTTATCCATGTTTTTGTAGAAATTTTTTGGCAGTGCCTCTTTCTTCAGAAGATAAAAAAACCTTGGACCAATTTGATGACCTGCCCTACATGAGGATGAAAGATATTGTGCAGTGTGACAACATCAAGCGCAGCAGACTATAGGATTACTGGCACGAGGCTCCTACTTTCTTCAAAATTTCAAAACCGAAGCCTGTTGGAGGATCTTCTTCGAAAAAGAGGAAGCTCTCAAAGGTCAAGATCCTTAGTCCGTCAAGGAGAGCGGAGTTGGATGTTGTACTCTCCTCATCTATGCTTTCTAAGGAGCCTCTAACGGCGGCTAAGACTGCTTCCAAGCTATTGGCCCCTTCAGAGGAGGGGTTAACTGTTGCGGAGCAAAAACGTGTTGTATCCACCGGGGCGAAAGTTGTTCCGTCTGAGAGGCTGGATGCTCAGGCTAAAGCTCTCGTTTCCCTTCCCGATTTGGAGAATGAGTATTTGAAGATGGTAGGAGTGCATGATGTGCAGCAGCTGAGCACTGAGCAGGCGAAAATTTTGAACAACGTACTGCTACAGGCGAGAATGGCTGCCTCATCTTATGCTGGCCAGACTTGCCCTTTTTTTTCTAAAGGATTTCAAGTATAACCCCTCTTTGGAGCAAGAGTCTTCTCTGTCTGGCAAAAATTCATCCGACCATCGTCCTTACGGGGAACGATCCCCTCTTCATCGTTCGTACTGCCCTCGCTTCAGTTCTCACCCTCAGCTTGAGGTCAAGGTCTATCCAAGGAGTCGTTCCCTGCCTTCCTCCCTTTCGTCTGCTACTGACTCGGTAGATGAAAGGGAGCTAGTTGTTTTGAATAAGGGGAAAGTGGTGGAGGAAGCCCAAGACGCGATGAATATGGCAAAGGGCAGTGCTGGCGCGATAAGATCTCCATCCAAAAGCGTAGATTAGTCTCTTTGCTCCAGATATGGTAAAGATGAGCAACCAGGCCTGGCATCAGGAGGTGGACATTTCTTATGCTTCCAAGAAGCATATAAGTAGGTATGATTGGCTGACCAATCTTGCTCCGAAATCAGAAAGGGATACGATGGGTGAACGTATAGAAAAGGGACATAGATATTTGATGCTGGGGTTGTCGTATCTGAACCAGATTGTCGTTGTTGGGACAGAGGTATAGGCCACTCGTGAGACAGTGTACAACATGAAGCGAGTTTTTGCACATCTACAAAAGTCGTATTCATATGTTCTTCACAAGATTTGAGCTGTTGAAAAAACAGCTTGAAGGCCAAGCTGATCAAGCGAGTGTTGTTTTAAGCCGGAGGCTTGCTGAATCAGAAGTCCATCTGGAGGCCTTGCAGACAAGACTGAAGGCTCAAAGGGTCCACTCGGAGTCACTTGAGTCTGATTTGGCCAATGTGATGTCTATGAAGGACATGTTGGATGTGAGGCTTAATTACACACAACGTGACCTGAAGCTTGACAGAGAGGTCATGGTTACTGAACATTGAGAAGAGCAACAGGGAATCTGAATGGGATGCGCAGGGTTGACAGTTGGAGGCCAACATTGCTTTCAACGCCAAACTTGCAAGGACGGCAGAATAGCAACTCCTATTGACACAAAATGAGCTCAGCCCGATCAAAGGTAGGTTAAGTACTAAGCAATCCGGAGTTGATTCATTAGCAGTCAGGCTGGAGCTGGCAGAGTGAGAGCTTGTAGAGTCATAAGCTCGCAAGGAGAGGTTTCTCAAGGCTCAAGGCTCAAGACACAATCCAATTCATCAAAGTGATGAAAGGGAGGCTAGAGTTATTGGAGTTAATGGAAGAGGATCGTGCTAATTGGGATCTCTCCTACTACAGACAGGCGGCCTACGCGGAGTTTGAATAGACTTTTGATCAGTCGCAAGAAGAGGATGACCCAGATCAGGGTGTTGATGATGCAGTACGCGCAAATTGGTTCCCTGGTTCTTGTCATGTTAAGCCCGACTCTGTTGTATCCGAACCTCCTCCTGATAAGGAGTGAATTTTGTATTTCCCAAATCATTAATGAAAGAAAGTCTATTAAGTAACACTTTGTACTTTTACTTTCTAGATTTTTACAGCTAAGTCTTCTTAGTGTTGCCTTGCCATGGTGCTGCTATTTAGACAAGAAATTTTGTTGACTCAGGAAACTTTCTAGTTGATCTGTTAATGAGAGTTCTGACCACTCAACTCACAATTGCTCTTGTAGTTAGGCAATTATGGCTTAGACTCTTAAGAGGTCCAGAAGTTATATTGGTCAAACCTAGTAGATTGGCTAAACTTTGTGCAACGGAGTAAAAATAATCTTGGCGGACCAGAGATCATTTGAATTCATAAGTTAATAACACTTTTGATTCCTTAAGTCATTTTAATCCGCTCCTAACGGACTAGGTTGTAGAGCGAACCAAAAGTTCTTCATCAACTTTTATGGGCTAATTAAACTTTGATCAAGTTCGGCCATCATTATCTATGGTTGGACAATGATCCCTGGCAAGTCATCTTGGTCGGGCTTCATAAGCTTAGACTAGACTCCCACCTTCTAAGCCATATTTGTCTGTTATTGGAAGACTATGTATTAGAAGGGACCGGACGTTGTCTTCATCAGTCTTAATGAACTGACTAAACTATGGTCAAGTTTGGCCATCATAATTTATGGTCGGACAATGATCGCTGGCAAGTCATCTTGGTAAGGCTTCATGAGGTCTGACTAGACTTCCACATTCTAAGTCATCTTTTCCCTTCCTTGGCGGACTAGGCCTTAGATGGGACCAGATGTTGTCTTCATCAACCTTCATGGGCTGAATAAACTTAGGTCAAGTTCGGCCATCAATGTCAATGGTCGTACAATGATCCCGGGCAAGTCATCTTGGTCGGTCTTCATGAGATCAGACCAGACTTCCACTTTCTAAGCCATATTTGCCCGTTCTTGGCGGACTATGCCTTATAGGGGACCCAAAGTTGTCTTCATGGACCGAATAAACTTTGGTCAAGTTTAGCCATCACTGTATATGGTCGGACAATGTTCCTGGTAAGTCATCTTGGTCGGGCTTCATGAGCTCAAACTGGACTCATACCTTCTAAGCCATATTTGTCCGTTTTTGGCGGACTAGGCATTAGAGGGGAGCAGAAGTTGTCTTCAGAAGTCTTAATGAACTGACTAAACTTTTGTCAAGTTTGGCCATCATTGTCTATGGTCGGATAATTATCCCTGACAAGTCATCTTGGTCAGGCTTCATGACATCTGACTAGACTTTCACTTTCTAAGCCATTTTTGCCCGTTCTTGGCGGGCTAGGCCTTAGAGCGGACCAAAAGTTTTCTTCATCCGTCTTAATGAACTAACTAAACTCTGGTCAAGTTTGGCTATTAGTGTCTATGGTCAGACAATCATCCCTAGCAAGTCATCTTGGTTAAGCTTCATGAGCCCTGACTAGACTTCCACTTTCTAAGCCATCTTTGCCCGTTTTTGGCGGACTACGCCTTAGAGTGGACCAAAAGTTGTCTTCATCAATCTTAATGAATTGAATAAACTTTGGTCAAGTTTGGCCATCATTGTCTATGGTCGGACAATGATCCATGTCAAGTCATTTTGGTCAGGCTTCATGAGCTCTGACTAGACTTCCCCTTTCTAAGCCATATTTGCCCGTTCTTGGCGAACCAGGCCTTAGAGGGGACCAGAAGTCATCATTAATCTTAATGAACTGACTAAACTTTGGTCAAGTTTGACTATCATATGGCCTTGGGCGTATAAGTCTGACTTGGGTGTCTTGACTTACTTAATTCGCCTAGTAGTCCAACATCAAGGTCGGATCAGCAGGTCTGATGCTTAACTCAGATTACAATAGATTGACCAGATTTTCAGTCTGATTTAATGAACAAAAGTGAAACTTTAATAAAGGAAATACCTTGAATTTAATGATAATATCTCTTTAGGTGCTCTATATTCTATGGTCGCTTAAGGCCTTAGCCATTTATGTTTTCTAACCAATGTGTACCTGGCCTGTTGACTTTAGTCACTCTGTAGGGTCCTTCTCAGTTTTGATTTAGTTTGCTTGCGTCTGGTCCCTTAGTATTTTGCTGAGTTCAACTCTCATGGCTTGAATTTCTTATTATATTACTAGGTCATTCTCTGTCTTTTGGGCTGGATCAGATCAGACGTTTATTTGGGCCCGTTTAAGTCTGTTAACGAGATCATCATACCATGTGTATGGAGTAGATTGCGAGATGGCTTGGTGTACTCTCGACTACTCCCCCCAGTTAATGGGACTGTGTGCAGTTCCATTAATTCAATGAATGTGGACTGGAACAGTTTGTACTTGGAACCGTCGCCTCTTAATTCCCCGCGTAGCATTTAATGTCGATGTCACTGTTGGGTGACCTCGTTCTGTGAACCGTTGTAACTATATATAGGTTGGTTATCAGAGTTTCAAGCCTTGCCATGAATATTGTAGAGCATGTTCCTAGGGATGGCAACGGGATGGATTTGGACAAATCCATACCTGCCCCACTGGGGATCGTGGATCCCCGAATATCCGTTTATACAATTGTTAAAAATTCATCCCGACCGTGGACAGATTGGCAGATATTTGCCCCGCCCCAAATATCCCTAAAAAAAACTTTGTCTTCTTCTCATTCTCAACAAGCAAGAAACCCCAACAACAAGCAAATCAGATCTTGATTCTCGATCTGACCATATATCTTCTCATTCTAAACAAGCAAAGTTTGATCAAGTGAAAAGGATCCGGAGAAGGGAAAGATTGTGGGCTTGTGGCCAAGAAGCATTCCAGGAAATCAACAATCAAGAGACTTGCTAATAAAGGAGAAGAAGAAGCAACATAAGAATGTCGAAAACTATGTTGGTCCCCATGGACGACGCCAAACTGATAGATCAATTTCCGTTCTCCTTGACCTTGACCTGCACAAGGAACAAACGTAAGCCAAATACCACCGTTGTGATGGCCGATGACACTCCGATGCTAAAGCCAGATAAGGCGTGATAGAAATGTGTAATGCTTGAAATTGGGTTCTGTAGCGTACCTTAGTTTCCCAATTTTGTTATCTATTTATCATGCAAGAGTCTTTCTTCGGCTATGCCTTTGGTGGCGTGGTTTAAGGAAATATATCTGTTAGAGATCATTTCCTTGTTAAGAGTTTTCCATGTAGGAGAGTTTCTATGCATGACTTAAACTCTAATATTTGTTTTCCAGTGGAAGTAAATGTTGTTGGCCTGTCTGTCTTAGGTCAAACTCCTAGATACTTGCTTATTCGGTTTTACGGGTACTAAGCTTGACCATTTGACTTATGGGCCGGATACAATCCTGTTGTTTGTGTCCAACTTTCAGATACTCGCCTCAGTGGGCTTGGAATGATCTGGGCTTGGTCAGATTGGACGCTCATCTAGGCCCACTTTACTCTATTACCAAAATCATCATGCCATGTGTACGGAGTAGATTACAAGACGATTTGGTATATCATCAACTATCTAATATTAAGATGATTGACACAATCTCTTATTCGTTGCTCTTTCATCTAAACTTAGCTGTTTGAATGAAAACCATGAAACATTATAATGTAAAATAGCATCTTCTCTCAAAATCTAAAAAGCTTTGACCTCATGCAAGATTTTGCTCCTTTTCCTAATTGATTTTGTCAATATAAGTAAATTACTGAGACATACTTAGAAAATTACTGCATATCAAGTTACCAAAATTTACCCAGACACCGCCTTATGGTTTCAGGCTTTCAGCCCAAGCATGAACTTTTTATTCGAACTAGAAAAAATTTACCCAGACAACAATTTGACCAGGAATAAGACTTTATATGATATTATTTGAATATTTGATCATATTTTTTCATTATTAAAACCAATAATCAAATAGAAATAGACTCATGCATTGACTCTCCCCAAAAACTTTAATCTAAACTATTACCAGATCCTAAAAGTTTTCTGGAATGTGTAATGTCGACGCAAATGTATTTTATTCGACCCATCTCCAGGTATTTTGTTACAATACATTATTCATTTTTGATATTATTTCATCAATTTCCCTGCGGTTTATACTTATTCCCGGCGGTTCATCATTTTTTGACTTATAGTTTGTTATCGATGAGCAGTAAGTGTTATAGGAAATCATCACTGGTGATGTCTAAACCAAAACCAGAGTTTGCATTTTATCAAAAAATAAACAAATAAATACAAATAATTTTTCTTTTATTGGTGAGATGCCTAGTCAATGCTCAAGGGATGGTGGGTAGCACAAAATTAGCATAAATAATTAGGTCTCACGCGCATGTAAAGAATCAGCCTTGGACAACAAATTTGACTAGGAATAAGACTTTATATATTTTAAGATCTTTATACTCAATGATATTATTTGAATATTTGATCATTTTTTTCTTCATTATTAAAACCAATAATCAAATAGAAATAGACTCATGCATTGACTCTCCCCAAAAACTTTAATCTAAACTATTACCAGATCCGAAAATTTTCTGGAATGCGTAATGATGACACAAATGCATTTTATTCGACCCACCTCCATGTATTTTGCTACAATAAGTGAAATAGTGGATAAAAGGAAATCAGCCATGTACATTATTCATTTAACCATTTTTTCGAAATTATTTCATCAATTTCCCTGCTGTTTATGCTTACAACCTTTCAAAACAAAGTTCAGATACCATTCTAAAAGCTTAACTTGTTAAGAAAGCTAGATTAATGTCAACTTTTATTGAAATTTGACTTATAATTTGTTATCGATGAGCAGGAAGAGTTATAGAAGATCATCATTAGTGATGTCTAAACCAAAAACAGAGTTTGCATTTTATCAAAAAATAAACAAATAAATACTCATAATTTTTATTTTATTGGTGAGATGCCTATTCAATGCTCAAGGGATGGTGGGTAATATAAAATTAGGTCTCACGCGCATGTAAAGATGTCTGAAGTCTGAACAAAGAAATGATCATATTGAAAAGTTCATGCATGACAAGAGTTCCATCCAGCTTCCAAATTGAAAAGGTCACACTCTACAAATTGAATTGGTGTGTGACCCAACAACCAAACTTTTGGTAATGTTTTTACTATAAGTAGCAAAGGAAGGTCTCTCAACAATCTACATTCATTCATCAATCAACAGACAGAACTAGCACAGAGAAAAGCGAATTACAAAGAGATATGGATTCAAGTAGAATGATTGAGTGCTTATTAGTGTTTGTGATAGCTGCTTCGATACACTCTGCAACCGCGCAGAGGGGTACTAGACATGTAGTCGGAGGCAATGCAGGTTGGACAGTAGGGACCGGTGCTTCAACATACACTACTTGGGCCGCTTCCCAAACTTTTAATGTTGGAGACACTCTAGGTAATAATTTCGCAAACATGAGCTCCTTACATATATTTTGAAAGCAAATTTTACTTGGTATTTGTAGTCTATATGACTATACCGTTGATCCTATTTCTTGAATACTTTTACTAATTTTGACATTAATTATTTGCAGTGTTCAATTTTGACGCTGGAAGGCATGATGTTGCAACCGTGTCAAAGGCAGCTTTCGACGGATGTAATGCAGCTACCACATTGGTTCCTACTATAACTAGTAGCCCAGCAACCATAACTCTCAACTCAGCCGGCGAACACTACTACTTCTGCTCCTTCGCTGGACATTGTTTGGCTGGGCAAAAGTTGGCCATCAATGTCACAGGCAGCAGCAGAGCTTCTCCACCAACAACCAGGACCCCAACACCACCATCCACCATTGCCACACCACCATCCACCACTGCAATCCCACCTACTTCTTCCATGGCGCCACCACCATCTGGCGGATCACCACCACCACCTTCTAGCTCTGCCCCAGCTCATGCCCTTGTTAGCATCTCCACCATATTGTTATCAGCTGCAGCTCTCTTGCTTTAGATACTGTCTTGGAGTTGATTTTTTGCATGAATTTTTAGTTTTTACATGTATTTGCACACATTATACTGGCAGAGTTTGGGATTCATTTACATTGTTTTTTATTCAAATAAAATTCTTGCAATTCAGATTAAATTTTGTTTGGAATGAATGTCTTTTTATTGATGTTTGGTTAACTATGCTGCTATTCCATTATATATAAGTACTTACCATGTTCACAACTTATAAATTAAAGCTGATAAATATCATTGTTAAGTGATTCCATGGAAAGATCAAAACAATAGCATGGAAATGGTTTCTCACCGAATACAATTCAACCAACCAAACACAGCTTGAGCATGTAATAAGTTCTTTGAATCATTCCCATTACTTTTTGATGATGCATAAAAACGATTGCACCCCGGAGTCATACACGTGTCATGATGATCTCGAGAAATTACGACCTCAAGCGTCAGCCGAACACTGATCCGGCCCAAGCGGTTCTAAGCCCGCCCTACTACAGTCTGCCAAGCAGACTCGAACTCTCACAGCATGCTAGGCCCACACGTCTCACAGCTATCCTCAATATCCTAAGCCATCTTTAGACAAGTATCTCAAGGATCAGCTTCGGATGGGCAACTACAACTGCTCTATGCTTCCAATTAGGAAGCAAACACCAAGTATCTTTCACATAGGAAAACTCGATCCCTTTTATGGATTGTTCTTGGATTGAGAACTATCTCCCACGTATCTAGGAGCATAGAGCTAACATGGAACTTCCCTTCTACAACACGATTCCTAATTAGGAAGGGATCTCCACGAAGATCTCCTTGCACTATAAATAATACATGAGGTTTGTAAGCTAAGGTACGCTACAAATTATCTATTACAGCATTACACCTTCCTTAGATCCTGTCTGACTTTAGCATCAGAGTGTCGTTGGCCACCCTACTTGTGCAGGTTAGCAGAGCTAGGTCAAAACAATAAGCGAAAAAAGACTGCTTCACTTTTGTTATAAAAATGTCGTACTTTTTCATTATAAATCCAACCAAATAAAAACCAGTTCAAAAAAAAAAAAAAAAAAAAGGAGAAACGTGGCGATCTCATCTTCAGACTTTCAACAAAATTTTCAGTCGAAACCATATCCTAAAATTTTCTGCAATGTGTCATTGTTGACATTGCATGTTATTTACCAATCTCAGTTTGCTTCATTAAGCAATTATCATTTATAATGGATTTTTTCTTTTATCCAATCATTTATAATGGATATTTACGCCTATAAACACGTCTGGGTCTGCCAAGATTAATAATATTTTGACTTATAATTTGACTCATTTCACAATTCACCTACTAAAGGATTCAAAACTATAATATTTCTTTTTTCTGCAAACGATAAGGTTTTGTTATCAATATATATAGTTATGAAACTTCTAATTCTGTCATTCAGTCCATAAATTAAAACCTCAAGATATGCACAGACACTGTAAATTTTATCATTCTTTCAAAATCACACCACATCATCCTGATTGCAAAAATCTGATTTTCTAATATCTTTGTTTAAGAAAAATCTCTTTACTATATTTACTCTCAAAATTGTACACAAATTTCATCTCTTCCATTTATTTGTGGAAAATGTTAGCCTCAGAAGGCGGATCTGCCCTTTGTGTGGCTAAAATTCTGAAAATCGTTAAATCATTAATGTAACCAGAAAGCATAAAATAGGTCGGAGTTTGAGCAGGTACTTCTTCCCGACAAAGAAAATAGAAAGGACGCCCGAAGAGAGTTTTCAAATATGGTTAACACGAATAAGGTTATTTGTTGCTTCCTGTTATTTTTATCAGCTTTGATCCATTGCACAATAGCACAAACGCAACATATTGTAGGAGACGATGTAGGGTGGACTATGGCTACTCAAGGTCCTATAACATACTTCGCCTGGAGTACCTCCAGGTCCTTCCGCGTTGGTGACTCTCTTGGTAATAATCTAACTTGTGCACCATCTGCATTGTATTGTATTGTTGATACATTTTCAATTTTTTTTTTCTATGTTCTTTGGTCTAATTTTGTTGAATGTGATTTTTCTTTGCAGTCTTCAATTTTGCACAGGATGCTGAAGATGTAGCAGAACTGACAAAGAAAGCTTACGATCAATGTAACACCAATGAAACCATTTCTGTTTTTAAGACAAGTCCCGCGACAATCCCTCTAACTACGCCGGGCAAGCATTATTTTACCTCAACCTTTGACAAACACTGCAAAGTAGCCCACCAAAAATTAATCGTGGAGGTTGCAGCTGCTTGAGCTTCGCTACTACCTTAGTTTCTCGGGTTTGTGTTTTGTTTTGTGCACGAAAAAAATGAAGGGGTTGCAAGGAAAAAAAAAATTCCAAGATTTCAAGTTGTCATATTTCCACTCTCACAAAATGAACCGGCTTTTGGGAGCTTTTGTTCATCATATTGGGGAATTTAGTTAGCCCTTGTCTATTGGGTTTGACGTTGGCCTTCAAGTTTTAGGTTTGGGTTTCTATTTTTCCGATAACCTTTATTATTGAGTTTTAAGGGTTTTTTTTTTTTTTTTGACATCCATGGATTTTAAGTGATACTAGCGCCTATTGCATGCGTTGTGTGCACTTATTTAGCTTTCGATACAATATTGTTAATAATGAATTTACATCCTTTTCTATTTAAATAGGATTGGAGCGTATAGATTGTTCATGTACATATTGTCTTTTTTTTTTTTGTGCCAAGTATGTTGAAATTTTCATAATTTATTTAATTCAGGAAAATATAGAAATATGAAAATAGGGTGGGCATGGGACAGGATGGACCTTATCCCTATCTCAACGGTTCATTCGAGATCGAGACGGGATAAACCTCATCCCGACTTCGTATCATCCCAAACAGATTTGAAACGGGACGTGATCAACATGCTCCATCTCTTGATCAAGTATTGTGCAAATCTGATAGTAAATGTGATTGATAAACAAGGGAGGGAAGTTGGGATCTGGAGTCTAGAACAACCTTGCCTTGGTGTTGTAATATGGCCAGGAGATTCTATTAAAGTACCAAAAGGTTGGTCATTTCTTCCAACTGGCAACTAGTTGAGACTTGCAGTTCCGGTGGTGCATGGTTTTGACGAATTATTGAAGATGGAAATTGATCCTAATACAGGTCAACTTATTTCATAGGGTATTGTGTGAATTTGTTCAACACTGTGATGAAAGAACTACCATATGAAGTTACTTATGAGTTCATTCCCAATGATTTTTCTTCCTTCAGAGCTAATGACACTTAGGGTGTGTTTGATTGCATGAAATTTTATGTCATGAGAATTTATGAGGAGATTCCTATATTTTAAGTAAAATTGATGTATGAAAGTCTCGTGAACATGAAAATCACATGCCTTGGTGGACCAATGAGTAAGATTCACATGTTTATGAGACTTTTATTCTCACCATTGATCACAAAACCAAATAGTGGATGTAGAGTGATACATCAATTTAGGCTAAAATATAGGGGTCCCCTCATAAATTTTCATGACATAGGATTCCATGCAACCAAACACACTCATAACTTTTTCCAAGGATGGAATGCACACCCGTAATTAAAATAACTAAGGGTTTATTAAGAATTTTACTTAATTGTACATGGGCTTTTACTTAATTATACATGGGCTGCTTTGGGCCTCACACATTACTTCTCTTCATAAGTAATTAAGTATGATTGTGGTTGTACGTATTCTATTCCTCATATTTCTTCTTCTTCAACATTCAAGTGAGAGCAAGAGGGCTGCAACTCCGATTATGTGTAATTTCAAGGGTTTTCGAAGCCTTTTCGTGGTGGTTTGGATATGGATCTTCGTAGGGGAGTTTAGGTTTGGTTTGTTTTGCGTTGTGAAGAGTTAGGGAAGTGGTTTTTCAGCTGATCCAGGGGTGGTGTGGAGCTATTTAAGTCTTTTAATGTTGATTTCGAGGAGAAACCAAACTAAAAAAATCGACAATGATACAAAAAGGAGTCGCTTGAATTTCGAAGGGTTTTTGGCTTGAAAGGGATTTGGGTTCTTTCACTTCATCCCGCCTGTCCATTTGAGTTGGTTTGGGAGAGGAATTTCGTTCAACTGCTGCCTTATTGTAGGTGATTTGCTAGATCAAAGGCAGTTCATGGTTTGACGAGGTTGTGAGCGAGTTTAAGCAAATTTCAGTGAGTTTGACCCTATCTAACTAAGTTTAATTTTGAGTGATAATATTGGTTTGCATGTTAATTAGTAGTTAAGCTCAAATATTAGATAATTCATGTTAGGGGTGAATAATACTTTGGATTATTTTTCTATAATTGCATGTGTTGCGCCTTATTGCGGAAGCGGGTAAACACCAACAATTGCACACAAGTACCACAAGGATCCAATCAATTAAATAGAACAACTAGCAATGAAAGTAATTAGAGAAAACCAAGAACATACCACAAGAGACACAAGGTTTACGTGGTTCGGCGAATTGCCTACATCCACGGTGAGGTGATTTCACTATATTCAAGAACAAGGTACAAGAAGATGACAATTCTCACACAATCTCTCAACAAGAGATGAAACAATTTCAACAATTATCTTTCTCTATTCCCTGTGCTTCACAGTTTTTCTACGTGCAATAAAAAAACAACAACAGTTCCTAGTATATATAGGAACAACAGTTTCCTGTTTCACAGCAGTTTCCTATTTCCTAGAATTTGTTTCCTGTTCAAAAAAAAGTTTCCTGTTTCACAAAACAATTTTCAAAAGTCCAAACAGTTACCAGAAGTCCAAACAGTTTCCTGTTTCAAACAGGAGTCCAAACAGTTTCCTGTTTCACAATTCTCCACCTCGGCGATTTTTTTTTTTTTTTAAAGAAAGAAAAAAAAAAGCCGAAACAAGGCAAAAGAATAAATTGATCAACAGTACTCCATAGCTTTGTCACCTCATGAAACCGCCCCGAAGGGCAACGCCCCAAAGGGCCCTCAATCAACATGAGTCAATGTAGAGTAAGTCCAAACAATGTTGAAACTTAACTCCAAGAACAACCTTTGTCAACATATCAGCAGGGTTGTCTTTTGTGTGTACTTTCACCAAAGACACATCACCATCTTCAATTACATCTCGAACAAAGTGATATCGGACATCAATATGCTTAGTCCTTGCGTGATGAACCTAATTTTTAGCCAAGTGGATGGCACTCTGACTGTCACAGAGAACCTCAACACTATTTTGTTCCACACCCAAGTCATTTACAAGACCTTGAAACCACAATGCTTCTTTTACAGCCTCTGTCAATGCCATATACTCTGCCTCTGTAGTAGAGAGAGTCACTGTATCCTGAAGCATAGATCTCCAACTAACCGGAGCACCGTATATATGAAATACGTAACCAGTAGTAGATCTTCGTCTATCTAGATCACCAGCATAATCAGAATCAACAAACCCACGAACCTGACATGAATCTCCAACGAAGTCCAAACCCACATCCAAGGTAACTTTTAAATACCTAAGCATCTATTTCACTGCCTCCCAATGTTTCTTCCCAGGGTTTTCCATATACCTGCTCACAACACTAACGGCCTGTGAAATGTCAGGGCGTGTACACACCATAGCATACATTAAACTGCCAACTACACTAGCATAAGGAACATGCGACATGTATTCTTTTTCTTCCACTGTGACTGGAGATAACTTTCGAGAAAGTCTAAAATGTGAAGCCAAAGGAGTAATAACCGGCTTTGCGTTTTTCATGCCAAACCGTGATATGACCTTCTCAAGGTACCCCTTCTGTGAAAGAAATAATTTTTTATTCTCCCTTTCTCTTCTTGATCTCCATATCAAGTATTTTCCTTGCAGCACTCATATCCTTCATCTCAAACTCAGATGCAAGTTGAGACTTCAATTTATTTATCTCCACCATACTCTTACATGCAATGAGCATATCGTCAACATAGAGCAAAAGATAAATAAAATCGCCACTACGAAGTTTTTTCAAGTAAAAACAACAATCATACTTACTTCGTGTGAACCCATGTTTCAACATAAAAGTGTCAAACCGTTTGTACCACTGCTTAGGTGACTGTTTTAACCCATAAAGTGATCTCCTCAAACGACAAACATTGTCTTCTTTTCCAACAACCTTAAAACCTTCCGGCTGATGCATATAAATTTCCTCCTCTAAGTCTCCATGCAAGAAAATTGTTTTCACATCAAGTTGTTCAAGCTCAAGGTCACCATGAGCTACCAAGCTCAACAACACACGTATAGAAGTGTGTTTTACCACATGCGAAAATATCTCATTGTAGTCAACGCCTTCCCTCTGAGCAAAACCCTTAGCTACTAATCTTGCCTTGAACTGAGTACCAGACTCTAGAGTAGCCTGTTTCTTCTTAAACACCCACTTGCAGCCAATTGCTTTCCTTCCATTAGGCAACGACACTAGATCCCAAGTATGGTTCTTCCGGAGAGACTCCATCTCACCCTGCATAACTACTAACCAACTCTGACTATCTGAATGACGAGCGGCCTGCTTGTAAGTAGTTGGCTCATCATCTTCCACAGAGAGTGCATATGCAACCAAATCAACTGTATTCAACTGACCATAGTGCTTCAACGGTTCTTCGAAGCCAAAATTTTGAACTTGCTTAACCGATCGTTTTGACCTAGTTAAGGCCAAAGGCTGTTGCTGGGATTGATTATCTTCAACTGGTTGTTGTTCCTCAAGGTCTTCAGGCTCATAATTCAGATCATATGTGCCTGCTTCAACCACTTGTTCATCTGCTGCATCCACAGACGCTTCAACTTCCACTTTCTAAGTGTTACTAGATTCACCACCACTATCAACCAACTCCTTAGCTTTAGTACAAGCTAACAAGGAATTCTCATCAAATGTAACATCTCGACTGATCACAAATTTATTATCCTCTAAACACCATAGACGATAACCCTTCACACCTTTTGCATACCCCAAGAAAATGGTCTTCTTAGCCCTAGCATCAAGCTTATTTTCTTTCACATGGTAGTAGGCAATACAATCGAAAACTTTCAGTATACTGTAATCAGCATGTTCACCTGACCACACCTCATAAGGTGTTTTGCAGTCTAATGTAGAATGTGGCGATTTATTAATCAAGAAACACGCGGTGGCTATTGATTCAGCCCACCATTCTCTGTCAAGACAAGCATTGGAGCGCATACACCTAGCTCTTTCAAGCATAGCACGGTTCAATCTCTCAGCAACTCCATTTTGTTGTGGCGTGTCTCTAACAGTCCAATGTCGAACAATTCCTTCCTGAACACAAAACTGTTTGAAAGCACCCTCAGTATACTCGGTACCATTATCAGACCTCAAGGTCTTCACCTTTCTTCCAGTTCTATTCTCAACCATTGCTCTCCACCTTTTAAATGTCTCAAATACTTCATTCTTAGACTTCAAAAAATATACCCATGTGTAACGGGAATAATCATCAATGAAGGAGACAAAGTACCTGGAACCTCCCTTAGAGGCGACCTTCACTGGTCCCCACACATTTGTATGCACATAGTCTAGAATACCTCTGCTCCTGTGCTTGCTTGTACTGAATTTTACCCTGCATTGTTTTCCATATACACAATGTTCGCAAAACTCCATAGTCGGTTTCTGCATATCCTTCAGTAACCCTTGCTTGCTCAGTAGAAACAATCATTTTTTTGTCATATGCCCAAGTCGCATGTGCCATAACCTAGTGATTTTCGATGAAGAAGTTCCCACTGCCACATTTCCTGTTACCGTGTTAGCCATCAAGGTGTACAAGTTACCTTGTCTGATCCCTTTCATGACAATCAAAGACCCACAGATAACCTTTAAAACTCCACCTACCGCTGTAAACTTACAACCATTGGAGTCTAAAACACCAAGCGATATAAGGTTCTTTTTCAAGGCTAGGACATGCCTCACATCAGTTAAGGTTCTCACAACACCATCATACATCTTAATCCTCATTGTTCCAATTCCAACTGTCTTGCAAACATAATCATTACCCATCAGAATAGTACCACCATCAATGTGCTCATAGGTAGTGAACCACTCCCTGTTTGGGCACATATGGTAAGAACATCCAGAGTCAAGGATCCATCTACCAGAGATTTTTATGTTTTCACCCACAACTGAATAACATTCTTTATCCTTTTTCGTACTAGATGCATAACTTGCTTCACTAGTATCACCCTTATCTTGTTTTTTTTTGCCCTTCCAACTGTTATCATGATTACTCTTACCTTGATTTGAACAATTTTTTCTAATATGCCCCCACTCTCTACATTTGTGACATTGTGGACCTCTAGACTTTGATATAGATTTTTCACTCTTTGAAGATGATTTCACTTGAGACCTTCCTCTAGCAACCAACTCTTCAGCTTGATCTTTCCCACTACCACTTGATAAAGTTTTCTTTCGAATCTCATTGGACAAGAGTGCACCGGTAGTTTCATCAAATGTAAGTTCATCTTTCCCAAACAAAATTGTTTGTACAAGATTTTCATATGACTGCGGCAAGGAATAAATCAATATAATTGTTTTTTGGTCTTCATCCTCAATTTTCACATCCACATCTCTCAAATTTGAGATAATCCGTGTAAATTTGGCGATATGATCACCAATTGGAGTACCCTCATCCATTGCTAGTCTGTACAATTGGGTTTTCAAGTATAACCTGTTTGATAATGTCTTAGTCATAAACTGTGACTCAAGCTTCAACAAAACATCAGCTGCCGTAGTCTCTTCATTAACTAAAAAAACTATGTCTCTATCCAGACACAAGCAAATAGCAGCACGAGCCTCCAAATCCAATTCTTCCCATTCATCATCTGACATGGTTTCAGCCTTTTTATCCTTCTCTAGTAATGCCTTGTGTAATTTCTGAGAAATAAGCAAATTCCTCATTTGTATTCTCCAATATCCGAAATCGTTCTTACCATTAAATTTCTCGACTTCATACTTTCCCACATGTGCCTTGCTCACCTTGGATGCTATTGCAAACAAAACCTGTGACTTTCTAGACAAGAAGCTTCACTACGATTTTTCTTCAAACAACTTGTGCACAAACAAACCCTAGCACTTTTGAATCTTCACAATCTTGAGTAGAACAATTCAAGATCAATTTTCCTTAGTGCTCTGATACCAATTGTTGCGACTTATTGCGGAAGCGGGTAGACACCAACAATTGCACACAAGTACCACAAGGATCCAATCAGTTAAATAGAGCAACTAGCAATGAAAGTAATTAGAGAAAACCAAGAACATACCACAAGAGACACAAGGTTTACGTGGTTCGGCGAATTGCCTACATCCACGGTGAGGTGATTTCACTATATTCAAGAACAAGGTACAAGAAGATGACAATTATCACACAATCGCTCAACAAGAGATGAAACAATTTCAGCAATTATCTTTCTCTATTCCCTGTGCTTCACAGTTTTTCTATGTGCAATAAAAAAACAACAGTTCCTAGTATATATAGGAACAACAGTTTCCTGTTTCCTAGAATTTGTTTCTTGTTCAAAAAACAGTTTTCAGAAGTCCAAACAGTTACCAGAAGTCCAAACAGTTTCCTGTTTCACAGCATGGATCAGGTCTACATGTCTGTGTGGAGGTTTCCTTCGTCATGATTTTAGGTCTGATTGCTTTAAATTTTTGTGTTTTGCATGTGTAACAGGGATGTTATGTCATACGAAAACTATTTTCAGTTTAATTGCTAAGTTTGAGTTTTATCCTTGTATAAATGTTTTCCATCACTTCTAATCATTTAGCTTCAATTGGTGTTTGATGTATTGAGTTGCCTTTTTGCTTGTTTATGGACTGATCATAGCTTAGTTTGAAGTTATCGCATGTTTAACATGAAGGCGCTTCTTCACTGGACTGATATCGGTAATTTAAATTATATGTTTGGCTCCCTGGTTATATATGTTAAATTATATGTTATATATGTGAATGTTTATATTATTGTTGCTATGTTTGGTATTGCTCTCTATTGTTGATATTGTTTTGGCCACTGTTGTGAAGAAATGTAACTGAGTTTGCATGTTGTATGGGGACTGAACGATAGTTTTGGGACTGAATACGATTGTTTTGGGAGTGTTTTGCGGCCAGAAACGAAGTTGTTTTGGGACTAATGGTGCGGATTAAAGCGTAGTGGTTTTAATAATATTTTGTGCACTAGATCATTGATTGTTTAGGGTTGTTTTGTAGACTAAAATTGAATTGTCTTCAACTAAGCTTGAGGTTTGTTTCGATTGATTTTAGAGGTGTTGTTATAGTAGAGTTTGGTGGCTATTTTCAGCAGAGTGACAACATCCCCTTTAAAATTTTGATATATTGGTATTTTATGATAATATGGATGTTATTTGAAATATTCATGCATGAGTTAACCTATAGAAAAGGATAAAGAAAATCATTCTGATTTTGCAAAACGAACAATTTCATCTTGACATTTTGAGTTTTATGTACGAAGGGCAATAAGTTGTAAACTTATTATATGGATGTTGTTCTGAATGTTTGTGTATAAAGTAATTTTTGGAAATGATGTGTTGTAATGTATTGTGGTATGGAAGTCTTTTGTGTTAGAGAATGCAAGTTCCATAGTTGCATGAATGCTGACATTATAACATAGACCATGATTATCTGCTTTGACCTGTTAAATAACATATATATGTGATTGCATAATTAAGCACCCTAAAAAGGGATTAACACTTGGCCTTGAGAACGTGGTGTTAACCCCACATCCAAAAGAGGAACTCCTGCAGTAGTTCATCACTCCCTAGGTGCTAGTGCATTGCAGGTGATGTCTAGTAGCTAAGGATGGGTTGAGATGACTAGTACGTCCGTGAGGATGTTCGGGTTTATTCTCCCCACACCCAAAAGAAAAACTCCAGTAGTAGTTCATCGCTTCCTAATCACTGGTACATTACAGGTGATGCCTAGTAGAAGAGGATGGGTTCAAATGGCTAGTATGGTCGTGAGGATGTGTAAGCTTATATTCGGGTTGAAGGTTTTCCGCCCCGACGTGCGCTTTGATCTGAGAAATACCAGAGATGATTCAGAGATGTTTTGTAGAGGGAAAAGAGTATTATGTAGGCACATTTGGAGTGTTGCATCTCATGTGCATATTACATCATGAATGAGCATTTGGAATAAAAAGTGGTGATGCATCATTTGTTTATGATTATCTTTTTTTATCTGTCTTAATTGATATTATGCATTTTATTTGCGATGGATGTTTTAGTTCTCCTCATACCAAATAGTGCTAACCCATTTGCTTGTTTTTTGGCAAATGGGTGTACCCCTACCTGGGTGCAAATGGTCGTGTTGTTGTTGGTGGTGCTACAAGGGTGCTGGGTGATCATGTCTTGTCTGCTTGGTCAGACAGCCGAACACCTGAAAGGTAGGTTGAACACTCAGGTTTAGATTTTAGTTGATTTACTTTATTTCGCCGTGTGCTAACAGGTGTAACCATTTGCAAAGTAAAATAAATTTAAAAAAAAAATTGCGTTATGTCACACTTCTATTTCTTCTTTCTTTATCCTCTTCCTGGTTCTCTCACTCTTTCTAATGTTAAAAATTTGTCTCTCTACACTCTTGAGACGAGTCTCACCGTTTCACTCGAGACTCATCTTCCCCAAGCTCCGAGGAGTCATTTTCTTCCTTTCACATATTCTCTTCTCACTGAAGTTCTTTCATATTTCAACGCGATTCTCACTGAAACCTCTCTGTGAAACTCTAGTCTCACTCAAGTTTGGATGTGTTGTTCTTCTTTTTCATTTCTACTTCTCTCTTCACTGAAAATTTTCCTCTATCCACACTCGATTCTCACTGTGAAAGTGATTGTGCATCTTATCGAACGTATATTTTGTTTGTAGAGTCTCGACTGATTGAATGGTTGAAGAAACTATTAAAGAAATCAATTGATCGAACCTCCTATGGTATTTGTATCGTCTGTGTTTGATCTCGCAATGTCAATTGATCGCAAAGGTAGTCACCAGATAAGGTAATCTCTGAACCCATTTTATGTGTGTCCTCTGCATTTGTTAAGTTCTCAAAAATTTGATCTCAATTTGTATTGAGTATATTGCCACTCATGCATTGTCTGAGGATATGTGTGAAAGGACATATCTCCTTTCACCCTTTGCTGTTTATTTCTATTTGTGATAGTTATGTCTAGTTACTTATTTAACTTATAATTTTTATGTTTATGTTAATACCAATGCTCGAATTATTAGCATCACATGTAGGATCAACTAAATTTATGTTGAAACCAGTGTTCGAATTATTATCATCAATTATAGGAGCAACTAAATTTACTGGTTTGTACATTGGTTGTTTTCGAATTATTAACAGCTTTAGCGTGCTTGCAAATGTGAAGGCCTGCTAGAAGGCATCAAGCTAAGAGAAAGGATGCCATAACAAACGACACCCTAAAAGTGAAGGTTGAGCCTAACTACCCACCCTCTAGTCCACGAGTTGATGGAGGTACGTGACTCTTCCATCTGTGCATGTAGTCTTTACTTGTCTGCATGTAAGGTTTTTGTGTTTTTTCTTTTTTTGTTGTTTTTTTTTTTATGTAAATATATAAAATCTATGGTAAAAAAGAAAGGTAGATCTCAAAAGTTGTTGTTCAGTGATGTTATTTTTTCCTTATTGTACAATTAGATGGCGTCAAGTTTACGAGGATGCGACTTTTCCAGTTGTGAAGGTATTCTTTACTTGTTTGCATATAATGTTCTTGTAATTTTTTGATGTAAATATATAAAATCTATGGTCAAAACCAAATGTAGATCTCGAAAGTCGTTCAATGTTATTTTTTCCTCATCGTACAACTATATAGCATTCAGTTTACGTGGATGCTTTGGGTAAAGTTTGGAGCTGAGGGTCGTTTTGATGCTATGGTGTTTTTGTGTCTCAGATGTTTATGTCTTTGTGTGGTGGTCTTTTTGGATGTCGAATGGGTGAGTTTGTTACTCATTTTAGTTCATGTAATATAAAAATGTTGGTTGTGTTAATAAAATCGACTTGAGTTTTTAATATAGTCTGTTGTGTTAAATTTCTCTGTATTGGTTAATTTTTAGTCAATACCGGTAACGGTCGCAATTCTTTTTTTAACACCAGTATAGAGAAAGGCATGGCCGTTTCACGAACTATTTGGTTATTCAATACGTGATACCATAGAGATCACAATACTTTTTCCTTATCGGTTAATACCGCAAGGAAACCCTTCAATGACCAACATTAATTAATTGCATTAGGGTTTATTTTCGTATTTTTATCAATTTAGTATAAAACACCAATTTTGATATGACACCAACTTTAATTTTGTCTACAAATAAGTGATCAGTTTACTTACAATTACTAATGTAATTAGAGATTTGTTACATTCTATTATTCTAGTTTCTAACGAAAGAGCATGACATTTCTTCTTTTGGGGCCCATGAGAGAACCTGAACTTCAGACTTTAGATATTAACTTTGATGTCTCTAATCAAATCCAATCCACATCGGATATTAACTTTGAAAGAGCAACACATTACATGATCCTGCAACATCGGCTAAAATGCACTCAGGCTGCTCCCATGAGTGAACTATGTTTACCGTCATAGTTTGACTAATTAATGTGATCCCAAAATTTTCATGCCAATATACACTGTTTTTAAGAAGAAAAAAAACACTTCAGGTTTAACAAATCACTGTGAAGTTTTTAATATGCAATTTAGAAATGTTATGAATTTAAATTTATCGACAACCCTCAGCCCTCACAACCAATTGTTATGCTGGGAATTCTATATTACAAATGACGGTGTTTTAGGTGGGATATAAAAAACGGCTTAGATTTACCCAAATATAAGAATCTAACGAATTGTATAGAACTTAAAGCACCAAGAGTGAATGAGTTCGATTCTCATACCCAATATTTTGATATTTATTTTTTTTCAATTGTTAATGATGGTGATTAGGCATTTAAGTATAAAAGATAAAAACTTAAGGGTGATCATGTTTTGACAAGTTTTAAACTTTTACCTTACCAAAGGCATGGGGAATACCCTTGTCTATATTACAATTCAGAATGGTGTTTGAAGTTGGAGATAAAAGACGGCAGATATTTATCCAAATATAAGAATCTAACACATCACATACAACTTAAAGCACCAAGAGTGCATGAATTCGATTCTCATACCCAATAATTTTTTATATTTATTTATTTTCATCAATTGTTGATGATGGTGGTGTTGAAAACTCAAGGGTGATCATATTTTAACAACTTTTAACTTTTATCGTGCCAACGGCACGAGGAATATCCTAGTTATATATACAAAACATGATGGTGTTTGACGTGAGAGATAAAAAGACGGCTAAGCTTTACTTAAATATAAGAATCTGACGGATCACATAAAACTAAAAGCATCAAGAGTGCATGGTTTCGATTCTCATACCCAACATTTTGATATTTATTTATTTTTATTCAATTGTTGATGATGGTGATTAAGCATATAATTATTTATCTTACAAAACAGGACGATGTTTGGGGTGGGAGATAAAAGACGGCTCAGATTTAACCAAATATATGAATCTGACGGATCTTATATAACTTAAAGCACCAAGAGTGCATGGGTTCGATTCCCATGCCCCCAACATTTGATATTTATTTATTTATTTATTTTTGGGAGATAAAAGATGGCTGAGATTTATCCAAACATAGAGATCTAATGGCTGAGACTTAAAGTTAGTCTTTTATGAAGATTTATCCCCAATAAGAGTGCAAATGATCGATTCCCATACCTAACATTGATTATATTTATTTATTTATTTTCTTTTAAAGTTGATTGTGGTGATTAGGCATGTAAGTATATTTATTTATCATACTCAAACATTTAGTATGTGGAGTAATGCTATAGTAAGGTAGATTAGTGATACAACCTTGGGGTGTGATTAGTGCCGCAACCTTGGGGTATGATTATTGACACATGTTTAGAATGACAATATATATTTATTAAAGCATCAAATCCGATTTAAAATCAAATTTTTTTTTTTGCATAAGTCCAGTCTGTTGACAATCATAATTATCATGGTGATTGAAATTAAAAAAATATTTTTGCTGTGAGAGAATATGTTAAGTTATTTCAACAACTACTTAGTTTATACTATTGAGATGTCCATGTTTTGGACTAGCATTGAAATCAAGATAGAGAATAGGTTAAGTTATTTCATGTTTTGCATTAGTTTATTCTATTCTATTGAGATGTCCACTTAGTAATTAATCAATAGACCCCATTTGTAAATGCCCCAATTAGACCCTAATTAAAATTTTCATTTTTTTTTTAAATAATTTCATTTAGTATAGGTGTCTGTTTTAATCTTTTGAATTACCTTTCAGGAATTATATGAATAAAAGAAAAATCTAGCCCTTAAAAGGATAATATTTTTATGCATTGGATGGTAAGATCAATTGGAATGAAATCAACAACGTTTTATTGAAATATTATAGAGCTTTTATTCTAATTTTTTTTATTGACATTTGCATACTCATGCTATGATTCAGTTTTGTTTTTTTCATTAACATGTACAATGAGATTTATTGATAAGAATAATGTGATTTATTCACATGTATAGTGAGACTTCAATGTTAGAATATTCCTAGCATACATTAAAATACAGTGTTGAATATCCTAACATACATTTGTGTACAGTGTGATTTACATATGCATACAGTGGGACTTCAATGTTAAGCATGTACACAATGTGATTTACATTTGCATACAAAATGTGTTACTCTGGAGGTTTTGTATTTCTTGCTCATTAGTAGACTTTGTCAAAATTTTGTTGTCTACTCAAACATTTAGCATATGGAACAATGTTGTAGTGGTTCATTTTATATATTTGCATTTTGAAGAATTATAAATGCAATATTATTGTGTATGACAGGGTTTATTGTTGGAAAAAAAAATTAAGAAAACAAAGTGAACTCTGCCGAAATTCTGAAAAAAAAAAAATTTATGTTTTGTTGCCTACTCAAACATTTAGCATGTGAGTAATGTTATAGTGGTTTATTGTGTTTTTTGCCATTTTGATGAATTACAAATGCAAATTTATGAGGTATGACAAATTTTAGTATTGGGAAAATTTTTAAAAACAAGATAGACTGTTATTATTTAACAAAAATATTATAGTTAATTTAGTTTAAGCTACCATTACAGAAACACCAAATATTTGTGATTGAGATAATACTGCAATGGATATTAAAAAGATGAATGACATGACATATATTAAATAAATATGTTTAGTGGTAATGATACATGTGCCGCAACCATTGGGTATGATTAGTGACACGTGTCTTGAACGACAATATATACTTATTTGGCAACTTTTTTTAATGGCAAATTTTTTATTTTTTATTTTTTATTATTATTATTATTATTATTATTATTATTATTATTATTATTATTATTATTATTATGGTTTAGTTTAAGCTCATGTACCAAGAGTTAATAACATATTGACCTAAAATTTCAAGAGTCATGCCGAGTGATTTTTCAACACAGTTAAAGCCATGAGAAACACGATAGAAAGATAAGCTGCGATGAAAATAGTTAACATCATATGGTAGTGCCAACGGTACGGGGAATACCCTAGTTAATCTTACAAAACAGGACGGTGTTTGGGTTGGGGAGATAAAAGATGGCTCAAATTCAACCAAATATATGAATATGACGGATCTTATAGAACTTAAAGCACCAAGAGTGCATGGGTTCGATTCTCATGCCTAACATTTGATATTTATTTATTTTTGGGAGATAAAAGACTGCTGAGATTTATCCAAACATGAAAATTTAATGGTTGGGACTTAAATTTAACATTTATGAAGGTTTATCCCCAATAAGAGTGCAAGGGATCAATTCCCATATTCAACATTTTTTATTTTATTTATTTATTTTCTTCAAAATTTGATTTTGGTGATTAGACATGTAAGTATATTTATTTATTTATCATACTCAAACATTTAACATGTGAAGTAATGCTATAATAAGGTAGATTAGTGACACAACCTTGGGGTGTGATTAGTGTCGTAACCTTGGGGTATGATTATTGACACATGTTTTGAATGACAATATATTTATTAAAGCACCAAATCCGATTTAAAATCTTTTTTTTTTGTATAAGTCCCTGTCCGTTGACAATCCTAATTATCATGGTGATTGAAATTAAAAAAATACTTTTGCTGTGAGAGAATAGGTTAAGTTATTTCAACAACCACTTAGTTTATTCTATTGAGATGTTCATATTTTGCATTAGCACTGAAATCAAGATAGAGAATAGGTTAAGTTATTTCATGTTTTGCATTAGTTTTATTTATTCACAGAAATTCTATTGAGATGTCTACTTAGTAATTAATTAATAGACCCCAATTTGCAAATAGCCCAATTTGTCAATGCCCAATTAGACCTTAATTGAAAATTTCATTTTTTTTTTAAATAAATTCATTTAGTATAGGTGTTTGTTTTAATCTTTTGAATTACGTTTCAAGAATTATATGAATAGAAGAAAAATCTGGCCCTTAAAAGGATAATATTCTTATGCATTGGATGGTTGGATCAATTGGAATGAGGAGATTAGCATAGTGATTAATGATATCTTGGGTGGAGTTTTGAGGCTCTGAGGCGATTTTGAAGGGAAGTTTGGGAACTTATTCCAAATTCCTGATCTTTTAATCCCAGCCATTCCAAGCCTTTGGGAAGAAACCCGGACCATTGATTCTAGAGCCGGATTGGCAAACCCTAGGAGCTCCGCAACTCTTGGCCGGCATCAGGCCGCTCAGACCTGTGCGCCACTCAGAGGCTTTGTCCTTCGACACGCCGATACGGTTCAGCCGCCTGATTTTTGTGCTTTGGATCCGATACATGCACGGTTTTTGTGCTCTGAACGGTTTAATCTGTTAGCAATCACGCTACAGCCAACACCGCAAGGAGCCGCCGCCGTTACGATCCAGCCGCCGTTACAATCTAGCCGCCGACACACAGATCCGACACACAGAGTTGTGTGATTCGTGTTTCCGCTGGGTCCGGGACTCCATGTCCTCAGGATGTGATGTCAGCGCCTGCCGCCATCCCCCCACGGGTCCTGGTCATGGGGACACAATGGCAGGATCTCCTAAGCTCTCTTTCGCCCAGATTTTGGGCAAAATTTTGGTGGATGACACTGCAGAGACCCAGGTCAAAGGCACTCGTTTCCGCAAAGAGGGGGCACCAGCAATCGGAATCACGGCAACGGATGAAGTACGTGGTGAAGCTTTCATGGAAAAACATGTGATTGTTCTAAAATTCTCTAGTTATCGACCGACTTTGGCAGATATTCGAGATTCGATTCACAGAACTTGGGGAATTTTGGGCAATTTTTTGCTTGGGTTATTGAATCAACGACACGTGTTAGTACGACTTCAATCTGAGGTGGAAGCAAAGAAAGTTCTGTCGAGAGACTCCTTCCTGATTTGTGGAGTTCGGTTTAAAGCTTTCCGTTGGCACGATGGTTTCAGTTTCAAGGAAGACCCAATCTCGGTGCCCTTATGGGTAGAGTTACCTAACTTACCTTTGCATTTATTTCATCCCCCTATTTTAAAAGCAATTGTGAATTCTTTTGGTGGTTTTTTGCGGATGGATGATCATACTCGATGCCTCTCGCGCCCGGGCTTTGCCCGTGTATATGTGGAGATGTCTTTGGCGGAGAAATTACCAACTAGAGTTTGGATTGACAGGGCCAATAACAGGGGTTTCTGGCAGAAGATAGAATATCCAGGTTTCAAATACTGCGACTTTTGTTCTTTGATAGGACACCAAGAGGATTTTTGTAGGAAAAATCTTGGTCTTAAGGGCGGTGGGGGAGGCCCTGATTCCGGTAAAGCGGAGAAGGCGGTCAAGCCGCAGGTTGAAACCAAAACTATAAAGCAACAATATGTACCCGTTCTCGAAAAAGCTAAAATTTCCAATCCCGCAGTTGGTCCGAGTGGAGCAAAGAATAGCCAGGGGGAAGAGATTAATGAGGTTGTTGGGGAGAAGAGGCCGGTGGCCAGGGATCCGGTTAAGGTGGTGTTGTCAAACAAATTTGAGTAGCTTACTGAAAATATTGATGCAGATGAGAATGATAAAATGGTTCATGTCAGTGCTGAGCAGGTTACAGAAACTACGGAAGAATGCCTCCTAGAGGCGGGGTATACAACTTCGGAGATTGTGAATGTTATTGGAAATCAAGAACAACTGTCACAGCCAACAGATGACATAAACTCAGGGGCCAAGAGTGGTCGTTTCGACGACATGAATCATGACAATATTAGCCCGCAACATCACATTGCGGCAGCGTCGCACGGTGCGGCAGGCATTTCTACTGGCGGCAATCAAATGGGGCGTCCTAGTTCAGAGACACGAGCTGCAGTTTTGGCATTGCCTCAGCCAGTACTCACTTCAGCCCAACCCATGCCCTGCATCTTAGCAGGGGAATTTGGAGTGGCTTCGCCCCAGCCAGATCACGGCCCCAGCCAGACCACGGTCACCGCCAGTCCAAGGCCTGAGCCAGACCACGGCCCAGGCAATCCACGACTCCAGCCTGACCACGGCCCCATCACATGTGAAGCGATACCCAGGCAGAGCCTGACTTGATCGCAGTTGGCGATTCTGCTCATATTCTAGCTACTCGATTAGCGACGCAGATCATGTTGCAAGGAATGACACAGGAAGTAGGGGCTGGAACGGTGCAGCCGACAGTGCTGGAAAAGTTGACATAGGTACTTGCTAAGCGAGCACAATCAGCGACAACGCGCAACCTATCCGTCCCCATGGCAGCAGGGAACAATCAGGAAGAGAGTGTGTTGTTTGATGTCGCCATCCAGCTGATGAAGGATAGTCGAGCTTTGCGAAAAAAGAAAAAAACAATGAATATTAATACACTTGACAGCGCCACAGAAGATAGTGACGAGGCTGCGTCGGATTCGGAGTTAGGGCCGACATCACAAGCTATCAATGATCTTGATTTGGGGGCGCAATCCGATGAGGATGTTCAGAACAAAGTCAAGTTGGCGGTACCTCCGGGCAACCGTCGCAAGACCAAGAGGGGCAAATCATCCTCACGAGTTTAAGATGATGGAAAATTTTATGTTTTGGAATGCTCGGGGGGTGGGTAATAAGGCCACGAGAAGAAGGTTAAAAAACATGGTTATGGACCATAAACTCCGAATTCTTATGATTGCGGAGCCTATGATTGATGCTAGTAGATTCATGGAGATTGGCAACAGGCTCCACCTTGGTGGATTTGTCTCG
Source organism: Berberis vulgaris (assembly GCA_963556465.1). NCBI lineage: Eukaryota > Viridiplantae > Streptophyta > Magnoliopsida > Ranunculales > Berberidaceae > Berberis > Berberis vulgaris. Next base: position 79,104,281 of record OY747135.1, read on the forward strand.
AATGACGCATTTGGCAGCAAGATTTGGATTCTTTTGGATACCTCTCTTGCCCTTTCTGTGGTGGATATGTCGGATTAGATCATTCATTGCCAGGTAACGGACTCTGCTTGAATTTTTTTTTTATTTCTTTTGTTTATGCTAAATGCTTTGTGGATGAAAGAAGGGATCTATGGTTGAATATGGCTAATTTTGCTGCAAATCATGACCTTCCGTGGATGGTCGAAGGTGATTTTAATACCTACATGCATTTGGGCGAAAAAGTCGGGGGGTTGAGCCGTCCCTTGCAAGCATGTCCCACTTCTCTGATTGTATTGAAACCAGTGGCCTAATTGATTGTGGATTCTCGGGTCCTCGACTCACTTGGTGTAATAACAGGCGTGGCAGTGAGCGTATTTGGGCCGGACTTGATAGGATCTTTGTTAATTCAGCTTGGTTGACCGATTTGGGTAGTCCAAAGGTGGAATATCTCAGTAGAACATTTTCAGATCATTCTCCGCTGCTGGCTTCCATGCCATCTCAATCAAAAATTGGTTTGCCTACTTTCGATTCCTTAATATGTGGATGACCCATCCGGAGTTTCTGGATCTGGTTAAGGACACGTGGTTGACTGACATGGGTACCATGAGACTTATTGATAGAGTGGATGCTAAACTTAAAATGACTCGACGAGCTCTTATACAGTGGTATAGTATGGTCTTTGGAAATGTGTTAAGCAGAATCCGCGCTCTAGAAGATGAGATGCAACAGTGGAAAACAACGCTCTTAGCGGGTTTCGCAGCGAACAATAATAATGGTCTAAATGCTGATGCTAATTGGGATGTTCAGGCTTGCTGCAACCTACATTGCTGCCAGGCAGAGTACAAAATAGCTCTCATGCGGGAGGAGCTTTACTGGATTAAAAAATCTGATGAAGCAGAGTTTAAGGAGGGGGGATGCGTGCACTAAATACTTTTTTGCTTCCACCAAGTCCAAACAAAAGCGCCGAGCCATCAATCATTTTACTTTACCTTGCGGTAGAACTATCTCGGAACCTGATGAGATTCTTGACAAAGCCAATGAGTTTTTTGCTAATCTGTTGTCTTCTCAAGGAAATTGTTTGGCGGATACGGATTTGTTAAATTGTATCCCGAAATTGTTGGAACCGGGTCAATGCGACAATTTGGTCAAAAGACCTTCTTTGGAGGAAGTGAGAAAAGTTGTTTTTGACATACCCAAAAATAGTGCGCCAGGACCGGATGGCTTTACTGCTGATTTCTTTCAGTCTTGTTGGGAGATTTTGAGCATGGATATTTGGGAGGCAGCTATACAATTTTTGAAGGGGAGGCGATGCCAACTTCTTTTTCGGCAAATTTCATGGCTTTGATTCCAAAGATTGAGAATCCAAGTTTTTTTTTTTTCTGATTTCCGCCCAATAAGTCTGTGTAATGTGATTTATAAGATTTTCAGTAAACTTCTTTACAACAGACTGGTAGATCTTTTGCCAGTGTTGATTTCTCAGGAGCAGGGGGCTTTTGTTAAAGGCAGGTTCATTGGTGAAAATATTGGCCTGGCGCAGGAGTTTATTAGAGACATTAACAGGAAGGTTTTTGGAGGCAATGTGGTACTGAAAATTGACATGGAGAAAGCATATGATAGAATGGAATGAAACTTTTTACTCGCTGTGCTTAAAAAATTCGGCTTTACTGGTAGATGCTGTCATCTCATCTCCAACTGTATTGCTTTTTGTGGATTTTCGGTTCTGCTTCAGGGCACCTACAAAGGTTTTTTCAGATCGTCTAGGGGTTTAAGGCAAGGAGACCCCCTTTCTCCGTTTCTTTTCATTATTGCCTCGGAAGTGTTGAGTAGGGGTTTGAAAGAGGCATTTGGGAACGGAAAAATTGGGTATTATTATACTCCCAGGCACTGCATCCCTATTACACACCTTCTGTATGCAGATGACACTCTTATTTTTTAAATGGCAGAACGTCCTCAGTTATGGGATGTATGGATTTCTTGCAGCGGTATTGTACGATTTCGGGGCAGAAAATCAATGAGGGGAAAAGTTCATTTACATTGGACGATAAGGCAGTCGCGGAGAGGATTGTGGTGTTAAAACGTTGTACAGGTTTTCAATTTCATGGTGCTCCTCTGAAATATTTGGGCGGACCAGTGTTCCAAGGGAGAGTTAAAATTTCATATTTTGAAGATTTGATTGCCAAATTTCAAGCTCGTATTCAGGGATGGAAGGCCAAATTGTTATCTTCGGGAGACAAATTAATCTTGATCAAACATGTCCTTAGCTCGATTCCAATTTATATTCTGAGTACCATGTGTGTACCTAGAAAATTTTTATCACAGATTAATAGTTTGTTGGCGGACTTCTTGTGGGGGGATTGTGAAGGTTGACTAAAGAAAAAATGGGTGTCATTGAACAAAATTTGCTTCCCACGAGAGGAAGAAGGTTTGGGAGTTAAAGACTTGATGGTTGTGATGAAGGCTTTTCGAATCAAGGCTCTTTGGAGACTAATTAATTCGGACTCGCTATGGGCTACCTTTATGAGAAGCAAATATTGGTTGCATGGAGTTGCGTTGAATGGTCAAATTGTGAAAGGTGGGTCTTCACCTTTCTTCAAAGCGATCATGCTTGTCAAATCTCTTATTTTGAGTAATTCACTTTGGCGTATTGGCAAGGGAACTATCAGCTTTTTTGAAGAGAATTGGAACACGGTGGCTTCTTTCAGGATGCCGGCGGCTTTGGTTAGTCAAGATGTTTGGCCTTCGATTAATGAGGTGGTTTTAACCAATTTTGAGATGGTCACTTCAGATCTTAGACACTTGGCGCGTAGCCTCTTTGCAGATAGGCTACGTAGTGAGGAACATGGCGATGACAACTGTGTATGGGCACCGAACACGGATGGGCTCTTCTCCCTTCAGTCGGCATGTGAAATGTTACGGAGGCATGGGAAGGTAAATGATCTCAATAAACTGATTTGGCATGACATTATTCCCTCCAGAATTTCCATTTTGGTGTGGAAATTACTCCGTAGAGGGGTACCAGTGGATGGGGAGTTGTACAGATGCGGTATTAGTCTAACTTCTCGATGGAGTTGTTGCAACACGCCGAAGAGAGAATCTTTGAATCATCTGTTTTTGGACGGAGAACTGGCGATGCAGGTGTGGCGCCATTTTGAATTGATATTTGATGTGCACATAAGGAAACCAGCAGAAATCTCCACGGCCCTTGCCATTTGGTTCAAGCGAGCTAAATTGAATACGCAAACAGGTGCGCTTTTCCTCCTTACTCCTATGTTCATTTTCTGGGAACTCTGAAAACAAAGGTGCAAATGTGTTTATGACAATGTTGCTCCAAATCCTGCTTTTGTGATTTTGAACATTCGGCGTCATCTACGTTTGGCAAACAATTTTATTACTCCTACACAAATCAGCCGTAATAAGGCTCCATTAAAGTCCTTGGGGCTACAGGAGATTCTTGTCCTGAGAAAGGTTGTTAGATTTGTTTATTGGCACCCTCCTCCGCCTGATTTTGTTGCTCTCAATGTGGATGGCTCCTCTCATAAGAACAAGGCGTCCGGAGGTGTGATCATTAGAGACTCTAGAGGTCATTGTGTTGTGGGAAAGCAATTGTTTTTTGGTGCAGGTTCCAATAATAAAGCAGAAATTTTGGCTCTAGCTGAGGGCCTCCGCCTTTGTCTCTCATTGGGTTTTAAAAAGGTGGTTGTCCAGACGGACTCGGCACTTGTTTGTGGCTGGTTTAAGGACACTTTTAAAATTCCTTGGCATTTGGAGAATATTTTGAAAGAAATTAAGATGTTGGCAGTGCAAATGACTTTAGATTGCACACATATCTATAGAGAGGCCAACGCGGTGGCGGATGCGTTAGCAGAAAGAGCACAAAGAGACTGTAGGACGGTCTCTTTCGATGCGCGTGATCCTCCTAGGCGAGTGGTAGGTTTGACTGTACTGGACCATTGGCATACGACGTACATACGCCACGGGGAAGAGTAGCAGCAGAGTCTGGGGCTGGAGTCATGAGCAGGGCTTGACGAGGCTGTATGCAGATTGGTATGGCGAGGCAAGGGTGGGTACTCTGCTGCAAAACAGAGTATACCCTGTTGTGCTGCGTTGGGTGTTTCAGAGTGATGATGAGGCCTGCGTGTGGCGGCATCAATTTGCATACAGTGTGATTTACATATGCATACAATGGGACTTCAATGTTAAGCATTTACACAATGTGATTTACATTTGCATACAAAATGTGCTATTATGGAGGTACTGTATTTCTTGCTCATTAGTAGACTTTGTCAAAATTTTGTTATCTACTCAAACATTTAGCATATGAAACAATGTTGTAGTGGTACATTTTATATATTTGCATTTTAAGAATTAGAAATGCAATATTATTGTGTAAGACAAGGTTTAGCATTGGAAAAAAATTAAGAAAATAAAGTAAACTCTGTCGAAATTCTGAAAAAAAAATTTATGTTTTGTTGCATGTGGAGTAATGTTATAGTGGTTTATTGTGTTTTATGCCATTTTGATGAATTACAAATGCAAATTTATGAGGTATGACAAATTTTAGTGTTGGAATTTTTTTTAAAAACAAGATAGACTACTAAAATTCAACCAAAATATTGTAATTAATTTAGTTTAAGCTACCATTACAAAAACACCAAATATTTGTAGTTGAGATGGTACCGGAATGAATATTAAAAAGATGAATGACATGACATATATTAAAACCTTGGGGTATGATTAGTGACACATGTCTTGAACGACAATATATATTTATTAGGCAGCTTTTTTTAATGACAAACTTTTTATTCTTTATTATTATTATTATGGTTTAGTTTAAGCCCATGTACCAGTAATTAATAACATATTGACCTAAAATTCTCAAAGCCATGTCGAGTGATTTTTCAACACAGTTAAAGACATGAGAAACACGATAAAAAGATAAGCTGCGGTGAAAATAGTTAACACCGTACGGTAGTGCCAACGAAACTGAAAATACCCTAGTCTATATTACAAATCAGGATGGTGTTGGAGGTTGGAGATAAAAGACGGGTGAGATTTATCCAAATATAAGAATCTAACGGATCGTATAGAGCTCAAAGCACCAAGAGTGCATGAGTTCGATTCTCATACCCAACATTTTGATATTTATTTATTTTTCTTCAATTGTTGATGGTGGTGATTAGACACGTAAGTATGAGGGATGAAAATTTAAGGGTAATCATGTTTTGACAAATTTTAAACTTTTATCGTGTCAACGGCACGGGAAATACCCTAGTTATATATACAAAACAGGATGATGTTTGAGGTGGGAGATAAAAGACAACTGAGATTTACCCCAATATAAGAATCTAACGGATCACATAAAACTAAAAACACCAATAGTGCATAGGTTCGATTCCCATGCCCAACATTTTGATATTTATTTATTTTTCTTCATATGTTGATGGTGGTGATTAAACATATAAGTATGAATGATGAAAACTTAAGGGTTGCCATATTTATCATGCCAACGACACGGGGAATACCCTAGTCTACAAATCAGAATGGTGTTTGAGGTTGGAGATAAAAGACGGTTGAGATTTATCCAAATATTAGAATCTAACAGATCACATAGAACTTAAAGCACCAAGAGTGCATGGGTTCTATTTTCATACCCAACATTTTCATATTTATTTATTTTGATATTTAAAGTAGAATAAATTATATTTATTATGTTCAATTTTATCGTGCCAACGGTACGCGAAATACCCTAGTCTATATTACAAATCTGGATGGTGTTTGAGGTGGAAGATAAAAGACGGTTGAGATTTAATCAAATATAAAAATCTAACAGATCACATAGAACTTAAAGACCAAGAGTGCATGTGTTTGATTCCCATACCCAACATATTTATATTTATTTATCTTGGTATTTATTATGTTAAACTTTTATTGTGCCATCGGCACGTGAAATACCCTAGTCTATCTTAAAAAGCATGATGGTTTTTAGGGTGTGAGATAACAGACAGTTGAGATTTGTCCAAATATAATAATCTAACGAATCACAAAAAACTTAAAGCACCAAGAGTGCATGGGTTCGATTCTCATACCAAACATTTTAATATTTATTTATCTTGATATTTAAAGTAGACTAAAATTTTTTTTATCATGTTAAATTTTTATCGTGCCAACTGCATGGGGAATACCCTAGTAGTCAAATAAAATACAATTGATATATACATAATCAATGACGTTCTCGTATTTATCTAGTATACATATTGATGAGACATCAATCAGTCATATGATTATAGCCATACAAGTGGCATGGGCTAACCCTAATACGGGAATGACTCCAACACGGTCCCAAGCGGACCTATTAATAAACTACTGTTCAACCCGTAAGTCAGGTGCCTAAGCCCAAAGTCACGCCAACCCAAGAGGCACGGACCTTATTGTCTTAAACATGAATCTTAGAGTTGTCATAGACCCGAGATCCACTCACATAAATCAGTTCTTAGCCCAATCAAGCATTGAGTCCTAAATAGAGCCAAGTGCCGAAGAGACTTGGTAATGCATATGTAAGATCTTATGCGAGATATCCTCTATCCATAATGCCCTCGATTGTAGGGACAGTTGGGGAGGGAACACTCGCTATAAAAGATGGTGAAAGGAAGAAGAAATGTACGCATACACTTTACAATTTACTTCCAATCATCACTTTTTTTTGCATCGATATATGACTTGAACATCGGAGTGCCTTCGGCCACCACAACTGTGGTCCCTGGCTTAATTGCTGCTAATTTTTGCAGGCTCGAGATCAACTAGGAAAGATCTGAACACATTACATATTATCCAACAAATCCAAAATGCTATATGTTTTCCATTTAATGAAATGTGTTTCACATGGTCCACATGAAGTCGCATAGACATAATACAAAATACAAAATACAAATTTTACATGTTTGATATACTGGTGCAGGAATCTTCTTTCCTTGAAGGAGAAGTCAAGAAAGGTTTGGGTGGAATTTGCAAGGCGTCAAGGCTCCCTCTTAACATATCCAACACTTTACTCATTGGCGGGCGGTCAAGAGGATCCATTTGTATGCACCACAAACCTACCAAAACCATCTTTTGCGCAATTTCTTGGTCCTCCACAGTTGTGATTCCATGTAGTCCTAGATCCTCATTCAAATCTAGACGCTTATATATCCAATGAGGAAAGTATATTTCACTGATATTAGTCACCCTTACGTCGATGTTCTTTCTCCCTCCAACCATTTCAAGAATCATCATTCCATAGCTATATACATCTGCCTTGTGAGAAACTCCTCCGAAATTTCTAGAGAACAATTCAGGTGCGATATAGCCTGGAGTCCCTCTAGCACCTGTCATCGATACTAGACTCTCCTTCACATTGTATAACTTAGAGAGACCAAAATCAGCTATCTTTGGAGCAAAGTCCTCATCTAAGAGGATGTTATGTGGTTTTATGTCGAAATGAAGAATTTGTTTGTTACAACCACGGTGCAAGTATTCTAATCCACGAGCAATCCCAATTGCTATTTTGTATAATTTCTCCCACCCAAACTGGAAATGTGGCTCCAATGTGATTTTGTTGTAAATGAATTTTTCGAGAGATCCATTGGGCATGAACTCATATATAAGGGCTCTTTTCGTGCCCTCAATACAGAAGCCTAGCAAAGTAACTATGTTAACATGGGAGGTCCTGGCAATAGCTGCAACTTCATTAATGAATTCATTACCATTACCTTTGGATTCACTCAAGACCTTCACGGCCACTGCTTTTCCGTCATGTAATTGTCCCTTGAAAACGCTTCCGTACCCTCCTTGGCCTATTTTGTGTTTGAATGAGTTCGTCATTTTCTTAACATCTTTATACTTGCATCGTTTCAACTCCAATAGCTCACAATCTTTTAAGAAAGCTTCAACCTTTTTGCATTTCTCTGTCTTTCTCTTCCACATGACAATTGAAGTGTTTGATTTTCTTCTTAAGCAACAAAATACAATAGCTATTGTTGCCACTGTGAGGAGTGTTCCAGCCACTACGGCAGCTGTACACAATAGAAGAGATAGAAGTCAAATAAGATAAAGCATCTGTTGCTGTTATGATAATAGTGCTCTTTTCATGATAATTTAATTTTGAGTGAGATTAGGGAACTAGGTTTTGCTACCAGGATGATATGGCATCGTTAGAGGAGTTTTTTACAACATCGAGATACACATAAAATCTTTGGGGATTTCATTATGCTTTCGAGATCACACCACGTCACCCTGATTACAAAACATGTTGCAAAAACATTTTTGTTTAATTTTCTGTGGGATAGAATGAATTGGATCAATACATACCTATTATTATAACCTTCAATGACTCGTTCTTCCCTGCAGCACAATCATCAAATCGTTCACAGTTAGTGGAAGCAGATGCATATCTTCCTACTGATTTCTATCACTTTTAGTTGAATAACAAATACTTGTGTTTAGAAGTTGTAAAGGTAAACACTGTTCTATAAACAGTTGCGTATAACTAAATCACAAAAAGATTATCTGTACACATGATAAGAGATTTTTGGTAAACAAGGATCCTGTAGCCATTAACATTCTCTGTCCTGATGGTTAACTTTTTTTTTTTTTTTTCATTCACTTTATCTTTGTTTCAAACACATCCTTAGACTGATTGCCAAAAGCATTCCTCAATACCACCTCAACTGCTTCTCCAGCCCTGCCACTCCTCTCTTGAATACCATATCTATTAACAAACTCTTAAAGAACAGGAATCACCACACTACTGTCACATGGTTCATATGTTGCAACATCATCACGAGAGTTCGTAAGTGCAATCTGGTAACCACTTTCATAAGGGCCTCCAGGACATGGTAATGTACCCGGGATGGAGGAGGACAATTGTTGAAGTAGGTGACGTTTATATCAGTTAGGGGACCATTTTGGAAGTCTCTCTAAGGAAGATAAATGAAATGAAATGACACTGATTTTAGCAAGCTTAATTTGTGGGAAAATATAAATTGAAGAACCAAGAGTACGTATATTTCCAAACTATCCATCACAGTTTATTTGAGACTTATCAAGTCTTTCCTTTCAGGTTGTGATTAAGAGAGTATTGGACTAGTTCATCACTTTCTACGTCACAATAATAGATTCTACTAGGTACTCATTCTAATCTAATTTGAAGATAATGTTCATGTTCACATGGAAAACAAAGTTTCCCGTGCAATTATTTCATTGTATAAGTTGCTCGGAAGTTTCTATGTAGGTATATGTGTTCTTATTGAACTAAAACTTTTCAAAACTAACACACATGCCAACACCATCATTTTTCTTCCATTTGACCTTGTTTACTTCAGAAGATGATAGCCACATCAGAATTATCCCTTAAATTTTGGTATCGGTTTCACGCCTGAAATAAAATTCCATAATTGAAATTTCTACCATAGTTCAATGGCCTAATCGAGCAGCCAAGCAATCTCAGTTGATCAGGGGTGAGATTGTTTGAAGTTGGTGGCAAGTTCCATGGTGTTATAGTGGCATTGTAATGATGTTAATGCTCTTTGTTTTTTGGCAATAAAGCAGGGTCGATGGTTTCCTGTAGGAGTGGGCATTTCAGACCGAAAACTCGGACTGAACCGATAAATCGGACTGATCGGGTCGGGTCGAGTCGGTTCGAATCGGTTTTTTATTTATTATTAAAATTTCGGTCTTAAAACCTGGCTCGCCCCGATGTTTCTGGTCCGGTCCTCGGTTATCCTTTCTGAAACTCGTTGGGTAACCGGCCCGACCCGGTATGAATAAAAAACCTCAAAAGGTATGAGGGGTCTCGTTGTTTGTTGTCCGCAGTGTTGGCCAAGATCTCGTCGAAGATCTTGTAAAGACCCGGGACATAGTTGACCTCACGACGGACCATCTCATCGTTGTCATAAACCCAGAGGGTTTGCGAGTGGTGCTCGATGGAGCCAATGTATGTGTCGGGGCGGAGGAGGATGTGCTCGAGCTAGGATTTCTTCTGGTAGGTCTCTTCGATGGTTTTTTTGCCCCCGATGTTAGCATTGTTGCTTCATTGTAAAGGGAGGGTTTTGTCAATCACCATGGCGAAGAGGAGACACTGAGAGGGTGTCGAGATCAGAGAAAGAGAGTGAAAGCGATGAAATGTGGAGATGGAGGGGTTTATAAAACAAAACGGTCTGGATGTTTGAAATTTGAATCTGAAGCAAGATAAGCAGGTGTTTCCAATGAAGAATCACTGAATTAGGATGGATGGGTTGGCAGAGATCACGATGGAGAGCTCGGTGTCACTGAGATCGCGAGAAAGAGCTCGGTGAGTGAGAGAGATGAGAGAGCTGAGCTGAGAGAGCTGAGAGAGATGAAAGAGCTCTGTGAGTGAGAAAGATGAGAGAGCTTAGAGAGATGAAAGAGGTTTCTAGAATTCCTGATCTCAAATTGATCACTCAAATTTGGGAATTGGTTTTTGTACCGAGATCGACCCGAGACCGGCCCGGAATTCGGTCAATCGGGCCTTGGTTAACCAGCCCAACTCGGTCCGGTCTCGGGCCTCAAAATTGCGGGCTTAAAAATATCGGGCCGATTTTCGATTTTTAATTTTCGGGCCGATTACCCGGACCTGCCAAGCCCCAGTTTCCTGGTTAAGATAGCGAATCTGATATGGGAAGCGCAAAAGCAATTTTTCAATGGCAGTTGGCATACTCATCGGACAACTCAAATACGGTGAAGCTAAGTATCATGTTGCTCATTATGTTTCTACTAACAAATTGCCTTGTGCTATTCACACCTTTGCCAATCAAATATCAGTTGTCATCATCCCAACCAGAGTACAACTTGAATGACCCTAAATTGGCAGAAGCCATGGCTGAGGAAATGCACGCTTCGGAAGAAAACCAAACATGGAACCTATGAAGTTTCTAGAAGGAAAGAAATGTTGATTGTAAGTGGGTATTTACGGTAAAACATAAGCGAAGTGGCACTATTGATCGGTATAAAACAAGGTTAGTGGCTCGTGGTTTTATTCAAACTTATGGTATTGAGTATCAGGAGACTTTTGCACTTGTAGCAAAGTTAAATATTGTTTGGGTTTTATTATCTATTGCTACAAATGTTGATTGGCCTTTACAGCAGTATGATATAAAAAATGTTTTATTACATGGAGATTTATCCGAAGAATTTTATATGAGTATGCCACCTGGATACAATGCTTTTGGTAATACTAGTTTGGTATGTAAGTTGAAAAATGCTCTATATGGTCTTACACAATCATTGAGAGTATGGTTAGGCAAGTTTCGGCTAGTTATGCAGAAATATGGATATGGGCAAAGTAACGTTGATTTACATTATTTTTGAAAAAACAAAATGGCAACCTAACAACACTTATTATTTATGTAGATGATATGACTACTATTGGTGATGATGTTGATGAAATGACTAAGTTGAAAGCTTATTTGACATCCGAATTTGATATGAAAGATCTTGGAGATTCGAAGTACTTTTTGGGCATTTAAATTACCCGATATAAGCAAGGAATTGTTTTTGTCACAACGAAAATATGTTATTAAAGGAGACTGGCATGCTTAGTTGCAAGTAGGGGTGGGCACGGTCCGGGTCGGTCCGAGTTTGGGCTAATCCCGGTTCCGGTCCCGGTACAGTGAAACGGGAGCAGTACGAGTCGGGAAATCAAATTTTTTTGGCCTGACCCGATTGGTACCAGACTATTTTGAACTGGGACAATTCGGGTCGGGACCATGCCATCCTAGTTCAAAAAAGGCCCAAGCCCAACAAGTACGTGGGCGTGAAAAAATTGGGCTTTTGACTTCAACAAAACTTTAAACAATAAAAAAGAATACAAACAACAACAATAACAATTTGAAGAAGAAGAAGAGAGGAGGATGAGGAGGTGAAGGAGAGGCCACGATGGGGGCTAAAAGAAATGTCACTAGAGTCTCATCAAAGAGGAAATCAACCACTCTTCAATACTTGTTTGATTTAGATTCAAACAGGACTGATAACAATGGTAATAACCCAAGCAAACCTTTTGAATCTGAAAATGATGAGATGTTATCCATCATCTCCTATTGTACTTTCGTCTTCACCTTCAATGATCCATCAGAGTCTCCATCCCAACAAGACCTTAAGAAGATCAAGCTCAACCGCCTCTTTTCCTTTGTGAAATCGTCTAAGAAACCATTAGATGATACCATTTTATTGTCTCTCATCACTATGTATCCATCAACCTCTTTAGGCCACTCCCGCCGCATACCAATGCCAATATGTGAAGTCGAACTGCTCATCCTTGTTCATACAAAACTTTGAAAATCATCTAGAAAACAGGAGATTTGTAGACCTATGTGAGGAAAACTGTGATCTTTCTTTCTCTTTTTGTTAACACAATTTTTCAGATAAAAAAAAACAGACTCAGGGATCTAATTTGCTATTATGCCATTGAATCAAACTATGAAGATTAGAAGATTCAAACAACATTGAAGCTTTATCCACAGATGGACAGTAAAATCGCATCTTCCCTTTTCTTCATTCACCCCCAATCTTCCCTTTTGTTCAAATCTACAAGAAAAAGTCGACGTGCCCTCGCTAGATCTCGAACACCACCCTTAGGACGAGTAGCGGTCAGATCCGAAGGTGAGGGCGAGGCGAGGGCGAAATCAGGGGGAGGCACTTGGGATTATGAATCCTCTGATTATGAATGAAGATTTATTAGGGCGTGAAAATTTGAGCTTTTGACTTGATAAAAGCACGTGGGCTTGGGCTTGCTATAGTAACTGGGATGGACTGAATGGTCCGAGACAAAATTTGTGAAAACTGGTTCCGTCCCGGTTCAAACTGGTTCGGGTTCGGGACTGGGACCGGGATAAAAACAACATAAACCGATTCATCATCCCGGTTTGAACCGGTTCGGAACCATATCAGTCCGGGTCGGTCGGGTCGGGACCAAAATTCTTGCCCACCCCTAGTTGCAAGCCTATTGGTACGCCCATTAAACAAAACCATAGCCTTTAGGAACTTCTAAATCAAGTTCCTACTGATAAGGAAATATATCAACGATTAGTTGGTCGTCTGATTTGCCTTTCACACACTCGACCGAACATTGCTTATGCAGTTAGTGTGGTATGCTGTTTTATGCATGATTCGAGTGACATCCATATGAATGTTGTTGTAAGAATTTTGGGGTATTGGAAGTAAACACCAGGGAAAGGCTTTCTGTTTTCTAAGCATAATCATGCAAAAGTTATGGTATATTATGATTCAGATTGGGGTGGTCTAGGAGACAAATGACGTTCAACTACAGGATTTTAACTTTTGTTGGAGGCAACATAGTTACTTGGTTAGTAAAAAATAGAAGATTGTTTTGTTCTCCAGTACAGAAGCTGAATACAAGAATACAGGGCAATGGTTAAAAGGGATACAAGAATTATCATGGTTGAGATGGTTTGTGGCGAAGCTTGGTTTCCATCTGAAGGAACCAAGAAGTTATATTGTGATAATAAGTCAGTGATTAAGATTGCTGAGAATCCTATCCATCATGACCGAACTAAACATATAGAGATCGATCATAATTTCATATACGAGAAGTTTTAAGAGAAGATTGTCAAGCTGGGCATGTGTGATATATATTTACCATCTTGAGGGGGAGTGTTGGTGTGGTCATATTAGGTTATTGTATCCTATTAGCTTACTGTTTCCTATATTGTTTTTTGTTAGCTTGTTGTTTCCTATTAGATTAATCATTGTACAAATATTGTTCCCTATGATGTCACTGGTTCCTATTAGGTTAATCCTTGTACACCAAGACACAAATATTTTAGGATCTAGATTGATTTGCAGAGTTGTATAAAAAAGTATTCAATATTCAAATTTATCTCTTCGTTTTGACACAAATTTCACACATTCATTGCACAATTTAGCATCCATTTTGTAATTTACTTCAAACCCAGCACTCAGCACTGCCTCCACTCCACTGCCTTCAAGAATAAGAACTATGATTTTAACATTACATTGCAAAAACTGTCACGCCCCGATTTTCGAAGGAAACGAAAATCCCACTGGATCAATGAAAACTTAATTTTCATTGATCAAAAACACCAGATAAAAACCCACTGGATCAATCCCACTCAAAACTGTAGTGTCACTAGAGGTACCGTTAATGGAACAGATGAAATGCCTAGGTACCTTAGTAAGAAAAGGGCATCAGTAAAATAAATTGAAGTAAAGGGTCAAGGTGTTTGGGTAACTGAGTGGTATTGAGAATTATCATTTTCTAGGCGGTCAAGCTAGAAATCTGGGTGTCCACAGTAATCAGGTTGGGTACAGCTTCAGAAAGAGTAATTGATGTTCTTGATGAATCCACAATCAAAGTCTTGTGAGCAGTTGGAGTACCTAAAATCATTTTCAGCTTGGGAGATAGACGAGGATAGATAGAAAATGACCATGAAAAGGAAGATCGAGGAGATGAAATAGGATGCATGTTGGGTGTATAACAAAAATAAGTCCATCTAAGGGAGATGAATGAATCAAGTGATTCTGATTTTAGCAAGCGTTGTTGAAAAATCAAGGAAAAATTCCCAGGTACTTTTGCAAGTGGAGGGCAACCCGTAGAATAAAGTTGAGAACCGAGCCACAGTTTCAGGGAAACTGTAGAGAGTGGTACTGAGAGTAGTGTTACGGACACTAGGTCTGGTTGAGCAATCACCCATCCATGAATCAGTTCTTGCAATATGGAGTGTTTGGTTGTTTTATTGACGGCCAAAACCTTGTATCCTTGATCAACTATATGCATCTCCGGGTAATGATTATCTTCTGGGCAATTGACCTTGATACCCAGGTGCCCACAATAATCAGGTCCGGAACCACCCCAAAAAGGGTAACCTATGACTTTAATGTGACCATAGTCGAAGTATTCTGAGCAGCTGGAGTAGTACCTATAATCATCTTCAGCTTGGGAGACGGACAAGGGAAGAATGAAGGTGAACAAGAAAAATGAGATTGAAGAGATGAAAGGAATCATTTTGGAAGTCTCTCTAAGGAAGATGAATGAAATGAAGTGACACTGATTTTACCAAGCTTTGTGGGAAAATATAAATTGAAGAACCAAGTATACGTATCTTTCCAATCTATCCATCACAGTTGACTTGAGACTGATCAAGTCTTTCTTTTCAGGTTGTGATTAAGAGAGTATTTATAATTACTTGTAGACTAGTTCATCACTATCTGTCAAAGGTGTGATGGCTCAATGGTTGAGCAGTGATGAACGGTACCACTAGTTCACGGATTCAAACTCAGCCAGCGGCATCTGGGGTTGAAGGGGTTATATTTCAAAAAATCCAGATTGGCCCAAGACTTTTCACATTCCACCTCACATATATCTGCTTCAATTGAAACCCAACCCAACAGTTCAGGGTGCCGACCCACCGGGTTTGGCCCTGTCAAAGTTGCGGCTTCTCTAATGGTATCGTGTGTAAGTGAAGGGCAAGTGAAGAATAAAGTCAAATATTGTGTAACAACACCTCTAAAGAGATTATTATTGACAATTGACATCAATAGTAGTAGGGTTAGAAATGGGAATGAGGCCGCAATTGAGGCATCGAGAGCTATTGGAGTAGCTAAAATCATCCAATAGGACATGGTAAGGGAAGACCGAAGATAATGAAAATATGGAAGGACATTGAGGGGATTGAAGAATGCATTTTCATTTTGGGTGCATGTAGTGGTCTGTCTAGTGGAGATGAATGAAGTGATTCTAAACTTATGTGTTCGTCTTTTTAAGTACTGGTTCTTAGGGGAATCTAATTGCTTTTAATACTAGGGAGCCTGTAGTTTTATTAATAATTTATATAATATAAGAATATAATGGAGAATAACTATACTTTATTACTGAAAGTTGGTCAATTAGTCTAATTTCAGGTTATAATTCATATTTATAATCTAAGTTTTCTATGTTTGTTAGAGAATAGAAGTCTACCTATGTTACAACATAGGAAAGTGTCATAGAATAGAAGTCTACCTATGTTACAGAATAGAAAAGTGTTACAGAATGGGTTAGGAAGACTTTCCTATTGTATTTTGGTTTCCTAAGTTTGGTTAAATTTCCTATTGTATTTTGGTTTCCTAAGTTTACTAAGTTTCCTATTTCTAATAGGTTATGTCAAAGTTAGCTCTATATAAGCTTGTATTCTATTCAATGAATGGAGAACAATATTTTCAATACAATTCTTTACATGGTATCAGAGCTACTTTCTTTGGTGACCTAAGACTCTGGGGATTCAAGCTCTTCCCCGCCTCTGAAAACTATGCAAGAGGCGGGGGAGGGATGACAGCAGGAGAAACATCCTCGACAGCAAAGTTCAACTAAATTGAAGGGAAATTGCACTCTACAACAACTTCATGCATATCAGCAACACGCCGCCAACCTGCAATTCAATCAAGGAAGGGGGGCCAGCAATACCAAAATATGTGTTGTCTCGAATTGAGCAATACCAAAATCTATGTTGTTTCGATTTGAGCAATACCACTCGAATTGAGCAATACCAAAATCTATGTTGTCTCGACTTGAGCAATACCACTCAACTTGAGCAATACCAAAATCTATGTTGTCTCGAATTGAGCTATACCACTCAAATTGAGCATTACCAAAATCTATGTTGTCTCGAATTGAGCAATACCACTCAAATTGAGCAATACCAAAATCTATGTTGTCTCGACTTGAGCTATACCACTCAAATTGAGCAATACCAAAATCTATGTTGTCTCGAATTGAGCTATACCACTCAAATTGAGCAATACCAAAATCTATGTTGTCTCGACTTGAGCAATACCACTCGAATTGAGCAATACCAGGACTCGTCCAGACTCGACGATAATGATTTCATCACCAAATAGGTCTTCAAAGTTTCCTCCAAGCTGCACATTTCGTCTGCATCTACATGTCCAGCTTGCGGGGGGGTGTTAGAGAATAGAAGTCTACCTATGTTACAACATAGGAAAGTGTCATAGAATAGAAGTCTACCTATGTTACAGAATAGAAAAGTGTTACAGAATGGGTTAGGAAGACTTTCCTATTGTATTTTGGTTTCCTAAGTTTGGTTAAATTTCCTATTGTATTTTGGTTTCCTAAGTTTACTAAGTTTCCTATTTCTAATAGGTTATGTCAAAGTTAGCTCTATATAAGCTTGTATTCTATTCAATGAATGGAGAACAATATTTTTCAATACAATTCTTTACAATGTTTAATTTCAAGTGGCGCACACACACTGAACTGAACGCTAAGTTTTTATATAATCAATTAATCAAATATCATGTTTAGATGATATAATATTTAAGCCTTAGCAAGGGAACATGAAGTATTAATTACATTTTCACATTCAAAATAGTGATGAAGGCAAAAACACAAGGTTCATATCCATTTTACTTCTACTATACTTGTCCAGAATTAGATTTTTGGCATTCTGTAGTAAAGAAACTTGAGCGCGAATAGTGCATACCTCTAGAGCACGTCCGCTTATTAGGACCGTGTCGACAAAAGCACTGAAGGCCACCCGTAGTCCCATTAAATCCACATTGCCCATCAGATTTCTCACACTCCTTGCATTCTTCAGCATCCACATCGTACTGCACTAGAAACCCCTGCTTCAACACATCCTCCACACTTCCATTTGGGGAAGCAGCCGTGCATTAAAACTCAATTAGGATCGCACCCTATTTTTTTTATTATTATTATAATTTCCCGCCTATAATATATAGCTTATTCAGCTTTACTTCCCATTAACATTTAAATTGCACTTTCCCCCTAAGACTACCAGTAAACGTGCCTTGACTGTTAAAACACCTCACGTGCCACCATTCCGCCTATTTTGGATTACGAAAATGCCCTTCACATGCTTATCACGCCTGATGTGATAGCATGTCAATCCCAACCGTCTGTTACCTGAACCAGGCACGTGGACGGCTAGGGATTACTCCCTGTCAGCTCGTACCATTGAAGACCTAAAAAACAAATACCCTCTACGAAAATATTTTTCTATCCATTCTTATTCTGAAAATGTTTGATTTCGCGCACAAGGTATATGCATATGCATACATTAATTATTATTGTAGAAAATACAAATGCTAATAATGAAGCAAAGGGTATTGTGGGTAGCGAAAGAATGGGAAGACTTTCAAGTCGATGGAGTAGGTATACCGAAAGTAAAGAAAAGGAGAGTGCTCATCCACTCGCACACAAGACGATTATTGATAGAAGAAACCTAGAGGAGATTCTTCAATATGGCAATATTATTATTAAACCAAAATGACAGTGACACCCCCCTTGACTTCCACTATATTAGAACAACCATAATATTAAATGATGAATTTAGTTAGGAATACAGGTGAGTTAGGGAGAGTTTGGGAAACAGCTGATACTAGAAACAAACTTGTCATCCTCCATTCTATATCTTCCACTGTCAGTTCCCATGGGCATGGCTACTTGTTTCTCGTTAAGAATATTTTATTCATTTACACAACTTTATATTCTTAATAATCAAAGGGGAAATATCTATCTTACAATTCATATAGGGTTTTTACTGTTCATAAACAGTGATTAGAGAGTGTTTGTCCTACGTGGCTAACTTATGTTTGTGGCAGAAGTTATGTGAAAATTTCACACCCCCGATGCTTTCCTCACTCTCTCCACACCTTCTTCTTCTTCAGATCTGATCTCACTCTTTCCACACCTCCTCTTCCACCGATTCTCGAAGCAGAAAAGAAGAAGTACGGAAGAAGGAGAGGACGAAAGAAGAAGAAGTTTGAGATCTCCTCTTCTTCTTCTTCAGATCTGATCTCACTCTCTCCACACCTCCTCCACCGATTCTCGAAGCAGAGAAGAAGATGGACGAAAGAAGAAGAAGTTTGATTCAGATGCTTTGGGGTTCTTCTTCTTCTTCTTTGCAACTTTAAACCCCTTTCACCATTCTCCTCTACCTAGGTTTCTCTTCGATTCACTGCCAAAGTTGATAATCATTTACTGATTTCGATCGAAATCGAAACTAAAGTTGACTCTTTTGATGCATTTCGAATCGCTTATCGGAGTATAGAAGAAGGTCAGTTCAGTCTTCTTCTTCACTGTTTGAACTTCACTGCAAATTCGATCAATGTGAGTGTGTTGTTAGTGAAAGTGTTAAAGATTTCTTTGTTCACCTATTGATTTGATTTTTATCATTTACACGGAAATAAAATGGCTTCACTTGGAGATATAAGGCTTGGAGCAGCTCTCAATATTCTCAGTGCTGCTTACTTGCGGATTTACTTGATTGGGTATGTTTCTACAAACTCCATTTTTTGCATTTGAACAGGTTTTTTCCTCATTGTCTTTTGAAATTTTGTTATTGATTTAAATATGAAATGTTATACCTTTGTGTTAGTATATTAATTTAGTTATTTAGTTTGTGTTATACCCAGCTGCGATTATTCGACAATTCCATGATAGTACGATGTACTCTGTAGTAGTGCTAACGGCACGAGTATTACACTAGTATATATATATATATCAAAGAAAAAAAGCTTAGGAAGACCAAAGGAAAGGACGGTGAATTAACATAATCTATAATCTATAACCTGACCTATGTGGAAGAACAAAAATTCTAGAGAGCGAGGGAAAAGGAGCGAGTGTAACCACCCATCCCTCGCTCCCTAGCAAAGCTCGTGGAAGAAACCATTGTTTGGGAAGAACCAAATCCAAGAAAAATGCTAACAAGTGTCCAGGCTTTTAAAGATAATACAAAATATCCAAGCCCAAGCCCATTTAAAGTTTTAGGCTAGGCCCCCATCAAGCAACCTTAATTTGGCTAAGTTCGGAATATAAGGTTTTTGGAAAATTCTAGGGGTCGAGGGAGGGAGCGAGGGATGGGTGGTAGCCACCCATCCGCCCCGAGATAAGTGCCATCGCGCATCTCCAATCCAATGCGCTTATCTCGAGGCGGATGGGTGGTTACCACCCATCCCTCGCCCCTTTCCCTCGCTCCCTCCCTCGCTCTGTAGCAAAGCTCAAGGTTTTTAGAGTGTGTTTTGAAGATTTGAGTAGAGCGGAGCCCCCAATTGGAGAAAGAGTAAGTGGATGACACATAAAGATCCACTCGCACACTTGTCCAATGAATAGAGCTCGATGTTGCTGTCCTAAATTACTTTTCCACTCATTTACGATTTAGGTCAACCCAATAAATGTGAGAATCATTAGTACCTATACCCACCATTTCTTGCCTACAAAACCTACCCTCTCTCAGATTCTAACCAAACAAAACTAAATCATATCAACATGTTACAAGGAAAACCCAGTGTGCTCAACAATAAAACTAACATTCTAACTAATCACACTGACAATTTTTCTTTCCTACCTCAGGTAGAAAAAAAATCTTGCATTCAGGTTGTAAAATCAATCAAAAAAATTAAAATATTCTCCAGAAACATCTATTAACATGGAAAATAGTACATCAAAAGAAATTCTAGACTCAGGTTTATATTAGTTAACACTCCCCCCTATTATATGATTGATAAATTTATATTAAAATGAAGGAATAGTGACTGAGAACAAAGTACCTGGACATTGTGATTGGTTAAGCCCATCGGGACAAAGGCATGTAGGTTGGAACAACGTCCTACTAAATCCACAGCGGCCACCAGACCTTTCGCATGGGTCACAAAATTGGGCATCCGCTACATACTCCACCTGAAAACCATTCCTCAAAACTACCTCAACTGCTTCTGCAGTCCTACCACTCCTCTCATGAATACCGTATTTATAAACAAATTCTTGAAGAACCGGAATCACCACACTACTGTCACATGGTTCATATGTTGCAACATCTTCACGAGAGTTGGTGAGCGCAATCTGGTAACCATGCACTTTCATCAGTGCCTACATGACATGGTAATATATCCGGGATGGAGCGAGGACAGTTGTAGAAGTAGGTGATGTTTATATCAGTTGGGGGATAACTAAAGATGCTGAAATTCAGGGAAGTGTTCGGATATTGCATAGAACAATTACTAGTCACTAAGTCTTTTCTGGCTATTGTCAACATACGATCATTTTGATTGATATCCAAAAGCATGTACCACTGTGATGCAATATTTATCTCTACAGTTCCATTCTCAAGGCACACCAGCTCAAACCCAGGGCGACCACAATAATGGGGATGATTTCCTCCCCAGAAAGGATAGTTGAGGTTTTTCCTATCTCCGCAATCAAAGCGTTGTTTGCACGTACTGTACATATATTCATCCTGACTTGAGGATACTGGGATGTTGATGAGAATGACAAAGAAGATGAGGAAGAGAAAGGGAGATGGGAAGACCATTTGAAGAGGAAAATTGCAAATTACAATGAATAGGGGGGCTATGAGAAGGGTATTGGAGAGATGAATGTTTCAAAGGGAGACGCATTTGAATAAAATGATTTAACAAATGTATTAATGCTTTGAACAAGTAAGGTGGCTTGTGGACTTTCTTTAAAAAAAAAAAGAAAAAAAAAAGGAGATTGAGCAGAGGAAGGGATGCATTTTGGGAGGGAGGACAATGTTAAAGCAAAAAATCTAATTGTCGAGGGAATGGGCGAGGAAAACAGCGAGGGAGGGAGAGAGGGAAGGGGGGACCGTTCATCTTTTTCGGGATGTGTGCCATCATTTTCCTTACGCGCATCTCGAAGGGGATGAACGGTCCCCCCCTCCCTCTCTCCCTCCCTCGCTGTTTTCCTCGCCCATTCCCTCAATAATTAGACGGGTTCATGTTAAAGACGTTTGGTAGAGAGATTGAATGAAGTGATCATGATGTTGAATTTTATAAGTTTTCCCGTCTAACTGTCGAGGGAATGGGCGAGGCAAACAGCAAGGGAGGGAAACCGTTCATCCCTCTCGAGATACGCATAAGAAAAATGACGACATGCATCTCGATGGGGATGAACGGTTCCCCCCTTCCCTCTCTCCCTCCCTGGCTGTTTTCCTCGCCCATTCCCTCGACAATTAGACTTTTTGTTTGAGAAGAATTAATGAAGGTGGGCGGCTCTGTTGATTTTCTTAAAATTTGAAAGAGTTTCAAATTATGACAGAATTGACTTTATACACACTTAAAGAGGTTGGATGTTGATTGGTCCAATTAGGAATTATAAGTCAATTGTTGACCAATTTCATTAAGTAAAATATTGGTATAATTATTTTGCTCAATAACCTTCAAAATTTCTGTTGTATCAGAAATAGAGATTGAATTTTTCAAATGAGAGGCTATAAGAGTCTGTCCTTGTGTTTGTATATGGATTTCTTCTAAAAGAGACAAAATTGATTTAACAACAAAATTGTTTTTCAAGTGCCAAGGTTTAGAAGCATTCTTTACAACATTCAATTGTGAAAGATAAATGGATTCATATCATTCTAAAAATGGTATATGATCTTTGATATCTTCACAGAATTGATAAAACAATTTACCTAAGCTAATCCTTGTGTCGTCGCTAAGCTTTACAAATAAAATTCATTAGCTACGGTAGAATATCGTAGCTAATGGATTTAAAAAAAATATATATATATATATATATATATAAACATTTAGCGACGGCAAACAAACCGCCGCTAATTGTTTTTTTTTTAAATTATAAACAAAAATATTTAGCTACGGCAAAAAACCGTCACTAGGTTTACAAAGATTTTTTATTAGCGACGGCCCAAAACCGTCGCTAATTGATTTTTAAAAAAAAATTATAAACAAAAACATTTAGTTACGGCAAAAAACCGTCGCTAGGCTTACAAAGATTTTTTATTAGCGACGGCCTAAAACCGTCGCTAATTGAAATTTAAAAAAAAAATTATAAACAAAAACATTTAGCTACGGCAATAAACCGTCGCTGCTAAGCTTACAAAATTTTTTTATTAGCGACGACCCAAAACCGTTGCTAATTGATTTTTTTTAAAAAAAATTATAAACAAAAACATTTAGCTACGACAAACAAACCGTCGCTAGGCTTACAAAGATTTTTTTATTAGCGACGGCCCAAAACCGTCGCTAATTGAAATTAAAAAAAAAATTTATAAACAAAAACATTTAGCTATGGAAATAAATCATCGCTAAGCTTAGAAAGATTTTTTTATTAGCGACGGCCCAAAATCGTTGCTAATTGATTTTTTTTTAAATTATACACAAAAATAAAACCTCATCTCAACCGTCAATAACACCCAAAAACTTTATCTCAATCCAACGCACTAAACCAAACTACGTCACCGATCCGCGTGAAACCAACACAACCAATCCCCTTCAATTACCTCTCTCTATATAAATTTAAATTTTCTCTACCAACCAACTCAACCAAAAATTTTCTCTTAACCAAAATTTTTCTCTCAACCCACAGAGAAGAAACCCACAGATGAGACCCCAGCAGCAGAGATCTCACGCCCGCCTCCCTTCCCCGCCTTTCCCTATTGCAAGATATCTCAGATCTCATAGATCTGAAATCTCATATCTGAGATCTCAGAGATCATATATTCTATAGAACGAATAAATTTTATTTTTTTTGTATGGATTCTTTGTAATTTTTTTTGTAATTTTTGTATGATATTCTAGAGATTCAGTGTAATTTTTGTTATAATTTTGATCAATTAAGTCTCCTGTCATGTTTTTGATCAATTAAGTTTAGTTATGGTAGTTTCTATTAATTTTCAGAATGGACAATCATTAAGAGCTAATTTGATTATAAAAAATGAATTTTCATTTTCATTTGTAATTTGTAATTTTCATTTGTCAATATGATTTGCAACAAAGCTGTCCCTAAATAGCCACGACAAATACCGTGGTTGTTTTGTCAATTGGATTTGCAATTTAGCGACGGCAAAAACCGTCACTAAATAGTCAGGGCAAAAACCGTCGCTATTTTTCAATTTGCGACAGTCTTAGCCGAAATTTTAAACAGCTTTAGCGACGGAATTTTTCGAGTTAGCGACGGTTTTTAGTCGTTGCGAATTAGCTACGGGATAGTTTTCCGTTGCTAATTCAAATAGCGACGATTAAAATAGCCACGGTATTGCGACGGTTGTTGAGCCGTTGCTAATAAATACGAGCAACGATTTTTTGACAATTAGCAACGGTTTTTTGGACTATAGATTGACATCAATTTAACATTGCAGTATGCCTGTTAAATTATTATGAATTATCAATTTAACTATTATTATTATTATATGTTTTTCTTATATAAATAAAATGTGAGTCACTAGCAGGGCGGCCAGACTATGGATTTATATGTTTTTCTTATATAAATAAATTAATACTTTTGGACTATTATTACAGACTTATATGTCTGTAAGTATTTACTGTCATAGATTTGACAAGTGGATTGCAGTCTCAATACTCAATGCCGGCCAGGGCGGCCAACCTGACATTGATATTTTGGGGTGTTAAAGTATCTACGATTTGATGCCTTTCAGGGAATATTCCTACAGATTTATACTCCAAACAAACCCGTAACGACGATGATATAGTACATATCATATGACGCGTATGTGTTGGGGGACATTGGCACTGTTAAAAGCTCACTAGCAGTTTTCTTCCAACAGAAATAGTTTTCATTATCCCACGCTAAAACACTAAACTTAATTAACCTTTAATGTTTAAAATTAAAAGGCTTTCCCAAACATGCAAATACTTATCGTAAGGAACTACATAGCTCTATCTATGTAACAGTTAGGAATGCCGTCCATAGTATCTACTTTGCTTCATGACCGTATGCTTAACACGAATCTATTTCAGACTTCAGTATATCAGGTGTGGTTCACGATAAAATGCAGCAATGCCTCCCCTCCCATAGTATCTAATCTAATCTTTTACTTAAAAAGACCTTCCAAACTGCCTTGTCCAGTTGCAATGCCTTGAGAAATCTTAGGCACTGGAAGATCATAACATCGTGCTCGACTGTTAAGGACATTTTTCATAGCTCTAATTTTTTTCTCCGCAGTTCAAGTTTTACAAGGGACTAGTCATGCACCCACACTGATGTTTTTCACTAGATATAGAGATCAGAAATATCTAGTTTGCACCTCTTCTAAATAGTTGGAAATATTTGCATATTTAGGTTCCCTTTCGACTTTAGTGACCACCTAATTGAAGCAATGCTACATGTTGGGACTGCTATTTTACTTTAACTAATTTTGGAATGCATCACACATGTGTATTGTGGTAATATATGGAAAAAAGTAATACGTTATTTCTTCTAAGCTGGACTTCGAATAAAAGGGGCATGCGAAAAATAAGAAGAAACTGATGGAGTTTGTAACAATTTTTCTTCTTTGTTGAAATTTTATCTGAAGTAATATTTAATTAATGTTGAAAAGTTCATCCGAAGTCTAAATGTATTAGACTATTAGTGAATGATGACAGTTTCTCATCCATTGAGCAGAGAAAGTTATCATTCCCAACCTCCATTTTCCCCCATTAATGGTGAAACAGAGGAAGCGAAAGTTATCCAGACATTGTTGTTTGTTCTTGGTTTGAACACTCTCACGCAATCATTCTTCGAGACTAGACTACCTGCCGTCATCGGAGTATCTTATACCTTTGTGGCACCTACTATTTCAATAATGACTCAGTTGAGTTGTCGTACTGATCATTCTGGATTCATTGATGCTGCTTCTTGGTAAGATTTATGCTTTATTGAGTGCAATCATTATAATGCTATTGATTTTGTAGCATTTATGCTCTATATGTTGTTATGTGCCCTAAGAACTGAATCAAAGACACAATGTACAACACTTTTTGAGTTGGAGGCCCAGTTCCATGTTTGTAAGAAACCATAAAACTCTGAAAACATAATTTTTTATTAAAACAGAACACAAAAACTAACAAACTCACGTTGTTATGGTCTCACTTGGATTATCATGATACAAATTGTACCAAGACTAAAGTCTAGTATTTAAGAGGTGTTGAGTTTTCCAGGGCGATTGTTGAAGCATATTCTAGTATTTTTCACACAACTGCCATTTGGTATAAGTGAACAATTTGACAAATTATTCATCTTTATTGCTTCACTCTATTTTTTAGTTTTATGAAATTTCAACTAAACTCTAAGTAACATAAGCATATAAACAAATTATTAATCTTTATTGGTTCACTCTATTATTTTTAGCTTTATGAAATTTCAACTAAAATCTAAGTAACATGAGCATATAAAGAATGTATATAACTACCAACCAATTACTTATTTAAGTTGCATTTGCTTCATAGATTAGCACTTCTAATGGAAACAATTTTCCTTAGAAGCTCATGGAGTGGTGTTTAGTGAAGTTTATCTTGGATTTATATACTTGTTTTCTTGGGGGTCTGAGAAACTGGAGGAAATGATTATGTTTCTTCATCATTATGCAAATCACTTTGGATAAATTCTAGGATACTTAGTCGCCTGTTAGTGACCAATCTTTTTGACATCTAGGAACCACCTTAGTGAAATAAAATACATCAACCTCATGATACATTTTGAAGGACTGCCAAAAGATACATTATCAAAGTTTAGAAACATATTCCAAGGACAATGAAGATGAACACTAATATGAAGAAAATAATAACAATTTGTGTAACTAAGGGGTAGGCTTCCCTAGATACTCCTCTAAAAACCAAAACATAAAATAAATTAAGGACTTGCCTTAATGAAGGGTTTAGCTTTACTTGGGGAACTATGTACCAACTGTAGTAGACTTGCATTATCACGACTCCGGTCAGATTCTTGTTGTTCAACGATTTCATTCTCAACAACAAGGAGGAGAAAGTGAAACTAAGCAAGCCACCAAGGCTCGGGAAAGGGGAGAGGAAAATAAGCGCGAAGAGAAGGACAAGTCGAAGAGTAGGAAAATCGACAACAAAACCGGGTCCAACAAGGCAAAACCCGATAGGGTTACCAACTACATCAGCTCAAGGTATACTGAGTTTGTTCCTTTCAACTCTAGCTTGCCCAAAATCCTCTCCATCATGAAGAACTGGAACGACATCAAGTGAGCCCCAAGCTCA
This sequence comes from Berberis vulgaris, assembly GCA_963556465.1. Taxonomy (NCBI): domain Eukaryota; kingdom Viridiplantae; phylum Streptophyta; class Magnoliopsida; order Ranunculales; family Berberidaceae; genus Berberis; species Berberis vulgaris. The sequence goes on from OY747135.1 coordinate 79,131,326, forward strand.
AAAGCGATCCTTCAAGGCATAATAGGAGCAAGTATTGTGCCTATCACAACGGAACAGAGAAATCCAACCGGTCAAGAAAGCAGACAATACAAGAACTGCGGAAAGGTTCCCACTACGGAAATCGCCCAGTCCAGCACGCCCAAATTGAGCACCCATCCCCGGTCCTGACTTCACCGAGACGAAAATGCAAGGGGTTTATTCCCCGCATAATGATCCACTGGTTATCACGATTGCAATATCAAAATGGGGCGTGAAAAGATCGCTGGTGGACATGAGGAGCTCAACCAATATCTTGTTCCTTGAAGCATTTTGCAGGATGCGGTTGAGAGAGAAAGAGCTGAAACCGGACAACCAGGTGATGGTTGGCTTCAGCAATGCTCAGAATTACTCAATCAAGAGCATCAGACTACCCATAAAAGCAGGGGAACCGGTAAAGCTCCAAATGATGGAGTTCATCATGGTAAAGGCCCCCTCCGCGTACAATGTTATTCTGGGAAGGCCTTGGCTTCACCAAATGGGAGCACTGGTCTCCACACGTCACCAATGCCTCAAATACCTTATCAACGGAGAGACAAGGACTATCAGGGAAGATCAGTCTTCCACCAGGGAATGCCATTACGTGGCAATGAAGCTAACGGGTAAGTAGCCGCGATGGCTTGAGTCCCTCTAAAAAGGAGCCAACGGGTCAAGGGCTTACTTGTAAGAGAGTTGAGTGGAAAAAGTAACATGTAGAATTTTTGTAAGAGAACTATCAATAAAGGTAATCTTTTTAAAAATGACTCCATTCCAATCTCCGCTCCTTCTACAGGGGAAGACCTGGTCTTACCATGGGGTCCAAAGGCGCACAAAAGTTGAGTCTAGTTCTATTAAGGGCGACGACAACTCGCCACATATGTGACCTAGTCTGCCTAAAAGAACTAAGCTAGCACACAGCAGGCCAAGCCCAGTTCATGAACAGTCGACCGTTGAGGAAGGGCCCGGTCCGATCACGGGGACCAAGATGGCGCACAACGACTAAGCGTAGCCTTATTAAGGGCAACGACAACTCGTACAAAAGTGACATAGTCTGCCTAATGAACTAGGGTACCGTACAGCGGATCAAGCCCAGTCCAAGGACAGCTCACAGCTAAAAAAATATTGGTTTGAACACAGGGACCGAAATGTAGCACAACGACCAAGCCTAGTCCTATTCAGGATGACAACAGCTTGCCGCACAAGTTACCTAGTCTACCTCAAGAACCATGGAAAGACACATACGAGTAGAACTCATTCCATGAACCATTTGCCACAAGTGGGCTGAGCCCAATCCACGGACAACTCACCCCACTAAAAACCCAGTCCTGTCACGGGCACCAAAATGGTGCACACCAACGGGCCTAACACTATTAAAGGAAACAGCAGGCTGCCACATAAGTGACCTAGTTCTCTTAAGGAGCTGAGGTACAATACTGCCAGCCAAGCACACTCTACGGACAACAAGCCGCTAAAAAGGCATGGTCCGTTCACAGGGACCAAAATGGTGCACAACATGATAATATAGTCCGAGGAACCACGAGTTCAGTTTTTTGACGACTCACTGCATCAGGATAATATAGTCTGAGGGACCAAGATGCCGCACAAAGGCCGTGTCTAATCCTGTTCAGGATACATACAACTTACCTAATAAGTGACCTAGTTCGCTTAACAAGAATTTAGCCAATTTGGGCAAAAATGATTCCTCAACAACCCAACTCCTGTTCAGGATTGGAATCTATTATAAAGTCTAGCACAGATGGGCGGAGACGACTTCTTCCCAGCTCAAGTGCTCTCAAGGATTGAGCGAGATGAGTAAAGGAATCTAGCCCGTTCGGGGATAGATGGTTCCTAAATAACCCAATTCCTAGTCAGGATTGGGGTCTATTACGAAATCTAGCCCAGACAAGCGAGATGACTTATTTCCAGCTCAATTCCTCTCAAGGATTGAGCTAGATGAGTAAAGGAATCTAGCCTGTTCGGGCAGAGAAGGTTCCTCAACAACCCAACTCATGTTCAGGATTTGGGCCTATTATGAAGTCTAGTCCCAACGGGCGGAGACGACTTCTTTCCAGCTCAAGTCCTCTCAAGGACTGAGCCAGATGAGCACAAAAATCAAGTCTGTTTGGGCAAAGATGGTTCATCAACATCCCAACTCCTATTCGGGATTGGGGTCTATTACGCAGTGTAGGGCCAAACAACTCAAGTGTTCTCAAAGATTGAGCCAAATGAGTACAGGAATCTAGCCCATTCAGGTAAAAGTGATCCCTCAACAACCTAACTCCTGCTAGAGAGCGGGGTTTGCCATGGACGTCCAAGGTGGAAAAAGCAAAGGCGACTCCCCTTCAACTCAAAGTCCTCCTCAGGACTATAGGTATATGGTACCGAATTCCAGTCATTCAAAAAATGGTTTCTCAAACAACCAAACTATTGTACGGAGTCAGAGAACATTAAGGAAGTTCAGTCTTCAACGTGAAGACAATTTTTGCACAAGCTCAACTACTAAGGGAGAGTAATTACGTCACTATGGTAACATGACCTAGACAAACAAAAGTGACTACCCTACAACTTAACTATCACAAAAGATTAAGTTATTACTGTTGTCATAATATGAGCCCAGACAAGCCAAGAAAGGGCTCCAGTCAAGACTAAAGCCCTACTTCAGGTAGGGTGAATACACCCATCTACTCAGCCTAATTTCTAAGCAAGAATTGGAAATGGCAAGTACGACAACTACAACACTTGTCTACTCAGCCTAATCTAAGCAAAAACTGGAAATGGCAAGTACGACAGCTACAACACAGACAAAAAGGGAAAGAATTTTTTTTCTCATTAATAAAGTCCTCAGTACAAGAAACCGCTCCTTCAGCGGGAGCAGAGTCAGGAATATCTCATTGAGAAACAGAGTCAGAAGCAGCTTTGTTGGCAGCAGGCTCTGGGACGTCGAGATGGGTAGCCGTCTCCGTGGCACTTGAATTGGCTTCAAGACCACCTTATGGATCAGAGAAAGAGTCGTCCGCCTCCTCGAATTGAGCTTAAGCAGGAGGCCTGTAAGCGAAAAGATTCCAACAGCCATGCGCTTCCCATATCAGATTCGCTATCTTAACCAGAAAACCACCATCCCAGAGCATTAACATGATTTCAGTGCCACTTACTGTAACATCATAGAACTTGCCACCAACTTCAAACGATCTCACCCCTGATCAACTCAGATCGCTTGGCTGCTCGATTAGGCCATCGAACTTGGTAGAAATTTCAATTATGGAATTATATGTCACGCATGAAATTAATACGAAATTTAAGGGATAATTCTAATGTGGCTATCATCTTCTGAAGTAAACAAGGTCAAATGAAAGAAAATGATGGTGTTGGCGTGTTAGTTTTGACAAGTTTTAGTTCACGAAGAACTCATACACCTAAAGAGAAACTTCCGAGCGACTTATACAATGAAAAATAATTGCACGGGAAACTTTGTTTTTCATGTGAACATGAACATTCTCTTCAAACTAGATTAGAATGAGTACCCGCCAGTAGAAATTGATGAACTAGTCCAAATAATAATAAATACTCTCTTAATCACAACCTGAAAGGAAAGACTTGATAAGTCTCAAGTCAACTGTGATGGATAGATTGGAAAGATACATACACTTGGTTCTTCAATTTATATTTTCCGTCAAAGCTTGCTAAAGTCAGTGTCACTTCATTTCATTCATCTTCCTTAGAGAGACTTCCAAAATGGTCCCCCAACTGATATAAACGTCACCTACTTCAACAACTGTCCTCGCTCCATCCCAGGTACATTACCATGTCCTGTAGGCCCTTATGAAAGTGGATACCAGATTGCACTTACGAACTCTCATGATGATGTTGCAACATATGAACCATGTGACAGTAGTGTGCCTTTCAAAAAAAAAATGTAATGTGACAGTAGTGTAGTGATTCCGGTTCTTCAAGAGTTTGTTAATAGATATGGTATTCAAGAGAGGAGTGACAGGACTGGAGAAGTAGTTGAGGTGGTATTGAGGAATGGTTTTGGCAATCAGTATAAGGATGTGTTTGGAACAAAGATAAAGTGAATGAAGAAAAAAAAAAAAAAAGTTAACCATCAGGACAGAGAATGCTAATGGCCACTACACCAAATTGACATTTTTGTAACAATCCCCAAAATAGTATCATTTTTGAAGTGTAACAATCCACTTAACAATTTTACACATTTTCACAAACAAAATGATACAATAATTGTATCACCATGAAGAGTATGGTTATAAAAGTGATACTATTTATGGTGATCTAACTTATTATATCATTTTTTTTTGTTACCGTTTTTCATTTTTCTTTTACTAAATGTAGTTTTGACTTGAAATTGTTTGGTGAATTGTAACATCTCAATAGTAATACTATTTTGAGAGTTGTTGCAAAAATGTCAATTTGGTATAGTGAGCTACAGGATCCTTGTTTACCAAAAATCTCTTATCATGTGTCCAGATAATCTTTTTGTGATTTAGTTATACGCAACTGTTTATAGAACAGTGTTTACCTTTACAACTTTTAAACACAAGTATTTGTTATTCAACTAAAAGTGATAGAAATCAGTAGGAAGATATGCATGTGCTTCCACTAACTGTGAACGATTTGATGATTGTGCTGCAGGGACGAGCCAAAGAAGGTTATAATAGGTATGTATTGATCCAATTCATTCTATGCCACAGAAAATTAAATTATCACGAAAAGAGCACTATTATCATAACTGCAACAGATGCTTTATCTTATTTGACTTCTATCTCTTCTATTGTGTACGGCTGCCATAGTGGCTGGAACACTCCTCACAGTGGCAACAATAGCTATTGTATTTTGTTGCTCAAGAAGAAAACTAAACACTTTAATTGTCATGTGGGAGAGAAAGGCAGAGAAGTGCAAAAAGGTTGAAGCTTTCGATCTTAAAACATTGTGAGCTATTGGAGTTGAAACGATGCAAGTATAAAGATGTTAAGAAAATGACGAACTCATTCAAACACAAAATAGGCCAAGGAGGTCATTCAAGGGACAACTACATGACGGAAAAGCAGTGGCCGTGAAGGTCATGAGTGAATCCAAAGGTAATGGTAATGAATTCATCAACGGAGTTGCAGTTATTAGCAGGACTTCCCATGTTAACATAGTTACTTTCCTAGGCTTCTGTATTGAGGGCACGAAAAGAGCCCTTATATATGAGTTCATGCCCAATGGATTTCTCGAAAAATTTGATGATACATCAAATAAGACTGTCATCACGATCATACACGTGGTAAAAGAAGAACAAATTCGAAAGGGAGGTCCAATTGAAGAAGCGAGAAAGGAGAGAAGAAAGAAGGAGAGATGATAGACCTCGAGAGGAAAACATCCAGTCGAAGAGGCATCAGACCAATGGGAGATCCGAATTCTACTAGCAGGAGCCCGAAAAGCTGCAATCTACAAGGCCCATACATGAACGGGTGACAAACATAGTGAAGAAGAAGTATAAACCATACACCGCCTTAAAACGAGTTGAACAAGCATATTGAAATCCATGGCGAAATGGGACGATGTCAACTGGCCGCTCAAAATGAAAGAAAACCCAGATGAGCGAGACAAAAGTAAGTACTATTCTTTCCACAAGGATCACGGGCACGACACTAAAGACTGCTACAACCTGAATGACAAAATTGAGTACTGGATTCAAAAAGGGCGACTCGAGGAATTCGTCGGGCCGCCAGACAAGCAGTCTAAAGGGAAATAGAAGGTAGACGCTACTACAGGATCAAAAGAACAACCTAGAGAACTAATATATGCCCTACACTGCATATCTAGAGGAAATTAACAATTTGACCGATCAAAGAAGCGATCAATGGCAACACCCACTCGAGCTAATCTAAATCGAAACAGGAGCACCAACATCATTGAACGAGACCAAAAGAACCATTACAACAACTCACAACGGGAAACACAGACATTTACACTTCAAACGGAAATCAACCAACTGATTGGTTTGAGGGTCTCACTGGCGAACGCGAGCTTGATCCTCATTATCCTTTACAAGGCAACCAACGCTTCCCTCATTATTGACAAAGGAACTTACGTAAATGAATTCGATTCATCGAATAAATTTGATACAGTTGCAAGGTCTGAAACCTATAAGTTCATGGAAGCCTTGGCAGCTGGCGCTGATGTGAGCATAATTGGACAATTTGGTACTGGATTCCACTCAGCTCACCAGATTGCCAAAAGAATCACCAATTGAAATACCTTGAAGAGCGCACACCCAAGGATTTCTTGAAGAGCACACACCCAAGGATTTGACAAAGAAACATTCTGAGTTTATTAGCTACCTCATGATGACCGTATACGAGACGGAAAAACTATCAATGCTACAAGAGAATCGTATAAAAATGTTGCAACAAATGAGTTTAAAATAGACACAGTGAATTCAAGATGAAACAACACCAAAGCATATTCTAGGGCGATACGAAACCAAAGACAATCTAAAATTTGATAAGAGTATTCCACAAACAACAAGGGTGTGCAGGAATCAGCCCCATGTCATCATAAGGGACTACGTCAATCAAGCAACAGTCAAGCAGAAAGATACATTGCACAGACTATTCATAAATGAATCCTAGCTGTAACGTAATACCCACAAAACAAGCAGACAAGCTAAGATGACCAACATTACGAACCAAGAAGTTCTAGACAAAGAAAGAACTAAGAACTATGAATTTCTGTTGAGATGTGACAAGAAAACAATAATTTAGCGACGGTGGCCAAAGGTATTTAGCGACGGTTCTGACCGTCGCTAAATAATACAGCGACGTTTGGCTAACCGCCGCTAATAAAGGCGTCACTAGGTCATTCAACGACGGTTTTAAGCAACCGCTGGCATAACCGTCGCTAAATACTATATAGCGACGGTTTAATGTAGTGACGTTTATAACCGTCGCTAAATACAATATAACGACGGTTATAAACCGTCGACAAAATTCGATGAACAATCCAACGTTTTGCCTTTTAGCGACGATTTGCAACCGCCGCTAAATTCCCTTTGATAATTCAAATTTTTTTACCATATAAAAATCACATTTTTCAACCTGTAGTGTTTTCTTTTCATTGGGTGCAGATAATCTATCCAACATATGCACTACAACTTTTAGACTCAAATCAAAAATCAAATATAAACGACACTAAACTAAACTCATATGATACCATCATCATACATTAAGGGAAACTTTAATTTCATTTCAAAATCAATATTATACATGGTCCAGAAGAAAAATACAAATTAAAATTGTTACAAATTGTCAATGCTTACATCTAACAACCAAAACCGAAGTTGTACAATGGTTGTCTCAGGGGCGTTGTCTACAGGGCCTCACCAACCTTGAGCTCATCAGTAAGCTGCTGGCCAAAATTAAGCTATCTAAGTTTAGTCTTAAGATTGCTCATCAGAAAGGCCTGGAATGGAATGCCCTTGAAGTCTGACAATTTACAAACAATTGTATGTCAAGTGGCAGCCAAAAAACTGTTAAAGCAAAAAACAAGAAATAAATAACTGATCTAAACAGAACACCAATTCCAAGAAACTCAAGGCATGGACAGAATCAAATTTTCTTAGTCAATACCATTCCTTGTCATCTCCTTTACTGATCAATGGAAAGAAAAGAAATTGCAAAGTTGAAAACATTTCAAATGAAAATGACAAACTAAAATGACTTACTTTGCCAAATTGGATCAATTGACAGTTGAGGACGGGATAGCAAATCCTAGGATGGGATGGCAAATCTACACCTGCTGATGTCCCTGCCATATCAACAAAAAGTAAAAAAACAGTGACGCTTTGAGTTAGTCTTTAGGCAAAAATCCTGTTGTAAACTAGATGTGTGCTAAGTTTGAACTCTATAGGACGTATGGATTGAATATATAACACAAATCTTAATCAAGCATGAAAGTTGTACTAGCAATCTTTACCATTGTCAATTGAATCACTCAAATTTAAGCCAAGATAATGATTCTTTTTTTTTTTTTTTTTTTTTTCCTGAATTGCTAGAAAATAAATTGATACACCCATAAATAATAATAAAAATATATAAATTTTTTTTTGACACCATACACCCAAATATGAATTAGAAATCCAAGCAAAAGGGAGCCAACAAAGATGATAACAGCAAAACTGAAATGAAACAACATCAAAATAACAAGTTCATAATAAGAAATCTCCATTCAGTCAAAAAACAAAAGGCTTCCTACAATCGTCATGGTTCAGCAACTTTCAGAGCAAACAAATCAGGTAAAAAAGATATATTAACCCTCAAAGTGCACTATTTCTTAAAGCCAATTTGTTTAAAATGTCAACTCACAGATATTAAAACACGTCCAAATCTTCCATATGCAGCTTCTCCAATATCAGGGTAGCTCGCGATGCCTTCTTTGCTTTCAAAACAGTATTTCAGGAGGACACCGGTGTAACAACAAACAACTGCAAATTTTCCTTAAAATTTTCAGGAGTACTTAATGAGGCATACATTGAAGAATCTCGTCATCATTGCTACTTGGGTTGTTCTATTCTCACCCCGTTTCCTTAAAATTTTCCTTATTTTTTTATTTTATTGAAATAGTATGGCACATTTATCAAAATGTATAAAATCATATGTATAACTATATCGTATAGGTATTTTGAAATAGTAGAATTTCCATGGAAATTCACACTTTAGGTCAAAGCATAAAATCCAGAAGCTATTAGATGTATACAAAATAAATCCTCTTGTACATACCATCTTGTGGTTAAAAGTCCTTCAACTCCAACCAGACCTCGAGCATGAATCCTGCTTGTACTTATCCCAACCTGTCCATCAATAAACAGAATCAACAACTGACAAAGGAAAATGAAATGAAAAACACAAAGGCACCACTAACAGATATTGAATGTGAAAATGTGGAATTTTTTGCTCCTTGGTTCATTATTCAATGGGAGAATGACACATGGCTTCGAATGCTTATATTGGGGTGTGTAAATAAAAGAAAATTTTTAGTAGTACAATAACTCCTTATGCCACAGGTCATGATCTATTATTGGACAATGACGCAAGGAGCAAAAAGCCCAACGAGCAAAAAAATTCCATGAAAAAAATATTTTTGGATAGCGCAAACCTCTGCTCCATCACAAAACCGTGTGCTTGCATTATGAAAAATTGCAGCATTGGTATGATAGACAAAACTTATACTATTAGTATGTAGCCGTTCCAAACATTTGGATACATTGACATAGATAAAGAATAAAGTAGAGTTTCCGAATAGCTTGTAAAATAAAACTATTGATTAAAAAATCATATCGTCAATGACATCACTAGGAATCTACAACCACTCACATACGAAAAACACATACCTGTCAACCTGATGTAGGAAGATTTTCGCGACATCCCTGTCTTTTGTAATGATGCAATCAGTGTGCGCACTGCAAGAAAGGACAAGAAAATACTTTCAGATTTGGATTTCATTTACATAAAAAAAGAGGCAAACGTAACATGCCTTCCATGACAATGTATATGATTTATAGAGCTGCATGCACATCATCCACTATCTCAATTGTGCAAGCCATTGAATTGTATTCGTGATGGAATGAGGATGCCTCTTTGATGTTTAACAAAGAACTAGCTCTTGGTCCACCATATAGAGTGATACCTGAAAATAGGATGTAATTTGGTGAAATTTCACTCTGATTCATCCAACGGTCCAATTCTATAATTTTATCTGTAACAGGGTATTTGCATAATAAGATAATACATGCTAGATTAGTCAGGTAATGTGTTTTGTCTAATTTGGATCTCAAATAAAGACACAAAAAAACAACTAAAAAAAGAGTTTCTCTGTAAGAATACCCTCGTATATGAGTATAAAAACATATACAAGCACACAGATTCCACCAGACCTCGAGCATGAATCCTGCTTGTACATACATCCGTCAATATCTTCAGTATTGCTGTTCTAATGCTTATGTTGGGTAGGCTTCCATCGGGTAAGGGTTCGAGCCAGTTCTTTAAAAGGGTAAGCACCCCATGATCTAAGAACTCTAGCTGAAGCTGTCTCCTGCAAATATAAAATGTTATCTGGGTGTCAGGACTGATCAACCATGATACACATTTATCTAACAAAAAATAAAACTTACTTAGATAAAACCTCAGTCAGAAGCGGTAGCTTCTTGAGCTTGTTAACAGCAGGCTTAGACTGTCTATTCAGTTCTGCATCTTCTTCAGCCGTAACTTCAAGCTCAGCCATGAGATGCTCGACAAGCAAAGCAATTTCTGCAGAAGATTTCTCATTCTTCTTCTTTTTCTTACCCATCTTGAAAAGCTGATTAATTTCATCATCCTCTTCACCCTCCTCCGCCTGCTCAAGTAAAGCGAACTTTTTTTAATCAACTATTTACATGAACAGACATAACCATTGTTGAAATCGCATAGACTTGTCAGTACAAGAACCATAAAATCAACGACACGAAGTATTGGCTGTATGCGGTGTAGATGTTAACTGATATAAAGCTGGTCAAACATCATCTATCTATCGTCATAAATCCTGGTCATTGCGATAATGGGAGATATCAAAATAGTGTGAATGCTTAAAGAAGATAAATCAGGCATGTGGTTGTGATTCTAGCAACTTCTATTCTTTACTTTACTATGGTTGTTTCAACTAACAGCTAAGATTTTAATTTTTCTAGTTTAACATAACGTTAAGCTCAAGGAGAGTTAAAAAGGTTTTCCTATTCTGATGAGGATTTCAATTTAGACATGGATTTCAGTGAAGGCCTGCTATAAAAGTTGATGTTCGACGTGTAGTTGTGGATTGGTTAAAATGATTTCTTCAAGAGATTTGTAATTCCAGGATTTGGAAGAAGCAGCAGAATACTAGATTATAGACTTGCCTCTGTCCATCTTTTGGATGGGTTCTCATACAACCAGTTTGCTAACGATATCAAAAGGTATGGGATGTTGATTCAAATCCAATCAGTTTTTATTTATCAATTGAAGGATATAATCACAATTTCTGAATTTTCACTTCCTGAATAATTCTACATGCTACGTATCATAACTTCGATTGGAAAATTGGGAGTCTAAAAATCGCAACCCTGAAAATGAAGGTCTATAATAGCATTATAATTTGTACTTTAGAAAACAACAGTTCAGTGCATTCACCAACAATCATTAACACAACATTCACAAATTAAGAATAGAAGCATCAAAAAGTAAGAAAGTAAGAGCTATCTACTAACCTGGGGAGCACCTCTAGCAAATCCTGGCTCGCCGTCACTCCCATACCTGTCTTCAGGATCAACTGTCATTTATGAAGTTATCATCATCCATAGTCCTGACACCCTCCTTGTCATCCTAGTTCAGTAACGCAAAACCAGTCTTAAAATACAAAATTTCTTTATACCAAAATTCAATAGTACAAACCTAACAAACCATCTTCAACCAAAACCAATACAATTCCAATAGTTTCTATCTATAATCCTGAAACACATTAACTACATTGCTAAATAATTAATTATTCACACAACTTTTCATCGTAAAACACATACAAACATCAAAAAATTACCCAAAAATTAAAAAAATTGGGGGATTTTCGCATACCAACTCATCAGATTTTCTCATATAACCCAAAAATTAAAAAATTGGGGCAAATTCAAATTACCTCAGAATCAGCCCCTGCAAGAGTACCCCACATTTCCTTCATCTCAGGATCATCTCCCTGATGTGATTGTAGTTCACCACCTTCACGAAAGCCTTAACACGGGACTTCTTTGCAGTCTTCTTGGCCGAGTCCTTGCGAATCATCTTTTTTGGGTACTTTGAGATCCCAGCCACCAAGCAATGACCGTATGCTCTGTCACGAGTTCCATCGTCGTAGCTCTTCACGATCACTGCTTTCCTACCTGCGTATCGCCCTTGCAGGATGATCACCGCCTTGTTCGGCTTTAGAAACTTCACCATTTTTAGTTTGCCTCTCCTTCCTCCACTTCTCTTCTCCCTTACTCCTCTAGATTAGTTAAGTTTAGGGTTGAAACCTCATCCATTGGATGGTATTAAGATCTAAAACATAATCAAGATTTATTAATTACACCCCATTTGCACCCTTTCCCACCACGCCGAATCTAGACCAAGCATATAACGACGGTCAGCACAGTCGCAATTAACCACAATCGTCGTTAACCAATATAATTTGACGACGGTCAAAGAAACGTCGTTAAATAAAGCATTTAGCGACGGTTTTTGCTAACAGTCGCTAAATACCCACCGCTAAATTCCCATTTTGTTGTAGTGTCATAAGTTTTACATCCAGTGTATAACTTTATACTCCATACAAGTGTACACTTGATATAAGCGTAAGTAGCTTTCTGATCCAGAATATACTCAGTGTGGCAAATACCATACTGTTTGGCTTCTTAAAGATCAAAATACCTTGTGGCAGAACATTTTTCATAAGGAAAACCCTTACAAAGTTTGTTTTGGTCGCAGTAGAACAAACAAATTGTCAGTTTTAAACATTGCGAGTACTACTAACATATTATATAATCTTCAAGATTGGAAACTATTTCTCACCGCTTAAGAAATGTATGGTGGGCATGGGACGGGATGGGACGAGATATACCCATCCCTATCCCATCCCGTTCATACGGGATCGGGACGGGACGGGATGGGAAAAACCCCATCCCGACCTCGTCCCATCCAAAACCGGTTCGGGACTGGACGGAACGGGACGGGACGGAACGGGACGGGACGGGACGGGATCAGCGTGCTAATCTGGAGAATACATTTTGAACATATTATCAACTAGAAGTCTGAAGTTCTAAAATACATAGAACATATTAAAATCAACTCAATTCTGCTGGAACATACTCAAAAAATACATAATCAAACTGGAATATACTCAAAAAATACATAATCAAAATGGAACATACTTAAAATACATATTCAATTATGCTGGAACATACTAAGTCTGCTGGAAGCCTGGAACAGTCTTGAGTCTGAGCATAATGTTGGAATCTGAGTCTGAGTCTGAGCATAATGTTGGAAAGAAAGTTGGAACATTCTGAGTCTGAGCATAATGTTGGAACAGTCTGAGTCTGAGCATAATGTTGGAACATAGTGCTGGAACATACTAAGTCTGAGTCTGAGTCTGAACACCTGAAAAAAGGAATGAAAAAAGGCAAGAAAGTTAGCTAACAATAAGGCAAATTCAATCATAGTTTTTTCTTTTCAATCTAAATTTGATCTTATACAAATTCAATCCCTTTTAGTAGCTAACAGTAAGGCAAATCTAATCCCTTAGCTAACAGTAAGGCAAATCTAATCCCTTTTAGTAGATTTCAAGTTTTGCTTTCTTAATGAACAGATTTCTTTCACATAAACTTGAGAACAAAGTTTCACATCAAAGACTGAAATAGAAGAATAAAAGCAGAAAAAGCTTAATAATTAAATAAAAATATTAATAATTAATATTAATAAATTAATTCGGGACGGGATTGGCGGGATTGAAAATCTTCATCTCATCCCATCCCATTCTCGATCGGGACGGGACGAGATCGGGATGAAATTATTCAATCCCATTAACACCCGGAAAAATTGGGACGGGACGGGAACGGGATCGCGGGATGGGATGCCCACCCCTAATTGATTGTCCAATATGAACAAATTAAAGCGTGGAACTCATTGGATGTTCGTGAGACAACTTTCTTGTGGGCTAAAGCAGTGTACTTTACTAGTGAATAATAAATACAAGCTTTATTTTTGCCATAACTTTTGAAGTATTTTAATGAATCGAAGCTATTTGAAATTCGAAATTAAACATATAATATATTTATCAAACTTACGAGAGATCCCAATTCATGTTGGAAACTTTCCCATGGATGCCTAGATAACCATGAGCCATGCATACATGTTGCAGTGTAAAGAAAAATAATACAACTAATGTATATGATCAGCTGTTAATACCAATATCAGAGAGTCAAACGGAATACAAATCCATCTATTATGGATAAGTAGGTACCTAATGATACTTAATTATAGATATGGGGTGCTGACAAAGAGGCAATAACATCTTAATTATGAATGGAACCAAGTCTTGGTGGGTTCAAATAAAAATAAAGAAGTAAATAGTTCTCTACGGCTCATTCTAATCGATCCAGCACCAGTGTGAATACTATAAAGCACAACTTCTAACCAAGTGAAATTTACATACTAGGATCAGAAACACTAAATTAATAACCAAAAATGAACTTACATTGGCATTAGTATTACACTATTAGTAACAGAGTCAAAGAACAACACCTACCCTCGAATTTTTTTTAAATAACCAATTCACATACTGAAAGTCATAAAACTTATCTTGTTCAATACTAAATATTTTTTTACGATTTTCTTTGACTTCTTAATAATCTCTTTTCTTAGTTCTGAGGTTATATAAACACTAAATTAATAAAAAGTCCTTTATGTTTGGCTGCAACACTATAAGTATTGAAACTTCTTCAGAGAGTTTACCTTTTTATTTTTAATATGTATTTTCTTGCTGATAAAGTAAAATAAATATTGTATTGTTGCATCCCATTTTCTATTACTTGAACCATCGATGGTTCACCCAACTTATGTATGATAATATTTAAAAGAACATATTAGCCTATCTTTTCTTCAATAATTATTTATATTTTATGAAATTTAACATCTCAAATGAAGAAGGAAAATTTAGGATTGAAAAAGTAATTACTCGCCATACCCCAGGAAAAATCATTCCTGAACCCGCTACCAGACCTTGTCTACTGAAGCCAAACAATGTTAAAGACCAAATTGGGTTCCCTACTTTTATATGATCTCACCTAATGTCATATTAGCCTTTGTCATTTCCCTGGCACTAAAGTTGATAAATATCTATACTAGAACTGGAGTATAACATGCTACCGTAAACATAGTTTTAACAAAAACAGCCAATAGGAACTTGAAGGATTATCATTCTACCTATTTCAGGTGAGTCAGCAGATTTTCCCTTGCCCTAATAGTATGATGGACTAGAACCATATACGGATATATCGTTTTATTACGAATCAAATTTTTTGCACCTAAACTTTCAAACATCAAACAAAGATATGTTGAGTGGCAATAATGAGCGTCGTGCTCTAATATAAGATCCTTTGTAATTCAAACTCAAACCTGTTTAAAAATGGGTTTTCACGTCAGTTCGTAATTTATAAGACTTGTTGAACTTAGGCTGCATTGACTTGCTTAATCTGGTACAACTAGACCAGATTCATACCATTAAATTGATACACTGATACTGAATTCCCTTTGAATTCATACTATTAAAATGTGATGGTAGACCACAATCTCTCGTGTCTTTCTTGAAATATGTTATCGAACAAATGATCTTCCAGTATAAGTTGGAGTGCATCACCTGCCACCAATTACTGTGATACTGACATTATTATTAGAAAATATGGTATCCTGGCACAAATCCAAATCAGGTTCCACCCGTCCACCAGTAAATGCAGGCTGCTTCGGAGTGGGAAGGCTTGTGATTTCACTTAGAAGCATTGAAACAATGGACGACATTGTGGGTCTATCTTGTGCAAAATCTTGCACGCACAAAAGTCCCACATGGATACATCTCAGGATTTCTTCTTGGAAACTCGATTCGGATGTCACTGGATCAATAAGTTCTTGTATCTTTCCCTCATTCCATAGCTTCCAAGCCTGAAATATTTGCAAAATGCTATGCTCAAAAACTTCTACAATACATCTTTGTAGGTAAGAAAGATGGAACAGAATTCGTAAACACTTACATATCCTAGAAGACTCCAAGACTGTTTGTGATGATAGAAACTTGTATTCCTTTTTCCGCTTACGATTTCAAGTAACAATACTCCAAAGCTAAACACATCAGATTTCTCAGAAAATCGTCCTTCCATAGCATACTCGGGAGACATATAACCACTGCATTCATTAAAGTATTTAACATATTTAGAAATGAAGAGCAAATTGACTTTGAGAATAAGAACTAGTCAGTTTATCAGTTGCAACCCTTAAGGGGCAGAACTGTTCACACTGCTAAAGTGTGTCAACCATGATATCAGTTTGCTACTAGCGTTGTACACAATGTATCACTAACCACAAGTATGTTCGGACATATAACCATATTTCATCAATACAAATGTCACAGTCCAACGTCTTTGATAAAAATTAATGACCAGAAGAAATGAAACTTACTATGTGCCAACAACCCTCATAGTATTAGCTTGGAGTTCATCCCCACCAAATATCCTAGCCATGCCAAAGTCCGAAATTTTTGGATTCAACTCTTGATCTAGTAAAATGTTACTTGCTTTCAGGTCTCTATGAATAACTCTCAATCTAGAATCTCTGTGAAGATAAATAATTCCTTGGCAAATCCCCATGATAATTTCAAATCGCTTTCTCCAATCTAGGAGAACCCGTTTTGTAGGATCTGATTCATGAGACCAGTAAAAAAAAAGCAGGTAATTAGGCAGGATGATAAACACAAAAAATCATATATATAGAGAATGTTCACAAAAAAAAATTGCATGTTTTAACACCGAACCTAAATTAAAATTGTTCCTTCCAAGTTTTTTTTAACTGAAAGCTGATGATTAATTTCTCAAGCTAACATGTATAACAAGAAGGTTGTAGAAAGATCTAACCAAAGATGAAGGCATCCAAACTTTTATTGGGCATGTATTCATAGATCAACATTCTTTCTTGTCCTTCCATGCAGTATCCCAAAAGTCTGACAAGGTTTCTGTGCTGAAGTTTGGAGATCAGTACAACTTCATTCTTGAACTCCCCTATGCCTTGTCCAGAGCTCCTAGAAAACCTTTTCACACCGATTTCTTGTCCATTTGGCAATTTTCCCTGAGTGACAGTTGATTTTGAAATTTGTAACGTTAGAACACCACTTCTGACTGGTAACTTTAACCAATAATCTAAAGCGAATTACATGAGTTTGTCTGTAGCAAAGTAGTGATTGGAAAACCATAATCAATTCTGATAAAGTATAACCGTTTAGTCATCGTCCCAAACGATATATTTAAGGGATACCTTGTAAACAGGACCAAATCCTCCTTGGCCAAGTTTATTTGCTGCATCAAAGTTGTTTGTAGCAGTTGCTAACTTCTTTAAATTGAAAAATGGTAACTCCTGATTATCTCGAAATTCGCTAATGTTGCCGCTCTTATCCAACAAAATTTCTATATCTTTCTTCTTTTTCTTCTTTTCTGTTTATATCATGAGTAGGTGTACCATAATCAGTGTTAGGCATCAAATACAAACCCATTTTATTATTATAGATATAAAAGTCACCTGAACGTTTTGCCGTCCACCTCAAAGAAATGTAAGTCAAGACACCGATGGTAACTAGGCCAAAGATCACTGTGATTATTAATATTTTCATTACTTTCTTTTTCTCTTTATGATCTGCATTTTGAAGAGATGGTATCAGTTGCAGAGCAAAGATAGACATTGGTGGAGATAAATAAAAAGAGGAGAAGAAAGAGCAAGAAGAATTTTAAAGAGTTGGTAATTTTGCTTTCCATATCTGCAGAAACTTTACACAGAAGTCTCTTTGCTTCAACTTTTAAAAAGAAGGCCTCCATGAATCAGAAGTCATAGTGAACTTTGCTCTTTGATGAGGAACAACCCTATTTGTACTCAGTTTTTAAAGTCTATCAGACTTTTCAAACTTCCAGGTTTTCCCTATTGTAGATAGTAATGAAATTTCATTCATTGGCCCATTTTAGAATTTCTTTTGATATAGAAGGTTGGACCTCCTCATCTCAGATTGGGGGGCATTTTAGACCGCATTCTTTTGATGAGGGTATAACACTTCTTGTGAGACTGTTTGTCAGTGAGGAGCAACTTCCTTACGATTTTGTAGTCACTAGTCATGACTCCCCCTCGTTTCACAAGGACTACATGTAGTATTTGTCTTCGCTCTAAGCAACTACATGCTAAGGTGTCAATCATGTCCACATGTTAGTAACTTCATTCTCATTGTATGTTCATACCACTGATAGTGATAATTTTGTTGAACACGGAAACAAGGTGCTTTAGGCGTCCCGCCTAGCCAAGTGGCAAGCCAAAACTAAAGCACAAGAGACGAAGAAACTCCTATGGCAAAGCCTAATTTACAAAGATGAATCCATGTAGAAAACCAACATGAATGAAACAATTACATTGCCTCTGGGTTATGAATGAATACTATGACAGTTTATTTCTTTTATTACGTATTTTGTTTTAGAATGATTATTGGAGTTTTGCTATTTTTGGTAAAATTCTAATAATCACGAGTTTTAGCTATAAAGCCCGGCTTGTGGGCTGATTTGAGAGATACCTTTGATTTGAGTAATTTGATTGAACATTAGAGTTATTTTCTTTGTGTTTTTGGGCGAATCTCTGTGTTTTTGTGAATTGCTTGTGAATTACTCTAATAATTTATTTAAGGGATACCTTGTGAATTGCTTGTTGAACAGTTCCGGGTGCTGACCCACCGGGTTTGGCCCTGTCAAAGTTGCGGCTTCTCTAATGGTATCGTTAATATGGGTGTAAGTGAAGGGCAAGTGAAGAATAAAGTCAAATATTGTGTAACAACACCTGGGGGGTCACTAAAGAGATTATTATTGACAATTGACATCAATAGCAGTAGGGTTAGAAACGGGAATGAGGCCGCAATTGAGGCATCGAGAGCTATTGGAGTAACTAAAATCATCCAATAGGACATGGTAAGGGAAGACCGAAGATAATGAAAATATGGAAGGACATTGAGGGGATTGAAGAATGCATTTTCATTTTGGGTGCATGTAGTGGTCTGTCTAGTGGAGATGAATGAAGTGATTCTAAACTTATGTGTTCGTCTTTTTAAGTACTGGTTCTTAGGTGAATCTAATTGTTTTTAATACTAGGGAGCCTGTAGTTTTATTAGTAATTTATATAATATAAGAATATAACGGAGAATAACTATACTTTATTACTGAAAGTTGTTCAATTAGTCTAATTTCAGGTTATAATTCATATTTATAATCTAAGTTTTCTATGTTTAATTTCAAGTGGCGCACACACACTGAACTGAATGCTAAGTTTTTATATAATCAATTAATCAAATATCATGTTTCGATGATATAATATTTAAGCCTTAGCAAGGGAACATGAAGTATTAATTACATTTTCACATTCAAAATAGTGATGAAGGCAAAAACACAAGGTTCATATCCATTTTACTTCTACTATACTTGTCCAAAATTAGATTTTTGGCATTCTGTAATAAAGAAACTTGAGCGCGAATAGTGCATACCTCTAGAGCACGTCCGCTTATTAGGACCGTGTCGACAAATACACTGAAGGCCACCCGTAATCCGATTAAATCCACATTGCCCATCAGATTTCTCACACTCCTTGCATTCTTCAGCATCCACATCGTACTTCACTTGAAACCCCTGCTTCAACACATCCTCCACACTTGGATTTGGGGAAGCAGCCGTGCTAAGAACTGGAATTGTGATTGGTGTCGAGCATCCTAGAAGCTTTGGATATAAACTTGCTGGGTCGGACCAACTCGAAAAACCCACCATAGGGCTACCACTAATATTACAAATAAAATCCTTGCCGCCAACTTCTCTTCCAATTGAAGAGCAACCAAAGGCTAATGTTAAGTACTGGGTCACAGGAGTTGGGTAAGTGAAAAGACGGGTATCAATGGTAGTGTTAAACATGGGTGCTACTGGGCAATCACCATTCCATGAATCTGTTCTTGCAATAAGGAGCATTTGGTCGTTTTCATTGATTGCCAAAACCCGGTATTTTCTATCAATGATTGTTATAACCGGGTCATCATTTTCTGGACATTCAAGCTTGAAATTTGGATGTCCACAATAATCGGGTCGACTTCTGCCCCAGAAAGGATAACTGATGTTTTTTAAAGTTCCACAATCAAAGTGTTGTGAACAAGTGGAGAACCTAAAATCAACTTCAACTTCAGATTGGGACATGGACAATGGTAGATTGAAGATGAGCAATAAGAAGATGAAGAAGAAGGAGATTGAGCAGAGGAAGGGATGCATTTTGGGAGGGAGGACAATGTGAAAGACGTTTGGAAGAGAGATTGAATGAAGTGATCATGATGTTGAATTTTATAAGCTTTGAGAAGAATTAATGAAGGTGGGCGGCTCTGTTGATTTTTTTTAGAATTTGAAGGAGTTTCAAATTATGACAGAATTGACTTTGTACACACTTATAGAGGTTGGATGTTGATTGGTCCAATTAGGAATAGTGTTAATTTGCCTTTTGTGTTCAATTAATTTCTTTCATGATGTCAGGAGGAGAAGAAATGGCTCTCATGTTCAATTATATAGGGTTGAAAAAAGTGTAATTGATTTGTTTGGTTTTTGAGGAATCAGAAGGATGTGTTTGGAACAAAGATAAAGTGAATGAAAAAAAAAAGTTAACCATCAGGACAGAGAATGCTAATGGCTACAGGATCCTTGTTTACCAAAAATCTCTTATCATGTGTACAGATAATCTTTTTGTGATTTAGTTATACGCAACTGTTTATAGAACAGTGTTTACCTTTACAACTTTTAAACACTAAGTATTTGTTATTCAACTAAAAGTGATAGAAATCAGTAGGAAGATATGCATGTGCTTCCACTAACTGTGAACGATTTGATGATTGTGCTGCAGGGACGAGCCAAAGAAGGTTATAATAGGTATGTATTGATCCAATTCATTCTATGCCACAGAAAATTAAATTATCACGAAAAGAGCACTATTATCATAACTGCAACAGATGCTTTATCTTATTTGACTTATATCTCTTCTATTGTGTACAGCTGCCATAGTGGCTGGAACACTCCTCACAGTGGCAACAATAGCTATTGTATTTTGTTGCTTAAGAAGAAAACCAAACACTTTATTTGTCATGTGGGAGAGAAAGGCAGAGAAGTGCATAAAGGTTGAAGCTTTCGATCTTAAAACATTGTGAGCTATTGGAGTTGAAACGATGCAAGTATAAAGATGTGAAGAAAATGACGAACTCATTCAAACACAAAATAGGCCAAGGAGGTCATTCAAGGGACAACTACATGACTGAAAAGCAGTGGCCGTGAAGGTCATGAGTGAATCCAAAGGTAATGATAATGAATTCATCAACGGAGTTGCAGTTATTAGCAGGACTTCCCATGTTAACATAGTTACTTTGCTAGGCTTTGTATTGAGGGCACGAAAAGAGCCCTTATATATGAGTTCATGCCAAATGGATTTCTCGAAAAATTTGATGATACATCAAATAAGACTGCATCACGATCATACACGTGGTAAAAATCATCCATCACAAGGACTAAGTATTTCGAGACCGGAGCAACTTGCAAAGCCCAAAATGGGTAGATCCAATCATTAAAGCCTAAAAAGGGCCCGTCGAACCAAATCATAATCGGAGGCCCAAATTCAAGCCCGACAAAGCTCTCCCTTAAAGAGGACGAATGTACAGAGAAAAAAAGTCATGGAGGGAGTTACTCTCGTAAAGACGCATATTCATAAAGGAGGAGACTGTTACAAAGAACGTTTCCTCTCGTTTAGCTTCACATGTTAAGTCACACCGAGAATTAATAGCAACCACTATATAAAGTAAAGGAACATTCGACAAAAGTATAAAATTTTAACAGAGTTCTGTTCAGATTATTCTTTATCACCAACAGAGTTATTGACTTCAGCATCGGAGTGCCTTCGGCCACAAAACGGGTGGTCTTTGGCAATCTAACATTTGTTTTGCGGGTTAGATTTATAGGAGACTAGATTTGGACGCATCAGTTTGGTGTCGTCCGTGGGGAACGACAATTTTCTTTAAAAAAAATAGAGTTTGTAGTTGGAAACCTCCTTAGTTCTAATTCGTGATAAAAAGTTAGAACAAATTGAGCATTTTACAGACCCCCAACCTAGCAACAATGAAAGCAATCCTTCCACTTGTGAAGCTTGGATTTCTAATAATGCATACTTCAGCCGACCATGTCCAAGCACCTCCACAAAAAAACTCTACCAACCGCATCCGAGAAAATAATGAAGTTCCTCCAGAACTTCAGCAAGTGAATCTCGAAGGCAACGAACCACCATAAGATGCCCCCTAGAACGATGGGATCTCTACACAAGTTTCATTTAGGATCGGGGGCACAGATGTGTTATATGAATTGGCCAGACCGTCGTTCTCTGACGTATTCATGGTAACTCCTCTACCAAAAAAGTTCATCCCACCAAAGCTCGAGGCGTACGATGGCACTACTGATCTGACAGACCATCTGTGACACTTCCACCACATGATGGCATTGAAAGAGAACACGGAGTCCATCCTATGTCGAACATTTCCAACCAGCCTCATCTCCGCGGCGATGAGTTGGTTCAACAACCTACCACCGAGGTCGATAGACTCCTTCCAAGCGCTAGTCACTGCCTTCATCACAAGGTTCATTGGCAGCAAGCGGATGAGAAATGATGCACACTACTTGCTTCACATCAGACAAAAGCGCGAAGAAACTATAAGGGAGTACGTCACTCATTTTACTAATGAGTTGACTATGATTGACGGTAGCAGCAATGACACAACCATTGCCACCTACACCTCCGGACTAAAAAGAGGATCATTTTACAATTCTCGAAATCTAGACCCTCCGAAGAATATGGCAACCTTGTTGATGACCGCCCAAAAACACATCACCCTCGAGGAGATGTTAGCAGCAAAAAATAAGAACGAATTCGAAAGGGAGGTCCAATTGAAGAAGCGAGAAAGGAGAGAAGAAAGAAGGAGAGATGATAGACCTCGAGAGGAAAACATCCAGTCGAAGAGGCACCAGACCAATGGGATATCCGAATTCTACTAGCAGGAGCCCGAAAAGCTGCAATCTACAAGGCCCAGACATGAACGGGTGACAAACATAGTGAAGAAGACGTATAAACCATACACCGCCTTAAAACGAGTTGAGCAAGCATACTGAAATCCATGGCGAAATGGGACGATGTCAACTGGCCGCTCAAAATGAAAGGAAACCCAGATAAGCGAGACAAAAGTAAGTACTGCTCTTTCCACAAGGATCATGGGCACGACACTGAAGACTGCTACAACCTGAAAGACAAAATTGAGTACTGGATTCAAAAAGGGCGACTCGAGGAATTCGTCGGGCCGCCAGACAAGCAGTCTAAAGGAAAATAGAAGGTAGATGCTACTGCAGGATCAAAAGAACAACCTAGAGAGCTAATATATGCCCTACACTGCATATCTAGAGGAAATTAACAATTTTATCGATCAAAGAAGCTATCAATGGCAGCACCCACTCGAGCTAATCTAAATCGAAACAGGAGCACCAACATCATTGAACGAGACCAAAAGAACCACTACAACAACTCACAACGGGAAACACAAACATTTACACTTCAGGCGAAAATCAACCAACTGATTGAGTTTGAGGGTCTCACTGGCGAACGCGAGCTTGATCCACATTATCCTTGACAAGGCAACCAACGCTTCCCTCATTATTGACAAAGGAACTTACGTAAATGAATTCGATTCGTCGAATAAATTTGATACAGTTGCAAGGTCTGAAACCTATAAGTTCATGGAAGCCTTGGCAGCTGGCGCTGATGTGAGCATAATTGGACAATTTGGTACTGGATTCCACTTAGCTCACCTGATTGCCAAAAGAATCACCAATCGAAATACCTTGAAGAGCGCACACCCAAGGATTTCTTGAAGAGCACACACCCAAGGATTTGACAAAGAAACATTATGAATTTATTAGCTACCTCATGATGACCGTATACGTGACGGAAAAACTATCAATGCTACAGGAGAATCGTATAAAAATGTTGCAACAAATGAGTTTAAAATAGACACAGTCAATTCAAGATGAAACAACACCAAAGCATATTCTAGGGCGATACGAAACCAAAGACAATCTAAAATTTGATAAGAGTATTCCACAAACAACAAGGGTGTGCAGGAATCAGCCCCATCTCATCATAAGGGACTACGTCAATCAAGCAGCAGTCAAGCAGAAAGATACATTGCACAGACTATTCATAAATGAATCCTAGTTGTAACGTAATACTTACAAAACAAGCAGACAAGCTAAGATGACAAACATTACGAACCAAGAAGTTCTAGACAAAGAAAGAAAAACTACTTCGATTATAGAATGTTAAGCATCTAAAATAGGATTATCATTAAAACTCCAAGTTCAAACCCTCCATATTGCGTTCAAACAGTCAAGTTAAGTCAAGGCATTAAAGCCAAACGATTCAAAGCAACTTGCATGATCAACATGTTGAGATACAAATAAAAGGTTAGGACGTATAATTCAGACATAAACAAAAAACTTCTGGTCTGATCAACCATGAAGTAAATCTACAAAAGTTGGGACGTATAAGTCAACTTACTCGTAAAAAACTTTTTGGCCGACTAACATGTCGGACCACGAAGTAAAAGTCTTGACACATAAGTCAAGATGTACTCATAAAAACCTTCTGGTCGACCAACATGTTGGACCACGAAGTAATAGTCTAGACGTATAAGTCAAAACCTATTCGTAAAACACCTTTTAGCCGACCAATATGTTAGACCATGGAGTAAAAGTCTGGACGTATACATAAAAAACCTTTTGGCCGACCAATATGTCGGACCACAGAGTAAAAGTCTAGATGTATAAGTCAAGACGTATTCGTAAAAACTTTTTGGAAGATCAACACGTCAAACCACGAAGTAGGAGTCTGGACGTATAAGTCGAAACATATTCATAAAAACCCTCTGGACAACCAATATGTAAGACCATGAAGTAAATCTACAAAAGTTGGGACGTATAAGTGAACTTACTCATAAAATCTTATGATCGACCAATATGTCGAACCATGAAGTAAATCTACCCAAGTTGGGACGTATAAGTCAACTTACTCGAAAAATCTTTTGATCAACTAATCGTCGGACCACATGTACCAAAGTACGAATAACGAGATCAATGCACATTTATTATGTACGATCAGATACTGTGATTGATCTAAGACAATAAAAAATTTGCAACCACGAAAGAATAACATGCAACTCAGCAAACGATAAATACAATAAAGTCAAAGCACAAGGATGTCAACAAAGAAAAACTTGTCATTCATAACGCTATTCAGTTACATCTGGAGAAGAAGATAGAACAATTGGAAAAGAGACATTAGAATGATCAAAGCATCACTAGGAGGAGGATCTGCAACAACATTAGCAGCAAGAAAGACGGAGGTCTCTCTTCGACAACAGGGATCGGTGATAAAACAGGATCGGAAGGAGGAGGAGACGATGGTTTTTCATCAACCGGATCACTTGTTGGATCCAAAACACATTCCTCGCCATCATCGTCCTCAAAAACCTGGTCAACCAAACCACAATATTTAGACAAATTAATGTCATCCCCCTCCATGTAGTCAACAAGGTCGATTCATCCATCGACAACTCTCCTCCAATCCGCTACTTCCGCAATCTTGGTTGCAGCGAGCTCATTCTTGGTCGAAATAAGTTGTCCTATGATGGTGGTCAACATTGTGGAAACATCTGACTTAACATCATCAAACGCAGTGGTTAATTGCTCCACCCGTTCCTCAGCAACCTTATGGCTGACTGATTGCTCAATAACAGAACGCATGGCCTCATCATGATCAGCCTTCTTGACAGACAACTCCCTTTCCACCTCGTCTAGCCGATTATGGACTTCATTCAACTCAGTCCTAGAAGACTCAAGCTCAGCAGCGAATTTGTCTCGTGCTGTCTCCACCTCTCTCAGAGAAGCATGAGTAGCCCCAACTGCCTTTTCTTCCTCTACACAACAAGCTTTGAACATGTCCAACTGACAAAGAACATGAGAGACCACTAGTAATTGTGTTTCCATCTTCCTTTTCAGAGCAGCCACCTAACCACGGGCAGCCTGAGAAACCGACCCCATCACCCCAGCATAAGTAAGGTGATTCATCCCTTCTATTATCTACTTGAAGTCATGGTTGAGATGAATGACGGGCTACCGAACAGGCATTGGAGCCCTCTCCACCCAACAGTCGGAAGAACGGTAGTAGTGTGATAATAGAAAAATCACTCTTGCCTTTTCACTGTGAAGCGGTCGTGGCATGGGTGGGACGAGTAGTAGTGGTAGCAGCAACAAAAGAAGTCAAACGGGCAGGAGAAGAAACAGGGAACTCCACTGCGTCATCAACACAAATGGGAGAAGGAGGAGGAAGAGCCTTAGAACTCTAGCCACGATCGGCGACCTCCTATTCGCACAACGGATTAAATTCAAAGTCGGCTAGGGTCTTTGTTGTATTCGGATCCTTAGACTGCCATTTTATTGTCAAATAACTCGAGGATCATCATCAGACCACTTGACGAAGTCGGGCACACCATGATTAGAAAGAAGCATCTTCTCACTCTTGTCCAATGGATGAGCCACTTTCTTCTTGCTCCTCTCCAGCACTTGATTCATCTCCTCGACCTCCTCGAGAGAGAGAGGTGATCCTCTTTCCTACCCTCCTTATCACTCGAACGATGAGCAGTTTGAGTAGTACCATGGGTGGAACCAGAAAGTCGTTTCCTCTTGGGAACATGGCCAGTGGTGATCGCCAATTGCTTCGACGGACTAGGAAGCCTCAGAAGCTTCTTCTTCTTAGTGGTCGAGCCAGCAACACCAAATGCTAACAGGAGCATTGAGATCCGTAACAGCCCTATCGAAGCTCACTTTCCCATCAACGCTAGCATCACTAACACCAACACGATCAGCACGAGCAACAATCTTAGCAGCTCGAGATTCAGTAATCAAAGCTTGTTCCGCCTTGTTCAAAGTGTATAAGCCACTATGCTCCATGACCTCCTCAGCAAGAAACGACTCCACAACAACCACACGAAGCTTCGAAAAACAGTTACTGATCGCATGTTCCACCACAAACAGTTGCAGATCCTTCCATTTGTTGGAGACTCGAAACGATCGCATAATCTGACGACGCCGCAATTTAAAGTGACTGGATTTGACAGAAGCATAAAACAAAAACCTTGACCAATCCTTGCAATCGTCGTTGACTTTCCCAAAACAAGCGGGGGAATGAAGAAAACAAATATTCTTGGTCACTACAAGTCCAACTACCGAATGCAAAACCCTAATAGTCAAGGGAATGCCAGTAAGAATGACTCTCGCACAAGTAGAAACCATCACCCTCCAGTCGTTGGGGACCGTTTGGGCAGGAGGAATGCCCATAAAATCTAAATTGTCCCAAAAAATCTCCGGGACTTGAAAGCGAAACCCTGACTGGAACATACACGGATAAAGTGCAATATAACTAGACCTTGGACGACAAGGACTATCGTTCTGCCTAGGCAGAACGATCTCAAGATCGGATGGCAAAGAGTATTCGAAACGAACACTTCCCAACGTTGCCTTGAAGCCTTGTTGGGTGAGAAA
The DNA here is from genome assembly GCA_963556465.1 of Berberis vulgaris. Classification (NCBI taxonomy): domain Eukaryota; kingdom Viridiplantae; phylum Streptophyta; class Magnoliopsida; order Ranunculales; family Berberidaceae; genus Berberis; species Berberis vulgaris. The sequence goes on from OY747135.1 coordinate 79,158,858, forward strand.
AATGCCTCACAGACGCTAAACGCCACACCATCTAGTATACTGCTGGAAGACATAAGAAAAAAAGATTGAACAATGAAGAGAGCGAAGAAGAATAAAGAAAGATAAGCTCTGATATCAAAGATAGTGTAAAGAGAGAAACAAAGCCTCCTCTATATAGAGCCGAGCAACGAAGAAACTACTAATTGGATGACCTGCAAGATATGATGGCTACACAAAATCCCAAAATGCGCAAAAATGAACGAACAGATGAGATATCAGAATATCAACCTCATTAAAAAGCTGCTAACAACATTAAATGCACTGCAATGATGAAATCAAAAGTCCAACCGTCGTCGAGTTAGTGGCCATGTCAGCATAGCCACTAACTAAAGGGGAGTAGCTGATGATACATCAATTAAGACTGTCATCACGACCAAACACATGGCAGAAATTTCCCATCACAAGGACTAAGTATCTCAAGACTGGACCAACTCGCAAAGCCCAAAAAGGGAGGATCCAATCATTAAAGCCCAAAAATGGCCCGTCAGAACAAATCATAATTAGAGGCCCAAATCCAGGCTTGATAAGCTCTCCCTTAAAGATGAGAAACATTATAGAGGAAAAGAGTTGTGGAGTAAGTTACTCCCCTAAAGACACATCTTCATATATTAGGAGACTGTTATAGAGAACGTCTCCCCTTGTTGAGCCTCGCATGCTTAAGTCGTGCAGAGAATTAATAGTAACCATTATATAAGGTAAAGGGAACATTCGATATGGATATGCAATTTTAATTGAGTTATGTCCAGATTAATCTCCATCTCCCACAAAGTTACTGATGTAAGCATCACAGTGCCTTTGGCCACCAAACAAGTGGTCTTTGACAATCTAACATTTGTTTTGCGTGTCAGATTTAAAAGATACCAGATTTGAATGCATCCAAAGTCATTTATAACAAAATCACATTGGAGCCACATTTCTAGTTTGGGTGGGAGAAATTATACAAAATAGCAATGGCAACGACTACTCCACACCACCAAAAGTGCTTTCTCACACCATTTAACTCTCTCACACCACCTACTTTATTTCTCACTCTATCACTCTTTTCCACACCACCAATATAAACAAGCAAATCATAATTTTTCTCTCCCATTCAAAACACATTCATTCGCATTATTACTCTAAAGTAACACCAAAAGTACTGTTCGATTTTTCCCTAATCGAATTCTTTTTCCCCATTCATTCGATTGCTCTTCCTCCTCTTGCTTCTCCACTCTCTCCCCCATTTGATTGCTTCACCACCTATTGAAAAAAAAACATAAAAATAGGGTAAGTTTCAACTAATTTAAACCCCCAATTGAGACCAATTCTTAAGCTCATCAAAACACAAAAATTATAGTACTCTGAGTTATCTAATAAAAAAAATTTGAATCACTTGAAAGTGTTTTGAAATGAGCAAGTTATGGTCATTTTACTTAAGTCACGCAAATCTGTCTTGCAATAAAAATGGGATAGTGTCTCTGATTTTCGGCCAACTTATATGCTTGATTGAGACCAATTCTTAAGCTCATAAAACACAACAATTGTAGTACTCTGAGTTATCTAATAAGGCACAATTTGAATCACTGGAAAATATTTTGAAATGAGCAAGTTATGGTCATTTTACTAAAGTCGCGCAAATTTGTCTCACAATGAAAATGGGGTAGTGTCCCTGACTTTTAACGAACTTATATGCTCGATTGAGACCGATTCTCAAGCTCATCAAAACATGAAAATTGTAGTACTCTCAGTTTTCTAATAAACACATTAGTGCTTTGAAATGAGCAAGCTATGGTCATTTTACTATAGTCGTGCAAATCTGTCCGGAAAAAAAGTCTGTTTTCACCCATTTGCCCATACCTATGAGAGGATATGCAAAACACTTACCTCAGACAATGTGAGGTGTTACAAAAACCTTACATATGTTCCTGCGAACAATACTTTTTTGCTTAAGAAATTTCATAAAATCTTTTGTCATGTTCGCCTGGACCCGTGCGAGATTTTGCAAGAATCTTGCATGGACCTCTGTGATTCGCATTGGTCTTTGCGAGGTTTTTGCAAATTCTCACATTGGTTCGTGCAAACAGTACATTTTTTGCCAAAATTGCTGAAGTTTACTTTTTTTTTTTATGATATCTAAAAAGGTTTCTAAAGTTTACATTTTCTGAAAAAGTTTCTGAAGTTCACATTTTCTGCCAAAATCAATCTAAGTTCCTCCAAGGGGAATGTAGTGGAATGCGAGGAAGAGATAAGGGAATGCAACCGAGGATGGAGAGATAGGAGAGAGGAGAAAGACAACGTCGAGGAAATCGATGGTTTTTTGCATTTTTCCTTGACGATTTTAAGGTTTTTGCGAGGTGTGAGAGATAGGGGAGAGGAGGAGGAGGACGACGTTGCAATTTTGGGAAGGGGGAGTTGCCATTTTGGGGGTTTAGGTTTTGCATATTTATTGGTGGTGTGAGTAAGTAAGAAAAAAAAACTCAATGGTGGTGTGAGACAACGCTTTTGTTGGTGTGGAGTAGTCGTTGCCAATAGCAATTGGGATTGCTCATGGATTAGAATACTTGCACCGTGGTTGTAACAACGAATTCTTCATTTCGACATAAAACCATATAACATCCTCTTAGATGTCGACTTTGCTCCAAAGATTTCTGATTTTGGGCTCTCTTAAGTTATACAATGTGAAGGAGAGTCTAGTATCGATGACAGGTGCTAGAGGGACTCCAAGCTATATCGCACCCGAATTGTTTTCTAGAAATTTCGAAGAGGTTTCTCACAAGGCAGATGTATATAGCTATGGAATGATGATTCTTGAAATGGTTGGAGGGAGAAAGAACATTGAGGTAAGGGTGACTAATATCAGTGAATATACTTTCCTCATTGGATATATAAGCGTCTAGATTTGAATAAGGATAAGGACTACATGGAGTCACAACTTAAGAAGACCAAGAAATTGCACAAAATATGGTTTTGGTAGGTTTGTGGTGCATACAAATGGATCCTCTTGACCGCCCCCAATGAGTAAAGTGTTGGATATGTTAGGAGGGAGCCTTGATGCCTAGCAAATTCTACCCAAACCTTTCTTTGACTTCTCATTCAAGGAAAGAAAAATCTCCCTGTACCAATATGTTAACCATGTATAATTTGTATTTTGTATTGTGTCTATGCAACTTTATGTGGACCATGTGAAACGCATTTCATCAAATGGAAAACATATAGCATTGTGGTGACCGAAGGCACTCCGATGCTTAAGTCATATATCGATGCAAGGAAGAGTGATGACTCGAAGTAAATTGCAAAGTGTATGCATACATTTCTTCTTCCTTTCACCATCTTTTTATAGCGAGTGTTCCCTCCCCAACTATCTCTGCGATCGAGGACGTCATGAAGGAAGGAGATCTAGCATAAGATCTTACCTGTGCATGACTGAGTCTCTTCGACACTTAGCTCTATTTAGGACCCAATGCTTGATTGGGATAAGAATGCGAGTGGGTCTCGAGCCTATGACAACTTTGAGATTCATGTTCAGGCCTTATTATCCTGTGCCAAGCTCCAAGGCCCGTGCCTCTTGGGCTGGCGTTACTTTGGGCTTGGCCACCTGACTTACAGGATAAATAGTAATTTATGAATGGATCCGCTTAGAACCGTATTGGAGCCCTTCTCGTATTAGGACTAGCCCATGCCATGTGTACGGCTGTGAGATTGATGTCTCATCAATATGTATGCTAGATAAGTAAGAGACAGTCATCAATATGTATGTCTCTTTTATTTGACTATTCCCAGTTCATTTGGAATTTGATTTGACAAAAATTTGTTATTTTAGGGTTGATAAATTTCAATTCATAACATTTGTAAATTGCTTACTAAAAACTTCACATTTATCTGTTAAACTTGATGTTGTTTTCTTAAAAACATAGTAATGCAATTGTTTTCTGCTCCATGCTTTGACCTTGACCTGTAAACCTACTGACTTGCATAAGGAACGCACGTGAGCCACGAACCACCATTGTGGTGGCCGATGGCACCCCGGTGCTAAAAGTCAAACAGGGATCTGAGGAAAGCGTAATGCTGTAAACATGGAATTTGTAGTGTACCTTAGTTTACCAACCTCATGTCTTATTTATAGTACAAAAGTCCTTGTTCAACCAAGCCATTGATGGTGTAGTTTAGGGAAGAAGATCCTCATGGAGGCCCTTCTCTAACTAGGAGTCATGCTATGGAGAGAAGTTTCCTTGTTAGCCTTGTGCTGCTAGATACGCGAGAGATAGTTCCCATTCCGAGAGTGGTCTATAGGTAGAAGTCCCCATAAGTGATACATACTCTGGAATATGCTTCCTAGTGGGAAGTAAAGAGCCGTCTTAATTTTTCGTCCGAAGATGATCCTCGAGATACTTTCCTGAACAAGGCTTATGGGTATTGAGGATAGCTGTGAGACACGTGGACCTAGCAAGCTGTAAAAATTCGAGTCCGTTTGGTGGACTACATTAGGTGGGCTTAGAACCGCTTGGGCCGGATCAGTATTGAGCTGACGCTAGGGCCTACCTCTCCTCGAGATCATCATGACACGTGTACGGCACAGAGTTGGGATCGTTTTGGTGTATCATCAGCTACTCCCCCGAGTTAGTGGGTAATCACAACGATTCGCTAAGTCATCTGTTGAAAAGATACGCTGCTCATGATGATTGAGTCTGAATCGTTGCTTGAGCCGCGCGCTTCATTAGGTCATCCTTCGTGTGGAGACTAACTCTTCCATTTTCTTGCTTTTAGAGATCTTGCTCTGTTTATTTTCTGATTGAAAAGATTGTTTCATTTCTTCATGGCCCAAAAAAACCTTCTTGATGATGCCACTTTGGATAAGGGCCTTGAGTTTTTTGAAGACATGTTGCTTTCTGAATCAAGCCTTGTTGAAATTTGTACGAAGTTTGGGGTCCATGAAGACCTGCATTATATGCTCTGAAGGATTACTAGACGCCAATGTTGCCACCGGCGGGCATCTGCTTGCGTCGCCGAATGCTCCAAACTGGAATCCGTTTTCCTACTTTGGATGTGATTTGGGACTTCTTGGACATCCTTGGAATTCCTCCAGCCCAGTTGGGGGCTAATAAGTACATGATCGTTCTTTTCATTTTGATTAGGGTGAAAGAAGCTGACGTCGGCGTGACTCCGCGGGTGATCCAGTTGTCGACTTCCCCTCGGTTAAAAATAACATTGTTTGTAAAATGACGTCATCGATTTGCTTTGAGAATTTGCCTGATGACTTCAAGTCTTAGCAGAAGTGTTGCTTCTTGGCTCTTGCGGATTCAAAGTATTTCTAGTTCAAGGGTTGTCCGCTCGAACGAGAGTTCAAGCCACTTCATAAGTATAACTTTATCTTTCGATTTCGTTACACTTGATTGTATGCTAATTGTTGCTCGTGTTTCCTTGCAAGACGGTTTTCCACTACTCCTCTTACCCCATAGGAGCGAAACACTATGGAGACATTCTGTGATTTGCCAATGTAGAATGTGGTGGACATCATATGTGTCACCAACTTTATTCGTAGTAAATTGTGGGACAACTGAAATGGGCCCCCACTCTTTACCGATCGTCGAGAGTTAAGTCTGAAGGTGGCACCTCTTCTAGGAAAAGGAAAGCCGTGGAACCAAGGCTCCTATCTTGTCTAAAACGGAAGAGTCGTCTGAGACGCTTGCCTCATTTGTGAGCTCGAAGAAGTCCCGCGTTAGAACTGGGTCGTCTTCAAAGTGATCCACTCTAGTAAGTGAAGAACGTGAGTCTGATTGGCCTGTCAGGGCGGAGGCTGATGTATCCAGCTGGGAGAAGGGCCACCTGCGATTAATAGGGGTTGAAGAGATATCAATCTTAGTGCCGCGTAGGCGAAAGCTCTGAGTGAGCAATTGATGCTAGCTGCTATGGCGGCTTCTACTGGTGCTGATCTGCACGGGATTGTTCCGCTAGAAGGTTCCTGTGAGGATCCGCCTGAGGTTTTAAAATCTGATCGTCTCATTGGTAGGTTGTTCCAATAGTGGTCGTGGTGACACAAGCCAAGTTTCTCATAGTTTGCATTGTTCCTCGTCTCATTTCATGCCATATCTCTAGGTGTTGGAGGTTGCGTTGGATAACTCACTTTCTCCGGATCCTGTTAAGCCGTCTCGCATTAAGGGGTCGGCTGCTGGTGACAATGGAAAGGTAGCGAAGGAAGGCCTGGGAGCAATGGTGACTACAAATGGTGGTGTTGGCGTAATACCTCATCCGGGAGAGCTTCATCCAGATGCGCGGATAAGTCTATTAAAGATGAGCACTTAGGTCTGGCATCGGGAGGTTGATGTGGACTATGTTTCGAAGAAGCATATAAGCATGCATCATAGCTGGTTGATGGATCACGCTCCAAAATCCAAGGAGGATGCGCTAGAAGGGCGTATGGATAAGGGTTTAAAGTACCTTATGCTGGGAATGTCTCACTTGAGCCAAGTGGTCGTTGCTAGGACAAAAGTCATGGTTGCCCGTGAGAGGGTGTACACCATGGAGCGTGTCTTCTCACACATGCAGATACTGTATTCTGATGCGCTTTATGAGATTGACTTGATGAGGAAGCAGGCTGAAGAGAGGAGGTTGGAACGGTCAGCCATTGCTACTGAGGCTCAGAGGGTTCGGGTGAATGCCTTTGAGTCTGCGGTTCGGATCGTGATGCCCAGGCTGCGGCGCGTACGGACGCAACTCCTGCTCCCTCATCCATTAAGGTTAGCTATTATGTTTCTATTCCTTCTCCTGATAAGGAGTGAACTTTGTACATTTGTACCTTTTTTTGTTTTAACTGTTTAATGAAAATAGGTTTATATTGAATGCGATATGTATCCGTTCTTTGCTCGCTATCCCCATTGTGTGTTTTCCATTTTGCCTCGTCATTTTACTTTGGCATAGGTTGGTTGGATTAATAGGAAGTTGAGTGGTCTGTCTTCTGTTGAATGTTTGACCGTTTGCGTTGCAAGTGACTTAGAGTCACTGTTGCGTAGTCATGTCCAATAGTGGGCATTCTGTGAATGGTTGAGGAGCGGGCTGCATTGCCCAACTGTGGCCCATTCTCAAGGTAAGCCACAGGGGGCTCGTTTTGTCTATCTGACTGTCGATCGCAGTTACCGGCATGAGCTCGTTTCATAAGCTCAGGCTGGCATTCCATGTTGCACTCGTTCATGAGTGGCAAGATGATTTATGGGTCATCATGAGCGTCCATTGTTGGTAATAGTGTCAGCCCGTGTGAGTGTGAAGATGTTGTTTGAGCTGTGATTTATCTTTGGGTCACTGTTTCGAAAGATAGTGCGGTCGCGTGGTGAGCCGTCTAGGGCTCCCACCTTCCATACCATCTATGTCCGAGCATGGTGGACTACAGGTCTAGGGAACGAGGATTCGGCGATCATGGTTTGTTGAAGAGCGATGATCCTGTGGCGAGGCGTCAACATCAATTCAGGATTGACTATTTTCCCACCTTTCAAACCATCTACACCCATACATAGCAGGTTACAAGTTTGAGACGAGGGGGTTCAGCGACCAGGCTAAAAACAGTGGTCCCGTGGCTAGCCATCGGAATCAGCTCGAGACTGACTAGGCTCCCACCTTCAAAATCAGCTACACCCGTGCGCATCGAGCTACAAGTTTGGTTGTTTTGGCGACCATGGTCTATAGAAGAGCAATGGTCCCATGGCAAGCCGTCGGAATCAGTTTAGGACTGAATAGGCTCCCACATTCTAAACCATCTACGCCCTCGCAATGAGGGCTACAAGTTCAGGGTTGGTAATTTGGCGACCATGGTCTGTCGAAGAGCAGTGGTCCTGCCGCGAGCCGTCTGAATCAGTTTAGGACTGACTAGGCTCCCACCTTCTAAACCATATATGCATGTGCAAAAGGGGCTACAAGTTTAGGGTTGGTAATTTAGCGACCATGGTCTGTAAAAGAGCAGCTCGTGGCGAGCAGTCGAAATTAGTTCAGGGCTGACTAGGCTCCTACCTTCTAAACCATTTACTCTCACGCAATGGGGGCTACAAGTTCACGATTTTGATCAGAAGCTGTCATTGCCAGTCATCACCAGCTAGGCTTACCTGATCGGGTTCAGCGATCATTGTCCCAAAAGGGGACAACTGTTCCTGGTGAGTCATCATTATCAGGCGTGATAGTGCAGATTAGACTCCCACTTCTTAATCCATCGGCATCCGCATTAGGCGGACTATGTGTCGAGGTGAACCGGAAGTCGTCATTGTCAGCTAAGGCTGACTAAGCTTGCCCAGCCAGGTGGAGGCTCCGTCAATTGCGGGCGGGCGTGCGAGTCTGTGTCTACTAGCAGAATGCGTTGCGTGGATGAGTTATGAAGATACAAGAGTACCTTGGATCATCTGGCGGTAAGCAAGTGTGATAGGTGTGTCAGGAATGACTATGGTTTCTCATGCTCGTGTCAGGCACGTGGTAGAATATTGTTTGAATAGTGGACTGAGCCCATGGGCTCGTAGAGTAAGAGCTAGTGTTCTCTGTATGTGATATGCTACGTGTACGACATAGATCTCATGGCAGCACGTGTACGGTGTGGATTGTGAGACAGTTGAGTATCAGTTACTCACCCTCAATTAATAGGTTTTGATGAAGCTCCGTTAATTTAATGAACATGGACCTACACAGTATCCTTGGAAACCGCTGTCTCCTCGTTTCCCATACGGTATTCAATGTTGACAGTTAATGCTAAAACGCCCGTTTGGTGAGCCATTATGTCTATATGATGGTGCTTCTCCATTGTTGTAGGCACTATCTTCTGTAGAGCGTATTTCCTGTAATATTCTTACTTGAAGAGAATGTTTTGGGTTTTCCAAAGGCTGAAGGGAGATCTCCATCATTGAAGTATTCAAATGTTCTAACATTTGCACCGATAAGGCATGATGAGAATCGTTGTTATGTGTGGCCACCTGCTCTAGGTGAGCACCTAGTTGTTTCGTTGAGATTCCGTGATTTTTTCTCTTATTGTGGAGAAGAAGTATAGACTCACTCCCAAGGGATGAGTCTGTCATTTATTCGCTTGCGCTTCGATGTTACATTGTGTTGTTATGCCCTCATGTATGCGGTTCTTGCTGCTAGCTTATTGTTGATCGAAGTGTTGGCAAATGTGTGATACTTTCGGGTGTGGTATCTCTTAGTCACCCCGAGTATCGTTCATGGGAAAGTGTCCTCGTTTAGAAGCAGTGTAAAACCTTGACCGCTTTGTTGCTCGCGTCCATCCTCATCTGCCTTCTTCTACCTCCTTTGGGAGGCCGAAAGTCGTTTGAGGAAGTCTGCAACTCGTTGCAAGGTCTGTGTTGTCGTTGTCGGATAACTTTCTTGGGCCGGTTTGGAGGAGCGAATGGCTGTTATGTACTCTCAGCCCCTTCTCGCACCTTTGTCATTGATCTTGGGAAGGAGTTGAGCGAAGTTTACTCGGTGTTCCTTTGCTTTCTTCGATTAGCGAGTATTTACTTTATGTTGCATCAGATTCAGATGCTCGTAGTATGTAGTCTTTTGTATTCGCCTCAGGGCGCTCGTTGTTACATCTTTTCAGTAATCAATAGAGTGTGTTTGCGTAATTTTTTTTCTTAAACGATTGCAAATCACATAAGTTTATGAGAACTGAACTCTACATTGACTATGGAAAGGAAAATAAAACAACTGAAATAGACTAACTGTTGGTGGAGAGAAGTCGACCCGGCCTTGAAGTGAATTCGCATAGCCTTTGTTGGATCGTTGATATTTTCAGCGGACTGTTGAGCTTCACTGATGTCACTGAGGCTATTGAAGAGTAAACCTTGTGTGGGAGTTAATCTCCGCGCCGACGGAATGTCGTGGGATTGTACTCCCTTCCACATTGACCTCTCCGTTCTGCTTGGTTGAAGAGCGGATTGCTTTTGTTTCGCTTGATTGTTCCCCGTTTATGAAATTAGCTACCACTATTGGGATCTCGTGCGAGTGGAGTTGTGCAACCACAATCGCAGGATCTGACTCCGTTTCAAGTTGCGCTATAGGATTCGGTTGGATCTAGGAACATTCTATTTGCTTTAATGCGGCATAATGGCAACCTCATATCATAGAATATTCTCCACGTATCGTTCCTTTAGAGTGGTTAGCAGTGTACTTGATGCACTAGTGAAGGGTGGAGACTACTGCCTCCATCTAGTGGAGCCATGGTCTTCCGAAGATAAGGTTGTAGACAGATGGCGCGTCTACTACCATGGAGCTCAGAAACAAGACCTTTCTGAGTTGTGGCTCTCCTACCACTACTGCTAACCTTATCTTCTCGACCGGGAAGCATTTTTCTCCATTGAATCTGATCAGTGGGTAGTCCGGGGACATCGGGGTCTCCTCCTTGAGGTCCATACTGCGGAATGCGCTGTAGAACGGGACATTGAGTGAGCTCCCAGTGTCTACCAGAGCTTTCTTTTACCTCCCACCTTGCAATGGAGACCAAGATGACTAGGGCGTCATTGTGCGACGCTTCGACTCTTTCGAGGTCATTGTCTCTAAAGGTTAAGGTGGGAATGGGGCTTTGCACCCTCGAGTGCAAACACGTCTGTCCTCATCCGCGGGATGTGTCTGCATCTCCAGTAGAGTCCGTTTGCGGGACCTGTTCGATTGGCCTTCATCACCCTATGAAAAACATAGATTATGCCCGGAGTCTCCTTCTATATTTCCTTGACTGATTCCCCCTGTATCGGGATCGTTCTGATCGCTTCTCATGCTTAGGAATTGTTTTAGCTTGTCCCTATGGATCCAATACTCAATCTCATACCTTAGATTCTTACAGTCGTTGGTATCATGGCCACAATTTTTGTGGTACGAGCAGTATTTGTTGTTGTCGCGCTTGGAGGGGTCTCCGCACTGCTTTGGGGGCCACTTCAGATCTTCCTAGTTTTTCATGGAATTCAGGTCGTCTGAAAGGCTAAAATTCAGGGGGGTCACGGCTCTGGATCCAATGTAGTTCGATGCTTTCTCTGGCCTGGCCCGACCAGTGTCTAACCTGTTGTCATTGCGTTATCGCTTGCCTCTTTATTTATCGTCACGCCTCCTTCCCTTCTTCCTGTCTTTAGGAGCGGAGGGTTTCTTATCTCCTTCTGTTTCTCTCTTCACATTCTCAACTCCTATAAGGTGATGTACCGTTGGGTGCTTTTGAGGAGTTCCGTCATGTCCAAAGGGGGTTTCAAAGTGAGACTTTCATAAAGTTTTCCCTCATTTAGGCCCTCGGTAAAAGCCGTCATGGCTGTGTCATCGCTGCAGCCATTGATGAGTGTCAGCTCGCCATTGAAACGCGGGACATACTCTCTGAGTGTTTCATTCGATCTTTGTTTGAGAGAGAGTATGTAATGTGGGCACTTTCGGAGGCGCTAAATTCCTACAAAGCGCGTCAGGAACTCCTTCGCCAGTGCCTTGAATGAGTCGAGTGACTTCGGCGGGAGGTTGTGGAACCATGTTAGTGCTGATTTTTCAGGCTGGTGGGGAAGGTTCTGTACATGACCGACTCAGATTCTTCTTTGAGTGCCATTACGTTCTGGTAATGGCGTAGGTGGTCGAACGGGTCGGTGGTTATGTCGTAGAAGTCGAGTTTTGGAGGCGTGAACTTATTTAAAAGGGCTTCTTTCATGATACGGCCCACGAATGGGCAGAATAAATAGATGGTACAACACATTTGGGTCGTGCATTCCTCTGCAGAGGGGTTCTGAGGGCCAAGCCTCTCCGCCCTAAGAGTCGGTTCTGCGTTAGCCTTTCCACCTCCTCTAGTCCAATGGGAACTAGCAGGTGTTTGACTCTCTTGTGCTTGCTCTCTGTTGTCTTCCGGAGATGGAGGCCTATGTTGCTCCTGATCTCCATTAGCTGGTGGAGGGTTTTTCTGTATGAAAATATCCACTGCCAAGCCTAGCCCTTTTTAGGACGACGACAGCTTGTCGTATAAGTGACCTAGTCCGCCTTAGAAATCGAGGAACTCTAGTGCGAACCAGGCAGAAACAACACCGCGAAGCTGCACCAATTGGCGGTCTAAACTTCGACCCTTATTTCTTTCTGCATAACCGCTGCCCCACCAGAGTTGGTGGCGCTTCTCTGAGGTCCTGCGTGTGAGGTTGCAGAGCGCGCTAGGCGTGCATTGAGTCCACAGACAGTCCATCGCAAGCGGGCAAGTCTAGTCCCCAAATGGCTCACCGCGCCCTAAGGAACCTGGCCTGAATACGAGGGCCACAATGGCGCACAAACAGCCAAGCCTAGTCCTTTTTAGGACGAGGATAGTTTGCAACATAAGTTACCTAGTCTGCCTCAAGAACCAATGAACTCAAGCGCGGATTGGACCCAGTCCACGGACAGTCCACTCCAAGCAGGTAAGTCCAGTCTCCGAACAGCTCACCACTCCCTAAAGAACCTGGTCGGAATACGAGGGCCACATTAGCGACCAAACCTAGTCCTTGTTAGGACGACAACAACTTGTCGCATAAGTGACCAAGTCCGCCTTAGGAACAAAGAAACTCCACTATGGATCAAACCCAGTTCACAGACAGTCTATCGCAAGTGGGCAAGTCCAGCCTCCGAACAACTTACTGCTCCCTAAGGAACTTGGTCTGAATACGGGGGCGACAATGGCGCACAAGCGGCCTAGCCTAGTTCTTTTTAGGATGATGACAACTTGCCACATTTGTGACCTAGTCTGCCTCAGAGCCAATGAACTCTAGCGCAGGCTGAAACTCAGTCCAAGGATAGTTTACCACAATCGGGTGAGTCCAGTCCACTGACTGCTTGCCACTCCAGAGATGGCCTAGTCCTCCTCAAGAACTTAGGCAACACACATGCTAACGAGTCCCGTTCATAGACGACTCAATGCATTTAACCGTTCCAGTCCATGCGAACCAAGGCAACACCCTGACCATCAAGACTCAACTAAACAATGACTCAGAATATGGTTCAGAGTCTACTCATAAAAAGACTATTTCACTGTCGCTCCAGTTCTACGAAGAACTAAGAAGCAGTGTTTCTACATGCCAACATCTACTAAGAAAGCGGGCAACCCACAAGACACGGTGCGCCTACATGAAGATCACTTATTAGTGACTTTGCTATCATTGGAAAGTTAGGCTACTTTGCCAATGAAACTACACAGGCTAAATCAGGACCACACGCGTTTTCTCCAGAGATAGGTCGACCCTGTTTCTCATTTCAAAGCATTTTCAAGTGATTCAAATTGTGTTCATTAGATAACTTAGAGTACTACAATTTTCATTTGATGAGCTTAAGAATCAGTCTCGATCGAGCATATAAGTTGGCCGAAAATCAGGGACACTACCCCGTTTACGTTGCGAGACAGATTTGCGCGACTTTAGTAAAATGACCATAATTTGCTCATTTCAAAATTTTTTAAGTGATTCAAATTGTGTTTATTAGATAAATCAGATTATTATAATTTTTGTGTTTAATGAGCTTGAGAATCAGTCTCTATTGAGGGTTTAAATTGGTTGAAAGTTACTCTGTTTTTATGTTACTGTTTTTTTCAAAAACAATTTTTTGGGTGGTGTGGGTTAAAAGTACAAGGTGGTGTGAGACAGTTTATATGGTTGTCACGCTCCGGTGTTCGAAGAAACGAAAATCCCTATATCCACGTTGGATAATGATTATCCGCTTCCCTGAAACTCAGGACGTGAAAATTTAACAACAGAAACATTAAATAAAATTAACATAGACAAAAATTATAACCGGGTAACTCTTTGAAGATGACTGTTCCATAAAATAAACCGCCAAAGATGCCGCCCAAAAACTCTATAACCTGAGAAAGGTCAAATGGCTACGTTCCAATAAGAACGTACCCAATAAGCATAAACTTACTTGGGTTTGCGAGGTAGCTGGTATGAGTAATCTCCATCCTTATAAAATAAAATAATTTACATGCTTTAACATGAAAATTTCATAAACAAGAAAATAATACTCAAAGTTTTGTAGTTCCTCAACGAGGCAAACATTGCATACTAATAAGTTTATCATGCTTAAAATATACATTTATTTTACCAACACTTACAAAGTGAAGGTTGAATATAGTAAGTTCAACTGCAAAAATTGTTAGTAGACTTATCATCCTGCACGAAACGGTTAGAAACAAACGGATAAATTTTATGAGTTATTAATTATCATAAATGAAATTTATTTTCAAACAACGATACAAAACGTAATCATAATAGAGTATTATTAAAATATCAACAAAACACGTTTTCTACCTTTAAGAAGACATATAGTTCTCATTCAATGGTCGAATGAGCATTTAGTTTGTTCCCTTAAAGCAATCATGCACAGACACAAAAATCTCACTTTTTTTTTCCACAATCGCACTATCCTCCTTGTGCCGAACACACTTCACCCAAGTGTGTCTCCCTTGCCTTCGAAACCACTCGGAGCATACATGTTCCAAGTGGGGTGCTACATCGAGGAACATGTCATCTCACCCGAAGTTCAATCCATGGCAAACATTTCCTAAATACTACACGTACTACCGAACTTAGATGGAACGGCGTATCCGATATGCAAGCAAATCTGCATACCAAAATTATATCACACGTATACAAGCAAGTCTGTATACTAAAATAATTTCTTCTTTTTTCACATTTTTTTTCGGAGTTGTGGAAAAGAACATAAAAAAATCAACTAAAACTCAAAACTGGTGACACTTTGTCAACCATAAATAAATCAACCACAATATTAACCCATTCTTTTGAAAAAACTAGCATTTTTCATAAATGAACTTTCCATAACACAACAAGGATCAAACCCAATCAATATGAGAATACTTCTTAGCAAGTCAATTTACATAACAATCCAAACTACACAATCAATACTAGTGTCATAATATTTAGTAGTCATTGCTCCATTCGTGTATATGTAAAGAAAAATAATTGGGACAATATACAAAGAGTGCTGACGATCTGGACATGAGTAATAACACATTCAACTAAAACTACACAATTCATTCTACATGATGCCACAGGCTAACAAGACGACAATACCAATTCTAAACCAACACACAATCATTATACATTTCCTATACCAAAAGTATTGTCTCCCTACATATTTAGTGTACTTGAAGAAAACAAACATCAAGTCTTCGACATCCTTCTAGACACATCACCATTCCATAGAAATAAATCAAACAAAACAATTCATTCATAGAACAATCGAAGTCCTTAACTCCACTACCCATTCCACATCCAAGGAAGCGTTGAGGAAGATGATTGCTGCAACAATTCAAATCACACACTCTGAAGCATTCAACTACAGTTTCACTACCCAACCAGAACCTAGTTAAACCCTCTCCAAGCCTTCTGACTTCCTATCAATTTAAACAGCCCCCAACTCAGTTGTAACTAGCCTAGTTTTATTCGCCAAACCGTCGGATAAATAACCCTCCAAACAATACTGAAATGAACAAGCTGTCCTAACTAGACAACTTGACAAATCATCACTCAAATGTACATAATTCTCACATTAGAACTCCAAATTGACTACCGTTAAGGGCTATAGAAATTAGACACAAAGGGGTTTCCAACCATATATAGCATACCCCCTGATTATCTCTGTAACATTACAGATTTTACAAACAAAACAGGTCATCTGTCAGCATTCGTCCGGATTTACCTCTTGTCACTAAAACAAGTATTTCTTTCCGCACAAAATTCAGATTCTGATACCGTAAAATCCTTTAGAAACTAGACTCCAACAGGAAAATTTTGATACAGGAAAATTTTGATATATAGAAAAACTACACCCTAAATAACCCAATCAAAATCAGCATAGAAAAACTACACAGAATCAAGACTGATAGAATACACAAACAAGTTTTAGCTCATAATTGAAAAATGTTTCCGACCTGGATTTCTCAAACTCCACTTCATCCCAAATATAATTTTCAAGCTTATTAGATATAAAAAAATCCATATCACTTACAAAAAACTTTCCAAGCAAAAATATATGAAAAGAGAATGGAGGAAAACTCACTAATTTCCACCAAAACTTTTATATACATGGATTTCTAAAATTCAATCAGTCACATTTGTTTCTTCCTCGAGGGAGATCTAACCGTTGGATTAATTCCAAACCAATGGTATGTTTTTCATACGCATGTTATTAATCTACAGATTTCAATTGAAGGTATTCTGAAGTTTAAAAGTTCTCGATCCATTGAAAATACTAAGACTGCACAAAGTTGTATTTATTACGGAATTTAAATAAAAACCTAGTTGTATGTTTTCTCTTTTAACTCAACCAATTCCTACGAAAAATACAATAAAAATTTCATATTTCAGATTTATATTTGTATTAAACCCTATCCTTAATCAATTGATTAATCAAAAAAAGTAAAAGAGAACAAAGAAGACTCACCGGTGTTATACATTATTTTTCTTCTTTTTTTTCACATCTATCCCCAAATTCTTTTTTTTTTTTTTGGAAAGCGAGCTGGGTTTTAAGGACCCCAAAACCTTTATACAAATGAAACAAAAGCAAAAAAAAAAATATAAAAAAGAAACAAACTCTCACAAGAAAGAGAATTCTAGTGAGAGTGAACATGGTTACTAAGCCTATAGAAATCTTCAACTAATATCGGCCAAAGAAGAAACCTCTTGTTTTTTATCCCTGGCTCCTTTGTTAAGGAGGAAATGATTCAATCTTTGTAATTTTTGTTTGCTTTCTTAGCCCTAGAGGATCTTCGAGGGCAGAGACTAAAATCTTTAGTGCAAGATTTTGAAAACAAATCGCTTGCAACCTCTTCACTAGAAGGATCTTGCTCATGTTCCTCGTTACTACTCTGCTCATCTATTGTGGTGTTCTTTTTGTCATGAGTCGGTGTGTGTTCACTTGCTTCCACATTAGCACTACGCTCAAGCATTGGGTTGATAAGAATCAATGGTTGTGGACTCTGTGTTATGGCATCACTCTGGTCATCATTTATGTTATGCTCTGCCACATTGGCAGCCTCTATACTAGTCACATTCCCTACTTTTCCTGTTATAGGCCCTGGACTCCCCTCTAAACTGGGTGGAGTCTTCGACTTGAATGTATCTCTACCCTTGGCGATCGTCCAACCATCAGAGTTTTGTCTTTCTAGTGGTTGGGTCATACCCGTAGCTTGCCATACCATATGGCCTGGAGTATTAATTTCTTTGCTCTTTGAACACTGCTGTTTTGTATGGCCAAAAACTGCATTTAACAGGAATCCATGCATACTCAACTTCAACTATTTTTTTCTTATCTCCATTGATAACCACAGGGATGTCTTTGGGTAATTGGTTGTTTACATCCACCTCCACACACACCCTCGCATACGCTAATCTTGTCATTTCTTCAGTAGCTTTGTCAAGCATGATAGGCACTCCAATAAAACTAGCAATCCTTTGAATACCCTATACCCTCTGGATTCCATAGGAATAAAGGAATTTTCTTCAGTGTAACCCAAATAGGTATCAAGGTAAGCACCTCGGCATCCTCGTCCATAGAAGGTGACCAGGCCCTGAGGATGAACAACCTGCTTGCAATATCCAGAGGTCCCATTTCCAATACCTTACTTCTATCTTCTTCCTTCTTGAATTTGAATACAAAATTCTTATCTCCGTGTATGCTCATCTCAAAATCTCGAATTCATCACGTCCTTATCAGCCACTCTTTGACATAACCATATGCCAAGCGCTTGCCCACAAAGCTGCCAATAACCAACCTTTCACATTCTTCTATCCTATTCGCAAAATCAGCAGTTTGCACTTGTACTATTTTCCTTCCTTCAACAGTAGCTGGAGGTTCATACCTAAGTTTTGTAGAGCCCGTATGCTTGCTTTGCTTAAGCTTTGATGCCCAACTCATCCTCGTTGGTGCAACGACAGCGTTTGTTGCCAGTGCTTCTTGAATGTTGCTAGGGCCAGAGAATGTAACACTAGTTGGCATTGTACATTCATCTGCTTTATGCAGAACCTCTTCATTCCTTTGCACTGCAGCCTGCTCTAGACTGGCTGACACCCTTGCAGTTAGCATTGCCCAATTTTTGGGTTTTATCATCATTTCCAATCCTTCTGCACCTAGTTTATCTCCATTTTTTACAGCCACTTTATATTCATTTGTGAGTAACTGTAGCAATCCATCGCCATGAATGTTGTACTTCTCCTCAAAAGCCATGAACACCTCCTGTGCAAACACGTTCGCACTGACCGCGTCTCCACCATTTGTTCCTGTCATTCAATAGACCGGAGATGGGGTATCAGATCTAGAAAACAAATCTGACCTCCCTCTTCCTTCCTCCCTTGAATCGGATCTAGACTTGATTCAGATCTAGAGCAGCTCCTCCCTGCGTAGACGAGCCATGCGGCTTCTTGCGATGAGCCTTGCGGCTTCCTGCGACGAGCCTTGCAGCGTTGATTGGTCCTGCGACGAGCCCTGCGGCTTCCTGCGATGCGACGAGCCCCGCGGCTGCGACACCTGCGATGAGCCTCCTCCTTGAAGCCCTGCGGCTAGGGTTTTCGCTGTTACAACTCTACATCATTTATTTTACAAGGTGCATCTATCCCCAAATTCTTTACGTAAGTTCCTCCCATTATTTTGTGTGTGTAAAAGAAAAGAATGAGGCTAGGTTTTTTTTTCCAACTCTTTTATAAAGCTCTAATTAGGGTTTCTTAATTTTATTTTTTTGCTAAATGTATACACACTTTCTACTCATTTAACCACTAAAAATAAAACAAGTTTTACACATTATAAAATTATAATACATTAAAAATTTATAGGTAAATATTATTTATATTTGTGTAATTAGGCAGGTATTACAATGGTGGTGTGAGACAATATATAAGGGCTAAAGATTTTTACCCGAACAGATACCTGACGGAGAGAGAACTCACAAATCAAATGACTTCCAACAACTAAACTTTACATTTATTCAACTCTTACCCATAATTCATTTACAAATAGGGTCTATAAACTAAATTAAAAGTCATAAAACAGAAATTCAAATCCTACGTAAAATAGGAATTGCCTATTTCATAGCTTAAGACAAATAGTAATTCATAAAACAATAAAACTTGCATAATAAAACAACTTTCATAAAATATTAAACTCCTAATTTTTAGATTTAAAATATTCTAATTATTATAAACCTTTTGCATGAGGCTCCTCTCTTAAAAAAAAAAAACTCGACTCCTGGTGAGTTGAATACTTGATAAAATCGAAAACAATTTTGCATATGATGTCGCTCGGACACATCTTGGATGTTGTATTGCAGTCTTCCTTTCCAAGGTATCAAATATTTTGAAAATTGTTCTTCAAGAAAATGTCATATAAATTTTGGATACTCGATTTTTCTCAGTTTCATTGCTAAAGAAATCTAACATTGAAATTAAAAAGCCAAATTAATATGAGGCTCCTTGTCAAATCATACAAAATCAAAATGAGGAATTTTAGTAACCACCTTTGAGAATTTTATCGCTAGTTGGCAAAAAAATTTAATTCAAAATTTTCTTGGGTAGGTTTCTCTTGAGTAATCACCTTTTTATGTTTTTTATCCTGAAAAAGTGAATTTTCTTGCACTGCTGGTTCACTTCAAGGAATAGTTTGTTGTTATCGTAAATCTAATGAAACTCCAAGATGTGTTTGAGGAGGAAAATTTTCGGTTTGGATCCGCGGTTCCTCGACCCGTTTGCCCACCCCTAGCCACAGGCTAACAAGACGACAATACCAATTTTGAACCAACACACAATCATTATACATTTCCTATACCAAAAGTATTGTCTCCCTACATATTTAGTGTACTTGAAGAAAACAAAACATCAAGTCTTCGACATCCTTCTACACACATCACCATTCCATGGAAATAAATCAAACAAAACAATTCATTCATAGAACAATCGAAGTCCTTAACTCCACTACCCATTCCACATCCAAGGAAGCGTTGAGGAAGATGATTGTTGCAATAATTCAAATCACACACTCTGAAGCATTCAACTACAGTTTCACTACCCAACCAGAACCTAGTCAAACCCTCTCCAAGCCTTCCGACTTCCTATCAATTTAAACAGCCCCCAACTCAGTTGTAACTAGCCTGGTTTTATTCGCCAAACCGTCGGGTAAATAACCCTCCAAACAATACTGAAATGAACAAGCTGTCCTAACTAGACAACTTGACAAATCATCACTCAAATGTACATAATTCTCACATTAGAACTCCAAATTGACTACCGTTAAGGGCTATAGAAATTAGACACAAAGAGGTTTCCAACCATATATAGCATACCCCCTGATTATGTCTGTAACATTACATATTTTACAAACAAAATAGGTCATCTGTCAGCATTCGTCCAGATTTTCCTCTTGTCACTAAAACAAGTATATCTTTCCACACAAAATTCAGATTCTGATACCGTAAAATCCTTTAAAAACTAGACTCCAACAGGAAAATTTTGATATATAGAAAAACTACACCCTAAAGAACCCAATCAAAACTAGCATAGAAAAACTGCACAGAACCAAGACTGATAGAATACACAAACAAGTTTTAGCTCATAATTGAAAAATGTTTCCGACCTTGATTTCTCAAGCTCCACTTCATCCCAAATATAATTTTCAAGCTTATTAGGTATAAAAAAAAATCCATATCACTTACAAAAAACTTTCCAAGCAAAAATATATGAAAAGAGAATAGAGGAAAACTCACTAATTTCCACCAAAACTTTTATATACATGGATTTCTAAAATTCAATTAGTGACATATGTTTCTGCCTCGAGGGAGATCTAACCGTTGGATTAACTCCAAACCAATGGTATGTTTTTCATACGCGTGTTATTAATCTACGGATTTATATTGAAGGTATTCTGACCTTTTAAAAGTTCTAGATCCATTGAAAATACTAAGACGGCACAAAGTTGTATTTATTACGGGATTTAAATAAAAACCTAGTTGTATGTTTTCTCTTTTAACTCAACCAATTCCTACGAAAATATAATAAAAATTTCATATTTCAGATTTATATTTGTATTAAACCCTAACCTTAATCAATTGATTAATCAAAAAAAGTAAAAGAGAACAAAGAAGACTCACCGGTGTTATGCATTCTTTTTCTTCTTCTTTTTTCACATCTATCCCCAAATTCTTTATGTTAGTTCCTCCCATTATTTTGTGTGTGTAAAAGAAAAGAATGAGGCTAGGTTTTTTTTTCCAACTCTTTTATAAAGCTCTAATTAGGGTTTCTTAATTTTATTTTTTTGCTAAATGTATACACACTTTCTACTCATTTAACCACTAAAAATAAAACAAGTTTTACACATTATAAAATTATAATACATTATAAATTTATAGGTAAATATTATTTATATTTGTGTATTAGGCGGGTATTACAATGGTGGTGTGAGACAATATATAAGAGCTAAAGATTTTTACCCGAA
This sequence comes from Berberis vulgaris, assembly GCA_963556465.1. Lineage (NCBI taxonomy): Eukaryota > Viridiplantae > Streptophyta > Magnoliopsida > Ranunculales > Berberidaceae > Berberis > Berberis vulgaris. Next base: position 79,180,308 of record OY747135.1, read on the forward strand.
CAAATACCTGACGGAGAGAGAACTCACAAATCAAATGACTTCCAACAACTAAACTTTACATTTATTCAACTCTAACCCATAATTCATTTACAAATAGGGTCTATAAACTAAATTAAAAGTCCTAAAACAGAAATTCAAATCCTACTTAAAATAGGAATTGCCTATTTCATAGGTTAAGACAAATAGTAATTCATAAAACAATAAAACTTGCATAATAAAACAACTTTCATAAAATATTAAACTCCTAATTTTTAGATTTAAAATATTTTAATTATTATAAACCTTTTGCATCAGGCTCCTGATATTCACATAATTATTACATAATATATCCCTTAATTTATATATGTTAGTGTTTCGATTATTATAATTTATAATAATTATTTCGTTTTCATGTTTTGGCAGGAATTTAAGCGTTAACGATGAAATGATATTAAGGCGACAACTTAAGGACTGACAATTGGTCGATTCTAGTGGTGGTACAAAGCAAAGAGACACATATCTAAACCTAACCCTAATAAACCTAGGTCCACCTAGCCGAAACCTAAAACATGCTGACCTAAAAACCCAAGCCCACTATGAGAACCCTATTTAGCTTCCCCATCTTAGAGAAAGGAACCTCATCTCTTATTCTCTCTTCTTCCACGTTCCTTCTCCCCTCATCTCTTTTCCAGCCACCACACCACCCTGCCGGCAATCCTCGCTCGATAGGAGAGCCGGCAGCGCGATAATCCCGCCATCACCACCTCCTCCTCGTCCTCTACCATCAGCCGCCACCTCCTCACCCTGCTTCGCACACCAACAGTCGCCACCTTCTACCATCCCTCTCTCTGTTCCATCATCCTCACCGCCGACATCCACCGTCCAGCAACCTCGCCACCAGACCACGTATCGCCGCGACAGAACCACCGCAACCACAGCCGCGAAACAGAGCCGCACCGCGACTCTGTTTCGCCTCGCAACAGAGCCTGTTCCCCTTTTTTCTCGGCCTCTCTTCGTCTCGAGCTTCTTCCCGACTCCCTCTCTCACGAACACCGTCACGTCCCGACCAAGCATCACCGCCACCTCCTCGCGAGACAGCGTTCGCAACCCAGAAACAGGGAGCCCTGTTCCTCGCCCTCCTTCTTGTTTTTACTGTTTTATAACTGTTTCCTCATCCTCTCTCTCTCTTTTGCAGGTTCTGGAGAAGATTTGAGGACGAGGAAGGCCGCGAGAAGCGAAGAAAATCACCGCGAGAGCCGCTGTCTCGCTGGAGACGAAGGCGCAGCAGCGCGCGATTTCGAGCGGGAAATAACTGTTTTTCAAACAGTTCAGCTATTTGCAACCTGCGATTCTGCTCTGTATCACCACAAGGCGTTTGCAACCTTTTTCTCGGGATTCTTGTTCGTGCAGAGATGAATTGCGGCGTACCACATCACGAGGAGATGACTACCACTACCATGGATAGCTAAACCCTTCACCAAGGCTACGATGAAACCACAGGATTTCCTAGAGTTTGTGTATTTAAATTTATTATTTTCTTTATGCTTGAACGTTAAACACATTTGATTTATGATTTTTAATAAATTGCTTTCACCGATTATATCCTGATTAATTATCTAGACTAGTCGGTAGTTAGAAGTACCCTTTGTTGAAATTCAAAAGCCTGATTTAATCAATTAATCTGAATCTGTGATTGTGTGTGCCGTAAGAAGACACGCAATTCTAGAGGTTTATACCTGTGCTAAAATCAATTGTGAACTTAGATTAATCTTTAGGTTAGTCATGTTAAATCTTGAAAACAATATTTTTGATTACACAAATCTCAAAGAACCTGTGGTGGATTCAACGCCTTGGTTTCCTTTCTCATCTTCTTAACAACCTTTTATTTTGTTTTTTTTTAATTTGATTATTAGTTTAGATATTTTAATTGCTGTAACCCCAATTTAAATTAGCTTAAATTAACTCTGAAATTTAATTGCAACCACAGTCCTTGTGGGATCGACCTGTACTTGCCCTTGTCTACCAGTTAGACACTGTGCACTTGTAGTTATTAAAATTAGGTTAAATTAACTTATTTATTTAGGTTAGTTTAATCTGCATCAATCCTCTCTTAAAAAAAAAAAACTCGACTCCTGGTGAGTTGAATACTTGATAAAATCGAAAACAATTTTGCATATGATATCGCTCAGACACATCTTGGATGTTGTATTGCAGTCTTCCTTTCCAAGGTATCAAATATTTTGAAAATTGTTCTTCAAAAAAATGTCATATAAATTTTGGATACTCGATTTTTCTCAGTTTCATTGCTAAAGAAATCTAACATTGAAATTAAAAAGCAAAATTAATACGAGGCTCCTTGTCAAATCATACAAAATCGAAATGAGGAATTTTAGTAACCACCTTTGAGAATTTTATCGCTAGTTGGTAAAAAAATTTAATTCAAAATTTTCTTGGGTAGGTTTCTCTTGAGTAATCACCTTTTTATGTTTTTTATCCTGAAAAAGTGAATTTTCTTGCACTGCTGGTTCACTTCGAGGAATAATTTGTTGTTCTCATAAATCTAATGAAACTCCAAGATGTGTTTGAGGAGGATCACATAAATCAAGACAAATATTGATACGTGCAATGAGTAGTGCATCGATCTTGTCAACATATATATCTTTGGTACTCTTCTTGACACGAGCAACTAGTCTTTGAAATTCTTTTTCCTTCACCGTGATTCTTCCCAAAAGCTTTGATGGTCTATAAAACACATGTCGATGATGAGGATGGAAGGTGATGATGGTGATAAATAAGCCTTCGACGGTGCAAAAAACTCAACGGAAGCACTGATGAAGGCAATCAGGATCACAAACACGCTTTGATAACAACTGATGCAAATAGCAAATTGCAAAGAGCTTTGCATAATTTCTACAATTAAATTTTACCTTTATTCAACTTTGACCCAAAATTCAATTTCAAATATGATCTATATTTAGAGCAAAATAAGACTCCTAAACAGAAATTCAAATCCTATTTCAAATAGAAATTGTCTATTTTATAACCTAAGACAATAGTAACTCCTAGTGCAATTAAGCTTGCAATATATATATATATATATATATATATATATATATATATTAAACTCCTAATTTCTATAATAAAAATGTCTTAATTACTGTAAACCCCCTGCATCACATATAAATATGGATCACGAACATAAAAATACACAAGTTTCTCCTATGACTTAAATGAGTTTTGATGAAACTATCTATATATAAGTTTCTCACCTACCTACAAGCAAGTTGTCTTAGGTGCCTCACATAAGGTATATTCATTTAAATGATAAGGTATACATGGAACACTAAATCCGCAAGTGCACCCATCATCACAAACACGAATATCGAGAAATACAACATTTGCTTCATGGGATTAAATTTGCCCGCAAATAAAAGACCCATTTGTAATATAAACCCAAAATAAAGTCCACCAAATATCAACCCAAATTTAGTCTCATAGCCCCAAGTATCCATCTAAATACTTCACAGAACCAATTTCCAGCTCAGGTTCACCCTACCAAGAGCTCCTTAATCTAATCCAAAGTCCATCTAAACCAAATCTCAAATATCAACATCCTATACCAAGTCCTCTACACCACCAAGACTCATAATCTCACTTAACTTCATTATTCTTAGCCTCAACAAGTCCACATACATTTTCTTATCCCTCCATCATTTAAAAAAGTCAAAATATTGTGGACAATTAAATCTTCGAAGTTACACAAAAAAGATACGATTGAGATCCAAAAAAGTGAACTATCCAAAAAATCTGAGAGAAAAAAAAAACTCAAGATTTTCACCACATGTATTTTGTAAGTGAAGAGTTTAGCTTGAGTTTAATTTCTATCACGTGTAACTAAACTCCTCAACTACGATTAAGGATGAAGCCACTATATGTACCCCATTTTGATTCTTAAGAAATTATTGTTTTTATCAGTGTTTTAAAAAACGCTAGGCGGGCGGCGAGTAGGGGACTAGTGCCCAGAGGACTAGGCCGAGCCTAGGCGGTTATTTATGTATTTATTATAATTTATAATTTACAAAAATTAAGCATAATAGCATGTAAATTACTTACAATCCAATGTCAAGATACATATGCAACATGTATAAAAATATAAAATCTTATTTTTTTTAGAATTGGAATAAAAAATAAAAAGAAATAATTCAAAAACCCGTCCAGGAGGCCGCCTAGACCTTTTTTTAGAACACTGATTTTTATTTCATTCATTGAATGTATGCTCAATATTATTTGTTTTGCGCAAAATAAGAAGATGGAAAAGTAGTACTTCTTTATCATCAATAAGAAATTTTGATGCTCACAAATGAAGGAGTTGAGTCAAGCTATGAAGTCATCATTACACTTATCTTAGAAGTCCTCAAACTTTCTCAAAAGTTACCCTTGTCCTAAACCCCATTACAACCAAGTCAAAATCCTACTCTAATTTTTAGAAAGGTATGGCAGTAATATAGAGGTTAAATTAAGATAAGATGATAGCAAACAGAGTCAACATTCTCAATAGATGATATTCCTTCTAGAGATCATACTGACATACATTGATATTCCTTTTATAAACTCTTGATTGTCCATCCTTTGTAAAGTATGTGAAGTATTTCAAAATTATGATCTCATCATACTGACATACATTAAGAGAATTTAGCCAAATCTCTGAGTGGCTCATTCTGAGCGATTATATTACCTTGTGAGATTTGAAATCGAAGCAAATTTTCTAAAAAACAATCTAGATATTACTCTACTTTGAAATGAAAAATTGTGACAAATAAGCAATTTAGACTATTTATGTTTCATGATAAGTTTTATATCCTATGGGTAGTACTTACTAATATCTATTGTTGACTTTATACTATCTAGATAAGGTTGATGAATACACTTAACTAGGACTTATGCATTTCAGTATGAGTTCTCTAAGTATAAATAAAGAAATGATTGCATAGACCATGGTTTAGAGAGCCTTAAGTCACGAGTGTCACTAATATTTGTCGGTATCATTCTGGAGACCCTAAGGAGACTATAACTCATCCACTAGGGGAAACCTAGAGGTTTGAAGGCTTATTGCATATGCTAAATGTAATTGTGATTCCTACAAAAGTGAGTTAGGTTTTAATCTTTATGTTATTTTCTTTTGCTCAAGGACTAGCAAATGTAGGTTTAGGGGGATTTGATAAGCATATAAATGAAATATTTTATGCTCCCAAATATACAATTGCTAAGTTCAATTATCTATTAAAAATATCTCATTATGTGTTCTTTGTATATTTTGTAGAAATTCAAGCACTAATATCAAATCATACACAAAGTGACACGCTAAGGGAAAATTCAACAACTATAAAGCTCATTGGAAGTTCATACATGTATTGTCAAAAAACAAAGATTTTCAAGCCCAAGACCCATGTAGTTCAGCCCAAAAAGCACCACCATCTATGGATATTGAAAGGAAATCAACATGGAGATTTTGACATCCACATTGTCAACTTTATTATAGCTAAAAAATCTCTACAAACTCCAAAAGTGTTAAGTACGGGTGGGCATCCCATCTCATCCTGGTCTCATCCGATCCCGATTATTTCCTGGTCCTTTTTAGATTGATCAAACCCATACTGATCCCGCTCTGTCCCGATTTAGAGTGGAATGGGATCGGGATGGAGATTTTTAATCACGCCCATCCTGAACTTATTCATTTAATATTTATTATTATATCGCCTAAAAAAAGTGTGCATCCGGTAAACTTGGTCTTGTTTTTGTTGAATGGTATATTAGATGTTTGGGTTCATGATTTAGTGGACCATTTTATGGGTCAATGGGCTCACTCCAAAATTAATTAACTGGGTCTTGGTTAGTATTTGGTCTAATGGCCAAATTTTGTTTTAAAATGGACCAGACCACTTGATATGTATTTCAGTCTAAAAGTTTTGTTCCCAATTAATCTATGATCAGCTGATATGGACCAATGGTTGGGTCCAATAAAATCTTCCAAATCCTTAGCATTCTATATATGGAGGTTTGATGAATGTGTTTTGTTTATAACTTATACATGAACATTGTTTATACACACTCTCAGTGATCATTACAAATGAAGTGATTAACATTAGGCAATAATGCGAACCCGACTTGATTGCACTTGATCTATATCATGTTCATTTTGAGGTCAGGATGAGGTCTATCCTGTCTCGTGTCCACCCTAGTGTTAAATCAAATGCCACTATCAATTCTCACATTTTTATCCATCCCTAATTTGCATAATTCACATCCAAGTCACTTTTACTTATTTCACTCCATAACTTTAACCATTTTCCATATTTTACTCCAGCTTTCACATGCACAATTTGTTATTCTCAGTCATAACAACTCCCTATATTTTCATCAAGCTCGTGTGCATGTTCAAAATACAAACGACCTCATTGCGAAAGATATAGAAAATTGTATATGAAGATGCGAGTGGCAAACTCTATGAGCGAATGTAAATGAATGATTGAATTTCGTTAATTGTACAAAGGTTTAGGGGTCCTTAAAACTTTGTTTTCCCTTAAACAAAATATGGATATTACAGTTTTTTTTTTTTTCTTATTAATATGTATTCCAATATGAGAGTTTAATGTCATTATATAGGCAATACAACCCTAACCCTAATATATATGTCTAAGTACAACCTCATACAGAATTTGGCATCCACACATTTGACAATATTCATAACAAACAAGTAATTCCCCAAAGGATTATATTTCAAATCAAAATAAACAAAAAATGACTCTTTTAATTAGTCATTCTAAAACCCCAACCATGTAATTAAGTTCAATATATATTTTTTGGTTTTAAAAATTCCTTTGACCAAATTGGCTGATATTTAGTTTTTCCCTATGTTTTTGAAATTCCTATGTTTCCTTTTTAATACATAAAGAACTCATTTCTTTTTTCGACTTCTATCTCTCATCTCTTATTTTCTTCTTCCTCCTTTCCTTCCTTTTTCTTAAAGTTACAATCAGTCACTACTGTCGCAACAAAGCCATCATGTCAAAAGCATAACAATTTTGCTTTTTTATGTCTACCATTGGAGTGCAACCGATGTTATATACTAGTGCAACACCCACTGCCACTAGCCAAATCATCCATCACTCATCCTTTCAAATCCAACAACGCCTCCACCAGCTCATATTTAAACGTTCAATATTGTAGTGCAACCTAACTTGCTGTTCAACCAGTGCAACATATACCATCACATTTGATGCGTCCAAAATCCGTTCTCCAATAAGTATGACCTGTAAAACAATTGTTAGACTGCTAAATACCATCTTTTTGGTGGCCAAAGGCACTCCGATGCTTAAGTCAATAACTCAGTTAGAGATGGACATAACTAAAGCATGTGAGGCGCAACGAGATGAGACATTCTTTATAATGACCTCCTTTATGAAGATACGTCCTCGGAAACGTAACTCCCTCCACGACTCTTTTTCTCTGTAACGTTCCTTCTCTTTAAGAGATAACTTTATTGGGCCTAGATTTGGGCCTTTAACTAATGTTTATTCTGACAGGTCCTACTTGGGCTTTCATGATTGGATTTTCCCTTTTTGGGCTTTATGAATTGACCTGGTTTTGGGATACTTGATCCTCATGATGGACGATTCATGCTACATGTACGGCTGCAATGTCATCAGCTAATCCCCCTTTAGTTAGTGGATATGTTGACATGGCCACTAACTTGCTGACGGTTGGATTTTCGAATTCATCATTGCCTCGCATTTAATGTTGTTAGCAGCTTTTGGTGAGTTGGTATCCTGATCTCTTGTTCGTCCGTTCATTTTCCACGTGTATTTTGGGATTTCGTGCAATCATCATATCTCGCACGTCGTCTTATGAGTAGTGTCTTCATTGCTTGACTCTATAAAAGGAGGCGTGATTTATTTGTTTATCTCTTTACGCTATCTTCAAAATTAGGGTTTATTCTTTTTTCTTCCTCATCATTTTCTTTCCTCTTCCATTCCTTTACGATATCTTCGAATTTAGGGTTTATTCTTCTTTCTTCCTCATCATTTTCTTTCTGCTTCCATTCCTTTACGATGTCTGCTGATGATATACTAGACGGTGAGGCGCTTGCTGCTTGTGAAACTTACTTCTCACCTAAGAAAGCTTCTCAGGTGATGTTGGACAATGTTTGCTCTGATTATAATCTACCATCTGACTTCAAGATCATCCAAGGTTTGGTTATATTGCACTCTATCCATGCATGTTCCTGTCCGGCCTTCGATTCCTAGTTCTAGAGTTGTTTTGGGAATATCTAGATTTTTTGGGCATTCCTCCTGCTCAAATGGGTCCTAATGGCTGGAGCGTTATGGTTTCTACTTATGCAATAGCCATCCTCTCTGGCATTCCCTTGACTGTTAGGGTTCTGCATTCGGTGGTTGGTCTGCTGGTGACCAAGGACATTTGCTTCCTCCGTTCTCTTGTCTGTTTTTGGGAAGCTCAATGATGATATCAGAGATTGGTCGAGATTCTGGTTTTATGCTTCTGTCAGCCCCGGCTACTTCAAATTGCGAGGTCGTCAGATTGTGCAGTTGTTTCAAGTCCCTAACAAATGGGAGGATTTGCAATTAACTACGGAAAAATGATTGATCAGTGATCGATTCTTGAAGCTTCATGTGTTTCCCGTGTAGGCATTTATCTTTGAGGATATCTTGGAGCGTAGTGGCTTGTACACTATGAACAAGGCGGAATAGGCTTTGCTTATTGAATCCCAAGCTGAGGAGATTGCTGCCCGCGCTGCTCCTGTTGGTGTTAGTGATGCTACCATTGATGGGGAAGTGAGCTCAAGTAAGGATGTTACAGATCTCAATGCTCTTGTTAGCATTGGTGATGTTGTCCCAACTTCCAGGAAGAGGAAGCTTTCGAGGCCTACTAGCCCATCGAAGCAACTGTTGATAAGTCTTGGTCGTGTTCCGAAGAAGAAACGACTTTCTGGTTCTACTCGTGGTACTACTCGGAATGCACCTCGTTCGAGTTCTTCTGATAGGGAAGTTGTGAAAGAGGATCGCTTATCCTTTGAGGAGGTCGAGAAGATGAACTTGGCGCTGGAGAAGAACAAGAAGGAAATTACTCGTCCGTTGGACGATAATGAAAATAGGTTTTTTTCGCCTATGGTGTGCCCAATGTTGTTCAATGGTCTAACGATGATGTTTGGGCTATCGATGACAATATGCTCCATCTAGTGATGGATCAGTTTAGGGATGTCGCTGATCGTGGTCAGAGTTTTGAGGTTCTTCCTCCTCGATCTCCTTCCACTCATATCAATGACACAGTGTGGTTCTTAGTTTCTTCTCCCACTCGTTTGAATTCTTCTGCTCCTGTCGTTGCCACTACTTGTTCTATTTCTGCTACAACCACTCTGCATCGGGAAGGAAAAAATGGTTTTTCTATTGTCACCGTTGTTCCGGATGCTCTTCTTGCCGTTGAGGGCGGTTCCTCTATTATTCCGGATCCTCACATCCTTTATCCACGGATTAGTTGGAAGGAGCCCAACCCAGAAGACATCCGTATCAAATCGGAAGGGAATTTTTGTTGGTTTACTCAGCTTGACGTGTAGGATGGTGCATGTAGGTTGATCAATGAATATCACAGGCAGGAGGTGGAACGACATTCGATGCCAGTGCTGGATCCTAGCACTCATCTCGATTATGGTTTTAAGTAGATAATGGATGAGATGAATCACCTCACTTATGTTGGGGTGATGGGATCGGAGTACAAGGCTAGTCGTGGCCAGGTGGCTACTCTTGAGAGGATGTGGGCAGCGCTGTCGTTGGTGTTTTCCCATGTCCTTCGTCAGTTTGACGTGATGAAAGCGTAGTGTGCATAGAAAGAGAGGGCAGCAGGGGCTGCTATGGCCTCTCTAAGGGAAGTGGAAGTTGCACGAGATCGATCTGTTACAAAGCTAGAGTCTTCGACGGCTATTTTAGACGGGGTTCGCGCACGGCTAGACGGGTTGGAAAAGGAGCTGTCTGTTGATAAAGCTGGCCATGATGAGGCTTTGTGTTCTGTGGTTGAACAATCTGTCAGCCGTAGAATTGTTGAATGGCAGGTGGAACAGTTAGTAATTTCAATTGATGAAGTTAAGTCATATATCTCCGCCATACTGACCACTGCCGAAGGGCAGCTTATTTCCACTAAGAATGAGCTTGCTGCAATGAAAGACATGCTGAAGATTGCAGAGGCGGAGGATTGGAAGAGAGTTGTTGATGGACGGGTCGAGCTTCTTGATTATATCAAGGGTTTTGGCGTTGATTTGTCCGAGTATCGTCATTTGGTCGATCAAGTCTTCGAGGATGACGATGGTGAGGACGGTACTCAAATTTCCCAAGCGATCCTATAGATGAATAATTTTCATTCCGTCGCCATCCCGTCCTAGCTCCATCATCTACTCTCACCGTTGAAGAAATAGCCTTGTCTCCTTCTACCACTAGTGATGTTGCCTTTCTTCCATCAGATGTTCTTACTACCTTTACTGTTTCTTCTCCAAATTTTCTTTTTTCTTATCCGGGTGTTCCATCTTCTTCCCCGGATGTACTATCTTCTTCTCCGAATGTAATAGAGTGATTTTATGAATGAAAACCTTTCCTTTTGACAATATTGTATTGTCTTTTATATTATTTTCCGCTTCGCATGTTTTCTCTTTAAAGTCGTGATTCATCTTGTATCATTTGTGGTGATTCATTATATATGATAAGTATACTCGCTTCATTCTCCATACTTTTTTTGTTCCGATTTTCGCGTATTTATTTTGTGATCGGGTGTGTTGGTTGCTCCAGTATGTTATGGTTTGTATGCTAATGTGTTTCATGTTCCTAAGTATTGGTTGGATTGGACGGTTTTGTGAGCAAACTGGCTCATAACTTTTTACTTTTAGGTCCATTGTGGTTGTCGAAGTAAGTCGTCTTGCATATCTCCAATTTTCTTAAATACTTTGATCGGTCGGAGGGCCTCTATAACTACATCTTGATTTATATGTCCAGACTTTCTGATCCGATATATAGTGTTGAATAAGTTGATTTGCTTGTTCCAACTTCGTTGGTCTGGCATATTTATCGACCCAAGGTTTACCTGAGTAAGTTGACTCGTTTTCCCAACTTTTACTTCGTTGGTTTGACGTGTCGGTCGACCCGAAGTTTATTTGATTAAGTTGACTTATTTGTCCCAACTTTTACTTCGTTGGTCTGACGTGTTGGTCGACCCGAAGTTTATTTGAGTAGGTTGACTTTATCCGTCCCAACTTTTACTTCGTTGGACTGACCCATCGGTTGACCCGAAGTTTATTTGAGTAAGTTGACTTATCTGCCCCAACTTTTACTTCATTGGTCTAACGTGTTGGTCGACCCAAAATTTATTTGAGTAAGTTGACTTTATCTGTCCCAATTTTTACTTCGTTGGTCTAATGCGTTGGTCGACCCGAAGTTTATTTAAGTTGACTTTATCTGTCACAACTTTTACTTCATGGTTGATCAAACCAAAAGTTTGGTGTCTGACTTATACGTCATGACCCTTTGTTTGTGGCTTTGATATTCTAGTTGTTTCTCATTGTCTGACTTATACGTCATGACCCTTTGTGCTTTTGAATACGAAAATTTATCGATAACCCCATTTCGGGTAGTGTTTAACAATCTATAGTAGTAGTAGTCATTCCTTTCTCATAAAATTACTATGTTGTAGGTCTGCATTGTATCTTTCTGACTGTTGCTCGATTTGTTCTGCCTTGAGTGATCTTAACTTTTTCGTTGTAACTTTTTTCTTTCATGATTCTATGTAGTTTTGCTATTTGTATATTTTTGTCGCGAGGTAGTTAATAAACTCGAAATGCTTCTTGATCGAATTATTGGGTGTGTGCCATTGACAGGTTGGTTCGGACAAGCATAATATAATGTAGCCCCGAATTGTCCAATCATGCTCACATCAGTACCTGCTGCCAAGGTTTCATTCATCGATTCATAAAATTTGTTTGCGTTAAATTCGTTGTCAATAATGTAGGAGGTGTTGTTGGCCTTGTCATTGATAATGTGGGTCAAGCTTGTAAGTTCTTCGGATTATGTCAGTTGGTTGGCCCCCATTTGAAGTGTCAATTTTCTTTGCGCTCCTTGTTGGAGTTGTCGTATTGATTTATCTGATCTCGTTTGATGGCGTTGGTGCTCCTATTTCGATATAGATCAGCTCGAGTGGACGATGTTATTGGTTGTTTCTTCGATTGCCTTGAATGTTTGCTTCTTCCAATTGCGCAATGTAAGACGTATATTATTTCTCTGAGTTGTTCTTCCAATCCACACGCTGGGGACTGTAGCGGTGTAATTGAATTTAAGAGTTTATTTTCACTAATTTGTAGTTTAGGTTAAAAAAATAATAATAAATAAATAAAAATTAGGTCAGATATAGATTGTTTTTGCTTTGAGGATAAGCTTGATTTTATTTTTTTTAGTTATTTCTTTTAAGTCTTAGAAGTTTTTATACTTGTTTTTGTTTTTATTTTTGCAGGTATTAACAGGTAGGAAGCATATATTACAGGTTGCATAAAAAAACAAAACAAAACAAAAAGCACAGGGTTTGAATTGTTTACAGGTTGCTATCGCGTGAACACTCTCAGAAGTCGGCGAGCCGTCAGGTGGATGGTGCTTCTGATCGACGTCAACTCGACTTCTACCCGGCGTCGCAGGTAACCAAAGAGAGGTTCACGCCGAAGGTAACTTCTTCCCACCGCATCTGCACGCGGTTTCTGAGTGGATTACTGTGTGTTTTGCTTGTTTTGTTTTTAGCTAGAATTGCATGCAAATTTGAATAGATTGAGGATATTTCTGATGCTGTAAAATTCTGTGCTCTCTCCCGCGGATAGGTTAACCACCATCTATTTTAGGGTTAGGGACCTAAGCCCTCACTATTACAATTTGTAGCAAGATAAATTAGGACAAGACACTCATAGGACCCCTCTTTTGAAACTCGAAAGTTTAAAGTAGTCAAGTGAAGGAACATATCCAATCTTGGAATAGTTCTGAAACTGGCATTACACTTTAAGCTGAAGGTAGAAAAGGAGGTAGGAGCAATTAGATTTCAGGATATTTTTGATGCTGGGAAACTCTGTGCTCTCTCCCGCGGATAGGCTAATTAAAATAGATTTCAACCCTTGATTAGTAACAAACATAGGTAATAAAAAGGAGTGCTTGTAGGGATTACCAGACGTTACAGCCTCTACCTAGTAAATTAGTTTCTCACGAGATTAATTTGCTTCGTAGAAACCTCGACTTTTCTTGGGGCTATAACTATCAGCTGCGCAGTACCCAAAGGCAATCTGAATGATTGTATTGCTAGGTACTTATCTAGGGTCGTTTGCCATTCATCTTGCTTGCGCATCATATAGGTCCTGATTAGGTTTTCCCAATTTTAATTTTTTTAGAGTTAGGTTATCTTCATATAGAGGTTAGGCTTGCATATATAAAATTAAAAAAAAATAAAATAAAATGAACCTCAATAATTATCCATCTTGGTTTCCTGAGCAAGTCAATGCATTTAATGCCATGCGACAACCTGATTATGTTCCATATTTAGATTATTACAACTCAGGTTCAGCATATTATCCTGACTTCTCATGGGCCCATGGTCAGTACCATGGAGGCCCTATTGTCACTCCCCCGACTCCTCAAGTTTCCATTCCTGCTAGTGAGCCTCAACCTAATCGAGTTGTTCCTCCTTCTAACACATCTAGTTTAGAGGACGCATTAACTCGTTTTATGCAGCGAATAGGAGATATGCTTGAGCAAAATTCTCAGGACATTACAGAATTGATAGCTACTTCTCAACAAAATGCTCAAATTATCAAGAAACTTGAGATGACTTTGAGTCAGATAGCTGAGTCACGTCTTGAGATAGAGTCAGAGGATGTCCCGAGCCAACCTATTTCCAACCCAAATGGTCAATTTGAAATTAGTGGCACATCTGAGCCGGACAGTGAAGATGTCCAATCCATTACTACCCTTAGGAGTAGAAAAATGGTTGACAATCAGGTAGGATTGCCTGACATAAGTGTTATTATATCCTCACCCAATTTTACACAGGTTGCATCCTCCTCTCATAAGAAGGCTGATAAAGCCTCATTTATTGATGAACCTGTAGATTCTGAGACACTACAGACATCTCCTTCCCATGTTGACTCATTAGACATATGCCTTCCTAGTGACTCATGCATAGAATCAAACTGTGAACATTCTTTAGAGTCTCCCCTTGACTATTTTCATGATACACATGACCATTTAGAGGCTTGTTTGACTCATTTTAGTTTAGACTTTGATGTTGATGATTCCATTAGGGAAGTCAATTATTTGCTTGACTCAGTCCCCATTGTGGATCCTAGTTATAAATGGAAGTCTAAAGTGGAGCCTCTTCCACTCAGTGAGTCAAAACTAGTCCCATCAGTTGAGCCACCTGAGCTTGACCTTAAACAATTACCTGACACCCTCAGGTATGCGTTTTCAGGTACTGATGATATTTTGCCTGTTATTATTTCAGCTATAATGAATTCAAAATAGGTTGTCCCAAAGAAGTCGGGAGATATATCTAGTAAGAAAGTGCAATCCATAAGTAGTGTCAACTCTAGGGTTGGGGGTGTTGTTGAGCTATCCAGCCCAACATCTTTGTGTGATTCATGTGATGAGCCTGTACCACCTGATATATCTATAGTTACATCTACCTGCATCACATTTCCATTGACCAGGGCTCATTATGTGGATCCCATGTTCCTGAGTGAGGATTTCAATTTTCACCATCCTGATGTGAAAATTATCCAATCTTCTGATTTGGAACCAGACTTAGGATGTTTCATTTTAGGAGTAAGGGAGGATCCTTTGTTGCATATCACTACTTGCGACCCATTCATGTTTAAGATCCCTACTGACTTCCAAGGAATGCGAGCTTCTTTACAATTGAATGATTACACTAGAACTTCTGCATTAAATAAACTTTGACTTTTCTTGAGTCTGCATTTTCTCGTTGATGATCTCATTGTTCTTGTTTCTTTTATTGATTGCTTTGAGAATGTCGTTAAAATTGAATTATTACACTAGAACTTCTTGATTTATTTAGTTGAGATGTCATAATACTGACTAGAGCTTAAGAAGTGATATAGGCATTTTTTTTCTTTGAACCGTTCTTTAGCCTTTTAGCCTACCCAATGATATATATCCATTTGCAGCCATTTGAGCCTTTAAATAGACTTTTTCTTTGCTAACCCCATTTCCAGTACCTACTCCAGTTAGAGAGTAATATCCTATATTATTTTTATCCTTACCCAATGTCTCTGAGAATGTGTATGGTTGATGTATTTTTGAAATGGGCAAATAAAAAGAGTTGAAATTAAATATTCCATGAATCCTCGGGACTGAAATGTTTTATTGTGCAGAAGGGGAAAGCATGTATAAAAAAAAAAAAAAAAAAAAAAAAAAAATATATGAAGAAGAATTTCGAATGAAGAAAAATTAATGGTGTACAACATTGGTTTATTCTTCAGAGCCCCACGTGCTTATTAAAGGGTGTATCCATTCTCAGAGAACTTTCTCGTATCCTTTTCCATTCTTGTTAGCCAAAATCTTAGCCTCGTTACAACCTAATAAAGACCTAATTGATCTTAAGTAAAAGTTTGGTTCATAGACGTGGAGATTAAATAAACAAAAACTATGGCGTGTGATTCAACATTCTCAAAGTAACTGATATTCCTGTCCATGAGATCATATTCATTTCATTCTTTGAAAAGTCCGTTTTTTCCATGATTATTATATGTGAGATGTTTGTCTTTCCATAATTTATTCTCTTTCTCACATATAAACTGAGTGATAACTAACCAATCTCTGAGTGATTCATTTCTGAGTGACAAGAGAGATTTGTAGTTGAAGCGTACAATTCAAAGGTTATCTAGTCGTATCTTTGCTGAGAAAAATAAAGTTATGTTGATAAGGCAATGCACACACACTTCGAGTTGGGAATAATTGATGAAATTTATTTAACCTTTGGGTATTATTAAATTGTTGTGAGACTCTTTGATATATTATTGTGAGACTGTTAGCTATTTTCAAATTTTTTTGGCAATTAGATTCTTACTCTGAGGATAATAGATCGAGTTACCATGTTTTGGAAATTTATTGAGTCATAATGTTTGTGGGTAACATTTCTGGAAACCCTCACGAGACTATAACTCGTTCACTAGAGGTAATCTAGGGGTTTAAAGCCTTGTTGCACGTTTAAGGTAAGTGCAACCGATGATTCCTGCGAAAGTGAGTTAAAATTTTATTTTTATTGTTTTGCTCGAGGACTAGCAAAATATAGGTTTGGGGGTATTTGATATTCACGTAATTATTACATAATATATCCCTTAATTTATATATGTTAGTGTTTCGATTATTATATTTTATAATAATTATTTCGTTTTCATGTCTTTGTAGGAATTTGAGCATGAACGATGAAATCGTATTAAGGCGACAATTTAAGAAATGACAATTGGTCGATTCTAGCGGTGGTACAAAGTAGAGGGTCACATATCTAAACCTAACCCAAATAAACTTAGGTCCACCTAATTTAACCTAAGCCCAAACCCAAAATGCTAACCTAAAAATCCAAGCCCAACGCCTTTTGGAGAACCCAAGCCAAGAAAATAGGAGAACCCTATTTAGCTCTCCCCAGTTTGGAGAAACTCTTCTCTCTTCTTCTCTCTTTTCTTCCCCTCTCTGGGGGCTCTTCTAGCCACCACGCCAATCCACCCTGCCGGCAATCCGCTATAGTCATAGCCTTCTCTTTCCCCTTGGGCTGAATCCGATGAATTCGTCCAGTCATCCTCTTTGAACCCAGTGCTCGATTTCATATTTCAGGTTGTAGTAGTCTTCGGTGTCGTGCCCATAATCTTTGTGGAAAGAACAGTATTTGCTCTTATCTAGTCCCTCTAGCTCTCCCCCTCATCTTGAGTGGTCAGTTGACATCTTCCTATTTCGCCATGAATTTTAGTATATTCGTTTAACTTGTCTTCAAGGTCGTGTATGGTTTGTATGTTTTTTTTACCACGCTTGTTACCCGCTTATGCCCGAGCCTTGTTGATTGTAGCTTTCTGGATTCTTGCTGGTTGAATTCGGGCCTGCCATTGGTCTAGTGCCTCTTTGACTGAACGTTTTCCTCCTGGGGTCTATCGTTTATCCTTTTTTCTTCCCTCATTTTCGCACCTCTTCGAGTGGCTTCTCTCTCGGATTCGTTCTTCTTCTTGGAGGCTATCATCTCTTCAAGAGTGATGTGCTTTTGAGCGATCTTCAATAGAATTGCCATGTTTTTTTTTAGAGTTCTAGGTTCAGAGCATAAAAAAAGGGTCATTTTTTCAATCCGGCGATGAAAGTAGCATTGGCCGTGTCATCGCTGCATCCGTCGATCATTGTCAACTCGTTAGTAAAATGAGTGACGTACTCCCTTATTGTCTCCTCGAGCTTCATTGGCTGAGTTTTGTTGGGGCGACGCTTGGACGGGGTTGGCAAAATGAGCACGCTCTTGGGTGAATTTTTCTACCATTTTGATCATTCGCTCCATCTAGGTCATGAATAGGTCTACACAAGGGTTTGTGGTAACGTCGCCAGACGTCTGTGATGTTTGGGCTATTGCATGTTGTGGCTAACCTTTGTCGGTTATGATCGGTCTGATGTTTGTCGCTGGGTTTGAAGTGTGTACTTCCGACTGCACAGCTTCGCAGGTGGGAAGATTGCTTTGATTGTTGTCGGGATAAGGGTCTGTAGAGTGTTTCATCTGTTCTGAAGGTTTCTCAATTGTCGATTAGAGTTGAGGAAATTTGCTATTGTAGATTTACTTCTTGAAAGGAAAATTTGTCATTCCCCATGGGCGGCGCCAAACTGATGCGTCCAACATCTGTTCTCCAGTAAGTATGACATGCAAAATAAATGTTAGACTCCCAAAGACCACATTTTTTATGACCGAAGGCACTCTGATACTTAGGTCAGTAACTCAGTTGGAGATGGAGATAAATCTAGACAGAACTCAGTTAAAGCTGCATACCTTTGTTGAATGTTCCCTTTACCTTATATAATGGTCGTTGTTAATTCCCTACGTGACTTAAGCATGTGAGGCGCAACGAGAGGGGATGTTCTTTGTAACGACCTCCTTCTTTATGAAGATACGTCCTCGGAGGCTTAACTCCCTCCACGACTCTTTTCCTTTGTAACGTTCCTTCTCTTTAAGGGAGAACTTTATTGGGCCTGAATTTTGGCCTTTAACTAAGGTTTATTGTGATGGGCCTTGTTTGGGCTTTCATGACTAGATTTGCCCTTTTTGGGCTTTATGAATTTGCCTGATTTTGGGATACTTGATCCTCATGATGGACGGTTTCTGCTACGTCTACGGCTGCAATATCAGTCTTATTTGATGTATCATCAACATCATTTTCTCTTTAATTAAGGGCACCACCATCGAGCAAATCAACCATAGTTCCTCCTTTTAAATTCAACAATCTCCACCAACTCGTGTTTTCACGTCCATCGTTGTAGTACAACTTAAGTTGCAGTTCAACCAAGTGCAACCAAAGTTGCATTGCAGAGTTTTGCCAATTGTCCAAGTCCGTTATAAGCCGAGGTCCGCTTCAGTGGGCCACCACAAATTGCTAAGTCCACCTTTTCTGTTTAGATCGGCCACCATTTTTTGCCCTAGTGCACCACTGACCTCTTGATCTGCAATATCATCTTCAAAATTAGACATATTAGACATTCACCAGGTCAAACCAAAATAGTGCACAAAAACACTCACAACCCCAAATACATTTTCCAGTGGATCCTATTAGAGTATATTAGGTCAAATTCCCACATATTTTGAAGTTATGAAATACACCAACTACATAATAGAAGTTGGCCAAGACTTGTTCTTCTAAGAAAATTTCAAAGTAGTAACATCCAGAATATGTACGCTTGGAAAAAATGTCCAAGTAAGAATAGTAGGCGTGATTCCAGTTCTCTGAAATAATGAACCTTCTTCAATGGATCGTCAACCCCATGACTTGCTTGATGTAAAAAAGTAGTACCTAACCTCTCAAAGAAACTTGTGAGTCCATCAGACTTTGAAACTTTGTGTATGAAGACTTACTATTAACAGATTCAATAAACACTGTCATCACACCAAACCCTAATGCTTGGTTTGGTTAACATAAATAAATTAATGAATAAAACAATAAAAGATACTGTGCGATATATAGTTCTCAATTTGCTATGTAATTCATGTATAAACCAATACGTAGTTCAGCTTGTATCTCAAGATGCATGTATGTCGCAGGGTTCAAACCCTGAACTTATGATTTCATTCGCCACAAGTCTATCGCTGAGGTGGTACGCCATTAGCTATCTATCATAATATAGAATACAAAGACTTCTTTCTTTTTTTCTATTATGTAAACTCAGATGCTCCCGAACTCCTTGGAATGCTTTCTAAACATTTATCTTATCCCTTATAAGAGCAACATATTATACGTAGATATTTACAACTCATATTATACGTTGATATTTGCAACTAATACATAATTAAATTAAATTAAATTAAATTTATCATGATAGGTTGTGTATGTCATTATGATGCAATTGGGCTCTAGTGGGAATGCTCCCAACAGTCAAAACAAAGAATAGTTTTTTGCAAGAAAAATGATCTAAGGACTTAGAAAAATCAAGACAGAGCCCACACGTCTGAAATCTTGGAAAGAAAAAAAATCTTTCAAGAACAGTAGGTCCTCTTGCACCTCATCATACTCCTGAAATTTCAAACACTCTTTAAATGATCTCTTATCAGAAAAATCTATATAAGTAGTCAAGCTTGCCATGCAATATCTTCACATTCAAAATCAGTTCACAAGCCAAAACACAAAGAATAAGAGTGGGGAGATCTGTTGAACACAGACACAGAAAGAGAGATATAGGACATAGAGATGGCTAGTTACATGAGCATTTTTGGGTTTGTAATTGTTGCTTTGGTGCTTCATAGTGCATCTGCAGCTACACATACTGTGTTGGAAAATTCAGGGTGGTTTGTCCCGGGTAATGACTCTGTTTATCGAACTTGGTCGGCTAGCAAGAAGTTTCAGATTCGCGACACTCTTGGTAATTACCTATTATCTATCATTCTATATATAAAACCTGGTTTTCAGCAAAGATTTGCTCTTCTTGGTCCAATTTTTTTTTGCCAGCACAAAGGCTTGCATTGGAGTTTCAAGCTTTGTGTCTTACTTTAGTTTTGTGAGCAAATTGTTTATGGTCAGTCAGTCACAAGCTTAGTGTGGCAAAATTTAGCAGCTGCACCAAAATTTGGTGCTATAATTTCACAAATATAGGTTGTTTTGTTGTTGTCGATTCGATTAATAACTTGTGCTCACCAATTTGGTTCGTTTTCTGTCTTGTAGTATTCAACTATCCACCAGGAACACACGACGTAGCTCAAGTGTCAAAGGCAGGTTATGATGCCTGTAATGGAACAACACCCATCAAGCTCGAAATGAATAGCCCTGTAAGACTGACTCTTGACACCAACGGCGAGCACTACTACATTTGTACTTTTGGAAGCCACTGTCAGAATGGACAAAAGCTCGCCGTCACCGTGGGAAACACTAATGGCTCATCTTCACCAACTAGTCCTGCCCCATCGCCAAACACTCCTCCCCAAGCTCCATCACCCGGCATGCCTTCATCGCCAAACACACCTTCAGACTCACCATCCACCACTCCTTCCTCTGGGTCATCATCTATTGCAGCCAGTGGTTTCTTTGTAGCTCTCTTTTACACTGCCATCGCTTTCTTGTATTAGAAAGAGATGTTTGATACCTAGTCTCTGATATATAGAACAGATTTTTGTTTTGTTTTCTTCTTTGTGTCATTCCTATTGTATGTAACTGTGAGAGACTTTTTGCAGTGGTCCTACAAATAATGTATCTGTCCATTCTTGTGGATCTGTTTCTCAATAAGAAAGCCGTGATTATCGGCTGATTAGTCAATAAAAATTTGTTCGTTATTGTCCCTTCTGCTATCTAAATTGATTATGTTGAATACGAGTATATCTTAACTCTTATTTATTTGCATATTCAACACAAGATCTCAGTCCTTCCTTACAGTATGTCTTTTAGGATACTTTGTTTATGTCTTAGTGAGTAATTGGGCAGAGAACAAAGATTTATTTTTCAAAGTGTTGGTTTCAGCCCCACCCTCATCATTCAGCGATATTGTCTCCAACTTAATGGGCAGACGGCAGACCCACCCAAGAAGTGTGTGGGTATACCTGAAATATCCCGAGCAATGTCATACTAATATTTCTTGTGACTTGCAGGGAAAACATTCTGTCCGTCTGCTAGAGTGTTACTAGAGCTAAATGACAGCATTTCAGAGGATATAAGAATGAAAATTCTTATATGCATCCAAAGATTTTGGATGTATGGTGCATCAATGTAACTTTAGGTTATCTGGTTTGTAAATTTCGTTGATAACTTTAGGAGTAACTTTTGTATGCCATGTTACTAAATACTAACCGAGTGAGTGGTTACTTTGGTCACGTAATGGTAACTTTATATATACCTAATATTAATTTACGTACATTGGGTGGTAACGTGTTGTATACCATTTTCTCCCGTCATGACTGCCAAAAACTACCATTAAAGACCACCCTGAAGTCTACAAGTCTGCAATCCATGACCTCTTCACTCTTCAACTTCTCCCTTCCTCTTTCCTCCTCCCTCGTCTCATTTTCCTCTTCTCCCTTCTCGTTCCCTTCCTTTCATTTCTCCTTCCATATCCTTCTTCTTTTTCCATAATCGTCTCATCAGCAACAAAGTTGTTGACCCTATGTGACATAGCAAAAAATTAATAAGAAAAAATGAACGTTGAATGGAAGTGGGGAGGAAAATAAGGATAGGAAATAAAAATGGGACGGAAAAAATGAAAAGAAAGAAAGAGGTCTTGAATATAAAGTGTGACCTGAAAAAATCTCACACGAAGGTGGAGAATCATGGAAATTAGCCGAATTTTCAAACTTTTCATACTGGGACTAAAAGAAGAAGAGAACGACCCACAACCATGGTCGACAAGCCTACAGTGCAAGTGTGCAACAACCCCTTCATTTTCAACTCGCCAACCAAAACTCACAATTTCTCTTCTGTGGAGAGTAAGAGAGGGACTTCGAAGTTGGTAATTTTTATTTTTTAATAAACCAGACATTTATTCAATATCAAAAGTGATTTACAGTCTATAAGGTATGACATTATAAGGTCTATATGTCGCAATGTTTCTCCTCGTTGCTACAATAACTGCATTTCTTGATCAACTCCACTTGTTCGATTTCATTGATTTTATTACCTTTCGATGAGCAAAACTTGTAGTTTGTGTTTAAATTTTAAATCCAAAAGAAAGTAACAAACCACAGGAAATTCGAGTATTTCTCCATGACTAGACCAAAAACTTTCATTACAGACCACCCTCAAAGTCTTCGAGTCTCCAATCTATAATTATCTCTTAACTCTTCCTCCAACTTCTCCCTTCCTCTTTCCTCCATCGACTCATTTTCTTCTTTTCCTTTCTCGCTCCCTCTCCTTTTTTTTTCTCCGGCCGATGCCCTTCTTTTTTTTCCATAGTCATCTCATCAGTTATTAAGTTTGTCAAACTTATGTGACAGAACAAAACTTTATTACCTTCACTTGCTCAATTTTGGCGATGAGAAGACTGCATTTCTAGATAAACTTCACTTGCTCAATTTCATCAACTTTATTACCTTTCGATGAGCAAAACTTTGTTGTTGATACTTGAGGGTTTGTTTCATAGGGCAGACTGGATTCCCAGGAAAATCTTCCTTATATTTGAGAATCCATTCCAGAGAAAACACCGTAATGGATCTCACAATATGTTGTTTGATTGGTACATAGAAAATTGTCATGGAACTGTTAATTGTTGAATGAATAACCAACATTATAAATATTTTTTAAGCCAGCAGGCCAAGAAGATTAGGAATGATGTGAATTGTATAAAAAGAGTATTAGGCTGGAAGTTGATGAGGTGAACCCAGAGTGTCATTTAGTTTCTTTCACTTTTGATGTTGTTGATGGCATGTATGGGGTTTTCATAATTTCTATGACAGTGAGCCACCATGCCCCTTTTACCTTCATGATCTCCCCCACACACACATTCGAATAAACTAAATTAGCATTTTTGTAATAACCCCCAAAACATTATCATTCTTTAGCTGTACATCAAACAATTTTACACATTTTTACAAATAAAGTGATACAATAATTGTATCACCATGAAGAGTATGGTGCTACAAGTGATACTATTCATGGTGATCTAATTTATTATATCATTTTTTTGTTGAAACTGTTTTTTTATACTAAATTTAGTTTTGACTAAAAATTGTTCGGTGGATTGTTACAGTTGAAAAGTGATTTTTTTTGGGGTTCTTACAAAAATGCCAATTTGGTTTAGTGGTTATGCATCATTGTGATGCAAATTAGCTCAAAGCCAATGGGTCTCACTGAGAAGAATGAACGAAGAGTCAAAACATAGAATAAATTTCGAAAGAAATGTGTGGGGGGGTATAGACTTCAAAAGAAAAATCAAGACAGAAGTGGTCATCGCTTGGCATAAAGTTGAAGAGGTCCTTGGAACAATCCTTCAAACGACGAGTTGAAGAGGTCCAGAAAATTGAAGTCCTCACAAACTAGCGAAGATTTTTTTTTCCTGAATTTTCAAACACTTATTTAATGGTTTCTCATCAAAAACCACTATATAAGTAGACAGGCTTGCCATGCAAACTAGCAAACCTAATAGAGTTGGAACTTGTTTGAACATAACCCACAACATAAACAGAGAAAGATAGATAGAGACAGAGAAATGGCTAACTATAAGAGTATCTTTAGCATTGTGATTGTTACTTTGATGCTTCATAGTGCATCTGCAGCAACATATACTGTATTGGACAATTCAGGGTGGATTGTCCCGGGTAATGACTCTGTTTATCGCACTTTGTCAGCTAGCAAGAACTTTGAGATCGGTGACACTCTTGGTAACTATCGTGAACTATATCTATATCTCATTTAGCTGCAAAGGCTTGCATTGGATTACAAAGTTCTGTGCGCAAATTGTTTAAATACAGACTTTTGCAATGTAAAATTTAGTGCGCCGGAATTTGGTGCTGCTAATTTCAGCAATACAGTGATGTTTTGTTGACTTGTATTTCATTTAATAACTCATTCTTACAAATTTTTATCTTTCTCTTGCAGTTTTTAACTTTGCAGCAGGGAGACATGATGTAGCTGAAGTATCAAAGGCAGGTTATGATACCTGCAATGGAACAGCACCCATCAAGCTTGAACTGACAAACCCCGCAAGCCTCACTCTTGACACCAATGGCGAGCACTACTACATTTGCACTTTTGAAGGCCACTGTTTGGGTGGACAGAAACTTGCCATCACTGTGGGCAATTCTAACGGCACTCCTACTCCGTCTTCACCACCAACTACTCCTGCCCCTCTCTCACTACCTAACACACATCCACAAGCTCCATCGCCTAACACTCCTCCAAAAGCCCCATGTCCCGACACATCTTCCCAACCTTCACCAGCCAAACCTCCTTCCTCTGGATCATCATCTTTGGCAGCTGGTGGTGTCTACATAGCTCTCTTGTCCACTGCCATCGCTTTCTTTTAGTAGAGAGAGATGTTCATATTTAGTCTGAATACCTTAACCAATTTTTGTTTTCTGTTCTTCTCTGTGTTCTTCCTATTGTGTAACAAAGCCACATTTTGCAGTGGCACTATCATAATGTTTTTGTTCATTCTTGTGGATCAGTTTGTCAATAAAATTTATCAAAAAAATGGTGATCATTTGGCTGATTAGTTAACTATTATTGAGTTTTGTGTTCTCCAAATTGATTATTGTTGACTACTTTATTTATTTAATTTATTTTAACGAAGGTTTAACACAGAATCTCAGCATGTCGCCTTCCTCACATCATCATGGTTATTAGGATGTAATTGATTTCTTAAGAAAATTGTGTTTGTTGTTCTCTCTTGTGCTCTCTAATTATCGGTGATTACTTTAGCTTATTTAAAATGAGGATTTAACACAGAATCTCCGCATGTCACCTTCCTTTCATCATGGTCATTAGGATTTATTGATTTCTCAATGACAATTGACACTCTTATTTTGGAATTGTGAGGGTCAGCCTCACCATTCGCAGATAATGTCCTCCAGCTTAAGCACCCAGGAACGTATGTTATTGGCTTGAGAGGATATACGGAATGTTTTTCTGAACCACCATGTTTGTCTCCTAAACTCTGCCAAAAATTCCGTTACAGACCATCCTCAAGTCGACAAGACTCCAATAGCCATTCTCTCACTCTTCATCCCCCTCTTCTCCTTCCCACGCCCTTATATCCTTTTCTTCCATCCTGCTTCTATATAAGTGTACATTTCAGTATACTCTCATTAACAATAAAGCTTGTTAATCCTATATGACACAGCAAAAAAAAAACGGAACAAGAAACATATAGAAAACGAGTGACAATGACATGACAGAGAATAAAATAAATGGAAGAAGGGTTGAGTATAGCATTGCGGCTTGAAAATTTCACACCAAGATGGAGATTTGCGGAGATCTGCCAAATTTTCAACCTTTTCAGAAAGTTTTTCCACAGGTGAGGGCATTGACACTAAAAGAAGCACAGCAAGGCCACAGTCATGTTCGAAAACTTGATAAAAGCTTCTAGGCTGTTGGCACTTGGCACTGTGACGAAAAAAGGTGTCTACATGTCTTCCATCCATCCACTTACCATTTGTCGCATTTTCCTGAATCCTAAAGTCTCTCTATCGCTGTATAAGTAGACAAGCCTACAATGCAACAAATCCGTATTTTCATTTCACCAACCAAGAGAGTAAAGAGAGAGATGATGGCTAGCAACGTGAACATCTGCCGAAGTTTCAATGCATGTTGGTAGTTGCTCTGCTGCATCATGTTGCAGCAGCTGCAGATGCATATCCAGTTTTGGACAATTCAGGATGGGCAGTCCGATGGGGGTTTGGCAAAAGTCCTCGAAACAAATATTTGGCACTTGAGATTGAAGATGACTTTATATTTTGTTTTATTTTTTTTTACATTTCCAGCATCCCCTCTACCAAAACAATTTTACATTTGAGATAAAACATCAAATTCGAGGTCATTTTCCTTCGGTCACTGTTTTGCTCCTCCCTCCCTTTTCTCTTTTAACTGTTTTCTCCATCTAGAGCAGATATTCGGTTTTTTTTTTTTTTTTGGCAGTCACTTTCTTGTATAGTTTCACCATCTAGAACATCTTTTCTTCGTCTTTGAATTCTTATATATATTAGTTTCACCATTTGCAAAAAAAAAAAAAAAATCACTCTTTTTGTTCTTATTAGTTTCACAATCTAAACAAATATTTTTTTCTTCTTTCTGTTCATCCTAATCATATATTAAGTTATTCATCAGTATTGAGCAAATTATCGATAAATGTAGTAGTAGATAGTAGATATTGAACGAGATAACTAATTGTGTCAATCGGGTTATGGCATAATACCCAAAACCAAACCCGATGAAAAACTCTTGTTGCATAATCGTGTTGAGTTTGTGGGTTGGGCATGCCGTGAATCATCCGATTGTCCCTACATATATAATGACTTGTGTCATTGTGATGCAAATTAGCCTAATAGGTCTCAACTGGAAGAATGAGCGAACAGTCAAAACAAAGAACAGGCTTTTCTGAAAGAGATGTGTGGGGCTTACAGATTTCACAAGAAAAATCAATACAGAAGAGGTCATCACATACTGAAGGAGTCCTTGTAAAAATCCTTCAAAACCACCACCAAAACTAATTGAGCAAAATAAGGTACTTGCACCTCTATAAAGCAATCAATTTTTCCTGAGTTTTCAAACTCTTCTTTAATGATATCTTATAAAAAACCACTATTAGACAGGCTTACCATGCAAACACTCACCTTCACGAGTTTTCAAACTCTTCTTTAATGATATCTTATAAAAAACCACAATTAGACAGGCTTACCATGCAAACACTCACCTTCACCTTGAGCTTACAAACCACCACCAAAACTAATTGAGCAAGAAGACCTGTTGAACACACACACAAAACACAAACACAAAGATACAGAGAGAGATGGCTAACTATATGGGTGTCTTTGGGTTTGTGATTGTTGCTTTGATGCTTCATGGTGCATCTGCAGCCACATATACAGTGTTGGACAATTCAGGGTGGATTGTCCCTGGTAATGACTCAGTTTACCGCACTTGGTCAGCTAGAAAGAGCTTTCAGATCGGCGACACTCTTGGTAATTATATATATTCAAGTATTATTTCTATGTATTCGGAACCACGACCCCAAAAACTTGCAGCTCAAAGACTGGTGGATTACATAAGTTTTTTATTAGCATATATTTGTAGTCAGACTTAAAATTTTGTTGATTTACGGTTGGCCTAATAAAATCATTCTAACCAAGTAAGACTTTTCGTTGTCTTTCAATCTTAATAAAATCATTCTAATCGAGTAAGTCTTTTTGTTGTCTTTCAGTTTTCAACTTTGCAGCAGGAAAACATGACGTAGCCGAAGTATCAAAGGCAGGTTATGATGCCTGCAATGGAACAGCACCTCTCAAGCTTTAACTGACTGACCCTGCGAGCCTCACTCTTGAAACCAACGGGGAGCACTACTACATCTGCACTTTCGAAGGCCACTGTCTCGGAGGACAGAAGCTTGCCATCTCAGTGGGCAACTCTAATGGCACTCCCACTCCATCTCCTTCCCCACCTACTACTCCTGCCCCACTCTTACCGCCAAACACTCCTCCCCTAGCTCCATCACCTGACATGCCTTCCCAACCTTCACCACCCAACACTCCTTCCTCTGGATCATCTGCTGCAGCTGGTAGTTTCTTTATAGCTCTCTTGTCAACTGACATCGCTATCTTATATTAAAAAGATATGTTCGATACTTAGTCCCAATACCTAAAACTCTTCCTCAAACTTCTCCCTTCCTCTTTTCACCGTCGATTTATTTTCTTCCTCTTTAATGGATTTGTTAAAATTGTGGATTTTAAAGGATTTGTGAGTGTAAAATATATATAACAAAAGTCATTTCAAATCCAACATTCTCTCATATTTAAATGGATTTGTATTGTTCATTATTAAATAACACCACCATACCACCACCCCACTTTTTGGGATCTGCTCAAGGATATCACCACCTTCATGAGCATCTAGCTGTGTACAGTTATCGTCGTCGATAAGCCTACAGTGCAATAACAACTTCATTTCAGCTCACTAACCCAAAACTCACTATTTCTCCTTCAGTAAAGAGTAAGAGAAGGACGACCTGGTGAGCGCAGAGAACCGCAGTAAGGGATGGCTAGCAACATGGGCATCTAGCTGTGTACGGTTGATGTTGCTCTGCTGCTTCATGTTGCAGCAGTTCCAGATACATATACTGTCTTGGGTATCTAGCCGTGCATGGTTGTAGTTATTTTGGCGATGAGAAGACTGCATTTCTAGATAAACTTCACTTGCTCAATTTCTTCAACTTTATTACCTTTCGATGAGCAAAACTTTGTTGTTGATACTTGAGGGTTTGTTTCATAGGGCAGACTGGATTCCCAGGAAAATCTTCCTTATATTTGAGAATCCATTCTAGAGAAAACACCGTAATGGATCTCACAATATGTTGTTTGATTGGTACATAGAAAATTGTCATGGAACTGTTAATTGTTGAATGAATAACCAACAGTTTTCCATGAAAATTGAATATATTAAGGGTTTGTTTGGTTGCATGGAAAATAAACATCGAAATTGAAACCATTTTCATGAATCTAATTCCGAGGCCTTATCCTCAAACTTGGATTTCCATGAGTAGTGGGAAAATAGTTTTATAAAGAATCAATTTCTTTTTAGTAAATAAACAACCAAACAGCGAAAATCTGCGTAACAAGAAAAATGGAATCAATTTCCCAAGGAAAAGGGTTTGTTTGGTTGCACGAAAAATAGACATAGAAAACGAAACCGATTCCAAGGCCTCCCCCTCGGACTTGGATTCCCATGAGTAGTAGGAAAATAGTCTTATGAAGAGTAAATTTCCTATCACTAAACAAACAACCAAACAACGAAAATTTGCATAACAATTTCATTTCCCAAAGAAAATGGCTAACCATACAGAAAACAAGTACTCACAAGGTGATTTTTCTACTAGGCGACGTTATAAATATTTTTTAAGCCAGTCTAAAATTGCAACATATACACTAAAACATGAACCTCTAGTTGATGAGGTAAACTACGCGACATTATAAATATTTTTTAAGCCAGCAGACCAAGAAGATTAGGAACGATGTGAATTGCATAAAAAGAGTATTAGGCTGGAAGTTGATGAGGTGAACCCAGAGTGTCATTAGTTTCTTTCACCTTTGATGTTGTTGATGGCATGTATGGGGTCAGGGGCGGAGCTACCCTTTGGTTAAGGGAATTGCCCCCCTTATATTTAAAAAAAAAATCCACTAAGCTATTTGTATTTTCCATATTGCCCCTCTTTAAATTTGTATCTTGCCCCCCCCCCCCCCCCCCCCCCCCCCCCCTTCATTTAGGTTGCCCCTCTCACGTTCAAAAGAAGCTTTCATTCATTGAATTTTTGATGGGTACAATGATGCATTTTGAATCTTGTTTATCATAATTTCCTACGGCCGCGTTCAAGAAATTCTACCTTGGCATGGCCATCTCCTGGCTCCTCTGCGTCTTTGTCGCGTTCGACGGATATTTAGGACTATCACCTATTGTTGCAAATGAACCAATTATGTACCTAATCTGGGAGCAAATTGCCACGCTCTACACAGGATCGCTCGATGATAGGTCCGATGCGGAAGCCTCGCTCGTTTCGCTTGCTCATGACAACAATTGGTATGGGAAGCTAATAATTGAAGAAGGTAGACTGCTGAAATTGGTGTAGTTGAATAGTTGTGCACTGTTTGCCCCCCTTTGTCTGCAATCCTGGCTCCGCCCCTGTATGGGGTTTTTATAATTTTTATGACGGTGAACCACCATGCCCGTTTTACCTTCATGATCTCCCCCACACACACATTCGAACAAACTAAATTGGCATTTTTGTAATAACCCCCAAAAATATTATCATTTTTTAGCTGTACACCAAACAATTTTACACAATTTTACAAATAAAGTGATACAATAATTATATCACCATGAAGAGTATGGTGCTACAAGTGATACTATTCATGGTGATCCAATTTATTGTATCATTTTTTTGTGAAACAGTTTTTTTTTTTTAACTAAATTTAGTTTTGACTAGAAATTGTTTAGTGGACTGTTACAGCTGAAAAGTGATTTTTTTTTGAGTTCTTACAAAAATGTCAATTTGGTTTAGTGGTTATGCATCATTGTGATGCAAATTAGCTCAGAGCCAATGGGTCTCACTGAGAAGAATGAACGATGAGTCAAAACACAGAATAACTTTCGAAAGAAATGTGTGGGGGCTTATAGACTACAAAAGAAAAATCAAGACAGAAGTGGTCATCGCATGGCATAAAGAAGGGGTCCTTGGAACAATCCTTCAAACGATGAGTTGAAGAGGTCCAAAAAAATGAAGTCCTCACAAACTAGCGAAGATTTTTTTTTTTCCTGAATTTTCAAACACTTATTTAATGGTTTCTCTTCAAAAACCACTATATAAGTAGACATGCTTGCCATGCAAACTAGCAAACCTAGAATCATCAAAGCCCATTCTCGATATTTTTGGGGTTGGCTAACACAACTACCTAGAATCAAAATGGAAATATAATAAAGTTGTATAGCATAGCGAAAAGATGCACTACATAAGTGTCAAGTAGCTTGCAAACATCTACTAAAAATCAATAATCTTGAAAGAATATAAACTTAAGAATATTGAGCATTTGTTAGAAGAAATTGTTGCAATGGTTGGTAAAAATTCACAAGTATAATCACTATTGGTATTCCAAGAGCATAAAAATCATTGAATTATGCTATGAAAAATCAATATTGATGTTGATCACAGACTGATCAAAACATGATATGTTTTTTCCAAAAACACGTGTGAGAAATTTATCAAAATTTAAAAACATTTTATCTAGTTTTTATCAAATTTATCAAATATTACACCAAGAAACATAAAACCCTATTATAGAGTGGGTTGCAACCTCTTTTTGCTACATTTGGGCTACAAATGGGCTGTAAATGGGCTGCAATTGGGCTGGCTACAACCATTTTTGGGCTGAGATTGTTGAGGCGGTTAAGGTGGGGCGAGGCGGTCCAAGGCGGACGCCTCATTCCACCGCACCGTATTGCCTTACTTTGAGGCGGAAATCTGTAAATTGCCTTAACTAAACTGGTTTAGAGTAGTCTGTTTTTTGATGTGTTAGTTTCTTTCCTTCAATGACGTCTTGGTTTAAAGCACGCTTAAGTCCTTCCTCTCTCATTCACAAATCCATCCATCCCATTTAGAGATTAGATAGAGCTTTGACAGACACAGAAGAAAACAATGGCTGCAACCAGGCACGGATCTACGAGGGGGCGCGTGGGGGCACTTGCCCCCACTGACTTTTGAGAATTTTTTTTTTTTTTTTTTTTATAATTTATTTGTCCCCCAATTAGTTTTTTTATGTGCCCTTCTATTCTCACTTTTCACTTTAACCAGGACTTTATCCTTCAAATCATGTACATATCAAATTCAAACGAGTTATTCTAGACAGCTCGGGTAGACAGCCTGGTTTGCTGCCTGGGGGGCCAAAATACAAATTTGCCCCCCCTCTTTAAACAACTTTTTGGAGAAGGTATTTAAAGAGGGGGGGCAAACTTGTATTTTGGGCCCCCCAGGCAGCCTCTCCCAGGCTGTCTAGAATTTGGGAATTCAAACTATACTTTTAGAGTTAGAGATAGAGGTTAAATCCCTCAAATCTCTCAAAGAACAGAAATTCTAGCGAGTCTTCCCTGCCTGGGGGGGGGGCGAAAATACATTTTTGCCCCTCTTTAAACACATACTCCAAAAAGATGTTTTAAAGAGGGGGCAAAAATGTATTTTCGCCTCCCAGGCAGGGAAATCAGGCTGGTTTCCCAGACCAGCTAGAACTGCTCCTCAAAGAAACCAAAATTCACAGTTTCTTCTTCACACTCCATCGATTGGATAAGATGAGGAAAACCCCTATATTTCATTATCTTCAAAGATCTATAACTATTGAGTTATTTGAGCTGAAACCAGCTAGAACTGCTCTTCAAAGAAACCAAAATTCACAGTTTCTTCTTCACACTCCATCGATTGGATAAGATGAGGGAAACCCCTATATTTCATTATCTTCAAAGATCTATAACTATTGAGTTATTTGAACTCATCTTCACAAGATCCAGTAGGATCTCATCCAAACCACCTTATTCTTCTTTTTCTAGGTACCAGGTGCCTTCATTAATCACTGTGTTGGTCATCTCCACAAAAAAAATCGTAAACAACTCAATCTCTTCCTCATTTTCTTCATGTAATAGTAATCAATGATTCAAACCCTTCTCTTCTGTTGTATTTCTATAAGTAGTAATCATCTTCAATGAATATAATAGTAATCATCTTCAATGATTGTCTTTGTTGTATTCCCCTTTTTGCTATAGTAGTAATCAATGAATATAGTAGTAATTCTACAGGGCCTGGGTCCCCCTGCTTGGTTTGCTGCCTGGGGGGCAAAAATACACTTTTGCCCCCCCTCTTTAAACACCTTTTCCAAAAACGTTGTTAAATAGGGGGGCAAAAGTGTATTTTTGCCTCCCCAGACAGCAACCTCGCTGGTTTTTCTAGGCCAGGAAGAATTTCGGATTTTAAAAAAAATTCATGCTAAAATAACTAATTTTTATATTATATTTAATTAATTATGACATCACTCCGCCCCCCCTCGACAAAAATCCTGGCTCCGTCACTGGCTGCAACAGCTGGATTGTTGCAATCATCCATCCCCTCTTTCTCTTCCTCTAAGAAGCTTCAAATCCCAGGTCAGGTTTCTCTTTTGATTGCAAAGTTTTTCAGTAGTACTTTGGATCTGATTCTGTTCTGTTGTGACTGACTCCCCTTTTCTGGTTCAGATATAGCAAAACCCAGCTTTCACTTCTTTGGATTTGGCAATGTGTCTCCTCCATTTCCATTACTTCCACCTCCAAAGCAGCAAATTTGACTGCGATCAGTTAATTCAACCCCATCTCTCACTCATCACTATCTCTCTGTTTATTTGTATCTGATTTTTTTCCTTTCTTTTTTCGTTGATATGTAAATTGAATAATAGTTTTTATTTTTCATGTTGTTAGAACTTCACATGAAAAATAATTTGAGATGCAATTTGGAACCGTAGGAACCGGAACGTTCCAAACGGTTCTGTCCCAATGTGCAAAATGAGGGTGGACTGAACCAAATCTGTTAAATTTAAAAGGTTCAAGTTAGATTCCTCAAAATTTGGCCGATCCGGACCGTGCTCACCCCTAATTGTACTCTTCTTGCTCACCTGTGTTCATCATTGAAGGAACACCAGATCTTCCTGATAAATTGAAAAAATTGAAAAACCATCTGTGGAACTTATACCAATAGAAGATCTCTGCCCTGTTTTGTTCATTATCCACAAGATGACTTATCTCATGCATTATTGTCATCTTGAGGGCCTTAATTTGTCACACACCTTATCATTTGCTGCCATCTCTCCACCAAGATCTGTCAGGCTTCCACCTTGCACTTTGCAATGGTGGAGAAGATGCTGACAAATTGACTTTATTAATTGATTAGGGAAAGATGGGTTGAAGCCTTGAGATTGTTGTGATGAATCTTATTGTTTCCTTCAATCTCCACAATTTTTTCTTGATCTGAAGTCTCCTATCTCGCTTTTCAGTAACCTGCTTGAACTTATATGCCACTAGATTTACAATCTTTATTGAGGTGACAACAGTTTTCAACTTTAAACTTCATTCACCAAAAGCATTTGTCTTTCCTTATTGGGCATGCATATTGTATTTTCTACTGCTTGGTTTAAGCTGGTTGTACACAGCTATCTTGTACTTTAACATTGTTCCACGTTTACCCATCTAGGACTTTGGATTGTAGAAATCAAAGTCTATGATGCGTAGTGAAAATCTTGGTAGAGCGGAAGGAATTATTTGATTATATCGCATCAACGTCCTTTATTTTGTCATCATATAATTCATGCTCTTCAGAATTACATCTTTGATCTTTCAAATAAGTGGTGCTCATTAACCATGACCCCACTTCAGGGAGAGATATGGCTTACAATCATGCAAAAGCCAGATTAAAGTTATCACATGTCTAACACCGGGGCATACTTTGAATATCTATTTCTGTTGGATTATCTTAACAGGAATACTCAGCATTTAAATTTCAGAGTGGGAATTAAAACCAATGATGATCATTCCGCACTTGCCTACTATATGTTCAAGCATTTATCAATTAAGTTTTAACTTTTTCCTATGGTTCTTTTGTTTGCAAGCAACTTGTATTTGATAGTGATGATGAGTATCTTCATATTATTTTACTATTACAGAATATAAGCTTCCCTATCATACACATACATAAAGGGTTGATTTTCATATATGCTTCTCTGATCAGGTTGGATGGAGCATTTTAAAGTACAAATCAACGACGGGCAAAGTCGGCGCATTAGGTGCATGATGCACAAGTGCAACACTATCTGTGATGAGTCAATCATTAGATATCTAGTCCGCACAAGTGATTGTATGTTGGCAGAGCGGTTTGATCGTTTTCTTCTTGAATCTTATATCGAGGACAATAAAATGGTCAAATGGTGCCCTAGTGTTCCCCATTGTGGAAATGCAATACGCGTTGACACTGACGTTTGTTGCGAGGTGGAATGCTCATGCGGCCAACAATTCTGTTTTAGTTGCTTATCGAATCTGCACTCACCCTGTTCGTGCCCGATGTGGAAGCTTTGGAGCAAGAAGTGTGCTGATGAATCTGAGACTGTTAACTGGATAAGCAGCCATACAAAGCCTTGTCCGAATTGTCATAAACCCGTTGAAAAGAATGGCGGCTGCAACATGGTGAGATGCGTTTGTAAAAAGATATTTTGGTAAGGCCCTCCTCTCCCTTCTTTAGATGGTGTAGTTTGTTAATGGCATAACCTTTTTCCCCTGGGCTAGTTGGACTTCTTGACAATCACTCTGCATTATCTCTTCTTAGTTTTACGTGGTATTTGTTGTATGTTATGTATTTATTAATTAGGGTGTGGCTTGGGTTCTGAGCTACATGCTCTCTAAAATTGGTATTGTCACCAAGCAGGAGTAAAGATAAAATGCCTAAAACTTGTGTCCGAGAATTGGGTAGAAAGCTGAAAATTTTTTGTGGAAGAATGATACAGAATTTAATGCATATAAGATTTTATTTAAAATAATAAAAATGTGGAATAATGGGATATAAATAAATATAATGGGATATAAATACATTTGGTACCGTATAATCTGATGGTAAATGCATGATATATTTAAAATTTTTATTTTTATTTATTTATCTTTTCTTCATTTAAAATTCCATCTTCCTCTTCGAGTTGAAGAAGCTTGTCCACAAGCTTGTACTGTACAAGCTATTCCTTCCGCCACCAAGGATATAAGTTCTCCATCCCAAGCTTCTTACATTGCTTCAGATACCTTTTGATCCTACATTTCCTAAGCTACTAAAGCAGATTTTCCTTTGAGGCAACTTTTTAGAATATGGCCAGGTTGACCACATCCAAAGCATTTTAGGCTTTGCTTGGTACACTGAAAATATGCTTTTTCAAACTAATACATTTGCATTGTTTTGCAATGCATTAGTTTGTAGTTGCTTGGTGGTAATTAGTGATAGAATGCAAACTTGCTTAAAATATATATATATCTATATATATGGACGTTCAACTGAACTAGAACTCATCCATCTGAGTCAGAAATACACATGGGATTTTTTCTTAATTAGTCAAAGATTTTTATTTAAAAGACATCATTGACAGCTTACAAGTTCCTATTTTTACCTTTTCATTTTTCGATCCCCCTCTTCCATAACAAGCAAGTTTTTATCTTCTTAACAGCTTATAATTTCCTTATTTTACTTTTCAATCCATGAAGAGCAAATTTTCATCTTCTTTATTCTTCTCTGTATAATCTATGAAACACAGGAACTGGACTTGTTTTCGTGGCTTTTTGATGAATTTTACAGATTTTTTGTTTAGTAATTGATCAATAACATTTAAAGAGGATGAAAACACTTTTTTTTTGTTTTTGTTTTTGTTTGTTTCTCCAAGTTGAGACTTCTTCATTTCTACTTTTGTGACTCTTCCCATGATCATTGAATATTTTGAAAAGTATTGTCTGACTTATTGAATTGTATAGATTTGTTATGATGGAGGGTAACGCAAGTAAATAAAAGGGTAGGCCAGAGGAAGGAATCAAGAAGAAGAAAAAACGGTGAAAAGGACAATTGTAGAACTTCTATGAAATGTGTTGAAATAAGTTTCCGGTAGTTTTTTTCTCGCAAACTAATGCAGAACTTTTGAACTAAACAATGCATGAGCATGGAATTAGAATTTTGTAACCAATTTGCATAAGTTCTACAAAGCACCACAAACGATGGGCCCCGCAGCATTAGAATGCATATGGAATCTAACACGGTTTCCTGAGCTGAGCCTTTAGGTGCAAATCAAATGGGACGAGCAATGAAGTTACTAGTGCACGGGATAGTTTTAGGTATCAACTTCTCTGCGTTTGACTGCAGTTTCTGTGCGTTGCACCATGTCTTCAACCTTGATAAATGTATCAAACTCTTTTGTGTCAAGCGTATATTTGATCTTCCAATCAATACTGTGGTAGTACCTCAATACTGTGGTAGTACCTGTACACCATTCATCGTTCTTTTCTGGCGGTTTCTTCTTAGGTGAAAATTCCAGGTCTCTTGAGTTTGATTAGGAGTGATGAAATCAACAAAATTTCCCTTTTATTCTTCCCACATACATTCTTTATCAGGGATGAGAGATTTTCAGTACTTGGCTACCAAGTAATTGGGCCCAATCATCAATTTGAGGCACATACCCAACAGCAAAGATCTGAGACTTGTTGAAGTTCACCTTCAGCCCTGAGCATACTTCAAACTACAGTAAAATAGTTCTCACAACACTTCGCTTTCGTCTGCTTCCACAAACAACATTGCCATCAGATATGGGGATTGAGGGTAGTAGGACTAGCTTTAAAGCCATGAATTTATCCTAACTCTTCAGCTCTTGACCATAGAAGTCAATCCATGTGTAGCCAAGACAAATAGAAGAGGAGAAAGAGGCCCCCCCTTGCATCCCTCCTCTTGAGGCTGTACGTGTGCCATTAAGTGAAATGGAGGATGAAGCTATACTAAAAATTGTGTGAAACCAGTGACACCATTTGACCAACCTGATCTCCAAAGAGACAACATCAAAAGCTTTGTAATATTCCGCTTCAATCATCAATCTTGGCTTCTCTTGCCTGATTCAAGAATCACTGATCTCATTAGCAATCAAACATTGTCTATAAGTCGTCTCTTGTCCATTTCTGTAAACTGAAAAGGGAGTGATGGCATAAAGCATTTTGCTGAGCCCAGTGGACAACACTTTAGAAATTATCTTGCACACGAGGCTAATTGGCTTGAAATCTTCAATTTTAGTTGCCCTTTGTTTCTTTGGGATAAGAGTGATCAGAGTTGTTTTCATTATGTTCAGTCTCTATTCCAGGAAAAATTTAGAATTGAAATCGTCAATCACACCAATAAAATCATTTCTCATAGCATTCTAGTTCTTACTAAATAGATTAAGAGAGAACCCATCCAAACCAGGCACAACATCAGGATGCAAAGAATTCATAGCTCCTCTCTCCTCAATGTAGTTTGCTAATGTGGATACCTGGTGGTGTTGTTTGGTTCTTGCATCTGCTGCAAGTATCATTTGATGTGCAATCTCTCACTTGTCTTCCCAGCAGTCAGATCTGAATCCAAATTACTTAGCTGACTTCCCATCTCCATCGGATCTGAATCCAAATTCATTATGTTATTGGTTTTCAAGGCTTTGCCCAATGCGTCATACCGTGAAGATCCTTCTGTCGTTTCCGTGGGTGGAAGTCTGATATGTGTTTGAGTTATCAACTTCACAATCAGCTTGATGTTGGTGGTTGTCTCCTTCGGTCGAGCAGGTGAGCCATTGCAATCAAGCACGCCCTGCTCTTGAGAGCTTGTTCACCCTGCCCGACAACCATTATCTAGTGGAAATTTGTCAGCTAGAAGATGGAGATCATCTTCATATCAAGAAAATAATCATCGTCATGAGAGTAGGAACTGAGGGACGATGGCGGGACAATGATGATGTTTTTCAATTTTCGTTTAGGGTTGGGTTCAATTCATGGAAGTTTGGAGAGTGGTTTAGCTGCAATTGCACGAACTGCACATGGGGTGGAAGAGAGGCTTATCATGTGCATCGCAGGTTTATGTGATGATGGGCTTCCGAGTGGGCTTGGATTGGTAGAGGTGGGTAGAAGTGGTCCCATCTTGCAAAAGAATTGGATATGGGATGAAGCACATGGGGGAGGATTTGGGAGAGGGGCGGTGCCTTGTGCCTTGTACATGAGGAGTAAGGGTGGTGGGAATCACGTGATAGGTGGTGTGGGTCAGTTCGAATAATGGTGCCTTTCCATTGAGGCTGCTTCTTGATGCTTGGAT
Source organism: Berberis vulgaris (assembly GCA_963556465.1). NCBI lineage: Eukaryota > Viridiplantae > Streptophyta > Magnoliopsida > Ranunculales > Berberidaceae > Berberis > Berberis vulgaris. The sequence goes on from OY747135.1 coordinate 79,219,139, forward strand.
GGCGTAGTTCCAATAATGCCCTTTCCTTTTTGGGTAGAAGAATCTCTTTTCTTTCTTCAGTATTCATCTAAGTCTTTTGGCTGCCAAAGAAAGTAATCGACCATTGACGGCAGGCATTGGATCTGTTTGAGCTTGGTGACAACCCATGTAGTCTCATGCGCCTAGGTCGCCTAGCACCGGGGGCGAAAAGGCTACAAACCAATGTTAAAAAAAATGTAAAATTTTTAGTTCAAGTTCTTGCCTAGGCGAGTGCCTTTGAGTACATTTTTTTTTTTTTTTTGTCTTTTTAACATTTAGGTGGCGCCTAGGCTAGGTGAGGCGGTGAGTTCGAGTATAACCTGCCTAGTGCACCTAGGCGTTGCCCAAGACTACATAGGTGATAATGACCTTTACTGTGAAAGATGAGCACTCCACTGTGTAGAGAGAAAGCTTTGTCAATTGGAACTGCTTTACTGGATCAAAACCAACCCCCATTGTTCGTCTTTGGTTAATGGGACCAACCCCCAAAGTATCAACTCCCAAATCTTTTGTTTGTGTTTGAGGGCATCAAATCACACTGATGGTGTTTGAGCTATGAACCCTGAATATGTTGTTGAATAGGTGCCTGTAGGTAGCTTCATCTCTCCCCCGTCTATTTGCTTAATCTTAATCTTGTTGATAACTTTGCTCATAATATCTACAGTGTCAACATTTCTTATCTGCCTTTGTTGGTCAGCTTTCAAAGGCAGGACCATCATCTCAAGATAAGAGTTAGATCAGTGTAGTTGAGGCAGTCGCCTAGGCGTGCTTCGAGGTGTTTTTGTAAAAATTCACCTTAAAATAAGGCAATGCAATGTAATGAAATGAGGCTTGGGGTAACGCCTCACTATTTTTGTATGGTTATTTTCATCTTTATTGTTACATACAAATAAGTTAGTTTAGATAATTTCTGTATAAAGATAAAATCCAAATCCCACTCCTCACAGTTAAATTTAGGCCTTGGCTTGAGTCACTTGGCAAAAAAAACCTTGTTGACATCAATGTTGAAAGAGACAACTTCAAAATCTCCCACCACCCCCCCCCCCCCCCCCCCCCCCCCCCCCACACACACACACACACATAAAATCTTCAAACATAGCGTAGCTGGTAACAAAGGTTAAAGAAGGCTTTCCTTGTTTTGTTCTCCTTCTTTTTCTTTTCATTTTCTTTCTCTATCCTCTCTCAGTGAAATGTGAAGTTTGAGAACTAGTTTCCTAATGTTTTGATGTTCTTGTAGTGGATTCTATGTAATTGTGTGAATTTTTTTATTTGTTTGTTTGATTTTACGTATTATGATGTATGTATGCTACTATGATTTATTTTAAAAAAACTCCAAAACATTTTGTTTATGAATTACGTATGCTAGTATGCTACTATGATATATTAAGAAAAGAAATCTAGAAAAAAAAAAAGCTAAGTGCGCTTCATGTCTTTGCGCCTCAGGCGTTTTCAACCATGCGTGCCTCGCCTCTACCTTAACTAGAGTAAGATGTGAATCTCCCAACATTGTTTACCAACTCAAAGAATATGCTAGTTTGGGAAAAGAAGGGTTAATGAAGGATTTGAAGCACTTGAGGGATTAAACCTCTGGCCTCATAGTAGTGACGCAAACTCGTTTCCCATGGGGAAAAAATCGCTGCCTTCAGCCATCCCAATACCCCATTTCCCGTCTCCATGCTTCGCCACCATCTTATACAATTGTACATCTTCAATTTACAACATGTACTCATGAACCTATCACTCAGAGAGAGAGATTAGAGTGAATAGATGATTGGGTTTGAATTTCCGGTAGAGAGATTGGGTTAATTCAAATTTTGATTTTAGGGTTTCTGAGAAACAGGGATTGGGAATTTTGAGAGAATGATAGTGAGAGTATCCATGACATGATATTCAGGAATATCAAAGTTTATATCACAAAAATGACCCCTCTATAAAAGTCACATCGTGCAATCTAACAGCTCAGCTTGATTATGTCCACCATAATTGCTAGGTAAAACATGCATATCATTATCAATATCAAGATCCTCGTTATTATAAGTTGTGCATACCTCGAAGGCCTCTCGATTGTGTGAGGAGGAACATTATGTGAAAGTTCAAAACCAAGTTCTTGTCCATTAATGATGCTACACCCTCCAAAGCCAAAAAAGTGCCGATAAAGAAAAACAAAATGACATCTAGCATCTGGGTTTGGGACAGGGGTTAGGGGTGTGACACTCGGTCTTTACTTTAGAAAGGGATTTTGTGTGAGTGGTCACCTAACCTGATCAATGGGGTAGCCACCTAGCCTGATCAATGGTTTAGAATGTCACTGTATTAATATTTGGAAACCTATTTCTTTTCATCATTAGAATCCATCCCACGTTTCTCAAACTTCGTTGAACTGGTGTCAAGGGAAGGGTGGAGCTTAGGAGTTCAATATGTTCTCCATTAAAGCCTGGTCCAGATTTTGGTTACGACTTATGAACAGTCAGTGGTAAAAACAATAACTGAACGCATGTGAAGGCGTGCAGTGAGAGAGTCCTTCATTTGAGCATGGGGAGAGAAGGGATTGGTTAGGCTGTGACGGGTGCCAAGAGTATTGATTGGGTTGTACGTGCAACAAGGGGTTGTGGGCCATCGGTATTTGGAGGCATGGCAAGGTACCCTCACATCTCCAGTTGGCTGTGCAAGGGCTTTGACAGGCCCCGGTTCCTTCTCCCTTTGCTGATACTTGAGCTTCACATTAACTTCAATCAGGGCCTTCATCCGTCATCCGTCATCCACATTGCTTGTCTTTCAAGATTTCACAACGTGATCCCCAAAACCAACCGTCCCCTTAATGTTCCACCTATAGTTTGAAACCTATTGGAGTAGAGCAAAGATATCCTCAGGTTGTCATATATATATATATTCTTATGCTATCACAGCTGTCAAATGAAATTGCATTATATATATTCTAATCAATTTATTCTTTCTCCCATCTTTGCAAGCATTTTTCTTTTTGTGGTGCTGCACACTTTACTAGCAAAAACACTTGAGCAATACCATTACTTTGATGATCAACTGCATCTAATGTGCATTTTCCTAGTTTTTGTAGCGCAGTACATTTGTAGGCATACAGGGTCTTAATATGGAGTGTAGACCCCAACTAAGAAATAGGCATTTGCTCGTAGATTTAGTTGAATGATTGAAATGCTTATTTGTTATAATATTCTTTTGGTATGTGCTTGAAAGTCATTTAATCCTTCTGCTACAATTGTTCATTCCACACTTTACTAAATACTGGAATTTCATCTCCTTAATATTGTATGATGCAGTTGGCTATGTGCTGGACCCGTCGAAGGCGGTCATAGTTGTGGTCGTTACAGAGATGACAAAAACATGAAAGCGGAGCATGCAAGACGTTATCTCTTACGTTACATGCATTATTACAATCGCTACAAAGCCCATCAAGATTCTCAAAAGCTTGAAATGAAACGTGAAGTGACAGTGCGGGATGAGATGTCAAAGTCAAAATGCAATGAGTCTAGTCCGATGGAATTCGCTTTGGTAGTACTAAATGGATTGGTGAGATTGGTCAGATCAAGGCGAGTTCTCTCGTGTTCATATGCATTTGCATTTTACATGTTTGGGGAGGAGCTCTTCAAGGACAAAATGACAGTTGAAGAAAGGAAACTAAAACAAAACCTTTTTGAAGACCAACAGCAACAGTTTGAAGCGAATGTAGAAAAACTAGCCAAGTTATTAGAGGTACCAATTGGTAGCTATTACGAAAATAAGTCGGAGGTTAATATTACTGAAGCAAGGAAACAAATTGTCAACTTGTCTGCTGTCACTGATACACTGTGCAAAAGCATGTGAGTTTTCTGTTATTATTTATTGTTAAATGAGTATCTACTCCAAAAGCTTAAGCTACTAGATAGGCTGTATCTTTCATATAGCAATCACAATTCATCGCCATCTACTCTGAAAAAGCTTAAGCTTTGGGAGTTGATCTATCATATCATTGGGAGTGGACTTTATTCCAAACTCCAAATCAAATATCAAACTAAGTTCTCTTTGGCTCACATGGGAGGATATTTTGGTGCAGGTACGAATGCATCGAGGATGAATTATTGGTTTCCCTCCAACTCGACAACCAAACTATCGCTCCTTACAGATCAGATGGTGTACAGAAAGCCACTGAATTGCCTGGATTGATGTGAAATTACAAATACTGACTGAAGGTATTTATGGTTCCTTTATGGCATAAATTGGTATTTATATTAAGAATAGCTACTGGAAGGGAATGACAGGATAAATAAGACCAATATGTCTTTCAAAAGCCAAGTTATTTTGCCATATATGACAAGGGTGCAATATAACCTGATGACCACCTTATGTGCCCATATAAAACGGTCTCTACGTGCTTGGGGTGGATCACTGATCAACACCAGCTAGTTTCAAAGTGTTTTTTTTTTTTAAATAAATGTTTTAATATAGATATTTTATTTAAATTGATTTTTACATATAAAAGGAATTTGCAGTTCTGAATTTTACAAACTACTAAAAATCCCACCTTCTAGTTTACTCTTGTGCTCAATGTTCTTCCTCATATTTCTATATTCTTCATAGCTCAGTCTTGGAGGCATTAGTTTGCACCACTAGTAATTAGCAAACTACAAACCAAAGATTATTTGTCAAGTATGGCAGCATTATTTTGGGCATCCAACTTGATAGTTTAGGGTTTATTAAGTTTGGGCTAGGGTTCCTCTTTAGTGTCCATTAAGGTTAGATTACTTTTAGGAGAAGCAATGTTGTAATATAAATAGATCAATTTTACTTCCCTAGCTATGCAAGGTATCGCCTTGCTGTGGTGTTGTCCTGTACTTGTTTTACCGTCCAATGAACCTATATTAGAGCATCTCCAATTGGCAAGCTCAAAAGCCAAATATGACAATTGTTTGAGCTTTTGAGGCTGAATTTTTCACGATTCAATGAATTTGAGTTTTCAGCCTAAACTATTACAGAAAAAGGTATTGGCTGGGCGGATTGGAGCTAGTCACACAAAATAGTTTTGTGTGCCTAGCTGAAATGACTATTTTAACACTATATCCACAGGCAAATAGTATAAAGATGGTTATTTACCGGCACTTTCTTAGCCATTTTTTCAAGATTTTGTTGAATGGCCCATTGGAGCACACCCACCTTCAACCTCAAATTGGTCCCCTTTTTTAGCTTGAGGTTGAGCTCTTCATTGGAGATGCTGTCCACAATTTCAAGCTACACAAGTTTTCATCACCAACCAACAACCACGACGCTCTCATGATCAATTTATCCCATTTCCACAACCTTTCGTGGTCTTTCCACCATAGAGAAGAGCATCGCTATTAGAGATGGGGGAACAACGGGATTGCATTTGTAGTTGCCTACTCTCTTCGTCTCAATTTGCAGATAAGGAGCATAGGGTATTTGCATAAAGTTAAAAGTAAAGTGAATATTTGCTTGGGTAAAGTAAGCTAGAAATGCCAATGGCATGACAGCTCAACGGTTAGAGCTTGGCGGATGGTACCACTAGGTCATGGGTTCAAACCCAGCTTACGGAATCTTTATGGGTTCTGGGATCCTATAAAAACCCTGCTTGCCTTTCAAAAAAAAAAAAAGTAAGCTAGAAACGGGCTTATTTCCTCCTCCACATGTTTTTTGGCCTTCTTGTAGGATTTGAAACAGTGCTCTAGGAAAAACTTCAGGATCAAGACTGTTCAGATAGATTCCTTGATAGGTCCCTCATGAAACCGTCAAACAAATCGTCAATTCCAATCTGTTTCTCACCTCGACGACACTCTCTCCATCTCCCAAGCGTCCTTATTGACCCCATGAACCCTCTCAATAACACTATCTGGATGAGCTCATCACAATTGCGAAGGTTTGATTCCAACGGCCCTTGAACATTACCAACAATGATATTAAGCCAAACCCACTGTAATGATTCCTAGTTTTCTTCCCCGGCCTGGTTCAGCTCCTTGGAGTGTCAATTCCTTTTGATTGCAAGTTGGAATTCTGGAGAGATTTGGTTGAGGATTTAATTGAAGTGCAATTCTGCCATTGAAGAAATTGAACCTCCATTCATGAGTTCAGATCCAAAGCCACCTACCATAACATCTTCTAGTTAGTGATTCGTGTAATAGTTTGCTTGTAAGTGATTCTACAGTGAGGTCATCGGATTCATGAAAGTTAGCAAGAGTCATTGGTGATTCTATGATTTTTGTGGTGTTAAACCTCGCCCCTTCGTTGTCGTGTTTCATCATGTGTTTAGTTGACGTGGATAAAAAAAAAGATCCTCCTTCCAAAGGTATACATCATGTGTTACTAGCTAGAACTACAGAGAATTGGATCTTTCTAAAACTATCCCAAAGAGAATTGGATCTCTCTAAAACTATCCCAGGAAGAGAATTTCTCTCCTTGCCTCCTTGGGACAAGTTTATGACCTTGAACAAATTGACTCTCATGCATCCAACTCTGATTCTATGCATGAAGCCTCTCACTCTCTGAAGATTATGACAGCCCTGCTAACAGAAGAAGGCCAGCCCTCACACGGACTTTTGGCTGTCCATACATCTCTCTTTTACCTTGCAAAGCCTCAGAGACCTCTGTTATAGTGAAAGTGATAGGCTGCAACATCTCTTTGAACCACTTTGGCACACATGATCATAGCTTGGAAACTTTGCTGAAATCCCCACTTAATTGGTCTTGGACATGCTTCTTCGCGATAAGATTCATTTTGTGCTTAGTTATATATATATTTCACTGGTAAATATTGGTCACTATGTCTTGTTGCAAATATGGACACCAAAGTTGGGTTAATCTACAAAGAACAGATACTAAGAGGGCTGTTGATCTTTCCATGTCTGGTCACACATGACATACATTGTCCCTTGCATGACAACGGGAGCTCATACATTGTATTCATTGAGAGCCTGCATAAAAGAGTATTTGGGTGATTGAAAGCCAACCAGTCCCATGACAGTTTCATTTCATACAATTCCTTTCTCTTATTTTCTTTGTTTCATCTGACATCATTCAACAATTTACTAGACTAAAAAAATAAGTTTTTTTTTGTTGCTGTGCCAGTGACTGCGCACTGTCCTAGAGGGCTTTCAGCGGGGCCTACAAATGTAGAGAGGGTTGTTGAATGACCCCTTATTTTAGAACACCAAAGCCCTCAAACCTAGAAATATCTGACAAATTTAGATACTTGGCAAATCTTCAATGTTACAGTGGACTCTGAAAGATCTGAAAGAGTTCATTTTGTAGGTGATGTGTAGGGATGGCAATAGTGTAGATTGGCCCAAATCCGTATCCGCTCTGCAAGAATTTGTTGGTCCCGAATCCGCGCCAAAACCAAAACCGTGCAAGACCAAAACAATTTGTTGGTCCCAAAAACTGTGGATTTTTTTTTTATTAAAACCAAAACCACTCCGTCATGGATGACGGTTATCCGCCCTGCCCTGATTATCCGTTAATAGCAGATACCCCATTCACCTAAATCTCGCCACTGTGCAGATCAGGCCACTTAATTCACAGTGACCAAACAATCAAAGAAAAACTACATTGGCATTCACATCTCAATCAAACTCATGTATGATAACTTCGTCCTCCAAATTCCAATCTTTTACATCTTTTTATTGATCAATTATTCAATATATTCTTTCAATTCACTTTGATTCATTCAAAGGGGTTTTATTACATTGATCTGTGCAAAATGGGTTGGCAAGAGTGATCAAAATAGAGGGTTGGGAATCCATGAACAGTCAACTTTGGAGATGGGTTGTGGGTATGTAAATCATGAACAAAGAATTGCAAATGCAGGTGATAAGAAAGGGTGAAACACCTGAATCTACAACTAAGAGAAGAAGAAGGAAGGAAAGAAGAAGAAGGAGGAGCTGTAGAAGAGAGGAAGAGGAAGAGGAGGGGCAGGGGTGGGGAGGAGAGGGGGTGGGTGACTATGCTTGCGAAACAGAGAGGGAGAGAGAGAGTTGAGGTGGGGAGGGGAGGGTGGTGGTGCTTTCGAAATGGAGAGATGGAGAGGAGGAGGGAGAAAATTAGATCTAAAAAAGAGAAGAAGCAGAAGAAGAACCTGGTGGGTGGCGGTCGCTAATTGAGGCGTGGACCGGAAGCTGGTGGAGGCATGGGTTGTCTGTGATGAGTCTCTGTGATGGAGAGGAGCGGCGATGGAGAGTTGGAGACTAGAGAGCAGTACTAGGGTGCCCGGCCTCCATGCTCGGTTTGGTGCCTGGCCCTACCAGGCACCATTGATGTGCCTCGAGATAGGCATTAATTCCTATCTCGAGAAACATCAATGGTGCCTGGTAGGGCCGGACACCAAACCGGGCATGGAGGCCGGTGCACTTTAGAATTCCCGCATATCAGAGGAATGAATTTAGGATTTAGGGTTTTTAAGTGTTGAAGGGTATTCTAGTAATAACAGATATCCGTGAGGCGGATATGGCCGAATCCATATCCGCCCCGAAACAGTGACCGATCTAATTTTGATCCTCGTATCCGCACCATAAACCATTAAGGTAAAACCAACCTGCACCAAACTGTTCAGGATGGAACAGATATCCACGAAAAATCGCCCCACTGCCATCCCTAGTGATGTGACATATATATAGCAAGCCCACCACACATTTCAATGGCACCCCTAAATTATTTTTAAACGGGTATTGGAGTTTGCTCTAAATTATTTCAATGACTTACCATTGCCTTTGTACATATCCTTCAAAGATCTGAAGTGTTTTAAATTGCCCAACGGGTGTAAGACTTGTGTCATCGGACACCTTGCAGTTGCAAATATTTGTAATCACTTGGCAGTATGCTATACAGTTAAGTAGGACAAAGGCAGGTGTTGCTCCTGCAGCCATCATGAGCAACAAGTTGCGTCATCAAGATGAAAACTGTTTATTCTGGTAGCTATGAGTTTTCATATGTGGTTGTTGGAAAAAAAAAGTGTTTACTTTGTTAGGGTTTCATCCCTTTGAATACCTTAATCTATGATTCGACATGCCCTCTTCATGACCAAAACCCCTCTTTTAACTGATTTCTTTTTTATTTTCCAAAGCAAATATAAGGAATGCCCCTCACTCCCAATGGTGTGTCCACTAGTTGATACCTATGAAAATTGATCCTGCAGTGATGATTGAACCTCTTTGGGAGCTGAATACCTGTTGCCTTTTCATATTTGTTCCATTCAATCCAAGGGTTATGAAATCTATAAATGGGGTTTTCAACTCTTTTAAATAAAACAATTTATTTATTTCACTGAATTTGGTTTGAAGAACATTGAAATCCTACTATCTTAATTGCATCATGATTTGATGGAAATGCAGTATAATAAAGGCATTTATTTCATGATAATGGCATTTTATTTTATTTTATTCTCAAGTTATTGTTGTATTTTTTTTAATTAAATCTCCGGTGGGGAGGGGTAGCTATGGGATGTCAGATCTTTATTATTACTTGATAAAAATCTTATACACTTTTTGGGGGTGCATTACGACTTTATCTGAAAAAAAGAAAACTATTGGACATTCATCAAATCTAGATCAAAATTAAATTTTAGGTCATGAAAGAAACTATCATATTCACTATGTGACATTGATTAAGACAAATCTTATGAATAAGGGCTTTGATCAAAAGACCTAGTTCACAAAGGATTAGGCCTTACAAAATAAGACCTACCACCCAGCAAACCACTACATAACAAAAATAAAAATTGAAAGTCGGAACTATTTCACCAAGGATAAGGCCTAAATTAGGTCTCAACCAAATAAATTTGTAGACCTTATAAACATTATTAAGATCTAGGCTAAATTCACCAAGACTAGGCCTCATAAACAAACAAATAAGCAAGTAAACAAAGACCTTTTTTTTTTTTTTTTTTTGAAAAGCAAGCAGGGTTTTTATAGGATCCCAGAACCCATAAAGATGCCGCAAGCTGAGTTTTAATTCCATATTAAATTAATTTCTTATGAAGGGAAACTATTGCATTTTCATCTCAAATATGTGGTTGTGTAGTTTAATCATAATATCTACTTTATTTTGCTTTGATAAGGTGTAGATTCAAGGGTTATGTTCATAAACAACTCATGTTAATAACTTTTTTTCTTAGATATCATGCTATGATACATTTAAAATGATTAAAACATATTGATTTTCCAAATTTTAAAATAATTTCTTAGATCTCTAATCATATTTTTAAAAGTATGCATCATTGTTAAAACATTGTAAATTCTTTCGATTGTTTTTTAAAATCCTAAGGCTTCTAAAGTCCATTTATTTTGTTATTTTCCCCCTTTTATACCAATTGCATATTTGTTATGTCTTTTTTCCCCACATATGGTTCTTCATTCCACCTTTTAGTGTCGTCCACTTTTGGTTGAATTGATGTTGAATTGCATAGTGAATCGCTGGTTTGGTTGCCATCCAAAAAGATAACTCAATTGTAAAGCTTAAGTTGCAATGTGAAAACATTTCCTTTTTTCTTTTCAGGGGTCACTCAACTTGCATTGTTCCTCGCCTTAATTATGGATCACTTAAAAAAACACCCTACTCCAAAATGATGATTTTTGGACATATACTATAGTAGCTTGATACTACTACTTACTTTTAATTGGTTATGTCTCATGTACAACATCTTCTTTGTTTGCAGGTAGATTCAGCCGTACAGGGAACTGTAAGAAAAATTCATAGTTTTCCCACCATAATTGGACAATTTTCACCGTAGGATTACTCATTTACTTACATGTTTGCTATTGATCAAATTTCTAGAAGAACAGGGCGCCTCAATTACAGTTCGTGATGAACATATTGATTCAAACATGCCGAGAACAGTAAGAAATTTTCTTAATTTCTCTTTTCATTTTTTCTAAGAACTTGTGAGAATTTTAACATGTTATTCCTTTTTTTTAATCTGCCAGGAGCAATTTCTTATAAACAACGACCTCAGGTCCAACGTTCCCAACCCACAGGTTTTATTTATTTACAAATTTTTCTGTTTGTTTTTTCCTTTCCAATAATTCTAATAATATTTATTATTTTATCATTTTCTAATATATACTTATTATATTGTTAAAGCCAAATATGGGAAAGGGAAAAGAAAATGTCCCTGTGGACAATAACGTTTCTAAGTATGCGCTAGGCCAACGTTTGCGACGAAATAAGAGAAAAAATCAACCTAAGTTAGACAATACATTGACTGCTAATGTGAATACTACAAAAAAGGGAAAAACCAAACTTCAATGTTTTGGGGTATGTACATTTGCTTCTTATATTTAATTAACCTTACACCTTAGAAAAAATTAATAAATTTGTTTTTGTATCTTACTAGGGAAAGACAAAAGTGACACCCAACAATCACGCAATACCATTCAATGGTGTGTTGCCAAATCCTATGATCAAGAAGGAAATGACAATATAGATGCACCATCAATAGGTGATCAAAGGAGCAAACGAAAAGCCACAACTGCCGAAAAAGGAAAAAGCAAATGTGTTGGGGTGTGTACAACATTTTGTATATTCAATATTCAATGTGTGTGTTGGACTGTGTATTACATTCTTTGTATTCAATGTGTGTGTTGAACTGTGTATTTGTATTCAATCTGTGTGTTGAACTGTGTATTACATTCTTATGACAGGTTCAGACAGATTTCAATATTGAAAAAATAGGGGAAATTATGTCGAAATTTTGATCTTTTGTAATTGTCGAAAGTGTGTAACTTTGACATTCTTCAAAATATTACAATTTTTTTTGCCTAATGGTATTGTGTGTGAGTTATTTAATTGTGTGACATTTTTTTTGGAAGGCGAATTGTGTGTGACATTGATTGTCATTAGAGTAATTTTTATGAGTTTAAATTCTTATATTAGGTTCAAACAAGTTTTAATATTGAAAAATGGGGGAAAACTTTGTCGAAATTTCATTTTTTTAATTGTTTAAAATATATATAATCTTAACTTTTTTCAAAATATGACAATTTTTTTGATGATATTGTGTGCATGTCTCTTCAACTATTCAACGCCATGTCTTATTACAAAAACCTATTTTAATATTGGAAATGATGGTTATATGGTGCGTTGTTAGAGTAATTTTTTGTGAATGCTAAATTATGTGAGAAAAAATGAACGGCTAAAAAATGCATCTCAATATTCTTCTAAACTGAATGTGGCATTTTGTTTTCCCTAATGACATTCTGTTTCTTAACTGTTAAGCCCTCTGTCATATTATAAAAACTTTTTTAGTACTAAAACTGATCGTTATACAGTGCTTTACTAAACTAAATGTGGCATTTATTGTAGCCAAAACAACATGAATATTTCTTAATGTTGAATTCCTTCCTTCTTATTTTAGTTAAGATGACATTTGGTGGAGATTAAATTTCTTAGCGCATTGGTTGCGTTGATCAATGTTATTAACTTTTTTTTTGTGTTTAATGAGTATTAAAATTTGTTTCAAAGTTAATTCATTGTAAGTGTTTTTTAAAAAAATGAAATAAAAACCCAATTACGATTATTCGACAATTCCATGAAAGTACGATGTACTCTGTAGTAATGCCAACGACACGGGTATTGCCCTAGTTAATTAACATTTTGGAAAAAGAAAACTTTTGCTTTAAAAACTAACCTATGCCTTTCAACTCTTCATCTCTCTCTCTCTCGCTCCCCCATCTCTCAAATGCACGCTCATTGTGTTGCTCCACTGATTCGATTCGATATTTCCATTGTGTCTCTCATCCTTTAGGGACTTTATGCTCAAATCTAAACTAGAGAGTTTCAGATTTATGTTTACTCAATTATTATTTTTTTTCCAGAACCATGGTTGTTGATTGAGGGGTTTTGAGGAAGAAGCTCGTGTGTTATTTCTTTCTTAACTTGTTATGTTTGTTAATACTTCTTCATAATGGGTTATGAGGGCGGGATTGAAACTGCTTGCGTTTTGTCTTCAGGTTTTGGTGGTTTGGGGTTTACTGATTCTACTCTACCGGTGTTGTGTTAAGATTCAGGTAAATTTTTTTATGGAGAAAATGCGTGTTTTTTATTATTATTATTATTTTTGCTTCTCTATCTATCTCTATGTACTCTTCTATATGATTATCCTCCGACACTCTTACTCTCTTTACCTTCTCTAATTTCAATTTCCTCTTCCCCATTTGAAGAAGAAATTTGATGTTTGTATCAAAGAGAGTTCAAGTTGCATAAAGGGTTTGTTTGTTTTTGTGTGTTTGTAATGCGAGTTTGAATTAGATAGGCATAAACTTGGACTAGTAGAAAATTAGATTGATTGATGACGGTCTAGCCCCACAGGCCAAAGTTAGGGATTTGGGATGACCCCATTGTTTGTAAGAACCAGTATAGTGTAATAATAATAATAATAATAATAATAATAATAATGCTCCCCGGCGAAAGCGAAGAATGGCTCTGATACCAATTGCTACCCAGGATTGCTAGGACTGAAGAAAACAGTCTAAATATACAAAACAAAGCAGGATATAGAACAAGAAGAGAGATAGATATACAAGAAAGGTTATATCAACTGAAGCAAAACAAATAAGATAATCGAAGTTTCAAGATTATCCTTGATCTAGATCAATCGATCGATACAGCTCTAAGACAGTCGGTGTTTTAAAAAGCGAATATCGGTGTGGCATTTGGAGGCATTCGCCTTGCAGCGCACGCTTCAAGGCGTGATGAGGCGTACGCTTAATAAATTATGGGATCATCCGATCTGTTCGGATCTTTCGACAGATCCAACGGCTGTCATTAAAATTGCATTTGCCAAAACCTAACCTAATCGATTTCATCTTTTTTCATTTGCAGACAGAAGATGGGAGGACGAACTGAAGAAGAGAAGAAGAACACAGAGGAAGAAGAGTAGATCGAGAGGGGAACAGAGGAAGAACTGAAGAGAACACAGAGTCTTTCGACAGATCCAAGCTCAGTTTCGAGTCTTTCGATTTCGACAGATCCAAGCTCAGTTTCGATTTCGATTTCGGTACACTTCTTATTCTAATTCTCTTCTTCTTCTTCTTCTTCTAAAATTAATTGTTCTTCTTCTTCTTCTTCTTCTTCTTCTTCTTCTTCTTCTTCTTCTTCTTCTTCTTCAGACTTCAGTTCTTCAGTTCTTATTTTGTTTATGAACAATTGAACACCATTTGAAGTATGGTAGCCTGGTAGGTGGTAAGTTACCACATACCATACTTCAAATGCTGGATTTGTTATGGATTTTTTTAAATTTGTCCGAGTGGTATGGTACAAATTTGTCTGATTTGTTTAAATTTTGTTCTTGTTCGGTTCCTAATCCTGACTTCCTGTATCAGATGCTGAAATTTTAGTTAAATTACTACTATGAAATTGTATGTTGAAAGGGTTTAGTTAAATTTTACAGACTTACCAGTTACCAGAGATTTTCTTTCATGATTCTTGTCAACCTGATTGGATGCTGCAAATCTGATTTCATGCGTATGTGCGTATTGCTTGTAAGATTGTAGCATTGATCTTTATTTAGTAGCTTTGTATGCTCATTTTTGTAGCTAACTGGTATATTTAGTTATATTAAGAGATTGAACAGGTGGGGTGGCAATCTATATTTTGTAGCTAATTGTTCTATTGTATTTTGTATGCACATTTACTCACAAACATATTATTTTGTTTTAGCAGGCTCCAAACAACAATGTGAGTGTGGTTGTGTGGACATGCAGATGCACTTTATATGCTTTACTTGTGTAGACGCCGACGGTACGCATTCTTGAATAATTGATTTCTCTATTTAATTCATGATTCATCATCATCATTTAAGATGTGCATATGCTAAATTTCTCTATTTCTCTATTTCAGTAACTTATGCTAAATTTCCTGAAACAACTGAGTGTACTATGAGTCTATGAAGATACTACAAGTCTACAATCTGCAAAATCAGGTGAAGTCTTAATCCTCGACCTTCAGGTCCTTCACTTCTTGTTCTTCACTACAATCCTTACGAATCTTCAAAATTTTCTTTGATTTCTGCATTTATAGAATTACAATAATAAGGTTAGTCTGATAGTCTCAACTCAACAAACAATACATGTAGGCACATAAATTATAAATACTAAAATACTGAAATACATAACTCATAAGGTGATAATGATGTGATTTAATTTCTTTCAGACTTTCAATATTATGCTATAATGCTATAGTGAATTTTCACTACTTTTTACAAAAAAAACGCCTCGCTACGCCTCGGAAAAAGCTAAACCGCCTCGAAGCTTAAAAACGCTTTTTAAAATATTGAAGACAGTTTTCTGTTTTACACTTAGAGATTAACTGTAAGATCTTATCAGAGATTAGATCTAGGGATAAGTTTTATTTAAAACAGAAATAGATAATATGCTTCTATTGAAGGATAAAATATGTACATGAGAGATAACAGAGGAAAGCTTACAGAAGTAGAAGACATGGGGTTACATAAAAGGTTGGGGTTCTAAAATTGTCCGTCTCAAAACGAAGACGAGTGGCTATATTTATACTAAAAGGAAACCAAGAAGCGATAAGGCTTCGAGAAAGAGATGAGTTGGAGGCTTATCTCCTACTTGTCTTCTTGTGATGATTGAAGGAGAATAGCAAAGATACTTCATTATTCAACTTTTGACATTTGCGGATGAGTGGATCCACTGTAGATACACGCGTCCTCTTGTAAACAGTAAAAGGAAGATGTTTGTCGGGTACTGTGGCCAAAAGCAGATTTGTCTGCTGGCGAGTGCTGGCAGATGCTTACAATATGGAGAGACACCATAATTATGGTAGGGTCAAGGTGACGTGAATGGCAAAAAGATGCCATAATAGTCATCTTCATTGGAGGGTCCACTGGAGGACTCTGTAGCTTCATCGTCTTCATCATAATTTTCTGAAGCTATCATGGAGAGAGTCTCAAGCAGTTGAGCTCTCGTTGGCTTGCCTTGAAGTTGCTTCTTAATAATAATAATAATAATAATAATAATAATAATTAGTAGTAGTAGTAGTAGTAGCAGCTTTTTGGTGGGGTTTCAAGGATTTTGTCAAATTATGTTAGAACATATCCGATACTTAAATGGAGGATTTCTAGTGTTTTTGCTTCACAGGTTCGGTCTCACGGTGTTTCGATTTAGTGTTTTGGTTGTGGCTATTGATGAACAAGAATGATACCCATTTGGTATTTCTTTCACCCACCATGAAACGTATCGCTCCAATGCTAATTTTACAATATAGAGTTTGTCATATTGTATGGATTTTGGTTTATGTTAATATAGGATAGTTTTGGTTGAATTTTTTAGATTGGGAGGTTTCAAGGATTTCATCAAATAATGTTAGAACAAATCAGATACTCAAATGGAAGATTTGTAGTGTTTTAGCTTTATAGGTTAGGTCTAACGGTGTTTCAAATAGTGTTTTGGTTGTGGGTATTGAAGGATGCCCATTTGATATTTCTTTCACCCTCCATGAGAGTTATCGCTCCAATGCATATTTTTACAATATCTTACGTTTATGTTTTGTTAGTCATAAGATTTCCTAGTTTTGTCTATCAACATAGCCACGAGGCCATATGTGACTTGCCTGCCTAGTATTATACCTGAATTGTATTAGAAGAGAATACTGGGTTTGGTTTTGCTAGGAAGGTTGGCATAGTGTCACCAGCCATGATCACAACAATCTTTGGTTCCATGTCTAGTGGAAGAATAGAGCAGTTTGTTGCTTCTACATTATCTGGTGTCCCTTGTGATTTACAATGGGTACAAACTAGGATAATTAGTGATAAGGCTATGAGGAGAAACATTGTGGTTAGGCCTTCATACAGATATGGCATCAGAGTAGTGTTGTTAAGGCGGACGTCTAGGCGCGCCTCGAGGCGGTTTGGCAAAGGAGCACTTCAAATTGGGGCGAGGCGGAGCGGTCAATTGAGGCATCCGCCTCGGTCCGCCTCATCCCGCCTCACGCCTTACTCGCCTCAACCGACTCGGACCGCCTCAGGCCTTTTAAACCTTAAAATTGAAATAAAACCCAAAAAGCCCAAAACCCAATAAGCCCAAAAGCCCAAAGGTTTGGGGTAGGGTTAATTAGGGTCGAGAAAGAGATGGCTATTGGCTTCTCATTGCTTCAAGCCTTCAACTCAACTCTCAACGCCTATTCTTCTTCTTCTTCTCCTTCAAATCAGCAAATGCAAATCAGGTATGTTTTCTTTCTTTCCTCTTCTTCTAATCTTCTTCCTCTTCTTTTAATCTTCTCCCCTCTTCAAATATGTTGCGGTTTTTTTTTTTTTTTTTTTTCTATGATCTGTTTTGCTGTTTTTTTGTTGCTGCGTCTTCCCTCAATCCCTATTGAATGAAAGCTATTTTGCTATTTTATGGTATAAAAAGGGGTGAACAACAATTACATTTGCAATTGTGTAAATGATCCTATCCCTAGTGTTTTATGATCTTAAAGAAGAGATAATAGTGAATTATGTCAATAATTTGGTCCAAAGTTGTCGGCAATAATCTCCGCTCTTGAAACAAGACCCTGGGCTGATCGTGATTGTGTGTGCACATGATGATGGCTGAAAAAACAGAAGAAGAAAAAGGATGATGTAGACTAAAACCATTGAGCTAGCTAGGTACCCTCAAGTACTACTAAGTCTGCATGGAAATGATACAGTACTTGATTCATTTGTCAATACTTTTGGTACTCTGTTTTTAGTTATGTTTTATAATTTGTTTCTAACAAGTGATTTTGTTCATTTGTCAATACTTTTGGTACTGATTTTGTTAACATGTTCATGTGTTTGCCCCTTTGTTTTCATAGATATATCAGTTGATTCAGTACATAATAAACTTTTTGGATGTTGTATATATACAAACTAAAGTAACCAAACACACATCAATATGATTTTTCGACTATAACAAGTCTGCCAACAACAGTGTCAAACTAAATCATAATGTGTTTGTGCATGAAACATTAAGGATGCTTAGTAAGAATACTTTTAATGAACTTCATTTAGTAAGAATAGACAGACTTCATTTAGTAAGAAAAATTAATAGACTTTATTCAATAAGATCATGCTGCCTTTTTCTCCTGTTGCCTGCACATTTGCTGCCATTTTTTCAACTGCTTTCTTTTCTTGCTTTCATTTTTTGGATTTTCCCTTCATCTACTTTCTTTACTTTATGATTGTCACCATCTGTTTTCAGGAGTTCATTGGATTCCAGCTCCAGCTCGTGAATAAACTCTAGGACGTACCTGTAGAAACCAATGCTAAATAGTTATATGACTTTTTGTACATATTGGCTTATGCAAGTTATCAAAATGATGATGAATATTACTTATCTAAATATGTTTCAATTTATTATAATAAAAAAATCTTTAAAAAATGATAAAGACCGCCTCAGTGAAATGAGGCGTCCGCCTCGCCTCTGAGGCGTTTTCAGGCTCGTCCGCCTCCCCACCGCCTCGACGCCTTAACTACAATGCATCAGAGTCTTCCATATTCCTGATACCGCGCTGCAGCCTTGGCTTGATAATGGCTTCATGATCTCCTTCCCTGGATCTCCCTCATTGTTTTGTTATGAAAACAACCCTGAAATGAGCTTTAGATAATGTTCCTCCTTTATCTCTCTGTAGATAAGTGCGCCTTTACATAATTATGGCTTATGATTTTATTTTTATTTATTTGTTCCTAAGCAAATACTGCTGCTAATGTTAATGTGTGGTGTTAGAAGAGCAGGGCGAGGAGAAGGATTTTGTAATCCAAGATGGATGATACATCGTCGTTTCTGGACAAAATGATGGGTCACCTGCGTGGAAAAAGCAAGTATGACCATTCTTTTTCTTCTCTTAAGTTCCTTCGGAGCTTCTTCTTTTGTATTTTTCTATGTTTTTGGCTATTTTGCTTTCAATGTTCTTCTGCAACTATACGTATGAAAGTTTCACAGCTCTTGTGTATTTTGTTTCTTAGTTTCTAATGCATATACCTCAATCTGATTTTTCTGTTTTTTTTAGTACCTTTCCTACTAAAGGAACGGAGCATAAAGACCTTCGATTCAAGGAAGAGAACGTCCACCATGAATCCTGACATAACACGCAGTTTGACTCTTCTCATGAAGGGCTTTGATAAATATTTTGCTTACAATGTATTTTCTCACTAAAGAGCATAGTATAAAGTCAGTCATGAAGATTCGTATAACCATGCCCATCTATAGTTCAGGAATGCAGTTTCTTAATGGTTTTCCATGTTAACATTCTCATGTCCCTCCACCTCTTTAAATTCCAACACACACAACGGAAAAAGACAACAAACAAACTTATGTTGTAATTTCTCGTGACAAAGTTGGT